>CP090038.1:60000-1429290 GCA_023101225.1 Fusarium solani-melongenae | reverse complement strand
TCTACTCCTAGTGAGCTCCACGCGCTCTTCTGAACTCGTCTTTTCGCACCCAACAGCGACCGTGATCCAGCACATAAAACTAAAGCCTAAACATATCATAATGTTCCCAGGTTCACTGCCTCCAGTCTCCTATGTTCATCTTTCATATATATGCATTCCGGTCTTTCACCTATTCTCACGGACCTGCCAACGCCGGTTCTCGGTGTCTCTCCGCCGTGCTCCGGGGTGGAGCCCGTCGGTTGCGGGGTATTAAAGTGGGATCGCTCAACGCCTCGCTGCAGCCACGATCCAATGAGAAGCTTCGGTGCTGCATTCGAATTGCCTCATGCTTTGCTAGGTGGCACGAAATGAGACAATCCTAAAGTGAATTTCCTGGGTTCACTGAGAGCATGTAAGAGCGAAAGGCATGCAGAGTTCCTTTCCTTGCATAAAGAGCGTGTCAGCAAGGGAGACGGTGTTGAACAGTGCGCTGTCATCCACATTATTGTTCCCAGCTGAAGAACGGGAATACCAGCTGGCAAAGTTATGCATCCCTTGATTCGGGATAGACAGCGCCCCACATCCGCTCATCCACTTCCTGGGCGACCCCGGTTGCCCCTGGAACATGGATGACTAAGCGCGCGCCTGCGCTGCGACCACACCATCACCCAGTGACATTGAAACCATGACTCTCATGAACCAAAGACGAGCGGAAAACGTACCCACAATCTGGCCATTGGGGCACCTCATCCCCTCCAAGCTCTTCGCATGCCGCTCAAGATGGGAAATGCCTCACCTGAGCAGCCAGCTGTCCAACAACGCACGCCAGAAACCCACGGGACGTGTACCGGACTTGTTCAAGGCTTGGGTATAGTATCTTCGGGACGGGATCCCGAGCTGGGGGGAATAATAAACCAACCACCACCATGCATCTGACTTTCTCGCGAGAGGGAATTTTTCGTCAGCTCGGCTTGAGCATATGCGTGCCGCCTGGACCGGGCGGCAAATCACCAAACCCTGATGCCACTCCTTCTGTCTTGGCAGACTGCGACAATTAAAGTCTACGATCAGCGCTGGAGGCATACCATGAAAAGATCGGTCTCGACAGAGCTTGGATCAATGAAATGCTGAAAATTGATGCAATTTGCTTGGGAATACCATCCACTGTCTAATATTTCCCGCCAGAATCGTCCGTTATGTTACAATAGGGCACTTTGTGTGCTTTCAAAACATGATACATCCCAGTCGCCAACCCTTTTCCATAGCGTTCCATCTTCGCTGTTCCTGTAACGCCGGCGACACCAGCGTCGCAATCCCTGATGAATTAAATAATCCAGTTTGAACCCTTCTCCATGCCCAGTCTACTGAAAGGGACTTGTCTCTAGTCGACAAATGTCGACCTGTGTCAACCTGAAACTCCGCTGTGACATGTCGAATAATAAAATAGCCTCTGTGAAAGGGCAGAATGAACACGTCAATAACGTGACAGCCCTGTCTATGAGGCGGCGGCAATAGGCACCGGTGCTGGTGATGCGCCGTGGAGGCTGGATGCACTGCGCATTTCGACGTCGACACCACTGTTGCTGGCGCTGGCGCTGTTGCCCTCTTGGCCGTTGACCTTGTTCTCCTTGCTGCTACCTTCAGCTGAGACGGTAGCAGAATCCTCAGTGCTGGACTCGGGACCCTTCTTTGGAGGTGCCGTCCAACGTGGGATTTCCCAGACGACGCCAGTAAAGCTCTTGAGCGTGAAGCCGCCCTTGTTCCACTTGCGACACGGCTTGCCAGACCGGTCAAGGGCGCGAAGGCCGGCATTGATAGCACCTTGGTTCGCCTTGGGGCCCAGCTTGTGACCTCCAGCCGGTCGATTGGCCGTGCCTGAGTGGTCGATTGTCCCGTCCTCCCTATAAATAGTTGTTAGTGCGTTGTTCTTCCATGTCTGTTTTGACAAAGGATTAATCGGCAAGACTTACAAACGAGGCTTCTTCTTGGGACCCGGCTTTCCTCGTGGCTTGGGAACGCCATCTATTCCGTTGGCATTGGCAGCCGATCGCTTGACACCCTTCTTCTTGGGTCCTTCGACGGGAGGGCCCATGGCTGAAGGAGCTGGTGTTCCATCGGCGGGAGTCGCATCGGCAGCAGGTGTAGCAGCATTCGAATCTGAAGCATTGTCGCCGTTCGAGTTACTAGCAGGAGGTTGCGAGCCAGTGACAGAAACGGTGTCGGCAACGGGCGAGTTGATGTTTTCCTTTTCAGACTTGACGGGAGAGTCTTCCTTGACGGGCTTGGAATCGACGAGGTCGCGAAGCTTGTCAGGCGACACCTTGAGAGTGACGAGCAGCGTGGGCTTTGCACTGGACTTGCGTCGCGCGTCGGCGGACTTGGCTTGAGGAGCCATGGTGTTGAGAAAGTTTTGCAGCCGGCGAGTAAAAGGTGATGATGGTGATGAGACAAGAGGCAAGGGTTTTATTTGGTTTGGTGAGACGAGGCGAAACGAAACGGTAGACGGCGAGTGGTGATGATGAGCAACGGCGATGGATGGCGGATGATGATGGAGAGAGGAAGAAGAAGGAAGCGAGATTTGTGGAATGGCCTGGTGACGGGAGAGGCGGCAAATGGCCTAAGGCTGGTGGTGATCCCGTGGTGGTCAGGGGTGGTGGGCTTTTTGGGGCTTGCGTGGAGCGGGAGATTTTGTTAGCTGGCGTTGCGACTTGCGGCGTCGAAGGCTCGCTCGGGGTCTTGGTGATGGTCTGCGGCTGCGGCAATGGGAGCAAAGGGAGGAGAGTTGATGGACGGAGGGAAATGTGGGAGGCCGGGGGAGAAGGCGTGTCTTGTAGGTTTTTGGGGTCTTGGTCTCATTGTCATTTTCGATTCTGGGGGCCCGAGGCGGCGCACAAGGAAAATTCGGTTGGTTTTGGGTTGGGTTGGTAAAGGCTCTCCTCTGGGTTGATGTGTGCGTGCGCTCCCAGCTGCTGCGTACTCACTCTCCCGTCACGTCTGGGGATTTTTCGCTGCCCCGGGGCGCGCGTTCCCCAAGAGGACTAGCGCCCCTCTGCGCCCAGGTAATGCAGTTATGGAGGGTCCCGCGTTATTTGGTCTTCCGATGGGACCGGGGGTGATGCAAGCTGTTCGACCAATCACCGCCCCTCCTCATCGCCATCTCCTGGCTTCCTTCAAGTCTGGATTTGCTCCCTCCCGCTGGCCTGCGACTCGGCGATTCAAGACCAGCAGAACCGCTCTTCAAATCACCTCCTTCAGTGCCTCTGCCTCCCACGCTGTTCGCGCTTCAGCCCCAGCCCCCGCCCCCCCATGGAGGGAGGCAGCAGCCAGAGATGGTGGCCAAGACAAGCAAGCACAGTGTCCGCCTCATCCAGCCAAGGCATCAGGTTTCTGCAGCGATAGACGCTACCATGTCACATTAGACTTGGTTTCCATAGGACCGCCGTCGGAGATGTGCAGGACAGGACAGTCAGAGTCCAGCGGGATGCACGGGATGAACACACGAGACGAAGCTAGGGAATCATCGCCTGCCCCTCATCCCATCCCTTTTCCCGACCGTGGGCGCTCCATGGCATGGCCTGGCCTGGTCTGGCTCGTCCTCCCTCCCTTATTAGCCGACCGTGACGGACGGCGCAAAAAGCAGCGAGAGACGGGACTCATCCATCAATGGGAAGCGAGCCCCTGCTGGCTTTTCGCGGTGGCGGAATTCACCGACTCACCCTCAAAGCTTGACACAGGGATACGGCTGATAGCCTTCTGTATCAATGAGACAGACACCTCCACTATCACCCAAAGAACAGCGCATGCCCACGACCAAGGGTCCGATGCTTATGGATGGCCTCACATTCGCCCAGAGGTAGCCGACACCTCAACCCTCGGCACCTTAGTGCTTAGCCTTTAACACGGCCCCCAAGATCCTGGGCGACTTGCTATTATTTGAGATATCATTAACTCGCAAGCGTTTCAGTTGATATGGACCTCAAGGATTGCTACTGTACTGCGCCTGGTCAACCCTCACCTCAACAAGGCTTCGACCCGGTCGCCTTACGAGAGATTCCTGCAGGCGATGGTTATCCACCACCAAACCGCATCACAGAAGCATACCAGCGCCTTTGACGCTATCAACGACTTGCATCATCTCTCTAGACGAATTTGTGCATCTCAATCCTTTGTCTCTTGTAGATTCAAGTTGGAACCCGAGAATCGCCGCCATCACTGGGCAGCTATCCGGTGCAACCGAGTGCGGGCAAAGAGTGACAAACCACCCGACCGTGTGAAATTGCCAAGTTTGATCCGTATTTCGTCACGGCTCCGCCAAAAATCCCTGCGTCAGTTTCCCGCCAAAGTTGGTTGTTTTCGTCATCTCTGCATAGCCTCAGTCGTCACGACAATGACCCGAGGAGTTACATGCTGCGCTCAGCGACATCGACCAATATGTCATCGCTCCGAAGACCGGCAGATACTACTTCAAAGGTGGTCTGTATCTGTCGCACTAGCTCCAGGAATGATAGCAAGCCCAAGACCCAATGAGAACCAGCAAGCGTTGGTTCACAATGAATTGAAACCCCCGAGACTAAGACACCATGACATGACCCGTTGCCGTCACAATCATCGGAATGCGTTGCTCCCTGCAACCCAAACTCGATGGCAAAGATATATGAAGAACAATAGATCATGATGAATGTTTACGGCCAAACCACCTCACCTCATTTCATTGAACCTGTCTAGTTGACACAATGGTTCGCCTTTATACACTTCTTTCCATTGTTCCATACCTCCCTTTACCCCTTCCATACGCTCATGCTGCTCTTCTACCTCGAGTGGACGTTCCGTCCGAATCACCGGGGGCAGTCTCCACGGTACCAGCAACCAAACCTGCCATCAAAGTGACGCCCTTCAAGCAGCCTCGCCATGGCTTCCCCAAGCTACACCGCACTCTCAGTGTGGTGAAGCGACTGGTTGAGGAGAACGGTTTCATGGTTGAGGTTTCTGAAGAGGCCTTGCGAGATGTCCTGGACCAGATCAACAAGCTTCAGGACCAAGTGAGCAGCATGTTCTCGCCTGACTCCCAAGATAAGGGATCTCCTCAACCAGGAGTTGGTCAACCCGGCAGAGAGTCTGGACAACTGCCTAGTGGTTCTTCTAACACACCCTCCAATGAGAACCTACCAGCTGAGTTACCTGCGCAACCCAACAGGACTGGGTTGCCCGACTCTGGTGAAACTTCTGGTCCATCAAAGGTCCCAATAATCTCCGATACCGACACAAGATCCAACCTACCTGGACAGCCCAACATTCCCAATACAATTGTTCCGCCTCTACCTTCCAGTTCCTTCAATCTGCCTAATGCCCCTGAGCAACCAGGGCCAGCAGGACAAGGACAGTCCGGTGGTCAGGCAGATACAGTTGCAAGTGAGCTACCAGGAAACTCGGCTGAGGGACCAGTCAGCCTCCCAACTGAGGTACCGAGCGAGGATTTGAACAACGTCTCTGCCAGCAGCGCAGAGACTCGGCCATCTAGAGTCGAATCAGCCCAGCAGCCAAAGGAGTCCTTACCTAGACAGCCTGGAGAGGAGCCCGGCGACTCCAAGGTGCCATCTGAGGAACGGCTCGGAGTGCAGCTAAATGGTCAATCCACCAGACTGCTTGACAAACAACCTACGGGTCAGCCTGGCGAGCCCCAAGGTCAAGCAGATCTACACTCCGGTACGGCTCCAGGAACTCGGACCACAGGATCTCCCGACAACGTACCAGAACACCAGGCCAGCACTCTTCCCGATGGACAGGTCAACGGAGAACCCAGTGGGTTACCTGGAGGCGTATTCGTGGAGGACCCAGACAACGTTCCCGGTTCTAGTCCAGGCGAGACAACTTCCATAGGACAAGCCCAGATTCCAGGAACAGAAGGAGGCCAGCAACCATCCCAAACCATAGACCCTAGTTGTCTTGATGAAGATGAGGTGAGTGGCCAACCCAACGTTCGCCGAAACATTAACTGCGCTCCAGGTGTTAGTTCGTCCGCAACCGACCCGGGTCGGATCTCTTCGGTCATGACAGCGCATAATTCAGCAACCCAAAGAGCACTCGGCGTCCAAACGGGAATCGGTACCCAATCGACACTCGGGATTCAGACAGTAATCAGCGCTGAGGCAACTCTTGAGTCTTCGACAGCACTCGGATCTCCAACAGCGCAGGACATTGAAGCAACACTTGACATTCAGACGGCATTCGACACCCAAACGACACCAGACCCTCTGGCCGCACTCAGCACTCAGGAAGTACTCAACTCTGAGGCAACACTTGCAATTGAGGCGGCATTCAACACGCAGACTGTACACAACGCGCAAACGGCTTTCGACACTTTAACAACAATCAGCATCCAGGCACAACTCGACACGCGAACAACATTTGATACTCGAACGGCACCCGACACCCAGGCAACGCTTGACGCTCAGGCCGTACTAGACACTCAAACGGAGGGCCTCGGAGAAGCAGAAACTTCACAGCAGACAACAGAACAACCAGCCACAACCTCTGCTGCATTCAGCGTTGATAATTCGCAAGTTTCGGCTTTGACTGAGTCCCCAGCAAGTCTCACCGCGACCATGGCTGTGCAACAGACTCTCACGGAATATACAACAACTCGTGAGAGACAGCAACTTCGAACTTTGGTCTTCACGTCGGTTCTTACGAGATCATCGAGGGTAAAGTGGACGACAACACACACCGAGTTCTTTCATATCGGTCAGCCCACCGCGTCCCCTACAATCCCCGGTCTAGTGTTTAAAGAGGACCCGGATATGACGTTGAATGGAGATGAAGGCCCCACAGTTGCAAGCGAGAACTCTGGGTCCAGCACGGATGAAAGCATATCCCAGAGCATGGCGCCAAGCACGGCAGAAGCTTCGGGGTCGACAAGCTTTCAAGAGTCAGGGCTTGATATTGCGGCTACGCTCTTAACGGAGAGCATTATCACCAGGGTTTCGACAAGCATGATCTGGAGTGATGACGGTCCTCCAGCAACAACAGCACCCGGGTCTTCACCAAGACCACTGTTGCCTCCAAACGCCGCGGCCGCCAACACGACGTATGCAACCCCAGCCAGCGGCTTCAGAACCATGGCAAAGCAGACGAGGAGTTTGATGGAAAAGTCAGAGATGATGTGAATAGATACGAGTTCTGGGAGGAGAGGATACGAGTTGTACTTTATTTGGATACGTATACGACATGCGAGCAAGCTTAAACATGTGGAAATTCGGTCTTTTTTTTCACGCAGATACGACATGATGATCAACAACCAACGCGCGGCTATCTCCTTTTCCCACGCATGACCCGTGAACGCGTTGGATCCTCCAGTCAGGAGGGCGGCTCTTTGGCGCCCCCCCAGACAGACCACAGACAAGATTCGCCCGTCTGCGCTAAAGCGGAGAAATGGCGAGATGGCAAATGATCTACAGACGACGAGGCGAAATTTGTTCTTTGAGTGTGGCCCCTCCCCTTGCAAGTGGGTAAAATGGCGAAACCAAGGAGTGACAGTGACCCTCGCGAGGGGGCGCAAAACGTCAAGGAACCGGCGGCAAGGGCCTTGGCAATAAAGGTGAAACGCGTCTCACTCATAATCCCATCCCTTTAACAGCCTTGTATTAATACTAGGCTGGAATCGAAGTGCCTTTGTTTGTCTCTCGCTTCTGTGATTCTGGACTGAACTCTCTTCTTGATACTACTCATTGTCTCTCTTGTTTGTTTGCTTCCATTCAATTGTCAAAGCTCTCATTCCTTACGGAGCTTTTCTTTCTACTCTTTGTCTTTTAGACGAACAAGGCATAGGCCTGCCACAACAGCGCCATCATGATTTGCAACGAGAAATCCCGCTCGCTGGCGAGCGACGACACATTCAGCCAAGATATTATCGGTACGGTTCATCTTGGGACTTTTGGCAGCGCATTTATACTCACATTGGATCCCGACAGACGACGTGGAGAGTCTTGAGCTTGGCGACTCGGTCCCGACATTATCAACATGGGAACTGATCCAATACTTTCTGATCCTCAACTGGCAATTGTACAACGCCTTCCGCATATACCTCGTCTACGAGCATTGGGACGGCTGGGCCAGCGTCATGTTCACCGACAAAGCAGCAATCGTCCTGGGAGTCGCGCAATTACCGCTCACGGTCTTGATTCTGATGGAGCTGATAGACATGTGGCGTGACAGGAGAGCTGAACGGCAGATGAGATTACGGCTCGCCGCCCAGGAACGTGTGTCCAAGTGCTAAGATGAGGGTAAACCAATTTAAAGAAATTGAGCTGGACTCGAACAACGATTCATTTAATATAAACTAAAAGGCTTTATATTCAAGGTTAACTTAACTTTGTAACGTTAATTAAGGTGCAGAGTTGTGTGACAGGGTTGCATTCCTCTGAGGCGCTTCTCCTAAACGGTGCTTGGTGCTGACTCGTCGACCCCTTGCGCAGCTCTGAGTGGCTTACCTTCCTATGGCGGTCAAGACTATGTGTGTAGGATGTGATTATTCGAGGCTGCTATGTGTCTATTTAGGTTCGCATCATGGCTACCTCTTGGGCGATAGCTGCTGCGGCTGACGTTTGGAACCCTTTATTCTGCGCCACCAACAGTCTCATCAACTAACAAGCAACAAGGCTCCAGAATAAGCCCGTCGACTCAGCCGTGCAGATTCTCACCTTATTTGACGTGAACATGCGGTCTGTGAGCAACCAAGCACTGCAAAAATGGAATTATCTGGCCTGACTCCTTCGCTGTCCATTCCCACTTGGGGCGTCCCAAGTCCCCATCTACTGTCAGCACTTGTCCCCAAGCTTCCCAATTACCACTCACAGTTGAACAACAATGAACGCACCGCCACGCCAGCAAGGCCCTTGGAGGGGTTGGCTCATAGGGACACACACAACCACCAGAGAGAGAAAAGGGCCCTTTGTGCTGCCACCACTCAACTCGGCCTGATACAGGGTATTTCGCCGTTTACCGAGTCTTACCTGCATGGGCAACTCATCCTCTTGCGGGAGCCTCGTGCCGACGAGGTTTCCGTCACTGCCTTTCTTTCATTGCCCATCCTTCTTGAGCGACTTTTGTCCTTTACCGATACTG
The DNA here is from genome assembly GCA_023101225.1 of Fusarium solani-melongenae. Taxonomy (NCBI): domain Eukaryota; kingdom Fungi; phylum Ascomycota; class Sordariomycetes; order Hypocreales; family Nectriaceae; genus Fusarium; species Fusarium solani-melongenae. Next base: position 1,420,191 of record CP090038.1, on the reverse strand, counting down.
TTAGCTGGCGATTGAACGCATATTCAAAGAATTGAGCGGCGCGATGCGACAATGAACCAAGCGCATTAGCCCACTCCCTCTCAAGTTGTTGTCGCGCGCGCTGTCCTCACCATGAGGCTCTTTGTTCCCACCGGCTTCGTCCTGCTTCCTCACCTCGTCGTCGCACAAGTCACCAGGCGCTATGAGGCGCTTCCCATCGCGCAGGGCGACCTCGTCCCGCGCTTCTTCCTCGACCAGGCATTTCCCCTCGCGAAGCGCGACGCAGACTGCGGCCAGGGTTATCACAACTGTAAGTCCTTCAACGGCGCATCAGTTTGATTAACAATCAACTCATGTCCTCGTGCGACAGGCCTAGACATCGGTTTCGCCGACGACTGCTGCAAAAACGACCAATACTGCTACGTTAACAAAGACGGCGATCCGAAATGCTGCCAGATCGGGTCCAACTGCGCCAGCGAGAACCTCTGCTCCAAGGACGCCACTCGTCAATACTTTTGCACACGCACCGTCACTCGGAGCGGGACAGCCGTCGCCCAGGAGGGCTGCTGCGACCGCAAATGCCCCCAGACGAGCCTCTACCTGTGCCCCAGCGACCTGGGCGGCAACTGCTGCGGTTTCGGCTCGGAGTGTAGGCCCGACGGGAAATGCGCATCCACAAAACCCGCCTCCCAGACCGGGTTGCTGACACCCGTGCCCTCGGGCTGTACCACGTCGCAGTTCCAGTGCGCTGATGGCGCTGGGTGCTGCGACGACGGACAGGTTTGTACACAGGTTAGCGGAGAGGGATACTGTGCCGAAGCCAAGCCGACTGGGAGCGACGTTAGAGTTGTTGACGACGATGAAGATGGAGGTGGAGGACTATCCGACGGTGCTAAAGCTGGAATTGGTGTCGGCGCGGTTGTAGGAGCGAGTATTATCATCGGCGGACTCACTTGGCTGTGTCTGGCTAAGCGGCGCCGACGCCGGGAGACCACAACCGGAGAATCGAGGACTGAAGGTGACGGCGAAGGAACCGGTACTGTACGGGACGGCATGACCGACGTATCCGGAAGCCAGGCTCGGCACGGCTTGACGAGAGATTACTTCGGGCCCGATGCCGTGGCTGGGCCGTATACGGACCCGGCCATCAGCCCAACGACGGCTACTTCGCCGGGCATGGGCCGAGCCGTGCCGCTACAGGCCCACGGGCCCGGCGATATCGCGGCGCCGGTCGAGATCGACTCGACGTTCTTATCACCAATGACCAGCCCGAGTGCCGGACATACACCCGGCTCAGAGACTATTGATGGACGCTTCGAGCTATACGGCAACGACGAGCCCATATCACCAGGACGTCCATTATCAATCGTCCCAACACCGCGGCAAACTCCAGAACCAGAGAACCCACCACGAAAGAGTCAAGATGCTGATGCGCAAGAGAAAAAAAACTGAACCCTTCTAATATTTTTTCATACTTATCAACGCCTAGCCAGACCATTCAGGCAAATATCAAGGTCATCCAAATCCTCCCTCGCAGTGCCAATCTTACAAAAGAAAGCAAAACAAATTAATGTGTTCCGACTCTGTTGCTCAAAACTCCGCGCCAAGGTAAAGAAGAAAACACACAAAAATGAGCCATCCGAGTGCCGCCCAACGCCGTTTCTGTGCTGGAATGAGGAGAATGAAGGAATAGGAAACATGTCCACCTGTGCCCGAAAAACGATCCTCCCGCCTGCGTTTAGCAAACGACGCCCCCAAAGGGAGCGCAGTTTCTAAGGTCTTTAACAAGCTCCTCGACACTGCTCAGATGTTGGCTGAGTAGCTCCTGCTTTTCCTCAGTTGTGAGATAAACGTCATCCGCATCGGAGCCAGATCGCTTGCGACGGGCTTCGTTGTTAAAGGCGCCCGCAAGCTTGCTAGGGCTGCGCTGAAGCATGCCAGGAACAGAATCGCGTTGGTCGGCGCGGGGGATGGAGGGCGACTCGGGCATGAGATAGAAGTAGAGGAACTCGACAAGCTTGAGCTTGACCTCGCGGGCCGTGGAGCGCGACTTGAAGAGAGAGGTGATAGTAAGTAGGCCATCAAGGCCCTCAAAGGTTCGAGTGTTTCGGGGAGTGTCGAGGAGAGCGGTGACAAGTGTTAGAAGAGTCGCGCATTGGATAGCCGGGCAGTTGAAGGGCTCAAGGAGATCAAGGAGAAGCTATATACAAGATATGTTAGTTGATGTGCTCTTGTTGATATGAAGACGATGCATATCACTTACGTTCATATTCTGCTCCCGGGCGAAGAGCGACTTGCTGGGGGGATGCAACAGGAGAGCGCCCTGAATAAGATCAAGGGCATTGAGGATCAAAAGATCATTCTGTCCGTCGCTGCCCTTAGCCATGAGACGGTCAAGAGTACCGATCAGGCGCATGGCAACATTCCACTCGAATCCCTCCTGCAGCTTGAAGAACTCCTGGAAAGCGGGATCCTGGGATAGCTCGGCGAGGTCCTTTTGCTCAGGCGACGCCTCTCCGTTGTTTTCGTGGTCGCGGCTGCGGCGCGAGTTGTCGCTACGGGTATTCGAGAGACAGATCTGGGCGAGCAGACCTTCAACCTGGCGCAGGCCCTTGCGGACCTTGGGGCCGTCGTAGGACGACAGGTTGTCGAAGGCGAGAGACAGAAGTGACTCCATCATGATTGTTTGTGTGATTGGCGAGAGAATGAATGTCGTGGGCGTCAAAACACCGGGTTAGAAAAGAACAGAGAAAAAAACGCTGGAAATGGGGCAGATATTTTGTGGTTGGATAACTGCTTTCTTTTTCTCAAGGCAACGGAAAATGGGGACAAAACAAGGAATAACTAAACGAAGAGAAGGGAATTGGGTATCAAGCAGCGCTGAGAGTTGACTCGAGCCCAAAGCAGCAGCAGAAAACCTAGAGAAGAAGAAGAAGAAGATCAAGAAAGTTGCTACCAGACGTGGTGTTGAGCTGAAGCTAAACAGCGCCAGGCCCTGGACTCAAGGTGGAGGCCATCTCCACGGCAACGGGGCCCTGACAGCGGATGAATTCCAGCACGAGGTCCAGGGGCCATGGCGGGGCTTCTGTCGTTGTGATCGTCACTGAGAGGGGGGCCGCTAGGGCACTTCAGCCAGTGGGAGAGCGACAGCAGGTGCTGTGAAGGCGCTGGACCTGGGATGGGCTTAGTGGGATCTCAAGGTGCAGCTGGCCGACAGGATGGATTCCAGATTGGACGGAGGATGGAAGCGGGATGGAAGCCTGAGGTGGTTTGATTTGATCAGAGGTGGCCCCTTGTTGATTATCTCACAGCGAAAGCAGTTTTTTGCATGTGACAACTCAACTTGGCGACTGTCCACATAAGGAATGCAGTTTGAGAACATCTGCTCAACTACCCGCGACCGCCTTTGAATCACCCACGTCTCGTGACGGACGATATGATCCAGGTCCCAGCTTTGACGTGTCTAAACTCAGTTGGCGAAACATGGGCTTCGCAAGGGCTGATCTCACGGTGGGCTGAGGTGGTGTGGTTTTTTCGTCCCAACGGATCAAGCAGCCGCCTCATTGTGAGATGAGTCTACGACGATGGAGATTAGATAAAGGGACAACTGGCACTTTTTCTTTTGGACAAGCTTGACTGATATTGAACTCTGTTTCTAAAGATCCTTTTCATACTCACGATAGGTCTCCCTATTGCGCACCCAATGAGGTAAGGAATCCATCACCCTGCTTCTTGGCGGTTCAAGGCGGACTGCTCGTCTTTGTGACATTGCGCCCCAGCTCTGACGATGCCCAGTCGGGGCTGGCTGGAACTGCTGAACCGATGGTTCCGTGAGAAAAACGTCATTGTCCATCATCGGATACTTTCTCGGCGCGTGTCCTCTGAGCTTTGTCGCTGTCGCAACTGCATCCCCAGGCTGAGAACTGGTCCTTGTCTTGTCTCATCTCTTAAATAGAAGAAACGGTTGACATCCGAATCTCAGCAGATACCCATCCTCTCCCAACGTCTAGCCTCGTTCAATTGTCTCTCCGTAATTACCGCCATACCCCGGATTACCACAAGCTTTCTCACCCCCCCTCTCTCTCAAAAGGTACGCTACACCAACGTGACCTCTGGCCTGCAGGACTCTGTGACTGCTCCTGGGCGTCAAAAGACCTCTCCCCCACAATCTGGCTGGGCTGCCACCTACCTTACCCGCCTGGCCCGCCGTGCCGCTAGCTCCTTTGCATTAGCTCGTGACGAAAGGTCGTCTTTCTTGCGTAGGACGAACACGTACCCTCGTATGGAGCTTAGCTTAGGACAAGCCCTCTTCTTTTTCTTGGTCCTGCCCCTCAACCTTCTCGGTTGCATATGCGCGTATATATCTTGGGCTACCTGTGCTGCCTCGCGCACATGCCCGCCTCTATGCGTTTGCATCAGGCAGAACTGAACTTGGTTCGGGACGCTCAATGACGTCGACTCTGCTACAGGTCTCAGTGATTCGATCCGATATACCCTCTCGCGACACTTAAATAGAGCTGCCTAGACCAAGGCGCAGCCCACACGACGAACTCTCAACAAGACACAAGGCATCCAGCATCCATACGAGCTCGATATCTACCCAACGCTCATACCTACCGCCTCGCCACTTTCCCTTCACCCCCGACTTAGCCTCACACACACCGTTGCACTCTTCAAACGCTGAACGCATGATCCCCACGGCCGATCCGAGCTTCTCTTCCGACTCCTGGGCTCTCCCCCCGTCGACCCTGCACATGCTGTCCCTGTCGCCCAGAGACATGGAGAAGATGCCTTCCAACAACAACACCCCTCTCACCTCCCCCAACGCCATCCCTCCTCGCACCTCTAGCACCGGCGTCCCGACCTCGCTCAACCCGACTCCCACCAAATCCGTCCTCCGCCCCGTCGCAGAAGGAGACTGGCTCAGCCAGAAGCAGCGCTCGCCAAGATCGACCGCCCCGAACCCGGGCTTTGGCGTCATGATGCAGGCCCCGAACCCACCTCCTGACCCCGAGCGCTACGCCTACGAGGACCTCAACTTTACGGCCAAGCGAACCTGGACCGACGACAAGGAACAGGTTGTCCGCGGTCCCTACGACTATGTCATCAGCCACCCGGGCAAGGACTTTAGGGCACAGCTCATCAACGCCTTCAACGCCTGGCTAGACGTGCCCCAGGAGAGCCTCGAGGTCATCACGCGAGTCGTGGGCATGCTCCACGAGTCGTCGCTGCTCATCGACGACGTCCAGGACTCATCGGAGCTGCGCCGCGGGTTCCCCGTGGCGCACAACATCTTTGGCGTCGCGCAGACCATCAACTCGGCAAACTACATCTACTTTGTCGCCCTGCAGGAGCTGCACCGCCTCAACAACCCGGACCTCATCACCGTCTTCTCCGAGGAGCTCGTAAACCTCCATAGGGGGCAGGGCATGGACTTGTTCTGGCGCGACACCCTCACCTGCCCCACCGAGGAGGACTACCTCGAGATGGTGGGCAACAAGACGGGAGGCTTGTTCCGCCTCGGTATCAAGCTCATGGCTGCTGAGTCGTCCGTGCCTACTGATTGTGTGCCCCTCGTCAACCTCATCGGACTCATCTTCCAGATCCGCGACGACTACATGAACCTGTCGTCCAAGGAGTACAGCCACAACAAGGGCATGTGCGAGGATCTCACCGAGGGAAAGTTTTCCTTCCCAGTTATCCACAGCATCCGCTCCAACCCGACAAACCTCCAGCTCGTCAACATCCTCAAGCAAAAGACGTCGGATATCCAGGTCAAGCGCTACGCTGTCGCTTACATGGAGTCCACCGGTAGCTTCGAGTACACCCGTAATGTTGTTGGGATTCTCATCGAGCGCGCTCGCAAGATGACGGAGGAAATTGACCAGGGCCGTGGGTACACAAAGGGCATCCAAAAGATCCTGGACAAGATGGTCATCCCCTAGGCCTCAGTCTTGACCCGTCGCGCTTCTTTCGAGTTTCTCGACACCCACCAACTTTCCTAGTCATAGTCAGGTTTAATGTCTTACGAAGCGGAGCGCATATAGAATGTTCTGGCCGGCGTCGGGAGGGATGTCTGATGAACGATTGATTGTACAGAGATCTATTATGGAGGGGGGAGTCTGAACGGCATGATACCACCAACCTGGGCTCGCTGACGGCGAGCAGCACCGGTCACTTGAAATTGTTGTAACAGTCAATGTTGGATTATCTCCTGGCTCATGGCGCTTTTCTGTCATGGAGCGTATAGCTCAGATTCTGGAATATATTAACCATCAATGATTCATTTCATGAGCCTTCCTGTCCACGACCGTGACTCACTCACACTGCATTCCGAATGGGAATGCTGCCCTTGTTATCCTGTCCGTCACCCCAGACCCGTCAACGCCACGCAGAAATGAGCCTAAATACGCAAGACTCCATTAATTTTACATGGAAGAACTGGCCATCTTAGACGGGTTGCACTGGCGCTGCCTTACGCTTCACCAACCGCACCCATCGTCGCCGTCTCCAGTCCCCTTTCCTGCCAGTGCCGTCCTCACCCTCTTCCCAACTCGGCTTGGCCGCAGCAGCCTTTTGCTTTCCTTTGTCATGAACTGGAGGATCTAACACCCCTGTTCGCTCATCCCGCTCATCGTAGATATCATAAACCCAACGCTCGCCTTCTGTCTCGACTTCAACGCCCGTGATGATGCGCTCCTCAACCCATTCACGGCTCCAAAGGTCGAGAGCCCACTTCTTCTCACTCCACTCCCAAGCCTCCGGGGGCATGACATCCTCAAAGAACCGTGTGCCCCTGGGCCGCTCGCCGGCGATACGAGGTTGTGAGAGCGGATCGTAGGGAGATGGACAAAAGAGCCAGGGCTCCCACTCGCCGCTGCCACCAGCTATCTTGCGCTGCAACTCAAAGATCTCGACCTCGCGAGTCTCAGGGCTCGAGTCGAGAATCACATCCTTAGCGATCCAGTCGTCAAGCCATGATCGAGCCTTGGCCTCCTGCGGCTGAAGGCGCTCGCGGTGGGCGACAGCAAGAAGACGAGCAACATATGGATGGCCTATACCGATAACAGCCCAACCACCGAGGAGGAAAATGAACCTCCATGGGATCAACTGAGCTGCAATAGTCATGAAGATGCCACCCGCAAAGAGGAATAGAAAGAGGGCGGAACTGAGAGCCTCATCACTGAAGTTGGTCACCGGCACAAGAAACGCGACAACCTTGTCGTGGCCCTCGCTAAAGTCATCCATGCTGTTCTGCAGGTCGCGCATATTCCGGAAGAAGTCCTTGCTAAGTTCCTTCACGGGTTTAACAGTCGCCGCAGGTGCCAAGGGCGGCCCGCGGGGAGAGTAGCCAACATTCTGCTCGCTCGACAATGTGCCTTTGGGAGGTGCCGGGTGACGTGCCAAGAACGCAGGGATAAAGACGCCGAGCAGCAGTATCGCAACAGGTAGAACACATAGGAGGTATGGATCGAGGCAAACAAAGGTGTATACGGCGAGAAGAGAGAGTGTATGGGATGCGCGATGCCAGCAGAGGATGCGCTCGACTCTGGCCTGGAATTTGAAGACGACACCGATGCGAGCATTGAAGCGGCGGAAGTTGTAGGACATGGTGGTGATGTTGAAGTTGGGCCTCTCGGTCTGCGTAGGCGCATGGTCGTCGGCAGCAAAGGCGACGTCGTTGGGATCATCCTTGTCTGCTGGGATGACTTGCTGAAGAAGCCTGGAGGACACGGTTAGCAAGCCATGGGAGAGCAAAAGCTAGAGTACAACAAACTTTTCAACCAAACGATCCTGCAGGCTGGCTTTCTGCCGAATAGCTGCAAGCCCGCCGCGCAAACCCGTCTTCTGGGGAGGCGCCGGAGTCGCCTCGGGCTCAACGGCCGGCTCCTCATGATGGCTGCCGTCACTGACGCGGCGATGGCGCTCGGGGTTCTCTGGGGAGTCAAAGGCGCGCCCGGAGGCGATGATCTCGGTGGTGAAGTCGTCCATTGAAGGATGGGCCGAGCTAGAGCTCAAGACATGGTGCAACGTCGGAGTGTGGAGGTTTGAAGATGGGGTTCCCGCGTGGAGGTGTCACCATCACGGACGGGTGTGCATGTGACACTGGGCGCTGACATCACCAGACTGCCGGGAAAGTGTAGCTCCCAAAAGGAAGGGCATGTGTGCCGAGGGTCGCCAAAAGGTGAGAATTTGGCTTATTGCGGACATGGCCGGGTGTGAAATGCCTTTCAAGAAATATGCAGCATCATGACAACAGGTAGTCAAGAATGAATGCGAAATAGTCATCAACATCGTATGCCCTTGGTGTGTTGTTGTCTTCCTTTCTAAAGTCAAGTCATTACCTGGCCGTATTGGGACCGTTATTCAACACCCGCTGATCCTCACTCGGAAGCAACTCTAGCTTCTTGGTGATCATGGCTGCCCACCCTCCATGATTCCAAGTTCACAGTAGCGCTATGCGGGCCGTGGCGCCTCCAGCTTGTGCTGCTCCTTGAGGAAAGAGTTTGGTTCATAGATTGCCTCATTTGGTGACTTGGTCATGAGGCCGTGATGCGAGTTTGCTGGCAGAGGAATAGGGGCCATGTTGACGCCTGTATACGTGCTTGCGCTGACTGGCTTCTGCATGCAGACTGTTCCAGTTGATTGTCCTACCTTCAAAGCCCATTTCTTAGCGAGACCACATGAATCAAGCAATGACCTCTTCATTTCGGCACCTACTAGTTTTTGTCTATTGCAGGACCGAGGATTGAGACTTACATGGCCATATATTGCTCGTCGCAGATATCCATCTGTCAATCTCGTGTGCGGGCAGGATTCGGCGGCGAGATAAACACGGGCGAGCTTCATCACAATGCGGGCTATGAGGTAACATCAGTGGTAGATTGCCCTTGGCGACGGCCGGCCACAGATTCCAGATGCCAGATTGGCCATCTGGTCTCCTGCATCAACGAGATGCGTCCGGCTGCGGGGGTACTCGTCTGTTGGTCTGATGGATACCGCAGGCGGCGAAAAACAACAATACACGTCCAAACACAACATCATCCTTGATGTTTGGCGGGCCAACAATGCAGACTGACAACACCAGTGATGGCACGCCGGCTCTATTGGACCAGGACTGATGGAAGTGCCTTGGTCGAAAACAGAGAGCATCCGTTTGACCTTGCCGGTTGATGATGCCCGAACTGCCTGCCATGGCATGGCATGGCATGGCTCAGGGCCCTTGAAATGTGAGACGCGCGACCGACACCCCCGTATTCGCCGCCGGATATCCTGGTCTAAGCGGCATGCTCGAAGAGGCTGTCCACCAAAAGGAGAGTTCCGACCCTGGTTTCGAAACGGGACATATCGAAACGGGCGGCGATTCGTTTCGGGACGCAAGCTACCTTTTAGCTCCAATGCCATTCTCCCTTTTGGCGTTGATGCGTCAACAGACAGCGGTGTTGACAGTAGCATCGCTCGCTCCTCTCGCCGCCGTCTCCACTGCGCGCAGGAGGACCCCTACCCAATATCACCGCTGTCGCCTGTCGCTATCGGCGTGGCTCAACTGGAGCCCGCTTGCTGTTGGACTGGACTGGACGCGTTGAGACAATGAGCGGCTGGCTGGGCTGGGCACGCACGGCTGGGCTGCGGGCATGGCATGGCTGGGGAGCCAGGAGCAGGAGGGAGCAGAAGACGGTAAGTAAAGGCAATTGTGGCCTTTGTCCGGAACGGGCCCTGGCATGGCATCCATCTGAATCGTGATCCAGGCATGTCTCATCTCCCACAAGTGCGAGTTGGATCATGATTGACGTTCCTTTCATATCTGCATCGTGAATTCGAGGGAGACTAATAAAGTAAGGGGACGTTGCATTGTTTGGGGAAGGCACAGGTAGGTACCTCGGGCTGCGGGCAGCTGATGCAGCGACCGGCAGGTACCGACCATACCAAGGCAAGGAACCTGACCCTCTTCAACGAGTGCCAGTGCCAGAGCGCCCTGCTTTAGCTAGCAATGAATGAATGGAATAGCGGTAAAAGAGGAACTTGGCGGTATGGACCTTCACGTCTATCCGCAATTCAGGGACCAATCTCCTCGTCCCGGCACCAATCAACTGGCGGTATCGGCGTTCCATGCCCCACAGGGTACCTTTCTAGAGGTGCCTTCCGCCATCGCAGCCTCTCAGGCGCCTTCCTTCCCATGTTTCCCTGCCATGGCGTCGCCCCCCGTGGACACCCCATGGCCCCCATGCCCCCTTCCGGAGCTGCCTGTGCCCGCCTCTGGCAGCGTGTGCCCAAGCCTGGAGCCCGCCGCAAGTCACTGGCTGCATCCATCAGGTCCATCCACCATTGGAAGGCAAGACCCAGTGCAGTGCAGAGGCCATCCATCCCTCTTTTCCGAAAAACAACGACTCCATCCTCGACCGACGCTCTTCTCATCCCCATCCCATCCATCTTACCATCCCCTTCCCTTCCCGGGACACACCGTCCACAATCAAACATCTGTCGCCTGCCGTCCGCCTACCGCTGATTGCTCTCCTCTTTCCGTCGTTGTCTCTGTCGGCCCCGGAATGAGGTAGCCGTTCGAATGCGCTCAGCTCCCTGACCGGACTGAGTCTGTGCTAGCGACCGACCCCGTGAAATCCACCTCCGTCGTCGCATTGCCAGCCACGCCCCTCGACCGGACCCTATGAGCCGCGAGCACAAGGCACCTGCTGGGCCTCGACCAGCCAACTTTTCTCCAACTCGATTGTGAGCCTCTTGTTCTTCTTGTTGTCCCTTCTCCTCCATCCTCTCTTGCTTGGGCGGCCCTTCTCTGTCGTCGTTGCCCTGTGCACGCATCATCGTCGCCGCCGACCCTCGCCGCCTCCTTGCACATGGCAAAGCTGACCTGGATCCCTTTGTGACAGGGGCAAAACTCCTAGCCATCGGAATCGACCACCTCTTCCTACCGCGAATCCTGGCCTCGCCTTCGACGCTCCAATGCTCAGCGCAACCGCCTCCAACAACCATTCTCTCTTTTCTTTCGGTCGGGATGGGGAAACTAGTCAATTAAACGATCCCAACGCGTCGTTCGATTTCCTGCCCTCTGTGAGCTTTGACGACCTCCAGAGCAGCATCGAGTCCGCTTCGACCGAGTTCAAACTCACCCAATTTCCTTCTCCCACCGGCGAGGGGAGCATTCTCGAGGCCCGTGGCTTAGATGACAGCAATATGTCTTCCAAGCCCCAAGCAGCCCCGTCTCCCACTCGCCCCTCGAATCAGTCCGGTACACGTCCCGCTCGATCAGGCTCGCTCCTGCGCAGACCTAGCAACTCGAACAGACAGCCTGCACATGGATCCAATAACATCTCTGCTTCAGGGGCCGATCATGCCAACGGTCCAACAGCCCGCGCTCGCCGACAGAGCCAGTACCCTCCCGTATCCAGCTCTGTTGCTTCAAAACCCCCTCGAAAGTCGATAGGACCTGGCATCATTGGTGATTCGGATTTCGGCCCTCGAACTGCCCAGAAGAGGCGGCCCAGCCTCCTATCTGACGGGGCATCCACTGGTTCGGCTAGAGCCTCCTTGGATGGTAACTCATCATGGCTTGATAGCGCGAGAGGCTTCCCGAGCTCGAGGGCTGCCAAGTCCAAGTCGGTGCAACCTCCGCCGCGACCAAGCCATGGAAACCTCAGCTTCGGTAACACTCTCACCCCAGAGCAGAACCGGCACTCCACGCTGACCCCGCGGTCGCCGCGCGTCGGAGGTCGTCTTAGTACTCCATCCTCAAGCAGCAAGCGAGTCTCGATGATGCCCGGTGCCCACCATTCCTCGCACGCCACTGGTCTCGGTGCAAGGACTATCAGTCCTACCGATACTCGGAGGATGAAGCGCCTTTCAATCATGCCGCAGTCCCAGAGCCTAAATCAAGTCTCCAACCCTCCGCCGCCACCCCCAGTGTCGATGAACAACCAAGTTGAGAACCGGGCTGAGTCCAAATCGCCCTCGATGATTCCAAGGAAGGCTTCTGCAACCCCATCCTCATCAAGGACCACGCCGGATCTCAACCGCAAATCTTACAGCTCTGGTCTCTCAGCCGCATCTGCCTTTAGCTTCAACACAGCGAGGACATCGACTGGATCCATGAATCGCATGTCGGGATCCTCATCCACATCACGACTACCCGCTCCGAAACATACAACTGTTCACAACCCCATGCCCGCGGACGATGAAGAAGATGTCCCTCCTGTTCCCGCTATTCCCAAAGCGTACGAGTCTCCAAAGGACTCGCCAGCCGACACTTATTTCATGGAAAAGAAAAAGACGGCTTTGAGCAACTTGGACGCAATGAGCATGAACGCTAACTCAACTGGGACCATTTCCATGCCTGTGTTCCCTGAACCGACCAAGGTTCAAAGAAGGCTGAGCGCCCGTAAAAGTGCATATGTACCACACGTCGCGGCCGAAGGAGACAACAAAGCTACTCCGCCGAACAAGAGACATTTGCAGCCTTTGCGATTGCCACCTATTAGCTTGGGGCCGTTGAGCACTCCAACTGCTAACAAGATAGCAGCGTTGCAGGATCACAACAGCGTCGAGAGGAGCTTGAGTCCTCCGCCATCACGGCAATTGCCAAAAACACCAACGACCCCAATGACAGCGTCCAAGAGTTCCTTCTTCTCCAAGAGCCGTCATGGCGACACCCCCGAACTCCCTTCATTGAGGAGCAGCAGCTCAGTCCATCAAACGCATCTCACACCTACACCTCCTGACGCCAGCTCTACGGACTCGTCCCTTGCCTTCAAGGAGATTGATCACAAGCAAAGCATGTCACCATTCCTGTCCTCCTCTCTGCCCAAGGGAGGTCCCGAGCACAACTTCTTGAAAAGATCCAAGACAGGCGCCGATTTCACTACACTTGACGACCATCTTTTCCATGATCGAGTCCCCCCTAAGCCTGCGGGCCCGCGGGCGCCCAAGACGGAGCAATTCGTCCCCAAGTCTCCTCCACCGGAACCGGTCTCAGAGGAACCTCAAACCCCATCATCGATGAGCTCCATTCGACGAAAACTCAGTATTTCCTGGAAGCGAAACAACTCGAAGAGCAACATCAATGCGCCTGCCGACGTTATCGAAAAGGCCAATGGCAAGCATCCAGAAGAGGCTATGCCTCCCCCTAGAATTCCTATTTCGGCTACCCTCAACAACCTATCCAGCATGAAACAGGCCAGCCCAAGCCCCACTATCAAGCAATCTTCCAGCGGCTATCTGGAGTCGAGGAGGCGTAAGAGCTCGGGCGGAAGCCTCAATGCCTTCATGTCCCACGACAAGACCAAGAGCGAGTCCTGGGGGACGAAGAAGCCTGTCGTTGATCCCTCGACCATGCCTGTGGGCCGAAACACCTCGGTCATGCAGAAGATTCTCCGACCTCGAACTTCGTCGGCAGTAGTGAAGGGCGTGGATTCATGGACTGCCGAACTCGACAAGGATGACTTGTCGGCCGAAGAGGAGATGGCCAAGCTGGGCTCTCGGCGTAAGGAGACGGAGGTTGCTGCACGAACGCTGGACGCACTCAGGAAGCGTGCAACGCCAAAGGAGCGCGTTGGCTCACACGAGGCAATCCGGATCGCCATGCTCAATATTTACGAACGAGGAGAGATTGTCGACTACAGCGATGTCTATTTCTGTGGAACACAGAATGCCCACAAAGTTGTCGGAGATCTTCAATCGGATGCGCCTAACTTTGGCTACGACGATGAGCGCGGCGACTACACAATTGTTCCTGGAGACCACCTTGCATACCGGTATGAAATCATTGATGTTCTTGGAAAGGGAAGTTTCGGACAAGTTGTTCGGTGTATCGACCACAAGACAGGCGGCCTCGTTGCCATCAAGATTATTAGGAACAAGAAGAGGTTCCACCAGCAAGCTCTAGTCGAAGTCAACATTCTTCAGAAGCTCCGCGAATGGGTAAGTCGACTCCCTTCTATCGCCATCTCAAATTTCAGTTCAATGCTAACTCATGGCAGGATCCCAGGAACAAGCACAGCATGGTCAACTTCACTCAAAGTTTCTATTTCCGTGGACATCTTTGTATCTCGACTGAGCTGCTCGACATGAACCTCTACGAGCTTATCAAGGCGCATGCTTTCCGTGGTTTCTCAATCAGGATCATCCGACGCTTCACCAAGCAAATTCTCAGCTCTCTCAACCTCCTCAAGCAGCACAAGGTCATCCATTGCGATTTGAAGCCTGAAAACATTCTTTTACGACATCCCCTTCATTCCGAGATCAAGGTTATCGATTTTGGTTCCAGTTGTTTCGAAAACGAGAAGGTGTACACCTACATCCAGTCGAGATTCTATCGTTCACCTGAAGTCATCCTCGGTATGACTTACGGTATGCCCATCGACATGTGGAGTGTTGGCTGCATTCTGGCAGAGCTTTACACTGGAGTGCCCATCTTCCCCGGAGAGAATGAGCAAGAGCAGCTGGCATGCATCATGGAGGTGTTTGGACCTCCGGAAAAGCATTTAATTGAGAAGAGCACCCGGAAGAAGCTCTTCTTTGACTCGATGGGCAAGCCTCGTCTGACCGTCTCGTCCAAGGGCCGCAGGCGCCGGCCTTCTTCCAAGACATTACAACAGGTGCTCAAGTGTGACGACGAAGTCTTTTTGGACTTCCTGGCGCGTTGTCTCCGATGGGACCCTGAACGGCGACTGAGACCCGAGGACGCTATCCGGCATGAGTTCATCACTGGGCGTAAGATGCCCGTGCCACGAATGCCGACTCGCGAAACGTCGCCAATGAAGCGACACAACACCATCTCCGTTCCACGGCCTCTTCCGGAGCCCCCTGGTGCGGGTGTCAAGCCTGCTGGGTCCCTACGAACTGGAGTCAGCCCTCACAAGCCTGTCTCCGGCGGCCCACGAAGAGCATCGGGCACTACGGGACCTATCAGCGCTGTGCCTACAAAGAGGACCAGTGCCGGTACAGCTGGGTTTGCCCAAACTTCAAGCGGCTTGCCTCGAGCCGCGGGCAGGAGCGTTAGTGCCAAGCAGGACCTGGCCGCAGCTGGCGCAACGGCAGCTATGAGTCGACGAGCTTAGTCCCGTTGCCGGGGATGTCTATTCATGATGATTGGAGTTCTGGTACTGTCGAGCATTTTGATTTGATCCTTGTGCGTACTTGGGTAATCGATTCATTCCACCGGAACACAGCCTAAATCGGCACAACGACTTTGCCATAACCTGGCGACAACTGCGTGGATTTCACGACAATGACATGAAGGCTGCGAGGGGCCAGGCGGAGGAAGGGGGCGATCAGCGACTTGGGGGGCATTTCTTATTTTCTCTCTCGACTATTCATTTCGACAACATATCGCCTAGCGTACATGATGACTGACGACATCTCACCCTGTGGGTGCCTTGCGGCTGATACTCAGGAGGCAATACCGTGGTACAATGCGGCAAGGCCAAGTGAGTCAAGGCCTTGGAACTGGGGCTACAACTCTGTGAAAAGGGTGTATATTACAAGATTTTGAGGGTGGTTTCAATTCGATAGATGTTGACGTGGGGGACAGGGCTATAGAAACTAGTTAGGGGTCGACAAGAAGGAAGGGGTGATGTCACCCAGACAATCAATGAATGAATGGTCAGGACCAGCGTGCCGTGTAGGCATCAAGACAGCTTTACAGGTAATGGAATATTCGAGACCAGAGGCATCCATACTTGCCCATCACCGTTGTGACTGAGGCCTCCACACGTCATGACGACGGCCGTTGAGTGACGAAACGTTGGGAATCAGGGGAAGGCAGTGTGGGAGGTGAGACGCTTATTCGATGGTCAGAAGTGGTGGGAGCAAAGGTGCTTCGAAGAATGGAACAGTTTCGAGGAATCGCCGCCGAAGCTGCATATCAGCCTCGCCCGTCTTGTCACGCCCGAACGGTTCACGGACCACCGCGGAAGGGTTGCGGGAGCGGCAAAAGGGTGAAGGAAGAGACGCGAGGTCTGCCTGGCGGCGGTAAGTCTGGCTTGGGGGGAGACTAAGGGGCGCGCGCGGTTACTAACTGCAAGCGGATGTATCTTTCAAGGGCGTTGAGGAAGGGCGGAAAGGGAGGGAGAGGTTGCGTGTGGAGCCTCAACGACGATGAGCAACAGCCGCGGCGTCAAAGGAGCCCAGACGCCTGCCGCCCTTGTCCCTGAGTTTCAACCACCGAGCCCGTTGGTAAGGGGGATGGCAGACCAAGGACTGTCATTGGCAAACAGGCGAACAAGAGGCTTGCCCGGTCGCAAGGTTAAAACCGGGTCCGGCCGAGTATTGAGTCTGACGGCTTGTGTACGTACGCACGCACGTATGATGAAGCATCTCGCTTCCCGAGAGACAATGACTCCCCAAGGCAGATCTGCCTGCTGACGGAGTCGTGGACCACCGGTACGCCTAACGGCTGGGGCCACAGAGTTGCAGCGAGCGCCTAATCCTCATTGACCGAGAGCTACTGCAACAACACGGATGAGGAAAAGAATGGGAATTTGGGAAGCCGTCTTGAGATGATGCAGCCGGGGGGGAACAATGTAAGTCGTCGAGATTCTCGGAGTCGCCGGCGGAGACGAATAACGGGGCAAGCCACGGCGGGAGGCGCAGCCGGCGGAGGACCGTGGCGCGGGCGGCCGGTGATTGGCCTAATCCGATCAACAGGGCATCGGCCCCACTCCCCCGCAGATGGGCCTTGTCTTCTTGGGCGAGGCTGTAGGCTTGTAATCGGTCTGTGGAACAAGCGTGTGAGGTCATTGAACATAGATTCAACCCTCCATGACGATGGTCATACTGTAGACTGTCTGTCTGTCTGTCAGTCAAGGGCGCGAGTCTGTACATACTCGGCCGTGATGGTGGGCATCCCCATGACGGTGGTGACGATGCTGATGGTGTTTTGTCAACTTGGGTGACCACGGGGTTGCTGCGCAAAAGATCACGGGGTTACCGTCTCTCACGTTCCTAACTCTCCCTGCATCCAATTCCCTTAGGCAGAGATAGGCAGAGTCATCAACACCAACTGCCCCTCCATCTTTCTCGTCTGTGCTCACGTCCTGTCTGTCTCGGCCTCTCAAAGGTAGTTGTTCAGATGGAGCGCTCGGCCGACCAGTTGCTGACTGGGTTAGTCTCCTTCTTTGCCTGCATGCACATGTTTCGTTTCCCGGCGGTTTCTGATGCCTGATTAGACATGACTCTTTGTGCTCACACTACCAGCCTGCACAACCTGTACCTTTCTTTAGAAACCGTTCATGCCTGACCCTGGGGTCGGCCGAAAGTGAGAACTGCAGGCCCTGTCAGAAATGCGGATCCTTACCACCATCTCTCGCCCAGGAGAAACGGCAGACTGAAATTGGGCATCTGAGACAAGGCCCTCCTGAATTAGGATCGATTGGCTTCTCTCCTTTTCAAGGGTGTCTGCTGGGTGAGACATGTGAACGGCAACGGACCGCAGTTGGTGTGGGTACAGTGGTAGAATTACATGGTGTTGAAGTTAATAATCGGACTTTGACAACTTGCAGCAAAAGATCCGCAGGGGCCGAGGCTTGTGTAACCGACGACGACTCTTGTTCTGAAGAGTTGTGCCCGCTGATACTTGGGAAATTCTGTGCAGAGCAACATTGACGCTTGTCAGAGTCGTTTCCTCGGTCCTGTATCCCGATGCATCCTCTTACACAGTTCCCAACCCACGGGAGGCCTTGTCAGCAATTCGGTTACTCAGAGCCCACGTGAGGCGGGCGAGTGTGCAGATGTCGTCCCAAGATAGTCGAAGCGCCAGGCAACCCTGACCCTCTGGCCCAATCGGAGCGTCGTCGTCAACCAGATATGAGGCAGGGGTTGGGAAAACTGCCGGAACATGTCAGCATTCCCTTTAAGGTAGATGTACAGAAGACTGTGCGAAAGGCACAAGAAATACTGGTGTCTGCTAAGTCGCCAATGCAAGGCTAGGCGGGCTGCCTCCACATTTGACAAGCAACCGGTGGCTGGTGTGGGCATGACTGACGGTGCTGACTGGCCAGCATCTACGTACTGCGCGGCACAGTACAGTACATGCCCGATAGTCTTTATCCCAAGAGGTGGTGTGATGCATGTCAGTTGCACCGAACGCTGCGAGCCAGGCCTGATTGATGGGCCACCCAGTTTCCGGCGTTCTGGTGAAGGAGGGGAGCCACGGGCGATCTGGATCATCAGACGCAACCATGATAACCCCCGAAAAGGATCGATAAGGATTTCAAGCGAGGGTTGTCGAGTACATCATTTGTCGACATGTCCACAGCACTTGTGCTTGAAAAACAGTCAACCGTATGTAGTCATATCGAGACATGCATATCAGCTTTCAATACGTATGTCGTATGAATTATCATGAAGGGTATGTAAGTGGTCGTTATACGTACTGTATGAACGCCTTTTCCAGGCACCGTAGCTTCGGCCGGAACCAGTAAAAACCAACGACAAGAAGCAAGCAAGCGGGCAAGCATTGCCAAGGTTGGGGGTTGACTGCGGACACAGCCCTATGGGAGACAGGGATCCCTCTGCTGTGGCTGTCAGCAAGAGAGTTGGGGATAAGAGTGTGGCAACCAATTCCAGACACTTCCAGGTATTGCCAGAGTAAGAGAAGTGACTTGTTTGTATGCGAAGCGCGGGACATGAAACAATGCTGCATCCCCGTTCTCGAAAGGGGCATCCAGGTTGCGAATGGACGGCACCCGAAATATCGATGTGATAATAGCGCCGAGAAGACCTGCAAGGCAAAGTCAGCTCGATTCACTACCACAATAGACTGCCTGCCATTCTGTACCCCTTAATGCAGCCCTGCCGGTATGGATCGATACGGGAGAGATGATGAGCCAATCACGATACAGAGGAGGTGAATTAATAGAAGTTGCAGATGCACGACGTTAGGATGCCTGGAAGCAACAGCAAGTCGTCAATCCGGGATCCCTGAATCCCTCCTGCACCGTTGACATGGCTCCCGGATCCAGACCCATCAAGCCTGGGCGGCCAGTCGGCAGCCAAGATTCCCTGCCCGTGGACCGTGGAGTTGGGCTCGTGGCGTCTCCTTCTGCAACACCACTGCACCAGAAACGAAACAGGAAACGAGACACCAGGTCGGGATCGAGGAGCCAGACGGACCCGACTGATGGAGAGAAGAGAGCCGCTAGGGTCAGGGCGATGGGCGCAGCATGCCCCCAACACCCACTACCACCACCAACAAGTGCCGACTAACAGGGATCAGTGCTGAAGAGTCGCTAACCCAGCGTCCGCAGTCTCTGATTGGCGCGCTGGTCAAAGTCTCTGGCACATCGTCGGTCAGCCGCCGGGGACGTTTTCTTTGTTCGGAAGCAGCAGAAGAAGGAGCGTGTATCACGGACGTGGTCGGTCGCCGGAGACGACGGAGGAATGCTGCGGAAGGGACGAGGTTGCGTCGCCTCTTCTGGCTCTGCAGAAAGGCATCCATCCATAGGCATCAATGACCAGTTTGCGTGGCTGGGGGGTCTTTTCAGTTGTCGCATGGAGCCAAGGTGAAATGGTCCAGTCCTGTCAACTCCTTGTCGCACAACAAACAAGACTCATCAAAGCAAAGCCTTGCTACCGGCTTGTGGGTGTGATGGAGAGGTGAAACCAGAGCTATCAGTGGAAGCTGCGGATATCTCTGCCTGGCCTGCCTGGGGCACGTGTGATCTCGTGAAGGAAGTTGCAGGCCAAAGCCACCGGGCGAACCATTGCCTTCTAGTGAATGACTAACTCGGGCTCCAAAGTCCCAAAGTTCTGACGCAATTGCACCCTCTTTTCTGCACCCACGCGGGATGCTATGCGACGGATGGAAGCGAAGCGACCTTTGTTCTTGTTCCAACTTCTTTCTCTCCTTCGTCATCGCCTTGCGCGTAAGGTAGGTTGCTTTGAGCCTTGAGCTTCCTCAGTACAGGCGCGGCTCATTACGTATGCGCGCGCAGGGCATAATCCGTAGCTTCCGCGCACCGCAACTACAACTGCTCTCTCCGAGCAATTCATCGTGCCGCGCCAATTCAATCTTGACGGCGGCTCGTCAATCGCGACAATGACACGGTCGCCATCACAAGCTTCGTCTGAGACCGTCTAGAAACTTGGCGCCTCGGCCGACCGTGGAGAGATTGGTACTGTGCAGTGCCGTACATAGGTACAGTAGCGCAGCAGCAGCAACAGAGTCCGGCCGGCGTGGTTGCAAGTCCGTCATCAGGGCCCCTGGCCACTCTGTCAGCTCTTTCTGCAGCTCAACTCTGCCACAGGCCAATGGTGACTCCTCACGCCGAGGATATCTGGAACCACTTCTCACTTGTTCTTGGCAGCTTGTTCCCTGTACCCCTGCACCCCGGTACGGGTACCCAGGCTACACCTCATCCACACCGTGCTGCGCCTTACAAGCCAGCCCGTGCTCGCTCATACCTACCTCAGAAGCGTTCCGGGACGGACAAGCAGGACTCTCTAGGATCCCAGGACAGATCATGGCACAGGGCGCTCGACACACATGGCCCAAATGGTCAAAGGGTCAAAGCCTCCAAAGCCTCCCCATCCGAATGAATGGACCCCCCACCCCCTGTCATTCTTTCCAATGGCCAAGCCCAAGCCCAAGGCATCTTTTGCGAAGGGCCTTTGGCTCTGTGGGTCTTGGTCTTCCCCACGCCTACGAGGAGCCTATGTCACCTGTCATGACAGTCAGACACCAGTTGCGGCTATCTCTCTCTCGTGCATTCTCACTGGCGTCTCTGGCGTCACTGATGCCTTGATGCCAGTCCGGGGGGTTTCTTTCACGCCCTCCGCCCTACGCAGGGGCGTGTCGGTATCATGGTCCTACTGTCCTCCAGGCTACAAGCAAGGCCTATAAGGTTGCGATGCCTCGAGACGCTAATAGCTTCTATCCTCACTCATCATCTATCCTTTTATTCACAGCATTCATAAAGCAAGCCATTCTCCTTCACTGTCTTGTCCTGAGGTCTCCATCCTTCTCTTCCATCCTCTCCTCCAACCTACCTACCTCACTTCACGCATCACCACAAACCAACCAACCGCCTTACTTCATCTGCCTGGCTTTGACGACTTGAACCAACACACTCCGGAGCAAACATCTCGAAACAACCACTTGAACGTCTCCTTCACCTCCAATCTCCGTTCTTCTCCACTTGACCCGACGCCAGGCCAACATCCAGGCCGAAGATCATCATCATGTGTTATCAACTAGTTGAGCTCTACTCGGCCTGCCGATGCCTCTACTACCAGCACGCCATTGACCGTTGTGCATCATACGGCCGTCCTGGTCATCCCATTGAGCAGCGAACAATATTTGTTGGCTACGCTTGCAGCGCACACGCGGGACACGCTGCCCAGTATGCATCACCGTGCAGCCATGCCTACTCAGACTCTGGCTACTACAGTGGCTATTCTCAATGAACAGTCTTGTCTTTGGTAACTGGATGCCAAGCATGGCACTCTCCGCGGCTCATCCGGTTTGAGTTTGACGATTGGGTTTGCTACATCTGCTCGTTCAACCCGTCGCAACTCTCCTCCTTACTTGCTGGAACCCGCCGTTAAGTCGTTGACTTTTGGGCCTCGATTCATCGGCATATGAGCGCTCCGCACGCCTCTCGACCTCATACTTAATTCCCTTCTCCACCGGCGACTCCTCTTGCCGTCCTCTCGCCATAAGGCTTGCAACGACGTTACCGAAGACATGGCAACGAGACTACGACATTGATACGATTACAATCACGACCAAACGCCTCTCCTCGACCATGAAGCAAACGGATTCAGCCTCGACTTTTTGCGACGCTGTATCCTCCTCTCACATTACGGCCTTCTCCTTGCATGACACGATTCTCCTCTTTTCCGGCTGGTTGCATTGGGCCTTTGTCGGCGGTCTCAAATCTCTCTTCTCATACTTTCCAGGGCTTTCCTTTTCCTTTTCTTATGCACAGCGATGGGTTGATTTTGGGGCTCTTTTTTCTCGCTTGGCTGGAAACAAGTCATGGAATGACGACGCAAAACATGGACATTGGTTATATTCTTGATCAGCATATGCTGAAGGCCTCGCGGCCCTTTTGGATGGTTGGATTTTCTTCTTGAGCGCTGGACTTAGCGATGCCACTGGAATTGGCTTCTGGCTGCTCGACCACTTCTGCTGGTCCTTTCTTCTTTTCACTTCTTGGACACCCTTTTTGAGACTGGGTGATCCGTTCTTGTAGGGTTATTGGATTATATCTTGGGCGTTTTGCATTTCGAGCTGGCAGGGTCTGGCCAGGGCTCTTGTTTGCAAAAGGCGGAGACGATGTTTGGCTGGCTAGATGTTGTTTCTTTCTTTGGCAAGGAAGTCTCCTTGTTACCCCCATTTGTACTCTTTCTTGGGCTTTTCTCTTTCGCCGGCATTTTCCGGTTTGATTCTCCAGAGTCTGATACATTATTACGATGTTGTACTATCAATTCAGATAGACTGCGCAGGCTGCAGTCCCCTTGTCACGGACAAGGACATTCACAAACGACAGCAGGGATTGGGGCGCTGGTGTTCCCAAAATGGATCCTATAGAAACATGAAATTTATCCTGTCAACCTCTCATCTATCTACTTGCTTCTTGGCGTGAATTCATTAAATTAAGCTGGGATTAATTGGGCAGGGCATAACAATCGGCCGAGTCCACACAGAGGTGAAACTCATGCTCGTGACTCGGGATTGTCGGTCAAAGTGGGTCAAGCACAGTCACATCAAGTCTTCTCCACCAACCTGCCACCGAGTTTCACAGGCCTCGGTCTCGTGGCCGAGTTTAACGCAAGTGGGCTTGTTGTCCGGCAAGGGAGATCATGGCGGGTCTATTCGAGTTGCGCAGGAATGGACCCCAATAGCCGCAGAGTCAGGCTAAAGCTGAAATCCAACTTCTGGTGTACGGCATCGCAAGAGGAGGCCTCTTTCAAGCGCCCGATTGCTATTTCTGAGTTCATGATCGGACTGACAAGGCAGACAAGCCTAAAAACAAAATCACCCACATCAATAGTCACAGCCTTGCAGCAGAAGAGGCTTCGGCAGAGGCGTCGAGGCCCATCGTTTCTGGTGCGACAGAGCGCACGCTCATTCATGGATGGGTTCGAACTTGGCTTGAGCCCTGAAATGGACGGCTTCTATTAATAGGCTGCGCCCCAAAGTGAGTTACCTGATCGGGCGACGCGGGATGGATGTGTTCGCCGAACGGAACCAGTCTGGCGGAGCCTAGGATGACACTAGACGAGCTAGGGAGAGACAACCTTGACGCAGACGCAGGGAGGTCTGGAGGCTGGTATGATTTGCGGGCGGTGCTGGTTTAGGCGCGTTGCGCGGGGGGGCAGATTAGGCGCACTGGCGCGGTGCACAAGGAGGATGGAATGGATGGCTGGGGTGTGAGACGATCGAACGGGTTTCGGGGCGGGCAAGGATGTTTGGGGTTTTGGGGATTGGGTGTTGCAGCCTTGGGAAACATGGAGGGGTGTGCTTGGAGATGGATGGCGAAGACAAGCCTCGGGACCTTGTTTTTAGCCCCCTTGTCAGTGGTACAGTACCTACATTACACCGTAAGGCGATGCCATGCCATGCCATGCTAGAGACGGATGCGATGCGGCTCATCACCCATGTCTCGGGTAACGGTGATGATCAGGGAGCAACAGCAACATCTCACAGCAGAGTGGCGGATCCGAGATCCATGATGTGGTGATCTTGAAGCAATCCATCGACGGCAGCGACGTGTTTGCCTAATGCCATTGGATATTTTCAATGCCCCCCTCCTCGGAGATATCGACAGAATAGGGTCGGTCACTGCTTGCCTAAGCACGGGGAACCTTTTTCGCCTGCATGCATGCAGGTCTAGCCTCGGTGTTGAAGATCGGCCTGCAGGGCGGACGTTAACCCAAGAGGAAAAAAAAGAAGGATGATGTGAGAACAAGGTGAAGGAGGGTTCCAAGGTGAGCGAAGCCGTGTCTCGGCACCTGCACCGAGCCAATGTCAGAACGGCGGGGCCTGTTGCTGACGGGTGGCGACTCCGGGAATCCCAAACCCAAGGCGGCGCCGTCCGGGCGGGTTTCATTGAAGAGAAGAGCCGGGGTATGACGTTAAGTGGGGAGCTCAAGGCGTTTTTTTGTCTTCGTGAAGTGGGAGAGACAGACGCTTTCATGGACAAGGGCGCTTCTTGCGCTTAGGTTCCAATCCAAGGTCATGGGATGATATCACTTAGACGAGGTAACATCGCCGCGAAAATGCGACCGAGCACCCAAGTCATGCGAGAAATGCTGATCAATTCGTCTCGACTCATGATCACAGCTACAGTGGTATACAGTAGTCCGTAGGAAGCACTAGTGAAAGTGTAAATTCGTGATAGTCATCCTTGGTGTTTTATTCTCTTGATGCCTAGTTCTTGCCTGCTGGAGGGAGAGTTGAAAGCACTTTCCCGCAGCAACAACATAGGTCGTCATTCGTGAGAACAGCATACAAGGCAGTAGGTAGGCAGTAGGCACGTACTCAGGTAGGCAGGCGGCTACGAAGAAAATGTACTCGTGTCAATTGCGCCTGCCATTTCTCAAGCAACAGGGGAATCAACTCCATCGTTGCTCCAAACGATGCATCCAACACTCTCCTCTCCATCATTGTTCATCAACAAACCCCTTCCCTTTTCCTCTTCCCCCCCTCTCCACCGTCCGCTTCCTAATTCACCTTCTCTACTGCTCGATGCAATATTCATAATCCGATATCATGATCTTGGTCACACATGAAACTCTCTCTGGAACCCCTCATGTCCAGTGGTCGAATATCCCAGCAACTGACTTCGCCAACTGACGTCCCCCAATAATCGTTAATACTGTCTTCAAGCACCCGCTTTGCCAAAGCATTACTCGGCCGATGTCCCCAGAGCTAGCAATACCATCGCATCTCCGCCAGACAGACAGTCCTGTTACCGTGATACACATCTCACCACCGTCTGTTTCACCAACACCAGGCACGCCGGAATCTGCCATGTTTTCCACGTTCTTTAGTTACACCGAAGCTCAGCTGCCCAAGGGGCAACTTGAGATGGAGACTGGCGACTTTGATCATACTCCTGCCCCGAGTGGGCGCTCATCGTTAGAGCTACCAAGGGACGGTATGGACCTGCCTAGGCACTATGTCGACAACCCAAAGCACTTCGATGAGCCGAGGCAAATTCAAGGCTCGGGCTTCCGGCACCACCTTCTCAAAACCTCCGCGAGCGTTCCCATGATTGTTGAAAAAGACTGTCCAGCCCCTCCAGTGCTGAGTCCAGTCTCCGAGCCCGAAGAGATGTCTTTTAAACCCAGCAATCTGGCGGCGGAGCACGAGAAACAAACGTCCTTTTCGGCCGAAGGATTCGCCTCCGCGCCCGGCACTCCATCTCCATTCATGCTACCGCATGATGGACAATCGTTGCTTTCGATTCCAGCCACGGATTCGATTCGCTTAGACTCCTCAACTCAACCTCAAAGTCCTGATGATTCAGCACATTCTCAGGAATTTGATGATGCAGCAGACTCCTGCAGTGTTGAAGAAGCAGGCCAAGATGAAATACAAATTTGGCCCTTCCCAGACAACGGTTCGTTCGAGTCTTCCAAGATCCATCTAAGAGGCGACTAGAAGTCCCAAAGTCTTCGAAGCGGCGATCCCAACGAAAGAAACAAAGAGAGGACGATCCCTCATATTGGAGGACAGCAACTTTGTGTGAAAGGGCACGCTGGCTTCAACTACTGGCCACTAGATTACGGGAAACATTTTGGAGACGACCCAGACCTGCAATATCGTGGGACAAGCAAGGTTTGTGCTTTTGATCCAAGCCTGGAGCATACAGAAACCCGATCTGAATACCGAAATGACACTTCCTCTCGAGATCCGAGCGAATGCAGTCAAACACGCAAGCCGCGCACGTCAATGAGTTCGTCCAAGGGTGCGCGCAGTGAAGTTCAGTTTGAGATCGGAACAAAACCTCCTTGCCAGGTTTCGCATGACAAGTCTCGAGCCAGCTCTACAAATTCGTCAAGCCGGCGCAGATCACTGGGATCCATTCTGGACTTCAAACGGACTACCCAGTGGCTCAAGAGCTTGAATAGCTCGTCTTCGAAATATAGTCCGAAGTTCACAGATATCCCAACCCGAAGGAGATCGTCCAAAGTATCATTTGTCGACCATCGACGTCCTTCCGAGCCGGTCCTTCCAAGCAATATAGCTACTCGTAGGCTATCGGGAAAGTCCAGTCTATCCGGAAGATCAGAACCTCGAGTAGACAGTCTCATGTTCAAACGCGCTATCAGCGACCTTGAAAGACTCCTTGGTGAAGCTCTTTCGCTTGCTTCGCAAGTTGCTGACCAGTCTGAGGCTGCAGTCAATACTCATGAGGATCGGCTGCACTCCCTCTCGAACGAACCTCGTCGGACGAGTTCTTTAAGTGAGCAGTCGATGCACAGCGCTCAAGAAAGTGCCAACTTGTCTATTGCTGACATGGACGATGTGCCTTGCCCGAGAAGGCCTGGATACAGACATGCAGCGTCCTATACATACTCTTCCAAGCGCCCTCGATTAGCTGACATTGTGAAAAGCTACTCCGGAGCGTACCAGAACATCAGAACTAGGATGCTGGGCGATCGGCCGCCCCCTGTTGAGATTTTAGAGTTGTCGGCAGAAAATAGTCCAAGTCGACGATCCAGCAGGCTCTTTGAGGCTGAACAAAGCCAGGAAGGGGCCGTGACAGAAGGGAATATCACCGGCACCAGTATCTTCATGGGCCTGATCAATTTAAATCGAAAGATTCAGGGGGCGGGGCCACTACAAAAGCAAGCTGCAACTGCTACCTCTGCTAGCCGGAATGCCACTGGTCAAGACGTGGTCGCTGGTCACGAAGTTGCCAACCGAAAAGTCCATGGGGAGCACGGGATCAGTCTGCGAAGAAGATCTCATGTCAGTTTACGCAACATGCAAGGATTCAGTCTTCCAAAGTCACACAAGCGACAGCCGATTGCAAGGGACTAGTCGCCCATCCGCAAGCGTTTCGTCGCCTCAGTTGCTTGCCTGAGCACCGCCCTCATCGGGGTCATACTCGGAATTTACACTGGCCTTGTCCCATCAATTCAGTACTACATCGTGGATCAATCTCATCTGACTGTCCATGGAAATACGGGATGTTTTCTTGCCTTGGCGTTGCCGTCATTCTTCCTCTGGCCGCTACCGCTCCTTCATGGCCGAAAGCCATACATCATGGCAAGCCTAATCATTGCAATGCCTTTGCTCTTCCCACAGGCCATTGCCGTGAGTAGCCAACGATTGACCAACACTGCCTCATGGAGGGCGTTGTTGCTTGCTTCTCGTACTTTGATGGGAGGCTCGCTTGGGTTTGCCAGCATGAACTTCCACTCGGTTCTGACAGATCTATTCGGAGCGTCGTTGATGAGCAAGCATCCTCATCAGGAAGTGGTCGACCAGTTTGATGCGAGGAGACATGGAGGAGGCATGGGTGTTTGGCTTGGTATTTGGACATGGTCTTGGATTGGATCCCTGGGGCTTGGTTTTCTAATCGGGGCAGCCATCATCGACAGGCATCCGCCGGCCTGGGGGTTCTATGTCAGTATCATGTTCATTGCAGTGGTACTCCTCCTCAATGTCGCATGCCCCGAGGTTCGTCGATCAGCTTACCGGCGGTCTATTGCGGAGGTACGAACTGGAGAGGATGTTTCACGTCGGCTAGCTCGAGGAGAGATCATGATGCATCGAGTCAAGACAGGTCCCAAGTGGTGGGGTGAAGAGGTGTACCATGGGATTCGGCTATCCATCGAGATGCTTCGGCAGCCGGGTTTTGCGGTGATGGCGATCTACGTCGCGTGGATCTATGCCCAGGTGGTGCTCGTTATCATCCTTCTGGGTTCACTTGTCTCGCGATTTTACCGCCTGAGATCACCTTATGTTGGCCTTCATGTCGCTTCAGTCACACTTGGAGCCCTTCTTGCTATCCCTTTTCAGAAGGCCAGTATCTTCTCCAGGTCTCGAAACCGACGAGTCAACTCCAGCCGCGATACTCTAGACAAGAAGGTTGCCTGGTCATCTCATCTCATCCGCCGGGCCCTCTTCACAGTCTCTTTGCCCATAGGCGGCGCTTGCTACGCTGCTGTTTCATCTGGGCCGCCGATCAATGCTGGTGCACCTACATTCTTTGCCCTGTGCATCGGGTTCCTGTCTTGCCTCGCGGTCTCCGAGTGCAACGGCTTAATCATGGAGACTTTTGACACTTCCGACTTGTCTCCAGGGATGGTTGGTCGACACCGTGATCCCACCAACCAAGACCAGAGAAGAACCAACTACTCGTCTTTTCCAAGAGTCACATCAGGGTTTGCGATTATCCATTCCCTGGCCTTCGTTCTTGCGGCAGGTTCAACTGCTCTGGGTGGTCATATTCAGCGAAAGCTTGGTCAACAAGTTGCCACTGGCATTGTGGCAGGCATACTCTTCCTGTTGACAGCTCTACTATTGCTTGTTCTCATCCGCTTCAAGAACGTGCTAATCATACCTCGATCCAAATCGGAGGAAATGGACAGGTTGACCCAAGCTCGGCGACGGTCCACAAAGCGCCGTGCCTCCATGCCCAACGACCTTCGAGCCATGATGGAGGAGGATTTCGCCTGGCGGCCTGTCATGATGGGCAATCCCATGGGGAAGAATCGTCGAATGAATGTGTTGGAGATGGGCAACATGACGCGGTGGCAGGACATCCGGCGGAGGAACCAGCTTATCGATGCAGGTGTGCATCTTAACCGCGGCACATTGGATCAAGGACTAGATGCTGTGGATGCAGCACTCGAAAATCATATCGATGACATGCGTCGAAACGATCATGGGCTCTTCAAGCGAGGAAGCTTGAGAAGGCACGGAAGTCGTCTCCGTCGCAGCAATCAGAGCAGCGACCAGACATTCCATGATATGGAACTAGACATGCTCGATCCCGTGACGACGCCGAGTGAGCCAGCCCAGCCACGACAGTTTGTTGAGAGAGAATGTGTCATGGGACAGACAGTCAAGGAGGAGAATGAAGACGAGGCACAAGCGGGACCAAGCAGCAGCAGAAAGGATTGAGGCTTGAAGGCACGAAGAGCGATCGAGAGCTTGAAGACACCAAGTTAGGAACCTAGAATCAAGGTTTATCAAATACAGAATGTTCTTTTCTTCCCCAATAACTTCCCATTGCGGTTCCGGCAAATATTCATCCAGTCTATGGCTGAGGCTCATTACAGCAGCTGGTGCGTGATAGTAGCTAATGATACAAATACTGTTTTCTACTTGAAAAGAAAAGAAAAGAAAAGAAAAGGGAATAAACCATGTTGGTATGTGGTGACAAACAAAAGATGGATTGCGTAAACTCATTTTCCCTACTGCACGTTCAGGTACAGGTCATCTCCGCGCCGAGTAGGTGTCAAGGTCGGCTTCCAGTGAGGGGACAAGGGAAATCCAGGAGGAGTCAGGTTGGGATTCTCGCGGCGCCATTTGGAGGCTTTGGGCGACTCTGTGCCTATGGACATGTTGGCGGCACGGTCAGAGCCGAGGCGCTTGGCGAGGAGGGTCGAGTCGCCTGATCGTGGCTGGCTCGTGGTTGGTGAAGGATTGTAGGTTTGGTATTGAACGCGTGAAGGATGGATTTGTGAGTGCTGCTGGACCTGGGCCTGCGGCTGTGGCTGTTGTTGTTGGTATTGGAACGATTGGTACGCAGAGTTGCGCGGGTATGGAGGGTTGGGGTTAGGCTGGAAAGATTGGTATCCTTGAGGCGGCTGGCGCT
The DNA here is from genome assembly GCA_023101225.1 of Fusarium solani-melongenae. Taxonomy (NCBI): domain Eukaryota; kingdom Fungi; phylum Ascomycota; class Sordariomycetes; order Hypocreales; family Nectriaceae; genus Fusarium; species Fusarium solani-melongenae. The sequence continues at coordinate 1,390,417 of CP090038.1, read as the reverse complement.
GGAAGGATGTGTTGGGGGGTTGTCGTTGATGTGGATGGATAGGTTGCTGCTGCTGGAAGGACTGATAAGACTGGGGCAGTCTTTGAGCGGCCTGCCAGTTGGACTGAGGTCTAGGAGACGGCTTATGCGAGGGAGGTCGTTGGTATGGTCTGTATGCCTGAGGTTGAGAGCCAGAGGCGGAACGGCCATGTTGGGATGAGTGACTAGTGTTGATAGGTTGATGCATAGTGTTGAGAGGTTGAGGATAGGGAGGATCAAAGTAGAAAGGAGAGACCTGGGAACGGTTCGGGTTCATGGGTTGAGCGTTGTAGGCCTCATCCTCGTTCGGTGGAGGAGAAGGGTCGACGAGGCGCATAGAGGGAGAATCCTGTTCAAGTCCAACGTTTGGAATGACCTCGGGCTCGTTCAGTTGCTGTTGCTGTGGAGTTTGCATCATTCCTAGGGTTGGGCTGGGCTGTCCGGGAGGGTGGTAGACAACCTGACGCGTAGGTGGACCAGATCTCCTGTTGTAGTCACTCATCTGGCTCATCCGTCGGGGGTCTCGAGGCGGGATCCTGGGTTGACGGGGAGGAGACTCGACAACGGGCGAGAGTGTGGCCTGCTGCTCCTGAGACAGGGCGGCTACGGCAGGCACAGGAGCAGGTTCTTCGGATGAGGTGGTGATGGTGGTGACGTTGCTGCTACTCGAGTCTTCACGCGGCCGAGTCAGGTTTCGGGTCATGGAGCGACGCGTAGTCATGTTCCGCCGAGGATGATTCTGAGACGAGAAGAAAGGAGACGGATACTGAGGGCGAGGGCCAGCAGGCTTCTCCTTTGGTGGAACGCCCGCGGGACGGATCTCTGCCGGGGGAGCGAGGGATCGAGACCTGGCCAGGCCAACAGACGACATGTTGTCATCCTTGGGCGGCGGCTTTGGCGGCACACCCTCCTGCGACTCTTTGGAGCCTTGTGAGCCTCGAGCAATGACAGACGCGCGTTTAGAATTACCAAGAACCCAGTTCCCGTACTGGTCAGCAACGTAGTACGTGCCCGCGGAGATGGGCGTCGTCGGCGGCGGACGCCAGACCTGTGTAGAGTTGGTGTTTGTCGAGAACGAGGTCCGATCCTCTTCAAACTCGGTCACGTTGCTCTCGCGGTTGTTGTTGCTACTCCTGCTGCCGGCGTTGCTGGACGTAGTGATATGCAGCTTAGGTGGTGTCGGCTTGGTCCTCGACGGGGAGCCTACACCTGCAGCTGAAGAGAGCGCGGGCGGTGGCGGCATGTGAGAGACGTTCTCTTGGCTAGACGAGCCAACATTGTGGTGCTCGTGGTCGTCCCATTCTGGCTGGAGTAGAGGAGGGGACTTCTCCTTGTTGATCTTGAGAGGAAGGCTTGGCAGAACTGGCTTTGCTGGGAGCAACTTGGATATCCTTCTCAGGGGCGATGAGTGGGCGGTACGACTTGAGGGGGCGGGTGAGATTGCCAGTCCAAGGGTGCTAGGTCTAAGGCTCTTCCTGTTATAAGCGGGTGGTGGTGGAGGAGGAACTGATGGATCGAGGGTTGGGCGCATCTGATGGATCATCCAGGAGTCATGTCCACCGCCGTTCCTAGGGTCTTCCGGTTTGTAGCCCCAGGTATCTCGCATGGGGAGGAATCCAGTCTTGGCCTTGGGATGGTTCTTGCGACGGTAGTACCTCGCCAGCACAATGGCTCCGGCAGCGACCCCGGCAGCAGCGAGGACACCGACCGAGATGCCAGCAACTTGCTCACTGGAGAGCTTTCCTGAATCCTTATCATCTTTATCCTTGCCACCAGCGCCGCCAGCTGGCGCCTCAGTGGATGTGGTGGCCGCTGTTTCTGTCGTTGATGTCGAGGTAAAGATAGTCGACAAAGTAGTCGGATCGGCGGTCGAGGCACCTGAAGAAGTCGGCGGTTCGGTGATGAATGCAATATCTGTGGGATATTCCGATTCTTCGTCTGAAGTAGTGGCATCGCGATCCTTGCTTGCCGACCGTTTCGTAGATGTTCTCGTAATGGGCAGCGGAGGAGGCGACGATGTGTCGACAACGAGGGTCGTCGGTAGTGTTTGAGAAGAGGAAGTGCTGGAGCTTCTCTGGTGCGGTACGTTGGACGCAGTAGGTTCAATTGGTTCAGTGACTGTCACGGATGGGAATGTGATGACTCCTCCTGAGGGGGCCAAAACGAGCGTTGCTGTAATGGTGCGTTGTGTCGGGCTGATGGCATCGGGCCGTCCATTACACATATCGTACGCCAATTCTATTACCCGGTCTGTGTTGCTGTAAGTCTTGGATCTTTGCTTTCTTTATCCGTGTAAGACGTACCGCTTGCTTCCCTCTCTGAACAATATCCAACTGATCGCTCAGCAGAGATACATTGCATTGCGCCCTCGCCTAGTGTAAAGCCCGTGGCTCCTATCCGAGAGCACATGCAGTCCATCGTCAGGTTGCTATCGCAGCCTGTAGAGGCATAGTTGACTGAGAGGAACGAGGCGAAACATTCCTCTGCGCAGCTGGGGATATAGCGCCCGGCTTCGCTCGGTAGGCTGGCTGCCAACACGGCGGTCGTATAGAAGATTAACCATGGCGAGGGGAAGAAAAATGGCCTTCTGGCCATTCTACAAAGAAACATCTAAAGAGTACACTGTCAGTCTCGACCACAGTATCTGGGTGGCGTCAGCGTTAACACACCTAAAAGGAAGGGGATCCTATTAAGAGAGATGGCCAGCATCTCAACGGAGTGTATTCATGAGAAGCCGCAACAAGACCACAAGAGAACTATTAAGACCAAGGAAAAATAAGAAAAGGAAAAAAAACGGTCTTGTGGGAGTCAACGACGGACACACAGCATATGGAGTGAAAGGAACAAAGAGAGAGAGGGAAGAATTGCGAAACACCATCAACGGGGGGTAGGTTGGAAACATGGGAGACATATGAACCGAATCACACCTGGCCTACTCTCCCAGCCGCCGTGCTGCTACACCCCCCGCAAAGTTCCGCGACAAGGCTCCCAAGGTAGGTCAGCGCTTGCTGGGCCTACATGGCGTTGTGAGTCCTGCAAGCCTCCCTCAGCTCGAGGGCCTACGACGGTCACAGAGCCGCCAGTGCGGGCCACGAGGTCCCGCATGGTACCGGGGGAGTCTCTGCGTCATGGTTGCAAGAGAAAAGAAAAAGGTTGGAACCGGGAAGGGCTATTTCGGAGAGGAAATGGTCTCTCCGTCTGCTGCAGCCTGCAGCGCCAGCAGTACATGTCAGTCGACCGCCGTTGAAGGGAGGAGAGGCCACCCCAGGCTGAGACCCACGACGTTCGCGGCGGCGGTTAGGGTTCGCACCATGAGTGGCTGAGGCTGACCCGTTTTCCTTAGGCGCCGCTTAAACGCGGGAGGGGGCTCCACTACGGCGCCAGCCGCTGACAGCCAACCATCCAACCAGAAATATGCTCTAGATCGTCACGTGATACACCTCCGTCCAATGGCGGCGGCGCTGTAACCTCGAAATGCAGGCCTTCTCGGCGCAGGCCACTTTCTCTCTGCAGATCCAGCAGAATGTGACGACCCTTGGCCCCAAGTTTCGGACTCAGTTGAAGGCGCCTGGTCGACTTGCTGTCTCCGGGTACTTGGTTTTGGGCTTCCACGTCTGTCTTTCTGCGGCATCCTTCCGCAACTCTGACATGGAAAGACAACTAACATCCAACCTACCTGAAGGGGGCCCCCCAACGGCCCGGCTGAAAGAACCAAACTCTCCACTCGGCCCATTGCAAGATCTCTCGAGACGAGATTAGATTATCCAAGCAATCAGGATCCCCCGTTTTCTTCGCCTGGGCCTTGTTTCGGTGACGAGCGCCATCAACCCAAAAGAAAGCGGCCCGACCCACACATCTAGACAGCGAGGTGGCCACATCAAGCCCTGTTTGTGCTTCTGGTAGCCAGAGAACATGTCGATCGTGCTGATTTTCCATACCTTGACATGGGGCCTAGTTTTTGGGCCTTCTTGACGTGGACTCCGTCATATCATATGGGAGTTCGCCAAGATGCTCGCTCTGCGGTTCCACCCCTTGTCACTCACAGCTTACAAGTCGGGACCTGGGCAGACATGTTCAGCTGATGTCCGCCGTTCAAACTCGGCAACGTCCCATTTGCGCGAATGTTACATGATTTATTCGCATTAAAAATCTAGATTCTCTGCCATCTGAAAGCTCACCACCAACAAGCGTCACCGATATTCCTGGCCCGGCGTTCACATCCTACACCGCCTGCAGAACCATCAAGCGAAACGTCGCCGAGATGAAGAGCGCGATGTTAATGCCAGTACCAAAGGGGGCAAAGATGGACAGTGGTTTGCAACCAACAAGCATCAGCAACAGCCTCAGACGCCAACGCCGACAGAACACCCAACAGAATAAAACAAGACCTGTAGGACACGAGGGGGTTCACAGACCATCCCCCTTCCTCCCCCCTTTCCCTTTCCATTCACCTCTTGTTAGCGAGGAGAGTCGGCGTAAATGTATGTGGTCCCGCGCTCAAATCCCAACCAACCAGATGCTATGCAACAACCGAAGTCGCCCAACAGTCACCTTACATGGCCATCTCAGCCTGCAACTTTCGCAACTCGGCCTCTTCGTCGTCTTCCTCCACAGCCTGCTTCTTGCTCGATTGAGCTACCGCATGTTAGTCTCATTGCAAGATCAAGGTCCGGTCTGGACACTCACGCTCTGTGTTTACCGGCGTGGGCATCTTGTGTACTGCATCTGACACGGGCACGTTGCCTGTCGTGAGCATTTGCTCGTCGAGCTGCTCCTGTTGTAGCTGCTCCAGCTCCTCTTCCAGATCGACGTCGTCGACGTAGTCGCCGATGGTGGCGTTGGTCATGGCGGCAACAATCTCTTCGCTCATGGCATTGTGCTCCCGCAATTTCTCCCTGTATCAAGAAATCAGAAAATGTCTCCTTCACAAGCGGCAAAAGCCGGGAAAAGGGTTCAGGGACGCACATTGTCTCGTCCACCTTTTCCGGTGTAAGTTTTCCGTGGATCTGTGCCATGGCCTGGCTGGCCTTCTCCATCGCCACCAGGGTCTCCCGGTTGATGTTGGCCGACTCGATCGCGTTGATTTGCTGCTCTAGTGTCCCTATCTGCGAGACGGTCTGGTCGAGCGAGTGCTCATGTGTCTTCTTACGCCTCAAGGCCGCCTTGGCCGCTGTCATCTCCATCAGCATCTCTGCCCCGCATTGTCCCGTTGCTTCAGGGAGGGCCGCATACCATTCTTGTTTGTGTTGACGTTCTTGCGAGCGATGCCGTCCTGCTCGTCAATCTGTGTCTGCAGATGCCTCTCGCGCTTCTGCAGCATCTCCAGCTGCGCGCGCAGACCGAGGATCGCATTCTTGGGGGTGTCCTTGCGCTTCTGCGCCGCGCCACCGCCAAACCAGCCCCACATGTTTCTGGTAGTTGTTCTGTGTCGGGTTGTTGATGGAGGAGTCGGAGGAGAGAGGATGAGGAGCAAGAGTCCTATTTCCTCTCGAAGAACAGGTCGATCCGGAAAATGGCGTAACGGACGGGGGCCTCGACTCGGACTGGGATAGTGGGGTTGGGCCGAAAGGTGCTCTTGAGGTGGTGCAGTTTGCCAGAGAAATAAAGGCAGACGTACACGGACTCGGGACAGTCGAGGGATCCAAGTCTACCGCTTCGTTTCGGTCTTGGTCGTCGTCAGCGTCGTCGTTATGTCTGGTGTCTTGGTTGGTGGTTGACAAGGTTGGGTCGAGGCAGCCTGCGAGGACTCTTATCGTTGCCTGTGCCAGTTCGCGGGAGGATGACGGCACTCTTTGCCTTTGTCCGAGATTTTCCCGATCATGTGACGCAATATTTCACATGGCCAACCCGAGATGAAGGGTATGATTCGCCCACGCCCTTACTTGTACAAGCTAGACTGACAAGGCCATCATTTTATTGGAGGCTTTGCGATGATTGATAGTCGAGTTATTCTTGACCAAGGGTTATTTCACGGCTACATTGCTGGAAGATCCGAACGCCTCTTTCTGTTCTTTTTCTGTACATATTGAGCTGCTCTATACACCCCTCTCACAGGGCGTATGCGGATGTGTCAGCATCTCGAGCTTGTCACGGAACCACATGCTTGGGTCACGCGAGCCACCTTTCCGAGTCAGAGATGAAGCTATTCCCACCTAGCAACCCCATCGGCCAATCACCAGACGACCCCAAGTTCTCAAGCCAATGTAACATTTCACGATCAGATAAGATGCCATTCTTCTGCCTACGTGAGATTGCGTCTGTGTTTTAGACAATCATGTCACTGTTGGCCGACGATGAATGCTTTGTGAGCTTGTGTCACCCTCCAATTTCGCCCTTACGCTCAGTTCCCCATTGATGAAGACGGGACCTGGAGGCTGCCTAATTAGGGAGACCTAAGGCACACTGTTTTTCATATTTGAGAGCCCAGGTACAATTTCTAAAAGCGAAGTGAAACTCACAACACACTTGGACTTCCCTCATTACGCTCTCGGCCCCTTGTTCTGGTTACGCCTTCAACTCACGCTCACATTTACCACCATGGACTTCCAAAGTCATCCAGGATATCCTGTTATGATCTTTAAAATTTTACTTCAAATTACATTTCTCTCTGGTTCTCCCCCTCTGACGAAGATACCCCTGACATTTCTCTTGTCGTTGCCTTGTTCCATTACGCAACCGCGATTTTCCTCTGTTAGGCATCTCCCGAGACCCCTGAACAGGTCGAAATGGCGGCTCGGATTTTCTTGACCAATATTGTGCACGAGATAGTGAACGGTGATCATGTCGCATGAGTATAGATGGTGGGACAGACCGTTCTACTGGATCGAGAGATCAGGCACCAACCTCCGCAGCCCTGGTTACTTTCAAGAGGGGTGGTAACAGGCTTTATGCATCGTCAGCATTATTATAAAGATCAAAACATTCGAGTAGGGTTGAGGAAGAGGAACAATATTGGATTGCGTGTAGTTGGAGGCAGATGCCTGAATGATGAACCTCATCAGGCAACACAAACAGACAGTCGCTTGGGGATGCACCACAAAATCGAACTCAAGAGTAGTCAAGGACCAAGCCAAGGTGGTCCTGGTCCTGTTCAATGTACAAATTATGTTGTGTTGTCTATTTGCGAATCTGCTCCAGACTCCGCCAACCCGCATCCACCCACCAGGACTCACCAAGTCTCTATCTACACTCGTGTTGCTTCTTCTGGTGCTTCTCAAACCCAATTCGATCCATCACAACCCAATCTTGACAATAGACAACCAGTATTCAAATATTACAGAAAAGCATCTGGTTCGCTTTTGGCCCACCCCACCTCCTGAAAATCCCATAGCGCCAGCATGACCGTATTAAAGACGCGACGGGTCGAGTCGAAATGAAATGGAACAAGTTGCCTGGAGAACGCCAAGATGGTTGTTGCGCTCGCCATACTCGGCTCGGTATTCTGTATCGAAGCCGCTGAAAGTTGGAAACGTTAACACGCGTAACGTCATGGGTCCACGTATAGAGTTGCAGGTCCAAGGACCAGCCTTCCCTTCCCTTCCCTGCTCAAAGGAAGGTGTTGAGGCGTAGGAGATCAACTCGAGCCTGAGCCGTTGGTTCGGGCATTTTACTTGTTGCCCTTCTCCTGCGTGTCATAGTGCCAGACGATGTAGTTGGGGAGGCCAATGACATCGTATCCAGCACGCTTGGCCATCTTGGCAAAGCCTTCGGTCTCAGCCTGGTTTTCAAAGGCATAGCAAGGGAAGTTAATGCCTGTAGAACATGTCAGTCTCTGCCCCCGGTTCAGCTCTCGGTGGTAACGAACCAGATCGATGGACGTCAGCCTTGACAAGGATGTTGACGCCACCAATACCATCAAGTTCAACTTCGAAGTCTTTGTTGTCACGCCAATTGCCCATCTTGGCCATATACTGGCGTCCAGTGTCAAACTCCTTGTAGCCTATATGCATGCTGTTAGAATAGTTCCGGCCTGCGCATTGGTATTACTAACCCTCGACGATGACGGTATCTTTGGGCAAGCTATCGGCGAGTTTGCGACCCTTTTCCGATTCGATCCAAGAGTTGTAGTCGACTGTTCACGAATGTAAGTATGCAGAAAGTCATTAGCTAGACATAGATCACTTACATCGACCCTCAATATCAACACCCTTCTCAAAACGGTGGAACCAGATATCTAGAACAGTTAGCCTCCCCTCTACACATGAAAGGCATAGACGTACTGGGGACGAGGACATCTTTGTCGTGTGCAATAAAGTCCTCGATGATCCGCCTTGGGGCTTGCTCAATATCCACATCGCGCCAATACACCCAGGAGTGCTCGGGCTTTAAGGCGGTGGCCAGAAGATAGTTCCTGGCCTTTGCCATGGCTTTGCGCCGAGGAGCCTGGACCTCGAATGCATGTCTCTGGTCTGCATTCTGGCTCAGGTGGAAATGAAAGTTCTTCTCCACGACCGTAATGCTGTTGAACGGGACCTCGTCTTTCCGCTTTTGTAGGTGGTCCAGTTCAGACGCCAGGACAGCCAGTGTATCGTCTTTCGAGTCGGAGATCAGGAAGGCGAGGTCGATCAGGCGGTGGGGATAGGTGAGCTCGGCAATAAGCTTGAAGTAGTTGGCGAGGAAGGGAGCAGCATCCTTCAGGGGCGTCAGGATGAGTATCCGCTCGTTCCTGATGAGGGCCTGATGACTCGAGGTTATGGGGTTCAGGTCGATGTGCTGGATCGTGGGAGATTCGACCTTGAGCGGCTTATGGTGGTTGAAGATGACGGGTGTCTGCATGTGAGCATTCCACACGGCATGTTCGTTCGGCGTCATCTCCATGGGGGACTTGTTCGGACCCCAGCAGCGAACACTGGAACTCGGTCAGCTAAGGATTTCTTGGACAGGTGGTGCCGAGTCTTGGCCATACTCTTGCGGTCCCGGGGGTGTTCCTCGAATACTGCGGTATAGTAGTACTATGATGCCAGTTACACCGATAAGGAGCAACAGGCGAGACCGTGTCAGGTTGGAACGCAGCACTCTGCTCGGGGGCATCTGGGCCTTTGCGGCTTTCCAGTTGAGCCCGCCGTGTGGGAGAAGCATGGCGAGTGCTTCGGGTGGACCGTCGTCACCACCCAATCGTTGAGGTCAAGTCGTCCGTCGTGTGTATGATCCAAGAGCTCCCGTCGCAGCAGCAGCAGTCGTCGGCACGGTGGTCGTCGTAAGCCACGTGGCTCTGCTGTCCCTTGGTGGTGGCCGATGTCGCAGCAGTCGTCGCAATCGCCGTTGACCAGAGGCAAAAGTTCGTCCCTCGTCTTTTCCCTCCGGGGACAGATATGACGCTGAAATGGCTACGGACAGGGGTTTGTTGGCGGCTTTGGGGGAACTGAGGTCGTCGCGAAAGGGGTCTAGCGTGTCTAAGACGGCGCTCAATATCAACAATGCAATGTTCTGTTCGCGTTGATCAAGGTTCAGCAGCAAGACTAAGGTAGAAACGAGTGTGTGGCGGCTCCGGTGCCAATTGGTGAAGACGGCCAGGTCAGGTCGTGAGATGGCAGAGCGACGAGAGGGACGATGGAGCCAGCCAGAAAATACTACATTGTCAACATTGGATTGCGACAGCTCAGCACTTTCCCTCTCAGGATACAAAAAAAGCCTAGATTCTCGTTGGCTTAGCAAAGCTGGAGCCCAGTGCGTGCGCAGGTCCAGGGTCCCCGAAACGATTCAGGGCCGCCTCCCCCACTATTCTCGTGCTCTCCAGGCACTCCACAGGGCCCGCCGCCCGGCGTCCTTCAGCGGCTTCAGCGGCAGACAGCCCCTATAATGGAATCCGAATGCCGTCCACGTCCGGATGAGTGGGCCTTTTGAACAGCCATCATGGATCCCTCGTTTTATCTTGGCTTACCCTGGATTCGTGATAAATTACCTGATATTTGGTTTCATGGTTAGACGGTTATCTTTGTGTTCTCTGATTTGTTTATTGCAATGGTTCTGTAGGTAGGTAGTGCAGTCGCGAGAAAGTCAAGCTTCGTCATGCCATCCATACTTGGCTCATGGCCAAATGGCTACACACAACACACCCGTTCCGATGCCATGTCGTGAAACGGACCACGAAAATCACCATTAAGACCATTACAAGTAGGAGAATATTAACCCAGCTCAACGTAACATGTCACCAATGTAAGACCGCGACAAGTAGCTGCAGTTACGAGCGAGATACTCTGGATCTCTATACCACCCTAATGCGTCGTCCCAGAGGTCTTGAATACGAGCCTACAATTATTACAGTGCAACAAAGAGGCCAGGAATCAGCATGAACGGAAGCACATCATGGCCCTGATCTAGCGGAACTAGCATGCCTTTCCCCTGGCCGGCTAATCCACTGATCGTAAAAGATCTCCAACCAGACGCCGTATGCTGACACCACCCCAGACGGCTGAAAGAAATAGCAGCCAGTATTCCTAAACCGACTCCAGTTCTGGCGGGAAAACTCTGCTGGACCCCGGTACAATTTACAGGATGTAGAAAGAAGGGCATCGCAAATAGAACACATGATTGATAAGCTGGAGAATAAATAGACCAGGGAAGTGTCCATGCCAAGCAGCTGGCATTGAAGTGATCGACCGAGAATTCTTTCAAGCAACTCCGCTGACGTCGTCTTGTGTTCCAGATCGGCCTTAAGGATTGGACCAATGACATCGACAGGGCGCAATTGTCGTTGATCGCTGACTGAGGCCATGTCTCAACCACCACCATCAGCGTGAATGTCTCCTATTCATCAAGATCTCCAGGAACAAGATACTCTACCAAATCGCCTGCAAGAAGGGTCGCGTTTTCCAGACATCAGCGTGAAGACAACCTGGGATTTTTTACGACCAGCAATCTCACATGCACGTCGCGCATTTGCGACATCATCTTACCTTGTTCATCCACCGATTCACGATACCATTAAGGACGACTCAAGTGAGGACAACACTCACAACATCACGAACAATGGCCGCAACGAGGCGCTCTGTACGCATCAGCGCACAATCTACGCCCAAGCTGGAACCTCCCACCCAGACTGCGCCCAAAACCCATGGCCGGAAACGCAAGGCACCACCAGCTAAAGATGGAGCTGAAGCGCCCTCGACACCACCAAGGAAGCGCGCGCAAGGCAACCCGACAACTCCGGCAGCAGCCCTCCCGCCGCTGACACCGACTCCTACTGCAGCAGGACTTTTCGCCGAGTCTGGAAACTCTACCAGGAAGCCTCGCAGCGCGACCGTCACGCGCCTTGCGAACCCCAAGCTGACAAATGCGCCGCTGTTGTCACCAGAGACGTCACGGCTTGTCGCATCGCGGGATATAGAAACCGTGTCGCCAACCAAGGCGCCGCAGGTCAGAACGACAACTGAGAACTTGCTTCAAGAGGCATGCGACTACCTCATCAAGGTTGACGGGCGCATGAAGCCGCTGATCGAGAACCACTACTGTCGAGTCTTTTCACCAGAGGGGTTGGCAGAGGAGATTGATCCATTCGAGAGCCTCTCGAGTGGAATCATCAGCCAGCAAGTATCAGGAGCAGCGGCCAAGTCAATCAAGGCGAAATTCATTGCCTTGTTCGAGGAACAGACCGACTCGCGATTCCCGCACCCATCTCAGGTTGCCACCAAGTCGATCGAGGAGCTCCGGACAGCAGGTCTTTCGCAGCGCAAAGCCGAGTATATCAAGGGTCTTGCTGAGAAGTTCGCCAGCGGAGAGCTAAGTGCCCGGATGCTTCATGATGCCTCGGACGAGGAGGTTATGGAGAAGCTGATCGCCGTACGCGGCCTCGGCAAATGGTCCGTCGAAATGTTCGCTTGCTTTGGGCTTAAAAGAATGGATGTCTTCTCGCTGGGCGATCTGGGGGTTCAGCGAGGCATGGCCGCCTTTGTCGGTCGTGACGTTGCTAAACTCAAGTCGAAGGGCGGCAAGTGGAAGTACATGTCTGAGCAGGACATGATCGAGCTGTCTGAGAAGTTCGCGCCGTATCGGAGTCTCTTCATGTGGTACATGTGGCGAGTTGAGGAGACAGACATCAGCACGTTGGAATAACTTCCCTTTGCCCCTGGTTGCTGGGACAGCTTTTGTTGTTGCTTGTATGCTGTTTACTGCGGACAAATGATCTCTTGAATGATGCGCCTTGACGGATCCGTTCTGATGCCCATCCTCTGGTAGCGTCGAGTGGTGATGTAATGTCACAGAGCTCATCAATAGTGTATGAATGATTGGCGCAAACCGACTATCGAATCCATAGGCGCCTGATGATCTTCAGGAGTCGTTCTCCCAACCTCGTCGGCTCATCCAAGCTCGAAGCGCAGGATATGCAATCAATGGCAATTATTTCGGGACAAGGACGTGATTGAAGGACCTGCTCGATTCGTCATCGACGATCTGCTCTGGGATGAGCCCGCTTTCATGGCATCGCTTCCAAACGGCGTTGAAATAGGTTACGCCACTCGACGACCAAGAGACGCCTTTGCCGAGCGGCCAACCCGCAGGAAGGAACATGGATTTATCAGATCAGGTGCATGGATACGTGGTCAAGCTTCAGCTGGTTTGCTCCGACAAGAGGTCTTGGCAGCTCGACGGCTAAAGCTGTCTTGTGCAGTGAAAACCTTGATAACCACCCCCCCATTCACCTGCATCGCCAGCTCGCTGCAAACCTGGCATGGTGAAATCTGAAAGCGGGAAGTGGGAGGCTGCTTGGCGAGGGACGACAGGTCATGAGCGGCCTCAGACTGCTGCACGCCAGGCCGCGGCAACTTGATGGACTGGATCAAATGTGGAGTTGGAATAACCTAACCTACGCGTCAGGGGGCGGCGGGACGGAATGGAGGAGGCTTGCGCCGCAGGCTTGTGATGGCGGACGATCCAACCAAGTAACGGGGACAAGCCCCAAGCTCACACGCATACCGGCGGCGAGCAAGACGATGACATTCAAACCGTCGAGTGGCCGGCGAATTGACTTTAGCCCTTGCGGACGGGATGTGAGACTTGAAACTCTTTCTCATGCTTGTGTGAGAAAATGGCCGAGGGGACATGCGCCCGCCTCCCTGTGTTGCTCTGATGATAGATTCCTCTCCAGGTGCTGGTTGTAATCATGATTCTCCCGGCTAATTCTCCAAAGATGCTCAAGAGGGAGATGATGGATGATAAGCTTTGTGGCCCTTGCAGCCGGGGAGAGAAGGCCAGGGGCGAATTTGATCCAGGGGTGGTGCGAAAAGGGGGTACCTGTAGCAGCATCTATCCGCGGCATATTCCCCAGTCTGGTAAATGATGGTTATCCACTGCAAGACAGAATTTTTGGTCTTGGTCTTGGTCTTGGCTTTGCGGGCACGGCTGCTCTGGAACTCCGAGATCCCTTGTGTGATCAAAGCATCAGCCAAGACTCACATTGGAAGCACATGATGGGCGAGAAGAGATACTGTAACCCTGGCCAGGATGCCACCGGCTTTCTTCACTTCCCGAGGCGCGTAGGGAATAGATACCGATAAAGTATCAGGGGAAATAAGGATTCGGTTCCCAGATGAAAAGGCAAGGGATAGAAAAGGAGGACATTTGGTTTCTTTTTTGGTCTGCGGGAGTCAATAAAGAGGAGAACAAGGACGATACCCGCTCGGAGGTTCCGGAGGCCCCGGAGGGCAGTCGGTCGAGTGTGTTGCTTCGTATCGAACTGTCTCCATCAAAAGGTCAATGGTGTCCATGCATGTGTGTGAATCCCATGCCCGGCACGTCCAACTCTCGGTGTACCACAGAACAGGCCCTTGAAGGCCTGGGCTCATGCTGCCATTGAAGAACACCATCGCTTGTGTTAGTATCTTGGTCATTTCTTGGACACAAGTGCCCTCTAATAGTAAAGCTTGCACTAGCAGGCCGCACAGCCGTGGCCTAGATGCAAAGACAAGACTGAGCGAGGTTTAGCCTTTGTGTCATGGAAGGATCATGACGTTTTGGTGCCGGAAGTGAGGTGAAACGAGGTCTGTTCAGGATCGGTCACGGCTGTATGGCAATGCTTGCCGACGCGTGGACCGTCGCGGCGCGGATATGGACGAAACAAGACGGATGGAAGCAAATTGGTCCTGGCCAGGGGCGTTGTTGAAAGAGTGGTGCATTAATCGCCTCAGTCGCCGGGTGTTAGTGTATACTTTCGGTGGCCTCCCGCCCTAGGTGATGATGGGTGATGACGTTGCCAGCCAGCAAGTATCTTGCTACCATATCTGCGGATTACCTCCGGGGACAACATCCCGCCATCCTTGCTAGCCTGAGCAGAAAGCGGACCTCCCCAGCAGCATCAACAGCTGAAATGGGGAGCAAATCTCGCCTGAGTGGGAGGACACGATGGAGATCGGAGTCAAGGAGAGCTGGGCTTGAGTTTGTGCCTGATCTGGAAGATGCCGGCCCGGGAGCATACGAGACCCAGCTTGGAGTTGATGAGAGAAATCTCGACCGCAGGTGAAAGTCGATGGGAAACAATTGTATCCCCTGCGAGATCAGGTTGCTCAAAGCCAGCCACATTCCGCTAGAGGGAGAGATAGCTGCCACCACACCAGCAGGACGGCGGGCGTGGCTGCAACGGTTGGAGAAACCTGATTAACCCCACTCGTTGTCAAAAGGTCAGGCAAGTATTGATACGCATTGGTAGATGCGAGAGCGATGTTGATTGTTGTTGCTGTAATCATGGTTGCTGTTGGCCGAGCAGTGTTGCAACCGCGTTGTCACCCATCCATTCATTGCTGCATCAAGCGTCGCTTGCTTCCCTGTGGTGCGTGGCCCGCCTGTGCCCAGCGTCAGACAGAGCAAGGTTTGAGAAGCGGTCACCTCGAGGCAAAACTCAATAGATCGATGGATGGATGAGTGAATCTGATGGTGAGTGACTCGAGCGGCCATCCATTGACAATGGGGCCGTGGGTGGCTTGTCTTTGATCCATTTAGCGGAAATGAGTGGATGGCATGGAGCTGGAGCAGTGTCCCCGAAGAACAAGCCGCATTTCTCGCACCTGGCCTTGCCCCCGTCACACCCGTTCGCACCTCACGCTGCAATCCATCCATGGATCCATCCCGTCGTCCAATGGTCCGGTCCATCGCCCTGGACGGACCGCCCTGAACAGGCACTGGCTCCTTTTTTGGCGTGTCTGAGTGCCCCTGGGCCCCATGGCTCTAAACTGGCCTGTTGGTGCCCTGCTTTGACATTTCAGTGGGTGGATGGGATGGGGCCACCCCTGCTATCCCGGGCCTATCCCTCCCCATTTCTTCCATGCAGGCGACGCCAGGTTCCCACCGTGTGGGAGCTCGCTCTCATCTTGCAGTGGTCGTCCATCTCTCATCTTGTCCAATCTCTCTTCTCCTCCTCCTTCTTTCTCCTGTTGTCGACCTCTTCCTTCCCTCTCTCTTGTCGTCGTCTCGTCTCGTCCACTTTTTTCTCTTCACGCCGCTCGTTTTCGTCAGGCCTTTTGCGACTTCCCGTCTCAAGAATCGCCCGACTTTATCTAAACTACCTACCTAATTCTGAGGAGGAATTCTTCTGCTGATCCCCAGCATCTCGTCCATCCCAGTCGTTCACCGAGAAACCACCCAAGAATACTAAAGGAAACACATACAACAAGAAAGAAAATCAAGGAAATACAGGATCTAGTCCCGTTACAAATTAGGTACGTACAAGCAATCCATCATCGCTTGGCCGACCCGACTACGCTGCACACCGAGGCGCGTAGTATGCGTATGCGTTTTATCAGTGCTTTGACACCTGGGGCGTCTCGTCTCGCCTTCGGTTTTCCTTCCCCTTCGCCTGCCCCAAACAAAACCTCATCTTTCTTCCTCCCACACCTCGTCGTCACTGTCCTTCGCTTGGCCATTTCTTCCTTCCGCATTGGCTTGCTCACGTCTTGCCTCCCTCTCCCATCTTTTACTTCGTCTTCTCACACGTCTTGCGCATAGGTTGGTTGCCCTCGGATCTCCCCATATCCTCACTCCCCCAAAAGGGGGACATCGCCACCCTACCGAAGTACCCTCAACACTCGAAATATTCGCCGTGTCTACCAGCGCGATCATCTTTTACGCCCGATCTACCCCGAGCCCACTGCAGATGATTTAGACGTTACGATCTCAAACCCACGATCCATCCACGTTCACGCTATATTTCCGCTGCCAGCGTCTTCGATCTATCTCGAACTCTAAGACTAATTTGTGCTTCCTTCTAGGCCATCATGCATTCTATGAAGCTCCTCTCCGCCATTGCGGCTCTTGGTGTCACCGCCGTCTCTGGTATGCCGTCTTAGAATTCGCAGTCGGCGCGTGAACTAATGTTTGCCAACAACAGGCGCTACCACCTGCACCAAGGATGTCAAGGTCACCCAGCCTACTCCTGTGATCGACTGCACGGTCATTGATGCCAACCTTATCATCGACAAGTCCGTTGCTGGCGAGGTCGTCATTACCGGCCCCGAGGAGATTACTGGCGACTTTATTGCCAACGATGCCTCTAAGATCATCTCCCTGTCGAGCACATCCATTACCACCATCGGTGGCAAGCTTTCTCTCGAATCCCTCGAGGCTCTTCAGACTCTTCAGATGAGCTCTCTGACCGACGTCGGCGAGCTCAGCTTCATCACTCTCCCCCGTCTCGGCACGCTGGTTTTCGGTACCAAGGGCGTTACTAAGATCAGCTCCATCCGAATCAGCGACACCTACCTCAGCGATCTGAGCGGTCTCAGTGTCGCCGCCGTCGATAGCTTCCAGATTGACAACAACAGGAAGATCACCGCCTTCAACTCGGATCTTGTCAATGTTACCAAGCAGCTCCTTATCTTTGACAACGGCAACAACATGGACATCACCATGAACAAGCTCGAGCTCGCTGCCGAGGTCCAGATCTCCAACGCCAAGAACTTCGAGGTTCCCGCCCTTGAGCGCGTTACCAAGAGTCTTAAGTTCACCAGCAACCCTGAGCTGAAGTCTCTGACCTTCCCCAACCTCACCAAGGTGTCCGAGACCATCTCTTTTGTCGACATGAACAAGCTCACCAACATCTCCTTCCCCGTCCTCGAGACCATTGGTGGAGGCCTTGCCATCGAGAACAACACCAAGCTCCTGGCTATTGACGACCTCCCCAAGCTCAAGACTGTTTATGGCGGTATCAGCCTCCGTGGTAACTTTGACACGTAAGATTTTGTTCTAGGCTCGTGTGTTTTGTATTTGCTGACATGAAGTCTAGCGTCAAGCTCCCCAAGCTTGATACCGTCAGCGGCACTGTTGTTGTCACCTCCACCACCGATATCAAGGAGTTCTGCCAGTTCTTCAAGGATCTCAAGGATGACGGCAAGATTGAGGGCAAGGAGAGCTGCACCTGGAACAACCCCGAGGCTAACAAGGGCGGCGAGGGTGGTGAGAGCGACACCAAGTCCGGCTCCAGCTCTGGTAGCCAGGATGAGGAGGATGCTGCTGGCATCCTCAACGTTAACATGGCCGCTCTGGCCGTTGTTGGTCTTTTCGCTGTTGCTCAGTTGCTGTAAGGAGGAGATAGACGAGGCAAAATGGTTCGGTTTTTGGCGTCGTCCCCTGTTCTCATGTTCTTGTTTTTTCTCCAACATATTGTGTTTTGTCATCCTTCGTGAGGCACAAGATGTCTTTCGCGGGGGCAGCAAGTGCGTGCAAAGGATAACCCGTTAGAGCTTAATAATCGACTGTACTTGGACTGAACCTCCTCAATTCGGGTGCGTGCCATCTTTTACTCTCTGGAACCAACTCAGCCATGTTGGTATGTGATATCTTGAAGCTTGCTTCTATGTACACTTTCTAGGTGGCATTTCTTTTTGAACTAGGACGTGTGGATTAAGTGAGAGAAACAGTTGGACATTGACTGTCATGAGTGGTAAGGGAGATGTTACTATGCACATCTACATACCTGCCTTACCCACGCAAGTACGTAGTTTGACTATCCGCCAACACTAGCAGATAGGCCAATTGTTATCTGAACACAGTCCTGACACATGGCCCATTTTCTCACATCATTGTTGATTCGCTCAATTCAAGACAAAAAAGCCTTTGGGTATCATATTATGCACGCCACTGTTGAACCAAGTCCAAAACGCAACTCTATCCCAACGCCCATTCAGCCAGGCCAAGTTCCATGCGCCATGGCTAATCGTATAACCCCTTCTCGAACTTTTCGGTGCTGAAGAATTTGGGGACAATGGCATTACCGTTAAATACGCGCCCATCTAATTCGTTCACAGCCTGTAACTTGTTAGCTGATTGGCTGTGAGTGATTTGAGGAATTGTCGAATTACCCTGAGCGCAGAAACCTGGTTCGTAAATTTGATAAACACCTTCCTGCTGTCCTGATCGATGTATAGCCTCTCAACACGCCCATACTGTGTCATGTTAGCTTCAACGCCATCTTGAGACTGGTGATAATGTTTGGTACCTTTTCTCCACACTCTTCTCCAATCTCTTGTCCCAGGCCTTCAGCAATTTCTTCTTCGAGATTGGACATATTCTCGAGCATGTTGTACAACACAATCACGTCACTCATGAGACCAAACTTGCCAGTATCCTCTACCTTGCGCTTGCCGCCAATGATCTTGCCCTTGCCACCAGGTTCCGCCCAACCACCACCATCGGCGTCGGCTTTCTTTCGTCGCTTTTCGACTTGAACACGGAGAGGATTGACGATACCCGATTCATCGGCGCCAAGGCCGGTGCCCTTTGTCCAGCCATACTTGCTCATGAGGCGATGAGCAAAACCCGCTTGTCCTGGTCGGCTTGATCGAGGTGGAGGGTCGCGTTCGAGATCATCAACCGTAGAACCGCCGTCGAGGGCTGGAGGTGGAGAGTATGCGTCTTCTTCACCTTCATCCTTGGGCACTCCGGGCTGCGTATATCGTACGGGGGCGCGAGATATGGTAGCCGGGTTGGAGGCCGGAGGGGGCGATGGTGGTGGAGCTGATTGGGAAGTCTGTCCTTGAGACAAGGCTAACCGGCGCGCAAAGGCGTCATCTCCTGTCGCATCGTCTGGCGGGGGAGCTGGGGGAGATCGCGGGGGAGGGGGGACAGCGGCGTAGGATGCAGGCGGTGCGAATTGAGCTGTAGTTGGGTTAGGAAGGGGCATAGTAGGTCTGCTGTTTTGGTCGAACTTACTAGACGCAACATGTCTCGCATCCTCTTCATCATCTGAGAGGTCGCTCTCGTCGCGCTTCCTCCGATGTCTGTATAGTAGAGCTTTCCATTCTCTAACCTCCATCACCTTTTCGTCGCTGTGCAAGTACTCTTCCACATTTGTTGGTCGCGTAGGGTCGTAAATGTCATCCCAATTAGTTTCGATCTCAGCCTGCTGTTGCCGCTTCTTCTTCTTTTTGCGCCCTCCGCGCTGGCGCTTCTCGCCTGTTCCGTATAGCCACTCATCTTCTTCTGTCGCTGCCCAGTCTGCAAGAGTGCTTTTTGGTTGCGCAGGAGCTGGAGGGGCGGATGGGGCTGTCGTTTTAGGGGCTGCAGGTTTGGGGAACGCAGTCTTTGGTTTCGCTTGCTTTGCTTGCGGCCGACGAATGGGCTGGAAGCGGAGGGCTGGATCGATAGCCTTTTTAACAGTATTTTCGGAAGAATTGTTATCTGATTGGTTGTAACGAACGGGCGCCGATGAGATGGTAGTTGGGGCGGAAGATGCGTCTTGAGGGTCGAGGAGGTTTTCGTAAAGCGACAGCCCTCCACGAGGTGGCGGCGGCGGAGGAGGAGCTGCCATGATGTTGAGGCTGGAGGCGATGTGTTCCTTTAGAAGACAGTAGATATCTTGTACGGGAAACACGACTTTCGCCGAATGCCTTTGGCAGCGCACAAGTTTACCGGGGTACCGCACCTATACTGTAAGTGGTTGGTGAGAATGAAAGAAGTTGACCGGGAAGCTATTCATTGTCGCGCAGTTGCGCGTGTCTGGTCAAGCTGTGGCTGAAAAGACTAATGCGCCACATAAGGCGGAAGCTTACCTCAAGCTGCACCTGCAGCTGGGGCAGGCACAACTGGGGCTGCTGGAGGCTGTAACTGCCCCTCCATCCCGCCTGAGAATTAGACCCCGCCAACCTGACCTCACGGAACCTTAGGTGCCTGTAGCTTCCACTGCGCAGACGGTGACTGACCGGCCTGAGATTCTTTGTTGTTTACGCCCGATTTCAGCCTTCAAGGTTGATTCTTCTCTCTTCATCCCCCTTCCTTCTTCAGCTCTATACGCGTCGGCTTTCTTCATAACAAGTAGCCATCGCAATCCCTCAATTCACCATCGTGACAAAATTTCTCTACTGTCCAGTCCTAGCGCCAACCTAGACTGCCGCCTGAGAAAATCGTCACCGTTCCAGGTTCCTATCACCGCTCGCCCCCCACTATTCCGACCTTCCTCCTCCATCTCGCGATCGAACAAACACATTCAGCTTGCCTACCGCCCGCCATGGCTGATCTCGCAAGCCGTATCACGAACCCCAACGAAGCGGCCACTGATGCGCCTGCCGAGGCCGCGCCTGCTGCTACCGCCGCCGCCGACGAGGCTGGCCAGACCGATGGCACCGTCGAGCAACTCGGTGGCTCTGGCCTCCAAGAGCCTGAATGGGACGTCGAGGTCTCCTTGAGCGAGCTTCAGGACAATGAGGCTACGCCTTTTCACTCCGCCACCACTTGGCAGGATCTCGGACTGTTCGTCGCTACAAACTCCGTCATGCAACCACCGCTAACACCTTCATTTCCAGCCCCGAGGACATTCTCAAGGGCCTCCTCTCCCTGAACTTCCTGAAGCCTTCCAAGGTCCAGGGCAAGTCCCTACCTCTGATGCTCAGCAACCCCCCACGAAACATGTTGGCACAGTCCCAGTCTGGTACCGGCAAGACGGCTGCTTTCGTCACTGCGATATTGTCGCGCGTCGACTTCAGCCGACCTGAGCAGCCCCAGGCCCTTGCTCTTGCGCCCAGTCGTGAGCTCGCCCGCCAGATCGAGGGTGTCATCAATGCGATCGGCCGTTTCATCCAGAACCTCAAGGTTGCTGCCGCCATTCCTGGAGCCCTACCCCGTGGCGAACCAGTCCGAGCTAGTGTCATCGTTGGGACCCCGGGTACGGTCATGGACATCATCCGGCGCAGACAGCTGGATATCTCTCAGCTTCAGGTTCTTGTGCTGGACGAGGCCGACAACATGCTGGATCAGCAGGGACTTGGCGATCAGTGCTTGAGAGTCAAGAAGTAAGCTTTGTTGTGATATGCGGCTAATTACACAAGTACTGACGAGATGTGTAGCATGCTGCCCAAGGACATCCAGGTCCTCCTCTTTTCCGCCACATTCCCCGAGAATGTCATGAAATATGCCGGCAAGTTTGCGCCTAACGCTCACAACCTCAAGCTGCAGCGTAGCGAGCTCACTGTCAAGGGCATCTCTCAGATGTTCATTGACTGCCCTGATAATGACATCAAATACGATATTCTCTGCAAGCTTTACGGCCTGATGACCATCGGCCAGTCCGTCATTTTTGTCAAGGTTAGTAGCAATCATATAGTCACTTCCCACAATCGCTAACACAGTCATAGACTCGAGAGAGCGCCAACGAGATTCAGCGACGTATGACCGCGGATGGCCACAAGGTCTCTGCCCTTCACGCCGCTTTCGATGGCTCTGAGCGAGACGAGCTTCTAGCCAAGTTCCGCCAGGGAGAGAACAAGGTTCTCATCACCACCAATGTCTTGGCCCGTGGTATCGACGTTTCCAGTGTTTCCATGGTCATCAACTACGACATCCCCATGAAGGGACGAGGTGATAGCGAGCCTGATGCTGAGACCTACCTGCACCGTATCGGTCGAACTGGTCGATTTGGACGTGTCGGTGTCAGCATTAGCTTTGTCTACGACAAGAAGAGCTTCGGTGCGCTGAGCCAGATCGCTGCCAACTATGGCATCGACCTGGTCAAGTTGGACACTGACGACTGGGATGAGGCCGAGGATCGAGTCAAGGAAGTCATCAAGAAGAACAGAGCACAAGCTTCCTACGCACCCAGCGCGACTGAGCCCAAGGCGGCTCCCGCGGCTAGCTAGGAGCCTGCGCCTGCCTGGGAGTGGCCCGCTTTGGGTGTTCGCTACAAAATGGGATACAATGGAATGAATCCCGACGTCAAGGTTCATAACCTCTGAACCATGATCGAAGGGCTCGAAACGAGACGGGCCGAGGCGAAATGATTCGCAATGGGGTGTAACAAGCAACCATCTACCTTTCTTGGGCTGCTAGCAACGAACGACGGGAAGTAAAAATGTCCCTGATGAGTATGGAGGACGGGTGGGTGAGGATGGACTTAGCTACCCTGTGTCTGTAACATTGCAGGTACATGATGAGATACCAAAGAGAAAAGCTGATATTTGCCCAACTCCGTATCGAACCCAATATGACCCATCACGAGTATCTTACTGACTGATCCGTCCCGTGGTGGTTTAGCTACGTATTCTTGGGTTGAGCTGTAAGGACCTCATTCCAAGGTGACTTGGGCATAAAGCGCCGGACGATTCTGTGCTGGCTCGATGAAGCAACCACAAAGGTGATGCAATCAATGCCCAGGAGCGCTCCAGCTGGGAAGACCCTCGCCCGATGACGTGGAGTGCATCAGATATCACTCCCACCAGTCTGGAAGCAGGTGTCTCGCAGGTGGGATGTTGTGGGACTTGAGGCCCGCGTTGTTCATGCGCAATTGGTAATATCTCACAGTTCTTAGACGCCGACTGATTGGTAGCCATGTCTTGGGAGATATACCTAAAACGATAAGCGGAGGAGAGCATCAGAAGCTTGTATATGTACCTAGGTGAGTGGGCGGGGAGTGAGGAGTGAACGGGGCTTTAAAGCTGCTGTTTCTGATCATGCATCACGACTGAAGTTGGTGAATGGTGATGCTGGGGCTAGTACCTGCACTGGGGCAGACTCCCTGCCTAAGAATTTAGGTACCTGTTAGGTAGGTACTAACATGGATCCTAAGTTGGTGCAGTTGAATCAAGTTTGAACAATGGAAAGAGTGGCTTTCCACTCTCACGTGCTGGCGCTTGTCGAGGGACGCTCTTTGTCCATCATTTCACAATCCGTTCTAGAAAGGAGAACCTCAACGATTCATAACCTCCACTTGCGGGGGGTCCAACTCACCGCCATGATGGCGCCCAAGAAATCGCTACCAGCGACAGAGCTTCTTTCGTGTTACAGAGCACGGATTGCGACTTGCGGTGGATGCTGTGGAGGCTAGGCACGGCTTTTGGGATCAGCGGTCCCCAGGAATGGATACGCGATGCCTCGATCAAGCCAGAGTTACTGGAAGCAAAAAGGACCGGCGCCCGCGACTGTGGGTCGGATGTTTGAGTATCCAGAACGACCATGGACTTTGTCAAAGTGACGACAGCAGTATGTCTGCATTGCTACTAAGTTCAGCACAGTTCATATTGCGTACAGCGCTCCCAACCTCGGCGCCAGCCTTCCTTGCTTCCTTGCGAAGACCGGCGAAGCGGACGAAATGATGCTATCGTACCCGACCAACCCCCGGGTTTTCTTGTTCCCAGCCATACATAATACACCAGCCTCAGCGCGGGATGAGCACGATCATCCAACCGGACGGGTTGTAGCTAGGACATGTCTGAGAGAGAACATTGACAGTGATGGGCCCAAATCACCCCACCGAGAGAAATGGCAAGACGAGTCGGCCCAATCCCCGAGGCCATCCGATATCGAGATGCATGATGGGTCAACCAGAGGACGCCTTAGAGGCGAGCCACGTTGCACGTCTGGGGAAACTAAACCACTCAGCTGCAGCCGCGGACTCACGACAGGCCAGCTAGGTTTTCGAGATGTCTTCCTCCACCCAGGGCGACCTGGGATGCCCGTACCGGGATGCGCCTGCAGGGAGAGTTGGGCTAGACGGTGTCGATGGTCGACGGTCGACGTGGAGATGGCGGGATGTGCCCCCCTCAAGGCCCCCTTCGTCCACACTATGAGGCCCCGTCACGACTGAATCCAACCCGAGGCTGCAACTGGCGGTTGACGGTGTGTGGCCTATCTGCGTCTGACGGTCCTACCTAGGTATCTGGGTGTACTGTTACGCACACTGGCAGTGCATCGATGCCTCGCGCCCAAATGCAATCTCGGCCACCCGATACGACATGAGGGCCGTTAATCACCCGCGCTTGACTCGGGCTTCCTTAGTTGCCATGCTGGCAGGCGGCCCGTCATGCAGGTCCGCACCGATTCTGCCGTTGACTCTAGGTGCTATTGGGCCGCGATATGCCTCATCAGCTTTTCTCTGATGAATCAATGCGTCTCTGTACAACCTCGTCTTGTCGCTCGCCCCGTCAGGCTCGCCTCACAACCCAATTGCCCCGGCGACGTGGCGCCAGCCAGTGCTGGCCATGCGTGGGCCAATTGCGCATGGGCACGACGCAGCGAGCGCTGTAAGCATCCATGGGCCATGGGCCTTGGGCGCCTGTGGCCCATTGCGAGCAGGGGACTGGGCATTGAGCTTAGCCTGTCGGGCTTGCATGCTTTTTTGTCTTTGGCAACCTCTTGTCTCGAGGAAATGGACCCATCCCGCCTCAAGAAATCTCGTTAATGACCTCTCCGGACTTCCCACCCGTTCGCCCGTTATGATCCGAGGCCTGCATCTCGCAAATCATCGTTACTGAGAACCCATCCCTTCTGCCTCGCTTTGCATCGTCCAATAGCATTTCTTGTCCCTATTTTCCCTGCGTTGTCGTGTCCTGCTGTACGCCGCGTGATACCCCCGACACAGACGCGCCCACCCCCATCCGCCCCCCCATTTCCCGTCAACAGACTACTGCGTAGGTACGGTGACGACCTATCCGTCTTGTACAGGCTACAGTTACGGGTACATCCTAGGTAGGCTTGACATCCTTCAGGGTCTGAGAGAGATCTAACGTCCCGCTTGGCGGCCCTACTGCATCTACCCGATCGCCTGACCGGCCCATCTGCAAGCAGCAAGATAATAGAGTCGCTCCCCAGGTTTTTTGAACCTAGACCTTCCCGTGATGTCGGGTGAAGACAAGGGAGAGAAAGTATGGATTCTGGCTACTACGGCTCCTACTATCCTGGTAACAGGACGCATATTGATTGGAACCATGTACAGTTTTCCAATTTCTCAAATATTCAGTACTCAAGACCGGAGTTCTCAGACACGGAGGACCAAGAGAGGGACGAGTACCAAGGTGAGTATACTCTGCCATGAGAGGCTTCCTTTACTGAGTTTTCTCTAGGCGACAATGGATATCCATCATACATGAGAGTGCCAATGGAGGCACCCTCACCTCCACCACAAGCAGCTCTCACCAAGAAGGAGAGGAAGAAGCTGAAGAAGCAACAAGAGAGGGCGGCAGCGGCAGCGGCAGCCGAAGCCGAAGCAGCAGCTTTCGTGCCACCCCCAGCACCAGATCCGCCAGCGGAGGAAACATGGCCTGCACCTGTATCATCATCCGGCAAGAAGAAGAGCAAGAAGAGTAAGAAGAAGGACCAAAAGACTCTGTTGCCACCTCCACCAGTTCCCCTGCCTCCACCTGTCGAGAAGGACAAGGAGGAGGAGAAGGTTGAGGAGGCGGAGACGAAGTCAGAGGACCCAGAATCTGCAGAGCCAGAAGAGAAGGCCAAGGAGACACCACCTGCTGAGGGGGAAACACCGGTGGCGGAGGAAACTCCCAAGGAGGAGGACAAGGACACCGCGAAGGAAGAAGACGCACCAGCTGAAGAAACACCCACCAAAGAAGAAACACCAGCTGCCGAACCTGAAGAGACGCCCGACAAAGAGGAGGCATCAACAGACGAGGCGTCCAAAGAGGAGACCGCCTCAAAAGAGGTACCCACAGAAGAGACTCCCGCAGAAGACACGTCTAAGGAGGAGGCATCTACAGAAGCCGCACCCACGGAAGAGGCTCCAAAGGAAGAGGAGTCCAAGGAGGGGGAAGCGTCAACAGAAGAGACAGCGGCCAAAGACGAAGTACCTGCTCCTGAAGAAGCGGCCGCCGAGGACGACAGCACCGCCAAGGCCGAGACTCCTGCAAATGAGGAAAAGGCCACAGCTGCAGAAGAGACGCCTGCCGAACCCGAGGGGTCAGAAGCTCCCAAAGAAGAAGCAGCCGAGAACGACGACGGTGGTGGTGAGGACGAGAGTGCAGCTCCTGTGGGGAAGAAGGCCTTGACGAAAAAGGAAAAGAAGAAGAAGAAGGAGAAAGAGAAGAAAGAGAAGGAAAAGAAGGAGAAGGAAGAGAGAGAGAGGAAAGAGAAGGAAAAGAAAGAGAAGGAAAAGAAGGAAAAAGAGAAGAAGGAGAAAGAGAAGGAGAAAGAGAAAGAGAAGAAAGAGAAGGAAAAGAAGGAAAAGGAGAAAAAGGCTGCTGCAAAGGCTGAAAAGTCTCATCACCACAAGTCGAAACACGCACACTCGTCCAAGGACGCCAAATCTTCCGAAGACAAGGCATCCGTCGCTGAAGGCAGCGAGACGGCGGAGAGGAGTGCCCCGGCTGCTGACGCAAAGGAGGAGGATAAGGCGGCCGAATCTGATGCGGAGGCCAAACCTGCGGGCGAGGAGTCATCACCAGCGGACGAAGCAGCTCCGGGTGATGATGCAACGCCAGAAGAGGAGAAGCCGGCTGAAGAGCCTGCACCCCCCTCAGAGGAAGCTGCTCCTGAGGCAGAGAAGCCTGCTGATGATGCCAAGCCTGAAGAGTCCGCTGAGGAGTCTCAACCAGCGGGCGACGCCAAGTCCGAGGAAGAGAAGCCCGCGGAGGAGGAAAAGGCTGCTGCATCGGAAGAGAAGTCTCCCGAGTCAGAAGAGTCCCCTGCAGAGGCGGATAAGGGCCCCCAAGAGGAGACCGCCGCTGAAGAAGCGAAGCCTACCGAAGAAGCACCCCCGGCTGAGGAAAAGCCTGCTGAAGCAGATGACAAGCCAGCTGAAGAAGCCCCTACCGCCGAGGCCGCCGCTGAGGAAAAGCCAGCTGAAGAAGCTCCCGCCGCTGCTGCCGACAAAGAGCCTGAACCGGCAGAGAAGCCATCTGAAGAACCTGCTGCTACTGAGGCTACTGCTGCTGAAGAGAAGCGTGAACCCGCTGCTGCGGCTGCTGCTACCGATAAGGAGCCTGAACCAGCAGAGGAGAAGCCAACTGAAGAGCAGCCAACCGAAGAAGCTCCCGCTGCTGAACCGGCAGAGAAGCCAGCTGAAGAGGCGCCCGCAGCTGAGGAGAAACCTGCCGAAGCAGAGGAGGCACCTGGTGCTGAGGAAAAGCCCACCGAAGCAGACGACAAGCCAGCTGAGGAGAAGTCGGCCGAAGCAGACGATAAGCCCGCAGCTGAAGAAGCCCCCCCTACTGCCGAGGTCGCTGCGGCAGAGACCCCGGCTGAGGAGAAACCTGTTGAAGCAGACGATAAGTCAGTCGCAGAGGCACCTGCGGTCGAGGAGAAGCCCACCGACGAAGCTCAACCTGCAGAAGCAGAAAAGCCGGTTGAGTCAGACGACAAGCCAGCTGGAGAGGCGCCCTCGGCTGAGGAGAAGCACACCGAAGCAGAAGAGAAGCCCGCCGAGGCAAGCAAGCCTGCCGAAGCAGAGGAGACACCGGCTGTTGAGGAAAAGTCCGCCGAAGCAGACGACAAGCCAGCCACAGACGACAAGCCAGCCGAAGAGGCACCCCCAACTGAGGAGAAGCCGGCTGAAGCAGACGACAAGCCAGTTGAAGAGGCCCCTGCTGCTGAGGAAAAGCCCGCCGAAGCAGAAAAGTCAGTTGAATCAGATGACAAGCCTTCTGAAGAAGCCAACCCGACGGAAGCAGAGAAGCCCACCGAGGAAGCTACCCCTGCTGTATCAGAGGAGAAACATGCCGAAGAAGTCAAGGCGACTGAAGCAGATGGCGAGACCTCTGAATCAGATGGCAAGCTGGCCGAGGAAGTCAAGCCAGTCGAAGTAGAGGATAAGCCGGCTGAAGAAGCCGCCCCCACTGAAGCTGATGACAAGCCCGCCAAAGAAGCCAAGCCAGCTGAATCAGAGGAGAAGCCTGTCGAGGAAGCCAAACCGGCTGAATCAGAGAAACCCGTCGAGGAATCTACCCCTGCCGAAGCAAACGACAAATCCCCCGAGGAAGCTAAGTCTGCTGAATCAGAGGAGAAACCTGCCGAAGATGCTAAGGCGACTGAAGCAGATACCTCTGAATCAGATGACAAGCCTGCCGAGGAAGTTAAACCAGCTGAACCAGAGGAGACGCCTTCTGCGGAAGTCGAACCATCTGAAGACAACAAAACCGCCAACGACACTGCTGAGACCGAGGCCAAGTCTATTGAAGAGATGAAACCCGAAAAGGAGACAGAACAACAGCCTGAGGCAACCGAACCGCCTGCCGCAGCCGAGATCAAGAATGCCGAGGAGGAGTCTGCCAAGACTGAGGAGCCTGTCGAACCAGAGCAAACAGAATCCGGTGACAAGGCCGAGAGCGAAGAACCCAAGGCTGGGGACAACGCTACCATAGATGGCAAGACTGCTGGCGATGAATCAGGAGAACAGGCCAAAGAAACCGCGTCTCCCGAAGCAAAAGACGAAGCCGCCTCGACTACTGACGGGAAAGTTACCGAAGAAGAAGCACCCGCTACATCGGATGATGACACCGCTGACAAAAAACCACCTGCTACGGAAGACCAACCTCCTGAAGCAGCTGAAGCGGATGATGGCAAGGCAGCTGAGGAAGCGAAGGCTGCTGATGACGAGAAGGTTGAATCAGAGGTGAAACCCTCAGAGGACGGCAAATCCACTGACGGTGAAGCTGCTGGTGAGACCGAGAATGCTGGAACCGCTGAAGCAGAGGAGCCAAAGGCCACCGAAAAGCCTGACGAGACATCAGATTCTGAGTCTGAATCTGAGTCTGAGGAAAAGGCGGCAACAGCAGAGGCCAAGGAGCCCGAAGCTGAGGTCTCCGCACCCGACGATGATGAGAAGAAGGATGCGGACGCACCCGCTTCAACAGAGGCCGAGACCAACGTCGCCGCCGAAACACCTGCTCAGCCGGAGGATAAAGACAAAGAGGCGCCGGAGACTCCTGCCGAATCAGCGCCGGAGCCGAAGCCAGCAGCTGACGATGCGAAGTCTAAAGAAGAGCTCGACGCTAATGCTGCCTCTGCTGAAGCCGAGAAAAGCGGTGATTCCGATTCTGACAGCGACCACGAAGATGATAAGCCAGTTGCTGAGGCGACACCAGAGTCCAAGTCTGAAGCGCCAAAGGAGGCCCCCTCAGAGGTCCCCGATAGTTCCAAGGCCACAGAAGACTCGGACTCCGCGGATGACGACGCTGAGAAGAATCAGCCACCAGAAGTATCATCGAAGGCCGAGCCTGAAGAGGCTACTCCTGAAACCCCAACAGAGACGACTGCACCTGCACCGTCTCCCGACTCGGAGAGTGACTCAGAGAGTGACGCTTCGGAGGACAGCCCTGATGCCGACAAGGAGCCAGCTGCTGCAGCCGCAAAGGAGGAATCCGCAGCCCCAACTGAGGAAGCTAAACCGGAGCCCACAGCAGAAGAGACTCCTAAGCCTTCCGAGACCAAGCCAAAGCCAAAGGAGGAAGCAGAGGGAGAATTGGCTGCTACTGAAACCTCATCTAAAGAGCCTGACGCCGAGAAGGCCCAGGATCCCGATAGCGAGGATGACTCCGATGACGAGGAAGCCCCCAAAGCTGTGGAGGAGAAAGCGACGCCCGCTGCCGAGGCCGAAAAGCCTGATGCCGACCAAGCCAAGGACTCTGATAGTGATGATGAATCCAATGACGAGGAACCTCCTCAGGCTGGAGACGAGAAAGCGACGCCTGCCCCCGAAGCTGAGAAAGAGACACCTGCTGAGGTTGAAACGCCGGATGCCAAGAAGGACCAAGATTCTGATAGCGATGACGAATCTGATGGTGAGGATCCTGCTAAGGCGGGAGACGACAAAGCGACTTCTGAGGCCGAGAAAGAGGCACCCGCTCCCGAGGCTGCGAAGGTAGATGCCCAGAACGACGACGACTCTGATAGTGACGACGATTCTGACGACATGAACGACAAGGCGGTTCCCGAGGCCGACAAAGCGACTCCTGAGGCTGAGAAAACGACCCCTGCTCCTGGCGTCGAGAAGCCAGATACCGATAAGGCGGAGGATTCTGAGAGTGACGAATCAGACGACGAATCCCCCCCTGAGGTTGACAACAAGGAGGCAACCCCTGATGCTGAAAAGGAGACGCCGACTTCTGAGACCGTCAAGCCAGATGCTGACGCAGCCTCCGACTCCGACAGTGACGACGAATCTGACGACGAGGCCCCCTCTAAAGCCGAAGATGAGAAGGCAGCACCTGCTCCTGAGGCTACAGAAGCACCAGAAGAAAAGCTCGAGCCTACAGCCGAGAAGGAGGCCGAGAGTGTTGCAGACAAGTCCGACACAGACGATGCCGGATCGGAAGCCCCCGTAGAGAAGCCAGCCGAGGTGACTCTTATTGAGGCCGATGCTGGTGGCGATGCTGGGAAAGCTGCTGAAGCGGAGGCACCAAAGGAAATCGCCAAGGACGAGGATGAGGCAAAGGAGCCTGCCGACGAAGCCAAGAAAGAGGCCTCGGCCGCCGAACCTGAATCCGCAAAGCAACCAGACAGTTCTCCAGAGGCTGCACCTCAAGCCAGCGATGAGAAGCCCGAGGACACTGCAACCATAGTCGACGAAGAGCCGGCACCACCTGCTGAGACTACCGCTGCTGACAAGGAGCCCGAGTCACCAGAGGAGAAGCCTGCAGAGGAGAAGCCAGTCGAAGAGCCTGCCGCCGAGGAGAAGCCAACCGAAGAAGCTCCTGCTGCTGCAGAGGAGAAGCCATCAGAAGAGACACCTACGGCTGAGGAGAAGTCGGCCGAGGAGGCACCTACTGCTGAAAAGGCCCCTGTCGTTGAAAAGGAGCCTGAACCGGCCGAGCAGCCTGCTGAAGAAGCTCCTGCTGCAGAGGCTCCGGCAGTGGAAGAGAAGCTTGCTGAAGAGCCTACCGTTGACACTGCTGCTGCCGAGGAGAAGTCTGCAGAAGAGAAGCCGGCAGAAGAGGCCCCCTCCGTCGACGAGAAACCAGCCGAAGAACCTGCCACTGAGGCTGCTGCTACCGATAAGGAGAAATCGGTAGAGAAGAAGCCTGTAGAGGAACCCGCTGTTGAGGCTGCGGCCGAGGAGAAGCCCGTGGAAGAGAACCCGTCTGAAGATGCTCCTGCCGCGGAAACTCCCACCGCCGAGGAGAAACCGGCTGAGGAATCCGACACTGCGGAGAAAGCAACTGAAGAACCCACTGCTGAGGCTGCTGCCACCGAGAAAGAGCCTGAACCAGTAGAGAAGCCGGCTGAAGAACCCGCTGCTGCTGAGGCTACTGCTGCTGAAGAGAAGCCTGAACCCGCTACTGAGGCTGCTGTTGAAGAGAAACCAGCCGAGGAGAAGCCAGCCGAAGAAGCTCCCGCTATCGAACCAGCAGAGAAGCCCGCAGAAGAGGCTCCTGCTGAGACTGCCGCCGAGGTGAAGTCAGCAGAAGAGGCTCCTGCCGCTGAGGTTGCTGCTGAAGAGAAACCTACTGAGGAGGCCCCCACCACTGAGGAGAAGCCCGCGGAAGAGAAGACAGCTGAAGAACCCGCCACGGAGGCTTCTGGTACCGGAAAGGAGCTCGAACCAGCGGAGGAGAAGCCCGTCGAAGAGGCCCCTGCTGTTGTTGCCGCCGCTGCTGAGGAAAAGGCTACTGAAGATTCTCCGGCTGCCGAAGAGAAACCTGCCGAGGAGGCACCCGCTGCTGTCGCCGACAAGGAGCCTGAATCGGCAGAGAAACCAGCTGAAGAGGCTCCCGCTACTGAGACTGCTACCGAGGAGAAGCCAGCTGAGGAGAAGCCAGCTGAGGAGAAGCCAGCTGAAGAGCCTGCTGCTGAGGAGAAGCCAGTTGAGGAGCAGCCAATCGAAGAAGCTCCTGCTGCTGGACCGGCAGAGAAGCCAGCAGAGGAGGCTCCCGCTACTGAGGCTGCTGTCGAGGCCGCTGCCGAGGAGAAGCCAGTAGAGGAGAAGCCAGCTGAGGAGGCCCCCGCTGCTGAGAAGGCGGAGCCTGAAGAAGCGCCTTCAACTGACGACAAACCCGAGGAACAGGCCACGCCCGCCGCCGTCGAGACAACTGAAGAAGCGCCCGCAGCTGAATCTAAGCCAGAAGAAGAGGCCAAGGCAGCTGAAGAGGAACCCGCTGACGAAAAACCGGCTGCTGAAGCCGAGCCAGAGGAGGATTCCAAATCTGCTGACGACAAACCAGAGGAAGAAACCACAGCACCCGAGGAGAAGCCCGACGACGACGCTAAACCAGCCGAGGAAGCACCCGCAGCCGAAGAAAAGCCCAGCGAGGAAGCACCTGCAGCTCCAGCGGACGAGGCCAAGGAAGAGGCTGCGACTGAACAGCCCGCCGAGGAGGCTCCCGCAACGGAAGAGGCAGCCAGAGCTGCTCCCGAAGAACCACCAGCTGAAGATGCGACAACTGCTCCAGCCGAAGACGCCAAACCGGCTGAAGAAGCACCTTCCACTGATGAAAAACCAGCTGATGACGTGAAGGCCCCTGATGAAGAGGAGAAACCTGCTGAAGAGACTGTTGCACGCGCAGCAGAGACAGACGACAAGCCGGAAGAACAGGAACCTCCCGCACCAGAGGCAGATGCCAAACCTGCTGAGGAAGCATCTGCTGAAGAAGCACCTGCTCCAGAGCCTGAAGACGCCGCTACCAAGTCGCCTCCCGAGCCTGAGGAAGAACCAGCTCCCGAGCCTGAAGCAGAAAAGGCCGCCGAAGCCGAGAAAAAAGATGACGAAAAAGCTAGAGCAGAGGCAGAGGCAGAGGCCAAGGCCAAGGAAGAAGAAGAGAGCAAAGATACTCTTGGTCCGATTCCAGGCGAAAAGAAGCAGGCGAAAAAAGGTGAGGAACGACATTCATTAAACGATACCCCTTTTGATTTTCCGCAACGTTTGGGACTCCCCGCTACGGAGTTACAAGAATATATGGATCACGGAGTTTTGGAGTTACTTTCAGACGATACCCAGGGACAGCGAGAATTACCACCCAACGAGGATGATACAGCACTCACACCTATCGCTCACGAGTCGAGCCAGCCGCGGATTGTTGAAGCGGCCGACGAGCGTGATGGAGCCAGCGAGGCGAAATCGCTTGCTCCGTCTTGCACAGAAGATGATCAAACTATCACAGAAATCACGATGCCAGGGTTACACGAGCCGAGTTCGGGCCAGAATACGAACATTGGAGTAGCGGAGGATCACACGCGTCCAGAGCCAAAGGCCGAGGTTCTGGGCGACGTTGAGGAGCCGCTGGTGACGAGAGACACTCTGGGCCAAGATGGCTCTCGTCAAGATGGTGAGAAGACGACTGGGCAGGCTGAGGAGCAAGTTGCCATAGAAACTTGTCCGGCAGCGAAGCTTACCCCAGAAAGTGGTGATGACGCCAAGCAGCAGTTGCCGAATGAGCCTTCAGAGACAGCCTCAGAAAGCCAAGAAGCGGCTGTCAAGGCTCCCGAGCATGCCGTTCTAGTTGTCGCCAAAGAGCTAGATTCGGTCGCAGAAGCAGATGGCGCCGATCTGGCTGCCAGCCACGCCGTCTCAGAAGCCAATGATGGTGCTGAAGTCCCCGCACCTCAGAATCATGGTGTCACAGACCAATCAACGGAAGCCGTCGAGAGAGAGGCCGCTGAGGCTGGGGCTGAGCCTGTAAACATTTACATGGAATCACCAACCGCGCCTGAAGCACACGCCAAAGAGCCAGCCCATGATACTCACGATGGCAACGCGCAGACTGACGGAATGGACGCCAACTCACCAATTTCCGTTGCCCATGACTCGTCTGCATCACAACTGGGCGACAGAGAGCCGCCACTTGAACAGCCCGAAACCCCAGCTGTGCTGACCTCTGACACCGATGCAGAGACTCAGATGCCCAAGACTGGTGTCTCTGATCTCGAAGTAGAGGTGGACACAGCAAACCTCCCTGACGTCTTTCGCCCATCTACGGCTGTCGGCATGCAAATTGAAGAGGCTGAGAAAGCAGGCTCCGAGGCGGAGGGACCGCTCCCTGAAACTGCCAGCCGACCTTCAAGCCCCATTGATGTGGTTGCTGCGGAATCCGGGACAACCGACACTTCCGATCCCGAGACTATCGACCGACAAGCGATATCACCGGAGGCTGCCCATGACTCGGACACTCCAGTCGCGGCCTCTGTAAGCGCCAATGTTCCCGACTCAGATTCGGAAGAGGAACAGCAGATGACGGCTCAGGATCTTGTCTCTCTTGGAATTCGACTTGAAGAGGCAATAAAACCTACCGAAATTGGACCTCAAGTTGAGAGAACAGCAGCTTTAGAACCAACACAGGAAGCGTCCATGTTGGGACTATTGCAAGCTCTCCCTACCGCTGATACCACATTGCACGAGCCCAAAATCCTCGACACTGATTTCGGGAGCGTACTGCAGACGCCGGGAGAGATACCACAAGACCGCGCAGTTTTGCATCTGGAGCCTGAGCAGACCAAGGCCATTGATTACGATTTCAAGCCAGGTTCCACAGAGCTTGAGTTGTCGCCGCCAGCCGTAGGGTCTCAGTTCGAAGAGCCCGTTGCGTTTGATGACAAGCTAGAGGAAGGGCAGCAAACAACCGAGGATCTATCTCGCGATGCCAAGGGCACAGATCAGGAGGTCCAGGAACCGCTGACCTCTGTGTCGAAGCCCGAGGACAAGGATGATGGCGCACTGCCACCCGTTGAAGTTCTCTCGCGCTCTCCTTCTTCTCTTAGTGGCACCGACGCGGAGGAACCGAGACACCTTGGACCAACGGAAGAAGCTTCAGGCCAGCCACCAGAGCAACTGGAGCCCATTTACCGGGCCAGTTCCCCAGCTATGACAGTTGACGACACTGAGGGAGTGTCCCACCCCAAGAACCTACCGCACTCCCCGACAGCCTCGACAGGCTCTGAAGCCGACGAAGACATCCTTGGCACTAAAGAAGCCGAAGCTTTTGACCTCGAGCAGCAGACCGTTGCCTCCAGGCCTGCATCACCCGAAAGCACCCCTGGAGACCGTGGGATCTTAGATCTTGGTGCACATGGCAATGACAAATCCTCTCATGAAGATAAGGACTCTCCAGCAGCCCATACCGAGCTCGTCTCAGAAGAACTTGAGGATGGAGAGAAGGCTAGCCAACAAAACGATGTCATGCCTGAGCTCGAGAAAGCTACAGCTTCTTCCGAATCTGGGGAATCGGATTCTGGGTCAGAGAATGACGAGCCACACGAATCCGAGACTCGTGATGCCGGAATGCTGAGCCCTTCAAGCCCCGCGGAGCCGGCGACTGAGCCCGTTGCCCCTTCATCCTGCTTATCAGGACCTGAATCCGCCCTGGACAGGGCTCTCGCTCAAGACAGGTTTGGCACTGATGAGCTCACTGTTGGTGTGCATTCTGAGTCAATCCACTCCTCTAGAGCTTCTACTCCAGATGCTGGCGTCGAAGGTGGTGTCGCTGGTGATGGACAGGCCCCCGGCTCTGGGCCGCGTCCAACTTCTGTTCATCTATCGGATTCCTCTCCAGAGGTCGAAGCAGGAGAGGTCGCCTCTCAAGCTGTTGATGCACCTGCTGTTGAACCCGAGCACTTGGGCCGTTCTGTCTCCCCTGCGAGCCATCAAGAACCTACTTCCCTGCCGATTTCTGAAAGTGAATATCTGGGAGATACTCAGACAGCCGAGGATCTTGACGTGTCGAAGCTGAAAGATCACGAAACGTCCGGATCTCCAACTCCCGATATCGTCGCTCGGACTGTAGAGCCCCAGGAACCTCTCCCAGCAACTGCTGAGCTTCATGACGTTGAACCGAGCCCGGCACTGAAGACTTCCGCTGCCACTGGCATTCCAGAGCTACCTTCCCATGAGGAGGACTCTGAAGAGGACGAAACTGGAGCTCCTGTGCCACCTGTTGCATCCACACAGGGTGACTTGAGTCGGGAGAAGGTTGAGCTTGACACCGTTGGAGGAGAGGCCCCGGTCCAGAAAGCCATCGATGTAACAGCGGCAGTTGCCTCAGAAGAGGGATCTGATGTTGAACCGCACGCATCCGGCTCGGAGCCTCCGTCACCAACCTCCAGGACCCTCCACGTCATCATTCCACAAGATGCACGAGAGACCCCCCGACCTCGCCAGGTGAGTTCTCCGGAGCTCGAGCCCTCTTCTCGTACTCTTGAGGACGAGGAGGGCGACGGTGGTTCCGACTCGAGCGACGAGATCCAATCCCTTCTGCTCGAACTCTTGGAGTCGGTTGCGGATGGACCTATTGACGAGGACGATTCCGACCACGATGAGCATGTGTCTGGGCCAGTTTCGCCAAAAACACCAGCTCGTGATCTCCGAGAAAGGGCACTAGCTGGCGACGAGTCACCTTCACCTCTGTTCTATCGCGATTCGCCAGTCGCGATGCTCAGCCCAGCCCATTTTGAGCCTACAGGCGGTGTCGAGAGAAGATCTCTGCTGGGCCTTGACGAGGTAGGAAGCCCGTCGAGGTCTTCATCGCCCGACACCATCGTTGAGGTGGCGCATGATCAGCCGGATCTCTCAGAGGAGCCACTAACCGTCGAACCGTTAAGCCCTACAAAAGCCCAAGGTGCCATCGGTCCAGATGTTGCTGGTCTTGACACGGCTGATGGTGTTGCTCCAAGAGGCGCTCTCAGCGAGTCTGAAGACTCAGATGATGAATCAGATTTCGTTGTCCTTGGCCCATCTGATGCCCCGGCACCTGGGCTTCAGGGCCGCCAGGACTCCACGGAGATGAGAGACATGTCTCTACCTGCTCATGCAGGAGCTGAGGCTGATACCAAGCCTGTGGAAGTGATACCATCTGAAGACGAAAGCGACTCTGAACACGAGCCTCATACCGAAAGACCACCTCAGACTCGAGATCTCCCGTCAGCTGCTCCCTCGACCGGTGTAGCACCAGTACCAGCACCAGCTGCTTTAGCACCTGAAGCTGTGGCTCAGCCTTCTCAAGCCCAGGAACCTGAGTGGGACAGCAGCAGCTGCTCAGAGGACGAGGAATACAACACTGCGGTTGAAGATCCTTACCCAGAAAGCCGATCTCTGCATTCAATGCAGCCTCAACAAGATGTTGGTGAGCACAACACACTGCCCGGTGTCGATACTCGTGATATGGATGACGATGAAGACTCGGATCAGGAGCCAACCCCTGAGGCCAAGCCAAGAGAGGCGGCGGAGCTGCAGCCAATATCTCCAAGCTCCGAGGTTGCGACGGAGCATGAGGCGAAGCCAATGGAGCTACTTCAATCCGAAGCATCCAAGCCGCCGAGGGTGGTGCAGATCCCCCCGCGAGACAAGGGCAAAGCAATCGAGATTGCACGAGACAGCCCCAAGAGACCGAGCCCCGTCTTGCGAACAGGCCTCGGGGCTGCAGCCGTGGCTTCTGGGCTTGCTGCCACCCGAGAGGTAAAGGGTGAACGGGCCGTTGCAAAGCCTTCTCGCGCCGAACCTCCCCGAACGTTCTTGACGCAGCAACAACGGCCTCGAAGGTCGCTGAGGATACGCCCTGGCACCGAGATCTACACAAAGGACCCTATCTTCATGCCCGTTACCAGCCGGGTATCTGAAGCCAGACCTGTACCGCGACCCTTCCCTCTACAGGTTGAGGCCGAACTGTCTAGAACACCGGTGCGTCCAATGCTCAGGCACCGTACTTTCGAGACCCAGGGCGAGTCATCAAGAGCAGCTGCACACAGAGCCCAGAGGCCTCGCTCTCTCGACGCCAAGGGCGAATCGCCCAGAGCTGCTGTGCAGGTGGCTCCTAGGCCTCGCTCCCTCGAGATCCAAGGCGCATCCTCAAGAGCGGCCGCACCAGTAGCAACCAGACCTCGTTCTTTCCAGGCCGAAGGCGAGTCGACAATGGCCCCTGTTCCTGTGCGGCCAGAGCTCAGGCATCCTGCCACTACCATCGAGGAGGGACTGAGGAGGAGAGATGTTGCCCACTCAGGTCCCTCTTCACCCACAGAGCATGAAGGCATAAGGCCTCCAACCCCTGGCATCGTGATACCTGACACAGACATGATTGACTTACAGCGAGCCCATACCCTCCGGCGGAAGCGCAAGATGTCGGTCCAGCGTGCAGAGGAGACTGTAGCTGCCGCGGTAGTCATCTATGCGGCCGCTGAGGCGCTGAGCCCTCCCAGCAGCCCCCCACCGCTACTCAGGCAGCATCAAGAAGAAGAAGAAGAATATGATGATGATGCATACCTACCTAATCTGGAACATCAGATGACAGCGGATCCCGAGAACTCCTACTTCCCAGTTTCTTCATCACCACGGAGGAGCTTCGAGGATGCGCTCGAGGAACTCTACACGTCCGATGCTGACTGGTTTGCAGACGACAGGAGCAGAGAATCTGACTCGTCGCGCAGCGATAGAGACAGAGACAGACATCACAGGCGCCGACGCTCGCACCGCTCGCACCACTCTAGCAGGAGCCGTGACGAGGAGGGCAAAGAACGCAGATCGAGCCGTGGTGAGGACGAAAAGAGAGCCCACCGGTCTCGGGATGAAGATGAGGGTCGGCGCCGTCGCAGGTCTCATCGGGATCGGGATGAAGAGGGTCGATCTTCTCGCAGACACCGTGATGACGAAGAACCACGATCTCGTGGATCACGTGGTGAAGGCGAGGCCAAGGTACGGAGCTCACGAGGTGCTGAAGAGCCCAAGCCCCGTAGTTATCGCCGGGAGGAGGAGCCACGATCGCGTGGTTCCCGTGCTCCCGTCGAGGAGTCCTCCTCGCGTGCTCTGCCCCGTGAAGAGGAGCCGCGAGAGCGTACGAGGCGATCATCGCACGGTTCCCACTCTCACCGCCGTTACAGACCCGATAGCGCCGGGTCAGGCACCCCGGGCACGCCTCCCAGAACTCCCAGACGAGACAGTGGATTCTCTGCCGAAGGCAGTTCTGGCAGCTCTGGCCGCAGACGCCGCACGCCTGATGAACAGGCAGCCCACGACAAGCGAAAGGCGGAGCGGGCGGAGCGGGCAGAGCGGCGAGCAAAGGAGAAGGAACCTGAGCGGAAGCGTGAGCCTTCACGCCTCCGAGAAGCCCCCAGGGAGGCCCCGGAGGCTAAGGAGGTCAAGGGCAAGGAACCAGAGGCCGAGCCGGAGCGGAGACATCGTCGCTCGCGGAGACACAGCCACTCTGGGCGACCTCGGCCTGATGACATCAGGGACCGCCCCTCAACAGCAGAGCGAGAGGAGTCGGTAGCGCCTGCGCCTGCACCTGCGCCTAGGAGGAGGTTCTTCGGCATCAAGACTTCAGATAACCCGCCGCCTGCACGCGAGGAGCCTGCTGTGGCGGAACCAATTAGAGAACGAGCGAAGGAGTCTCCTCCCGTTGAAGAAGCGCCCAAGCGGACAAGGTCCAAGTACAGACGTCCTCGGGAGTCGATGGATGAAGTACGCCCTCGGTCGCGTCGTACACGCGATGAGCCAGCACCTGAATCTCCCCGAGACCGAGATGCCCGTCCATCTAGGCACGTCAGGATGGACACGGAGGACTCGCGACGCAAAGCTCGACATGAGGAGCGGCGCAAGGCGCAAGCCAAGGAGGAGGAGAAGAAGAAGCCAGGAGGCATCAAGGGTGCATTCAAGAAGCTGTTTGGCAGCTAATGAGCGCGGGGCGCGGCTGGCTGCGTTGTATTTTTTCATGATGAGCAACCATTGTATCATGTGTGACGATAGGAACGAGTTTGTTGAGATGGTGTTTTTGTATTTGTTACCTGGGATCACGACAGAACTGTTGCAGGTTGGATGATGTTTGCGTTTGTGAGGGCGGGCAGATTGAGAGTTATTTTGCTGCATATTGATCGAGTCCGCATAACCTAATTTATCTATCTTGTTTCCTTTGAAAACGTGCCCATTGAGTTGCGTTGAAATAGTTGGCCGCGGAAACGGCGTGGCTAAAGTGAATGCCTTGAGATACCTGTCATTGACCAGACGTGGTGTTGAGACCATGTATAGCCGAATACTGTAAACTCTATAATTCTCCTCTGACGTTCATAACTGGGTGGCCTCTTTATTCTCTCATGTATCGCCATTCTCTCAACTCCAGCGTGGCCTCAACTCGAAGGACAAGTGGTCATGACATCAAGGTCAGTCGGCCTCACTCGGAGGGGGGGGAACCATGATTAATGAGCCCATTGTTTGTGATTTGACTTCTCAAGACAGACATAAAGAGCGTCTTCTTTCCTCTCAGATCTGTTCAAGCAGACTCGACAGACTCCTCCAGAACTCGTCCTCACAAGTCGTCTTCTGCTCTTCCCCCCCTCCTCTCCTCTCTTCCCCGTCTTGCCCAAGATGCGTTTCGAGCTTGCTCTGCTCGCCCTCGCCCAGGGCGTCCTGGCCAGCCCTTGCAAGGGGAAGGCTGTTGACAGCAACACTGACAGCACTGGCTTCTTGACCCCTGCTGCGGGCCCGACCACTAGCACCACCACCACCACTACCACCGCGTCTTCTACCTCAAGCACCCCTGTTGTGGTCACCTTCACCAATGCTGCTGGAAGCACCATTGTCACTACCCTGTCTCCCCCTTCGACCAGCACCACCACCACCACTACTACCACCACCACTACTACTACCAACCAGGCTGCTGCAACTGGAGGCACTGGTGGTAGCGGAGGCCGAAGGTTGATCCAGCGCAACGTCGACAACAACGACAAGATCTTTGTCCTTCGTCAGACTGTCGACCGCCAGTTCCGTGTGCCCGACACCAAGTCCAAGACCGGCAGAACCAGCAAGAGTGGCACCCGCGGCAGCAGGGACGGCCGTATCGACCGCATCGAATCCATCCCCCATGGCAGCAAGACCAGCGATGGAGGCTCCAAGGTCCGAAAGATCAAGTACCCCTCCAACAATCAACCCATCCGCGGCATCGTCATCGCCGGTGACGCGGACGACGATAGAATCTACGGCGTCAGGCAGGTGAAGATCCCCTCCCCGGAGCCGTCGGAGGAAGACTACGAGGAGTACGAGAACAAGCTGTACGACAACGTCAGCCACGAGGTTGCCAGCGGCCTCGGCCTCTCCAGGCACAGGACTCCCAAGTACAAGTACAAGCACAAGGGGCACCCCATCTACAAGAAGCTCGGCCTCACGTCCGGCGCGGACGGCAGGATCCGCTACAAGAACTACAAGCGGTCCAGCGGCAAGACGTCCACCCTGGTTGACCAGGCGAAGGTCTCCAGGGAGCAGCGCGAGCGCCTCCGGGAGCTGTACCTCAAGTACCGCGAGATCCTCGCCGGCGACATTGTCGACGACCTGGACAAGGTCTTCAAGGTCACTGTAAAACAACCCTTTTACCAACCTGAGTGGATGAGACTGAGAAGATCATAGGCCGAGAAGAAGCGACCCTGAGCTGTCTAGCTTGAGTTTCGCCTCTGTTATGCGATA
Source organism: Fusarium solani-melongenae (assembly GCA_023101225.1). Taxonomy (NCBI): domain Eukaryota; kingdom Fungi; phylum Ascomycota; class Sordariomycetes; order Hypocreales; family Nectriaceae; genus Fusarium; species Fusarium solani-melongenae. The sequence goes on along the minus strand of CP090038.1, from coordinate 1,348,899 downwards.
GAGGTGAAATGCATCGACGACGAGTGGTTGCACTGCTGTGTGAAGCTCGGTGTGATGGGAAAGAGTTGGAAAGGTATCGGGACCTGGAAAAGTGTTGAGTTGTTTCTTAGCTTTAGTACGGCTAGGATAATACATTTTACTCTTAAAATTAAAGGGAGGGTGTTTTTGATGTTGTCTTGATGCGTGTGGTTGTACAGGTGAAGGTTGTGTGGCCAATCAGGCTTGTGAGGTTAAGTCCGCTCAGGACATGGTCGGATAGTGTGCTTTCTAGCCAATCATAGCTCTATGTAGTGTGACCACAGACCACCAGGGCTGTCTCTAACACTCAAGAGCATAGACAAAATGCTTTCTTTCAAGGTCAATGCTCACCTACGTAGCGAAGGTTGGGCTGATGATGATGAATCATTGGTCAGATTCAAGACCAGACACCGATTAGTCATTAACAGAGGCTGTTCGAGAGACAGCTGAACCAGCATCCTCAGACTTTCAACTTATGATACCGCTACACAATGACCCATGCTCCACTAACAATAACTAATGAATCTCTCTATATACATGGTGCATGTCCTGGGTTCGCTCATTGTAATGAGCACCTGAATAGGTAGTCTCGGCAGTGGGCACCTGTCCACTCGCCCACCATGACTGCTTTTCAAGACACTTGATTGGCTGCTACACCTTCTCACCGGTGGTCTGTGCTCATTTGGAAGCTGAAACAGCCACTCCCGTTCCGTTTCTCAACATTATGTAATCAGGGCCAAAGCCCTCTCCACCAATTTCGCCCACCCCACCGGCAAAATCGCATCCCCCCCCAATTTCGCGGCTACAGATTGACGACAAACCCTCACAAGCCCCAAACGTATTTTTCTTCCCCCCTTCCTCTCAGGCGCAGGATTCGACTTCTTTGCGTTGACAACACGAAACACCACCCAACAAAACCAAAAAACCAACCCCCCATTCACAATGGCTCCTCAGGCAGTACGTACATGACACCGCTTTGCTGTAAGGCCCTCTGCGGTGAAAGCGACGGTCGGGGGGATGAAACTCCTCGTCGTCGTGTTCTTCAGCATGAGAGGCGCCTCGGAAATGCAGTAGGCTAAGGTCATCTTAACAGAAGAAGTCGGGCAAGGCCCAGAAGCAGACCAAGAAGGTACGCTCAAAACGATCCCGATCCCCTTGACGACCTCGACGTGCGCTAGGCATGATGGCGACGACCCGACGACAAATTCAAGGATCGAAGTTGGACTCTATCGAACTACGAGACTAACGTATATCGCCCACAGTACATCATTGATGCTTCTCAGCCCGCCAGCGACAAGATCTTCGACGTCGCCGCCTTCGAGAAGTTCCTCCAGGACCGCATCAAGGTTGAGGGCCGCACCAACAACCTTGGCGACAACGTCGTTGTCCAGCAGCAGGGTGAGGGCAAGATCGAGATCATTGCCCACAACGACCTCTCTGGCCGCTACCTCAAGTACCTGTGCGTTTCTACTGCCACACACACATTCAATACGGCCCCACTGACATGTCGCAGGACCAAGAAGTTCCTCAAGAAGCAGCAGCTCCGTGACTGGCTCCGCGTCGTCTCCACCTCGCGGGGTGTCTACGAGCTCAAGTTCTTCAACGTCGTCAACGACGAGGCTGACGAGGACGACGAGTAAATGTTACGACCAAACAAACCAAAGAAAACCCCGGTCAGCATTACAACGGCGCAGGAATGGGTTGGTGAAATTGGGACACGGAAATAAAAGTTTGAGGACTTGGCCAATAGAACCCCAGCCAATCTATGTGGCACTCTTTGTGGTGTTTCAAATTCTTTGCTCTGTCTGTTGTATGTGAATGAGTGATGCTGCTATGGTAAATGATCGCTTGTGACCCGACATCCTCTCGTCAGGGGTATGTACTTATGTATATGTATGCATGTCAACTCATGGCAACGCCCTCATGACACCCTCAAATGCGACCAACGCCATGGCATTCGCCGGGAACGCCCTCAGAAAGCACGGCACAAACCCCCTCCAGTATCCCTTCCATCCTGCCTCCCTATACACAGCCGCCGCGGCATCCTTCCACCGCGGGAACCTCCTAACTCCATCATTCAGGCCTCCTCCTAGGGGGTCTGTCATGATGCGCTGCTTGACCACGTCGCTCGGGTAACTCGTCAGCCAGAAGGCCTGCGCGCTCAACCCGCCCGCCCAAAAGTTGACGGCTGGCGCGCTGAGGTTTGTCCGCTCCCTCAATATCCGCGAGAGAACATCGTAGCTGGCCCACCAGAAGAAGAAGAACGACCGGAAGAGCAGTGTCGCTGATAGTCCGTGGTATACGCCCTGAACCCCGTGGTAACGATAGATCTTGCGGAGACAGTCGATGGGTCCCGCGTACAGTCTGTCGGCCTTTTGAGCGGCGTACTGGATCTGCAGCCGCGCCTTGATGTGTTCAACCGGCGCCGCGATGAAGCTGACTGTCGAGCCTGCGGCGATACCCGCGATGCCGTGTCCGTACGACGGGAGTGACGTCCTCCCTGTGGTAGAACCAGGCTGTACGTGAAAGACGTGATCGGATAGGAGTCGGCGGTACACTGTCAATGAACCCAGCATGACCGAGTCCATAAACATCCATCCCACCAACGGCGGTGACGCGCCCTTGTACAGCCCTCGGAAGCCCTCATTGCGGACTGTCTGAAGAACACATTGTAGAGGACCTTTGAAGCGAGTCGGGTCTGTTGTCTGCAGCCGAACCTTGACTGTATCAAATGGATGCCCAACTAAACTCGATCAGCTTATATACCTCTTATGGAAAAACTCATAACGCTGCTCTTCTTACCTGTGAGCTTGGCTATGCCACTGAAGACGCCCGCCACAAAGCCCTTGTAGTGATGCGCCTTGCTCTCCTGCTTTGGCACAGAAGCTTCCGCCCCCTCCACGGCAATCTTCCCTCTTACATCCGCGGCCATTGAGTCTGAGTGACTCTTGAGCGAGTCCCTGAAAGATGAGATATCTCTCTCCGTCAGCGTCGATAATTTGAGCGATGCCGATAAAAGCCGACGGCGGGGCGTCTATGACGTTGAGGAAAGAGAGCGTTCCAGAAGAAGAGAATAAAGACAAGACAAAATACAAAAAAACTAGCTGCCGGTGTATAGACAAGTCTAGAATATCATGAGAATCAACAGACTCAGATGGATCCCGCTGTTTTACGATGAACTGCACGTCGAGCCCTTTTTCATGGATTTTTTTGATATTGGCTCCCCGCCATTCGCTGACGCCCCGGTCTGGAGTAGTTCCGCACTAGTAGCCTTGCACCGACCTCGGAGCCCCGGAGTTATGCAAGTCTCCCCGGAGATCCACTTTTAGCCCCAGACTGATCCATACCCTCAACACTGTCAACATCTACAGATATGTCTCGAGGTTGCTTCCATCTTGTAGGACGTCACATTCAATGAAACAGACTCAGTTCATCATCAGAATCTCCCTTGTCAATTCAATCCCCTCCTCATTCGTCCCCCAATTACAACACATGTGGTATCCATCACAAAACTATAGCTAAACCTATCTAACTTGAAGAGTGCCCAAAGCACATATCAATCCCAACACACGCTCGCGAGATACCCTCGTCTTCCTCCTATCCCCCCCCTTCCTTACATTGCCTTGCCTATTCCTTTCCTTGCTCGTAAAAAATATCCAGTCCAAATGCCCCCGCGAAAAGCAATCGCTTTGCTGAAACCAGACAGCCAAGTCATGTCGTCGTCAAGAATTGAAGCAGAAGCCCCTTGATGCAAAATCCGATCGATGATCCTCCTCCCATCGCTTTTCCCCTTCTTTTTTTTTCATATTTTCCAACACCCAGTATGCTTATCAGTCATTATGTGATCAGAGTTGCCCGCCTCTCCTTCGGCTGGTCATCCTCCTTCAGTCTATAGGCGATTCTTTTCTTTGTAAAACCGTCCGCCTGACAGCTATGTCCTGTCAAACCCCAATATGTAGATTCAAAAAGCTGTGTCGAGAAGTTGGTGGTTGCTTCATTCTTGGATTCGACAATAGCAGGGAAATGCGCTTCACACAGCCAAACCCTTTAAAAGGTTTCTGTGTCATCCGTGTTGCGCGAGGTAACACTACCAAAGGTGTCTAGTCAAACAGTTAGTTGAAGTTCCGTTACATCAGATAGCTCTTGCACATACCTCTCTTGCGTCGCTGCGCTTCTTGCTCAGGGCTCTTGGGAGTCATGGCTCGCGGCCCGCTAGGTCGTCGAGCGGGAGCTCCCAAAGCAGCGTTCAAGTTGCGGTTCTCGGGCTTAGGGCTGCTGGTGTAGTGACTGACATGAGTCCCGCTCATCGTCCCATACCCGCTCTCGTCGCTGGGGTGTGGCACAGGGCTGCTCTTGGCCAGTTGTGAAATGCGGGCGCCCCGCGGCGCGTTTGGGTTCGAGGGACTGCCTGTGGGCTCAATGGGCTCCTTGGGCGGCCTAGGGGGGCCAGTTGGGGAGGTAGTCCAGTACTCTGGGTCCCGTGGTGCGCCTCCGGAAGACGCCATGCTGTATCTGTTGGGGTTCTGTCCCACCTGGTTCAAGCTGGATACTGAGCCGCCCCAGTCCGCCGACCTAGGGGTCATGGGGACATTGTACTCTTGAGCTGAGAACTCCAAGGCGTTTCGGAAACGCTCAGTCTGGCCCTGTCTGGGCTGGGGGTGCTGAAGGTTCAGCGAGTTTCGGTGAACCTTGTACTTGGGAGCATCTCCAGGGGACATGGTTCGCTCACGCAAAGTAACCGCGGGGTTGGCTCCGCTGGCAGTGGGTGCTGCTGCGAGCTCCTGATCCGAGAGTCCCGTATGAAGCCTGTCCTCGCCGTAGGCGTTGATGCGGTATCCATCCTCGTCATATGAGCCCAGGCTAGAGGCAGATCGTGAATGGGCAAAGTCGTCATACTTGTCTTTCTTGCCGCGGAAAGCCTTGCCCATGCTAGAGGCTGTGGTTCCTGACCATCGAGAAAACTTAGGAAGCCAGCTCGTCGAGCCACCAGACTTGTGCTTCTTCGACTTGTCGGTGCGAGGAGTGTTGTCGTTGCTCATGGGTTGAGCTCCTACTGGGGGCTGAGGAGGCGTCTCAAGAGGAACAGAGCTACCGCGGAAGCCCGAGCGGCTTGGTGTCAAAACGTTGCTGTTGGTCCGCTCGGCAGCTGGGCTGGGGTGGTCGAACTCGTACTCGCCCTCGTGCTCGTGCTCAGCGACGGTGCTGATGCGGTTGTCAGAGACCTTGCGATCACCTCCAAGTCGTGATCGTGACTGAGACAGAGACAGGTGGCCTGACTGGCTGGGAGTGATGGTCGAGTTGCCTTCGGGCTCATAGCCTCGGTCCTGCTCATAGTGACCCTCAGGGTGCAGGTTATCGAACGAAGAGCCGCGTCCGCCGGTAGTAGAAACAGGCGGAGCTGTCTGAGTCTTGAGAACGTCCACTTCGCCGAGAATCTGGATAAGAATCTCCTCAATGCGCTTGAAATCACTAGTTCCCTTGTTGCTGAGGCCCTGAAGGGCACGCTTGAAGAGGTTCTTCTTGGCAGCAGCCTCGTTGAGGGTGTCAAGCTGAGAACTGCTCTGGATTGAGCGAGGGCCAGGGTAGGGGCGTGGGCCATTGATGGCCCTCTGGAGCTTCTCCGTGTTCTCAACACCAGCAAAGATGACATCGTCGCTGGTGTCCTGGACCAGGTTCTTCAACTCATTAAGAGAAGTTCGCATCTCCAGAGCAGAGTTCATGAGCAGGGCCACGATCTCGGTATCGCGAGCACTGCGCTGGGCATCACGGACCATGAGATGTTGCATAAGAGCGACAATGTCCTTGTTCTCAATGCGGTCAATTCCCTGGCCAGTAGCAGCATCGTAAAAGGGAGATGCCATGCCTTGCGACATGCCGCTGAGATGGCGAGCGTCCTTGGCCATAGGGGCATAAAAGGGGTCGTCACCTCCAAGGTGGGGAGATCCGGGAATAGACAGAGGCTTGACCTTGGGAGGCAGATCGGGGGTCCGATTGTTGCCGTTGGACATGTATCCCTCGTCATACTTTTGGCCGAAACCAGGGCTTCCAGTATGGTAGGGGACGCCATACGAGGCATTGAGACCACGAGCACCGAGAAGGTTCTCGTTCAGAGCAGGGTTGGCAATCGGGCTGGCGTCCTCATAGGGGTTTGTCACGAGAGTATCCCGCTTGCGGTCATCGGAAGATCGCCATTCATCGTGGTCATGGCTGGGCTCGCGGCTATGACCGTGGCCGGCAGCCATTCCGGCAGCAGCGCCGAGAGCTGCCGCACCAGCAATCTCTGCAGCCCCTGGGCCGTGGCTGCTTGTCGCACTGTTACTGCGGGCAGCCTCCTGTTGCTCGGCGACATTCAGTGGGGTAGGAGTTGCCCGGCCAGACGAGAGATGGCCTCGATCCTCGCCATCCAGGCGCTCTTGAACAATCGAGGGGTTGGTGTGAGCATCATCATCAACGTACCCAATCTCGGGCATGGGGTCGTGGAAGTCGGGAATACCAGTTGCGCTCATCTTGGGGAGCTCCTCGTAAGACAGACGGTCGATGCTGTGAGCGGGTGTGTTGCGAGGCTCGTGACCCTCAAGCGTGCGCTCCTTAAAGGACTTGTTTCGGGCCACACCAGCGGGTTGGAACTCTCCCTGTGCAGATCCCTCGGCAGCCGCCTGCTTCTTGCCTTGAGCGGCCTTCAGGGCCAGAACAGCTCCAGATGTGATAGCCACCTCGGCAGCGGTAGGAGACTTGGGTCGGACAACCTTGCGGCCATGCTCATCCAGCTCATACTCGGTGAACTCTCGGGGGGATCTGTTGCGAGAGACAGCGCTGGGTGTAGCATGTCTGGAAGACTCGCTCTGGTTGTCCGTGTATCGCTCACCAGGGCTCAATCCACGGCTGCTGTAAGTCCTCGACTGCTCGTCATAAGACAGTGTCGAATCACGGCCACCGTTATAGTCGTTGTATGAGGCGCCGGTAAGGACAGACTGATCCAGCATCGAGCCGTCAACCAGGGAGGCCACGGCCGACTCAACTCCCAGAGGGGGGTGGACAATGTTGGGGTTGGTGGCACCAACGCCTTGCACCGCCTGCCCAGATGCGACCTTCTCCAGCTCGCTGTCGTCGGTGTAAGTGGTGTTGCGGTTGTAGCCCGAGTCGTCGGTATAGGTCGTGTTCCGGTAGTCCATGCCAGAGCTTCGAGGGGACATCTGCTCAAGCTCCCTAGCGCGAATGGAGCTTAAGGAAGCAGTAGAACGACTGTTGCGGGGGTTCTCAGATCGTTCGTAGTAAGCGTCACTAGTAGAGTGCATGCTCCTTGAGTTGCGAGGCTGGTGTTCGCTGCCACCCTCGGTGTAGCCAGAGACACTAGGAATCGGGCTCAGACCGCGGGCACCGGCTTGATACGGCACATACTTCAGAGGTGGAGGAACATCCTGAGTAGCAAAGTAGGAGTTGTCGTAACCCTCAAACTCGCCCACGTCAGAAATGTCGTCGCCATCATCCTCGCCGTACTGGTCACCATGGTCAATGGGAACCTTGTTTCCATACTCGTCAGTCTCATACTCGTCGATGTACTCCTTCTTCCCGCGCGGCAGAGCAGTCAGATCACCGTGAGAGACATTGGCATGTTGTGTAGACAGGGTGCTCTCGAGATTGGGAGATCGTGTTGGTGTTGGCGTGTCGGAATCAGAACCGTCCACGTGAGAAACGTTCTGAAGAGGAGTAATCTCCTCGGTAGCTGAGTGAGGCCTGTCTGTGTCGGCAGAGCGAATGGAGGTCCGGGTCAGTTCCGTGCCGTTGATTTCGCTCATCAGAGGCATCGGGGGCACAGGAGCATCGTCATAGTCGCCAGAATATTGATCACGTCCCATGCTTCGGCTACGGGCAGCCTCGGCCTTGCGACGCCTCCGCTCTCTCGGTTTCAGGTCTGAAGTTTGTGACTTGTCATCCAGCAGTGAAGAGGCGGCAGTGACGGAGGAAGCAGCAGCGGCACCAATGGCAGCAGATTTGAGCAAGTCGCCGCTGCGCTTCGGTGTAACATGGTCGTCATACTGGTCAACCGATTCATTGCTGATGAGTGAGCTGTCGTCGAGCTCATGACGGGCCTCCCTATTGCGCCCAGCCTTGATGTCGCTGCGCTGACCCGAGGACCGCCGGCGGTCTGGGGTAAACTCATCCCTTGATACAGACGTTCCAGACGACGTAAAGGAATCGCGGCGACCCTCTCTCTTACTCTGCTCGCGCTTGAGCGCACTAAGCTCGGGCAGAATCAGGCGACGGATGGCATCCTCCACCGTCTCCAGGAGCTTAGGGTTGTTGATTGATGACGCCTTTGAGGCGCCTGAGCGTGTGGAATGTGTCTCATACGTGCGGTGGCTCGGAGAGAGATTAGAGGATAAGACACTCGTATCCGCACCTGACACAACGGATTCCTGATGGCTCTTGCTAGAGCGACGACGGGGGGATTTAAGTTCCTCGGCCGTCCGCTCAGTGACGCTGCTGGTTCTGCTCTTGGGTCGTCGCTTTCGCTCAGCCGTCGACTTTTCCCTCGACTTTTCAGACGACGACACCTTTGACCGGTCCCTGTTTCGACTCTTGCGGCTCTTTACCTCGTCCACAGCGGCGGCTGCGAGTGCACCAGTGCCAACGGCGGATGATGACATGTCGCGGGTTCCAGTAGGACTGTTCAAGCTACCCTTGGCATCACCGTCGAGGAAGCTGTCTGATGGGATGGCGGAGATTTCTGAGGGGTTGACGGTGTAACTCTCTGAAGGAATCAACGGACTGGCAGGTCGCCGACGTCGGTGGCTCCGATCAATCTCAATGTCGATTGGGTTCCTGGAGACATTGGACTCCTCGGTGGCAGAAGCATAGGAGCTCATACTGTTTCCGTCCTCGTCGTAGTCGAGGTGATGCAGGTCCAGAGGTATCCGTCGAGTCACGGAGGCGTTGCGAGTGCCCTTGGTCTCTGTGACTTGGAGATGGTGGTCGTTGCGGCCCCTCTTGGATGGTGTCAGGCGAACACGGACACTGGGACGACGCTCGCTGGCGGAGCCAGAGGCAGGCTTGCCTCCCTCAAAGTATTCGATGAGCAACGAGGTCTGTGATTTGCTGGCCTTGTGTCGGGTTGCGATGGTGACGGGAGTTCCGTCCTCGGGGATGGAGTATGAAGACTTGCCGTCGTCGGGCTTCACCTCATCTCCCGTCGTCAACTCGGTGGGCGTGGTGTTGGTAGTCTCGGTTTCGGTAGGGGCGGGGAGAGGGAGAGATTTTCTCGAGGTGACGCCCATCGTTGATCTGGTGAGGTGATTGAGGTGGTAAAGTGTCGGGGCCCTTTTCTTCCCAGGCCTGCGATCCGGAGCGGATGCAGAATATCACCCAAGGGCCTTCTCGGGGTGGAAGGGGGCGCAGGGGGGTTGTTGATTAATGAATTTGCGTTTCTCAATACATGCGGAATGTTTGACGGTCAAGAAATCGCAGGGCAAAAGTGTCTAAAGACGAAAGAGAGGTCAGCATTTCTCAAGCTAGGGCGAGCGACGGGCACAAGCAAAAGGCAACGGTGTAGGCCAATGGCGGAGATCGATGAATCGCCACCAAGACGTGAATCGACTCATGAAGAGGGGGCAGACAGAGGGGAATAGACTTACACAAGGACAGATAACCGTAGGAAAAATTAATCAAAACTCGACCTCGCACGTAGCAGTCGATAACTTACAATATCGCTCTCACTCTCGGAGGACCTGGCTGCGGAAGCCTTGGGACGATTAATCGAGAGCGAAAGGGAAAGATTTGGGGAAGGGTTTCGGATGCGGCGTGGGCGCGGGCGGAGGGTGTGGGTGGGTGGGTGTCGCCTTGAACCGTCCTTGGGGACTTGGGGGGGGCGGGCCAACTCTTGCAACCGCAGCAACCAGCGCAATTTAGGTACAGCCCAGTCAGACGGACGGAAGCGAGCCGTAATCCAATACAAATCCCAGCCCCGAGTAAAATAAGGATTAAAATAAAATAGTAGAGTAGTAATAAAAACAGAGCAAGCCTTGTTTGGGAAAGTTCGAAAAAAAAGAGGGAAGCAATCAATTTAGGGTGCAGCAGAACCAAGTTTAACCGCCCTGACGGTGATGAGAAGAGAGGAGGTTGGTACTTGGTCCCAAGGTGGAAGTTTGGAGGCTGGGAAAAACGGGAACTGCAGATTGCGACGTCGTGCGTGGTTTTAGCAGCGGAGGGATAGGAGACAAGACTGAAAGGAAGATGTCCGTTGTTCCGTCTTTACTTTAGTTTGCTGATGCTGCTGCTGATGATGATGTCGTCGTGTCGATGACCACTTCTAGGTTTGCCCGTCGTCAACTCCGTACAGTATTGTCAAGGAAGAGAGACGAGAAGCAGTTTGTCGAAAGACGAAACGCCCAATCTCGGCAGGCTTTGTTTATTCTCTTGAACAAACCGACTCGAGTGATGAGTGGCTATCCATCCAGCTTCAGCTTTCTCGATTCCCCTTTGCTCCATCAAACTACAGCACGCACAGCAAAGCACAGCACATCACAGCACATCACAGCATCCATGGAAAATGGATCTAGCGGCGGGGGAGGAAGCAATCGGGATGGGGGATTCTCTGGCCCTAGTGCGTTCTAGAGGGGGGGTGATGAGCTGGCGCTGCCGGAGCGCTGGTCCAATAGCGCCCGGCGGCCGGGGGTCCCGTCCTCCGGATGTGCTAGCCCACGAGCCACCGAGGGCCAAGGAGCGCTACCGCCCGGCCGACCATGGTGGTTTCTCTGCCAATGGATGGCCGGTCGCCGACACGAGAAGGAACCCCAGAGGTGCAGCGAAGCAAGCAGAAACGTGCATCGCACATGCAGACGAGGCCTGACGGCGTTCGTTCGTTGGGACGGACGATGTGAGTGATGGATGGGACGAGCAAGTCTGTGGATGAGAGCAGCCTGTGGGTGAGTATGAGCTGCCGCCAGAATTCAAGCCGCAGTCAAAGTGTCTGCCGTTGCCATGGTGGTGACGGCCAAGTCAGCCCTCTCTATTCGACGACAGGAACAAGACAAGGTCGATGGACCGTTGGGCTGCCATGCACAATAACTCGTGGATTCGTCCCATCAGTCTGCCTCGCTGCAGGGTTGACCCCAGACGGGTCAGAACTGATGGGCCCAGCCTCCAGTAAACCGACAGCTTTGTTTTTTTTGTCCTTCTGAAAAGCGCTTCATCAACAAGAGCGCCTCTTTGTCAAAAGAACGTCCGTCTTCCTTCAACACCCCGGTCAGTCAAATCTTTTTGCCCGTCCTCGGCCCAGCGCCACGGCCCCAGAGTCCGGGACCCGAAAGAGGAAAAGCCTCGCTTCTGGTGGCCCCGGGAGACGGAGCGGAGGCAAGAAATCACCTGAGTGAGCCTCAAATCCTTGCGCTCAGATCAAATGGGATCCATGACATCTGTGACAGTTGCTGCATGCGCTTTGGGCATGGGAAGACAGACACCCTGTCTTTTGCTTGTCACTCACTGATGTTCGATTGGCGCCAGGACTGGGCTTCGCAATCACTTGATTAAAAATGGTTCTTCTGAGTCGCCTCCACCAAGGGTCCGAGAAGGTTCAATTTCCTCCGAGTCCATCTACAAGTGGATTGTAGGGCTGAAGGGTCTCAACCACTTCGACTTTGACCAGCTTTCGATGCTCCAATTGCTCTGTACTCTGTACTTTTTTACGAAGTGATTTCATCCTCAACCCTACCAAAACGTAGCATACTATTGTCACAAGTATCCAGGAAACTCTGGAAACAGCAACATCGACGACATCCAACCTAGCGTGACGCCGACTATGCCATTTCTCCAGCAGGTCAAGCTAACAAAGAACCTAGTCCTGTCTGGAGTTCGTCCACTTGCTTTCTTCAACAAGTTGTCAAACCCGATTCTCTCATGTTCGCATAGAGAGAAAGAGGGAAAAAACTCAATTAGTCGGTCTGAGCCCACATTCGGGTTCAACCTCCTCCTTTTCGTATCGTTGGCAGGCACAAGGGGCTTGGCAACACGTCAATCAATCACGGATCAGCCCTTGCTTGAGGGTGACACGGTCGAAAAAGAAAAGCCGGCCAGCCTCCCGCATTATTTCTTCCCCCGGCACCGACTATGGCTTGTCTGGTGGTTTAATCTCCGTTCAACACTCAACAAAGTGAGGCTTACTATTACAGCTTCAGTTTGCGAGTCACGATTTTTCGCAACTCTGCCAAAAAAAAGAAAAAAAGTCAGATATGGGTCCTCTCTCCCCAGTCAAACAGAGGGGGGAAGCATACCGGCACCATGCGAGACACACCCCAAGACATGGGACATCCCTGGAGTCCCGCCTCTGAGACAACAGCCGTTCTGCTTGTCTCACCTCGAAGCAAGCAGTGAGTGAGCATCCACGGGTATTTTTTTCAGCTCTCTGACGCTGAGGCGTTCTCTATCTGCAGGAGCAGCATCACCCCTCCGCGTATGCCCGGCAGCAGCAGAGTGAGGGAGGCCTCTGTTTCAAACACACCGCTACAATCCGGTAGCCTGTAGAGACGTCGATTCGAGAGTAAGTGGTGAGACTTTCGTCATGGGTTGAAAGTACATATCAGGTCCTATGAGCTCACACACACCCTGGCTTCTAACTACCGCGGCCTTTACTGCGACCCTGGACAGTTCACAATCTCTTTTTGCCGTGTTTAATCGGTCTACTACAAGGGTCCATCAAACACTCACAAGCCCAAACAGCTCCGTCAACATGTATCTAGCCGATGCTTCATTGTATCTCAAGTCGCACCGGCGATCTCGTACAACTCCCTTTACCCGATGCCTTGATTCGGGTCGAAAACCGAGCAGATTGTCCGTTCCCGTACACTCTTACTTGTTCGAGTCGTGCCGCAAGAGTTCCGAGAGCCCTTGCATTATACACTACATCATGTCCGTTTTCGGCGTACATCCAAAACTTGGCCCACAAGGCCATATTCACATTAATCAGATTATTCATATGCTGTGCACATCGCAAGTGCTCTATCAAGATTCGTTGATCCATAAAGCATCAATCAGAACGCTGCCCAGCCCAAACACCAAACAAAACGTATCCAAAAGCAGACCCGCCTATAACAAAAAGACCCATATTGGTATCATGAAAAAGCATCACTCTCCCCTCCGGCTATCCCTCGTCACAGCCGGTCCTGGCACGGCAGGGTACTCGGGCGGACTACCCCCAGCTTCCAGATCCCGCAGCTCCACGGGATCCTGCCTCTCCTTCTTGCTGTCGTACGGCGGCGGCGCCTCTCCCAGCTCGTTGAGACCCTCTTGGGATCTTGTTCCGGCCCACGGCCCACGGCGACCGTTCCCCCGGGCTCCGTTTGCGCCGAATAGACGTCCCGGAGGAGGGCCTAGTACGCGGGGCCCTTGTCCGGCCCACTGCTGTAGACGGCGGCGGCGGCGTCGGCGCACTTGGATAACAGTTGCGATGCAGCCGATTATGATGATGACGGCTAGGGGAATGATAACCCAGGCAAAGGGCCTATCGGTGATGGAGAAGTCGTCGTCGTTGCTGTCGTTTGATGACATTTTGTGTATATGTGATGATTCGTGTGGCGTTCACCCGGCCAAGTTATCCAGCAGCCGATGATAAGCTTATAAAGTGTAGAAGCTCTTAAGGCCTCGTGATCGTGTGATGTCAGTGATATGTAGATAAGATGCCCTCTCACAAAGTTCCTTGTCGTCTGCAAGATCAATGTCAAAGAATCAGGAAGAGGAGCAGTAAAAGCGGGATGAATAAAAACGTCAGAGACTTGCGTAGCTTCACGTCATCAGCTGTTTACGGCATCAAGGTTGGGGTGGGCAGCGGTCCATTTGTAGTTGCTGCGTCCTTTTCGCCTCCCCCTTAGTTAACAAAGCCGGCCGACCCGTTGTGTGACTTCATATTCGTGGCTTGGATCTTTAGGATGTGTTGGTGGACGCGAATCGGGTTCTGCGGCATGCAACTGTAGCGCGGGGGGGAGAGACGATTGTCACCTGTCATTGACCTGGAAGCGTAACGGCGCAAGGCACAAGGTTTAGAGCAGTTCAGGTTTGTTCCGCACGTATTTGTCATACATGATTCTGTCAATCCAACACGCCAGATCAGTCACAAGACACTATCATCAATACCTGGGCCTTTCAGACACATCGGGCATCTTCCAGGCCGTCGTGTTCGACCGTCTTCTCTCGAGGGTGGCTTTGTCGAGGCGCAGGCGCTGACGAGAAGCTGTTATCACGAGGAATGTGACTTGATTCCTCATTCTGGGGAATCTGGAAGGCTTCTCCGCTGCCGCTAGCGCTGAGCTGAACTTGGCCCGTGCGTATTCAAGGCTCCACCAAACTCTCGACGTGAACGGGAGTGGTTCAGCGTATTTCAACTCTTCTCGACACTGAGAATACGCCTCCTTCATACGACCCCAAACCAACCCAGACGCCGACCTACGCTTTTTTTGCACCGCCGAGTACAGCCCATCATGCCTCGCGCGATCAGAGGTACGGCCCATTCACGTAATAGGCTTTCTACTACCCTCCCAAGCTAACCATCACCCCTTGCCATTCCAGGCGTTCTTATCGAATGCGATCCTTCGATCAAGTCCATCATTGTTAGCATCGACAGCACGAACCACGATTACATCATTGAGGATCTGGACGATGAACGCGTCGTGGTCAAGGAGAACATGGTTTCCATGCTCAAGGCAAAACTAGAAGATGTGCGTCTACCTACAAAGCCTCTGCCCAGCACCAACAACTCTGGCTTAGAGCAGGCTGCGCCTTGCTGGTGATCATCTTTATCTAACATACACACAGCGTCTCAAGGAGAACCTCCCGCCTGAGGAAGAGTCCGGCTCCGAGTAGCCGTCGAACACGGACTACGACGATCTAGCCAAGCTCCAGCAACACGATACCTCTACAAGACCCCAATCTTCTACAGCTTCTCAAATCTCGGTTTCGTCTTCTTCAGCCCACTCATCAGCGCCTGCGAAAAGTCCTTGCTCTGCACAGCCGCCGCATTCCACACCTTTGTGTACCGCAGACTCTCATCAACGCTGTGATCGCGCCCGTAGTTGAGCAACTCCTTCGTCCCCTGCACCGCAACCGGGCTCTTGCTCGCCAGCGTCGCCGCCAGAGCCACCCCGGCCTGCACAGCCGCCTCCTTGCCCTCGTGCACCTGGCTCACGAAGCCCACCGATAGTGCCTCCTGCGCCGAAAAGTCCCGCGCCGTGAGGCACACGTCCTTGACCCACGACGTTGAGCCCACGAGCTTGGGCAGCCTCGCCAGGGTGCCGATATCTGCAGCCAGGCCGATGTCAACCTCCTTGACGGCGAACCGTGTGTTGGAAGCGCAGATGCGGATGTCGGCGCAGCAGGCAATGTCGATGGCGAGGCCAATAGATATACCATGAAAGACACAGATTACAGCTGTAGAAGAACAAACCACATCATCAGTATTCGTCTCAACTCCAACATACGTGATACTTACGCTTCTCGCACTTTTCCATAGCACTGATGGATGCCTGAAACTCATCAATGTGACTCCTCAGGGCCTTTGCCTTTCTCGCAACATCCTGCTCTCCCCCGTTGAGGACGCCGTCTGAAGTAGCCGCCTGCACATCCAAGCCCGCCGTGAAAGCCCGGTCGCCTGCGCCGCTGAGGACGACGGCGCGCACTTCAGCATCGTGGCTAAGCTGCTCAAAGACGCGCCCAAACTCGAGCCACACTGCCTGCGAAAAGGCGTTGAGCTTGCGCGGGCGGTTGATCTCGACGTGGGCGACAAAGGGTGCCGGCGAGCTGACGAGCATGTGCTCATATGAGGTGTACGCGGGGAGGGGACTGTTGGACGACATGATGAACTGGAGGCGTCTCGCTGCAGCAATTTCAGTAGAGATGATGATGAGACGACAGAGTATAGATGTAATTGAGAAAGGACAATTCGGGGTTTTACTACATGTCAGACAAACTTGACTCTCAGGCGGGCATGTAAGTTAACTAAGTGGCGGATGGGACCAGCTTGGAGATGCCGAGGCTCGTTTCCCCGGACCGAAACTAACCCCCGACATGAAAGCTCCGGGGCTCAAGCTGGCTCACATGCTCTGTTGATCAACATCGGTCCTGTCCTATCAACTTTCATCATGACATGACACGCCGTCCATCATGGATCCAATACAATCACTCAGGCTCAGATAGCAAGGAAAGTCTATTCGATATCATTTTCAACTATAAAAACAAGAAGGCAACTATGGCCCAGACAGCATTATAATCATTTCCCGGCTGTCTACCCTTCCTGGGCTAGACGCCAATGCTCCCGTGGAAAAAAAGACGAACCCGACGTGTCCAGCGCATCTAGTCCAGCGCGTCCCTCCACAGCATCCATGTTGCTGTACCTGTCATGAATCACAATGGGGGCCTGGCCTATGGCGTTTACGGCAAATCCCAAAGACTAAAGCAAGAAAGACAAAATGAAGAAGTGGTCCTCTCTCTCGTTTACAGGAGAAGAGTTCCGAACAGAGTGAAGAGGGTGGCGGCGCCGGTGATGTAGAGAGGAGCCAGGTCCAGAGTGGAAGCGGCGCTGTCGTCGTCTTCGTCCGAAGACTCAGAACCACTGCTGGTAGAAGTGGACTTACCAGCGCTGACACTGGCGGTCGCGGTACCGCTGTCAACCTGAAAGTGGGAACCCTCGCCGTCGTTGCCATCGAAGCCGGGACCCTTGCCAGCACCATTGGTAAAGTACTTCTCGGCCTGCGAGGGCATCTCGGGAACAAGGTCGGGGTCAACCTGCCAGACATCCTCCTTGGCGGGGCAGTCAACACCGTGCGTAGACTTGGCAGCGCCTCCAGAGCCGGTGGGCATGGGGTAGTTCTTAAGAGCCTCCTTCAAGAGCTTGTACTCGTCCGTGGTCTTGACGCTGCCACCGCTGATCTTGACAATACCGAAATCGTTGTCCTCATACGAATACTCGTACATAAGACCACCAGAATAAACACCCGTCATCTCGTCGCTCATCAGGGCCTCGAGCTCCTCAAACTTACGAGGACGGTTCTTGATGCAGCCATACTCGGAGAGGCTAAGGAAAGGTTAGCAGAGAACAGAGAAATGTGCGATTTTGAAACGTACAAAATGGGAAGACCGTAGTCGGTAAAGTTCTTGACCTTGACATCCCAGCCAGCGGTCTTGAAGTCACTGTTGCACCAAGAGTAGTCGTTGAAGGCGAAGAAGTCGGACCGCAGATCGTCGGAGCCGCAGTTGAAGTAGTGGGCAGTCTGCATTCGGTTCTGTGCGACATCGGCAGCCGAGTAACCGACAGGGACCTGGCGGAGCTTGCGGGCCTTCATGAAAGCCCTCATATCACGAGTGACAGCCTTGACATAGGGAGCGGACTTGTCGGTATCCTCCTCATCGTTGATGACCTCGTTACCCGAGAAGAAAGCGAGGGTGTTGTCGTACTGAGCAAACATCTCAACAGTGGCAAAGACGCTCTGGAGGTAGGCGGTGTTGTAGGAGGGGCCGGGGTTGCCGCGGTTGATGGAGTACTTGGGGTTGTTGACATCCAGGACGAGGTAGATGCCAGCGTCGTTGAGCGCCTTCATGCACTCATCGTGGTCGGCCGTGTTGTCGACAGCGTAGACACGAATGACATTGACGCCAAGGTCCTTGAAGTTCTTAATATCACGCTCGCAGACCTTAGTATCAGCCAAGGGGTCCTTGTTAGCGGAAGCACCGCCAGGCTGATAGTCAATGCCTCGAAGGTAGAATCGTTCATCGCCGGCCCAGAAAGCTGGGGTTTGCGTGTTAGCGGCCTTCAGGGGTCACTGGCGCATCTGATGGGATCGTAGGGCTTACCGTTGCCCGAGACTGTGACGGTGGGGAGGGTTGCACGCTTGCTAGGAGGCTCCTTGAGGGTAGGGGTGGCCGAGACGGCGCCAATGCCCGCCAAAGCGGAAAGAAGAACAGCGGTCTTCATTGTAGATGAATTGGACGGTAGCAATTCAACGATTCAAGCGGTGGTGTTGTCCAAGAAAGACAGTCGTTGGAGAAAGACGCGATCCGATCCGAGGGTGTAAACGAGGGGACTCGGGTGAGGGAAGGAGAATTACAGTCAAAGTAAAAAGAAAGATCCAACAACGAGGGAGTTGGAATGGCAACGAAGAAGGAAGACCGGACGAGAAGAACACAAACGTGCCAACAAGGAACCGGTGGAATGGATAGAGGGATGAAGTCGAATGGAGGGAGAAAGAAGGAGGGAAGGAGAGGAAAACGAGAGTGATGCGG
Organism: Fusarium solani-melongenae; assembly: GCA_023101225.1. NCBI lineage: Eukaryota > Fungi > Ascomycota > Sordariomycetes > Hypocreales > Nectriaceae > Fusarium > Fusarium solani-melongenae. The sequence continues at coordinate 1,330,623 of CP090038.1, read as the reverse complement.
AAGAGGCTGGAATGGGATTTAAAAACGGGCCAGAGTTGCTGAGCTGAGGGAGGGAGAGACGGGAGTGCTCCGACTGTACAGCACAGTACATGCAGCTAGAACAATACGACCGCGGTAGATAGGCAAGCCCAAAACTCTGGCCGTGGAGCCGTGTCAAATCAAGGGATGGTGACCTTTGTCTAGGTATTCAATGGTATCACGGCGGGTGTCGGGGTATCTAGGCTTCTATTCCTGGGCCCTCGTCTCTATTCCTGGGCATCTACGGTTGACCATCTTACGACCGAGCTCGATTCCGCACTGAACGATCCAGCAGCCGCCATCAATTGGCAGCTCGAGCACATGGATGGGCATTGGGAGGCCGTGATTAAACGTGGGGCGCCTCTGGTCCATTCATTTCGGGCCCACCTCTTGGTTGCATGTTGGCACGGCTTCTCTCAATCTCGAAAGAGCGAAGGCATGATGATGACTTGGACGTATGGGAGCTATCATTCCTCGATTCCCTTTGTCGAGGCCGTGTTTCGAATAGAATGGCCATAATCTCTTGCTCGCAATTGTTGTGTTTGTTGTTAACAAAGCTAGCCAAACTGACTGACATGTCGTGTCCAGGAGATGGTTGGGGCACCACACACACACTCAGACACACACGCACAAGCACAATGACCTGACCAACCAGCCTATCAAGGATCGACATCCTCTACGCTCCTCCTGTACCTGACAGACACAGGCTTGTGCTTGTCTGTGCTTCCAGCACGAACCAAACAGCAGCTTCATCCTGCGAGCGAAGCGGGTTACGCTCTTGCATCCAAAGGGCAAACCTGATAAACCTTGGGTTCGCCAAATCCCACCAAGCACGGATACAGTGGTAGCAACCGTCTAGACGACCATGTAGCATCTGCCCTCCATCCCATCGCTCGTATCTTTCCAAGTGTGAGTGCGTAATCGATGAAGCCGCCGAGAAAAACTTCCCAACCTCTTCCCTCTTTTGGATTCATCGACATTCAAAACAAGACTGCGCAGCCACAATCTTTTCAGGACCAAGATGCATCTTAAGACCAATAATGCTTCACTTCCAAGCAAGCGCTTGTCGACTTTTCCGGTTTCTCGGTCTTGGTGAAAGCTCGAATTCTTCTCAATCCTGGATCTTGGGCCCACCAAGCGTCGTAATGGGCTCCTCTTCCCCATACACACGCCCCCCTCCACTGCGATCGCTTCACACCCCCTTGATTCTGAAGCAGGCTGGAAGTGGAGGTCTCTCGCTATTGGGTGTTTCGTCAAAACCGGCTTCCCCTGAGGCTCCCTCCCTGATCGTTGAACAGCGGACGGCTGGGGCTGGCAGGTAACACAGTCCAACCTCCTGACAGCGCATCCATCATGAGCCATCCACCGAATGTTGGTCAATGGCATCAATCAAGCTCCTCCATATGGATCATTTAAACGAGGCACCCACAACACGACCGAGTCTAACAGACAATCCAAGCACCCGTCGTCTCCAGCAGCTTTGATCTTCAGGGGCCGTCTCTGCCACTCCCGCCTCTCTCCAGCACCCTTTGTCCATCAAAGTTCTTACTTCAACTTGAGTGGGATGATGATTGACGGCGCTTGGCATGGATTCTCACCGGATCCATGGGTCGCAAAACAACCCCCCAATCCAGCACTGTTCCCCATTGTCCCCCGTTCCGTCTGAGACGGTGGAGTTGGCTCTGGCCTGCGAAATTTCAATCGTCGGGGCGATCGTCAAGAAGCACCCGCCCTTGCAACCCTTGCAAATCCCAAGCTCCCCTTCGCTTCCAGTACCACGCCGCACGCTACGGATACCGCGCCAGCTCGCATCGGTTGGCCAAGCCAGGCCAAGCAAGATCTGCCGGCCAAGCAAAGCCAAGGACTAGTCCCGGGTGAAACAAGACCATCCGCAGAGTCCACTCGCCTCGTGGTTGCATCCCGTAACCAACGCTCCAGCCAGGCCAGGCCACTCACGACCAGCAATGTCGATATACAGATCCTTCCCAAGGCCTTGTACTATAAATCACCCTCAGTCCCTGCTCTGGAACTTCAAGGCCCTCTTTTCATCTCGAAAAATGTGGGGGGTTCCACCTCCCCTGAAAGCATCCCCATGAGCCGGGTTGCACTCTATCTTGAAGCCAAGCCTGCCTTGGGCCCTGCAAGGCATCCCGAGGGCAATGGGAGACTGGAAGTGACAGTCCTATTGCGCGCCAGTCCCGTTTTGAGGATCCCGAGCTCCCTGATCAGGGTATCTACACGGGACACTAGGAGGTGATCGTCAAGTCGGTTTCGTCATGGTTCATTTCTTGATTTCGAGAGGAACCCTTCAACTTCAAACTCCGACTCTCATGGCAATGACGACACCGCGTAGAACGTCTCCTTCATACAAACCATAGCGTCTCTCAAATACCCAGATGTGTTCAGAAGTAATATGTTACTACATGTCTATGGGTATCGACAACGAAGATGGGGATTCCAATTACAAGTGTCCGCTATTCTTTTCAAGAAAGTTTGAAGAGATTCTCTTCAACCCCTTGCCATGTTCCCTTAGCCCGCTCCTCCCAGTAGCTGTCCTTGCCCGTCTTGAGCTTCCAGACTTCCTCGCCCTCTGGTGCGTTTTCCACCTTGACAAACCACCGGGGCTTGTATGTCTCGCCACGCTCTTCCAGATCTCGCCGCCGGCCGCGCTGTGCCTCCTCCAGCGTTTGCTTCATTTCCTCCGCATCGTCCACCTTGCCTTGCTCGTACGCGCGCTGGTCGGGGCGCAAACGACAGTCTGTGGGCGCCAGTTTACCCTTCTCGATTTCTGTTATCTCGTTGAGGCCGGCGGCAAAGGTTGTCAGACCATACGTCTGGTTTGCGTTCTCGACCAACGATCCCACCCGCCAGATCTCCTGACCGCCTCCCTTTCCAGACGTCTTCAGACCAGTTGTCCATGCGCCTGTCAAGCCGCTGCCGGTGTTGACACCGTCTGGACTAAAGATCTCTACACTGACGTCTTCAGTTCGTCCACCCCACATGCCCTTGCTCTTGAACTCTACGGCAGCCTTGTGGCCCGTAGTGTCGTTGACAACGTGCATTGTGCCCACGGGTTCAACGTACTTTTCACCCATCACCACGTTGCGCAGGAACATAGTGGCGATGTTCCATGAATACCGCTCCTCAGATCCATTCGAGAGGCGAAGGACAATTCGCACGCGACCATCAGTCGTGATCTCTGCGCTCTTACCCCAGAACTTTTGACCAGGCGCGGGTGATTGGGAGAAAGACCAGTTGGATGAGTCTGCCTGCATCGCCAGGAGAAGGGGTCGGTGCTGAACCTTCTCGACCAGAAGCCTGAAGCCTCCAGGAACCTCCTTGTCGGTGCGGACAAGCTCAAATGTTTCTCCAAGCAAGGGGGTGAAGGGTTTCCTGATTGCGCGCTCCTTAGCTCTACCGCTACTAAACTGCGAAACTGCAAAAGCTGCGACAAACAACAGTCTATCAGTAGGAGACGATTGCCGAGCCGCCTGGTTCAACAGCTGTGCGTACTCGAGTTGCTCAGCAACCTTTTGGCACATAGAAGTGGGCTCGTTGGATGTGACGGGCATGCTGATGGTGCTAAAATCCTTGCCGACGTTCTTTCTGAAGAATGCTATCAGACTGGGTGCAGGAGCCGTCGTGGGCGGTATCGTCGATCTTCTTGCAACCACCTGGTCAAGAGGTAGCGGTGTGAGGCTCTTCGGTTTCGCCGGGAACAGGTGAGCAGCATCGTCGACGTTGACCGTGTCGTTTTCCCCTATCGAGGATATCGACGAGTTATCCCGGAAGGAACCTTCATCTCCATTATCATCCCCCTCTTCTGAGTCTGGGGTTTCATCCTCACTACCGTCGATCTTGAGGACGCCAGAGTTGGCGTCCTCGGCGTCGAAGAACTCGTCTGCTGTCGAGACGGTGTCTATACTCTTTCTCGAGGCTGCGCCTGCAGAGGGAGGTACCGACATGCGGCGTCGTTTGCTGTTGTTGATCAGAGTCGTAAACTCGGATACAACTGAATCGAGATCAGTCAGGAGCGACTGGCAATGGTCCTGGAGCGAATTTTCTTCTCGGATCAGTCCCTTTGACTGTCGTCTATTGTGATTCGCACCACTCGCCGAGATGGTCGTGGTCACACCTCCGGGTACAGGCACTGCTAGAGCGGAAGCTGTGGTTGCGCCGAGAGTGGCTGGAGATACCGCAGGGGTGTTTGATTTCCGTCTCCAGAATGATCGTCTAGCCTCTTGTGTAGGGGTAAAGTACGTGTCGCTATCGTCGATGGCGCTGTTGCTGGCGGCTCCAGGAGAGAGATATTGAGGGCTGGTGACAGGTTTTGACTGTGCCGCAACCTCCTTTGTCAAACGGCGAAGCGCATCACGAGTCCCGACAACACGGCTAACCAGGGCCTCGACCTGTTGCCATTCCCTATCCTCGTGCGGCGAGGGTTGGTGGTGGTGGACAGACACATGTCGAGTGTTTATCTTTGTCTCATCCACCGTGGGAAGATCCAGTGTTTCCAGTCCTCTAGCTACACGACTGGCCTTTTCCAGTGCATGAGCCCATTCCTGGAACTCTCTATCGTTGGGTGCCTTGAGGTGCCAGACCTCGGCGCCCGAATCGATGCTAATTTCCCTCCGTCGTTCGTCTGCAGCGATTGCTGCCAGACTCAGTGGGATAGCGCCACGAAGAGCGGACGATTTGGGGTTGTAGTAATACGACAGCGTACATGTCGAGTAATCGAGCGAGAAGAAGCGCCGCGCGTAGCCTTGTCCCTTCTTGCGACGTCGTTTGTGGAGGGTTCCAACATGGTAGTTGCTCGAAGAGCCGCCATCGCTGCGACCAGAGACAGAAGTTGCCTTTCCACCAGCTTTATGGCTGTGCAGACTGTCGAACGATGCAGATGCAACTCCGTCAAGCTTGGGACTACTGTGACGCCCAAGACTTACCTGACTAGCTCCAGCCTTTGCTGCGAGGTTTGGTAGGTGTGAGGAAGTTTGAGGGGGCGCTCCTGTTGGGTAGGTCATGACAACGAATGTCGCTGTCTTTGATGTCTGCTTCGAAAATGTGTTGTCGAATACCAGACCATACATGCCGCTCTGGCCAGCATTGACCTCAAAGGTGCCAATAGACACCCTGTCTGCCTCACATTTGCCTATCCATTTGATGGGGATGAATCCCTTATTCTTGAGCAGGTCCTGCGCGTTGATGTCCTTTTTAGAAAACCGGCTGGCCTTGCCGTCTGAGGTACCACGCGTTTCTTCAGCTCCAGCATCAAAATCGCTGGTCGCCGAAGACACTAGAGTCGTGGCACCGCTACCAGGGTGTTTGACCAGACCGAAGTTGCTGCTTTCGCGTCAGCATTTTGGCCGTGTTTGAACGTGAGGGGTAGGATCGCGTGGGGTGTCGCAAAGTGCGGGTTCCTACATGGACTTTTTGTGAGGTTGGACGCTCCATGACAGAGTGTTCCCTTCATCGACCTTGACCCAGCGGACGATATACGACTAGTAGGTGTTAGCTAAGGATTCAAGCCCAGCGCCTAGCACACCGTCCATTGCGCAGGACAGCAGGTGACATGCCTTGCTGTGAACCTCGAGTTGTTCAATGCCCGCCATATTGGGAGTTGTGTGGGTGGTGGTCGTATCCCTCGCGCGGGAATCGAGGGGTTCGGCGTTCAGAAAGAAACGAGTGCTTTAAGAGCTGTCGGAAAGGCCGGTCTTGGAATTCGGTGGGCTTGGGAGTGGTGTTGCGGTCTTTAGCGAGCGTCCATGCCGGCTCGCTCGGTATCGCAAAGAATTTGGAGTTTCTGGGGCGGCGTTTGGGAGGGCTCAATGTGATGACAGCGATAGGTTCCGCGGGCCAGGTGGAATTATGTGGAGGGGTGGCTGACAACTTGAGTCGGTCCTGCGCCTGACCGTACTTAAGGGCGCAGAAGCCAAGAGTCTTGCCTGGAAGCCTGGAGGAGCTATACGTGGGCTATACGTGTACAGTAGTAGACCGGAAGCACGAGGCAGCTACCAACCCAACCGACTAATATTCGTAGTCGTGGTACTTGGAATTGGGCTGAACAGGGGATGGCCGCCCTGGAGGGGTAAATGGAGGCTTGCTGACGTTGGAAAGGTGCCCGCGTATTGGGTCCCGTCCGAGTACAGCCACCTCAACGAGCCACTAGAGCCACAAATGCCGTCTCTTTCTGGCCGGGCGAGACGGGAGTTGCAAGGCACGGCGAAACCGTTGCAGGGCTCCAGTTGATTACCGCGATCCCGACGGCTGGGCTGTGTGGCTGGGACAAGGCGATATAATGTTGGAGGTTGGAGTGAAGGTAACCCTAGTAAGGGACGCGACGATGGTGGCTGGAGGTCGGAACGCAATGGATACTGCGCAATCTGTAATAAACGCCGACGGCCAAACGTTGAGTTGCAAGGGTCGGGGTGAGAGACGTCGTCGAACTTGGTGGAATTGTGGACGAGGAAGTAGTGCGGTTGAATACGAAAAAAAAAAAAAGGAAGGAGGTCGCTCTTTACGAGCAAGTCCACTCACTCCCGTCGCCTTCTTGTGAGGTATGCTCGCTTCCGCACTATGACGTTGTGCCAACCTCATGGCAGCGTCGCCTGATGGATCCCGAACCTTTCTGCGACCATATCTGTTAGAGGAAGGTAATTTGAGTTCACCGTGCCTGCGTTGATGACACCTTAATGGGACGGGTAGTCAGCCTAGGCATACCGAGCATCTTGTCTAATCCTCTTAAAGGTGTGAAGCTCAATCAAGGCCAGGTGGCGATATCTTATTGTTTCACTGCATCGATATCCTGCATTGAATTCCCGCCTCGAGATCGCGTATGTATTGACTGGTATTTGTGGGAGTGGCTTGCGTCCTTTCTCCAGTCAATAAGTTTCGCAACTGGCTCAGTGGTGCTGGCGTCCGTGTGGTTCGGGGCCAGTGCAAGATGCTCCATTGTTCATGTTGTCAAGTCGTCGATGAATACGGGAGATAGAGGGAGCAACACCCGGCCATCCCCTCAAACGCTGAGTCATCTACTATGAATGGGGTTTACCACGACTAATAAATCATAAACTCTAGACTCACCTTCCCTTCACCATTTCGAGGCCAGCTCCATGGATCATCATTGCTACCCTGAAGCTGATCATCAATAAGACCTGGAGATTTTCGAGGAACGGACCAACGCCTAGCTGTGTATAGATTGGGGTCACTCCGGTCAAGTTCGTTAATGTATTTCCTAATAATTTCCATGTTCACTCGTTTTTTTAGCTTGCGAGCTTGTTTACCCAACCGAGGTCCGCTATAAACCGACATCCATGGATCCATCATCATCGACCCAACTCTTAGCCAGGAACAACCCAGCCGTCCATGTGGTGGGTTGTTCGTCGGGTACTTACCTCTAGTATACGGATGCCCCAATTTGAGATGCACGCCCGTGCTGACATTGACTGCAAGTGGGAATTATTGACACGTAGAGTGGAATTGCAAATCTCACGAAAGATCTAACCGGCTATATCCATCCATTCGTGAGATTGCCCTGGCGTTTTGGAGGCTCATTGGCCAAACCACCACTTACACAATGGATCATTACGCCCAGCGACCCGGCCGTGAAAGGTCTCTCCCAGCCATTAACACGCACCGAGTCTTGAACAATGGTTCCTCGTCTCAACCTTGTCTCATCCACGCGACCTGCCCCTGACGCCGTCGCTGAGCCAAGCAGCCAAGGCCTTCGAGACGCTTCAACTGGTGGATGGACTAATCCGTGGCTAGGCCCAGTTCGGATGGCCTAGAAGGGAACCTTAGGGGACCAGTGGAGCACTCTTTGAGTGAAGAACTCCACTGTGGCTTAGAGGAATCCCTTCTGAAAGCCAGGGGCTTCTCTGGGCGATAGGGGGGTCGCAGGGGGTTTTGGTGATGTTCCATTCCTGATTTCCTTGCCAGCCTGCCCAGCCAATTCTGCTGGAGCACTCATTCCCCTTTTCTGGCCTGCACGGAAGGAAAGCCAAACCCTGACAAGTGCGTGCACCGGACGCCCTGGCGAGGCAAGTGCACCCGCACCCGCACTTGCACCCGCACCTGCACCCGCTGTACCGCTTGGACCTGAATCGCACACAGCAGCGCGACGGGACGCTATCCTCATGCAAGAGCCTCCCCGTCGTCTCCTTGAGTTTTCCATCCCTCCTCTTTCTTTTCCTTCTCGTGATTCGCCTTCTGGGTCTCGTCTAGGTCGTCTTGTGAGCGGCTGAATGCGCATCTTCTTTCCGTCTCTCCCTCGCCTGGCTTTCCGTTAATCATTGCTTTATTCGTTGCTTCATCGCTTTGATCCTTGATCCCCTGTGTCTTTCCGTTCTCGACGACGACCTCGTTCCGGCCTCCGGCCTCCGTCTCCATCTCCCGCCCGCCGACTTGTCCTTCGCGAGCATCGGGGAACCCGTCCCCGCGATCGACTCGACACGGTTACACCCCGACTATAATCTTCCTGGCATCGTGCTTTCCTGAGAGACTGCCCGAGACCACATCTGCTTAGACCCCGCCACCATGTCAGGCATCCTGAGCAAGCGCCAGCAGGCGCGGAACGAGAAGGCCCTCCAGGAGCTCGTCCACAATGTTCCGGGCAACAATATGTGCGCCGACTGTCATGCGCGCAACCCAGGTATGCCTCAAATATGCCTCGATGTCTGCCCGGGACACCGTGCTCGAAATGTGGATGGTCTCGCTAACATGATCTGTTGTATTCAGCTTGGGCATCATGGAGTGTAAGATTCTCGAACGGCATGACGCTGCATGCTGTACCCTCCGCGACGAACACCGAGCTAATGCGAACACCAGTTGGGCGTTTTCCTATGTATGAGATGTGCCGCGATCCATCGAAAGTTGGGCACGCATATCTCCAAGGTCAAGTCTCTAAGTATGGATAGCTGGAGCAACGAACAAGTCGACGTGAGCAGCCGGACTACCCAAGTATCTAATCACGAGCCATCGATTTACTCACACACACCTACAGAATATGCGAAAGGTTGGAAATACTACGTCGAACAATATTTACAACCCAGAACACCGCAAGCCACCCGTTCCCGTCGACGTCGATGAAGCCGACTCGGCCATGGAGCGATTCATCCGCCAGAAGTATATGAACAACACCGTAACTGGGGCTGGAAAACCCAAATCGCCTAGTCTAGGCGAGGGCGTGCCTCCCCCTCTGCCTCCCAAGAATTCGACCAAGTTTGGCTTTCGATCAGCCTCGTCCATTTTCCCTCTGTCGTCCAAGTCGAAGAAGGAGGCCAGGTCGATCGCGGCCATTCACGATGTGCGAAGCCCGTCCCCAAGGCTCACAAACAAGCCGTCCAAGGTCTTCGGCGCGACGCTGGACCTCGACCAGCCTGATGATATGGAACAGAAGCTGACAAGGCTTCGCGACATGGGCTTTCACGACACCAAAAGGAACGCACTGGTGTTGAAGGGCGTCAATGGTAACATCGAGCGAGCGATCGAGACCCTTGTGCGCCTGGGCGAGGGTGGTGGCCGACCCTCTCCTCTTCCTACACCCTCGCCGCGAGAACAGACTCTCCGCACGTCGAGGTCCCTGACGCCTCTGACGCCAACCTCTGGAGGACTGGGACTTGGTGCTGGATTGAGTGTTCCAACTCGCTCAGCCACAGACCGGCCAACCACGCCTTCGAGTGCTTCGACGAACCCGTTCGATAACCTGGGCCCGGCTCAGCCTCAGACAGCGCAGTCCACAGGCAGTCTCCAGAACAGGAATGTGTTTGGCCAGACGAACCCTTTCGGTGCCCCAGCCGCTCAGCAGCAGACCGACCCCTTCAGCCAGGCCTTTCAGAATATGTCGCTTTCTCCTCAGCAACCTCTATTCCCCCACCACACAGGAGGGCCTGCACCACAGCCAACTCAGCAACCCGCGGTTTACCAGCAGGCGATAGCTCCTTCAGCTCCCACGACACCGAATGGCTTCGTATCGGCGGGATTTAATAACAACATGGCATATCCTCAGACAATACAAGCCCAGCCTACTGGGTATAATCCATTCTTTGCGAATGCCACAAACCCCATCCAGCAGCAACCGCAACAGGTTCCCAATTCGATCATTTCGGTTAATACAAACCAGGGCCAAGCAGGATACAATCCCTTTGCGCGCTCCCCAACTCGCATCGCATCACCAAGCCTCGGCCAGATTCCTGAACAGACGCAGACCTCGTTCCAGAGCCCATCTGTCTTCCAGGGCTCTGCTGTATATCAGAGTCCAGCGCCCATGAACCCCCCCGAAACGGCGACAAACCCTTTCTTTGCCAATGCTATCCAGCCGGCTGCGCAGATGGGCCAAAAGGCGTATGTTCAGCAGAATGTGATTCAGCAAACTCAACCACAGCCCCAGATGCAAGCAGGCAATAATCCGTTTGGTCAACCACAGCTTGGCCAACAGCTCTATAGCCAGCAACCACAGGTGCCACAGCAACAACAGCAACTGTTTTATCAACCTCAGAGACCCGATAAAGCCTCGATCATGGCGCTCTTCAACAACTATCCTCAGATGACTCCCCAGCAGTCAGCCCCCGAACCTGCACAGCCGATGAACCCTATGACACAGCCGATGCAGTCATCTCAACCACCAACGATTCCCGAGCACCAGCCAATGCAAACGCCTGTGGCACCTGTGCAACAGAACCGCAGCGTTTCTCAGCCGCTCTCATCGAGCACGAACCCCTTTATGAGCGCCGCTCCCGCAGCCGCAGTTCACACCAATACGACGACTACGTCAGATCCTTTTGCTGCAAGGAGCCGTGAGAGCATGAACCTTGGGCTGGATCTTGCATGGACGAACGGTCGACACAGCCCTGATGCTTTTGCTAGCCTCAGTGCACGACATGCATGAATGCACGATAAGAAAACATGGATGGATGGATGGATGCGTTGGAATATAAGATGTCTAGGATAGTACATATGTGATGTGGAAGATGTGGGATACATTGTATGATAGTAATACTAATGTCGGTCTACGGCTGAGCAACATGGTTATAGACGTGAACACAGGATAGAGAATTTGACTGATGGACCATGATATGACGGGCATGGCATCATGCAAATATTGAGGGGTTCTTGTTGAAGAGAGGGATAAAGATGACGCTTTTGTCTTCGCTTGGTCAACGAGTGTAGTTGGGAAGCTCCATGCATGGTGTTCTCACGTGAGGTCGGGATAAGCCAGGTTTGGATATTCGGGTTGCTGATCTGCAACTCTGGCTGCATCTTTCGAGCAGGATAAACGCTGCCAAAAACATGGATATGGATGCTTTGGTGATAGTCTGGGCCGGAAACCTTCCCTAGCTTCCCCCGGGAGGAAGAGGACGCATCAAAACGCGGGGTCGGATGGTGAAGAGTGTGGCAGCCCACCAATCAACTTACACGACCGGGGCTAGTCTTGGCGGGCGGAGGAGGGCCGAGACTGGCATTTTTAGCACCGAGAAAGAAGGAGATTGGGATGAATCATGGTGATCATGAAGTTGTTGTCAATTGCCACGGAAGTGGAGGGTCAATTTGAAAAAGAGGAGAATGCGGATGGGATTGAGTCATATCAGATTTTTCTTCCTCCTTGTGATCATGCAAATTGGAGACCCTTTCCTGGGCGATGATGCCATAATGGTGGAGGTTGTGGAGGGCCGTGATGATTTGTGTGGCACTTGATTGCGGCATGGTCTTGGGTAAGCGCCCACTTGCAGGATGCGCAATGCAGACACCAATTCTAGACCCTTCGCGAGACAACGGTGGCACAGGACTGTGCGGCTGAGACAAGCGTTGCTTCCCATCCTCTGGTGTCTGTTTCCTAGTGGTTGGCTAATGTTGCGGCTGCATCCGGCAGACGACAGGAATCAATCATGGCGTGTCTTCCCTTCTGAGTCTCTGTTATCATAAACGTTGTGCTGACTGTGCTGTGATGTGTGTCGGACTTTCACAACCGTTAGTCAGGCCATGGATATCCGGAAGGATTGGATTGGTCATTGGTTGCATTGAACCGTCTGCAGAAAGCGGTGATCGACAGCCGGAGGCCAGTCGACTTGGACATGTGCTGTGTGGAGGCGTTCGCGTTAGTGTTGCGTAGGGGATGGACAGAAAAGACAGGATTGAGCAGGGCTGATAAGCTAAACGAGTGTCGGAATTATTCTTGTCAGAAGCCTCCTTAGCCTTGCTGCTACAGTGGCAAAGGCCCCGCCACAAAGGTCAAAAATCCAGCCCAGAGCCTCAGGCGAGGGCCCACCCAGAGCCAGTTGCCCGCAGCACACATCCGGGTCCTCTCTCTCTCCTGCCCCGAGCACCCCGAGGTTCAAATTCCCCCCCGTCCCTTCCTTTGTTCCACCGTCACATCCATCCTCCGTCCCAGAACTCACCGCTGCCCAAAACCTAACTCTTCCACCGTCTAACAACGACCGAGACATTCCTGTCCAGTTGCCATTCATCGCAAACGTCTCTACAAGAACCAACCGCCGAATTCAAATATTTCAACACCTCCTGTACCCCCAACCACTTCTGAGTTTTTGACACATCTGCACGAGTCACACAACACCACCAAGCTCTTTTCTGCCGATTCATACCCTCAATCCACGTCAACCATCACCACTCAGTCCGACACCCGTACAACATCATCAACAATGGCGCCAATGAAAACCCAAAATTTGAATTACAGTAGTAATTACGGCGAGGCCGTTGCCCAGAAGGTCAATGTCCTTGCCTCTTGCTACATCGTCGACTCTGTCGCCAACCTCAAGGGCCTCCACTACTGCACTACCGGGGTTGCAGGTACGCTCTCCCCTTCTTTCGTCCAAACCATCACACGTCGCTGACTCTTTGCAGGGGCCGAGTGGTATTCCTGAGGTCCCTTCCTCAGGTCTACCCTCCCCTCCGACAAGTCCCCCCCTCGCCGCACTAACCTCGTCTAACGAGCTCGCCCTTCTGCCCAAGAGCAAGAAGCGCGAGATCCCAGGCCGGCGCCTGGCTCGACGAGGGGGGGCAGCACTCTCGATCAGGGAAGAATGTGAGAGATTCTTCTGCGAGTCCATGAAGACGACTTTCCACGGTGAGAGGAATTCGTCGATGAATGGCTCCGGCCTGTCTGGTGCTTATTTGCAAACGCCGCCGCCCGATGACCGGCTTCCCGAACACTTCAAGCAGCTCTCCGATGACAAGCTGCCCGGCTACGACATTACTGCCTGGCTGGAGATGTGGGACTATGCCGGCGGTGCGAGCTTCCGTGCCTTTGTCGCTGACGACGGAGAGGAAAAGACCCTCTTTGTCTTCTTCGACATCCAAGGCGTTCTTGGCCGAGATCTGAAAAAGGCGTATGTATTTCTGTTTCCCCCATGTTAATGATCTATGCTAACTTGAAACCTAGTCTCATGGCCCTTATCGAACTGGCTGACGGTCCTTTGGACTGCTCCCACATTGTCACTTGCATTGATAGGCGCATCCCTATGGATGAGGCGCGGTCTCTGTCCAAGAGTCTTCAGTGGGTTGGCTTCGACATGGTTACCCTTGATCACTGGGCTCATGACCTCGACGTCACGAGCAAGAGGTGGATGTTGATGGGTATGGAGCTGTAGGTGTCATTTTTACTTCAACGGAGTTGGTGGAGTGGAAGGATGCCTTTTCCTACGTCTCTCTTATGTCGTTCTAGTTCGTTGGTGTTGACCAAAATTTGATCTGGAGGCTCGCTCGGCGGTTTGCTCTGCTATTCTCGGAGACGTCTGGTAGCATTCGGGCGTTGAGTTGCAGAAAATCACAATATCACCAGGGCTTTTGGCGCATCTCTCTTTGTTGATGCTATGGATTCCAAGGTGTTGGAGCGTATGGATGTACCTGTACCCTGCCTTTGTCTCTTGCTTCATTGGCTTTTAGTATGACAATTCTATGTAGCACATTCCTGTGAGTAGGAACAAATGAAATCAATCTATCGCACTCTGTAGCATGGTCTATAACTTTTGTTGCATTTGATCTATCCAATAGCCATCTAGAAACCCTCCTCAAACTGTCTCACCTTGAGTCCCTGCTCTTGTAGATAATCCTTGACCTGCTTGACTGTGTACTCTCCACGGTGAAACATGCCGGCGCCGAGGGCGGCGTCAGTCGTGGTCTTCTCAAACACCTCCTTGAAGTGGCCTGGGTTTCCGGCGCCGCTCGAGGCGATGACGGGAATCTTGATGGAGGCCTTGACCTGGCTAATAAGCTCGAGGTCGAAGCCACTGTTGGTGCCGTCCTTGTCGATGCAGTTGAGGAGGATCTCGCCGGCACCCATGGCCTCAACGGCTTGGACAAGCTCGACGACGTCCATGTCACGGGTCTCACGGCCGCCCTTGATGGTGCAGGCGTACCAACAGTACTCCTCGCCCTTAGGGCCAGGGAAGTTCGTCTTGATGATGTTGTGACGAGTGGCATCGGGCTTGGGGACATAGACGCGCTTGGGATCGATGGAGACGACGACAGCCTGGATACCATAGGCACGCGAGATCTGCTCAATGGCAGTGTTCCCAAAGAGCTTGCGTCCGAGGGAGTAGTACTCCTCAGCAGCGAGGACAGCATCAGAGCCGATCGAGACCTTGTCGGCACCAGACTTGAAGTACATGGTGGCGATCTCGAGGGCCGACACCTTTGTCCCATCTGTATCCACGGTGTCGCGAATGCCACCGCCGATGGTCAGTGGCACAAAGACGGTGCGAGACGTCTGGCGGAGGATCTCGAGCATGGGAAGGTCGGCAATGGGGCAGTCTCGGAAGGAAGTGATGTTGAGGAAGGTCACCTCGTCGGCACCAGCTTCATAGTAGCGCTTGGCCATCTCAACGGGCTTGCCAAGGTTGCGTACGCTGCGGTCGTCACTCTTCTCGCGAACGTCGTACTGGTCGCCCTTGGTGACAACAAGATCGCCCTGGTCATTTGTGCGAACATCAAGACAGGCAATGACTCGTCGTGTGAGACTGTCCTTGAACTCGACCGGTGCACTAGCAACAGCTTCGTCAACAACGGTGCCAAGGTTCTTCAGACCTTCGCCAGTGAGAAAGGCGCGAATAGTCTTCAGACCGGCAACTCCAGACTTTTCCGGGTGAAATTGTGTTGCGTAGACGTTGCCTTTGGCAATGGCGCCTACGAAAGTCTCGGTGCCATAGGTACCAGTTGCTACCGTCCAGCCTTGGGACTCGAGCTCGCCCGGCTTGTAGGGACACTTGTACGAGTGGACATAGTAGTACTTGGAGTCGGGCTGGAGGTCGTACATGGCCTTTCCTCCAGTAAAGGCATTGTTCCACCCAATATGCGGGACTGACTTGGTCGAGTCATCGAAGCGGTCCAGAGCCGCGGGGATGACTCCCAGGCCGGGCACATCCGGGTTCTCGATTGAGCCCTCGAAGAGAGCCTGAAGACCAACACAGACACCGAAGAAGGGCTTGCCCTCCGCAATGTGTTTCCGGATGGGCTCGAGGTATCCGGCCTGGGAGAGCTGTGAGAGACAGTGACCGAAGTGGCCGACACCGGGGAGGATGAGTTTCTAGAAGATGACGATGCGTCAGTCATGATGAGCGAAGATACGGAAGGAAACTCGCCGAACCTCTGCCTTGGGGACCTCCTCTGGTGATCTGATCCATTCGACTTCGTAACCTGACTTTTCAATGGCGTTCACCAGGCTCCTGACGTTGCCGGCGACATAGTCCAACAGGTGAACAGTGGGCATCTTGCCCGAGATATTATGAGCAGAAGGGGAGAGATGGGTGAGGAGGGGTGGGGATGAGAGATCAAGCCGTAGCAGGAGAGAGGAGAGTCAAACAAGAAAGAGCGGAGAGAAGGACAATTAAGTTTTGAGGCTCTAGACGCCCAGTCTGAGTCAAAAAGGAAGTATCTTGAAAATGTCAAGATGTGACTAAGTCTGAGTCCAATGAGGCTTGTCGAGATGCGACAGGACTCGAAATTCAAACTGCGATAGCGGGGCAGTCGCGCCCTTGACAGAGTTGCCCCGCCTAATCCCTGCAGCAGCAGCCGTAGTCGCAGCCATTGACTTTTCTTTCCAGTTGCAAGTGCCACCCGTGACCGACTTCCAGCTTGCGCGACCTTGAATTGTCTGTTCCCCAATTGGCAAGTACCTACCTAGCTATCCGAAAGTTCCGCGATTCGACAACCTCCAACCTTTTTTCAACTCCCTATACGCCTCCACTGTCACAAAGGCTTCGTTTTCCGAGGCTTCCCAACGGGGGAGTTCCCTCCTTGGTGTCATCCTTCCATGCCCTGAACTCATCTTGAGCTCCTCCAAGCTTTAGCTTCACTCTCCTTCTTCTGCCGGCAGTATGGCTTCATCGCTGGACGAGACTACGTTGGCCGACACGCCGGCTGTCCTCACTATTCAAGATCAGCTGGAACGAGACGAGCAAGAAGAATGGGAATACGAGTATTCCACTACTGAGACCGAGGTGCGCATACACTCCAGCCCACCAATATCTGTCTGGTGTTGACGTTCTCTAGACCTACTACCTGACACTCGAGCTTTCATATCCCGAATTCAAAGACAGACAATCCAGGGCACCTCACCACAGCCGGGGAGGGTACTACAAGAACTGGCTAGACCATAATCCTAGCCAGATGAAGGGCATCGGTGGCCGGGATAACCAAGCAGATAACGACGATGATAACGACAACGAACCGCTACCGGAGCCTGAGGCCGACGATGACGAACCCGAGATCGACCCCGAGCTCAACAATGACAACAACGACGACAACGACAAGGGCAAGGGCGTGGATGCGCGAGACGCGAGGGAGGAGGACGGCGACAAGAACCAGGACAATACAGAAGATATCCAAATATTGGAACTTCATTCTGAAAACCCCGTCATAGCATACAAAGGCCGCGTTTTCGAGGGACAATGGGCCGAAATCATCGGCACAGAAGCCATTTTTGCGGTACGCGACAACGAAAACCCATTGCCTGCTCTGCGCCGCCTGGATGGAAATATCGACTTTCTTGGCGCCTGCGCGTCTAGAATTACTACGACCGAAAACCTGGTGAAGCCAAAGATTTCTAGGGAAGACCCTTTGGCGGCTATTCGAGAAGAGTGGAACATTCGAATCCCAGTCGGCAAGGATAGATCAGGAGAACGAGCTCAGCAGACACGATTCTTGGAGAATTTGATTGCGCTCAAGAAACAAAAGGGCGAAACAGACCAGGTCACAGTATGGGCAAAGGATGGCGAGGGCAAAGATTTCAAGGACAACAGAGACCCTGATTACAAGCCTCGTCGAAGGAGGAGGATGTTCAACGAAGACGGGGAGGAAGTTATCCCAAAGCGTGAGCGCCGACGCGGAACGGGACGAAAAATTGGGCGACCAAGGGGTCGTGGTCGCGGACGCAGAGCAACATCTACCGCAGCACCAACATCAACGAGGGGAGATCTCGGCAGCTCCGCACAAGAAGGGGCTCTATCGACGCCAACGCCCAGCCGATGGAACGATCTTTTCGAGAGGGAGGATGACGGTATGGAGGATGACGAGGACAATGACAACCCAAGTGAGACGGACAACGACGACGACGACGACGGTGACACGTCAATGGCAGATTAGGCGGGCAGGATGCGACCAATGCCGAGATCTCAAAGTGATACCCGATCACGATTTAGACCAGCTCGTGATGAGTGAGTTGATGGCTTCTTGAAAGGCCGTGGTTGAGCAGCGGAAGCGGAGATACGGACGTGATTTACTCTACCGGCGCATGATTATGATACCCGTGGCGCAACATGCGCCTACAATGGATATGGATGAAATCGTCATTGTGACTTGTGCGTGCTGACTTGGTTGTGATTTGACTGTTAGATTTCGTATTGGATGTGTACTGGACTTCCGCGGGCTGGACTATTGCGGCACACAACAGGGCGATGCAATACGGCGGCGCGAATAGTAACGGATCACGAGAAAGCCGCGCGGCACTTGCGGTGAAGCGGTAAGGCTTCTCTTGAAACCCACGCGTTGCACGACGATGCCACTATTGGCCAAGGTCGACATGAAGGAGGGGTTTAAACGGTTGGCTAAAGACTCGGGTCATGTTGGTGTGGGAGTGACAGGTTCGTCGGAATAGAGAGTCACTGGGCCGAGACCGGGGTTATTTCTGGAGCCATGGTGGAGGGCGACGCTCAACTCATGACAGTCCGGGGGAAATCATTCGGGAGCCTGTGGTTGGTGCGGTGCAAGACCATGGCTGCTATGCTGTTATGGGGCGATATGTCGTTGCCTCTCTTTGTTATCGCTAAGAGGGAACGACTCACCCGGTTTTGCTCATGGGATTGCTGATTGCAGCTGGCCGACTCTTTTTGACTTTACACGGCAAATATGTCGAGTCCTGTATACAGTTAGAGAGCGGCGAACTAGAGCCCGGCCCGGCCAGCGCGACGCTATTCCGAGAGATGGGGTCGGCTCCAGAACGCGGAAGGACAGTAGGTCGACGCCAGGCTGCGCATTACTCGAAGATCTAGGCCGTGTACACATACCTCAGGGTACCTGACCCGACCTGGTACCCTGAGCGTGTGTGTTCCGGACGATTGTCAGGGATCGCTTGAACCAAGATACTGTCTCGGATCTATGCGACAAATCTGCATCTTCACACTCTGGGACAGCCATTGCCTCTGCCCGTGAGCTAATCTCATGGTTGAGTGACTTCCTGCCACTGAATGACTTGCTCATCTGTCTTCTGATGCTTCGTGACTCGCGGGTAGAGAGTGACCAGGTCACCCAACCCAACCCACCCACCGCTGGCTGGCTTCCCTTGGTAGGGAACTCCGTGCAGGCTAGGACCCTGACCCCAGGCTCGCTCGATCGGGGAGGTAGATGGCGTCGCTGCCATAGACGAATCGGGCCAGCCCCCTCCACCGTGCAGTTGTTGTGCTTGCAGGCGGTTTGTGCTGTATTTGTTGGGGAGGATAGCGTCTGATGACCGGGTCTCTCTCCCTCCAAGGCATGTCACTGTCAAGCCGTCTGTCCGCTATGCCGTCTCCGTGATGCCTTCAAAGGGAGCTTTGTCTTGATTGTATCAGTTGTCGTAAGCAAGGATACGTTCCTTGGAGAGATCGCCAGGCTCCCGCTTTTTTTCGGTGAAGGCTCGGAGGGCAGATGTGCTATCCGGGCATGTAGGCAGCGGCAAAACAGCCTGTAGGAGGTGGCTGTGGTTTGCTTAGTGGCGGTCGAGTACCCAATACATGTACGGTAGCGGTCTCGGCTTTGGAGGAGGCTGGTACTCTTGACGACTGTTAGCGGTCTAGCCCGCCGGGCCATTGTGCGTGATTGACAAAGCCTTGCTGTGTTCAGGAGGGGAAGCCTGTCGCGGAGAGGGGTCCAGCGGCCTTTTTCCATCCCTCACGAGGCGCTAAAACACTGGACAAGAGTCCCTGCCTTGCCCTGTCCGTTCGGCGGAGGATCCGGTTTGACAGACCGTAGCCAGCCATTTTTTTTTTGCTCTTTCTCTTTCTCGTTCTTCGCCTCGGTGGAATACAAGAAGATCAGCAGTGGATGCCAGGTACCCGAGGTATGAGGCAAGACGAGTAGATACGGGGGCAGGGCGCTCAATGGCTGACGAGGCGTCAATAAACTCCAGTACAGAGTTGCGAGATACGGTACAGCCAGAAGTTGCCGCTTGGTACCTGACCGGACCTGGTCTCTTGCCCATGATAGTCAGGCACTATCTACCTAGAGGGCGATTTCGCCATAAAGCGTCTATGCTACGGTACCTGAAGAGAGTGTGAACAAGCACATTGACGGACAGACTATCGTGTAAAGGCTTCCGAGGGTCAGAATCCATCGCGGAGTTATACGGTGTAGCCTCCTCTCGCTCGCAAGGCAACACTTTGGGTTGTACCTGCCTCTGTAAATAACGTATACGTATTCGTACCTGCGCAACTTGCCTAGAAACAACGGCAAGGCAGGGCCCCCTCGATTCGTGCCTTCCCCCCTGCACGACAGAAGAGTCCTGGAAAGGTACTCGTACCTCTCTTCTAGTGGAGCACTACCCAAGTGGGCTGCAGTTCTAGCGCCTCCACCTCTTCCGTCTCACCTTCACCCGCCAATCCATGCCTTTAGCATCCACGGCCACGGCGTTGAGCGCTGTATTTTCCTTCTTGAAGGTGATGCATCCTTCGTCATTCTCTGGACCCTTCCTATTTTCTCGTCCCCTGCAGCAGCTTCTTTCCTCCTCATCCCTCCAACCCAACCCTCGGTCCAGCCCCCAGACGACTTGCCGCCAGCGGCGTCGTGAATACCCTCGTTCCTTCGTGATGCTCATATAGCTGGCCTATCTTTCCCCCCTCCTCACCTCCCCTTCTTTGGCCTCGCTCGACGTCGAGACCATCCTGGTGATATACCTATCCAGGAGACACTATTCCTTCCGACCCCTACATACATACAACTTCCGGGCCGAAATCGGTTCGCCGCTCCCCGAAACCATGTACTGGTTACGCCGCTTCACCATCTTGCTGGCGTTCCTGCTCCTGATATCGTTCGGCGCATGGCTGGCCCCTCGTGTACTTGATCCAACCGACAAGGGCCCCGAGAAGCGTCTAAGAGACCGTCGTTGGGTCGACAGCAGTCCCTACTTTTGGGATCGACAGGCCTGCCGCTGGGTTGGTGTCTGTGGCCTGCACCACCTCCGAAGCGATCCTGCCGCGCGCAACAACCACGACGAGGACGAGCCCGAATGGGGTGAGCTGAAGCGTCGGTCTCTGTCTTGGGAGCCCGAGAACGTTCCTCGTCAAGACCCAAAGAGGAACCTCCACCACCGCCGAAGGATCCTTCGCGACATTCCTGACTATGTTATGAAGCATGCACCTTTGGTTCACCTTTACTCTGGAGAAGAGTTCTGGCCCTCGGACATCCGCGAGCATGTCGAGCACATGACCGTCCAGGTCGACGACAAACCTCTCAATTCGACCGAGAAGTGGACTCTCCATAACCTGCACAAGTTGAACAAGGTTACTGGCAGGGTTATTCTTCAGAGCAACGACGACGTCGAAGACCGCCCGAACTGGCTACACAGCCATCACAACATCCCCAAGCCATTCCCTGATGAGGAAGAGGGCAACCACGATGACAACAACACGCCTCCGGGCGACCCCGAGCAAAACCCTGAGCTCCGAGAACCCACAACTTGGTACGATATCGACAAGTCTCACCCTCTTCACCGCATTAATGACCCCCGGAACCGCAAGTTTCAGAAGGACCGCCGTTCTGAGCAAGAGCCTATCCGAACCAATGGACACAAGCCCGACAAGAATGGTTACTCGAATGCGCCAGCCGTGCTCATCGTTGTTGACAAGGGTTCTGGTATCGTCGATGCCTTTTGGTTCTTCTTCTACTCTTACAACCTGGGACAAACGGTTCTAAACATTCGCTTTGGCAACCATGTGGGCGACTGGGAGCACTGCATGGTCCGGTTCGAGCATGGCACACCCCGGGGAGTCTTCTTCTCGGAACACGAGGGTGGACAGGCGTACGCCTTTGAGGCTGTCGAGAAGCGTGGCGACCGACCCGTCATTTACTCGGCAGTTGGTTCGCATGCCATGTACGCACTCCCCGGAGTTCACGCCTACATCTTGCCTTTCAAGCTCCTGAAGGACGTGACGGACAAGGGACCTCTTTGGGATCCCGCTCTCAACAACTACGCATACCATTATGACTATACGAGGGAGGTGGACGAGGATGACGACGACCCGAGAGAGCCTCAGAGCCTCATTCCCGCCGCGTCGAACCCGCACGCACCCACCTCTTGGTTCCATTTCGGCGGCCGCTGGGGTGATGAGGTTTACTCGCTGGCCGACCCCCGTCAGTGGCGCTTCTTTGGCCAATACCACTACGTCACAGGACCCGATGGCCCTAGGTTCAAGGGATTGGATCGCGCAAAGATGTGCCAGACGCGCAAGTGCAAGATTCTCTACAAACTGGATCCGAAGGGGACTTGGTATTAGACATGAGGTGTATGACACCAATCTGCTTTCTACTGGCGTTTACACAGAGTGTTGTTTCACGGATCTCACACACACGCGGATCGAACTTGGAAAGACAAAAGCGATCACCCCGGGATGGCCGGAGTAACGGCGCAACCGGGGGTTAGAGGGACGAACGATTGATCGCATTTGGATGAGTGTGGGAACTATAGGCATGGGCCGGAAAATCGGCTGGTTGGCATCTAGAAAAGGCATGGCCTTGCGGTGTTTCTTTTTCCGTTTCTTGCTTTCCTTGGTTTGGGTGTCTTGGCTTATTGTTTCCGATGCCTGGGGTTTACTGGAGAGATACAATAGGGCGCTGTGCGTGGGATAGAGGCCATGGATGGCTTTGCTTTGCTTTGCTTTGCTGCTTGGATGATGGATCGCGTTCATGATGGGGCTTCTGATACCCGGATACCAACTGTTTTGTTAGCCCACGAATAGATCAAGACTTGACTTGTATGAATTTATGTTTCCAGAATGAGGCTTGAGCTGTGAGACTTGCTTCCACCGTCGTCACCTGTTGCGCCTGCGGACCCTTGAAGCCATGATGGAGCAACTCACCGCTCCAGGCAACTCAGCACGTGTCGTGTCTTCGTATTCGGGGTTTGGAGGCGGGACAGCAGATGCCAAGGGAAGAGCGGGCTTGCTTTTTTGAAGCTATGTATCTTTGTTTGAAAATCTAGAATAAGGTTGGACAAGAGAGTAAAGTCCAAAGCAGAGAGCAGCGGGCTTGGGCGTGTTGTACACCCTTTTTCGTTGAGGATACCATCTCAGCAGCTGAGAAACAAAGGGGAGGAGGAGCAATATTGTGATACAAGAAAAAGCGAGACTCCAGGTCTTTTAGAGAGTGCCTCTGCGCCATCAACAACATATAATCCAACAGGCGAAGCGAGTACCGGCCTTGATTTCCAGTCTCTTGTCCTGGTGTAGCCCAACACATCGTACACCTCTAAACCTTGGATTTCCTTCCCGTCAGCTCGTCCTAGAGAAATCGCGGCAGCAACGCCTTGCAGAAAAACCAAAAAAGATGACCCGTTGTAACGCCGGGCTGTACAAGTATAAATGAGATGGAGGAGGAAGGTGATGATGGGTCGCGGCATATGTGAGAATAGGTAGGTAGATGTATAAGAGTAAAAGGAACCATATCGTGCAGCATCAAGCGTCTCGGACATGAATAGATAGATAGATATTTTCATGACGCGTTTTCTTCATCTTCGTGAATATGAAAGCCAGACGTGTCGCCGTTGGGCCATGCACTCTGTGTGCTGGGGTATTCCGATGGCTGGCTGCTGGCGTTGCTGTGATGGTCCGCCTGGAGAGGATCGATGTTCTCTCCATCCGAGACATTGTTTGGGTCTTCAATGCCAGGCCATGGCTCATCCTCTGGCAGCTGCCAGCCCTGAGAGCCTTGATTGGTATTTGTGTGATCTTGGACAACCATCTCGACGATACCAGCGCTTTCGTCGTCATCGTCATACATGTTATCCGAGCCACTCTCACAGATTTGGAAGTCAAAGTCTGAGTCGTCGTCCAACCCATCTTGGACTGCGGCTGGTGCAGAGCTGCCTGCCCGGACGGGACGTTCCTGGAGAGGAGCGTTGCTGAACGGTGTGGCATATGCAAATGGTGTAGTGCCACGCGCTGGCTGACGGTCCGAGAGGCCGAGGGGCATGGGACTTGGCGAGTGCGTCCGTCTCGGTGTGAACCGAAAATGACTTGGCGATCTCGTGCTGCGACGGCGCTTCATGATGGCTGACTGAGGATTGGCAGCTTGGATGGCAGGGGATGAACGACGGCTCTGTCCATACGAGGCGACACGGCGCTTGCTGAGTGCAGGCGAGACTTGAATAGGAGCAGACATTGGCATGGATGAGGTTCGGATATGTGGAGGACGAGAGCCTCTTCGACTGGAGAGCATCGGAGACTGGCCTCGTGTAACCGAAGGACTTGAGGATCGCATCGTCTGCAGAGCAGGGAAGAATTGCTGCGACGGAGATGATGACGTTGGCTGCCTCTCATTGCGCGCACTCATAGATGTGTGCGCGCTCGGTGGCTCGTCAAGTTGCTCAACCCAAGACCAGCACTCCTCGCCGACGTTGGCATCCGCCTGTGACGCCGACGCATCGATGACGACTGGGCTCATCTCCTTGAGGTTCTGCCACGTCCAGCCCATGTCGTAGGCCTGGAAGTCCTGGAGGTAGGCATCAGGATGAGTGATGAACAATCTAGGTTCAGACGCCCTCATCATGACCGAACTCAGGAACGACACGTCCCAAACGGCGGGAGTCATCATCTCGGCAGGGCTCAGGAAGCGTAGGCGCGAGTCCTTGTGGATCTTGCGTAGGGGAACCCAGGTCGACTGAAGTCCCAGGAATGTTGATGATCGGGGATCTGTAGTCTGTGGGCGAGCAAAGATGTTCATCTCTCGAAAGACATGTCCAAATGCCGTGTTCATAGCCATTGTCACGCTGCGCGCATCCGAGCCCATAACTGTGATGGTCTTGATAAGCCCACGGCTTCGCAACCGTTGGTCAATGACACTCTTGTCCCGGAAGGCTTTTGGCAGCAGCCACCTCAAGTCCTGGTCCGAGGCTGTCCAGTCGGGATACAGGGACGTCTCAGACCGCATAGTGGCTGTACTGTGTGTCATGGGGAGTTGAGTCCAATCCTCATTAGAAATCTGCGGCTCATTCTTGAACTGCTGTGCCTCCTGCCACACCTTCTTGAGAGGAAATGGCAAAAACACCACCTCGACCTCGAACGGATGATTAGGTGAGGGCATTAATGACTGGAGATGGGTGACCTGCGCCTGCAGCTCCTGGACTTGGCTCATGAGCTCTTGTGAATGAGTCGGCCGGCTCGTGGCATTTGTTGAAACCGACACGACGCTGGCATCGTCGGCGCGGCGAGAGGCAACACTGTTGTTGTCATTGACGAGCCTCTCAACCTCATCGACTCTGCTTTCCAGATCTGTCATGCGGATATCAGCATGGTCATGCTTTTCATGACAATCCTCGTGCCCAGGAGCAGTGAAGGAAACTGTCTCCAACCGATCCAATCGTTGGTCATGGCTGCTGACGGTATCTGAGAGGTTCTTGAAAGCGCGACGCGAGACGGCCGCATTGAACACGGCCGCCCGTGGCTCGGACTGCGTTGGTGTGCCCGCGCGAGGAGTGTCGGGCACTCTGTAATCCTGAGAAACGTATGTGAACGAGTCAGCGTGCGGCGCCTGTCCCTGGGGCGCTGCAGCTAGCTTGGAGCCGGGAGTCCTGTCCAGTAGGGGAGATAGGGGTTTGCTGCTGCTCGCCACACCGCTGAGCGTTTGGAGGCCTTTTCCTGCAAAAGGCCGCAGATACTTGGCCTGGACAGATGAGGTTGTGGAAGCTGTTTGAGACGCAATCAAGCACTGGGCCGGTATGGGAGGTATGGCGGAGGGGTGTGGTTGTGACTGGAGAAGTCCGGTCCAGCTGAGGGTATCCGGGAGTGAAGCAGAAGCGCCGGGATTTGAACAGACAGGTGGCCTTGGGTAAGATCCGGCATCCTCTGGTGCCCTTGGAATAAGAGATAAGGCGTTTCCTCCATTGAAGCTTGGAAACTCCATTCCATTAAGGGCAGACGGTGTCTTGATGGTTAGGTCCATGACGGGGCTCAAGGGATCTCGACCAGACCTGGGCCTCTCATTCTCCTGACCCGGCTGGGTAGCTTCAGGCTGCTGGACATTATGGTCTCCCTCCTCATGGAAGCAGGCGTGGTGATTGCACATGCACCACTGGGACTGGTCCGGGACAAGGCTGTTGCCAGTGGGACTTCGACTCCAGAACCTCCTGCATCCGCATCGAGCTCCATTGGCGCCAGGGCTCAGGTCCGCAAAATTGCATGATCCCCCGGGCAGGTTGGGGACCGGCGCCTTGATCGTGGCAGCATCAGTGTAGATATCAAACGCATTGGCGAAGTGGGACGGGTCGAACGGAGTCGCTGCCATTGGGAAGTCGTTGCGCGCGCGCGCTCATGTCGCGGGGCCTTTATCAGGAGCGGACAGGCAGGCAGGCTCGAGTGCCGTCGATATAGATGAAGAGTCCAGGCTGGCGATGGGGGATCTTGGAGAGGTTGCTTAGATATCGCAGCTTGGTTCGAGAGATGGGTGCCGTGATGAGGTGTCACGGGCCCTCAACCAGGCCCAGACGGGTCGCAGGCAGAGCGGCCGCCTAATTTCAGTTCATCGCACTACAGGATCGTCAGTGGGAGTCGTTGAGGGAAAATCCAGACGGGCGCGGAGTCCATGGGAAGCCAGGCGAGGAAACAAGGAAATGGAAGAACCGTGGGATCCTGAGGCAGACGGATGGAAGTACTAACCACGGCGCGAACAAGAAGGGGAGGGAACAGCGAAGGCGACAGGAGGGAGATGGCGTTATATATACTAGGATGAGATGGCTCGTCGCTACAGACGGCGACGGAATCGCAGGCGGACGAAATGGAGTGGACGACAAGACAAGTCGCGAGGGAGCGAGATGCCCATTGCCTGTAGGCGTGGGAACAGACAGGGCGGACAAGGCGTCGACTTTCTCGAGGTGGGATGGTATGGATGGCTCGCGAGAGATGGGGGACGGCCCTCTTCTCCCCACAACACGCCTTGGAGGAGTTGACGCGCCCACCCTGTCGAGGCACTATTGCCTGATATGGTAGGACAACATGGCTGCCTTTAGAAGGGTTGATGATAAGTGGGAATGTGAGTCGTGAGGTTGGACGTTTAACGATCATCAATGTGAAAAGTGCAAGCGTGATTTTCGTCATAGATAATTGCCCTGCATTGTTAACGCTACGTTACCGGAAACTCGAAATCTGCAAAGAAAGAGAAAAACCGTTGAACAATGAAGCCTCGAATCTTGTCCAACACACAATTCACTCTCTCACTCAGTACACACACCATGCAAGGAGTAGGGGGGAAAACCAAGCCGTTAAAGCAGCGCTCCTCGTGTCTCAAGACGCGCTCCATCCAAAGTCCCTTTTAGAGCTGCCTCTCCTCCTCACCCCGCCAAATTCAGTGCTTAACGCGGTGCACGCCCACTAAAAGGTACAAGGCTACAGCACAGCGCAGTGGCCCCCTCATACCAGGGGGTCGTGGCCAATGGGATGCTTCCGCCGTGGGGCGGCCGCTGAAACTGGACGGCAGACCACGGCGCCTCCCCGTTGAGAGGTTCTGAGCGTTCCGCCTATCTCGCCGTCTAGCTTCGTCGGCGTTGGGCATCATTCACAGGAGGAATCGTGCGTGAAGAGGAAAAGAACTTGTGATAGATGGCTCTAGATGCAAGGCGGATAGGCTCATTGGCCATCGGCTCTTGTCCTCGTCTGGGGATTGACGTGATTGTCCCCCCGTTGTTGCATTCTAGACTCGACTCATTGAGTGAGGCGACAACTGGGTCTATCGCCTCGACACAATGGCTGGCTCTGTGAACCCGACAACTCGCGTGAGCCATATGCAGTATAAGATTAAGAGGATCGTTCACTGTCTATCCGCATAGGTTCAGGACAGATTTCCTTTCGTTTAGGATGCTTCCAGTGTTCAACTGTTCAATTGATGCTTGCCCTAGCCAAGGACAAGATGTGGATATCTTGACCGAGAAAAAAAAATCACACACCTCTATAACTTGCTCCAAAACGACCCAAAAATCCTGTATTTGCAAAAAATTCAAAGTGGTGATATCCAGTGTTTACATGAAAAGAAGGAAAGAAATCATGGACCCATTATCCATTAGGCATGCAGCACCCAGTGCTCCTCGTGGCGCCGTCAAGATGCAACCGTCATGGCAGAGCCTCTGAGCAAGCATCCGTTCCCATCTCTGGTGGCACTTTACACACATCGCATCACACCTCACCCCAGCTCCCCATCGGCCCGTTGGACGCAATCACTGAACCCGTACCCAGCGAGCCCCCAATGTCCCAGTAGTGACGTGACGACACGCTACTCCGTCGAGCCGACCGTCTTGTGCTCTGACTCGCGCAGCTGCTCGGGTGCCGTAGCGCCACGGGACTAGCGGGCGTTGTCGCCTTGAACGTCCGCCGCTCCGTCGGGGGCCGCATTCGCGACACAAGGGGGTGGTGTTGCCGGACGCGGGCCAGTTTGGCCGCAATGTCCTGTGTGCTTGACGTCGCCAGGTGAGTCGTTGTCGAGGGGGGTGGGTTGTTGCTGCGCGGCATGAATCGGGACCGTAGGTACCGGAACACAAGCTTCATGTCCAGGTCTCTCTCCCATTCCTCTTGCGTAAACACGTTGCTCATATGGGTATCTTGCCGTGGTGCCTGCACCGGCTCGGCTGGTGGCTCCGCGGTCCTGCCGCGAATGTCCATGGGCCGAGCTGCTGTCTGCATCGTAGGCTGGAACTGAGGGAACGATGCCTGCTCGGGTTTGGTGGGATGGATGTTATCTGCCGCTGAGTGCGACGTGTTGGATTCTGGGATGATGGGGAGGCCGGCATAGGGGAGAGGCATTTGCTGGACCCGCGAGTATGTGGAAAAGGCGCCAGGGTGGTGAGATATCTGGCTCACAAGCATTCCCAACTCCTTCGATATCTTCTCCAAAGCGTCCAGTTGCCAAGCCTCTCTGTTTGTGGGTGGTGGGGGTTGTACCCCGAGCTGCTGCGAGGCGCGGGGTGTTGATGATAGATCCTCGTCGTCCTCAGGTACGGCTTCTCCAAGCAGGATGGAAATCATTCGTTCATCCATTCCAATCACATCTCGCATGAATTTCCTCGTCATCTTGGTCAGGATGCCCTCCGAGTGGGTCGGAGATCCAGCAGCATCTTCGTCGTGCCATGTCATGTTATCAGATTCAGCATCGTGAGCAGGTTGTGAAGGCAGCGGGATGGGGTTAGATGATGAGCGTTTGTGAGATGCCTGCGAGAGTCGTCTTCGTCTTGTCTCGCGCTGAACCTCGCCCAAGAGCACACGGCTGTGCTCCAATCGCCACGCCTCGATTCTCTGGCGCTTCTCCGACTCTTCAACATGGTCATTCTCCACGTCGAGCTGCCTTAAGTCAAAACTTTCCTTTCTCCGATGTTGGCGCTTGGGGTTGAAGCGCTCGAATTGGTATATTTGGTCTTGAGCGTCAGCACCCAAGGTCGGCTGGTCCAGATGGAAAGAACCAAGTCCATCGTGAGCGGGGAAAACGGGCATAGATCCTTGGTTTTCATCCTGCTGGGCGTTGAGCCCGGGGAGCGACCGAAACTCGGGCAAGTGGCTGTCGAGGCTATCAAGCTCTGCATCGTCCTCTTCTTCAGCAACAGCTGATGCAGAGGCAGATGGTCGTAACTCGGGCTCGACCTCCGATCTCACGATCGAGTTCAAGCTTCCCAGATCACCCACTCTCGACCGGCCGGGCGTCACCAGAGACTGGTCAGTCTCGGTGAGGTACGACGTGGTCGTCACGTCGGTGGGCGCGAAGAGGACCCATGTCTGCGACTCGTCCTGCTGGCGCTCCTGGGTTATCGGCGCCTCTCTTCTCGGGAGCTCCTGCTCGTCGACCGAGGGCCGGACGACGCGCTGGATGGATTGTCGTGTCGGTTGGTGGAAAGCCATGAGTAATTACAGCTCCCAGTGGAATTCGTCGTGGTTTGCGTCGTGTCGTGATGTTTGGGTTCTGATAAGGACCAAGTAGACAGCCCGCTCAGGATAAGATGGATCGGTGTAGGTGAGGGAAGTGGACCCCCCTATGTCGGCCTATGTCGGGGGCTTGCAGCGGCTGTCTGCAAACAGGGTGGAACGGCGGTGGTTGGGGCTCGCAGCAAGAACCTTGAACAGGCCAAGCTCGACGAGAAGAGGATAGGGATCAAAGAATGTAGGTTCAAGGAACCACAAGGTGAAGAGAAGAAAGACAGACACTCTGGAGATAACCAGAGGGGAAAGGGAGAGTGACTGAGGGAACATCTGGAGGGGACCAGTGGCCAGAAGAGGGCACTACGCTCATGGGCGTCATCCACATCTAGACGCTGGCAGTTAGGTACAGTAGTCGGGGCTTGATCGGCGAGTGTGGGGGGGCGCTGCGCTCGCGTGTCCCGTCTGGTGGACATTCGATCCATCCATCCGCCATAGCCAGCCCAGCTCAGCTGGTAGGTCAGACCCCCCAACAACACAAACAATGCCCTTCTGTTAAGGTGCTTAAGCTGGGTTGTCTTGGGATTGCCCGGGGCTTGCATGAGCAGCGCCAACACGCTCAGGGCAAAACTGCAACGTGCGAACGCTATGCTCTGACGTGGACGCAATGCCATCCAAGGCATAACCATAACCTGATGGAATGGGAATTCCCAGCCCTGCCGCCTCGACATGTATGTACAAGTCCCTTGACCGTGCTCACCGGCATTTCGTCTGCACCCATGAGTTGATTCCAGCATCCATGTCATACGGTCCGAATCGCCGCAGCCTTCGAGAAAAAAAAAAGGGGACCATGTTCGCGAGTAGCCTCCATCCATGGGTCATGGCCTGTCCCTCAGATAGGTGTCTTATCAGATCAGTGGGCCCTGAGACTGCGAGACGATAAGAGATCTAGCCCGCCACTCTGCAGTAAAGTGACACAACCGCAGCCAGACGAAACCGAGACGGGTGCTCCCAGCTAGAGCGCTCCACCGCTAGCCACTCTATCCGCATCAATGGATGGGTAGGATGCTACACTGAGGGCAGACTACGGGAGCCGTTCAGGTACATCGCCGCATGACAAAACGAGATTTTTTCTCTCTCTTTTTCCAGCGGATCCGATGCCTGCCCAACATAGAATATTCCAAATCTCACTCAGCGGGCTTGCATAAGAAAAACTCATGGCCTCATCTCTACCCATGCTCGTACAACAACAATGCACCCCTGATGTCTGTCTCGCCCGTCAAAGGACGACGCGCGCTACTTGTGACCTCGTTCAAATGGCGTCACAAACCGTCCAAGTGAAGTCATGTGGCCCGGATGAGGCGCCGACTTGACCCTGGAGTGCCCCAACAAGACATTCTGTCTCCGCGAATCGTCTGCCGAGACACACTCACTCTCTGTTCTGTTGGCATTTGCTGGTATTCACTACCTATGCTATAGGCCTTTAAACATCATGCTAAGTCTTGAAGACAACAAGACAGACAACAAAGGACACTTCAACTCTGATGGTCATGTGGATTGTCCAAGTGAGTTCAGGTCGAGTCATGGATGCGATGCTGCCACACTGACTACTTACCTAATTGGCCTTTTCCCTTTCAACAACAGATCTGACGCAAAAGGTTGAAATGTGATGACATTTCTTCTCCCTGCGCTATTCTTGCTGTGGCTTCGTCACGTGGCTGAGCTCATTTGAGGGACATTGCCATTGCGAGTGGTCAACGATATCGACTGTGTGACTGCTATCCACTCAAGAACGGGGGATCATGCATAAGTGATCGTCCATCCCCATACATATCAGGCAAACAACGCTGCAATACATACAGCCAGCAACAGGTACGAGACGGTCACCGCATACGATACGGCATGCCTAGGCACGCCAGTCCGGATCCTCAGACAAACATAGCACTCAACGTTACACACACAGCACGGTCAGCACTTCTGTATAAGGCCGAAAACGATGGTATTCCACGATATCAATTCTCAAGTGCCCAGATGTTACACGAGACAAGGAACGGGGCGAGTCTGTTTTGCAAGATTTCAATTTGCCGAATCGACACCCTCAACTCAAGACTTCTCTAGAGGTCCTTATTTGACATGCCATTTTGACGCCAGTAAACCCAGATGCCAGCCCAACCATCATTTCTTTAAGCCTCAGACTTGAAAGCGTCGGGGAAGCGGCGCATGTTGTTGGCGAGGTTGCCGTGGTTGGAGAGGAACTGGACGTAAGCACCGTCGACCTTGACGCGGCCAGCAGCCTTCTTCTCGAGGTACTCCTCACGTCGGAGAGGGGTGAAGCCCCAGTTCTTGGAGACAATGATCTTTTGGCGGCCAGGGAACTTGTACTGGGATCGTCGGAGAGCCTCAAGGGCAATGGCGCGGTCTGATTGTTGATTAGTAACATGATCCAAGAGTGGCAAAGGATTTGTCAGGTAAACTTACTGGCATCACGAGTGCGGACGCTCATGAGAATCTGGCCAATGTTGACACGGGCGACAGTGCCGTTGGGCTTGCCCCAGGCACCGCGCATACCGGTCTGCAGTCTATCGGCACCGGCGCAAGACAACATCTTGTTGATACGGACGACGTGGAAGGGGTGAGCACGGACTCGGAGGTGGAAACCCTCCTTACCGCCGTTCTTCACGAGGTACTTGTTGGCGCAAATACGGGCGGCCTCGAGGGCCTCGGAGCTCAGCTGCTCATACTCGTTGGAGACGAGGTGGATGCAGAGAGGGAAGTCATCGACGTTGGCGCGCTTTCGGCCAAGATCGAAGATTCGGATCTTGGGGTCGGGGACACCACGGTTGAACCGAGACTTGGGATACGGCTGTGAGGAGGAAGAGTCAGTAGATTTTCAACATTATCGCGAGCTTCATCGATGGGAGTCGAGGACGCCCCGCGGGAGATTGGTCATGAACATTTCGTCATGATATTCTCCCCCCAAAAAAGCTCCCAAAATTCCCATCGACGTCGAGCGCATCAAAAACGCACCTTGTTCTTGCAGTATCGGTAGCAACGAGCGGGACGGCGAGCCATTTTGTCGGATTGTTGGTGATCTGTCCGTAGTTGGGTGATGTGTTTGAGGGAAGACGAACCCGACAAAAGTGATACCGACTGCCTCTTCCTGATTAATCCACCAAGTTGATTTCAAAGCAGAGGTGCGATCCGTGCTCCACTCGTGTAAACTTCGGCTTAGGGCTCAGGCGAGTGCACCCTAACGCTCATTGGCCGACCGCCCCGCCCCGCAGAGCACCCACCTCCAGGCTGCCAAAACTCCAAATTCCTCGAACTTTTTGATATTCAATCTCAGCACTCCATCACCCAACGTCCAGTCGCCAACCGAGTCGCCAATCCGTCAAAATGGCCCCCCAGAAGAAGAGCAAGAAGGATGCCAACAGCATCAACTCCAAGTTGGCGCTTGTTATGAAGTCCGGAAAGGGTACGGAAACGAATTCCTGCGCCGCGACGAGAAAACCCAATGGCTAACGAAAATTCTCAGTCACTCTTGGATACAAGTCTACCCTCAAGAGCCTCCGATCCGGCAAGGCCAAGCTCATTATCATTGCTGGCAACACTCCTCCTCTCCGCAAGAGTGAGCTCGAGTACTACAGCATGCTGTCCAAGGCCCCCATCCACCACTTCTCCGGCAACAACGTAAGTTGAACTGCGCTACGTCTCCTTCATGTCCATCATCTTGCAGCTTCATGCAGGATGGTTCTTTTTTTACTTCTCAGGAATGCTTGCTCGTCAAGCATTTCCCTGGCTTCAAGAAGCAATTCTTGAGGCCTGCCCAGAGAAGAAGTCGTCACGACTTTGGAGGGTTCATAGGCTTACTCGTCTCCCTACAGATTGAGCTCGGTACCGCTTGCGGTAAGCTCTTCCGTTGCTCCACCATGGCCATCCTCGACGCTGGTGACTCCGATATCCTCAGCGACCAGCAGGCTTAAGCAGCCAGCTAAAGGAGAGTGCATTTCATGGCGTTTCGGGTAAAAAGGGTCCAGGGCATTTGAGGATATACCAATCAATGTGATGAAAAAGCGACGACTTTCAGCGAGAGCATGCCCGCCGCGAAGGCGTGGAGGTTCTCCCCTCGACCTATGTGTCTTGGGCTTCAGCTGGGCTTGGCATCGATTGCCGGTCCAAGTCAAATGAAAAAATAAAGCTCATGACCGTTGTTCCCCGCCACTTGTTGTCTCTGTGCCTGTTTGTGTCTTGTGTCGAATATGCTGAGTGCCAAGTGAAGTGCTGTGTGGCCTGTGGCCTGTACCGATGACCCCCAGGGACCCAGCACGGGCACTTGATGGTAGACAGGGTTAGCATCACGTTTCCGATCTGTTCGTTCATCTCTCTTGGCTGCATGTCGTTGCTCGTCACGAGCTGTGGTATTATGTCTGCCTGGACATTATGATACAAGCTGGTCAGTTGCTGTGATACAATGATGGCATGGATATCCTTGGCGGCCAGTTGGTTGCAAGCGATTCTCGCAAATTAGACATTGCCGACGCCCGGTAGTGATAGCCATCTTCTCACAATGCTCACCATGGCATTGTCAAGGTGTTCTAAGCTCTTGCGCATTGAACTTGTAGCTGAAGCGCGACGAGCAGGGTTTCGAGTACAGTTACGAATGGTTGATAATCTGGCCATGTTCAAGTTACAGCACTGTATCAGCAACAGGAACCCTTTGTGTAGTCAGCGGCGATGGTCAGACTCCCTTTCCACTCAGTACACATAATCGATTCGTCATAAATCTCGGAGTGGCTGCTTTTAACGGGCAGAAGCTCCTTGCGAAATGAAGTCGATCAAGCAGCTTCCAAACACAGGCATCAACATCCCCGCCCAGCATCAAGATCCTTTCATGGTAATTTCCAGTCTCTTGATTAGAGGCACCAAAACAAAGGTCATGCACGCGACGCATGGATCAAGCCTTGACCATGTCAATTTGCGGGAGAAACACAGACAGAGCTTCCTGTTGCCCTGGCCAATGAGTCCAAGGGTGGGCGATCAAAGGGGGAAGCTAGGAACGGTGCTACGTCTGGGCGGGAACCTCCGCAGTCATGGAAGACGAAGAGCAAATGGCACGTTTCACCACGGAGTATTGGACGTGTTGCAGGCCGCGCAAGAGTGATTAGCTGCTACAGTATGAGTTGCAGCGGAAATACCGTGACGGATGGACCCTGCAGCGTCCATCACAGAGAATGCCATCCATGTTGAATGCAACTCATAAACACCGCCATGCCTTGTGTAGCCTCCCTACAGACGGTATCATCTCTGACACTAGACTCGACAGCAACGCCTTGTTCTTCAGCAATCACTGACTGCCGTGGCAACTGCGCAACCGCATTCCGAGGACACGTACTGTACCCGCTCTCTCCCGTCACCTCCATCTTCGGCATCACCTCGACTCGACTGGACGCATCCATTTCCTTTTGGCTCTGGTTAGTGGAGCTTGTTTCAATAATAACTGAGGCTTGACTGCCCCAGAATAATTATAATTCGGCTTCTGGACGCTCCAGCGCCACAAACGCTACCCCTACCCCTACCCCGGGCTACCCAATTTGAGGCGCAGCTAGAGGCTCCCACCTTCGGGCACTCCTATTTCGCCCTCCGCTCTGTTGAGTATTTGTGTTCCAGGTCACTTGGGCGACGTGCAGCAAGCCGCACAGCACAGTCTCGACAATCATAATCAGCATATTTACTTATCTTTTGACTTGGTTGCCCGCGCACCATTTATTTCTGAGCATAGCACCTGCTCTTCTCTTTATTCTGCGTCTAGAGCGTTTGTCAAAGTGACGCTCGTTATCGCGACATGTCTGCCGTTACCAAGAAGCCCCCGGCTGGCGGTGTCGGTCGGGTGTCCCACGCCGACTCGAGCCCTTCCCCATCTCTATCTCGCTCCAACTCCAGGGCATCGACCCCTACCAGTGGCCATGCGCGGACTCGATCGCTACGAACCGGAACACCTGTCTCTGCCCGTGCCGCTGTCGCTCGGAGGGACACAGGGCTCAGCAACGCCGAAGCTGATGCCCGAGCCGAAGCCGCTGCTGCTCTCGAGGATCTGCAGAAGCGTCTGGAGAAGGAGGAGAAGCAGTCACTTCAATATCACCGCCAGGCCGAGGTTCTGCAGTCGAAGCTCGATGAGTCGGTCAAAGAATCGGCCAAGCTTGAGGAAAAGGCCCATGAGTTTGAAGAGCAGATCGAGACGTTGAAGAACGAGAAGCGAGAAATGACCCGCCAGATGCGAGAGATGGAGTCTATCTACGAGGCAGAGCGCAGTTCCATCCTTAAGGAGAAGGAAGACATGTCGAATCGAGAGGAGGAGATGCAAGCCATGATACAGAGGCTCAAGGACAGCCTAGCCCAACGGAACAGTACGCCCGAAGAGAACCGCCCGTCGAGACAACGTACGCATACGAGACTTGCCTCGTTTGGTATCATGATGCTAACATATTTCAGATACAGCCAGTTCATCCCCCTCTCTCGACAGTGGCAGCTTTGCCCCACCATCCTCCATACAACGAAGTGACTCACGGAGCAGCTCCAAGCTCATCCTCCAGAAGGACAAGCTGATCGAGTCTCTACGTCTGGAGCTTGCGGAGGCTCAGATTAAGCTCGTCGAGTCAGAGAACCAGGGCGGCGGCAGGTTGCACGAGGTCGAGCGTCTGCTCATGGAAGCTCGCATGGCCAATGCTCGACTTATGGAAGACAATGAGAGTTACCAACTTCTTCTTCAGGAGCGGACTCTCAAGGGCGACTTTGGTCAGAACGACTTTAGTTATATGGGCTCTAATTCCAACCAGGACGCACTGAATGCTCTCGAGGGCAAGACTGGAGGGTCTAGCCTTGCTGATGAGCTCTCATCAGCTAGCGAGGCCGAAGCCCATGAACGACACGAGAACGACCGACGCCTAGAGAACGAGCTCAAGTCCATGAAGGAGCAGAACAAGGCCCTTACACTATATATTAACAAGATTATTGAGCGCCTTCTTCAGCATCAGGACTTCGAGTCTATTCTGGACCAGTCTAGCGATCTGAAGATCCTCCCGGATACCAACAAGGACCTACCTCTACCGCCTACGCCATCGGACAGACAGCAGTTTCCGCCCAATCTGCTACAACGGGCCAAGTCCATGGCTGTTGGCCCTACGAAGACGAGACCGAGACCTATCTCGGTCATGTCACCTTCAACCACCTCGAATCACACCGACCCTGACAAGGCTCCTAGCATCCCTATCGGACTGACGCGATCAACGAGCACGAGGAGATCACGACCTCAGAGCGACCAGTTCACGGGGGCGGCTAGTCTTGTCAGCCAGATGTATAGAGGACCAGACGGCCCCGTCTCTCCGCCCCTAGGCACACCGAGACACTCGCAGACTTTCTTCTCGCCGCCCAACATTTCAGGCAACCCTAATGCGGCCGCTCGTATACCTAGCGGAACCTCTGTGGCCACTTCCGGAAACTTCCCCGGCATGAGGAGTGAGACGTCGAGCTTGAGCGGAGAATCTGGCGACATGTCTACAGCTTCTTCCCAGTCACC
Organism: Fusarium solani-melongenae; assembly: GCA_023101225.1. NCBI lineage: Eukaryota > Fungi > Ascomycota > Sordariomycetes > Hypocreales > Nectriaceae > Fusarium > Fusarium solani-melongenae. The sequence goes on along the minus strand of CP090038.1, from coordinate 1,293,453 downwards.
TCCCCGATCCCACTCTGATAGGCACACGACGTCTTTTGCGGGAGGCAAGCCACGACCACTGCGACTCGTCCAGGAGAACCAGGAGGCCGTCAAGGAGAATAAGAGGTCGAGCTGGTACTCTCCATTCTCCTGGGGCGCCAAGAAGGATGAGCCCCAGGTTCCATCCAGCAACCCAATTCCTGAATAGGATATGAGTCGGACTCGGAGGTAATGATGATGAGGAGCGAGTTGAATGGGCATGACGGGTTGGATATATACGTTCACGGGGCATCCATAGGGACTGATGACTGGACATGTACGATTTACGTCATTAGATATAGCGGCGTTGGGTTCATGGATTATCGCAGGCTCTATCGACACTGTCTCGTTATGCACTTTTGAGATGGGCGGTGTTTTTTTTTGGTAACGTCTTTGGTTGTCCTTGGGATAGAGATAGCATTGATGATGCCCTGTAGAGAGATATATGGTGGCTGGCTGGCTGGTTGTGACGAGGCGTGATGGTTGGGGAATGACACTCATGCTCCGCAGTTATAGTTGAATATTGAATGATGCCTCTCTATGGTTTTTCTTGTCGAGTCTATGCAAGTCACGTCTGGAGTTTGGCGAAATAGAGCCGAGTTGTTACGATTGCGCAACTCGAGGCAGTTATTAACCAACCGAGTTGCCAACGTCAAGACTACAGTGACGACATGCTACAAGGCGTTCAATGAAGCTATCACGAGTTGATGAAACTTGTATCAAGTCCAGCGACTCACACCCAACTGAAACTACACCTCCGTATGATATCACTAGGGACGTGATGGAAATCCCGTGGCCGATGACGATTCCTGCACATGGGACTCTGTGCTGTACTAGCCCTAGCAGCCGATATCGTCCTCCTGCCATGACCCCCAAGCCAAGGAACCAACAAGAGTCACGCATTCTCTCAGCCCACTGAAAGGGGACCCTTTGTGCATGCTGTACAAAATCAATAGCCTACGAAAATGGGTGCTACGATGCTAGGCAGAGTCCACGTCAATACCCTAGCAGGATTGGAGTAGGGGGAAAAATCACTCCATAGACTGTGATGTGTAAGGCGCCTATTCGCAAACCACCACCTGCGCTGCCCGCATAGGTAGACACACCCCCAAGCAGCGATGGACAAGTGGCCGAGCAGGGGGGGGGAGAGAGACTTGGGCGTGACGGGTTTTTTTCACGTCTGACAGCTCAGCCCGGCCTGATGATCCGCGCAGGAACCCGAGGAGGCGATAGGTCCGGCGTGTCAGAAGCCTCTTTTTGGGATGGATGGGCGCGTGGGGTTTGGGCGTTTTTCTCTTGGGGGTGAAAGAGTGGGATGGGTTGATATGAGAGGGAGAGTCACTATCGTCATAACAATAAGACCCAAGACAATATGTGTTTCTCATGTGCAGAGGTGTTGGTGATTACTGGGACTCATGCTCGGGGTTGCGTCATGAAGGGTTTCCTAGGCACCCCAGGCTAAGTACTCGCAGAATCAGCAAGCACGTGTCATGCAATTCGTCCTTGACCCGATCCTCTGCCTCGTCCATCTCGTTGGCTTGTTTGTTTGGTTGGTGTATGTATAAAGTTGCTATTCGCTGTCAGAGCTGACGGGAGCTAAAGATAAAGCATAGCAACAACACCTACATGTACAAGCTAGAGAAGCCAGCAGTGAATGAACGGATGCCCCGACTTGGAAACTAGACTACAGTGTCGGCGGTAGTGCTAGAGTAGTTTGTTCTCTACAGATGACATTGGTTCAAGCTGACGCCGTTACTTAAATGCCAGGTTGACGCGGTTGTGGCTGTGAGGCATGCGCTGCGGATGTGGACTCAAACGGCTGTAATCGAGATTATGTCACTCCTCGAATCACATCCTCCAGTCGTCTCACATGAACCCTGCCATGTCTTGTGTTACACAGTCTACTGCGAAGTGGAAGCGGCCGAGACGAGGGAGGGTTCACGTCCAAGTCTTCGAAGTCTGCCTCTCCCTCACGTATATTGATCATCTACCCCGTAATCTTATCTCTGTTCTGCCTCTGGTCACGTCCGCCAGCAGTGGCTTGGGGTGCTGCCTCATATGCTGTTGAACGGGTGCCACACGCGCGGCCGATGGTGGGGAGGGCACATTCGTGTCGGGCTGTGAGAGGCCGAGCACAGCGTGAAGGGCTGTGACCTCGAGAGGGCTGAGGCCTTTTCACCATGGCAGTTGCACTTTGTCGCTGCTGTGCGCAGGCCCCTGGCCATCGTCACGTCTACTGATACGTCCAGGTACGTGACAGCCTGGTGAATCCAGGGTTGACGGAGGCCGAATCTGGCATCCGAATCAGGTCACGCCCAAGTCTCGGACGGGAGAGCGGGAGTGGTTGGAGGGGCGGGAACCCCTCCCTCTTCGAGAACAAGACGGATAGAAGGGAAAAGCGACATGGATCGGAGCATGGAATAAGGCATGGCATGATACTGCATCACAATCTGTGGTCGCCAGGGGGTGGGATGAGAAGCAGATGAGACCGAGGTTCACTCAAGAGCAAAGCAACATCCAGGGTAGTTCCAGGTGAACCGTGCTTGGATCTGAGAGATGAGAGTTGGATGAAGGGGGATGACTGACAGCACAGGAGACAACGCTCCGCCCGGTCCCCGGCAAGTACCCAAGGTATCCGCCCAAGATTCGTTTTCGTTTCTCTCTGGGAGCGAGTCTACTGTTGTGCCTTGTCCCCGAGTCAACAGGGCTTAGTATCAAGGCAGGATATGACAAGAACGCCCAGTTAGACCGGCATAAGAGCGCTATCGTCTCGTCGAGGCCAGCGCCCAGCCTCGTGGCATCGGGAGCGGCAGCACTATATCTTGCATAGAACATCTCTCCGGGGAAACATGGTCGGCCGTTTCGGCCCTCTGAGTGGGAAAAGTCCGCCGGACTGTATCAGCAAGGGTCGTCAGCGTCTCGCTCATTCAGGTGCCTGTGTCTGTGCCTGTGGACCCGGGCAGGGCGCTCAGTTCCCCGGGCCCTAGAAGAGGAGAGCCAGAAGAATCACAATGTGCGGTCAGAAGGGATGTCACGGGGCCATGACGAGAATACCCAAGGTGTACCTGCGGTGCCGTTGCCACGGAGCCGGTGAGGCTGTAGCCTGCATGTATTTTGGACCTAAGTCCTGTCCCTGACTTGGGGCGGACAAGTGCCATGTAGGAGCGTTTTCCGGACCATTCGTTCTTGTTTCCGGGCAGCCTGTCAATGGTGGCCTTGGTGCAAGAGGGGAACGGACTGTTGGGACGGCGCCAGGGGAGCGCTCCCGCGGGAGGGCCGGCTCTCGGGGACATTGCCATGGGATCTTCGTGGGCGCATCATCCACCTACGTAGTGATTCCAAGGCTCCCACGAGTCCATGACGCGCAAGTTGCTCGGCAGCATCTGTCGATCCGGCCGGCAATTTTCTTTTTCTGGGGGATGGTCATGATCAAGCAAGCAAGACTCGGGGAGCATAGACGAGAGAGATGATGCAGATTTCAATGCCCACATGATCCAGCCTTGAGCCATTGAGAGCCATGCCCGGCCACTCAAGGTCGTTGCCAACGTGGCGATGTATACCTTTACCAAGCAAGCAAGTCTTCACCGGGGACATCCCTCTTGGACCCGGTGCGCGTCTTCGGATGCCGATTACTAAAGCCGACAAGAAACATGACAGCGTGCCATTCCGTTCCAGAAGAGGCCTGATGGATCCAGCAGCGACGGTCAGACGAGAGGAAAAAGCAATCTCCTCCACCGCCTGACTGCCGGCCAAGTCAAGTGGCTGCGAAGCCCCTGCTGCTGCGATGAATGAAGACTTCTCTCGCCTGGCCATGAACCCGGGACTTGGCGCACCAAACAAACTGGTGCGACCGGGAAGTGACGGGACGGACGTTGGCGGGCGAGAACGAGCGAGGGGATATTGGGATTATCGGACAAACGAGGAGTCTCATGACCCGCGCGTCCTGAGTGATGAGTTCCTGGACAAAGAAGCGAGAGATGATTTGATCTGGGAGCTTTTTTCTCTCGTTTTGGTGTGGGAGCAATCAGGTACCGGTTACAGGGGGGTCTTTCCGCTAAACAAGGGCCTGGGCTCTGAAGATGGATGGTGGTCCTTCCTCCGTCCCCCGGTGCCAGGTCCCGGCTCTAGGGGCCAGTGGAAGTACGGATTTTGAGCTCAAAACCAAGTTGATGGCGGATATTTGGTTCTGCTGTTGGGCCAAGCACGGGGAAGTCCCCGACATAGAAGGTTAAAACAGTTTGGACATCAGAGTCTCGAAGGAAGTGTATCCTTAATTTTAGTCTCCCAAGTCCTTCTCATAGTGCCTATAAACAGCAAGAAGCATCGAACCCTCCCATCTCGGTGACCCGGCTCGGCTTACAAGCCTAGGTGCCTCAACCGAGAGAGCGAGCGAGAGTTGCCAATCTCGCCCGCCTCGTTCTCCTCAAACATCCATATTGTCTCGGTCCCCGTCTATGTACTGTAGCTAGCCTGGAATGTCTCTCGGCTGTCGGTTGCCCGCTTCCTCTCCAAGAAAAAGCACGGGCTATTTGGCGGTATGGCTGCTCTAGCGACCACGCGCAATGATGGCTCAACGGGCTTCTTTAGCACCTGAGCAACGTCGAGCCCAGCTTCTTGTTCAGGCGCAGAAGCACAGACGGGCTTCATCAGCCCATCTCAACCAATTCCTCACTCTGAAGCAAACAATATAGAGCAGAGAATGAGACCAGAGTGAAATAGAGCGTGTGAGAAAAGCCCTTTCACTAACATGGGGCTGGGCTGTTGAGAGTCTAGCCCACACCCACAGGCCAAGGATGAAAAGAAGTTTAGACAGTGCATCAGCGTGAACATGATTACGACATTATTGTAGTATCGTCCCCTCACTGGCCCTCACCGTGTAGCTTGTGGCTTTCCGACTTTCTTTTCCCTCTTTTCTTTTTTCCTTTTCTTCTTCTGTCAACGAGGGCTTGACTTCCAGCCAGCCATCAAGAGAGAGAGGGAGAAAAAAATCTGACAGCCCCAGCAGCAAATCCACACACACCCACTCACACACTCACTCACACACGCACCCGCGCGGTCAAGTCACCCAACAAGCAATTATCACAGCTAGAGCCAAGGGCTTTTGTGTGTGCGTGTGGCATGCCAGCTCCGTACCAAGGCGACCCGACAGATTGTGTCATGCTCTCGCGCTAAGTTGGGCTGGCCAATCCCCTTGCTCTACCCCAGCCCAAATCTGCCCCTTCCTGGTTCCTTTTCAGGTTCCTTTTTCCAGACCCAGTCCAGGGAGTGCCAGGTTTCTCTTATTTGGGGGCGCCTCTCATCCGACGGACGCCCTCTGCACTGCGCTGCGCTGCACGTCCGCTTGTTTCTTACAGCTTGTGAGACAGTACGTACCAGCTGCGTCAGTCACTACAGTGCCGCCAAGTCAAGTCGAGTTTTTTTTTCCCTCCCCTCTTCCGGCGCCGACGCCTCGAGTAGGGCGGATATAGGTACGGCCGGGTACATCAAGATCGTCACCTCTCCCGCTTCTTCCAGCACTACGCCCACCTCCACTGGCACCCGTCGTTTACACCCACCGTCACTCCCGCCGACCACCACCACCTCTACTTGACCTAAACACCACTTTCTACGACAATAAACCACTTCGCTGCATCATCAACGTTTTTCTCGCCTTCGGTGTGCCATTACCACCGGGCTGCTTCCTCCTGCATACCGTTGAACCTTGCTCTGCTTCCGTTTTACTGCCAACTTCTCTCACCCCCCTGTCTTCGCCTTCTGTCGACCCAACCATTCCGCCCGTCCACTCGTGTCGTCTGCCACCTTCATCGACAGACTTGCGCAAGCTGCCGCCCGGAATAGGTTGGGTTTAGGTGTCTGGATCTTTACCTTGCGCCCTTCTCACCACATACCCGCGCTCTCGAGGCCCTCGATCTCGCCCACGCCCCCCAATGACGACGAGCCAACCACGATGATCCATCTTGAAGCCTGCATCGCCATTCATCGTCCCTGCTAAGGCCCGCCCCGGTGGCATGCTATGCTCCCTCGACTTTCACTCCACCATTCTTGCAGGCTACCGTGATCATGGACAAGTCATCTGCCGTCCCTGACGGCCCCTCCGGCCTCGGCCGTACTGCTTCCAACTTGTCCGATAGACTACGCTCCAATACTCCCGATCCTTCTGCTACCTCATCAACCACAACCACAACCACAACAGGCAGCCAGAACTCGAGACATTCTTCCACAAACAACTCTGTTGGCCCTTCGCCTCTCGCTTCCAGGGATTCATCACCCACACGACGTCCGCGAAGGACCCCCTCAGCAAATCGACTCCCCAGTACTCGATCCCGCAAGAACAGCCAGTCTGACCAGAGTCCCTCGCGCCCAACACGACCAAGCTACACTTCCGCCGCTCCAGCGCGCTCCTTGTCATCAACAACAACCCCCACACTCCTCCCCTCGCAAGACCAGCAGCAGATTCAAGCGCCGACTCCACAAAAACCAGGTTTCAATACGGATCTGAGGGATAGCCATAGCCCGCGATGGCCCGTCTCGCCCCGCTTGCGATCGCCTCCTCCCCAGTTTAGCAGGCCTGGGATGCCTGCTCGCCGCAGTGAACACGACCTGCCTTCTATCAACGTCCAACGACCCAGCCCTTCACCACAGCCGGTGGACCAGACCACGTCAGAGAGTGAGATGGAGGAATCACAATTCCCTTCTGGAATCAGGACTCCAGCCCGAGGGGCTCTGGAAACGGTTCAGGAAGTCAGCCTACCAAACTCTCCAAATCCCCCCAGCAACCCAGCTCTCGTAGAAAAGTTGAAGGAGAAGCTCTCCGGTGCTGAGAGCCATTCCGATACTGCACTTGCCGATGCCCGGACCCTGCGAGCTCGAGCCAACTTGACCGGCCAAGAGAGTGGGAGCGACACCAGTAATAACAAGACTGAGCCGAGAAGAACGACATCAGTCCCTCCGCCCATGATCACGCGACAGTCTAGTGCCATGTCGACGAAGCAGATGAAGGCGAAGCAGGACGGTTCTACGCAAAGCATGACGGTTGAGACTGAAACCGTCCCGAGTGTTCCTCAAGTTGCTCTCGCAACTGGCCCGAAAAGCGAGGGCCCCAACGGTACTCTGAAGACGAAGCAAAGTACCGAGACTATCAAGCCCAAGAAGGAAAAGAGGAAGACGACGCGCAAGCAACCCGCTGTCAATACGGGGAATGGTGAGCTATCGCCTCGACATGCGATAGGATGTGACTGCTAACAAATCTCAGCTTCATCGAAAGCAGATATCTTTGAGGCATCCATTGCGAGCGCTGTCGACGAGGCTAATACCTCGGACTCGGAGGAAACCTTTGTATATGATTCTAACCCTCCAGATGGAAATGACCGAGCTGGACGGCGATTTCATTCTCGGACTCCCAGCGCGACCTCCATGGCCAGCCAGGCTGACCGTCAAAATCTGCGTTCCATCTACGGTATCATGGAGGGTCCTGGACCTGTTCATGGACCTAAAAAGACGATGAAGTTCGTCAATACTTTCACTAGCAACGGAAACGACAACTTGACGGTTGGAGACGAAGACAAAGCCTCCAACCGTGGAGGCGGCAGCGGATCGACACGAGGCACGACAAGGCACCATCATCACATTGGCCGCTGGGGTCGTCAACCCGGTAATGGTCATCCTTCACTCTTTGATCATGAGTCTCCGTTCCCGAACGCGGCGAGAACCAAGCTTGCGGGTGCCAATTCTCGCAACTCATCTGGACCTCCAAGCCCACGAAATGCCCATTCAAATCGAAACTTTGGTCATAAGCGTTCCGCGATGCAAATGTCATCGAGCTATGATATGGACGATACGACTGGCGCCGACGACGAGCGTACGCCGCTCATCGGCTCAATGCGATCCGGACGCTCGCAACGGAATCGACGGGGGCCACACAATCTGCGACAGGCCGAGTCGCAGACATTTACGAGACGGTCGTCATACCTGAACCGGTTCGCGGCATGCCTGGTCCTCACCATGATGTTCATGCTGGTGATTACCGGTGCCATCGGTTTCATGTTTGCCACTTCACAGCCAATGACCGGAATCGAAATCACTGCCATTCACAACGTGGTGACCAGTGAACAAGTCTTGATGTTCGACCTGACCGTCAAGGCGCACAACCCTAATATCGTTGTCGTCACAATCGACCACGCAAACCTGGAAATATTTGCGAAGTCAGAGTACACGGGGACAGATTCAGATTGGTGGACACGTCCGCATAACCCAGGAGATATCCTCCCACGGGATGATCCTGTGAACGATCCACCACTGGACGACCCTGACCCCGACGACGACCTCAAACCCAATGTTCTGTTGGGACGGATCACGGAGTTCGACAGCCCTCTGACATTCGAGGGCTCTCTCTTTCACCAAGGCACCTCGTCGTCAACTGGCGAGATGCAGCTCGGATATCCACTGAACGGAACAGCAGGCGGCTCGCGACGATGGGAACGAATCTATCAGAACGAGTTTGACCTCATCGTCAAGGGTGTCGTTAAGTACACCCTTCCGATGAGTGCCCGCGTCCGTAGCGCGACGGTATCAGGAAGAAAGACAGTGAAACCGAACTCAGCTAACGATCCATCCCACAAGCCGAACAGCACCACACTGGATCTTTCTAACTAGACGGGATTCTGCCTGAAGAAAGGCGGAACCCCTTCTGGCCTTTCCTTTGTCACAACAACGAGCGTTTGTCTTGTGTATTTTGAGCGCGCATGGCATGACATCTTGGGGATCGGCGGGCGTTGGATGTCAATTTCCAACCACATGATGGCTGATCATTAAAGGAACATGGAGATGCAAGATTTTGACTCATTGGTTTATAGACAGGGATAACGCCCATGCTTCCTGTCAGGTGTTTCTTGGGTGCTTTTTACGCGCGCTGGTTTCATTACTCCGGACGGCCAACCTGACAAGCACAAGACATTGTGTGCCGTGGTGCAAGTATGCCTTGCCACGGGGGTTTGGTCGCGGAGAAGGGTTATGGATGGAGTTATTGCTTTTGTTTTTCGTTCTACAAAACCTTATAGATGGAAAAGCGGCAACAATATGTTGTAATTGTAACGGCTTATGACAACACCAACAAACAAGAAAATTATGAGTCGCCGAGACTCGGGAGAGATGGAGGCTTGGAGCACATATGAGATACATAGGGTGGAAATGAGAAAGGCATATCTTGCTGAACTTGATGTCCTCATAATTGAGCATGCTATATCGTAAAGACAAAAGGTATTGTATTGGATCTTGTAATATCTACTCTGAGAGCACGCTGTTCAATGTGAAGACGCCCCAACGCCATCTCTTTTATACGCCGACCTTGGCCCATTCATATCCGTCCACCCAGTACTCATTCAGACTTTTCAGATCGTAGAGCGTATCAAGAGAAGTGGATGCCTTCTTCGTTGAAGGCAAACAGGAGGCGGAGGAAGTCGTTCTCGTCACACTTTCCAGATCGCTTGTCAGCCAGCTCGGTCACGTCCTCGAGCACCTTGCGGATCTTTTCTCGGACAAGCTCGGCCACCTTTGTCTTCTTTCGCTTGCTCTTTGTCTTGGCGGTTGCTGAGTTTTGCATCTCCTTGAAGAAATCGGGGGCATCCTCGTCCTCATCGACGTCCATGCCGCCCTCCTCGGCGTCACCATCCTCCATGTCCATATCGTCGTCCTGGCCATCCTCAACCAGGGTGTCATCAACGGGAACGCCATTCATGGCGCACCAAGTACGGTAGTTTCGCTCAACCATAGCCAGCACCTCCTTGGTGCCGAGCCAACTCGCGCGAAGAGTCTTGTTCTTGCGGACGAAGCACACTCGCAGTAGACCATCCCACTCGTCCCAGCTGACGTTAGGGCGGTCCTTGCCCGTCTTGGGCTCAATACGAACAACGGAGGACTCGACTTGCGGCGGGGGGCGGAAGTTGTTCTTGCCGACCTTCATGATGTGCGTGATCTTGGCCCAGAACTGGGCGTTGACCGAGAGGCGGCAGTAGAGGGCGTCACCGGGACGAGCTGTCAGGCGCAGGGCGAATTCGCGCTGGAACATGAGAACTGAGGTACGAGGAGGGTTTGGAAGGGAGAGGAGCTTGAAGACGAGGGGACTGGAGATCTACGCAACAGTTGTTAGTTGGCACCTTGACAAGACTGGTGTGGCATACTTGATAGGGGGTGTTTGATATGCAGACATCAAACTGCGGGAGCTCAGTCTTGATAACATCGCCCAGCAAGACCTCGAGTTTCCTCTGCTCAGGCGTTCCCTGCACACGCTTGGTGACTTCGGCCGCCATTCGGGGATCGACCTCAACACAGATACATTTCTTTGCGCGCTCCAGGATACGGACTGTCAGGTTACCAGTACCGGGACCGACTTCTAGAACGGTATCCGTGGGCTTGAGAAAGGCCTTCTCGACAATGGCATCCGAGACACCGGGGTTCTTGAGAATATGCTGGCCAAAGTTGGTGTTGAACTTGAAGACGTTGTTCTTGTTGGAGTTGGAACCGCCACCTCCACCACCACCGCTTGGTCGTTCGTACGGCGTGCTCGATGCGCTGCCACGCTTGGCGTGCTTTATCTTGGCCATGATGTAGTCAATTTGGCCTCGTCGTCGCTGGTTCTGCGATTCAAAATCACTAGAAATCAAATCGTGGGGTTCCTTGTGGAGGGGCGTTGGTGAACTTTTTTTCGGCGTTATCTTATCAATTAAGGGACTGGGTGTGCTAATATGCCCCAGTCCGGGTGTCAAAATATCGCGGAAAACAGTGGGCACATTGCCACGCTGCGTTGGGATTTTCACCCGTATCATTTCTGTTTTGGACCTCTCAATCAGCCTCAGTTTACTGCCTAGACTTTGGCTTGTGGCTAAATTGGAGCTCTGTCGCAACATCCTTCTTTTTTCAAACCCAACTCATCACCTTCACTCAACGCAATCGCTCATTTCAACCTCTAATATCGGAAGCGCCAACAGGCCCCGTCGCGAAAATGTCGGGACGACGCGACTTTCTCAACCAGCCAGCGCCTGAGAACTATGTTGCTGGTCTTGGACGAGGCGCAACAGGTTTCACGACACGATCCGATCTTGGTCCGGCTAGGGACGGTCCCAGCGAAGATCAGATCAAGGAGGCCCTTGCGAAGCGCGCCGCTCAGCTTGGCCTCGCGCCGGACAAGAAGGGAAAAGAGAAGGAAAAGGAGGACGAAGGCGGCGACGACGATGATCGATACCAAGACCCTGACAACGAGGTTGGACTCTTCGCCGGTGGCGTGTACGACAAAGATGACGAGGAGGCCGATCGGATATGGGAATGGGTGGATGAGAGGATGGACCGAAGAAAAAAGCAGCGAGAGGCGCGAGAGCAGGCCGAGAAGGACGAGTACGAACGCAACAACCCCAAGATTCAGCAGCAGTTTTCCGACTTGAAGCGCGCCCTAGCGAGCGTAACGGACGACGAATGGGCGAACCTGCCCGAGGTTGGCGATTTGACTGGAAAGAACCGACGTAGCAAGCAGGCGCTGCGACAGAGATTCTATGCTGTCCCCGACAGCGTCCTTGCGGCGGCACGCGACTCGACTGAGATGGGCACAACTGTCATGGACGAGGGTACGGCATCTAGTTCTGGTGACGCTTCGGACGGGACCATGACGAACTTTGCCAAGATCGGAGCAGCTCGAGACAAGGTGCTCAAGTCCAGGCTGGAGCAGGCTGGCACCGACTCGGTTGCGGGAGGCACCTCGACGAGCATTGATCCTCAGGGTTACCTCACGAGCCTCAACAAGATGCAGATGAGTGAGGCGCAGGCCCAAGTTGGAGACATCAACCGTGTGCGCGAACTGCTGCAGTCGGTTGTCAAGACAAACCCTACAAATGCGCTTGGCTGGATCGCTGCGGCACGACTGGAAGAGCTGGCAGGCAAGATTGTTACAGCACGAAAGACGATCGACAAGGGCTGCACACAATGTCCCAAGAGTGAGGATGCGTGGCTGGAAAACATTCGACTCAACAACGACTCCCCCAACGCAAAGATTATTGCTCGCAGAGCTATCGAGGCGAACAACACTTCAGTGAGGCTATGGGTGGAGGCTATGAGGCTGGAGACGCTCCCTAGCAACAAGAAGCGAGTTATTCGGCAAGCTCTGGACCACATCCCCGAGTCAGAGGCTCTGTGGAAGGAGGCTGTCAACTTGGAGGAGAACCCAGACGATGCCAAGTTGCTCCTGGCCAAGGCAACAGAGCTGATTCCTCTATCGGTTGACTTGTGGCTGGCTTTGGCCCGTCTGGAAACACCCGAGAACGCCCAAAAGGTCCTGAACAGAGCTCGAAAGGCTTGCCCGACATCATACGAAATCTGGATTGCGGCCGCGCGACTACAGGAGCAGCTCGGCCAAGGAAACAAGGTTAATGTTATCAAGCGTGCCGTCCAGGTTCTCGCAAAGGAATCTGCCATGCCCAAGCGTGAGGAGTGGATCGCTGAGGCTGAGCGGTGCGAGGAGGAGGGTGCCATTATTACGTGCGAGAATATTATCAGAGAGACCCTTGGTTGGAGTCTAGACGAAGACGACGATCGCAAGGATACATGGATGGAGGACGCAAGGGCAAGCATCAACCGAGGCAAATATGAGACGGCGAGGGCGATATATGCCTACGCGTTGCGAGTGTTCGTTAACAGCAAGACGATGTGGATGGCCGCAGCAGACCTGGAGAGGAACCACGGCTCTCGAGAGTCACTCTGGCAGGTGCTGGAGAAGGCCGTTGAGGCATGCCCCAAGAGCGAGGACCTGTGGATGATGCTGGCCAAGGAGAAGTGGCAAGCGGGAGAGGTGGACAACGCACGACTTGTGCTCAAGCGAGCCTTCAACCAGAACCCCAACAACGAGGATATCTGGCTGGCTGCCGTCAAGCTCGAGTCGGAGAATGGCAACGCGGAGCAGGCAAGGAAGCTGTTGGAGATTGCTCGTGAGCAGGCCCCGACAGATCGGGTATGGATGAAGAGCGTGGTGTTTGAGCGGGTTTTGGGCAATGTCGAGGCAGCACTTGACCTTGTGCTACAGGCTCTTCAGCTCTTCCCGGCGGCAGCGAAGCTATGGATGCTCAAGGGCCAGATCTACGGCGACTTAGGCAAGCTGGGCCAGGCGAGAGAAGCCTACGCGACCGGAGTCAAGGCGGTTCCCAAGTCTGTGCCTCTGTGGCTTCTATACGCTCGCCTCGAGGAGAATGCCGGCCTCACTGTCAAGGCTCGATCAGTGCTTGATCGTGCTCGACTGGCAGTGCCAAAGAATGCGCAACTGTGGTGCGAGTCGGTACGACTGGAACGGCGAGCGGGCAACCTGGCGCAGGCCAAGTCAATGATGGCCAAGGCGCAACAAGAGGTGCCCAAGAGCGGACTGCTCTGGGAGGAGCAGATCTGGCACCTCGAACCGCGGACACAGCGCAAGCCTCGCAGTCTCGAGGCCATCAAGAAGGTGGATAGCGACCCGATCCTGTTTGTGGCAGTAGCCCGCATCTTCTGGGGCGACCGCAAGCTGGACAAGGCGCAGAACTGGTTCGAAAAGGCTCTGGTGCTGGACAGTGACTGCGGCGACTCGTGGGCGTGGTACTACAGGTTCCTGTGCCAACACGGCACTGAGGAGAAGCGGGCGGACGTGGTGACCAAGTGCGTTCTCAATGAGCCGCGGCATGGCGAGGCGTGGCAGGCTGTTGCCAAGAAGCCTGAGAATGCCAGGAAGAGCTGTGAGGAAATTCTCAAAATGGTTGCTGCAGAGCTTGAGTAGCGGTTTGCACAAGACCGAGGGAGGTTAGCTTGCAGTGTTTTTGGAGCTTAAATATCAAAATAGCTTGAAGGTTTTGGAGTTTGGAAACTGGGTTGCTTTATCGAGATACTAGGGAGGTTAGAGAGGTAGACATCATCCATGATGGACATGTCGTGATGCACGCACGAATAATATTCTTCCCTGTAGTCTTGGCCTGAACAAGAGGTTGATTCGATGTTTAACCATCATTCATTGTTTAACTGATCATTACAAAGACACATGGTCAGTCTCTGCCCCTGGGTGAGAATGTCCCATCCGCTCAACCCATGCCTTATTACGAGGTCCGATGTTGATGAAAATAGTACACTTGCTTTCCGATGTTTGCCGGGTTCGTTTATTTGCTGCCGCCGCCGAACCAGCCCGAGATGCCGCTCTTGGCCTTGGCGGCTTCCTCCTCGACCTTGTTGTCGAACTTGTCGACGGCCTTTAGGGCCTCTGCCTTGGCGTCTTTGGCGTACGATTGAATATTGCTCTTGGCTACTGATGCCTGGCGGTCGGCCTCGGCGAGCTGAACATTTATGTGTTAGTATTTGGAGCTTTCGCGGGTCGCTGGAAAGACATACAGCCTTGTCAACTTGGGCGCCAGCTTGTTGGCCGTAGCCCTTGAGGTCCTTCTCGGCGTCAACGGGAGAGCGACCGGGGAGGTGGCTCTTGACCTCGGCAGCGGCACGGTGGGCATCGCCTGTAAAGTGTGTGAGTTACAGTCGCGATGCGTAATTGGTATGAAATAGAGGATGCGCGTACTCTGTGCCTCCTCTTTGGCAGCCCTGGGGCTTCCACCAGCGCTGTAGAGGTAGTAGCCGACACCTGCGGCGGCACCACCACCGAGAATGAGGGGAAGACGGGACTTGGACATGATGAATGGCTGTGAGGTGTGTAAAGTCGAGAAAAGGGTTCTTTAGCAACAGCGTGTGTATTTGTTGGGTTAATGTCGGACAGCTGTGAGATGGCGAGAATGATCTGGATCGTGAATGAATGACGGAAGGGGAGACGGGGCGGTATTTATCAAGCTACGAAAGGTCCGAGAGTTTCCTCGTCTACCCTCATCTACTGTACTCTACCTGCCTTGCTTTCCTTGGGCCGAAATTTCCCATTTGCTCATGACGGTTGCGGGTGGTTGCAAATACATGACGTAGGTGCTGCGTTGACGGCGGGGTTGGAACCAATTCGATCTGGATCGCGATGATGATGGCTTGATACAGAGCCTGAAGGAATACTCGATTAGGCGACTAGTTTTTTATGATTTGTGAATTAAAGACGTTGCAGGGAGTTGTTGTGGAATTGAAAGCTGCATATGTATAAACGGCTTCGAATCATGGTAGATCTGCCGCGTAGTTGTAGAGACGGACTGTTGAACATCAATTGGGAGCTACACTAGGTACGTTGTGTCTTTAGTGCTCAACTAACATGTCTACCCCCTGCAGCAGTCTGGTTCCAGTAGGCTGGAGTTGGCAATGTTGACTTGTTCCATGATAACCTCAGTCGTTTTTTTGCTGTTATTCTCAGCCGACTTGAACAGACCAACTGCCGGATGCGTTTAACCTCTGTCTTCCAACAGGGTATACCTCCTGAGACATCCATGTCCACAGCAGCTGAATCGATAACACCGAGCCCCATCACTTGTCACATCTTGTCGTTGAATTATCATGACCGAGTCCATCAAGACTCGATGTCGATCACCAGCTTGCCCCACTGTTCGTCGCCCTCGATGGACCCGCCGACAGCGGCATTACATCATTGAACTTGTCGCTCCCTGGTCTTTTGCCCACATGAGCTTCCTACCCTATCGACGAGTCCTGGTGAAGATCACGAAGCGATACAACGCGGTTCTTTCAATTGGAGAAGCTATTTGATGTTTTAATTGAGGCCTCATCCTTGGTCAAAGAAGCCTCCCGCCTTCTTCATTCCTCAATGCTAGAAAGTTGCCGTAGCCCTAGCTTTAACGGAGGATGCCTCCTGGTGATTGCCCTTCCATCTTAGCTGGGCGCCCCGCCGCAAGATCGTCCTGCTAAAATCAGGTTGGACCGCCCTAGTAGCGCCTCCCCCCAAGCTCACGACGACATCTTTTCTCCTTACCTTGGTTTTGACTTTTTTTCTTTCCCTCTGCTTCAACTTCGACCTCTTTCTGAAGCGATCCTTTTTTTTGTGTCGACCGTTTTGATATCCATTTTCATTACGCTCTTGCCTGCGAAATTTCGGCTCTGGGGCCTCCGATTTGCTCTCCGCTCGCCCAGAGCTGCTTCCGTCACTTTGACGCCTTGCGCCTCCTGATCATGCCCCCTACGACGAATACCGACCGAACAATCTCTTGCTTGTGAACGGGCGTCTCGCCCGCCGCCATCCAAGGCCCAGGTGCTACACGGCACATCTGCCATGCTGAGGGTCAAAAGCTCTCGTCGTCCCCAGGGACTGAAACCTGGTGACTATGATCACGAAATCGATCTCGTCGACCACGATGCTGTTCGGACGCCCGCCGAGTCCACCACCCCCGAGCCCGCCAGCATGGCGAGGTGCTCGACGACCTCGCGCCTGTTAGCCCTAGATGACGACGAGGAAACGGAACATGGACAGAACGGAGAGAATGGACACCAGCATAACGGACAGAACGGACAAAACAAGAAGGACGATGGTGAACAGCATAGGCAGGACGACTCGCAGACTGAAGACGGCAATGGTCTTGGATCATCCTCATCTCGAGTTCCTAATGGAGAAGACCTGCCGCACCCCATGATGAGGCCATCGATTGAGGTTCAAGGTTAGTCTCCTCGTAACACCAGGCGACGCAACTCCCCTAACACGCCAATAGAGCCCACACCCCAAGCCTTCCATGGAGATCATCCCCAAGTCATGATCAAGAAACCACACATCGAGCGCGAGACTGCGATAGACATTTTGTACGAGAATGAGAGAGGTGGTTTCCTTTGTGGTATCGCCCTCTTCTCTGGTCAGGCCCTCGGAGGCCTTGACCCGCCTGCTTGGAGTAAGCTCACACTACATCCCCGCAACATGGCAACAAGAAATGCTGACCAGCTTCCTATTAAGCCAATGCCTACCACAAGGCATCGCCGACTAACATTCATACTGCTCAAGTCCCAGACCCTACCTGGGAATGGGCATGGCCTGATTGGCGCGTCAATCACCAGGAGGGCGTCGACGAAGAAGGCTGGGAATATTCGTTCCATTTCTCTAAAAAGTTCTCGTGGCACCGCGGCAAATGGTGGAACTCGTTCGTCCGACGGCGTGCCTGGACACGCAAGCGGGTGAGAAAGAGGCCCGAGGATGTCTCGACGGATCCACACATGCTCAACGCCGACTATTTTGCGATACGCCCTGCTTCATACAAGTCTCACCAGTCGCGAGCGAGCGTGGCTAGCAGCCGTCTTAGTCGCTCAAGCATGAGCCAGATTTCGGCTGCGGACGAGAAGCCGCCCGACATTGAGCACATCGAGGACCTTATGGAGACCCTTCGACTGGCCAGGATAGACAGGGAGAAGCTCGACGCCGTTGACAGTTACCTGGAGCACGGGACAGACCTCGCCAAATTGCAGGACGAAATGCACGAGATCATGTCACTGTTTGTTTTCCAGGCATCACGGCGCATACTGCTCAGCCGCCTAATGCAGGTTCACGACGAAACGACAACACAAGTCAAGAAGACAAACACAACAGAGCTGCGGGAGCGAAACCAGGCGCTCAAGGATGCTGTGCACCACGCAGACGAAGAGGTGCGAAAGCTGGCTTACTGGAGCGATGTCAAGCAAATGGCCGAAAGCGGCGAGGCCAAGGACGCTGTCAAGGGCGACAAGGGATGGGATGAGAGTTGGGAAGGTGTAGACCAGAGCGGAGCATCCCATCCGGTACCAGACAATGCCAAACCCAATGGGAAATAAGCCGACCTGGAGTTGTGCCGCAAAGGCGTTTCTTTATTGCTCATAGCCATGTCGATTCATGAGGGTATTTCATCATGGGAAGGAGCAGGAATGGATGGATGCTTGGGTGATAGTTCCGGAAGTCATTTTGGGCGGGAAACCGGATTAGGGGCGTTTGATATGGGTTTTAACTCGACGCTTTGTCGTCAGTTGCCATAACGGGATAATGCTGAACCCCTTGTCAGAATTTTCTTGGTTGTAAGAGAATATATATCAAGTCATTCATGTTATGAACGAAATCAACGTCTGATATGTTCTGGTTGCTGCGCATGGGGTGCAGTTGAGGGCCCACGTGACCCTCCTGCCGACATCGCGGCTGCCGTTATCGCGATAGCCCGCCCGCCCATCTTTTTTCCGCTCTCCATTGAAGATCCATCCCAGGCCCTCACAACCCAGCATTGACGACGATCGACGGGCCGCACTATATCCAACGACTACGACAATGAGCGACACATAATCAATGTCCCTGGGGATCAAGTCAATATGGAGGGCGCGGCCGCGATGCTCTGCCATCGCAGGACCTTTGCTGATTTCCAGGGCCCAATTACCCTCCAGGGTCCTAAACCCCCACCAAACTCTCCTCCGACTCGAGTCGACGACGACACAACCAGGGTCGAGAGGCCTAGAAGCCTCCACGGAGACGGCTCTTGCGACATTGGGCGACAATCCGAATGCGGGCCTTGAAGCGACCGAACCTCACGACGAAGCGACCCCAGAACATATGGCTGCGAGTCTGGTGACGGACGACTCTCCAGAATCTCGGAACAAACTCTTCAAGGATGCTTTCAGGATCGATGCAGTGCGGGCGGCCGAGGATAAGGGTGCATTGAAAGCTCACAAACCCGTAATTGGAAAACCGCTCCAGTACCCCAATTCAGCGGCGACAAAGGCGAGCATCGAGGAGCACATGCGAGATGCGCGACGGCAGCTCGGACTTGGGGTCGTCTGGGATCACTTCAACAAGAAGGTACCAGAATGGACCGAGTGCTTCAAATTGATGAAGCGCATGACGCCGCAGTGGAGCGAGAGAGCCAACATGTCGGCCGTGAGGATTGTCCTGCCCAAGTCGTGGGATCTTGAAGTCAACAACCAGAACCTCGAGTACGTCGACTCTGCGACGGGCGTTCTGCAGAAGCTGCGAGCTGCGGTGGACAAGAACCCGTCGGCCATTGTGCTTCGTGGGCAGAGCAAGATCCTGGTCAAGGTGGCTGACGAGATCGTGCGGTACTGCAAGGAGGCCGAGATTTACGAACTGGGAGAGGTGGCGACCTCTGACTACAGGACGAGACAGCTATGGCCGACCATCGAGAACGCACCTAATGGCGGTGCCTCGTTGCCGGATGACCATAACGACAACATCTGGGTGCACAAGGAGTACCAGCCGCATCTGATAACGGTGCCTTATGAGGACATCCCCCGACCCGAGGTGTGGACGAGGGATAACTTTGAGCATTATATTGCGAGTCTGGTCTATGGCAGGCTACCTTCACACCTGGCGATTCCCTTCTACGGCCAGCGCCGCATCAACGGGAGAAACATTGACACGGACGGCATACGCATAAAGCTGATCGTCGACGCTTTTGAAGACCCTGCAGCCCGGCCTTTCATCACAGTTCCGGTCCTCAGGATGACCGTCTCCATGATGACTTTCAGGGGTGGACATCGTGCCTCGGCCAACCGTCTTGTGCAGCTGGCGGAGGAATGGGGTGTCCCGATGGACACTGACATCTACAACATCATGCTCGAGGGCTACGCTCACAAGCGTGATATTGGCTTCTTCTACGGGTTTCTTCGCAAGATGCAAGCACGGTACTTCCACCCCAATATCCGCACCTGGCTCCTCTTCCTTCAGCTCATCAGGGGAGAGGATGAGAGGAGGCAGGTGATTGTGGCCATGTATGAGCTGGGCATGTTCAACCATGCTGCCACGCGCCGAGGCATTGCTGATGTCATGGCCTCTCTCGACTCGTACGCCGCCTTCAAGGCTGGTAGGACTCTCAAGGGCTTTCTTGCAGACCAGAAGGAGCGGTATGGTGAAGACTGGTTGGCCACCGACGGCCTCAACGACATCATCACAGAGCTTCTTCGCTTCCACCGGACAGAGGACCCTCGGATAGGAGACTGCAAGAAGCTTGTCAAGATCCACACAGATGCAGGCCGCCGCATCGACCTCAAGACCATCAACATCTTCCTCAGGCACTCGGCGCTCACCCGTGACTGGGACACGGCGCTCTGGGCCATGTCACTCTTTAAGGAGGCCGGCTGCGAGCCCGACCAAGAGACCTACACGGCGCTCATGTCTCTCTCTGTGCGGACACGCTCGCCGCATGCCCTGGGCACCGTCTACTTCTATGGCGTGCTGCACCGCAAGCTCAAGAAGGCATCGCGCCAGATGCTGAGCAAGGTGCTCCTCGGCACGCACCACGACACCTTCTGGAGGACCTGGGAGCACCAGCCGGGCATCTTCCCCAAGGATGCCATCCCAGACCTCGAGCTTAACAAGATCCCCCGCTTCTTCGCCGTAATGTCGCGTATAGAGCGTGTCATCCTCGATCGCTGGGCAGGCTATGTCCCAATCAAACCCCTGGAGCGCTCCCTCGAGCTCGCCTACCGTTCCAACGACAAGCCCATGCACCACCAGCTGCGCGCCGGCAAGCCTATCAAGGTGCAGGACCTCGTCGTCAAGCTTAGACGGGTCGACGGCCAGGAGGGCAATATCAACGTGAGGCTTTTGGGCCGCTTCGATCCCTTCCGCATGATCGAGAACTGGGTTGAACCAGAACCTCGGCAGGATCAGGGGTCTGGCTGGGTCGATCCGGATGGATCAGAGATGGAGCAAAAGCCCAAAAAGGAGTCTGAGCCAACGAGTCATGAAGCTCAGAGTTTACCACCACCCGAGAGACAGCCGTCTTCTGATCCATCGCCATCCGCTGGTACACCCGCCAGCTAAAGGCTACAACCCTATTCCGCCTGAACCGTCATGTATCACCATATACTACCATCTTGTACATCACACATCTTGGGATACCTCCTCATCCTGGAACAATCATATTGTCACGACACATGAATACCATGTATAACTAGTAAAAGAGAAGCATACTCGAAGAAAATAAAGAAGTAACGAGCCATGAGAACTGACAACTACCGCGTTGATCAACCCAGAAATATATATGCTTGAGCCAAAGTATAGTGTACATGTAAATGTCGTTAAACCTCACGAGTCAGGTCATAAATATCACGCATGTGCACTGGGGTAAGCAGTTGAAATGACAGCTTTCTTGACTCACAGCCCGTAACCCAAAAGGATCTTGTAAACCTTGCCCTGTATATGCCATCCCCCTTACTTCCTTCATGCTGTTTCTAAACTGGCCCAGCTATACTTGGAACGTGTGTGCGTGTGTGCTTGCGTGTGTATCCCGGCTGTAAATGAGTTTGGGACAAGGTTAAAACCCGTCAAAGGTCATGATGTTTTCAACCAAGGAAATAAGAAAAAGGATGGTCTCGAGAAACATGAAGATGGTGATGGTGATGGTGATGATGGACGGTGACCAAGAATGTATGTGGAATCCCAATGCGTAAAAACGTCAAACAAAAGGTTTCTCTCTCGCTCTTCTCTCTTCTCTCTTGTATTTCCCCTCCTCGCGCACTCCAACACACGGCAATCCTCTCCTTGTCGCTCTTCCCGCGACGCGCCTGGGCGAGCAGCCGACGAGGGCTCACGCAACGATCCAGATTCGACGCCAGTACACCGACAAAGTTGGGATGCAAGACCTAACATGAGAATATCTGACATCCAGCCTCCCCAATCGTCCTCATCATCGTCCTCGCCCTCGCACGCACTACCCCATCTTCCCTTCTTCCTTCGACCTTTAGAACCTCCCGTTACACCGGGATCCGAGAAACATGGCCAGCAACGCAAGTACTAGAGGGACGCTTTAATTCAGAACCGGATTCCCGTTCAATGAAGAAGCCACCTTATTCCTTCTTGATCTCCTGGGGAGCCTCCTCCTTCTTCACCTCTACCTCGGCGGGCTTCTCCGTGGGCTTCGGCTGGGCCGCAGGGGCGGGATTCGACTCGGCGGCGTTGCTAGAGGCGGGTGCGGTCGCGGTCGCGGCGCCGGGGGCAGCTACAGGAACGGTTTCCTTGCTGTCGGTGGACGTCGTGTTCTTGGCGACCTGGCTCTCCAGGTCCTTGTCTTCGTCGGCGTTGTCGAACATCTCGGTGTCATCTGAATCCGTAAGAACCTCAGTGCCATCGCCGAGGAAAATGATCCGGCCTCGGTACCCACCAACGCCGAAGCTTCGTCCTCCCTTGTTCTCAGGATCAAGCTCATAGCCGCTATCGCTATCTTCAAAGTTGTGGTGGACTCCAGGCCCTCGGAATTCGGCTGAAGAGAGATATGTCAGCCTGTGCTTTTCGGCCCGGAGCTTGACACCAGTGGCATGGCAGATGTGTCCTGCTGCTCGTGGACTGTAGAAGGACCATTCGTACCGTACTCGGGGGGAGCGCAAGGGCCGTCACCGTTGGCGACTCGGCGAGCAATCTCTTCGTACCACTCGTCCTTGGTCTTTCCGTTGAGGAAACCGACAATGCACATGGTCATGTTGTCACAGCCGACGCCGCCCGTCTCGGAGTTGGAGGCCAGACAGTTGTCCATCATGTTCTCGCAGATCTTGTCGAGCTCCTGCTTGGCGGCGATGCCTCGGCGGACAAACTCGACCACGGCCTGGGAGGATTGGCAGTCCCAGATACCTAAGCTAGTGAGTATTGTCATTACCAAAGGGCCCAGCCTGATTCCACTCACCGTCACAGGCGATGACCAGGAACTCATCCTCGTCGGTGAGGTCGTGTTGCTCGACATCGGGGTAAGCGGTAACAATCTGGTTCTCGGGAGACAGCTCGGCACTCTTCTTGAACTCAAAGTCACCAATAGCGCGAGAGAGGGCGAGGTTTCCATTCACTCGGCCAAAATCGACAAAGCCACCGGCAGCTGTGATTCGGTTCTTCTCGTCTAGTGGGGGTGTCAGCACGGCGGCTGTCGCAATAGAGATGCCCCAGCGTGAACGGGAGCGGGCAGATGCGACTAACTCTCGAGTTGGGGCTTGTGGTCCTGGGACAAAGGCTTGGCACGTCCCTTGATGCCAAGAACTCCTCTTGAATCACCAGCGTTGGCCTGTGAGTTTATCTGTTAGCCCTGCGTTCCGTGAAGGGATACCCCTCGGCCAGGCCAGGTTGGTTGGTTGGTGGGGCGGGGCCAACGTGGGGAAGCGAGGCAGCGGGCGGACTGGACTGGACTGACGAGATAGAGCTTGTTTCCGGCGATCAGGCTGACACAGGCTGTGCAACCCGAGACTTCTTCTTCGTACTTGGGATCTGACGTAGAGGAAGCATATAATGTTAGCGGGCTTCGAGTCCTGTCGTGAGCGAGAAAAGGCGCAAAATGGAGAGACGATGATCATGTGGGGAACTAGCTGGCGCATCGTATAGCACATCGTATACATACCGTTGAGAATGGCGCGGTCGGTCGCGAGGAAGCCGTCCTTCAGACCCTGAGCGTAGTCACCCGACTTGAAAGTATCCTGCTTAAAGATGATGTTGTGGATGTTTGCGCCGGCGAACAATGCCACCTTGTCACCGCCGTGGCCGTCGAAGACGCCGAAGAAGGACAGCTTGCTGGAGTGAGTCTTGTTCGAGTCTAGGTCGAGGACTGCCGTGTGGGCGTCCTCCATGCTGATGCGCCAGCCCTGCATGGCAGAGACGCCGTAGATGAGGCGCTCATCTTCACCTTTCTCCGAAGTCTGTGAGGGTTTGGATCAAGAGTCAGCGGGACAAGGTCTGACGACATGACATGGCATAGCAAGCAGGGCGGAAGCATCGGAGAGGCGGGGAAGTAGACAGCGCAAGACGGACGTCGAGGGCAGCAGCGGTCGAGGCAGAAATGGCCTATGACGCATGTCTTGTCCGTTCTACTTGGAAAAGGCTGGCGATTCATGCGCGGCTGGAGGTTTTGGTGGTGGCCCGGCGTGGAGAGAGGGGCTCATGACCAGGCAATGCCCCTCTCGCGCGAGTCCGCAGGTGCCAATCCCAATGCTCCAAACCAAGACCAGATGCAGAAAGGACGGAGACGCGGAGATTGATGGACCAAGAGCACACAATTTGGCGATGACAAGGCAAAAGGGAGCAAAAAAGGCACAGCACGTACCTTTTCGACAACGGGCTCCGAGAGTGTTTGGCCCATGACTGGAGGATTTCGGTTCGGTTCGATCGGTCGAGCGCTCAAGATCCCACGACGAAGGAGAGAAAGATGGAAGTGAGTGAGCGAGCGAGCGAAGCGGGAAATGCGAGAGGAGGAGATCGGCCGACGGAGGGGTTGGCGGGGAGGGGCTTCGATAGAGGGGAAGCGTTCGACCTAGGCGCGCGGTGGGGAGGGGGGGGATTTGTTTGGATGAGGTCTCAAGGGGAACGAGATTATCAAAGTGTGATACTGGGGAGAAGGAGAAGGAGTTGAAGGGGTTAGGGGAAAAAAACTAACACACGCACACGATGCCGGCGCCGGAAGCGTGGTGGAGGTGGATTCACGGTCTTCTGCGGAAGCGGGAGATGTGCGAGGTGCGAATGATGGGAGGGATGTGCGTGTGGATAGGTGCGGAACTGATGGTTTGGGTTGGTTTGGCTGGGAGCTTGGAGCAGCTCAGGCAACAGATGGAGGGAGGCGTAGCGGATATTATGGTGCTGGTCGCTAGCTTCTCAGTGGTGTTTATCGGTGGCTTAGTGAGGGAGGCACCTGCAAGGCAGATGAGCAGGGCATCAGCTAGCGGGCGAGAAAAATTGCTTAGGTGCTTTTAGGTGGGAGGAAGCGGGGTAGTATCGCTTTCCAGGTTGGCTGTCTGTGGCTGGTGATGATCTGGGCTTGCTTCCAAGTTTCCATGTGCCAACAACTCCCGTCTCTTTACGACGTCAGTCACTTCCTTTACCAGAACATCTGCCGCGGTCCAGAATCAAGTGCTAATCAAGGTTCCTGGTGAAGCATCGTCAGGTCCCCTACCAAGCGCCGATCCGACCCCATGAAATGGGATGGGATGGGATGAGATGGGATGCCCGTCAAGGCCCCGGTGCATTCCCCTGTCGCCTGGGAAATGGAACCGCCACCGAGACATGGACTCTGACACCATGACGGGCTCCAAACCAAACCGGTGCCATGACTCTCCGCCGATATCATCAAACCCATACCTGCATACCTGACTACGAAAACTGTACGATGCGCCCGAATCACCTTGGCGACCCGTGATAATGCGAACCACCACCTGTCAAGGCTAAAAAAGCAGGCGTTCCAGACTCTCCGGCTGCAGAAGCAAGGAAGCGAGTGAAAGAAAAATAAGAGAAAAAAAAAATCCTGCACCGTCAGCTGCTGGCGCCTAAATACCTGCCTACCTAGACCCGAGATAGTTCCCCCATTGTTGGCCATCGCGCATATCCTCGCTGCATTGGGACGAGACGAGGGGGGACCTGAAAATTTCCATCTCCAATCCCCTTTGCTTTCGCCACCTACCAGCCGCGTGCGCGTGTCCGTCGGCCAATGCTGCCTCTTTCTCTGCTTTGGCTTGGCTGTGCCTCGTGAGCCCGGTTTGTGTGACTGCATTCTCTGCGCAAATTGATTTGCCCGGCTTCGTCCAGACAGATTCTGGACAGCACTGGATCGTACAGTCCATGTACCGGCAGACGCAAAGGTTCTCTGGTCGCGTGCCTGCTGACGGACCGGTCCGGCTGGAGCATGAACTGCCTGTCACATCACCAGCCAGATCCCATCAACGTGCTCGGGTGTGGCTGCGTCATCCGCTGTACATCAGTTACCAAATAGATGCTGGCCTACCTATTCAGGAATCCATTGCATTCATCATGGATCTTGGACGCTGTGTCATTCACGACTGCATGCATCCTTGTATAGAGAAGACTGCATTATATAAACTCATTAGGACTCCCCCCATCTAATAACTCCTCCTAGTTGCAATAGACATCGCCAACCAAATGGTATCGCTTCGAAGTACTCAAGTATATCTAGAAAATCTAGTACCCATCATCATCATATCAGCAAAACTGGCAGAAACACAGCGCTCGGGTATATATCATTCAATCCTTCAACTCCCCCATCCCTTAAAGAAACGCGTAGCTGCCCCCCTCTGACTTCTTTGCCGAGTCTTCTCTTCTCCAGTTCGTAGCCCGATCCTCCTCATTTCTCGGGTCCCTGTTGCCCGCCAAGTTGTGCCTGTGCCTGTAACTGTGACTCTCCCGCAACGATGGCAGTGAACCTCGAATGCTTGTTTGTGCATCTCCCCACTGGCTAGGCGATATCAGATCTGAACTGGCTCGCTCTCCTGGTTGCAGCCAATCCTGGCTAGGACTCATCGGTGTGCTCGATCGTGCTGGGTGGAAGGGCGCCTCGTCGACGAGCTGCCGGTAGGACAAGCTCGTCGTGTCTTGTCGTGCCCCGAGCACCCGCCAATTCTCCGTCGATCCAAATGACGGATCAATGAAGAACCCCCTTGAAACATCTCTATCGTACCAAGCCCGGCTGCCAGGGCGGCTGCCTTCGCCGAGAAGTTGTTCGCTGGATAAGCGCACTGGTTCAGGTCGCCTCAGCTCTCGTATACTTTGACCACCTTCCCCTGGAGCTGCCTGATCTTGTCCTGGGCGGTGTTGGTCGTCGGGCCGTGTACCTGCTGCACTGCTAGGGAACCCTCCCGTCAGGAGTCTGGGGCTGGATTGGTGAGAAGATGCGAAGGCCAACGAGCTTTCGTTGCCGCTTGAGAATGTGCCAGACTGTCCATGCCTCTGCCCATGCCCATATGCTCGCTGGCCCCCGATGTTGGGAAGGTCATCAATGGATGGAATAGTTAGGTCGAGTCCACTTCTGAAGGAGCTGCCCCCGGATTCTGAGAGGAATGCAGGTGGCGGTATCAGTTGATGTGTAGACTCAGGAAATGTCGTATCTGAGTGCGGACTCCTTGATGACGCTTGGCTCTGTCGTGCTGTCGCTGTCGCTGTTCCTTCTACCGTTACCCACGATCGCCTCCCGTCATCGCTACTTTTTATGCTGGTGGACCGTGAAATCCTAAAACTCGAGCCCTCGGCTACAAACCGTGATGGAACTTCGGGAGTTGTCATCGTCCCCATCGTACCCAATGTGGGGGATGATAATGACAACGTCTCTGACTCAATTTCCGAATATCGTTGCCTGGCTGGGCGGTGCAGTCGTTGCTCCATGGGACCAATGTTTGTGGCTTTCCCTGGTTCTTGCATGGTAGAGGTGGCTCCGTTAACACGCAAGCTTTCCAGCACTGGGCCGGAGATTTTATTGCGAAACTTGGCGGACAAGTATGTCTGTCGAGACCGACGCCGTCGAATGAGGCAAAAAATCAGCAGCATCAGGAGCAATATGAAGGCGAGAAGGGGCAAGAGGATTGCGAGGAGGAGGCTGCTGGTCGACAAGCCTTTACTGGAACCGCCAGTGGGTGCCTCGGGCTCTGAAGTCGTCTCGGTAGGTGCATTTGATGCAGTAGATGAGGATGTTTTGGTAGATGTGGAGGAAGTAGAGGCCTGGGACGTGGACGAAGGTGTAGGTGTAAATGCTAAGAGGCTCACGTTGAGAGTCTCAGTTTCTGTTGCATCTGAGCTTTTGGATGAAGCCGTAACCGACACCTTCAAGTCCCCTGATGCAGACCTTGGTACCTTTCCGGTAATGTTGAAACCTTCGAGTTTTAGCCAATCCCTGTCCGGCTTGACTGATATCTCAACGGTAACGTCATCTGGGTCCCAAAAGTACGGCTCCAAGTCGATGTTGGCTTCCTTCCCCGCCCTTATCTCGATGTCATCAAATGTTGATTGGAAGAGTGCTGTTGCCACATTGACAACAGCGTCGATGGCTAACGTGTCTTGATACGAATCGCGAAGGTTAATGGTGAAGTTGGTTGAATGGTCGCCTTTCTTGGGTGTACCCTCGATCTTCCAGGTTTCCTCGTCGAGAGACAACCACTCGGGCATATTATCCACGGAGACCTCGACATCGCTTTTATCAACACGCTTGTTGTCGAGTTTGACACTATCCTCTAGGCCCTCATACTGGAGCTTCTTGCCACGTCTGGCATTCAGCGTGATGGTTGGATTGTCTGCGCTGAGTTTATGTCTCCCCACGGTGATGGAGAATGATATGGACACTGCTGAGAAGCCGACGATGTCGGAGGCGACAAGGTCGAAGTCAAATGTTTGTGGTGGCTGTATAAGTGACTCGAAAGGAGGCGTTTCCCCGCTAAATGTCAGGGAGCCGGCGTCGAACCTCATCCACGCAGGCAAGGGGCTGCTGTCGCCGGAGGTAGCGTAGTAATTGATCATGTTGGGATGGTGATCAAAGGTGCCGGGATCGAAGCTGAAGCTGAACTCGGTTGATGGATATGATATCAACGACGAAGGAGCGGAATAGTCGCCAAAGCCCCCGATCTGGTCCGAAAGAGGGATCTTGATAGAGGGACCTTTGCTTCTCGACACAACAAGAGTCGCAGTGAGAGATGTTGACCCGGTCCCATCGTCAGCAATGATTTCAACTTGCTGTCCCACCACATCTCCTTCTGGAACGGTATCGTCGGTTGGTGTCCCGTAGAGCTGGCCTTCGTCATCGATGGAGAGCCATTTGGGTGCATCCCCGAGAGAGTATGAGAGGTTGAAGTCTGACCGAAATGTGTATCGAGAAAAAGAGTACGAGAAGGGCTCGTCTACTCGGGCCACTGGTGGCAGTTGAGAGTTGATTGGAAAGTTCACAGTGGGCTGACCACTGGCAAACTGGGCAGCGAGGAGGAGAGAGGCTAGTATCACGAAAGAGAGCATCATGGCATGATATTGCGCTGTTCGGTACCAGATCGTGAAGCTGATGTAACACAGGACGCCATTCAAAAGTGAGTAAGGCTGCGGTGGAGGTCAAGGCCAAAGAAGAAAGAAGCCAGAAGAGGATCAAAAGACAGGAGGATGGGCGAGACCACCCAAAGGCATATCGTCACTTACATCTTGATGGCTGGTGAGATGAGGGCTTCTCGAGTAAAATACTACACCCTTCATTCCTGTACAGCTGCTCCACTGGGCCAGTGCGGGAGACGGGAGAAGGTCAACTGAGGGCAGTTGAGCCAGGGGACCAGTGCCCGGCCTGGCCGTTCATTGCGGGAGGAGGCAATCTGTCTCATCTTGAGGCACTCTGTGAAGGAAGATGGCGTAAAATTGTGGCGGGAGAGGGTAAAGTGGTAGTTTCCAAGGCTGGTATTGTTGTGCACGCATTCCTGAGCGAGGTTTATCAGCCAAAGAGGCGAGTGAGACATTCAGAGGCCACCTGGGATGAGCCGACTCGCCCAATCAGGGAGTTATCATATCGCGAGGGTGAAGGTGAAGACCCCATTTAGGTGGGAGAGGGAGGGCAACTATTAGCAATAACGGCGTCATTGGAAGCGATTGCATTGCTAAAGAGGCAAAGGGAACCACTTTTTGCTTGATTGCCCGAGAAGGGCACAATATCGATAAATTGACCATGGTCTTCTTGAAGGAGTCTGATTTCTGAATCACGAACCACACGCGACTGGCTCGTGCCAGCCTTCCATATGGATAGGCAAGTCACTATGCTCACTAGAGCTAAAGGCTGCTGCGAGAAAGACGTTGCCATCCGCCTACCAGTCAGTCTGATCAGCTAGAGCCAACAGCTGGTAGGTCGGTAGTTCAACGGGCCGAGAACGGGAGGAGCCCTTATCTCGATTAGTCGTTATCGTTTGTCGCGAGTCCCACGAAGCTTAACGAGCCAATCGATCGAAGTTCTCAACGAGTTCCGGACGAGTAGGATGAGGCGGAAGATGCGATGGAGAGGCTGAGGGCGGGTAAAAGGACAGGCAGGGCCCATTTGAGTCTGGATTGCATCAGCATTGGATCCAATGCAAAGCAAGGAGAAAAGGGCCCAACAAAGTTGAGGAGAAGATGGGAAGAGGAGAAGCGAGGAGCGGCAAGTGGCAGGCAGGTGACACTTGAAGCTAGTCGTGCCTTCCATACAGCACCAGGCTCCTTATCTCTTTCTGGGTTAGCCAGAACCGACGATGGCAAGAGCGAAGCCATAGATAGTGCCCTCACATCCTCTGACTTGTTGAACTCCCATCCTCATTATTTAACCCTTCAATCATCTTCACCTCCATATTCTCAAACCCCTCGACCGCTCCTGTTGATCAGCATCCCTTGGCCTCTCCCTCGCCATCCTCACGCTCGGCCCTTACCGACAACAAGGTTTTTGTCTCTTTCACCGTCGACACTGGTGACGCTATCCACCTAAGCGAGACCCCAAAGACATCACCACTTTCACAATGAGCAGTCCATCGTCGTCTCCCTTGATGGATCCCGTCGCCATCAGTGAGGATCTCACCCCGCTGCCGACTCTCAAGTCGATCGGCGTCGCACAGGTTGACTTCGACGGCGTCCTTTCTCAATCCCTCAAGCTGCGTGAAGATGTTCGGTCAGGGTGCGGTGGGCAAACGTGGCCTGCAGGTATGCTTCTCGGCAAGCACATGTTGCGGTATCACAGAGACAGTCTCAACAACGCCCGGATGTTAGTATCTCCTCAGCCTCTGAGCATGTGACCTGGCGCAGCGCTTCCTTGTGCGGACAGTGTGAGAGGGGAACGGCAACGGACCGGACTTGCTAACCTCGTGGGTCGCATTAGATTGGAACTCGGAGCCGGAGGTGGCCTCGTCGGCCTCGCCGTCGCTCTCGAGTGCGATCTTCAAAATCCTTTGCTATTAACGGATCAGACCGAGATGTTTGAGCTCATGCAACACAACATCAAGCTGAATGGCCTGCAAAGCAAGGCGAAAGCCATGGTGCTCAACTGGTGCGTGTTTCTAATACCCCATCCAGCACCAACACTGTTGGATGCCACCATGTTGGATGCCCATAAGGTTCACATACTGCATCGCCGAGAGCCAGTTGGCTAACAGTGGCCTGTCCATGTAGGGGCGAGCCTTTACCCGCAACTGTGCTGGAGCAAAAGCCAGACGTGATCTTGGCAGGTGAATGTGTTTATTTTGAGCCAGCGTTCCCTCTCTTGATGTCAACACTCAAGACGCTCTTGGAGTTGAACCCGTCAGCTGTTGTGTACTTTTGCTTCAAGAAGCGGAGACGGGCTGATATGAACTTTGTCAAGATGGCTAAGAAGGCTTTCAAGGTTGAGGAGATATTCGACGAGGAGCGGCCTGTGTTCCAGCGCCAGGGTCTGTTCCTCTTCTCGTTTACTCGCCGCACAGGTCAGCAGCAAGGTCAGCAAAAGGCAGCCAGCAAGAGCCAGGGCGAAACCCGATTGGCGATGAATGGCGACAGTCAAGCCAAGGACGTTTCGTCTTAACACCATGATCTGTTGTCGGCATGCATATTGAACTCTGGACTTGCACATTTTGCTCAGCACAAAAGCAACAGCAACAGCAACCGATCCTCGACTGTACACCGACGAAGGCAGCTCTGACCAACGAGAGCCTGCAACGTCGTCCAGTCCCCTCCATACACTTGCAATAGATCCATTCTGGCGCACGTGCTAGCCTCTGTACCGGGTCATCCGAGAGGGCCGAGAAGTTGGCATGCAGGAATTGCTTCCTTCAGTCAGACTGTATTGCACATTGGTGGTGGTGGGCGAGGTGTGGGTGGCCTACACCGGCTCCCCACAGGTTGCGGTTTTCTACTGGATTAAAGGGGGCTGGGCTACCAAAGAAGAGAGAGCCGCGTGTCCCCGCTGCAAGTTTTGCTTGTTCTCTGCGGGCTTTATTCATGCCTCTCTTGGCTCGCGTTGGCTTTGTCAGAGGGAGGGAGTTGTCAGCGACTTGCGCAAGGGCTGGTTCACGGCACATCCAGCGCTTGCGTAGGTACATGGAGAGGAGGGCTGGAGAGTTTGAAAGTATTGAAAAAGTCAATCACACCGCATGGTTTTGAATCACATGGAACGGAACATGACAGAAAGACAGATGGCATATGGAAGGCGAGCAACAGACGCCCGAGTCACGGAGTTTCAACGTCACACATGCATTCGCGCCAGAGATGAACCGAACGACCCAACGAGAGAACAAGATGAGAAAGACTTTTTTTTCTCTCACACCATGGTTCTTTGAGTTTTATTCAGGCCAGTGCAAGCCATGAGCCGCTAGCGCACCTGGCTGTGAGGTGGCACCCCAGTGACGGTTGTTCACTGGACTGGGCCGTGTTTCAACTCCTGCTGGGCTCCCTCCACACCTCCAGGATGCAAGTTGACTCGTCGGTTCGGCGGCCAGTGCTCCATCCGCCAGGTAAGCCTCTCAGTTTCGGGCCAGGCACAGGGCGCCAGCGGAGGGAGGGGAGGGAGATCGATGCAGGCCTCCCTCCCACCATCTTTGACCCTCCAACTTGTTCTCGTCGATTCTGGCTGCAATAATCCCGCCGTGGCCAGGCACCCAGAGACTGCCATTGGCCCTCCCCCGACAATGGGCGCGCCCCTGGTACCTGACAAGAGGCCCAAAGCCGGAAGCTGGCGACAGGGCGGCCCCTTGCAGCATGGCCAATCATGGTAGGGCTAGCTGAGGAAACTTGGTTTGTGTCGGGCCACGGTGCAGTCCAGCCCTTTCAGAGAGACTCGTGCAGGCCTCCGTGCCGTTTGCCAATAACTGATTCGAACAGTCCACTCAAGGTGTGTTGGACGACATGACTCTAGTGAGTGTGTTGACGTCCATACCTGCGCGGTTACACGTCAGTTGATCTGTTTCCGGGTGCCGGATGAGGAGATTCTGAGTCGTTGCTCCCAGCCTGCAGCATTCAAACTTCGCTCTGATCGCGGCGGCCGACATGACCGTCAGCGGGCTCTGACAGAACAGTCAGAGAAGAAGGGCTTCCAGCACTGAACAATGCCCCTGGATGGTGCCACGCCCCCCTGGTTTTCGAGCATGGTTCGGTCTCTTGTGGTCCCGGGCCTCTTCCCCTCTGTTGGGCTGTTCCGCTTGCATGGTCAAAGACGTTGACCTCTGGCTGGCCCCGGCAGATGGCAGTGACCCATGGAGTGGAGTGGACCAGTGAGGATCTCGAGTGCAGAGATGGCAGCTTTGCCACGCCCGTGCCATACCATACCATGCCGTCCGTTCTGCTCCCCACCCACCTTTTCGGAACCCCCAGGCACACACACTCAAGGAAGCAAACGGGGCAGCGCTAGGTACCTCCCTATGTGGGCTCGAAAAAACCACGCTCGGCTAGGGGCCCCTGGCCGAAGCTTTCTCAGCTGCTACCTCGGGGACGAATCCGGTACGACACTGTCGGCCGGCGCGTTGCTTGCAATTGCGGTACCCTTGACCTCAGCTTGTTTACGACAGGAGCATGGCTGGGCTCGTGGGCTAGGGCCAAGACGTTAAGAGCTAGCATGAGGGCCCAGCGGCGTCGGTTACGGCGAGGCGTATTAAGAACCCACGCTTCCTCCCTCAGTTCTGCCCCTGGTTTGTTTCCTTACCTACGAACTATTCGAGTTCAAACACCATTCCTTCCCACCTGAGCCGGACTCTTCTCTCTCACGCACACATTCCCTCAAACTCACGACGTCAACGTCCACTCCTTCCATTCTTCACTCTGTGCGAGTTCATTCCTGTTGAACAGAATCTCGCCTAACCTTCCTTTAACCTTCACTACACCGCGTTGAGATACCCTTTTGTCTCCCACATCAAGAGACATATCACAGCTACAACCACGCCTTTGGTTGGAATCAACAAGAACTCGAAAACAATAACAGAAAAAGGAACTATCAAGAACTCACAATGAAGTCCTTCACCATCGCCTCTGCCCTCTTCGCCGCTGTGGCCGTTGCCCAGCCCCATGGCAAGATCCACGGCATCCACCACCGCCGCCACCACCAGAACGCCGAACGTGACGTTGTCATCACTGAGGTCGAGTGGGTGACTGAGTACGAGTATGTCACCAAGATGGTCGACGCGACCACCACCGTCTGGATCACCCCCGGCCAGGAGCAGGCCCAGCCCACGACCTCTGAAGCCGCCAAGTTTGTCGAGACCCAGGCTCCCTCGCAGCCTGCTCCCAAGATCAAGAAGCCTGTCGAGGAGAAGAAGCCTGCTCCCACCACCACTCTGGTCACCAGCGTTTACACTCCTCCCCCTCCTCCCCCCGAGCCTACCACCACCGAGGTCAAGGAGGCCCCCAAGCCCAAGATTACCACCTATGAGGCTCCTAAGCCTGTCACCACCCAGCAGTACGTCCCTGAGCCTGAGCCCACCACTGCCGCCCCTGCCCCTGCCACTCCTTCCGTCGTCGATGATGGCTCCGACGATGAGGAGGAGAAGGGTAGCTCTGGTGGCAGCGGCGGTGGCAGCAGCGCCGCCAAGTCTGGTGAGTTCACCTACTACGACATCGGCATGGGTGCCTGCGGTGAGGACGACTCCGGCAAGGACGAGTCTGAGAACATTGTCGCCCTCTCTCACCTTCTGATGGGCGCTGTCTCCAACGGCAACCCCATGTGCGGCAAGACCATTACCATCAAGGCCAACGGCAAGACCACCACTGCCGTCGTCAAGGACAAGTGCATGGGCTGCGCCATCAACGACATCGACGTCAGCAAGAAGTGCTTCAAGGAGATCTCTGGCGATCTCGATGCTGGCCGCATCGAGGTCGAGTGGTGGTTCAACTAAGCACCATAACCACACCACGATGGATGCTCTCCCGGGTCTGGGAAAGCATGCAGTGCGCAGCTTGTTTCTATTACGATCTCTTTTTTCACGACTTGGGAATCTTGACACCCCTTGAAGGCGCCGGGGCGTAAAAGCAAAGGGACCTCGAGAGACGAGATGATTCATGTGTATATTCAGCCTCTATCTCGAGGCCCTCTGACAGATTCTGGATTGGGGTGTTTCGGTTTCTTGGAGGGCGGGTTCAATACGGTTCGCTTTCGTTGACTTCTTCTATGTACATAACACGTTTTATTTTGGCATGTGCAAGTTGGATAGACAAAGAAAAGTCCCGAGAATGAATGGGACGAGATTTCAACCATTTGGAAGTGTGGATTGCACAGTGATTTCCGCCTTTGATTGCGTTAATATCGTGGCAGATGAGTCCATGCTTGGCTGATCTTTGATTAGACGCCAAGAGGGTTGAAATTGGGTCTAGACGACGACCTCTGTTGTACACCCGCTGTACTGATCCTCCAGAATCCTTCTGCCGTCAGCTGCATGAGGCATGTGTCTCCAGTCAGCAGCTTAAACGGATCTCCCGCCCTGTATGAAACATTGGTAAATAACCCGAGTTCATTGTACGGGTCAAATGAAGATCTCTCGGGTGAGGGATAATTACAGAATGGCAGATGGAGGTCCCATTTTACAAGCATTGCGTAAAACATTTCGGATCCCTGAACGATCGTCCACGAAGGCACTCGTACTCTATTTGCAGGGGTGTGTCTCGTCGTCATAGCTTGACCCTTTCATGTCAATTCCCGCCCCTCCCTCCAGTAATAAATCTACAGAGACTAACCATGGAGAGTAATTGAATTGAGTAAACAAACAGAAACTTGAAAAGAGGTTGGGTTGGCTGACCCTTGTTCCGGAGTGACGTTCTATTAATACGGGGTATGAGGCATGGGATGATGGGGTTGCACGCAAATTTAGATGGACATTAAGACGGACTTGATGCTCGTCCATCCCGTCCATCCCGTCCCAAGAGGCAGGCAGAGGCCGACTCGCAGACCGTAAGACATACAGCGCATTGCACCGCACCCCGTACCCACCAAGGGGGTCAGGGGAGAACAAAGGGCCCAGACATAGCACAGCCTCTCAGCCTTAAAATTAGCAATACGGGACGGATACGCGTGCCCCGTGCTGTCCGTCTTGCACTCTCAGGTGCTGTTGGTAGGTCTTACAGCGGGCTTACAGCAGGCTCAGCAGCTCCTCCACGTACCGCCGTGTGTCGACCCCGATGCCCTGAGCCAGCCTCCCAGCACCATCGCCGCCGCCGGTAGAGGCGTCAGTGCGGAACCCGACATGGTCGCTTGCCCGGCGGATTAGAAAGATCTCCTTGGCCACCTCCGGAGTGCGTGGCTCCTGCGAGTCCGAGCCATGGCTGCTATTGTTGTCTTGATGATCGGTAGCCTGGTCGGGGTCCGTCTCGACCACGTCGGCGCCGGCCTCGTGGATTGTCGAGAGGTTGGTGCTCGCCGAGGGATCTTCCTGGCGGTCCAGCAGGCGTGTCCAGACGATCCACCACCCGCGGCTCGACTTCTCAGTCCGCTCCAGGGCGGTGGCGCGGGCCCGGGTGGCAGCGTACAGGTTGAGCAGGTGGAGGTGCGTGTTGAGGGCGTCTGGGCGGGACCAGGGCTTGGGATCGACGTACGTATCTGGGATGTTGGGTATGGAGGAGTGCACCGTCAGGGAGTGAGGATCCCATATGAGGTCGTATATGCTGTTCCCTGCGTTCCCACCACCGTCGTTGCCAGACCCGACGTCGGCTCCAGGCCGCTCCGGGCGGTATCTCGTCGAGGCGAGGAGGGGTTTGCGGAGGGGCGCAAGCTGGTAGTGCAGGGAGCGGTAGAGGGCGTCCATGGCTAGGGAGTCGGTTCGAAGATTGAACAGAAAGGCGAACATGAAGGGTCGGTTAACGTAGACCACGACCCGCAACTTCTTGGCCTTGTTGAGATCGTGCGAGTCGTAGCCAGGCACCATATTGCCCATAACCTGGGATTGCGTGAGAGCGCTGGCTGGGTGCTCAAAGTCGCGTACGATAGTGGCCTCTGGTCGGCCCAGAGCCTCGCTCTCCAGCTCGACGTTCACAGTCCGGAGAACGGTGCGCGAGTTGTGCTCGGCGGTGCCCGCATCATCCGAGCTGTGACTATCGGGATCGCTGTATTCATCGTCGATCTCCCCTTTGAGACCGATGAGATAATGACCAGCCGCTTCATACGAGGGTGTACGGCCAGCGAGATTTGGTCGAGAGGGTTTAGAAGCGTCCTCCTGCACAGGCTTTGACTCCTGTTGTGGTGCGCCAGCATCCGGGGGCTCCTTGGCAGATGATTCCCCAGAAGTACCAGTGCCAGTGCCAGTGCCAGTACCACCACCAGCACCGGGTAGAGACCAGTATGTGCCATAGCCCAACTTCAGATAACTAACCATTTTATCTAGTTTGCCATCTTCGGTCTCCCGTGCTGGTGGTTGGTCTTTGCTTGCATCGTCAGCGGTCGTGGGCTCTGTCTCTGCCGCTGTCGCCGCCACCTTTGAGGATTCTCCCGCCTCAGTCGACGCTGGCTGCGTAGAAGCGGCCTGCTGTGCAATAGCGCGGCTGGCCCTTCTCCTCTTCGCCCGCCGAACCGATGTTGGGCTGTCAATGACTCCATAGGTGTGGTCTCCCCAAGTGTACAGGTCCTCCATCCATTGTGTCACATCTCTCAGAGACTTTCTGGACAAGGCACCAGTGCCTAGGAAGATGGCACCGTCCTCAGAGCTAGGCTCTTGGCCGGTTCCAAGCCACTGTTCAGGGTCGCCATTCGGCGCATCTGGGGGAGGCGAGTCGGGATTGTAGTCGCCAAACTTGGAAACAACTAGATCGACGAGACCTTCAATTCTCCCGACTAGGCCCTCCAAGACTTCTCGTTCGCCGCTTCCACGGTCTTCCTCACCAACGCCAACCCCCAGTTCGCCCGAGGCGGCGACATTGATGCCACCAAAGATATCGCGGGCCGGGTTTCCATGCATGGCCACATTCCATGTCGAGAGAAACAGGTCCCAGTAGCGGCTGAGGATAGTTACAAACTTGGTTCGCTTGGTCCGCACGAACAGGGCGCTCAGGGAGGAGTCATGATGCATGAGAAAAGTGCTATGAGCTCGCAGAAGATCCCTCAGAAGCAAATTTGCAGGTTTCATCTCGCGGCTGGAGTATTCATATCGTTCTTCGGCAGGTTCGCTATTCTTGGTGGCGAGCCGTGGGGGGAGAGGCAGCTTGGTCAGGTCGATACTCTGAAGATACTGGTCAATAAAGGCCCGCAAACAAGAGGTAAAGTAATCAAATCTTACGGCCAGAATCCACCACCCGGGCTCCAGCTCGTGGAGTATCACTCTTGATTTCTCCGTGTCGATAGCATCTACGGGCGCACCATTGGCAAAGCCGCGACTAAAGCTAGCCATGCCCTGGGCGAGGCCGATCTGTCGGAGACGCTCATTACGCTCCTCGGGGGAAATGTCCTTGGTAGGCTGGCCGCGTGTGCGCCTGCGCTTGTTGGAGGAGGTCTGGGTGGTGACAGAGGCGTAGTAGACAATCTGGTCGTCGATGGTCTCGTCCGTGTTGCCAAGCGAGGGGTTGAAGATGGCCAGAAA
The DNA here is from genome assembly GCA_023101225.1 of Fusarium solani-melongenae. Taxonomy (NCBI): domain Eukaryota; kingdom Fungi; phylum Ascomycota; class Sordariomycetes; order Hypocreales; family Nectriaceae; genus Fusarium; species Fusarium solani-melongenae. Next base: position 1,255,314 of record CP090038.1, on the reverse strand, counting down.
GCCCAACTGAGCGGGCACAACAGACCCTGGAGCCGCAGCCATTGTGACGATGTCTTGTATCTCTTCGTGATGTCTTCGTTTTTTGACTCAAGCGTCCAACGTTGGGCTCCGCATCGGTTGGCGCTGAAGGATGGAACTAGGTAGCTGAGCTGGTCGCTCGCTGGCTCAGTAGATCGGCGATGACGGCGGGCTACCTCCAAAAGAAGCTCTCCCAAGAACCCGCGACAACGCCCAAACGCGCGCGGGTATGAAATGCATAAAAAGGGTGAGATCAAAGAGAAGAGAAGAGTTTAAGAGGTCAAAAATGAGGGGAAGAGAATGCCTTAGCTACCTTGGCCAGAGCTGGCGGCGGGCAGGCGCAAAGTGCGGCTGCAGCGGGAGGTCTCGACCGCGCTCGCTCGAGTCGAGTTGGTTGTTAGGACGGAGGAAGGGGTCCGACTACGACCCAGACTCGATGGACGAGCTCGCTACTCGTCCAATTGGAGTTATTGCGTCATGTGGGACAGGCGTCGTAGCGATAGAGCCGTTTGCGTAGTTTTTGGACGAAGGATCGCGCTTACAAGATGCGATCGAGATGAGAATTGCCCGAGAAGACGGATCTCAAACCGTCCATGTTATCGGCCAAAGCCTAGCTAGCTTCCTGGTATATCCCACCCTCCATGTACTAAGCTGCGCTATCTACGTATTGATCAACAGCTTCTCCTACCTTGTTCTTCTAGAAATCCTTACGCACGGGCTTTTTGGCGCTGCTTATCACTATGTCATGAATCGTTCGCTTGTCTATCAGCTAGAGATGGTGGGTATAAACAGAATCTCAATAGGTATCTAATCCAAGCACGTCCAACCCATCAAAGTACCCCATCATAGGTACGCATATTCGTACAAAGCGTGTCTACTCTACTGGCGTGCAAGATCTGTAACATCATGGCAAGTCATCCTTGGTCCTAGACCCCCGCCCTCTCCTAATGAAAGCATGGTACTCCCTCATAACCTTGTCCCGGTTTTCTTTAAAGGTCTCGCGAAGAGACTGGGACTGGTCAGACTCGAGGCTCTCACTGCTAGACAACCCCCAGTTCTCCCACTTCTTCCACTCCCGCTTCTGACTACGCTCGTAGCTGGAACATTCTGCCCAGAGAAAGTACAGTAGAAAGGTGACGACTGTCAGAGGGATCGTGATGGCCCAGTACAGTCCGAACTGCGGTGTGGATGGGACTCCGATGGCCCCCTTCTTGACTCCATCCCAGTCAAAGACGTCGGTCGAGAACAGCGCCGATATGAAGCTGCCAGGTAGAAAAAACATGGTGACAAAGGCCAGCGTCTTCATAGAAGCGGCATCGCGAAGGGTGGATATCGAAATGAGGGTGTTGGAAAGGCTGTAGTTCATAGACATTAGGCTCAATAGCTGAAGACCTTGTTAGCTTGCTTCTTCCTTAATTAGTTGCAAATCAACGTACCACTTCGTTCTGGATCTGCGCCCGCTTGAGGGTGTACTCTCGATCCACAACCTGCATCTTCAGCCGTTCTTGGAGTACCCGAATGTGGTTCTTCATGATCTTATCCCCCTCAGAGACGTTTCTCTGGTCTGAGCTGATCGTTCGTTGGGTAAATTCCATCAGGTTCTCCAGTGTCTTGCTCTTCCTATCCGTGCTGGCCAATCGAGAGGAATAGTCGGTGATCTTGGCAGCCACATCTGCCAACTCCCCAGTTGCCAGGTGTTTTCGTTTGGTCTTGAAGTCGGTGTATCCCGTCCTTCCTTCAACCGCCTGAATGTTGTTCTTTATCTCGCCTTGCGTAATCTCGATCTGGCCGTGGAGCATGAGACTGCAAAGGAGGGCAGGGAACATGTCATGGCTGGCAGTGGCCAGTTGCCATTTGCTCTCGCTCTTGAGGAATTGTTTAATAGTCTCTCTCTCTTTTCGTTGGGCTAACAAAATGCCGTTCGTGGCACTTTGACGGGCCAACGGCGGCCTGAAGCGACTATGTGACCATATGGCGGCAATCTTGGGCAGATAGCAAAAGACGAATGCTTGCTCATCTCCATGTGGCTTTGCAACCTTAGGAAAGGCGCCGGCGCCGGCGAGGCAACTCGGGAAGTATTCGTAAGCCAGCTCAAGGCCGAAATTTGCCAGCAGCAACTGCTTAACAGCGCCTGGAAGGTCGACGCGGTGCTCATCCATGTTGAACTCGGGCCAAACGAGGCGCAGGACCAAGGTCTCTGTTCCTACCGAGGCGGAGGGCCGTGTCTCCAAGGCCAGCCACGTAGGCACACTTTGAACAGGAACAGTGGCGTCGCAGGCATTGACGATGCCCGTATCGTCATTGCGCCAGAGCTCGGTCACCTCAAATTGGGTGACAACCTCGGAAGACTGCTTTGGGCGCTGCGGGTTGAACTCGGCGATCTTTTGGTATATTTCCTCCATAGGCGTGGAGCTATAAGCGTCTAGTCAAGCGGCGTGGCAGTTTTTGGCCAAAGATTCTGGAGCTTGGGTTGAGCGAAGGCGATCGCGTCTGCTGCTGTGCAAGAATTGGGAGACGACGATGGTAATAAGAGAGCCTGTTCAGCTGCTGAGGCTGTAACCGCCCGCTCGCGCGACAGGGGGCAACCAATTGCCTGACGAGTGAGACATGGGGGAGCTTCAGCCCATGCGGAGTGTCAAGACCCTTGCTTGTCGACCGACATGGACGAATAGACATTCAATCTTTGCCGCGGCATCGAGGTTGGAGATAGATTGATCGACCAAGTAATTGTTGTTATCGGCCTTTCTTCCATCCAATCTCATCGGCAAAGGCCCGTCCCGAGCCGAGCACTAACTGCCGTCTTGGCCATCAGATGAAATGACAGTTGGTTGTACTCTGTAGCTGAATCTGTATCAGGCTCTGTCTGCACTGCCACGGACGGCGAAACACCAACAAGTGCAAGGCCATCAGAGGAAGCGCTGGCATTTCAACCCTTTCTCTGCTACCCTAACAGCACGCATAGTGCTCAGCACCTAGTCAAGTGGTCAACTCGATTAATACGCTAGAAACCAAACTCATCTGACACCTAAAAAAAAATCCACCTTTGACCGAGCACGTATAAAAGAAAGAACAACCTATAATCACCGATAATACACCCAAGTTTTTGTGTTCTACCTAGGTTGAGGCTGTGGCATCTCATGCCCGGATTGAGACTGCCGCACGAAGACGGCGAATCTCGATGTGGCTTGAAATTGGGCAAATCATCTCGATCAGCTCAAGCCCCAGGCCATATCCTTTGAGGCGAAGCAGCCGTTGGAACGACTGCAGCTCACAGCGTTCATTGCTCAGATCCTGCCAATGAGACCTGGAGACAAAACTTGCAAGCAGTAACAAACCGACTCGACGGCAGATCCATTCCTCTTGCTGTCCCCAGCCGAGACACATTCTCCAGCCACGAACCCAAAATAGACCCTGAAAATCGATAGCCCAGAACTTTCAGTGCCGCCGCTACTAAGAGCTTACTGTACGGAGCACCCCACTAGAGGTCCCCTGTCGGTGGTCGGTTTGCGACTTGACTTGCTGCTCGGGGACCTACACGCAACCGGTAACTAACAAGGTCTAGAACTGTCAGATTGGATGTGAACAGCAAGGAGGAAAACATCATCCTCCCATCATCTGCGCCTCTGCTGACGGATCGTGTCGTTTGCAATTGATTGGGAAAGGTCCCCGTAAATATCCAACAATCCCCCCGGTGCCCCAATCGCCAGAGACCTACGTCATCCTCCTCGTTATCGTTGTCACTCTCTCGCACTCTCTCGCACTCGGGCTCTTCCACCTTGGACGTCTTCAGATCCAACATCCAATCTCACCTCGTGCCCTGTAAGCTTTGTTCCCCGCGGCTGACAGGCCATCCACCTTTCCCTTCTCTGCTCCTACATCATCACCATACCTAGCCATCGAACAATTCACGTCGATTACAACTCCCATTGGGACCGCTTTCGCTTACATTCAAGTTAGGCCCTCCGGCCTCATTGCGCATCCCCCGCCAAATCGACGCTCGCCATGGAGTCCTTCTCTCTGCTCAAGCGTCGTACCACCGACCTTTTGCACAATGTCTCGCAGAACCTCCCTTCCATGCCCATGCCCTCTGTGCCCGCTGTAGGTAGCGCCCCGCGCAGGGACGCCATCAAGGGCACTTGGGAGCGCATCGAGGTTCCTCCCGTCCCCCGCTCTTCCCACTCTCTCGACATCATCCAAGGCTCCGCCTACATCTTTGGCGGCGAGATCGAGGCACGTGAGCCCGTCGACAACTGCATGCACGTTATCAACTTGCCCTGGAGCGGCGCCGGTGCCGATTACTACAAGATCAAGCCTGTCCCCGCGAAGCCCGATGACCGGCCCCAACAGCCAGAGCCCGAAGCTCCCGCAACCACTGAAGCACCTGCCCCAGCACCTGCCCAGCCACCTGCTGAGGCAAAGAAGCCGGAGAAGGAGACAAAAGAATCTGACGACGATTCTGACGACGATTCTGAAGAAGATTCCGAAGAAGATTCCGAAGACGATTCTGAAGATGATTCTGATGATGACTCTACTGAGGCAGGAGCTGAAAAGCCCCTTGATGATGTTCCTCTCGCCTCGCCCGGGCTTCCAGCTGAGAGCAAGGCCAAGGGCAAGCAACCCGCCGGTCCCGAGCCTCTGGAGCTTGGTGATGTGCCGGCCCCGCGAGTCGGTCATGCTACCGCCGTCATTGGATCCCGCATCTTCCTCTTTGGCGGCCGCGGTGGCCCTGACATGACGCCTCTCGACGAGGCTGGCCGTGTCTGGGTATTCGACACCCGCTCCAACAATTGGTCATATCTTGACCCAGCTCCCGTTGTCAAGGGCGGCAGCATCATTCCCCATCCCGCTCCTCGAAGCTATCACACGGCCGCTGCTATCGACCGCCCCCGAGATTTCGCTTCCCCGCGACCTAAGCAGCCCGAGACATGGTCGGAGTGGGCTCTAGGCGACACCTCCAAGACTGGTATCCCCCAGGATCCTATTGTTGGCAATGTCGCTGAAGATGCCGTTGACGAGGAGTCCAACGGTTACGGTACATTCTTCGTTCACGCCGGCTGCCTCGCCAATGGCGAGCGCGCCAACGACATCTGGGCCTTCAATGTCCACGATCGCACTTGGAGCGAGTTCCCCGCCGCCCCTGGCCCTGCCAGAGGTGGCACTGCCATCTGCATCAGCAAGAGCCGTCTCTTCCGCTTCGGTGGCTTCGATGGTGAGACGGAGCTTGGAGGACAGCTGGACTTCCTGCATCTCGAAGTCGAGACCTTTGATGACAAGGGCTCCAAGGGTGAGGTCTCCGTCCGAGCTCGGGGTGGCTGGCAGACTATCCTGCAGAGTGACCCCAACTCTGAAACCACAGAGATCCACGCAGAGCCTTCTCAGGTATGGCCTGAGCCTCGCAGCGTCGCATCCTTTGAGGCCATCACCGTGGGTGGTGGTCGTGAGTACCTCGTCCTGGCCATGGGTGAGCGTGAGCCCAGCTCCGAGGGTCATGCCGGCGCAGGCAAGTTCCTCGACGACGTCTGGATGTTCCAGGTTCCCCCTCTGGGCATGACAGCCGCCAGTGTTACAGCTGCCATGTGGCAGGCTGTTGGCCGCAAGACTGGTGAGGGCAAGTGGTCTCCGGTCGACCTGGAACCCTATGACGACGACAACAGCGACGAACTGCCCGAGTCGAGAGGATGGATCGCGAGTGCGCCCATGGGTGATCTCGAGGAGAATGGTATCCTCATCTGGGGTGGCGTGGGCGAGGACGGACAGCGACTCGGAGATGGCTGGATCTTGCGGGTGGGAGAATAGTCTGCAGAGAAAACTTGGATATACATATCTTTGGGCTTGGAGGTTTCCTTTTTTTGGCGCGACTTGAATATTTCGAAACGGGCAAACATTCTCACATTGGTATGAGTGAAGAAGGCAAGAATCAATGAAGCAGGAAAACCACACAGTTGATTATCTCACGTAGTCTCTTGATGAAATCCAAACGTTCTATACCATGGATTACATTCAAAGCAGTGTTATGTACAGTCGTTGCCTCCTCCCGCGCGGCTCTTTTTCCATCACCTGCCTCTGATATTCCATGCCCTTGAACTTTAAAAAAAATGATGAATTGATATTGCATTGTAGTTCTACAAGTCAGACCGCGTGGTCTCGGTTCCCCAGGGCTCCGCGAGCAGGTTCGTCTGGCCGGCGCTGTTCTCGCATGTGCTTCGGCCGCTGAGGGGGCCGGGCTTGGGGACGCTGACGGTGGAGGGATCGGTGGCAGTGGCGCTGGCCTTGAGGGCCTTGAGGAGGTCGACGACGGACTCGGGGGTGAGGTCCTCGTAGTAGTCGTCGTTGATCTGGATCATGGGGGCGTTGACGCAGGCGCCGAGGCACTCGACCTCGAGGATGGTAAAGAGGCCATCAGCTGTGGTCTCGCCCTGCTTGATGCCGAGGTGGTTCTTGATGGCCTTGACGATGACGTCGGAACCGCAGCCTCCGAGCTGGCAAGGGGTCTGGTGAAGAAATTGTCAGTTGATTTCATGCTCCTCTATTGTCCGGGTCTTCAATGACGTCTATCCGCCTCGATCCGAGAAACCGTCCGATGCGGCCACATCCGAGCGGAGCAGCAATTGCCATTCCCAGATGCGTGCCATTGAGTCCCCGGGTTGATCAGTAAGAGAGCAAACGTACAGTAGTGCAGATCTGGACAAAGAACTTGCCCACGGGGGTTCGGTTGTACATGGTGTAAAAGGACGCAACCTCGTAGACTCGCATGGGGGGCATCTCGAGGAGGCGGGCGACCTCGTTCATGACGCTGATGCTGGTGAAGCCGTGCTGGCGCTGGCCGAGGTCGAGCAGGGGCATGACGGCGGCCTTCTTGTACTGCGGGGGGTATTTCTTGAGGATCTCGGCAATGACGGCCTGGTTCTTCTCGTTGAACTTGAAGGGGAGCTCGGGGTTGTTGTCCTTGGTGTTGCGATGCTGTGGCACACGGAAAAAGACGTCAGACACAGGCTCCAATCACTAATCAAGACTCTGCACTTCGGTAGATGCGTGCATGGCCACAATTGGGATCGCCAATTGACGACGGGGAGTGGTTGCTTACCACCATGAGGGAGTCGCTCGGTCGGCGGGCTGAGAGGGAGAAGGCGGCTCGGGTCTGGGGGCGGGCTGCCCGGCACGCCGGCCGGAGGGCGGATCGGAGGAGGGGAGAGATCTTGCTCGCCATTGTGACGGGGAGATTGAAGAACGGAGCGGTGTCGTCGGGGGAGGAGGTCGGCTTCGAGAGCGATCGTGAGGTCGTCTGGGTCTTGTCAAAATGTCGCCCGTCGTAGAACGAAGCAATCGAATTGGAGCTGCTTGTAAAATGGGCATCTGTGATTGGTGCACTCGGCTGAATGTCGGGTTTAGCCGGTGCTTAGCATTGGCCCGACGGTACGTACCGCTTCTGCTGTTGCACCATCCATCTTGAGTCGACCATTCTCATTGAGAGCTGCTATCCATAGTCTGACTTTCATGTTCTACCAACTATTGAGAATTCTCACCATGTAGTGAACCGAATATTCTCAAATTACATTTACTTCAATCCGTAGTCCAGCTGAATTTCTGCCAGTTCACTGCCCAAACAACTCGCAACACCGCCCGTTTCTAGAAGCAGCTCCGTCCAGTGGTTGTATCAATCGATCGACCTTGATATCGCTTCCTTGTCGCTCAAGCCCTCGCTTACCGGAACTTTACAGAGAGTATGTATATCGTGACATAGGGCGAAGGAGGTCATATGAGCTTGGGTAACGGGTGGTTCTCTCGTCTCATTGCTAGCCGAAGATATCTCCTTCTGCCAACACATTTTCAATCCCGTCCTTTCACACCATCAAAGGATTGCACGCGTGGCACCGCATCTCGGTCCAGCTGCCCGCGCGCAATCTGCCACTGTCTCCCCGCAGGTGCCGATTACCACAGCTACACGTTACTGGGCAGGTCTTGTCATGCCGTGCTTGACCGTCCGGGCTCACCTCTTGTCCAGACTCGATGCGAGATGAGGGCATTGTGCGGCGGTCAGCACAGACATTGGGTCGCCTCCGGTTGAGGAGCCTTGTCATGATCAGCCCTGAACCACCACGGGCTCGGCTGTCACCTTGCCGTGCGTGCCTAGTCTCGGTGAGACGTCAGAGCGAATTTTCTGATATTCTCTTGATGACGATCTAACTCGCTCACTCGCAACTCGCTTCCTCACGTGCCGTGACTTAGACGACGGCGTACAGGGTCCATATAAGCTTAAAGGGTCGTCGCGTCGTCCCGTCAGCCCAACATCAAAGTCAAAGTACGTAACTTGGACGGGCCTGAACTCTCGGTGTCTGGGAAGCACCAGCACACGCACAGAGAGAGTCCTTCGGCTACAGGCTTGTCTCGTCGCTCTGAGACAGGACATTGTATTGGGCGGTGATGTGGCACAGCGGCTCATGTCGTGGCCCCTCGAGGCTTCATAACACGGAGCCCGCTGGCCACCCGGTGGGCGAATATCCTGAAAGCGCCCTCTCCTCTCGAGCGCGGTTCATGCTGGTTCGTCGCTCGTGAGCGACCTCTCATCTCTCAGTTTCCGTGATGCGGGGAGGGGGTCCCAGGTTTGGCGTAGGGAGCCGGCGCTGTGATGGCTGAGACTAATTTTAGCCCGTTTCGAGCCCAGGTCGAGAAGAGACAAGCCCGGACAGGCTTATTTATTGTATAGAATTATAGGTACAATATCCCCCAGCCACAGCTGCAATTATTGGACTGGTTGATCTGGCGGCGCTGCTCGCTTCCATTGCCAACAAGTGAAAAGGACGAGGGTCGAGAAAGGAGACTTCAGCCTCAGAGAAGACCAACCCAAGGCTCATCAATAACTGCAATCCCGTCCCTTCCATCAATGGATCAATGAGTGCGCTCTTTCCTAACTGAGTATCTCAACCCCCCTCCTCTTCCTCTGCCTCAACCTCCTATCTCTCTCGCTCTCTTCCTCCTCCCATCCTTCCTACTTCTTCTTCTTCTCCTCCTCTAAGCTCCATTCTCTCCTCCTCGTGAGAAGCTCGCACCATGCCAATTAAGTCGCGCTTTTCCGTCACGGTTCCCAACTGTTCTATACAGCAATGGGTTTTCGGCTCTCCTTCCGGTCCTATCTCCAGCAACAAGGCTTGGGTCGACCCCGATCGCCCTGAAACACACTATCTGACCTACTCCGATGCCCGTCTTCTCGCCAAGCGCATCGCCGTTGGCCTAATAGGCAATGGCCTCAAGCCAGGTGACCGCGTGCTTCTTATTGCGGGCAACAGCATCTTCTTCCCAACCATTGTGTTTGGAATATGGATGGCCGGTGGCGTCTTTACAGGGGCAGGTCCGAGTTCGGTCAGCCGAGAGTTGGCATTTCAGCTCAAGGATAGCCAAGCCTCCTTCATGATTGCTGCCGAGGAAGTTCTGGATGTTTCATTGGATGCCGCGACTCAAGCAGGCATGAAGAGTGATCAAGTCTTCATGTTTGACTCGACATGGCCAGACTCGCCAGTTCTTGAAGCTGAGCCTCGCAAGGGCAGTCGTCACTGGACTGAACTCATATCGTCCAAGGCAAAGGGTGAAGAGTTTGTATGGGCTGAGCCAAACGATTCCAAGAATGTCACTTGCACTCTCAACTATAGCTCAGGGACGGTAAGGCATGCTTCGATGGCCTCCTGACGTATACTGAAAACTTGCAGACTGGAATGCCCAAAGGCGTTGAAATATCACACTACAATCACGTTGCCAATGGCCTCGGGGTCGTTAGCTTTCAGAAACTCAATCAAGAGTACGAAGCTCGCACCCGCCGTGCTGCCGCTCTCTGCTTTCTGCCGATGTATCACGCCTTTAGTCAAGGCTACTTCATCACTTGCTTCCCCTACGAGCGGATACCCGTCTATGTTATGCCCTCGTTCGACTTCCCCAAGATGCTCGCTCACATTCAGAACTTGCGCATCACTAAGCTCCTCGCCGTCCCACCCATTCTCATTCTCATGTCCAAACATCCGCTGGCCCGGCGCGCTGACCTTAGCAGCATCGACATGATTGCCTCCGGAGCGGCGCCGCTAGCAAAGGACACACAGCGTGAGATCAACAGCATGATGCCCCAAGGCGTCTCAGTTGTGCGGCAAGGCTGGGGCATGACGGAGGCGACCTGCACAGCACTATCGTGGGACCCCAACAAGCCCTCCAGCTCTGCGGTTGGTGAACTCATGCCTGACTGCCAGGCAAGGTTGACCGACATCGAGACAGGGGCCGAGATCACGACCGCGAACACTTCGGGTGAGCTCTGGATCACGGGTCCCACAGTGATGCGCGGATACTGGCGCAATCCTACTGCAACACAGGAAGCCTTCGTCTTGGACTCGGATGGAACTCGATGGCTTCGCACAGGAGACGTTGCTTACGTGGAGGAGTATACACAGGGAACTCTCTTTCACATCGTCGATCGGGTGAAGGAGTTGATCAAGGTCAAGGGGTTCCAGGTCGCTCCAGCCGAACTCGAGTCCATCCTCCTGGAGCGAGAGGATGTCGCTGACGCTGCTGTCATCGGAGCCGTTATCGATGGCGAAGAACTACCGCGCGCTTACATCGTCAAGACGCCCAGTGGTAAGGATACGACGGAACAGGCCATCGCCAACTGGCTGGCCACGCGTGTAGCCAGACACAAACGACTCAGGGGCGGCGTGGTGTTTGTCGATGCCATACCCAAGATTCCTGTAAGCCTCCCTTTCTTGATACACGATCAGTCTCAACTGACACATGTCAACCCCCAGTCTGGCAAGATTCTCCGCAAGGCGCTCCGCGAGCGGGCTCAGTGTGAGGTCAACGACGGCCGAGAGGTGCGCGCCAAGCTGTAGGTCGGCGGCGGCGATATGCGTGCATGCTAATCCGTTGTGTTTTCTCGCAGGGCGTGACGCTCGGCACGTCTGCGGGTCCTCTATAGTATTACAGCAAGGCGATGATGATGTTAACGGAGGCGAAGCCGAACCTATCAGGGGAGATTTTTAACGTACTAATATGAAGGCTCCGTGGGTTTCGGATACTGAGGTAGTGTTCTGGGCGGTCATATAAACAGATACGGAATGAGTTGGCTCATGTCTTGCTTTTCACTTGGGGATTCTATATCCATAGTCTATATATCACTATTCTTGGCCTCAAGTCTACATCTCAAAGATGACCGATGACGGCTTTGATCTCCTCCTCCAGCGTCGTCGGGATCACCATGACCCTCGCCGCATCGGCCCTCCCTCCGTGGATACGGTACTCAGTCGGGAGCTCAACACCTCCCTTGACCCCCAATATCTCGTGGGCCACAGCGACAGCACACCTTGCTGCCACCGGCATGCCGTGGCCCGTGTATCCAGCGCTTATCCATAGTCCGCTATCCTCGCCGCCGAGGGCTGCGGGCACCTGACCGACCCAGGGGTACCCGTCCCGTGAGTAACCCATGATGCCCGTCCACTCGTACGTGGCTTCCAGAGTAGCCTCCTCGGTCTTTCCAGGCGCTTTGAGCTTGACTGCTTCGTGTAGAGCAGCCCGTAGCCGCTGACCGATGACAGGATCGACGGAATCGTCTCGCGACACACCAACCTCCCTCTCCGGCACACCCAGCCTCTCACCACCGAGTATGAGCTCGCTCGAAGGCCGTTGAATGAGATAGTCATCACCGCCCGTGGGTGTCTCCCACACGTGAGTATGCGGCAGAGGCGAGCTGTCTCCAGGAGGGGTCAGGGCGCAGACTTGTCCGCGGACAGGGACGAGCAGACCCGTGAGTTTAGGGAGGAGGTGGGAGGTGTAGGCGTTTGTGGCTAAGACTACCGACTTGGCTGTGATCTGTCCGCGAAGCGTGTGCAGAGTCCATGAATCTCCCACGCGCTGCAGGTGTTGGACTGGCGTCTTTGTCTGGAGATTGAATACGCTTGAGTCGTTCTCACTAAGAAGACGCTCAAAGACCCAGGCAACGAGCTTGTACGGCCACAACTTGGCAGCATTAGGCTGATATACAGCAGCATATGCCTGAGGAACACGCAGCTTCTGCAGCTCCTCCTTGTCCGTGACGATCTTGGCATGGTCGGCCAGATCAGGGAACTCCCGCCTCAGACGGTCGAGGTGCTTGGACACGAGGTCGAGCACCGACTTTGAGGGGAGAACGTGAACGCCCCCGGTGGTTTCCCAGTCGCAGGGGATCTTGTTCTCGGCGACGAGGTCGCGGAGGAAGTTGTATGTGCCCAGCTCGAAGCGGGAGACGGGTGGTTTGGCAGCGTAGATGAATGGCTGACAGTGACCACCGTTCTAGCAAGTTATCAGCATATTTCAGCCCGATTGAGATACCTTAAAAGTGATAAAGGTATCATGCTTCAATGAGAATCAGATATCTACTCACCCGTCCTGTAGCTCCCCAGCACGCCTCCCTCGCCTCAAGAAGCACCACCTTCTTCCCACCCTTGACCAGCTCCCTCGCCGCAAACGCACCCGTGATGCCGCTACCGACGACAACCACGTCAGCCGTGGCGGGGAGGTCTTCTGTGGTCCGATGGCCCAGCAACTTGTCCGATGGCTGCTGATGCCAGTATGACCTTGTGCTCTCGACACTGGGCAGCTCCGCCTGTCCTTGAAGAGGCGTGGGGACTGTCATGGTTGACCAAGTGGTAGTTTAGCGTGGTTTGCTTGTTGTGTGTGTGTGTACTCGTTCTCTTTTGTAACCTCGGTTGTTGTGGTCTTTCAATGAGGTATCTCGTTGTAGTTGAATGAGTACAAGTGTATCATCATGTATCGCTCCTACAGACCCCGCCTTATACAGTACCCGACTTACATAACGTGCATGGCGCGAGTAATTAGGCTTTATCAGACAAGATAGGTAGGCATGCTAGATAAACAGAGCAACTGCACCTTCAACAATCAATCACTTCAGAAAATGCACTTGTCCTTTGAACTGGTCATATCATATTCATGCCATTTCGTCGTCAGAATCATCACCAACTATCAGATCAACCTCCTCCGTCAGCTATGAATCCAGCTGCTGCCCATTCCCAACGAGGCCTTTCCTCTGGGTGTCCCGGGCTTCAAAAGTATACTCGACGAGCCATTTCTATAATTTACATGATTCCACCTCTCGAGTCCACAATAAGTATCCGTCTTCCGCTCCTTCAATGGCTTGATGCAATCCTGTGAGAAACCTTTTTAACCGTTCCGCATCCTGTGTCCCTTCCCTTCCTCTGCTGATCCCTTGCAGAGCTATGCCTAACTTTTGCATTATTACTCCCCGTATCCATGTACTCGCAACATGTCTAATTCCTTCCAGGGTATTTCGTACACGCAGTCTCCTTCTCCGAGACGCAAATGCTTCAGCTATCCTTCCGCGACTGAGCACATTGTCAATATGTGTCATCGCCCGGGGGCTGTGTAAAAAGAAGAAAAAGAGTCGGCAGGTATAATAGGTAGTCGGCTCAGCTCAGCTCGATATCGTGTCGTAGCTATGCCTGAAAGCAATGGTTTGCGGTTCGAACTGTAAACAACCGACTCAACAAAACGCCTAGCAAACAGCAGCCTCCCGCTGACGTCTTCCATTTCTCGTCGTACCGTCGTGTCGTTTCGTGGTGTGGTATGGTATGGTGTAGTGTGTGTGGTAGAAAGATGGTGGGTGTATCGAGGCACAAAATCCTCCCAGTGGCCTCATTCTCCCTATACCCAGTCGGAGCGTATGAAACATTCCGTAGTCAACTGCCCCTGTCCAACATAAAGTGCTGGTGGAGTTCCTCTCCTATCCAGGTTCAAATAAAATCTCAATGTTCCTCAAACATCCGTCATCTCAGTGTCGCTATCACCCGCGATGGACACGGGGAACAGTTCGGCCGGTCCCCAGTTTCCCTCGTATACCGTCGCAGGAGCGGCCCGATGTTCGCTAACCCACCGCAGCCCCTCAAGTTCGAGCACCTGGTGCACCGTAGGTCGCTCATCGGGCTCCTGTGCCGTCATCATCCGGACAATCGAATCGAGAGAGCTGGTGTGCATGGCATTGACCATGAATTCAGGGGGCTGCTGCAGTTCCGATCGTTTAAACGAGCCAAACAGGTTGCTAGGATCGTGCGTCTTTCCGCTGGTAAAATCATCGCTGTGAGCCGACTCGGTAGGGTTTCCTGTAGCGTCTCGTTGGACCTCAATGGATGGTGTCCAGGTGAGACTCGGCACCTCGGAGAGGTCACCCGACCGCAGGGCAATCCACGTGGGACCGTTGTCCGGGAGCACGACATTAGCTGCCGTTTCGAGGATGATGAGTCCAAGCGAGAAGACATCGGCAGCTTGACGTGCCTTGCCCTTGAGCATCTCTGGAGCCATGTACTCGCGATCACCCTCTACGTCGACACCCTCAGTGGATGTGCAAGCCTGGGCAAGTCCAAAGTCGCCAATCTTGAGAACACCCTCAAATGTGATGAGAATGTTGGCTGGCTTCAAATCGTGGTGCATGAACCCCGCATCGTGAATCTCCTTCAGACCCTGTCCCTAGGTTAGCTGCATAGTCGCACGGCGTGTATCAGCGAAACTTACCAAGCAAAGGTCCTGCAGGATCTTGTAGATGCGGAAATCATCCAATCGGCCACCTTGCCCAACGTTGCCCAGAAACTTGTCAAGCGTGCCCTCCTCGCAGAATTCTGTCTGGATGTACAGGTGAAAGTTGTGCTCCCAGTCATCATAGTACTTGACCACATGCTCGGCATGAGACAGAGCCTGCAGGATACGTGCCTCCCGAACCTTAATCTCCCGCTCTCGAGGTCCATGGTAGGGGTGCTTGCTCTTCTTCACAGCATAGACCTGACCCTTTGCGGGGCTACGGTTTCGGGAGCATGGCGTCGTAGACAGACCCTCAAAGTTCATTTGTCGGGGATCCGCCTTGGTCACCCGGTAGACTGTGGAAAACTCGCCCTTGCCGATTTGTTCAACCTTGTCGAATCGGGAATTCAAGCTTGCATCAACATCAAGGTTGCTCGTGCGGGCGTTGACTGGTGTTACAAGAAGGCTAGTGGAAGATCGAAGGTCCCGGCCTGCTGTAGGTGTGACGGGAGGCGGCATGTCGGAGTAGCTCTCGCTGGTCTGAGAGATCGAAAGTCGGCTGGTATCGAGAGGGAGAAGGCTCTCCTGAGGAGTCTGTGGTGTACGGCGTCCATCAAGAGGGCTCGCTGGATCAGAGAGATTTGTCTTAGTAAATGCTTCACGAGAAATCAATGGTTGAGAGATGAGAGATGTGCTTAGAGAGGAAGGGGAGTGAAGCCCACGCTGGGCCCTTGAGCGGCTGAGGGAAGAGTAAGGAGGTGAAGGCGAATGCCGACGCTTGAGGGTGACGAGCCGATCTGAAATGTCGACTATGCCATCCGCGGCGTTCGGCTTCGTGAGGACCGACTTACAAGTTGCTTCTCGAGGTATTGTCGAACCGACAATAGGGGTGGGGGCATGAAGAGTCCGGTTTGCACTTGGGCTTTGATTGGCACTGGGGCATTCGAACGACTTCTCGCTAACCTTGCTCAGGCTGGGAGTAAGATTGTTCTTTGTGGGAGTGGGAGGAGCATCACCCTCCATGGGGTTTGAAAAGTCAATGGTTTCACCAAAGAGCTTGTGCTCCTCGCCATCCAAGCTAAGGATGCTGCTGCGGCGTGAGCTTCGGGAGGCATTACCACGCTGGAAGATGGCCAAGCCCTTTCCAGGGTTACCAAAGCTGTTGGGAGCTGGGGCGCCGATAGGGTTAAAAGGCGTAGAAGGAATGCCTCCAAAAGAATTACGGTTGTTACCCCTCTTCTTAAGGGCACTTCCTGCTGGTGGAGGAAAGGTGGCAAAGGGGTTCGAGTGCTTCTTGCATGGAGTGTCTGGCGGTGCCATCTTCTTGTCCGCCTCCTCTTCCGGGTTTCGGTTCACCTTGGAAATCAGACCTGTAGAGCTGAAAGCGCCAACCCACAGTTGCGACTTGTTGGGGGTCGCCATTGCCCTCGAAGGGTCACTCGGTCTTGTCGGTCGTGTCGCATTAAGAGGCAGAGAGCGAGAAAACAAGTGAGGTCTGGGGCGATCTGGCATTCGTGCAACCGGGGCATAGATAGGCGTCTCTTCCGTCAGGGAGTTACCAGAAGAAGATGTTGTGAGAGTCTTGGAGAGGGGGTGAGGTTGGAAAGTCCTGTCACCAGTGAAAGTGGGCGGCTTAGAGGTAGGTGTGGTTGAAATGAAGGGGCTTTCTTGAGGCACGGCGGGAGGGACGAACTGGTCCAGAGAAAGTCGTGGTCGGCTCCGGCTTGGTGAGAATTCAGAGCTGATCTGAGCAAGCTGTCTCTCGCCCGATCGCCTACCCCAAGATCCACGCTCGCCATACCTTTGCTGAAGAGTTGATTTCCGTAGCGAAGATGACCTCTTAGGAACCGTCGTTGTTGGCGTAGGAGAAGGTAGTGGCTCGCGCGATGGGGCGCCGCCATTAGCGGAGAGTTCATATTCAGCAGCTGAGTCTTCGTGGATATAAAAGCTCTGTGAAGACGTCGTGTTTGAACCGAAAATGTTCTGATCCTCGTTCTGGCCCAGTCCTGTGATTCCATGCAAGCTCCGTCGCTTAGCCACCGGGCTTCCTTGGCTGGGCTGGTCCAGATTCATGGTCGCATCGCTGCGCTTCAGCGGGCAGTTGTTTGAAACCATGAAGTTGTCGTTAGTATCAAAGGATTTGAAAGGAGATTGCGAGGAGCCCGAGACGTCGAGGTGCACGCTGTGGCGCTTCTCGGAGCTCTTGGGGCTTGTGGCTCCAAGCGTGTTGTTCTCCTGCCCCGATGATTCAATGACGGATGGTGTGGGCACCATTGGGAGTGAGTTACCGCTGTCGGGTGCCGTGTTAAGCGCTCTCTTCAAGGGACTCTTTGGTGATGCACGCGCCCGTGTCAAGGGCCTTGAAGGAGACGTCTTTGCCGCCTTGGCAGATCGCAGTGATAGTCTGACACTCGGGCGGAAAGGAGTGAATATGGCCTGGTGCGCGACGGCGCCGTTAGCGTGAGGCGGTGCTGAGCGAGCGTGAGGTGACAGAGGATGTTGATGCTGCGGTGTTGAGCCGAGTCGGCGGCAGGGCGATTGAGGGGAAGTGTGGTGCGGGCTGTCGGGGCTCTGCGTGTTGGAGCGCGACAGGAATTTTGAAGAGGGAGATCGTGAGATAGACCGTCGCAGCGTGCGCACAGCTGATGTGACGTCGATCTGGTGAGCGTGTGTTGGCGACGGGAGGGCGAGTGTGCCACCGCTGCTGTTGGAGAAGGACATTGTGTGCGTGGAATGCTAAGCGTTCGGGGGTATCGCGGGCAGCCAGCAGAAGAGGAATGCCCACGTAAGCAGTACTAAGGTTGTGTGCGCAATAGTCCTTCTAATTCTCTATAATTCGAGATAAAAGGCAGGTAAGAATTCAGTAGGGGCGAAATCGAAAGTCGAGGCTCGGTCGTCGGCCGAAGATTGGTGAATGGCCAAGGAGAGCTGCGTGAACGTCGAATCGAAGAGGTGAGAAGTAGCTCGAGGCGATGCCCTACAAAACCGCGAAAAGCTGTGCCAGTCTCACTGGGATGCTAGAGGTCATATCATGACTCGGAAACCGGAGGCAGATCGAACACTAGGGCAGGCAGACAGTTTTGTAACGAGTGCAGGCAGCAGTCGGATCGTGAAGAAGTGATGTCGTCAAGCAGGCAGCCAAAAAAGGCAGACCGGGATAATATGAACAAGTTGTGATAGAGCAAAAGTGAGTGTTGACTGGAGGGGAAGAAGGGGACGGGGGTTGGAACTACTCGGTAGTAGTAGGAGTGCTTGTTGTCCGAACTATTAGATAGTCTTGTCGCGCGTAGTCGTCCTCGCTCGGGGGGTGGACGGATTCAAGAAACGGGGAGAAGATAGTGTGGGCAGTCACACCATTGCGCTCGTCAGCATCGGCGTCCTGACACAAACCAAACACCCGTGAAAGTGAGTCGTCTCTTGTCTTTGCGTGTGCGTCCTGGTTTGTCGGGTGCAAGAGAAAGAGAACCCCTCGTGTGGCTGCGTTGAAACCAAGAACCCTTTCTCAGGGCATAGCGTGGATCCTCCAACGGGGTCTGGTGACTCAGGACGTCAGGTCGAAAGGACAACGAGTGGTAGTGGCGAATCGGGCTGGTATGCACTTGGCTCGTCTGGTTTGGAAAAGTTGGGAAAAGACCCAGAGGGTGTGGGAGGAATTGAATTGGAAGGGCGAGAAGAGAAGATGATGGGATGGATGGACAAGACAACCTAGAAGAGAGATCCGGGACTCGAGGGACCTAGGATTAGGATTGCGCGTGTTAGGCGGGCGGGCGCACGCTGGCAGTTGATGGACTGGACAGGACGGTTGGGTCTCTTGGCCCGTTTAGTTTTAGAAGGGCACCCCCCGTAAAATGCAGTGGGGAGTCGCCAAAACCTACCTCCTGCCCAAGGCACGAGGGCCAGCCAGCCAGCAAGCGGGAGGGAGTAAAATGGCAAGCGCGGGTGGGACGGCCAGGCAGGGGAGGCGCGGTGGGGAGAGGCCGGGACACGGGACAAGGAAGCCACTGACGGGGGGCATCGAGCAAATTGGTGCGCGTTTGAGAGGCGAACAAGGCAGGAAGCAGCAGGCTGGGGCAGGAGCGCGTCCACGAGAAGTGACGCATTTGTTTACAATGTTTCCTCAAAGGGAAAAGCGCGACACGAAAGACGCGTCTCTTCGGACAAGGGGGGTGGCAGGAGGTGGGGCCCCAACGCACCTTCCCAGGACTCCCCTTGTCAGGCCATGGCGCCGGGGCTGGTCCCCCGTAGGCCGTAGCCCGCCGTGGTCCGTCCACCTCCAAGGCTCTAGCTCTAATCCATCCGAGCCATCATCGGGACAATCACATTCCCCTCCGTCTAAGACGAGGTTTTTGGCTTCCCGCGCTCTGTCTTTGTCGTACATAGTCTACGTACGTAGTAGTTCTGGCAACGACGGACCGGCTCAAAGAGGTCGACGATCCTGGATCTTCAGGGAGAGCACGTTTTCTATGACGGGAGTGTACCACGGATACGCCAAGCTCCCGCAGGTGAGTTTTGATAGTTCCTGAAGCCGAAACTTACCAGTCTGCAACATAGGAGAGAGGGACGGGGCATCCATATCTCAGGGAGACAACTCTCCACTCTGCGGCCTATTGTCCAGGCTATCGCTCGCTTCGTGTTACCCTTTCTCAGGGCAGATTCGGGGCTCCTATTCTCCCATAACCCACTCGGCCCCGTCGATACAACTGACAACAGCAACAACAAATTGACTGACACTCTCTGATGAGACAGACTGACATGTCCAAGCGCCAGTGCGCCAGTGCTCAAAAGCCCCTGTCGTCGATGCTCCACTGGGCGCATCTCAGCGCCAGTGCCCAGGGGTCCTCCCGTCCTAGGTGGCCCTGATTGTTGTCTCTCACAGGTCCCAAACCCAAAGACCAGCCCCCCAAGCCAGCCAAGCCAGCCCTCCGACCTCTCTCAGGTCTAGGGGCTCTTGCCAGGGGGTTCCCAGAAGTCTGGCAGTCGACGGGGGTTTCCACGTCGCCTCGCGCCCGTTGTAGATCATCCATGGCATGGCATGGAATTGGGACGAGATGGGATGGGATCGTGGTAAGATGGCACGAGGTGATCTCGAGGTATCCCATCTATAGAACGAAGCTGCGCGCTCAGCGCTTCTGCTGGTCGATTGCGTGGTCGCAGACTTCCAACACTCAACGGATGGACAGGATCGTACTGCTTAGGCGCTGTAAGGCCGCAGAAGGTCGCAAGCAAGATACGATGGGGCCGTGTTGCGGCATCTTGATGCCCACCGGTTCGCTGGCTCCCGTCCTTCAGACCATTCAGCGTCATGATCGCCGCCGTCAGTCTTTGGTGAGCATGCCTCATCCCGGGACCCGTCAAGCCTTGCCTCGTACTTGGAGCCCGAATACGTCGAGCTTACACGTACGGGTAGGTACACCAGAATCGATATCGACGAGCTACTGGGTAGATAGCATGTAATAAGCCTTGGCCAGCGACGTCTTCGTGCCAGTTGCTGGAGCTTGCCTTGTCTTGCATGCTATGGCAGCATCACGACCTCTCTTGTGGTTGAGCAGCCGCCCCGTGGCCCTCGTCTTCTGGCCGGCCGGCCACTGGCCGCCACCACCTAGCCAGCTCATCGGGCACGCACCAGCACACACCACACACCAGCTCAGCACATCCATCCATCCCATGCGCATCGACCCCCATGGCATCAGCCATGCCATGCCATGCCCTTCCATCCCGATGCACCGGGCCTCCATGACGCGCAGCAAATCTCCTCGATCAAAACAAACAAACCCATCCCTCATGCCCCGTTCCCCATCCCATCCCCCATCATCCCCTATTACACTGCACACTCCCCACTGTGAGCTGGACTAGCTGACGGTGGTAATTTGATCTTTAATTATGCTCTTTATGCCGGCCAGCCCATGTCATTTCGCTTCTTGTGGGAGACTCCGGGGTTGGCCCCGCCGGATCCGAGAAGGAGACGTTGTGAGTCGTCGGACAAGCCATCCTTTGTCCCCTGCCTGCAAGCCCCAAGAGAGGGACCACCCGATGGCTCATATCAAAGTTATCGCAGCCCAGGCTTCGAGATTTGGAAGCTCTCCGATCCTGCCAGGCCACCAATGAGGGCTCCCTCTCGGCATATGTCTGCTTCTGCTGCTTTTCTTGGAGCTGCTCCGTGCTTCTTCAACGACGTCGATGGCCATACGTACCATGCCATGCCATGCCGTGCCGACTTACACGGACCGAGCCAGACGCACGACATGACCACCATGGTCGCCTCTGAATCCGCTTGCAACCTTTTTCTCCGGACGAACGCACAGCACGACCTAGCCTCGCCCCGCGCTCGCATAACTTGCACTAGACAAGCTATGAACAGGGGCCGGATTGGCTGTGCACAAAGGGGGCTCGCGAACTTGTTGACCGCCTGACTGGTTGCATATTTTATGGGACGTCCGCTGCAGCTAGTAGGCCGTTGAAGCACACCGCACAACTCTTGCGGCTCTGTGAAATGAACCCCTACTGCATTCATATTGCAAGGGGCCGTCTAGGCGGCCTCGAGCAGAAGCGGTCTGCATCACCGAGACCAGTTTTTACTTCTCCTGAACCCCTATTCATGTCGAGTTCCTGGAACAACGAGCGTTGTCCTGGAGTTACACGATGCAAGCTGTGGACGGTGCTCGGATGCCGATATTATAGACGCATCTCGGGTTGGATACGGAACCACAACTACCGTCAATGGACGCCTCCACAGTGCACAAATTGGCTCTCCTGTGCTGTGCCATCCGGTTTAATTAAGCGCCGTCATGCGGCCACCAAGTTTGGCCTGCATAAGATTATCCAAATCTGGTGTGCCATCAGGTGCGCCGTCCTCCGAAAGGGCAAAAGAAAAAAGGCCATGACGCAAAATGGTTTGATGCTCGTCCGACCGCAGATGCGACCAAGTGGACTCTTGAGGGCTTGGTTACCCTACACTATCCAGAGACAAGCTGGGCTGGGCTATCATGGGTAGCAAGAAACCTGCTGGCCTCAATACCTGGCCACGCTGGCAATGCAAACGCACTTGGACGGATCGTGCCTATGCACGCGGCCGCCATGGGAAAGGGAGCATAAGCGCTTGAAAGGGGCTTGCTGTCATGGCCATTGATGATGCTTGATTGGACAATGGATGCCAGGGTTGACCTCATATTCGCAAGGGAGACGGAGGAGGGGTAAAACCTGGGCATCAACTCCAAAGTCCCTCGTCTCCTTCATGGGCGAGTCTCATCTACGATTCCTCGTCAGGGAGAATCGAGATGAGCAATATTCGAGGGGTCAATTCCAGCAGGAGATCGGCGGTGAGCCTCTTCGCTCATTGCAGTGGCATTGAAATATTCGTCTGTTGATCTTATAAAATGCCATCATCCAACCTGTCTCTCGCTACGCAAAAGCCACATGCTCGGCAAAACGGATTACTTCCTCCAAGGTTCCCCGCACAGAGACGCAACAGGGGAGAGGTGAGGTGATGTGATGTGGTCGAGATATCGGCGATCTAATAGAGCTCCATCTTCTCGAGATGGATGAGACCGTTTGGTGGCTAGATCTGAATCAGCCTCGGAAAATCGCCAGTAGGACGGTATCAATCTCGTCTAGAGATCTGGCGTAGTAGGGGTTCAGATACTCACTGGTATGAACTGTCTCAGCTTTACGCCCGCCTCCCTAAACACACGGGCAGTCTCGTTGTCCATGCTATACCCATGGGCGTAGACGACCTCGCTGATGCCCACCTGGCATATCTTGATGCTGCACGTAAGGCAGGGACACGTGTCGCAGTACAAGACAGACCCCTCCCGGATCCTCTCCCGTCCCGCTTCGAGGAGGGCGTTCTCTTCGGCGTGGATGCACAAGCAGGTCGATAGTCCCACGCCCGAGCTGCTGCCCTCATTGCACCGAGGACAGCCTCCCTCGGCGCAGTTGAGCAGTCCCCTTGGAGTCCCATTATAGCCCGTGCTGATGACCCTGCGCTCCTTGCCCACAAGCACGCACCCGACCCTGCGCTTCATGCAGTTGGAGCGCTGAGCTGCCAGGGATGCCAACTCCATAAAGTAGGTGTCCCAGCATGGTCGCAGGCGATCAGGGTTTGGGATATCCAGCTTGCCAAGGGTGGCATATAGGTGCGCGAGGGATGCCGATGTGTTGAGCAACCTCACAACGGCTCGGGAGATGAGCGGCGATAGTCCTGTCTTGGGATCGTACAAGTGGGCATCACTCTTCAACACGAAGTCTTCCAGACTCATGTCCGGCCCCTCCGCGTTCCTCTGCTTGGCCCGCTGTTGGAAGCGGCGCCAGCGGACCGTCAACGGGGCATCGACGGAGAGGAGCAGGAAGAAGGGCCGGCGCACAAAGACGTCGAGAACCGTCTCGGTAGGGATGTCAGTGGTGACGAAACGGCTCCGCCAGCGCCTGGTGACGAAGTCGAGAAGCTCCTCGGGCGTGGAGAAGGTGTGTTGAGGACCAGCCCTGAGGGTCAGCGTGGTCTCAGAGGAAGAGCTGGTGCCATTCTTGGTGGTGAGCGCGGTCGAGGTCAGAGCGCCCTTGAATGCCTCGGGGACTGATGACTGGGACGGCGACTCCGGCCTGTGGTCCTCGGAGGGGGCCGAGGTGCCGTCCGGAGAGGAATTGGAAGATGCCGTCGACGGCGATGATGGCTGCAGGTAGAGATGTTTGAAGCCATGGTGCTCGACCAGATACTGAGCCACCGTCTTTTTGCCGGAGCAGATGCCTGAGATGAGGTGAGTTTAAAACGGCCTTGCTATAGGTTAGAGTTTACGTACTACCGCAGACTCCAATGAGCATCTTATAAGGTGCTCAACGTATAAGATTGAGATGAAAGAAACTTGGGATGAGCCTTGGTCGAGATATCTCGACAAGATTGAATTTTACAAAGTTGGTCTGCCAGACGCGACTGGCGTCTCTAAGCGCGTAGCTGTCATGGCACGTGTGGGGTGCGCCGTTTGCGGTCACCTCTAGAAGGCCGGCAGAACAAAGGGTCTGTCAGGAAGCGGCCAAAGGGTTTGCTTGAATGTCTCTCCATGCACTGGCCGCGACCTTGACGATCTCTATTTTGAGAAACCCATAGTGATATCTAGATATTACTCTATCGACGGGGTTCATAGCGCACATTCCGGGAGGTGTGCAGGTTCATCTCGTTGCTCTAGGTGCAGCTGCATCTCCCTTAAAGATGGCGTCGAGGGAGAAAGGGTCACATTCTTCTCATGGGTCTGTGGAAATGGGTATAACGGGAGGTTAAAGGGTTGATTGAATTAATTTTATTGAAAGGAAAGTCAGCCCTCTTGTTTCCCTGAGCGACCATAGATTGCGAATATTTGTTTACGGGTTTCTGTGTTTGGGATGTTGAATGTGATGTCGTTTCTGAGGGTTGAGAGCCAATCCTTTGCTGCATTTTAGACTGGCCTGTGACAGCTGCTACCCTACACCCGGGCGTTAAACAGGGCTGACTTTTTGGCTTCTTGGCTGCCTGATGGGTGGGTGATAAGGCCGGGTTGAGCGGCCGATAAGCTGTACCCCGCCGCGGGGCCGCCTGGCCCTGGCCCAGGCTGCTTATGCTAGATGGAAGCTACTCGTCATTGTCTTGTGACGACAGGACCCGAGTTGAGTGACCAACTGAGTTCACATCCGCATCAAGTGACAGCCTCGCCGTGTCAGCCGTCCATACTTGCGTGCCTAATCTAGCTCCTACATTATATACTCATCCTCTTCCTTCCACTGTCAACCGCTGCCTGCGCAACATCCTTGGAATCTTTGAACCTCCATACGTCTACCAGCGCTCAGCAGGCGACAAGCCCGTCAAAACCGCCAACATGGCTGCGAAGCCCCTGCAGTTTGCGACTTTTACGTCCGAGATAGAGCTGCCGTTCTACTCGGCGCTTTTCGGCTCAAAGCTCGACCATGACAAGCTCGACGACTCGGCGCGTAGCGTCCTGGGACTCTACGAGCCGCGGCTGGAAGACCCCGAGTCTAGCTGTCGCATGCAGATCCTAGGAAATGCTCTCACGAGCGGCAGGTAGGCCCCTTATTTGATTTTGCGCATTCCTCTCTGACCATCGCAGAACTAATGCGCCCAGTCCGCCTCTTGGGACGATGAGGGCCGAGGGTATTATTAGGAACGTCAACACGCTCGAGGATTTCAAGAACATGGACAAGTCTGCCATGATTAAGACTGCTGGTCGACAGGTACTTGGATATGATCGAGCGTGCGCATGTGGGTTTTGCTGACAATCATAGGTCTGGGACGCGATCAAAGATGGTAGCATCTACTCTGTTCCGTCACTCCTCTCGTCATTTGTCATCCTCTCCTACGCCGACCTCAAAAAGTACAAGTTCACATACTGGTTCGCTTTCCCGGCGCTTCACTCCGATCCTTCCTGGAAACGATCCGGTCCGGCCGAGCACCTCAATGCCGAGGAGAGCACAGCTCTCGTGGATAGGGTTGGGACATGGAGGTACAGCGTGGATGCTCGTGAGCATGGTTTCTTCTTGGCCAAGAAGGTGCACGGAGCACACCAGCAGAATGAGGATGCCGACGCCTCTCACAATCTTCCTTACAAGTGGGAAGTTGGCTCCCTTCGAGATTTCGAGGACGGGTTCTTCAACCAGGTTCCCGAGGAGGACCAGTATGTTGCCTTTGTTGATCCATCAACATACCCGGAGGGACCTGGGTGGCCCCTGAGGAATTACTTGGTTCTCATTCGGCAGAGGTTTCGTTTGACAAAGGTCAAGATCCTCTGCTACCGAGATACCTGGGCTAGGAGGCACGAGGCGCGAAGTGTGATCCTTCCGATCGAGATGGACCCTGTTGAGAACCTGGAGATTACCGAAATGCCCAAAGTCACTGGCTGGGAGAGATCACGAAACGGAAAGCTCCAGGCTCAACAGGTCAGTTTGAGCGAATACATGGATCCTGCCCGGTTGGCCGATAGCTCGGTTGATCTGAACTTGAAACTCATGAAATGGAGGATTGCGCCAAATCTGGACCTGGAAAAGATCAAGAATACAAAGTGCCTCCTCCTGGGCGCCGGCACACTGGGGAGCTACGTTTCGAGAAATCTTATGGGATGGGGCGTCCGGAAGATCACCTTTGTGGATTATGGAAGAGTCTCGTTTTCGAATCCTGTGCGACAGCCACTCTTTGAGTTTACTGATTGTCTCGAGGGTGGAAAGCCAAAGGCACCCCGGGCAGCTGAGGTGCTCAAACAAATCTACCCTGGTGTCGACAGTGAGGGACATGCTTTGTCAGTTCCTATGCTTGGACACCCATTTACAGATGAGGCCAAGACGCGAGGAGACTATGAGAAATTGGCAAAGCTCATCGATGAGCATGATGCCATCTTCCTCCTCATGGATTCGAGAGAGTCTCGATGGCTGCCAACTGTCATGGGAAAGGCTGCGGGCAAGATTGTCATGAACGCCGCTCTGGGCTTTGACTCGTATGTCGTGATGCGACATGGAAGCGAGACCAGCGTTGAAGGCCAGGCACCACTTGGTTGCTATTTCTGCAACGACGTTGTTGCTCCAGCAGATGTAAGTCTTCTGATTCATTTATAGTTCCATATCTAACTCTTCTCTAGTCACAGAAGGATCAGACCCTTGATCAGCAGTGTACGGTCACTAGGCCAGGCGTTGCGGCTATTGCCTCTGCTCTTCTTGTAGAGCTGTTGACAAGCTTGCTGCAGCATCCTCTGGGTAAAGATGCACCAGCTCCCCAGCCAACACCAGGAGTGGTACCTGAGAGAGACCCCCCTGACCATGCCTTGGGTCTGGTGCCGCACCAGGTCCGAGGATATGTGTCGACGTTCCAGAATATCGTCATTCGGGGTCAGTCATATGACTGCTGCAGCGCATGTAGTCCCAAGATCCTTGATGCTTTCCGCAAGGATGGCTGGGGATTCGTCAAGAAGGCGCTTCAGGAGAAGGACTATGTTGCAGAGCTTTCAGGCCTGGCTGAGGTTCAGCGGAGAGCAGAGGAAATGGCGGCTCAAGTTGACTGGGAGGAAGACGATGACCTTGTAGAAGAAGAAGGAGAGGGAGAGTTACTTTAGTCATTTAAAGGGGTAGGTGTCAGTTCCATGTATGGATTGTCTTAGACTTGGATTGCCTGGAAGGGCTTGTGGGAGTTAGACTGGCGTTACTCGGGATTGTTTGTCATGTCATGTTGTCTATCGGTGTCATGGAATATTATGGCAACTCCAAGGAATTGCCTATATTCCTCTACAAATCCTCCACAAACGCGGTGCCTATGCAAATGCGAATCGTCCTTGCACTGCAATTTTAACCCGCACTCAGAGGCTACATCGACGCTAAGGACAGGAGGGCAGCCCTGGCAGCATCTGTCACTCGTCTCTTCTCATTCTCCAAATAGGCCTCGGGTTCTAAAATTAAGTTTGCCACCCCCTGTGTATCAGACCCTTGGCGATCCAAACCCTGAACGCTCAAAGATCCCACACAACCCTGCAATTAACAGCTCCTCCGCTAACACCAGCTGGAAATTAACCACCTCTTAAATCGGAGCAGAGATACGGCCTCCGAGTCTATTCTGTGGGACTAGTTTTTTATTGGAAAAGTTTTCTGGTTGCAGCTCGGAGATGCGCCCGGAATCAGAAACTCTGCTAGCCTTGATGGGGAGGGGGTCAACACCATGGGATGAAAATGTCAGTGCTTCCTCGTATGAAGCGATGGTGCCGGATATCTGGCGCTATACTGACCCCGGTTGTTTTAATGGCCTGTCTCTGTGACATGTTGGGTCGGGGCTTTGGGATTGTCTATAACATGACTTCATGCCCCCGCCGGTCCCTGGGGTTTCGGCTCTGGGGCCGAGTCTTTTTCAAGATCGTGAAGTGAACGCGACGATTCATTGCAAACTCCAGATTTCAGTCGCGTGTTTACGTACTCATCATGGCTAACACCCGCAACGGCCTCCTCCTCGCTCTCGCTGCGACGGGTCTCATCTCGTCGGCGAGCGCTTTTGACCCCGCCAAAGATCGATGGCTTTGCAAGCAAGACAATGCTATTTGTGTCACCTCGTTCGTGTGGTGCTCTACCAACAAGGAGGACTCGGCGAAGGGCTGCTCATACCCCAATAATACATGGCCATACTATAACCGCGACGAGGGCGACAACCCGGCCATGGTTCTCTGGGATAAGGAGTACACCATTAGCTGGCATGGAACCGACGACGACTACTCTACTCTCATTGAGTGGCATTTCGTGAGGGATCCTGAGACGCCTAGCAACTCGAGTAGCTTGACTTGGAAGAAGGGTGAGTTTTTCCAGGGTCATATTAAATGCGTAAACTGACGCGGGTAAATAGAGCTCAAGAACAAGGAGACGTCCTACACGTTCAAGTTTAAGGATCTCGCTGCCGACTTTCCTACCAAGGACCACGACGACATCGACGCCGAGCAGGTCAAGGCTGCTGCTAGCAACCTCAAGAACCTTTGGGCTGTCTCACAGCCTGATCGACCCTATGAGGGCGAGGGACGCGTCCACGGCAACCCGTGGATGGACAAGTCGTCAAAGTTCATCGTCATGGACGACGACGTGCTGCCGTACCTCGAGACACAGAGCGAGATGGCCAGAGAAGAGGAGAGGCGCAAGTGGGAGAAGGGAGTCGCTATTGGAGTCGGAGTCGGCGTGCCTATCCTGATGGCGGCCGCTTTCATGGTCGGCAAGATGTTTGGTGGTAAGAGAGAGGAGAAGAGGTCGGGATACAAGTCTGTGGGAGCATATCACTCTGGGTATAATGAGCCGAACTTGGGTGGTCACTAATTAGTGCCGAGATGGTTAAGACGAATTTAATATGTACGATACACTTGATAGAAATTTCATTGTTTGATACCCCTCCGAGAAGTTCATGCACGAAGATGGTTCATGTTGATTACGATGTGACAGATGCAAGTTCTTGCATGAGCATGAGAAGGGGGGTCCCTTGATGATAATATATTAATTATTAGTAGCCGCATTTGAAGATACAAGTTTCCACATGGAAAAAGAGACTCATGGTTGGTTGACATATGGAATTATATTTCTAGAAATTTATCATAGTCGTAGCTCTGATGCTGTATGCATCTTCCAGCCTCCAATGCACCTCAAACGCCTTTCAATGCTATGTACAAAAGTGACTGTGCATTGTCACAAATGGTCCCGGTATCCAACAATGTAGCCAAAGTGTATGGTCTATCGAGGAACGGTCCCGTCGAGTCTCGCTCGCTTTCGAAGTTGACCCAAAGAATCGATCATGTGCCAATTGGCTGCTTAGAGTCGGCCATCGAAAACAGCCTCGGCGGCGAGGGGCCAGCCAAGAATGACGGCGAAGCCAGGGAAGAAGCTGGGGGGTACTAGTTAGTATATTGTGTATATGCGAGGATGCAATTGGCAACTTACAAGAGAGCCTGGCTGCCAACTCGCTTGAACATCTTGGCGTAGTCGGGCTTGGCGGGCTGCTGGCTGATGGGCAGGCGCTCAAAGGGGTGAGACTCCATGGATCGGCCAACGGTTCGCATGGCGCTGAGGAGAGAGAACTGGCGGCGCTGAACAGCGCGGGCAGCAGATCGGACAACGATGGGAGACATGTTGATTAAGTGGTGTTGCTAAGTTGTTTTGTTGCTGAGTTGAGAGATTTAGAGATGAATCGAATTTAAACCCGAGACTCGCAGAAGACGAATTGGATTGAGTGGTGAGTTTTGTTGTTTTAAAGACGGGAGTGGAGAGTTGAGATTGCTCTGTTGATGCTATTGATGGTGGTGAGAGAAGATGGACTTGGAGAAGGAAGATGGCTTCGATTCTTATACAGACGTGGCATGCCGATCTTGTTGGCAGGGATAACAAATTTTGTTCCCGACAATCGTTCAAACGGCGAGCTCCCAGCACCCGCTGAGCCGGATACATCCATTGTGGTCAGATTTCATCTTGTCTCGAGGCCATCATGCCACCAGCCATTGTACTGACACCGGGGTGCTTGAGGGTGTAAGACCAGCTGACCAATGGCAGCCGCCAGAGAGCCATCAGTCAGCACCCCAGGTCGGAGGTGCATGGCACGATTTCGAGGGCGAGGACGGTCGTTGTGGTGCCATCTCGCTCCGGTCGGCGGGGACCGGCGAGTCTCATGATTGGCCAGACGTCCGGGCCTGGCAACCGTCCTGTTTCTCCCGGGAACATCTGGCCATGGCCTCATCGACTCATGGCAGCTGAGCAAGGGACCTAGTGAGCCTCCGGGGAAGAGCGAGGTGAGGCTCGGCATTCACACAAAGAAAAAAAAATGCCATGATCAGATGCTCAGCTCAGCTCAGCCAGTCATGATGCTCTCCTCCGTACCCCAAACACCCTCTGCCCTATCTCTTTCAGCCATGTTCTGGCCCGGCCGGTCGGGTTCCTGGCATGTTTTGTCCTTGCTCGTTCCAGGTTGTATGACTGGATGGTTTCAAGATTGACAGCCCAGATTGCATGAGATCCTAGATGGCGATGCGATCACACTGCCGTGGCCCTCGCCGATGCCGATGTCAATGGCGTACGGTTCCACGATGCTGCCACTTTCCTGCCATGCTAGCCCGTCCCGTCCCGGACCAGTGGTCTGGTCTGGTCCTCTCCGGAGAATTTCATGATGGTGGTGGTGATACAGTCGTCCAGCAATGCCACGGATGAGTGCGGGCTTCGGAGCCGACCACTCGGACGAGCCACTGGTGAAACGAGTTACACGATTTTCATCATGTGACTTGAAACGTGATGTCGCGCCAGCCCGCCAAGCCACACCTGGCAACTCCAGCTACCTTGTTGGTGATTTGCCCGAGGGAATTGGAGATCGCGACGAGCCCGAGCCGCTCCAGACACTCGTTTACACCATCACAAGCCCAATGCCCCTGATCGACCCGGTCACAATGTCGACGACTCTGATCAAGGGCGCTCCCGCCCAGGCGGCTGCTCCCAAAGCTGTCGTGCCTGCGATTCCGCTGCTCAACACACCCCTCGCCCTGCCTGTTTCTGTCGTCCACCAGCTGGTGCTTGCTAGCCTGTTTGTCTGGCGCTTCGATGCCCTCGTGGCCGATCCTGTGTCGACACTTCAGATCGGTCTGCCTGTGGTTGCTGTTATCCAGACACTCTATGTGACCTTGTGTCTTCCCGCCGCGGGATCTTCGGGCGTAAAGGGTTCTAAGAAACTGCGACCAGGCGAGAAGAAGAAGACGGATACGCGGGAACCAAAGGCATTTGCTGTGAGTGTTGGAAACATGGCTAAACCTGGGCACCTCGAAGCTAATGTATATCACCTAGACCGCCGTCATCTCTCTGGTCCTCGCCCTCATCCTAACGCCCGTCCTACACATACTCTTCGTCCTCTTCGGCGCCCCATTCCTCACCCACGCCTCCCACACGTTCCTCTGCGCCGCGCACATCGCCGTCCTCGCCATCTACCCCATCTTCTACGTCCGCGGTTCCGACCCTGTGCCCCTCCAAGCCGTCGTCAACGTCTCGGCCCCCTTCGACCAGACCTTTGGCGGCTTCGTGGGCACCGTGGTCGGCGCGTGGCTCGGAGCTGTGCCCATCCCCCTCGACTGGGATCGCGAGTGGCAGAAGTGGCCCGTCACCATTGTTGCCGGTGCCTATGTTGGATACTTCGTGGGCTCCAAGCTTCTTGGAAATGTCTTTTACGGCAAGCGATGGGCCGTTTCTGAAATCAAGGAGGAATAGGTCAAGGCTCAGGTGTAAAATAAGATGCAGAGGATCTTTGTCATAAAAGCTGTATATCTAATCTGTACAGTAGCAGTAGTGTCTCGCTAATATCTGAGCACCCAGTTGCAATAAATTTCTTGTACGTTGCATCCACTTTATGTCCTCCGTCTGCAACGGCCTTTGAGTTGTACACTCCCTACCTAGGTAAGAAGATAGTTTGAGGTTATTGGAAGAAAACGACGAATGAACTCGACGAACTACTTATATGCGTCTACGTCGACGATCTATGGACTGGCTTTAGAACATTGTTGGTGTTGGTTGTGCTTGCCTTCTTATAGTAAAATATCTGGCAGAGGAGCAAAGAACGCCTTTTCTTCTTTTTTAAAAAAAAATAAAAATAAAAAAATCTTGATAACGCTGTTTAATCCCGATAATTTAAAGTATAAACTCAGAGCATGGCATGTCGACTGTAGTTGGAGACATAATAAGGTAGATACGTCAGGACCAGCATTGGCACGAGATGATGATGGAGTTTTTAATATAGACTCCAAGTCGAAGAATGCCTCATACACGTCATTCAAAGTTTCAAACATCAATCGCACCCTGGAGAGATCCCTAAAATGAGAAGTAACATACTCATGGCCCTATCCGATCAGTCATCCAGTTCTGTGATTATGTGGCATGTAAGCAACGTAATTAATCTCGTCCTGTAGGGTGAGCCGTGTAGTGGCATCGCCATACAATGACGTACCATGTGCATTTGCACTTATAGCCTAATTGTTTATTTGATCCACCAGTTCGCCAAAGCAGGACAAAGGTCGATCTTTTTTAAGGTTGAGGACTGGATTAGGCGACATGGGGCGCATGAAGCGATGGGAGCTATTAGACATGTTGTATGGCGCAGGCTTGTATACAATCTCTCCCAACGTCGAACAACATCTATAGCTTTACTGTTTATCTGCTGGGAGCTAACAGTTCTAGTCTAAAGGGGTAGTCTCGAGGAAAGACAACATATTATATATAACGTTTATTATCAGTACCCGAGCTCTGGGCTTCACTTACCGAGGTAGACCGTGAAAGCTGGCCAGACATTGCGAGGATTGTCAACGACGTGCCAAGGGGAGGCAAATTAATGCAGACATCTCGTTCAGGTCCGAAAAAAAAAACGAGAATTTACGAAGTGCCGAGTGTTCCGAGCGAAGAAAGTCATATGGCTATTCCCATCTTGCTTAAGCTACTCTTCGTTATCTGTATTCCCGGCTTACAGAGCCCCAGGCTCACTGGGTCATTTCACTTCATGGATCGCCATTGGACGAGCCGTAAACGAAAACCCTGAGGCCGGCACGGGTTAGTTGACAGCCCTAGTTTCGGAAGTGCAAATAATTATTGATATCATCGCCGAGATGAGCATGGAGTTGAATTCATGTTGTCTTACGTCCACAACGGCGTTTTCGCAAACAGCAGATCTTGACCCCAGACACATGGTTCCGTCCGTCGGCAGAGAGAAAATCATGGTCTGCAACCATACCTGATGGGGTGGCCGACATATTATTAATATCTTGGCCCTCCACTCCAGTGCCGAAAGGCCGTAGTTTTCTGCCTGCCATGAAGCTTGGCAGTGACGCGTTCCGCCTGCTTCGAAACATGAAGCGATAAAAGAAAGGGCCAAGAGCGGCGGTGAATTGTTTGCTCAGCCACGCGGGAAGCGAGAAAACATGCCATGCCACAGGATCTTGATTGTTGATGTCTCAACTTTGTGCATGGCGGTTTTGTATCTTGGCAAAGGCCCCAAGGTCCATCCATATCATCATTCCGTTCCGGGCTGTTCCCGGCAACCGGCACCTTGAGAGGGTCGCCCAAGCCGCTCTAGCCTTGCCCCAATTACGACAGTGAGCGTCAGGGAATCTTGTTTGCCAGGCACCCTTGGGTGGAGGAAAGCTTCTTTGCCGCGGGACACCAGCCACACGATTGACGCAGCCTGTCTCACTTGGGCATTGGCTTCTGGAAGGTCTAAATGTCTGGGCATCGAGATTTGGCCCAACTACGAGGCGGTGCAGACAGAGGAGACAAACGCCGCCAAGCCACATCGACAACAAATGCATCAAATCGTGAAGGGTCATTTGCTCGCCACAGGGGATCGTGATTCCATGGAGTGATGCTTTGTTGTCGTCGTTGCTGCGCCATATGTGGCTCAGCTGCGTCACGGTAGCGGCCGTATCTAGCTGTATCCGCGTAAACCATCGTGGCGTCGCCCCACAGCGGCCCTTGCACGATTGGCCTGCGGCGTATTCATGACGTAGCCCTCCTAGGACATGGGACTGTCGACTACCCAAACTTCCCCAAGCTTCTTACCAAGATGGACCACCTTCGTCCTGGCGCGCATTGTGCTTGGCCAGGAGAAAAAAAGCAGGGCAGAGCTCGCTTGGCTGTGCTTCCCTGCTCCAAGACGTCGTCCCTGTGGCTTGCCCACCCCCCCTTCATGGCCAGCGAATCGATGACGCAGTGCCCAGAACTCGAAGGTGTCGCAGGGCTGGGCTGACGGGGACCACGGGGTTGTCGGTGCTACGGGATGGCGGGCTCTGCTTGGTTGCGTGGTTCGTCAAGGAAACGGGGAAAGTTGGAACGAGGAGCCAAGATGGGCAAAGGGCAGTGAATGGGGTGTGAGGTGCATGGGTGAGGAAGCTCCGGATCACTGATATAAAAGACAATTTGTTCCCCCCCTTCTTACAGCTTGCCCTTTTACAACTCATACTCTGCTCTTACGACTTCATCGTCTTTGCGTAAAGATTTCGATACAACACTCTCGACCACTATCAAGTACATCTCTTCTTCGAGTAACAACTCTCCAACACCGACATCATGCCTTTCACTGCTAGGTAAGCTAGCCCTCGCCCTCATTCTCGCGACGACGTCATTCCGAGTTTTCCGCAATTCATTTCATGTCGCGACAATGCAATTGTCGATATGATGTCTTGCCCTGGATTCTCAAGCTCCTCCGAGACGATGAAGCAGCAAAAGACATATCCTGACTGACTTACAACAGCGACATCTGCAAGATCCTCCTTGCCATCATCCTCCCTCCCGTGGGTGTCTTCCTCGAGCGTGGCTGTGGCGCCGATTTCCTCATCAACATCCTGTTGACCATTCTGGGTAAGACTTTCTTTCTCTCAGTCTCATCTCCGGCTCCTCCGAAGTCGAAGCATCTCGCTTTCCATGGCATTCCTATCCCCGATGCGTACAGTCTTCTAACCCCACCTTGCAGGTTACATTCCCGGTATCATCCACGCCCTGTACATCATCCTGAAGTATTAAGGCCGCCTCACACCTCGCTTCTCGGGGCCGTAGCAGTCCCCGGCCAGCTCAGATCAGCTCGATGAGATGAGCTCTAGGGAGTGTCGGCCAGCCCCGCTCTCGAACCGTCAACGACCAGCCAGACACGGCAGCTAGTCATGGACCACGGGACACGCATTGTCTGACGGCCAAGACACCAATGGCTGCCGAGGATGCCGGGAACGGCTGGGCGCATGCTGTCGCCGAGGGCGCCGTGATGAGGTGCATACTTTTCTCTTCGCTTTGATACCTTACGCCGGTGACCCACGCCTGGGTGTTTGGGTGCCGATTTCACGACAGACATAGGGTTCTCTGCAACCCTTTTTTATTCCCTTTCCTTTGTTTGCGACATGGAGGCGTACGTTGGATTGGCTCTGAAGGCAACGACGCGCTGGGCTTTTTAGTTATTAATTCGATACCCGTCAATCCAACTGATCTTTCCACTTCGACAATGTTCTGTTTTACTCTGGTCAATGTGAAGCTAAAATGGTCCGGGTTACATGTCGCGTAAGTGCCGGCAGATGAAGTACACGGACTCTGGCATGGTGTTTTGATTGGCGATACCACAATAAGTGCAATATTTACGAAGCAGCCTACCAAGACCGTCACTCCAAGATTGCGCGGTTCGAAGATGATCATGATCTCAAGCCAGCAACAGGGGAGGCTGCCCCGAGCTTGATTTTGCCGTTTTCATCATGCTGATAACTTTTCAACCGAAGGAGAAAAGATTCTGACATCACTCGTCAAAGTTCCAACTACCGGGATTGGATTGGACAAGACGAGCTCGGGTGCTTCGGCGGGTGGCTGAGCAGCTGTCATGCGTCCGTGCAAAGCGGAGTGGGGCCTTGTTTAACACCAGACATTCGCTCTGAGCTGAGCGTTGCAATGCTGCAAGAGTCATCTGATGAGAGCGTCTTGGATGATGCAGGCCAGGGATGAAGCTGAGAGTGTGCTTACTGAGTATGGAATCTTGCAGAATGCTCTAGCGAGAAGCAGCTGAGAAATGGCCCCTGGTGTGATTCTGATGTGTTGTGTAAAGGCTTGTAAGTAGGGTCACGTGCTTTCGCTCAAGCCTCGACGTGCCTAACGCGTCGCCACACGTGAGCGTGAATCTGCACTCATCACGGTCATTGCACCGACCCTATGCTCTCAACATGCCCCCAGGCAAGGTAGAGGTGATTGAAATCCTCGACGATGGAGATACAGCTTCCGAGTCTGGGGACAATGCATCCCCCCTCCCCAAGGCGGCCCAGAAAAGAAAACAGCTTGTCGAGATCGAGGAAAAGGTCCAGTGGACTGACGACGATGATGACTTGCCCGTGAAGCCGAAGAAACGAAGGGCCAAACGAAAGTCTCAAGGGAAGAAGAGAGGTGATAATGTGCATGGAGACGACCATGCCCCCCAAGAAGACTTTGAGCTCGCAGGATTGCCTGAATATCTGGTTGAGCGAAGGCGGCAGTTTGACGCCAACAAGAAGCGTCATCACGATGTCGCTCTCATGGTCCCACCGGACTACACGGGAATACACTTTGAAGAAACTAGGAGACTGAGAGAGTTGGAAGAACGACCCAAGTTCGAAGAGAGCAGCGGAATCAAACCCTCTCGACCATACAAGGATATCGAGTTGCCCCAGTCGGCAGGCCTCATTCCGGCATCAATCGCGCAGTACCTCCGAGACTATCAGATTGCTGGCGTATCTTTCCTCCACCGAAAGTTTGTGTATCAGGAGGGTGGCATTCTAGGCGACGACATGGGCCTCGGCAAGACAGTACAGGTGGCCGCTTTCTTGACCGCTGCGTTCGGCAAGACTGGCGATGAGCGTGATGCCAAGCGCATGCGGCAAATACGACAGTACAATGACCGCTGGTACCCCAGGATCTTGGTCGTGTGTCCCGGATCCCTCATCATGAACTGGAAAAACGAGCTGAACCGCTGGGGTTGGTGGCACATTGATCTCTTCCACGGAATTCACAAGGAAGACGTTCTCAGCGCTGCCCGTGCTGGTCGTCTTGAGATCGTCATCACCACATACGACACTTACAAGAACAGCAGGAGCTCCATCAACATGGTTCAATGGGACGCCGTGATTGCTGATGAGTGTCACCGGCTGAAAGATAGATATTCAGAAACGACCAAAGCGCTCAACGAGATTAATGCGCTTTGCCGCATTGGCCTTACTGGCACCGCCATCCAGAACAGGTACGAAGAGCTTTGGACATTACTGGATTGGACGAATCCTGGCCATTTTGGAACAATCGCCGAGTGGACGCAAGCCGTCACCAAACCCCTGACTGTTGGCCAATCTCACGATGCAACCGTAGCCCAGCTTAGTCTTGCAAGGCAGACGGCCGACAAGTTGGCGCACAATTTACTACCACGGTATTTCTTACGGAGAATGAAGACACTCATCGCGCATCAACTCCCCAAAAAGACAGATCGAGTCGTCTTCTGTCCCCTCACAGACCTTCAGCGAGATGCATATGAGAACTTCTTGGATAGCTCAGAGATCGATATTCTGCGAAGTCTCTCTGAACCCTGCTGCGGGAAGAGCAAGAAAGGATGGTGCTGCAACCGCTTTCTGCCCATCGGCACAAGATGGCAAAGTATTGTCTTTCCCAGCATGATTGTGCTGCAAAAGTTGGCAAACCACCTTACTCTGCTGGTTCCACAGACGACCGACGTGGACACCAAACATACCTCAGAGCTAAACACCCTTCGGACTTGTATGCCGGATACATGGAAGCACCTCTACGATAATCGGGACCGGATTAAGAATCTGGTTAACCCCGAGTTTTGTGGAAAGTGGAAAGTTCTGAAGAAGTTGCTCAAGTTTTGGCACAACAACGGAGACAAGGTCCTAGTCTTTTCTCACAGCGTGCGACTTCTTCGTATCTTGCAGCACCTGTTCACCAACACGAGTTACACTGTTAGTTACCTGGATGGGTCTCTGAGCTACGAACAGCGTCAAGAGGTTGTCGATACATTCAACTCTGATCCGACGCAGTTTGTGTTTCTTATCTCGACCAAGGCCGGAGGCGTGGGACTGAACATCACTTCTGCGAACAAGGTTGTGATCGTCGACCCTCACTGGAACCCTTCCTACGATCTTCAAGCTCAGGACCGAGCCTATCGTATTGGCCAGACCCGTGACGTTGAAGTGTTTCGACTCATTTCGCTGGGCACAGTAGAGGAGATTGTGTACGCACGGCAAATCTACAAGCAGCAGCAGGCCAACATCGGTTATACCGCATCATCTGAGCGTCGCTACTTCAAAGGTGTCCAGCAGGATACCGAGAGGAAGGGTGAAATCTTTGGCCTGGGCAACATCTTTAGATATCACAACGACAGCGGGCTGCTTCAAGATATCGTGAACAAGACCAACATTGCCGAGGCCAAGGCTGGTGTGAACCTCGTGGATGTCGACATGGAAAAAGCGGCCAAGGACGGGGAGACACTTGGTATGGTCAAGAATGAGGATACAGATGCTGAAGATGGTGGCATGAGCCAGCTGGCTGCATTGCTCACATCTGAGAACCAGGAGAAAATGCTCGAGTCGAAGAAGGCCAAGATGCCAAAAAGTGACGCTATCCAAGCCATTCTTACTTCGGCAGGTGTCGAATATACTCACGACAACTCGGAAGTTATCGGATCGTCCAAAGTGGAGGAACAGCTCTCACGTCGGGCTGCCATGACTTCATATGCAGAGGGTGATGTCGATGGCCAGAATGCTCTCTTTGCTGAGAGTGATGAAGACTGCGGGGACGGTCTGCACAGCGTCTACAACCCCCCGAATCAGGTGATGCTGCGACATTTCTGCGAGATGGCAAGAGAGTTTGGGTTCGCGAATGCGACCGAATTTGCTCTGGTGGTGGAGAGCTGGACTCAGGAAGTGAGGAGGAACTGCTTGGACACGTTCTACAAGAGGAGAGAGGCCAAGCTGATCCGCGAGGGTCTCGTTAAGGAAGAGGATGTGAGAACGGAAGCAAGAGCCGAAACTAATGCTAAGGAAGAGGATGTGAAGATGGAAACCAAAACTGACATTGGCATCAAAGGCAAGGAGGAGGTGAAGGACGAACACCTGGATACAAAGTCGGTTCTCAAAGCCGAGGATATTAAGGTTGATGAGACCAAGGAGAAGGTGGTGGTTAAGGCAGAGGCTCTGAAGACAGAACCCTTGGACACTAAGGATTCGGAAGAAGTCAAGATCAAGATGGACGGTTCTAGTAAGAGGACGTCGATCTTTCTTTCAGACGACGACGATGATGACGAGCTTTGATTGGCGTTGGAGTTTGGATATCGATACCCAGAATAACTCATGATGTCTTGTTCACTCATATATCCATTGTTGGTCATTTCTGTTATACACGGACATTACTTCTCACTTGCTCTGTACGCCAACCGTCTACTTGGTCAATGTTCCAAGAACATGAGGAAGTAACTCGAATCTTGGCTCACCCACTGGCGGCGCCAGATCGATCTTTTCCCACGGCCCAGCCTCTCTTAATGTCTTTCCTGTAGCTCGACACATCCGACATGAACCCATGACTTGCGACCAGACGATGTTTGTGAGCCCTACTGATGTCAGCATCCACTCTCTTGAAGGGTAATATCCTCAACTTACATTGATAAGCGCGGAGTAGGAACCCCCCTTGTTCAACCTGGACATGTTCATAGGCATACCACCGACCGCCCTTCTTGAGACTCTCATATAGCAGCTTGATGTTCTTTTCAGGCTCAGGAATGCTGCACAGGCACAGGATGGTGACGATGCAATCGACGGTTCCTGGCTCAATCCGTCCGTCCCAAGCTGTGGGATCATTAATAGACTCGATGCCCACAGGAACAACCTCATAAACACCCTCGAGCCCAACCTCCTTGACACGCCGTCTTAAAGCCGCGGCTGACTGAGGATTGGGTTCAATGCCGTATACACGGGTTAATCCATTCCCACCCTTTCGATGCCTCAGCTGCTCATCATGACCACCAACGCCCCCACCGACCTTGGCAAAAACATCCGCCCACATGCCGCTCCCCGCACCAATCTCAAGGACAAGGCCATCGATGGGCGGGTTGACGACGTCCTGCACGACCTCGCCGTTGTGCACGCGGCCCTCGAGCAGGGGGATGACGCGCTTCTCGGCGTTAACCTTTACCTGGGGTCCGACAAAGGCCCATGTGTTGCCGAACCAGGCGTCCTTGAAGGCTGAGGGAGAGAGCAGGGTGCGGAAGTCGGCGGCGCGGAGGAGGTCGAGGATGGTGCCGGGGAGGAAGCGAAAGGATATGCTCATGAAGAGGTAAGGGTCGATGAGATGGTGGAAGAGTTCCCTGAGGGTGGAGAGGATGGCCATGGTGAGCGGTCAAGCAGTCCACGGCTGTATCGAATCTCTCAACGGGTATGCCTTTTGGTTGATATAAAAGTACAAGAGCGATGTGTATGAGAAAGGAATAGGGCTTGCAACTAATACTTGGGTGCTCGGGGACATTTGTAACTTTTCCGGCCCGGGATACGGAGCCGAGCGGGGCCGATGGAGGGGTGAGATACTGGACCTGACGCAATTCGCCGAGTTGATTGTATTATTTGAGGGGATGAAGCTATTCCGTTCATGTCATGAGCAGCCCTACTTGAATCATGATGTTTTGGAGATTGCTTCATGGGGAGGGTCTTGGCTATGATGACGAGGAGAGCGTAACCTCGGGCATACTTAACCGCCCTCGATAACTGATGAAGCTCGAGTTGAAGTATTGAAACGTGATCGAGATACTACTTGATGAAGAATTCAGGGCCAAGTTGCTCATGAGTGGTTGACTATTCCTTGGCGCAGTTGGCAATGGAGACAACAAAGGTCATCTCTGGCCATCATGACCGACCCCATCTATTTCCCATGTTCATAGTTGCAACTGGTCACCATTGAGTCTTCCCCCACGACTTCCATCGTCTCGTTCTTTGCAAACCAGCAGGCTCACAGAGGTAAACCTCCCCCTGACGTCGACAGATCAGATCTTCCATTCCAGCATCCACCCTTTTATGCCATGAA
Organism: Fusarium solani-melongenae; assembly: GCA_023101225.1. Lineage (NCBI taxonomy): Eukaryota > Fungi > Ascomycota > Sordariomycetes > Hypocreales > Nectriaceae > Fusarium > Fusarium solani-melongenae. The sequence goes on along the minus strand of CP090038.1, from coordinate 1,214,679 downwards.
ACCAAGAATCCGCTCTTGCAAGAAAACCCATACGCCAAACTCCTCAAGCCAAATTTGCGTGCGTACCACCCTACAGCAGCTCAAAGTCGTCGAGCTGATCCCGGTACTTCATAATGTTGCGCTTAATCTTGCTGCCCACGGTCCACGTCACAAAGTCCTCCATGCCCCTCGTAACCAGATACGCCGGGTCCGTGACCGTCTCGGTTCCCACGCGCACGTGGCCCTGCTCAATCATCTTTGTCGCCGCCTGCACCGTCTCGGCCATTCGCAGCCGCGTCATGAGCACGGGGAGCCTGCGACGGGCAAAGGCGCTGACCGTCACGTTCTTCTCCACCGCCGAGAGCTTGGAAGATGATGAGAGGATGCCCATGTCGTAGAGCTTGTTGAGGAGAAGTTCTTCGTGCTTGCGGCGGGTTGCGTTCTCGGGGGGGAGGAGAGAGAGGCGGTGGGCGAGTTGTCGGAGAGACTGGTGATGCAGAGTTAGCATGACAATGGTCCGTAGGGAAAGCCTGAAGGCTGTGGAAGACATACTCCGCACAGACGATTGTACTTGTGGTAGTCCTCAGGCTTCTGGATCATGTATCGTCGGATGACAGCCTTGTCGCGATGTCCATTGTCCGACTTGTATGTGATAAAGTCTGTCTTGCGCAGGAGCTTTTGCTCGTGATGCTTGAGTTTTCGGACCATGATGAAGATGTTTCGAGTGTCGCGACAGTATCAGAAGACAAATCAATGTTCCCTAGTCGATGCTTAATAGCCGTCGTCGTCGATCGAGTAATTAATTCGTCGTGGTGATGGATCTCAAAGTTCCCAAGGTTGGAGTTTTGAAAACCATCAAAAATCTGAGTGGGGCCTGCGGAATTCCTCCGGGTGGGACGGGGGCGGCATGTTCCGGGCATCTCAAAAAACCTCCCAAAACTCCAACGACGGAGCATCACCAAAAGCCCACACTCTGAGTCGAGAGCCCCGCCAATTGACCACACACACCCACGATGCCTCCTCGACTACCGACGACCACGGCCGCCGAGGCTGTGCGGGCCTTTGTCCGACCATTCTCCTGCACCGCATCCGCCGCCCTTCCTCCCCGCGAGCCTTTCACTGGAGGCACTCACACCAGCCGTCTCGCCAACCTCAACAGCAACAGACGGGGCGCCGACCGATCCCCAAGAGTGCAGCCCGGAGATGCAGCCGCGCGGATGATGGAGAGGTACAAGGCTAGGGACGCGAGCTTTGTGCGCGAGAAGACGGCTCAGATGGAGTTCCTCCGCAACCAAAAGATGTCGAGCGACTTCCTCAGGCAGATGCCCCGTCGCTGGGAAGTTGGTGATGTCTACTCGCCTCACGATCTGAGTCCTGTCGAGATGCAAAAGTGGAGGAAGAGGTCGGTGCGGAACGTGGATGTTGTTGATGCTCTCGGCATCAGCCCTCTGGACATGTACAAGGTGAGTTACCTGTTGTGCACCTCAATTGATCCTCAACTGACGTATACAGAACTTCTCCCTCATCGAGCACTTCACATCTCCCTCGGGCATGATCAACCACTCCCAACTCACCCGTCTCCGACCCGTCAACCAACGCAAGGTGGCCAAGATGGTCCGCCGAGTCCAGGGCATGGGCATCTATCCCACCATCCACGCCCACCCCGAGATGCTGCGGGATCAATTCTTTGGTCGACACTAAGAGCCTATTTAAAGTCGGATTGTATGAGATCATGTCATGGTCATTATTTGGTCATATGTATAACAGCCACGACCTCTATGTAACATATTGATACAGTTGTCTACATCAAAAACCAACTTTTGGAACATACCCCCTTGATCATTTCCCTTTTTTTATACATTTCAAGCCCTCAACACTCTGTTGAGCTTGAACTGGCACAGCGAATCCCTGTTCAGCCGCTTGCCTCTCTTCTCCAGGACTTCCCAAGCCTCTGGATACTGCGCCTTGGCCCATTTCTTAAAGGCTTCCTGCATAGCCTGTCCTGGCAAAGCATTGAACGCTATGCCTAGTCTGTTGTGTGTCAGTCATGTCTGACTTTTGGTAGTAGTTGGGGTCAAACTCACGTCATGTCATCTGGCTCACTCGACGTCCTTGAGCGCATCTCTGTGATCATGCCCTCCACCTTTTCCAGCTCCCCGCTGCCAGCCATGGCTCCCAAGTAAGCGTTGTAGACCTGGGGCGGGATCTCCACGTCAAGCGTTTCCAGCTGCTTCCAGATTGAATGGGCCTTCTTGGCCCCTCTCGGGCTGCGCTCAAGAGCCCAGAAGATTGCTTCTAGACTGGTGTATGTTGGACCCTCAGGTGATGACGCTATCAGCTGCCAGAAATCTATTGCCTGGAGGGGCTTATCGCTGGCTGCGTGAGCGAGGATGAGCGATGTGTATAGCTGGGTGTTTGGCTCTACCGTCATATCCATCTTGAACATGTTGTAGACCATCTCCAAAGCCTCGGTGTCTGGGCTTTGTGACAAGCCCTCAAAGCAAGAAATGTACGTCTCGCGCTTGGGATGATAGTCGTTGTTTCGGTGCTGCCGCATGTGGCCAAAGACATGGGTTGCCATATCTGGGCGCTTGCGCTCGAAAAACGCCTCCATCAGCTTCACACGGTGTTCGAAGCTGAGATCCTGGAAGAACTGCCGCAGAAGTTGATATCCAGTCCACGCGCGAGTGGTGCTGGGCTCGCTGATACAAAAGTCCACAAGGGCGTCTTGAATCACTGCTCGCTCTGCGGCGCTATAGTGAAACGCGTGGACAGATAGAACATCCATCACCTCAAAGTGCTGCTCGTTCTCCAAGAAACGGATGCAGAGAGTAGCGACCGTCTCTGGATCGAGAAGCACTTGAGTTTCCTCTGAAGACTCAAGCATCTCAGCAATAAGCTTGTAATCCGGCGTCTTCTGGGCGCAAAGGGCAACGAGGTACTCGTTGAACAGCTGGCTAAACTCCCACCAAAGATCAGGCTCAACATGCCAGGGCTCAAGGTGCGTCACCTTTTTGTAAGCAGCCTGAACTCCTGGCAGGTAGCCTGACAGGAGGTGCATCTTCATCAGGATCAGGTGGGATTCACCATTCAGCTCACGCCCCTCGGTCTTGGCCAATGGCAGTATTTCGTCCACCAACGCCGAATCCCCCATCTCGATGGCAGCACGAAGGAGGCCGTTGATGGTGCTCGTATCCGCCTTTAGAATTCCCTTGGAGATCTTTTCCATGTTGGACATCATGACCTCCACTTCCTTGAGGCCCTTTCCAAGGATCAGAATTCCCTGGAACAAAGCATCCCAATATTTCTTTTCAGTTTTCTGGCCAGTCAATCCTGTCCCTAGTTCGAGGAAGAAGGGCACCGCCCAATCCTTCAGGTCGTGGCGGGCAGCAAAATGAGCCAACTGAGGGTAAATCTCAAAGGAGCGTTGCTGGGAAGAGATTTTCTTCTCGAACCAGGCCTTGACCTCGGCGGGCCTGTTTCTCTGGATGAAAAAGGAAACCATAATGGTTTGCAGACGCTTGCCGTAGGGAATACCGTTCTCCTCGGCGTACTGAGCCAGTTCCAGAAGCTTCTCCTCATGTCCGTCAGAAGCCAGGGCCTGAGCCACGGACAAGAAAGGAGTCCGTTTGAAAGTATCGCTGCGCTTGACAACTTCCTTCCAGTGGGCACGGAGCAAGTCCAGAGCTTCCTCAGAGCCTCCAAAGGCACATAATATACTGAGGTACTGCGGCCACTTGGCACCAGTGGGCGCCCACTGCGCTTCGTCCATATTGTTTGAGCAGAGGGTGGACCATATGGATCTGGCAAACTCGAGGTGGTCTTGGGTCCTCTCACGAGGCCTTAATTGGGCGAGGGCGTCGAGGGCCTTGACTATGTCTGTTCGTTCTAGCTTCGATTTCGACTCGGGGGATGCTTCGCGCTGTTCCACAAGATAGTTGAGAAGTCGGCGGCACTGCATGGCCTGGGTACCGTTCAATGGCCTCCGGCTAGACATTTTCCCATCAAAGAATGATCTCCAAGCTTGAACCAATTCCTCTGTCGGCGGGGGACGCAGATTGTCGAGCATGCGACTCCGCCAGACCATGATCTTCATCCATCCCGGCTCGAATTCTGGCTGCCGCACCTCTCGGGGCGCTTTCTGAAATAGACCCTCAAACAGGTATCGGCGTGAGTGTCCATTATTTATAGATCTGGGAGGGAGCGTTCGGCGCAGGGGAGTCGAGTAGAGTGCGAAGGACGGGCATCGGGCGTGCTGGACAAGGACCCGTCGAGCATGGCGGGCCAATTGTGCCCTCATGATGGATTTGTCTATGAGATGGCGGAACTGACGGGATCAGCTGAGTGCTCAACATTGTCGACGATCGAATTGTTTCTTACAAAAGCATATTTGAGGCGGATATTGCGCAAAAGACAGCAACGGGAAGCTCGACACGGCAATTCGGGATCTCAAAATCCAATCGCAGCGCTCTCAATTTGGAGGTTTGGAGTTTAGAAGCCTTGGCCGGGGTTTAACCGTTCGTTCGACCCGGGACGAGTTCCCCTTGATACCCACCTCGACGATGGTTCTCATTTATTTCTCTACTGCTTGTCTAAAGAAGTCATTAGAGAAGAAATTCTGAAGCACATACTTTTTATTTGGTTTGTTTGGGATGAAATGGTTGGTGACCTATCACCGCTGACAGGCAGATGCCACATGTCGAGGTGAAACAAAGAGATAGTGAACCATGCAAGGCGTAACAGACAATATTATGTCTATGTGTGGTTCCTCTCTGTTCCAATAAGAAACTAACTGTTGCTGAGAGCAGTCTAACTTTCGAATGTGGTTAATTGATTGCCCGCTTCTTTATTCCACCATGCTTTGAACCCCGGCATCTATCTACAACTACGTCATAGGCCATCGATACGGAAACCAGAGTCCTGTAAACTAGACTCGCTCTTCAACATCAGCCGGGCCAATTATCAATGGCAGTTCTTACAAATCATCAATGATGCTCTCGCTGATATCCGCTTCGGCAGCCCAGCCGTCATCACCGAACGGGATACCCCGCCCGGTCTCGCAGTTGTAAGTGGGGCCGTGAGGTGCCGGAGTGAGCAAGACGCATGAGAGCACGATGATGAGAGCTGGAGTTTAGCTTCACATCTCCGATATCACCTTCTTCTTGGGTATAAAAGCCGCAGGAGTCCACATTTTCAGCACTGTAGGAGTTCTCATCGAAAAGAGCATCCATTAACTTCTGTCATCATGCCTCTTGTCGCTCAGAACCCGAAGCATCGTGTGATCCTGGGTCTAATGACCTTTGGGCCCCCTGGCAGCGAGGAGCTCGACGCACGTATCTGTGACTCAGAAACATTTACCAAGGCCCTCGATGTCTTTCAGGGTCGAGGATACAGCGAAATCGACACGGCACGCGTCTATGTTGGTGGTAAACAGGAGGCCTGGACTCGTCAGGTTGGTTGGCAGGAGAGGGGGTTTACTCTGGCCACCAAGGTCAAGTATCCCAGGGATCCAGGCGACAATGCGGCCGAAAAGGTCGTCGAATCGGTCGAGACTAGTCTGAAGGAGCTCGGAACCGACTGCATCGATGTAAGTCTCCCATCTCTTTCCGAGGTGTCGTTGTCTAACACGACTATTAGTTGCTCTACCTCCACCGTCCTGATCGTGGTATCCCCTTTGCAGAGACGCTGGAGGCCATCGATAAACTCCACAAGGCAGGCAAGTTTGTCCGATTCGGCATCAGCAACTTTGCGGCGCATGAAGTTGCAGAGGTTGTCATGACCTGCAAGTACAACGGCTGGGTTCGGCCCACGGTGTACCAGGGGATGTACAACTGCGTCACCCGTTCCATCGAGTCGGAACTCTTTGTTGCATGCAAGCGGTACGGACTCGACATTGTCGTGTACAACCCCATCGCCGGTGGCTTGCTTTCTGGCAAGATCAAGTCACGGGACATCGCGCCTGACAGCGGCCGCTTCTCAGACAACTCTAGGATTGGCAAGATGTATCGCGACCGCTACTTTAGAGAGAGCACTTTCAAGGCACTGAGTGTTATTGAGCAGGCTGTGGAGAAGCATGGGTTGACCATGATCGAGACGGCGCTGCGGTGGGTGGTGCACCACTCCAAGCTTCGCATCACCAACGGCAACGATGGAATCATCATTGGCATCTCCAGCGTGGACCAGCTGGAGAACAACCTCGACAACCTGGAGAAGGGGCCGCTCCCCGACGAGGTGGTGCAGGCACTTGACCAGGCATGGGAGTTTTCCAAGGCAGATACGCCTAACTACTGGCACGGGGAGTTGGAATACGGATATAATGTCCACGAGGCTCTTTTTGGTGCTGGGGCCAAATAAGTCAGGAACAGCTTGCCTTTGTAGATGAAGCAACAGAGCTGAGATAAAGGCACCAACTCACGTGCCGTCCATTGTGACTACCGCGCCTCATCTGGTTATCTCAACCATCTCAGCTGGTGGTGGTGGTGGTGTGGTGAGACGGGTGCTGAGCGCGCGTGGTGGTGTCGGGGGCACATGACCAAAGGCGTCATCGTTATCGTGGGACCAGCTTGGCACCTTTCGGAAACCGACTCATGATAGCTCAAGAGTAGCGCAGCACGCAATCAGATGTTGAGACGGAATAGCACATGGCATGTATTGAAATAAAAGGCTTCAAAGAATGCGCGCATGAGCCCCCTAAACAATCTAGCACTTTGTCCGGCATCATCTGGCTCATGGCTCATCACCAATCTCAACGCCACGATAGGCTCTCCCCTTCTCCAGCAGGACGGAAAGGCCCCTGAGAAAGCCTAATCTCGTCCACTGTAGAACCCGCCGATGGGCCGTTGATGACCCCCCGGGCCCCCGTGCCCGTGTCCTCCCCGCCCTGTTGGTCCCCCATGCGGTGCGGGCCCCAATGCTGCGAGACAGCGGAGACCCCCTGTCGCTTCGGGGTCTTGGGACCCGCCGCCGACCACTCAACTGCGACTGCGCGCCAGCCGAAAGGTGGAATCGATCCAATCCAACCGATGTTCTTTCAACACCAGCACCAAAACTACCAGGCATTCATTCGACCTGGTGCAACAAATAGGAACACCTGTTTTTCGCTCCTTTTTACCCTCTCCTTCTTCTCTTCTTCTTTTTCTTTTCTCCTCTCTTCCCTTAATTACCCCCTTCGCCGTCTCGTATGCCTCGGCGTCAAGACAGCGACCAAGAGGTCCATCTCCTGCAAGGCCACGACAACGATCGATTGTCCATAGACTCATCCCCCCTGTCCCGCGACAACACCTTATGCGAACCAGAAACCCGGTCGACCGACAGACAAGGCAGTCCTGGTGCTCCGGGCACCGCTTCCGATCTTGACGGCTCGAAACGTCACCAACGCGATACAAATACCAACGGAAACGCCAGTCGCGAGTGGCTAGAGTTGGACGACATGGATGCGAATGGCCTCAGCCGTCCAAAGTATCATCGTCATGCTGATGGACGATCTGGTACTCCTCTGCTTCGCAAGGAGGACGACGATGACCGCGGCCGCGTCACTCACACTGCGCATGGCAATCGAAGGACCAGCCTAGGGTCGGCGAGGTCGAGTGAAGATGAACACCCTTATCATCGAGAGATGATGGAGAGGCCATCTTTCAGTCGCCGATCAACTATGCGCAGCCGTAGCCCTCAGACCGTCGCCGACGCCGCCGAAAGCTCGACGCGCAAGAAGTACACGTATGCCGCATTCTTCCTTGTCATCAGCCTGGTGTCGTTCTGCGTCCAGACAGAACTAAGCGCATACATTCAGCATGATCTTGGCTGGGACAAGGCGTACTGCATGATGTACTTTACCCACGGCTCGTGGATCGTGCTATGGCCTGTTCAGCTCCTCATTCTGCGCTTCCAGAAGCGCGACATTCCTTGGCCCGTCTTTTGGAAGCGACACAAGCAGCATCTGCGCACAACAGCCATCATGATTGAGACGCAGACTCTCGACGTTTTTCATCTTTCCATTCAGCATCGCGCGCGCCCCATTCGTTACATCATCCGTTTTACCGTTATCATTACCTGCGCGCTGACCGTTGCCGGGTTGAGCTGGTACATTGCCGTCAGCTTGACGACACCTTCGGATCTAACCGCCATTTACAATTGCTCCGCCTTCTTTGCATACGTATTCTCTGTACCGCTACTCCACGAACCCCTGCGTCTCGACAAGTCTGTCGCCGTCCTCATCGCCATTGCCGGTGTGCTCGTCGTCGCTTATGGAGATACCAAGTCGGGGGGCACCAAGGATGTGGAGGCTTCAAACCGCTTTTTTGGAAACATTGTTATCGGCGTGGGCTCTGTGCTGTACGGCCTTTATGAGGTCTTGTACAAGCGCTTTGCTTGTCCCCCCGAAGGTGTTTCACCCGGTCGCGGCATGATCTTTGCAAACACGTTTGGCTCTTGCATTGGCCTCTTCACGCTCACTGTTTTGTGGATCCCGCTCCCAATCATTGACTTCTTGGGCATTGAGAAGTTTGAGCTGCCAGTTGCTTCAACCTGCTGGTTGATTCTGTTGGCTGTGCTCATGAACGCCACTTTCAGTGGTTCATTCCTTGTCCTCATCTCTCTCACCTCGCCTGTCCTGTCTTCGGTCGCTGCTCTGCTGACCATCTTTATTGTGGCCGTTGTGGATTGGATGCTCACTGGCGAGCCTCTCAGCTTTGCGGCCATCCTCGGTGGCGCCATGATCGTTGTTGCGTTCCTGGGCCTGACCTGGAGCACTTATCGAGAGATGAAGGAACACGAGGCCATGAAGCCGATTGTTGATCTGTCAGACAGCGATAGGGACGGTGACATTGAGAGCGACGATGATTAAGCATGTGTGTGTATTTTCGGCATGACTGGTTGGTTTATTTAGAGTCCCTGGGATCAGGGACGAGGTGATGGCGTTGGTTTATCTTGGAATCGGTATCTATGTCGTCTTGCATACTCTGGTAGTTGGGCTCGGATATGCATCCATCGGTGGTTAAAGGCGTTCTCTCTGGGGCTCAAACACATGGTTCAACAGGGCCTCGGATTTACAAATCTGCTGAAAGCTGGTCGGGATAAGATCAGCAAATAGATATTACATACATTCAAGTAGAACCTCATGGTCAATATACTGGATGATGACTTTCCTTGCGCTGTTATAAGCAAAACTTTTGGTCTGAAACTTCAAATTTCCAAGGCTTCCATGCCGTCCTGATTTCCGTCGATACTCTCCAGCTCATCTGCTGGGACTTCAGGAAGTGCATCTCTGATAAAGACACCTTCGCTTTCTTCCCTCCAGCCATTCACACCGTCGATGTAAGCATCATAAAACCCTCTCCTCCAAACTCCCTCTGCCGGTGCGTCACCGCTCTCAAACACCTTGAGTTTTTCCCAGCCTGGCTGAGGGACGGGGTCAAGTATCTGTCTCATGAGGAGCGAGTAGGATGCGTCGCACTCCAGCCACAGGTCGGATAGATTCACGCGAGAAAGACCGTCGCTCTCCCAAAAGTCTCGGTTTTTAGGCATGAGTTGGACAAACAGATGCTCGACGGGCAAACAGTTTGGGATAAGAAAGTCGGCGATGTGATGGGAGAGAGGGAAGATGGCGATGTAAGAGAGGGACTTGAGGGTTGAGCGCATCACGTTGAACGAGGTGTCGGTGGGTTCGAATATCACAGGAAGCAGAGTTGCTGGTGAGTAGTGAAAGAATTCGTATGTCGAGTAAACTGGTGCAAAGGAGCCTTCGTTGATGAACAGTGAGGTCCAGTCTCGTATAGCGAACAGGTCGATTGGGAGGTGACTCTCCCTAACTGGACTCTCTGACGGCAAGGCTTTGGTCCTCTTGTGAAGGTCGGAAATATCAGGTTCGCGTGATAACGAGATAATGTAGTAGGTACTGTTAAAGGCCCAGTCACTCGACAGGTCTACAGTCCTACTAAGAAGCGAAGCGACAAGATCTGGTGAACTGATCAAGGTGACACGCAAGGGTTCAATGACGTCGAACAAAGCATGCCACAACCAATTGTTATCCCAATGTTGCCGACCTCTCTCTTCTTCAGATCTCTCTTGACCGCCTTGGTCGGCGCGCTGGGGCTCTTGGGTTAAAACGGACCAGAGGAGGTTCCACGACATGGGCCTCTCGGGCTGATGAGACTCGGGTGGCAGCAGACCCCAAAACTGACCATCAGCATATCTATGCTGTCCAGAGCCTCGAGGGATGTCCATAAAGATGGTGAAACTCTCAACATGCTTCGATACACCGCTCCTACGCAGGAAATCCAGCACGTCGATACCCGCCACCACGTCTTGGCACGTCGGCTTATAGAAGCGGTGGAAGCACCATACGACGTGGCGGAAGAGGAGGTGCGTCACGGAGCGCCTCCAGATGCGACACACTAGGGACGCATTCTTGAGGGGCGTGTCCTTTCCCGAATGGACGGGCCTCGAGATCTTTGACGGGTCGCGGTAGAGGCCGCGCTCAAGGCTGGAGTCGGAGTCGAGGAAGCTGAGGATGTGAGCGATGAGCTCATTCGGGAGGTGTTGCATGGTCGGTGACATGACCTGACAACGGCCTCTTTTATCAACACAGGGATGAAAGATTGAGATGAGACAGGTTTGTTTAGAGTAGGATTCAATAGATTTGTGCTCTTGGTGGTATGTCGTTGAAGTTGGTAGGATTCCTGGGGATGCGACCTAAACGTAGGTAGATGGGTTTACCCCACGTCAGCTCCCCCAGATCCCTACCTCCCTTTTGACGTGACTAGCCTCCTTTCCACCAGACGGGAGAAAGGGAGTGGCGAGTCAAGGTAGACCACGTAACACTGACCGCGGAGTGTGCCGTGCTATCGAATCCATGTGCATGATGGATAAATTCATGTCGCATGCCAGCCCGCATCACCAGTCGGAACATCTGGAGGATATGTGAAGTAGCTGTATCTGTAGGAACCCGTTCATATATGGCTCGGGCTTGTCCAATGAGCCAACAGGATCAGGTTGGAAACTAGGTAAGCTGCCTATCCATTGTGCACGGGTTGAACAAAGACGTGGGCTGACGAGTCGGCTCAGACGGTTGGCAATTGGCCAAGAGTATTGATACTCGCTTTTCGTCTTATTCCATGAGTTTTAAGGTGGTAATCGCATGGACGGGTATTCATCCTCCATAGCCAAGTCGCTCTCGTTGGGTTGATAATTGTCAATTGATCTTGGTGCAACAACCAATATGAATGTACAGATGAAATCCAAGAAAATCCTGATGATTCCAGTCAGATTTTTGACAAGAGTACTCTCCAGAGCCGAATTTTTCGGGTCAGTGATCAATCCATCCAACGTTTGTCCTGGGTGTGGTGTTTACTCATGGACTTTGGAGGAGCCAACAACAAACAGTCATCTCCCATCAAGAGGCAACACAATCCTCATAGACTCAAAACAAGGGCACAACAAATCAGTTTGACTAGGCTATTCACTTCCTACCGAGAGGTGGCCAGCCGTCGGCAGGTGCCAAACGGCCGACGCAGCTGCCCGCCAGGTGCCTCTCCAATCCTGGGCACATAAGAAAGCGCAGCCTGTGATGACTCGAAGTTTTGCTCTTGATTCATTCATCAAGTGAACATATCCGCACATATAAGCTCGCTCATGAGAAGGGTTTTCTATTTCCCTCTCGCTCTTCTCTCACCTTTAACCTTTGCTTCTCCTACGCCATGCCTACCCACGTCTTCAACACGGACCTCGACTCCTTCTCCGAGGAGCAGATCGAGAAGCTCGGCGCATCTCGTGCTGCCATTCTCGAGCCCGCCTTTGACGAGTATCTCATGTCCTGTGACTTGCATGAGACACCTCTTCCGCCATCCTCGATACAGCTCCTCCCCGCCTCAGACCTCAGCGTGAAGCTCACGCGCGCCGCCAAAAGCGATGCGGCCATGGAGGTCAGCATCAGCAAAATCTCTGACCCGGGTGCGGACAATTTTATGGGGTTCAGCGCCGAGGATAAGTGCATCGTTTTCAAGGGAGAGATGGGGCTTTTTGATTCCTTCCTCGAGTTTGCAGAGTCCATCACTCAAGACAAGGACGTGACTGTCGTGTTCAAGACTGCCAACGAGATCCGCATACCTCGCCAAGGTCTGGAGTATGGCTTGAGTTACGAGAAGTTTGCAGCGCGTGTGGAATTGTTGGAATGCGCCATGTGGATTAGAGTCTCGCGGCCAGGACAAGGTGAGGTGCTTTTGTTATCGACTTGTCATAAGTGTTGCTCATTCGTCTCAGGACACAACTCAGAACTCGATGTCTCATCAAACACCAGTCATCCCAGCACACCCCCTCAGAAACTTCCATTTGGAGGATTCATTCCTTCAAGCGCCGGGACGTCCGACTTGGATCATCTACGAGGCAGAAACATGGCAGAGTGCGGAAGTCCCTCCAGCGACTCATCACTGTCTCCTCCACCCGAGATCATCACCACTCCACCATCACTCAGAAGCCTAAGAAAGGAACTTTTAGGCAACAAGGATTTGAAAAAGTCCAGCGATGAAAACAAGACCAGGACGCCAACTCGAAGAGTTCGAATCAGGACCAGAGGGTCTACCAAGAAGTAACATGGACAATTGGAGCAGCTGGATAGGCCAAGGAACGGCAAGCTCACCACATGATGTATGAGGGATGGACGAAAGCAACGATTTTATGACAGTTTTGCTTTAAATGGATGGCTTACCGGAGCGGACAGTTCTCCCAAATGGGTTGGTGAGAGAACTGATAATTGTCGCTTGCTGGATTATGGATACAAAGCAGATATCTTGCAATTCACATCACATCTGGAAACTCAAAAGTGAAGCTGTAAGCTCTATGTTCATTCATGAGTGAATATCTAGGTAGTAGATCAAGTGTGATCAATCGTAATCTAAACGCCAACCAATGCCAAGTATTAAATCCATAGTGTAAAGGAGAGGAAGAAGAAGAAGCCCGCTATCCAACCCGGATGATGCGCTCATGGTTCATTAAGAAGTCGTAATAATGCCATCTAAGCCTTGAGGCCGCAGTCGGTGGGCTTGGCGTGGTAGACCTGGGCGTTGATGCGGCCGAGCTGGGCGGCCTTGCCGTTGGTGAGGTCGTTCATGGCGCGGAGGCCCATGTTGACACCCTCGCCGGCGTGGTCGATGGCGAGGACGTGGATCTTTCGGCCTTGGTACTCGACGCGGAAGCAGCTGCCGCAGTTGGGGGAGTTCCAGCCGGCGATGGTGTAGACGCCGCCGATGTAGGGGAAGCGGGGGATGTCGGACTGCTTGTTGAAGCCGTAGCGGGTGATGAGGCCGTTCTTGCCGTCGGAGCAGGCGACCGAGGTCATGGCACGGTTTCCATCATCGTAGCCGGTGTCGTAGGAGACTGGATGTTCATGTTAGTCTGATGTAGTCCAGTGTTGGTGAGAAAGAGGTAGACTCACCAGTGGTGGCCGAGGCGGCAGTGGCGAAGGTGAGGGCAGAGAGGACACCGGACAGCTTCATGATGATGGTTGTTTTGTGATTGAGAGGTGGTGATGGAGTTGTGAGTGTGGTGAAGGGTGTTGAGCTGGAGGATGAGAGTGTTGGAGTGTTGATGAGGATGATGATACAGGAAAGAGAACCATGTTGACGCGTGTTGAAGGTCTCTTTATACTTTACTTTCCAGACCATTCGATGCAGTGCATCTCGTAAAGGCGAGCTCCAACGGACCATGCATCTCTCTCAACTCCGTCACGAGCTCACGATGATCGTCCACATCTCCACATGCAAAGTAAGGCCGGACGGAGGCTGGCAGGCAGGCAGGCTTAGCTAGGTTGTCTTCCCCGTACGGATAGCGTCATAGGCCAAGCTATCCATCCTCTGCCGACGTCCGGGAAGATCGCAGTAGACTTCAAAGACCCAACCTCCCCACGTCGGGTCCGGATTTGGACGAGGCGGACGAAAGCCTCTCTCTGACAACGTTGCTAGGGTTGCGCCGTGATGCTATTTCGAGCAATCAGAGCTAGTGTTAGTGAGCCCGTGCTACATAATCCTCGGTCCAGACTTGGGTCCAGAATAATTCCGCGCATTGGCAGCTTGAACTTGGCCGTTGTGGGGTAAGGGTCTTCTCGTATTCTTGTCCACCTCCACCGAGAGACCGACGTAACGTAGCCATTCTTTGTCTTTCCCGATACCTTGTGAGCTACCGGACCGGCCGGCGAGGCCCGCGAACCTACGGGGGAAAAGATCGATGTTCAGTATTACTCCGAAAGGGTGAACTTCTAGGCCTTTGTTGAAAAGCTGAACTAGAGATGCGTCGTTCGATGGTCGCACCGTGGGGAGACGAGGTGGCCCAGATGACCTCGCCACGAGGGGAAACTGTGATGCTTGCTGAGGCTCGTATTCCTGCATCGCTGATGCTGCGCCGAACGCCGCTCGAGTCTCGCCAAACTTCTGGGGCGCACTCCCGATCGGGAAGTCAATGGCATGGCGATCACCTCAGGCTTTTCCCTTTCGCTCGGGCTACAAAGTCCAAGGCAGCGGGTTCGAGAAGTGATCGTCGACGAGAGCATCATCCCCCATTGGGCACGGGTCTCGTAGCATGGGTGATCCCACAATATAGATTAAAAACACGAGGACCCGACAGACGTCATGGGAGGAAAAAAAGAGCGATCATCCGAAAGAATAGCGGTCGAGATGCTAATGCCGGGATTCCCGGCAATGGAGATTCTGGGCACCTATGCAGCATACGAGATGGAGAAAGATACATTTTGGGTGAGAGATGACCGGCGTATTGTCTTTCCTCAGCACTAGGAGACGACGACGTCCCATGGTTAGGCTTGATAGTTTATCGACATTGACATCATGGTGGTGAGATTGGTGCTGCTATTTGGGGACATCCGTCGGAGTCTCGGACGCACGGTTGTGCCCATATTGGTCAGCTCAAGGTTCATTGTCAACAACGGAAAATATATCTACGAACGGACAAATGATGCCCATTGTTATAGGTCAGGTTGTGATATCTACAGAGGCGTTGCTGTTGTGGTCATGTTGTGCATAGACTGCATCCATGTCAGCGAACCAACAGCCAGAAAATAAGATGCTGATGCTCTTGACTGGGCAATGCGTCTTATACACGAGAGGTGCACAAAAACATCATGTCAGACATGCATCTAATCAATGAATCAAGATGCGGATTAATACCCCAACGGGCAGTGGCAGATGGACATGCCGACGGCAGCAACACGAGCAAAGTCACGAGGCTCTCGCTCTCGCTCGGGAAGCGGGAATTTTATTGTGCAAGGATGGGATCGGATTGGACGGGATATAGATGCAGACTCGATTGGTTGTGCATGAGGCTGCTGCGCAACAATCGGCCAAGGTCAGCCACTTCGCTTCGTCGGGGAGGGGGCGGGAGGGATCTAGATTGAGGCCTTGGAAGAGTATCATATCCAAGGATTTAACGGGATGAGTGGTGTTTGTGCTTCTCGTATTAATATATTCCAGCACCACAGTTGCAGCTCCTCTTGTATACCTTGACTTGCATGTTGTTTAGTCAACCAACTGCCCATTCTATTGTTGATCAACTCAACAGGCAAACTCCCTGCCCGATAACCCGATGGAAACCCTTGCCCAGGACATTTCCACAGCCGGGTTTAGCAGCCAGAAAATGTCCAATTGAACCGTCATCGACCAATGAATATCGATGGAGGGGCAGCCATCGAGAGACTTTTTTTTTCCTACCCCGCCAACTGCCAGCAAAAAAAAAGAAGCGGGAACTGAAGGCTTTTGTATGGATGCGGCCAGCTCCGTCATCGGGAGGTATGACTCTGTCAGTTAATCACTATCAAGGTCGGGTCCACGCAAACTTCTCTTGACTCGATCTTCTCCAAGAGAAAGAGAGAATTGCGAGAAGCAGATCGGAGACTTTTTCGCGATTGATCGTCTCCATTGAACTAGCTCCAATTGCGCCATTGGCAGTTTAACTCTCTAGAGCCTGTAACCTCTCCTCCCACCAACATCTTTTCCCACCTGTGAGACACACCAGACAAACCCACACACGGCGTTATTAACACACACAAGACAAACCAGTCATGGAATCGTTTGTCATCAAGACCCCCTGCTCCAGCGCCAACATTGGCCCGGGCTTCGATGTCATCGGCCTCGCCCTCTCGGTGTACCTCGAGCTGCACGTCACCATCGACCGCACCAAGACCAAGTCGGAGCACCCGCTCAACTGCAGGATCACGTACGAGGGAGAGGGGGAGGGCACCGGAGACATCAGCCTCGACCCCCAGTCCAACCTGCTCACCCGCGTCGCCCTCTACGTCCTGCGATGCCACGACCAGCGAAATTTCCCCGTCGAGACCCATGTTCACATCAAGAACCCCATCCCTCTTGGCCGCGGCCTGGGTAGCTCCGGTGCTGCTGTGGTTGCTGGTGTTGTCCTAGGCCGCGAGGTCGGAGGACTGAAGCACCTCGACTATGACCGCCTGTTTGACTACTGCCTCATGATTGGTGAGTCTTGAGAGCTCTTCAAGAGCTCTGCTTGCTAACATCGACTCCCCAGAGAGACACCCCGACAATGTCGGTGCCGCCCTCTACGGAGGCTTCGTCGGAACATACCTCAAGCCCTTGACCCCCGAGGACGTCGCCCGGACAGAGATCCCCCTTAGTGAGGTGCTCCCCGCGCCGGCCGGCGGCGAGGACACGGGCAAGAAGCCCCCGAACCCTCCTCACGGCATCGGCCACCATATCAAGTTCCCCTGGGCCAAGGAGATCAAGGCCGTCGCCATCATCCCCGACTTCCAGGTCGCCACGCACGCTGCTCGAAGTGTGTTACCTGAAAAGTACTCCCGTCCCGATGTGGTACGTTTGGCAACCTGTTCCACCATGTTAGTAGCCAGCTGACCCTCCCTCTCACAGACCTTCAACCTCCAACGAATCGCCCTTCTGCCCGTCGCCCTGGGCCAGTCTCCCCCCGACCCCGAGCTCATCCACCTCGCCATGCAGGACAAGATCCACCAGCCGTACCGCCAGACCCTCATCCCCGGCCTCACCGAGATCGTCGAGTCCATGTCCCCCAAGACCGAGGAGGGCTTCCTGGGTGTGTGCCTGTCAGGTGCTGGCCCTACCATTCTGGCTCTTGCCACGCACAACTTTGAGACGATTGCCAACAAGATCATTGCCAAGTTGAGGCAGCACAACGAGAAGAAGGATCTGGCCTGCCAATGGAAAGTGCTCGAGCCAGCAGAGGGAACCCATGTTATCCGATAAAAAAAAAAGAAAAGAGAGGAGAGAAAAGATATACCTCAAAGGCGTTGATCTCAGATGGAGTTACGGAGTTGAATAAACATATAGACCGTTTGGATCTCAGAAGGCATCGTCGGGAACGGCGGAGCCAAGAAATTGGATAGAGCGATAACTCTAGAAGATGAGGGTCCGGGTCCTTAAAAAAAGCCATTCAATTGAAGCCAGATTATGATCTTGAATTAGACGAAGTGAGTGGCTATGTCAGATATGCGAGGCAGCTAGTTGACGTCCAGCAAAGGAGGTATCTGGGCTTTTCGATAGTCGGGTTCTGAAACACATATCAGATGCTTTAGAGTCAAAGGAGTTATAGAAGGACATTGAATTAAACAGCGAATCAGACTTGGTCAGGGATACCTAGTAGGTATGCACTCATTGCAAGACTCAGGTTGTCTACCTATTATATCCCTCTTATGCCTCGCACTGACCAGGCCCATTTCCCTTTCAGTTTGACAGTGGAGGCATCCTTAACATGCTCTGTACCCCAAACTCCTCAATTTGCTACTACAACTCAGAACTACGATTGGCTTCATCCCCGGGCCGGCATCGGTTCACGAATCGGTTCGGGTTTCTTTTCCGCGGATCTTTTACGTATCCGCCGTCGATCGGTTAAACAAAGCCTGCAAGACTGAAGCAATTGGCACTAGGAATTGCTCTCATTCATCAAGTGATTTAACAAAGAGGGGCAAGGGTTCCACCAGCTTTGGGGGGGTCCTTAAGCCATCAGCAACTCGATAGGTCAACCCGTCCACTTCTGCCGATTACATCAGAAGCAACCACTCATTAGTCGCGTAGGATCGCTGGGAGATACCCCGAGGGACCGAACCCGCCGGCCTTCGGCTCGTTACCAACTCGCTCTGCACGGCAAATACGTGCTTATAATACATCATGTCAACCCCTCACGACAAGTCCCTCGTGCAACTCTCTTGCTGCTGTTGTTTCTTTGCTTTCCAGTTCATCACGTAGCGAAAACCCCCTTTTTTTTCCTGTTCATCATGGCTGTTCCTCCGCCCAAGGGCATCTACGTGCCCGTCCCTACCTTTTTCGCCTCCAAGAAAGCCGCCAGCTACAACTCCATCACCCCGCCTGTAGACATTGAGACGCAAGCCGCCCACGCCGTCTACCTGGCCAAGAATGGCATCCGAGGTCTCGTCGTCCTCGGCAGCACAGGCGAGGCGGTCCACCTGCACCCCAGAGATCGTCACCAGATTCTGAGCGGGATCAAGGCGGGTCTGGAGAAGGAGGGGTTCAAGGACTACCCCATTATTGCTGGCACGGCGACCAACAGCATCGAGGAGACGGTCGAGCAGCTCAAGGATGCTCAAAAGTCGGGTTCTCAGTGGGGATTGTGTCTTGCTCCTGGATACAATGCTGCTGTGACGACGCAGGAGGGCATTATCCGGTGGTTCACGGCCGTGGCTGACCAGAGCCCTATTCCCGTCATGATGCAAGTCCTCTCTCAACACTCTCATGATAACGCAAACTAACCATTCTTCAGCTACCACTACCCCGGCGTCTCCAACAACGTTAAGGTCACACCATCGACCTACGTCACCCTTGCCAGACACCCCAACATCGTGGGCTGCAAGCTCTCTCACGGCGACGTGTCGACACACATCCAGGTGGGCTCCAACCCATCCATCGACTACGACCACTTCCACCCCTTCACTGGCCTGGGCCAGCAGCTGTTCCCCGTGGTTTCAGTAGGCTTTGCAGGCGCCATCGATGGATCCGCAGGCTTCTTCCCCAAGACGCTGGTGCGTCTGTATGAGCTGTCGACCAAGACCCAGGCCACCGAGGCTGAGCAGCAGGAGAGGCGGCTGCTGCAGTTCAAGGTCAGCTCCATGGAGGAGATTGTGGTCAAGTACGGCACTGTCGGTATCACTGAAGCTGTTAGTAGACTCAGAGGGTTTGGTGATATTGACGCCACGAGGTTGCCGTTGTTTGGAGGAATTCCGGGTGGTGATGCCGAGTGGGCGAACTGGAAGCCTGTGTTGGATGCTGTGGAGGAGGTTGAGAAGTCATTGTAAAGAACAGGATAGAGCACGGAAAATAAAACCAAAGAACAGCATCAAGATCTAAAAGAAAAGTTTCAAAGCCCCTAAGAAAGGCCTCTGTGGTCCTAGTGATGTCTCAATGCCCTCTCACGGTACTAGAGGTTTGTCCTGGACATGGGCAGGAATTGAATCGCAGGGTAGGGTTGATGCGAATGAGACATTCAGTGCCTCGTCGCCAGGGCTGCATGGTGAGTAATAGAATCCCACTCTTCAACAATAACCGGGCGAATGGTTTAGTGGTATAATACTCCCTTAGCATAATTCGTCCGAATCATCTGGGAGTGGTCCAGGGTTCGATTCCCTGTTCGTCCATCAGTGGTGGTTTGAATCCACCAAAATCCTTTCTTTTTGCGGATTTCGCCAATTTTGTGTCCCTTCTTTTTACCAGTTGTCAATCACAAGTGTCTAGTTTGACAAGATCAATCAACTCCTAAGTTTGGCTTCAGATGAACGACCCTCGTGATACCTAGGCTCGTCGTCATTTCGATCGGACTCTAACATCTCCTTCCCTCTTAAGCATAAACCCCGTCTCTCGCTTCCCAACACTTCCTTCCCCAGCTCCAATGGCATGTGGATCTCGGCCGAGTCTCCACAAACTTATTGGTGCCTCGGCTCCCTTTCAGCAGCTCTGCATTAAAGGGGAACGCGTTTTGCGACGCGCGCAGGGGCACCAATGTAATTAACTGTCTATGATTTCTTGTCGCACGGATATTCTGGCATCTTTGCTTCCCAGCCTGGTATAAATACCGAGGGAGAACCCCTGGTGTTGAGTCTGACACATCCACCCCCTCGTCGCGTGCTGCTCTTCGATTCAACCTCAACACCATGGCTTCTGCGGCGAAGAAGATCCATGGGCTCTCGCTCGCCGGCTCCTTGGCCGCGCCCATCGCTCTGGGCTCAGTTGCTGGATATGCCGCCTACCGCGTGAACTGGATCCCCATGATCAAGGCTTTTCTCACAGGGCCTGGTCGCACGTCGAGGATCCTGTTGATGTTCTTTGTTATGTTTAACTGGAAGACTATGCCCCTTGCCTGGACTGTGAGTGTCTCCCGCTTGATTGTCCTTTTAATTGTGCTGACAAGTTCTAGTACCGCGTCTTCTACTCCTTTATCTACCACACTCTCTTGCGCAAGTCCCCGAAACTCGGTCCCGATGCCCTCTTTAAGCCCATCATCTCGTCCAGCCATGCGCCCCTTCTCGAGATTGACTATAACCTCCACAAGTCTAACTCGACCTACTTTGCTGACCTCGACATCTCCCGAACACACCTCATCTCTTACCTCCTCCGCGAGTCCCTCGCCGTCCTCTCCCGCAACGCGCAGAACAAGATCGTTCTCGACCCCAAGACCGACCAACCCATCAAGGGCTCCATTGGCATCATGCTCGGCGCCGTGGAGTGCAGCTTCAAGCGCGAGATCCCTGCTTACAAGAACTACGAGATGTGGAGCCGTATTCTGAGCTGGGATCGAAAATGGCTCTACATCGCGACACACTACGTGCCTAAGGGTACTGCCCGCCCCAAGTCGTGGCTTGACCCTCGTTTCATGAAGACTCCTACACGGGGAGCCCAGGATCCGGCTGGTGGCTGGGAGAAGAAGATCTATGCGACGGCCATTAGCAAATATGTTATCAAGCTTGGTCGTTTTACCGTGCACCCGGCTATTGTGCTCGGCGGCGCGGCTGGACTGCTTCCGGAACGGCCGGGCGGTTGGACCACTGGCGAGCAGCACCTCGGTGATCTTTCAGTTGATCTCTCGGATGTTGTTGATCTGAACGTGCCAGGCAAATGGGACTGGCGACGTGTTGAGGCACAGCGACGCAAGGGAATGGAGCTCGCAGGACACTTCCACGAGCTCGACAGGTTGCAGGAGGAGTTTGATGGCGGAGACAACGGCGCTCTGGGCCAGTTCACCCCTTGATTGATGCCTTTCTGCAAAAGAAAAGAGGATAGAGCAAGACGAGATTAGAAAGGGAAGAAGAGGAGGAATTTCTATATGGATATTAGAGAGCGAGAAGGTATACTCGTCTCTGGGATTGGCGTTTTAGATGGACAGGAATACCGATATCCTCTGGACAGGTAATGTGACCTGGGGAGGACTGGGATATTGGTGTGAACCGCGACTGTATTAATGGGTTGCTTATCATGGATGTATAGACCATCTTGGCTTGCTCGGAGCAACCAAGTCTTTGCTCTTTGATAATACAACGATAGAAGAAAAAGGACCCGACCCGCGAGGAATGATGCACCAAGCCCAACTACGCCTTCGAAATGCAAGTTATACAATCCATCCCTCTTCACATCCGGCTCTGGAGCATCAATCACAGAAGAGCCACTGCTGCTGCGGCAAGGGCTCCCGTCCACATGGATCCCTTGCCAAAGGTGGAAGGCTGGCCGTTCGTCTCGACGGTGTCGGCAGCGGTGGAAGTTGGAGCCGATGATGCCGCTGGAGTAGGGGTGCCAGTGATCTGGCCGGAGCAGATTTCTGCAACAGAAGTTGATGCTTCTGTAAGGAGCAAGTTAGACATACTGTATCCCTGGAAGAAGTGTTTCTCAAGGCGTGCATGATGGAGAACGACGTACTGGATAGCTCATCAAGGGCACAGCCTGCGATGATGAGGCATGGTGAAGCACTCTCGACGATGGCCTGGACGTTGGAGCACGCGCATTGGACGTCGGTGAGGGAGCAGCCTTGCTCAGAGAGGGCGTTGGTAAGGCATTCGATGGAGCACTTGGGGAGCTGGTCCATAAGCTCGGTGAGGGAGTCGATCGCCAGGGCGGAGGTGACGAGGGTCGCGAAGAAGAGGAAACGCATGGTGGGCAATGGATTCTAGGGACGCGAGCGAAGCCGTAAATTGAATTGACTGTAAATAATTCAAGGAGAGAATAGGGTAAAGTTGAAGAGAACGAAACGCGATGTTCCGGAAGGATTCACTGCTGGTATAAATGAAAGGAGTGCTGGAGCAATCTCAGTGTAACGAGTATCCATGCACGTAATCCAAGACAAACCAAGAAGACGGACAAGAAAGAGATGACGTTTGAGGGGGGTTCTTCTACCTCGTAAAAGAATGGATTTTCAAAGAACGAAAACAAAAACTCTATACGAATCCTTCCCCCCTCCGTCTCGTCCTCGTCACTCCTCATCTGCCAAGTCCCTCGCCAATGCTGCTCAGCCTCCACTCCCAAGACCTTTCCCTTGACTCTCCCGCGCCGTAAGAGTATCACCGTAGTCCGTGCCCTACCGGAAAGGCTGCATCTAACATACATATACACACGTCCAATATACGCGGGAAGGGAGAGGATGCCGCCGGGGGCTTTTCTGGTCATGATGCCGCGCGGCCCGGCCATTGGAGGATTCGTCTCGCTTGGGAAAAGGTGTGGCGTTGAGACGGGCTGGTGTGACATGGGCAGCCGTGGACCATACAGGAGCATGGATCCGCCGTATCGGGAGATGGGCTAGAGGATCGTGAGGAATGTGGTTGGGCAAAAGACGCGCGGTGGCATTCATTGTCTGTGACGGCTGGTTGTTGGTTGGGATAACCTCAGAAGCCGGCTGTCGCTTAATTGAGTGACCACATCCATCATGACCATTCACAACTCGAGGTTGGGACCCTCTGTATCGTGATATTGGTCATGAGGGAGTCAGCTCATGCAGGTACGTTGTCCTCTTCTACTTGTGCTCGTGCCTACTTGAGCGAGTTCCGTTTGATTGGAAGTATACAAAGTCGAGCTATCACGACGAGGTGTGATTGACCGAAAGGGTGGCCCCTGACATGGGAAAGGGTTCAGCAAATCTTGACCCCGGAATCGAGGCAAGCCGGTAACATGACAATGCAGGGGTCTGAGCGACAGCCAATCCAGACAGGAGGCTGACCTGACAGACACAGCTTTGGTCCCTGTTGGTGATCTTGAGGGGAACAATCATCCAACGTCAGACCAAGGTATCACAGTAGGTTTAGAATCAGGTGACGGCTTGCTGTCACAGCCAAGGCAACCACTACACTTTCTATCTTGACACCCAGTCGACCAAAGTCGAGTAGGTTGAAGTTTTTCAGTTGACATATGTTTGATGGTCCACAGTGACAGGATTTTCCTGTCTCGGTGCTTGACTCTAATATTGGTCATCATCACGAAAACTTCAACCCATCTCGACCCAGGCTCCGGCTTCACCCCAAGAGGAACTTCCAACGAAGTTTAGAGTGTAAAAAAAGGAGGGTAAGAAACCATCGCCCAAGCGTCGACGGGATGGACCGCCCCCCCTCGCGTCAAGAATGAGCCCCGTTGAGTAACTCGGCTTTCGCTGAGCAATCGCATACCTATCAACCTCGACAACAAGTCCTCAGCACCCGATACCACACTCACGAGCGACCAACGTCTGCCAACCATCCGCCTTTCGGCCCCCGTCAGCCCAAGAAGAACCCCTCAACCCGGCAGCGGACTCATATCTTCATCCAAAGGGACCGGGAGATTGGTTCAGCGTGAGCATCAAGTTGCCATACAGGAAGATGTAGCGGAGGGCAGGGCCGGCGCAGGGAGAGAGCCTGGGTGCAGAGGTCAGCCGCTGTGCTTCTATGGCGGCGCGTTTCCGCAGGCTCCGTCGAGACGGAGACGTCCGGGGACTTTCTCCCAAAGCCAATGTAAGGGAGACGCTGCGAGCGCAGTGTCTCTGTTTGTGAGCTTCGAATGGCGATTTATTGAGCGAGGAGGCGGGTGAAGAAGAAAAGGAAGAAGAAAAAGAAGAGGATTTGTTTGGATTCGAAATTTTTATTTGAGATGGGGCCTGGGGTGTGGGGCTAGAGACGGGGAGCTCTGATGGGGCGTGCTCCTAAACGGATTTTTTTCAGTGAAGCTGGCCAATCCGAGCCTCTCGTCGAGAAGGCTGGGTCGTTGCCTTCGTGCCTGTTCATCCATCCCAGTATACAAAGCTTTGGTGCTCTCAGCTTTAACGGCGCGACAACCATTGTCCCTCTTTACTTCGAACGCAATCGACCCAGAGATTCGAGATACGGTGCGGATATTGCAACATTTGGCGCGCTCGCGATAGCCACGACCTTTTGACACGCGAGATCCTTACGCGCCGACGAACGCAGAAAAGTCGACACCATCCTTTCGAACTCACCCAACTCCCTCTGCAACCATGTCGACACTCTTTGGCGGCGCGGCGAGCTCGGCGGCGAGCACCACTGTCGGCGACCTCAAGGCTGATGTCGCACTCGACCAACCTCCCACCGACAGCGTCTCCGACCTGGCTTTCTCGCCCGCGCCCAACGGCCCCGACTTTCTCGCCGTCTCTAGTTGGGACGCCAAGGTTCGCATCTACGAGATTGATGGGAATGGCCGGAGCCAAGGTCGTCATGTCTACGAGCATTCCCAGCCCGTCCTGAATGTCGACTTTTCCAAGGTATGTCACCAAGAAACAACTTCCCCCCCAGAGCTCACAGCTGACCAAGCTCCTCAGGATGGAACCAAGATCGCCTCAGCAGGCGCCGACAAGAACGTCAAGGTCTGCGACCTCGCCTCTCAGCAGGACATGGTAGTAGGCACGCACGACCAGCCCGTACGGACGGTCCGCTTCTTCGACAGCGGCAACGGGCCCATGGTGGTCTCTGGCTCCTGGGACAAGACGGTCAAGTACTGGGACCTGCGGCAGCAGCAGCCGGCCGCGACCCTGACTTGCCAGGAGAGGGTCTACACCATGGACGTCCGCGATAACCTCTGCGTCGTGGGAACCGCCGACCGGTACATCAACGTCATCGACCTCAAGAACCCTACCAAATTCTACAAGACTCTGCAGAGCCCGCTTAAATGGCAGACCAGGGTGGTTAGCTGCTTCACTGACTCTGCGGGCTTTGCTATTGGCAGTATCGAGGGTCGTTGCGCGATCCAGTATGTCGAGGACAAGGACTCGAGGTAAGCATCGATAACCAACCCCCTGCGTGATGCCTAGATCTTTTAACTAACACGCTGTAGCTCCAACTTCTCCTTCAAGTGTCACCGTGACCCCCCCGCCAACAGCGTCACCAACGTCTACGCCGTCAATGATATCTCGTTCCACCCCGTCCACGGCACCTTCAGCACGGCCGGCTCCGACGGTACGTTCCACTTCTGGGACAAGGACGCCAAGCACCGTCTCAAGGGCTACCCCAACGTGGGCGGCAGCATCACGGCCACCACCTTCAACAAG
Source organism: Fusarium solani-melongenae (assembly GCA_023101225.1). Classification (NCBI taxonomy): domain Eukaryota; kingdom Fungi; phylum Ascomycota; class Sordariomycetes; order Hypocreales; family Nectriaceae; genus Fusarium; species Fusarium solani-melongenae. The sequence goes on along the minus strand of CP090038.1, from coordinate 1,189,188 downwards.
AACGGAAGCATCTTTGCCTACGCCGTTAGTTACGACTGGGCCAAGGGCTACCAGCACAACACGCAGAGCTATCCCATCAAGGTGATGCTGCACCCCGTCACCAACGACGAGTGCAAGCCCAGGCCGTCCATGAAGAAGCGGTAGACGAACTCCGGCATACCGCGTGGGGTTTCTGATGGGCGGTGAAAGAGGGACGCGGGACGGGACGCAGACGAGGGTTCCATGAGCCGCCGGCTGGTTGGTTCGTTATTGGTTTACCTGCATCTAACCCGCGAATATGTACTGTACGACAAAGTGGCGAGACCCAGAGATTGACAGGAACAGAGGCCAAAAGGGGAAAGGGAGGAAGGGAAAGGAAGTTGAGCCGGAACACGGATGGGGGTTGCAGGTGGTGTTTTACGAGAGATGATACCATAGATACAACACAACAACATCAACACAACATCGACGCAAAACTCGGCGCAGCATGACGCTCGAGAGGCGTATCAATCGCTCTCACTTCTATAGTAGTTACTTGGCTTTAAATTTGGCGAACGGTTATTTAGTAATTTACTGCGTATGGCATGTCTCGCGTACAAGTCTTTTGTAGACCATGCTTCACATTGTCTGGACTTGGTAATTGCTTTGGACAATCAGACTCTTTGGATTGATATTCCAGGCTGCCCCTTTGGGCTTTGATTTGCTATGATATTGATCGTAGATGGCTCAGTAGATGGCCTCCAGTCACACTCGCTCTCTTGTAGTAACAAGGAGATGGTGGTATGACAGCACATTGCGCAAACAAATGAAAACAAGGTAAATTAAACGCTTATATCCTTATACTTCTTTCCAAGAAGCTCATGCTCGAAACTCTTTATCGTGTCACATCCCAGATGGTTGCTGTTCTCGTCAGGCTTTCTGGGTCTGGGGCTGAGCAAACACATCGTCTCTCATGCTTCGGATAATGTCACTGAAGAATGTGCTCTTGTCGCCATCTTCGGTAGTGGCGGCGGGCTGAGGCTCATGCGCAAACTTGAGCTCGACATTGTCAAGGTTGACGACCTCCATGTCGGCCATGGGCGCACCGGGAACGACCAGATCGGGGTCGACGGCAAAGATGATGGGGCGGTTGCCGCGGGCCAGGTCGGCGGCGTCGGAGAGAGAGTGGTGGAAAGCGCCGTAGTTGTCGGGAAGAAGAGGCACACGGGGAATAGGCTCGTCCGAGGTGGGAATGGGGTGGATCTTGGGCAAGACGGTTGTGTCGACGTAACCGGCGGGAGTCTTGGAAGGAGTAGAAGAGTGGAAGCCCTGCATCAGAGGCCGTGTGCGGTGGGCGATGGATGGCTGGGGAGTAGGGCGGTGGGTGGTGGTGAGACCACGGGTCTGATGTAATTGTTAGCGACTGAGTTGATCAATTGGCGAGATGGAGACTAACCTCAGAGTGCTGCTGGTGCTCAGAAGGACGGCGGGGAGCTCGGAGGAGCTCATCATACTTGGGCATAATGACGGCGCCGGCAGAACGATGCGACTCGGCAAGAGTGCGGGCGAGCTTTGAGGCGGGAGCAGTGATTCGCGACATTGTGATGGATGTTGTAGAGGATGTGTATCAAGATAATTTGCGACAGCGATGTCCAGCTACTTATACGCGAGTATAGAAGCGGTGACGATTACAGCGATCAGGAGACAAGTATGAACAGGGTCGGCGCAAGTTCACAACAGGTGGTGTAAGTGGGAGGGACAGAGAGCTTCAATTGAGGGGAGGGGAGGAGGATTTATGTACTTGGCTGAGGAATTGAAGTAAGACCAAGACGAGATGAGACAGACAGAAGAGGGGATGAAATGAGACTACGAGAAGAGGGAGGGAGGGCAGAGACGGGAGCTTCTAGATATAGCTGTCCCATCTGGGGATGGGGATGGCGTGGATGTGGACGGGTGTGGGTGACTCCTTCCCACATCGACATCCATCCCTACTTCCCGTTCTAGTGTCAACAGTTAGTGCGGGAAGGTACTGTACGAAGTACATTGCGCCCTCCTGCAACTGCACAGTGGCGACCACCAAGGTGAGGGAGAGCAGGCGGTGGAATTGCTTCTGCTGCGATTACCAAATCGAGGCATAAGGTCAGTACGAATCCAACAGCCAACTTACACACCAACGCCAACACCCCAGCTTTCAAATCCAGCCAGCGACCCCTCAAACGCCGTCTAGCAGAAAAAGGAAAAACACCAGGTTGAAAGGTGGTCACCCGTCAGCGGCAGCACATAGCAATCGCCGGGGGGCACCTACTGACGCTGGCTCTCTGCGACGGAATACCGAATGCCGCGGTGTGGGACATTGCATCGCCGGATGTTGAGATCCAATCAGCAGCCTCATCAAGCACCCCGGTTCAGAAAGTCACCTCGTCCAGCACGGTCTTGCTCCTCCAGCTCTTGTTCTGCTGGGGAGCTACGGATCCACCCCCGACCATCAAAAAGAAAGGGGACAATTATGGAGAATGTACAGTCGTCACTAAGCCCCAGCTTGCTCGTCCTCGACCTCGAACCACTTGAGCTTCTTGAGCCGTCAATGACTGACTTGGTGAAGTGACGGCGATAGAGAGGGGCATGTCTGTATGCAACAGTTGCCCCGTGCTGAGATGTTCCCCATTGATGGGACAGCACGTCTGGACACCACAAACAAGGGAAGCATGGAACAGTGGCGTCAAGTGACGACAGCTCTCAATGCAGAGCGTCGCAGCACGCCGCCAGAGAAGCTGGTATGGGCCCATCCTTACAGCACCCAGCCGCGCTCTCAGTCGCAACACCGCAACCGCGAACGCAATGGAATTGGTGGTGGAACTCGTTGAGAGATCCCCACGCATCAGTGCTGGGATGAGCGAGACAAGGGACCTGCGGGTGGACCGGCGCCGCTTTAACATCCCCCTCTCGGTGTCCCCATGTCTCACGCTTGTCGGTTGCCACCAACAAGCGCCTGCTTCGCTGATGAAGTTCTCGGCAGGGGCAGAGTGATCTGGCTGGCGCACGTGGATGGTGCCTGTCCCTCCTTGACAGATCGCCATGAAACGAACCAATTGAAGACAGGGCCATGGTAAGGCGGTCAGAAAGCTACGGTACAAGTCCTGTTTGTTAAGAGATGGAGCGTTTGCGTGTCGCTTCCTCCACGTCAATGTCAATGACGTTAGGCTGACCTGTTCTGTTACAAGGACGCGCAACCATTTATTATCAGCTCCTCACCTGTACCAGTCTTCCAGAAGCAAGGTGAGGAAGTGACTCACCTCGATTGGCTTTCCCTAGCACGAGATCACCTGGAACTATCTTAAAGCGGCACCAAGACCAACGCTGCATGTCGGCACGGCACTGGGGAAGCAAGCACAAGCAGAAGCACACGCACAGGGCACCTTGTCAAGAGCTCGACTCCGGGAGGGGACCCGTGACAAGAAAAACAGGCCAGTCTGCCCAGACTCGAAGGTCCCCAGGTCCACTTACAGGAACCCGCCAGCTCGGTTGCTCGGGAGTCCCCTTTGGGCCGGGGAGACAGAGCAGACTCCGTCGCAGATCCCAGCGTCTTTGGCACCTTGATTGGGGGCTTCCCATCGGTAATTGCTCGATCCAAAAGTGTGAATTGCCTCGGTCGACCGGACGGAGAACGTCCGATGTCAGAGATTCGGCATTCAAGTTATCAGATGCTAAGATCTCGTAGTTACGAGCTTGACATTCGGAGAAGCAGTCATCTTTGGACAGCTCGACAGAGCAACAGGAGGCATCGACGGCACTTGATGCTGCCCATGCCGTTCAGACCCTGGTGTTGCTAACTTGAGACTAGGCTGTGCCAAAGCTAGGGTTGCGCACGTGTCGAATTGTTGAGCTACACATTGACCCGATTTCAAATTGAAAGGCGAAATATGCCAGCTCAGGCGAGACAGGGGACAGTTGAGACAGGGCGGTGCGTTGAGAATGGAGGGCGGCGGCACGACTAACTGGCCCGGACAATTCTAGGTAGGGGAGGGGATGGCTGCTATTGTTGGAATTACGGCGGCCCCGGCGCATCCAAAATTGTTGAACTCACCTGGTTCCTGGACGCTATTGACCGCTTCACCTTGAACTCACCGAGCGCAATCTTGAACGGGAAGCGATCCGATAGCACATGGCTTCGGCAATGGCCCTGGTGGTGTCGATCTTGCTACAGTGATGGACACGCCAAGATGACGAGTTCAGTTACTTCCGGGGCTGACGGTGAGGCACAAGCTCAACAAAAAACAAACATACAGGCAGATACTGCGTACGCAGACAGCCAATCACCTCTGGCAACCGTGGACACGAACTATTCATGGTTGCCGTGTTCGTTATCTTTGGAAGCACGACAATGTCGCTGGCTGAGTCTAAGTTGACGATATCAGACGATGAAGATATCAACTTCGGCCCTTTTGGCTGTGATACATCTGCCTCGGTTCCTTCTGGTATGGAACAGCTCAGCTCAGCTCAGCCCACGCATGGCGAGTTACTTACTGATCGTCAACCGGAAACGATTTCACATGCCTTTCGTGCAGATGCGATGAGATAACGTGACCGGCGGTGATTTCCGGTCTTGCATTATCTTGCGTCTGATAGCAAGCCATAATCCGCGTGGCTTTTCCAGCGGCTGTTATCGTGGTGTTTCCACTCTGTTGCTGCAACTGTACGCAACACCAGCAACGACTTACAACCAGCATACATAGTTTCAACTACTATGCGTGCCTCGCTTTCTTTTTACCCGACATAGTATGCTCATAGCGCACCAATCGGTCCTGCGGCTCTTCCCCAGGCTTTGGTCAAAGGCCCCGGCTGTTCAGCCTCGGACGATCACCGAAGCCTTGGGCAATGATGCAACGGACTTATGTCCGACAGCGGTGCCGAGCTTGACCTGCTCGGAGCCGCGCCTGTGGATCGAGGAGTTAGCTCGGCGATGTGACGTGGGATGAGTTCATGAGGCTCAGACGACTGACATTTTCTGGATCGATCGTCTTGGCGCTTGAGGCCCTTCCTTGCTTGCATTGCCGACGGGAGAAGCTTTGATGCTGGTACCTAGGCATGGCACTTCCCTATAAGAGGACCTTGCATTAAAGTGCATTGACGGAGTGGGAAGAATCCTAGTTCCAACCGACTACAGCTTCTTCAGACTTCGATATTCCCAGGACTCTCCTCGACTCTCTCCTTCACCCCGACCTCCGTCAATCAAGTATATGCATATGAAGAAAATATTAGGGGAGACCATGCCAGAGCCATGCCCACACTGCTCATGGGCAAATAGCTTCCTTGAGCTGGTATCGATATTTAGTTGCTGAAGGAAGGGGGTTTCACCATGACGATGGATTCTTTCCCTTCCTCTCGGGTTTCCGCCAATGAGGTACAACATGCTCGTATTCCTATCATTCGGTTCATCAGATATGAATACGTACGGTCTATTACTTGCTCGTCTGGTTCAGGATGCTGTGGCTTAGCTGTATCGTCGCGAGGGCTGTATAGCACCTAGTCAGTGAAGGCAGACATACTATCTGCCACGGCTGCACAGATGGCGGCCTCGAACCTCGACTGTCGCATCACCGTCATCACCTAGGATGCCATACTTAAAAAGCGACAGCTCGCCTAGGCACTCCTCCACCGTAACTAGCAACCCCCCTACCCGCTACACAAGGGCTACTACGTAGTAGAGTGACTCTATGTTCCAGCAGGTCTAATTGCCATTGCCATGTTTGCCACTGGCCTAGCAAGACTTATCTGTTTTCGGCTTCCTTGCTATCTCCATGACGGATGTCTTTGTTGACGTTGGTCTGTCGTTGGCCTGTCATGCTAACGGTCACGTCCCCGATATCTAGCAACGAAGGTCTGCTCTGAAGTTTTTCATTCTCTCGCTTCGTTGACCAGTCACTAATCCTACGACCATCTATGACCGTAGGACCGAGGAGCATGCTGGGCGGCTTCGTGATGGGCTGCATACTTTTGACCAGTGGTATATAAGACAACATGCAACCATGCGAAGGCGATGGCCATCAGGGGGTTTGGAGAAGTGTATCCTCTAATGGGAGCGGCCGCCACATGTCTCACACATCTCACCGCACTGGCATATCACTCTTGGAATCAAACAAAATGCGGGGGTTTAGGCTCTCATTCCGTCTCAATATCTCCTTCACACAAAACATCAAGATCGTTTCTCATGGCAGAATCATCATACAATGACGCAGAGATTCTTCAACTGCTCCGTGTCCGAGTGCGAAAGACCGAGTGCGCGCGCAGTTGGAGCTGGATGTGACATGTGTCGCAGCCGCTTCTGTGGTGTTCACATGTGTCGCGATTTCCACAAGTGCAGCACCGGGGTAAGACTCACCTACCTAGATATATACCACTATAGTGCAACGCTTGCTAACTGCGGCTTAATATCAAGGACTTGGATGATGCAACCTACAATGCGCTTATCATCGCTGAAATCGATCGCCTTCGTGCTCAGATCAATGACAAGGCAGTTTGCAAACTCGCTTCTAGCCTGAATCATGGCAAACCTTGCATCATCGAGTACCCTTCCAAGGTTATTGGGTCAGGCTCTCTTATGGGTTGTGCCAACTACCACACCCGCATCCGCTTCGGTGATGGATCCCCGTCGTGGCTCATGCGAGTGCCGCGGGTTTCAGGCTTTGCCGTCGGGTTCCCCGTTTCTCTCGCAGAATACCTGATCCGTAGCGAGTATGCAACCCTCAAGTTCCTCGAAACCACCGCAGTGCCGGCACCGAGGGCCTTCTCATTCGGCATCCCGTCTCAAGGTACCGACCATGGTATTGGGGTCTGTTTTCTTCTCATGGAGGAGTTACCAGGCAAGCCATGGGATGGTCAAGGAGACACCGCCAAGATCTGGAAGGGTCTCGCCGAGATCTTTATGGAGTTGGAAAAGCACCCATTTCCCAAAGCGGGATCCCTATATGTCGAGTCTCCTGACGACCTACTATCGGTCTCTGCTACGGCGAGTGACAGATTTGTCTGTCTTGACCCATACGGGCCATTCGAGACTTCGGCGGCATACTATACGGCCTGGGCCGAGCAGTACCTAGCGTTGATTGCGGACGGTCAGCTCTATCCCCAGTTCCCTGTCGAAGCCTACTTGCTACATCGCTTTCTCCAAGACAATGCGCCCCAGTTGTCCGATTCTGAGGACAAATTCTTCCTGAAACATGTCGACGATAAGGGCGATCACCTGATAGTTGACCAAGACTTGAACATTACCGGCGTTATCGACTGGCAGATGGCGCGGATCGTTCCGCGACGAGAGGCATTCGCGCTATCCCTCGTATCCGCTGATATGAGGGCTCTTTGCGGTGGTGACGTTTCGCTTAGTGCAAAAGACGTTGCGCTGAGCAATGCCCTGCGCGAGAAGGGGACGTGGCTGGCAAGCCATACGGGGGATGAGAAGGTGAGAAGATTCTTCTGGGGCTTGGGGCTTGAGCCTGACTGGGCCAACGCGTTGCCATTGGCAAATACCATCCTTCGGGTCTTTGGGGTTGAACAGGGTTGGGATGAATGGAAAGAGGTGGCATTAAAGCGGTATGAGGGCGATGAACGCCTAAAGGTTCTTATGCAAGAGTCTACCGGGAGTACACATCGGTAACTTCCAATGGTATATAAAGCTACAGCAGGCCTATCCTATCCTACTAGCTACTATGGCACTGGATTCTTGGCAAAATAGATGGCAGATAAGAAGCCAAGGGAAAAAAAGAAAAAAAAAGAAAGAAAGGGATAGGAGGGTTAATAAAGAAAAGGGGGGGCAACTAGAAATAAAGATAATGACCTTTCTTTTACTTCCCTATAATAGAATTACAATAATTCAAGACATTACTTTTATAATCACATACTCCTTTATCCTTTCTTATCTTTATCATTACCCAAGTGCTTTGGCCAGGCATAGCAACCTTAAATACACGGCCAATATGGGGGTTGATATATTATTCCACTATGACGCAGACTGCCCACAATGTAATAAACCGCATCGTTTAGTCTGCGATATAAAAATCGTCAGAGCCGCGTCATTGGCAACCTAGACATGTTCCTGCGTTGCTCAGGAACATTGAGAATTGTCCAAGTCGAGAATTTGAGTGCGTTCCTGTGCAGGAGGCTTCATATCTGGCCCTGTACACACGAATAGATGCAACAAACTTGACATCATGGGCATCTGAGCTCTCAATGTCGGCCTTTGTTACTCATGGCTTCTCATGGAAGTTTCCTTATCAAGTTGCTACCAAACCTCCCCCTCGGAACTACTGAACTATAAACCCTGATTATCCACAACACGATGAATGTCTGCAAAATGGCAGATTCAGAGCCTCAGAGACGTGCAGTTGACTCGGACAAAGGTATACAGGCACCGCGATTTTGTTATCACTTTACTAATGTTCAATGTCCTAGTCTGGACAGCTCTCATCACCAACCTCAACTACCTGCCTGGCCTTCTCACTCTTGACTATTCCCTTCGGGTCGCAAAGTCGCGATACCCCCTCGTAGCTCTTTGCACCGACTCATTTCCCTCAGAAGGCCGTGAAGCCCTGCGTGTCCGTGGCATCCCCTCCCAGCGAATCCCCTACCTCCTCCCAGCTAAAGGTCATGACTTCACAAACGAGCCGCGGTTTTACGACTGCTGGAGCAAACTCGCGCCCTTCTCCCTGACCGAGTATGACCGGGTCGTACAGCTCGACTCGGATATGCTCGTCCTCAAGAACATGGATGAACTGATGGATCTCGAGCTGGATCCTCCCGCACTGGCTGCAACGGGGGACAAGGTCACTAGTAAGCGTGTCTTTGCAGCAGGCCATGCTTGCGTCTGCAATCCCCTCAAGAAGCCTCACTACCCCAAAGACTGGATCCCCTCAAACTGCGCCTTCACGTCGCAGCACGCGACCCCTGACATTGCCCAATCCGTGGGTGCAGACCCTTCCGTTGGACCCGTGGGCTGTATGAATGGGGGCTTACAGGTCATCAGCCCCTCAAAGACGCTATACACCCAGATTCTGGCGTACATGGAGACGGGCACAGACAGCATGGACTTTGCAGATCAGTCGCTGCTATCTGACTTGTACTGCGGGCGTTGGGTCGCGCTACCCTACGTATACAACGCGCTCAAGACGTTGAGGTGGGAGGGCGTGCATGCACAAATCTGGCGCGATGAGAATGTCAAGAACATTCACTACATTCTGAGCCCCAAGCCGTGGGATGAGATTGATGAGAAGGGCGAGTGGACGGGGACTGAGGAGACGCACAGGTGGTGGGTTGACATGAATAGGGTGAGGAAGGCTGCAGAGAAGGAAAAGGGGATTCCTGATGACGGCTTTTAGGAGAAGGAAATAGGGTAACTAATGGGTAAAGACATGATGTGACGGTCATGTTGGCGGAAAGGACAACTCGTTGAGCCTCAGAATGGGACATTGATGCTTTTTTTGTTCTTTTTTAAAAACAGGATAAACGAAAAGACAGAATAGCCAAACTTAACAAAGTGGTATCATGCAATCTGGTATAGACATCTATAATAACAATTCAGACTGCCTTCCACCGAGACCCAAAGGAAAGGAAGAGAATCCATCAAAAGAAAACCCATGTCGTCCACGTTCATATTCACTCATTCACTCACTCCCGCAATAAGAAAGATCCAACTCCGAACTCGAAAAAGAAAAAGGACAAATTCCCACGCATGGCTTTCAAGGTCTATCATAGGGTGTTTACGTGCCCGTCCCGTTTTCGCCGATCTATCATGGATGGGGTTTCCATGGATGCATGCATGGCTGTATCTCGAAAAAAACGACAGAAGATCCCAGCCCTGAGCACCGATATATGCGATTAAACAATAACTGACGTGAAGATGAGGAAAGAAAAAGGAGAAAAATAAAGAAAAAGGCCAGAGTGCTGAGAAGTAGCAGGGTGTGACCATCATGTCAGGACGCCTTGGTGTTTCCTTCACCATTATCCTTGAATTGAGCGAATGCTTCAAGGTTTCTTGTATTTCTATTACTTTGTTAGCCCCCATTCCTATCAAGAAGAAACAACAACATAAACTTACCTCGGCAATGCGTCGTCTGTTGTGTGGATCAATCGAATTGGTCGCTCCCATCAGTGTCTGACCCAGCGCCTTGGAAACACCAACAGCAGGTCGGAAGAGAATAGTCGGTGCTCGTCTCAAAACAGCCTTTGCTGCGTCCGTCGCGGACGAGCTTTCCATGACCTCGCCTGGCACTGCGATGATGGCATCGCGAACGACGTTGACGTCCCTAGCAAGGGAACGATATCCGCCTCGGATACCAGCGATGACTCCTGTGGGCTGGTCCGCATAGAGCGAAATCTGTCTCTTGTCCTCCTCGTCGAATTCATCCTCATCCCAGCCATCATACGCCTGCTGTGGATCTGAGAGCATGCCCTCGGCCCCTTGGAGGGCGTATTGAGTACCCACAGCTAGCTTGGCACCCAGCTTCACCAGCTCTGTGCCTGTTGTGCGAGCAAAGGCGGTAGCACCCTTGGAGATGCTGCGAACGACACGACCATCCTTCTTGTATTCGCGTAGAGGAATTTCCACAAGATCCTTGAAGCCGCTGCCGACGTTGACGATCGAGCGCACAGGGGCGAGACCAGCCAGGACACCAGGAAGCTGGTTCGCCTTGACATCGGGCATCCAAGTATCGTTGAGAGTCTTGCCCAGCTTGTCAAAGCCAATCGCACCATAAACGATTGCTCGCCTCAGCGTCAATCTCGCCTCTTCAAGAACGATAAAGTTCATGAACTCAGTTGTGTGCCCAGACCGGAGGCCGGCGTAATCGACTCGCTTGGGCTTGAAGTCAAGCTTGACTGGAATAGCGTTGATCTCGGCTCTCTGGATGAATGGCACATCGCTCTTGGATGTATGCACGGGTACGCTCTCGTCCTTAAACTCAAAGAATCGCGTGATAAAGTCCAAGGCGTCTTGGTCAACGTGCAGTCGCAAGGGCAGAAGGGTTGCTCGTAGGACAATTTCAGATGCCTCGAGAGATGGCTGTGGCTTGATGTTGAGAAGCTCCAGGTGAACCATGCTCGTGCCCATCTCTCGCTCGCCCATGTCTTGATCATATGTAGCAAACTTCTTCCATGTCGATGTTGGAACATGATCGAAAATATCCAGGTTGTTCACGCGGAGGTCGATGCTGTTGACCGTTTCGCCAGAGTCAGGAGGGTAAGCGAACAAGTCCACGTCGATGCCCTGCAGCTCGAAGGTGATCTTGTGGTGCTTGCTACGCTTGAGCTTGAGTCGCTTCGATTTCGGCTGACGGGAGCGGACAGTTCGGTTCGTTGACGATGTGAAGGCCGTGGTAGCGATTGACTCCGTCTCAGTCAGATGGTCGTTCAAACCTTCATTGATGGCTCGAGCCAGCTCCTGAGGATCGCGATTGGCAGGGATGCCGATGTATATCGAGTTGAAGAGGAAGTCCCCGATCGCTTCCTCATCCTCAAGCTCTTGCTCATACACATTGTACTGGGCTTGTCGCTCATACGCCTTGGCCTCAACCTCCTGTACTGCTTTTGTGATGACATCTCGCGTACGGGTCCAATCGTAGCCATCAAAGAGATTCCAGATCACATGCACACCTCTCACCGAGGCCTTCAGGGGACATCGCTTGACTAGCTCCCGCAGCGCTCTGTCGTGAGTGTTTCTTCTCGAGTTCCACACCTTAGCCTTGCTGTCCTTGGAATCGCCGCGGTCGTAATAATCTTCTTGAATGAGGAGATCATCCGAGTCCTCAGAGTCTCTGCTCAGGAGCACCGACGAGTCGCCATCTACACCCTTGCCCTTGTTGCTGAGAGATAGGATAGAACTGCTTGAGGCATCAAACAACAGCTTATCACCGGCCTGATCCCCATCGTAAAACTGGGACTCGACTTGCAGTGGGCTGTCTGTGTTGTACCCAGCGTCGGAACCACTACCTGCCATTTCTTGAGCTCCTGCAAAGTCCTGATCAAAGTCGTAGTCTCCCTCGGCCCTTCCGAACGCCTCTGCCGATATGGAGGCGAGGAGATTCTGAACGGGGATCAGGTCTGTTCGATACTTGTCCTCTTTGCTGGGTGGCGTTGGGGGCTTGAGAGCGTTGGCCAGTGCAATAAGAGTTTGTGTCGAGTCTGCACACGTTTCCAAGACAACGAGGCCATCTTGAACCTCCACATTGAGCTGCTTCTCGTCATCCTGAAGAGCCTTGACATCTACAATGACCTTGGTGGATGAGATGTAGCAGATCTCCACGTATCCCCGGGCACACATGTCCGTCACCTGACGAGATGTCGATGACGACGCACGGGGTCTCTGGGTAGCTGGTGATGCGTCGATTGTAAACTGGGCGATGTCGTCAATGAGCAAAATGGACGACTTTTTGATGGTAAAGGTGGCACTTGTGTCCACGTCCTTGGGTAGCACGGCGATAAGGTGAGCATCAGTAAGTGAGATGACTAGCTTGGAAGAATGGCCGAGGGGGTTCAGTCCAAGAAGACAGTCGCGGAAGCCAATATCCAGGGTCATGGGATTGGCAGCCTTTGACTTGTCAGACGGAGAGCCAGGCGGTCTTGTAAGGACATTGTGTGCTTGGTCGCCTAGGTTCGCCACGGACGCAGCGAGGCTTGCCTCAAAGTCCTGGGGTGTTGCATCATCTCCAAGGTCCAGGATATCCATGATGGTAGGAACTCGGTAATCGATGCATAAATCTTGCATCTTTATCTTGATCAGGGGCTCGATGTCATCGCCGATCATCCTTGCCATGATAACCGGGCCTCGAGGTGAAATCTCCTTGACGAATGACACAGTGCTGACAAGCTCTTCTGACCGGTTTCTCTTGAGGGAGATACCGTTTACCGCGATGGCAATAAGTGACGGTACGGTGATGTGACCAACGTTCAGTCCCTTCAACTCGGCGCCAAAGTGGCCCAGCTTCCCGCCAAAGTCCAGACTGACACCCACCTTTTCAATATCCCCGAGTGTCAGCAGACCAGGGCGATCGTCTTCCGGTAGGTATTTCGCCACGGTCGAGAGCTTTGCAAGTTCCTCTCCAAGATCCGGGAGGACGGAGAGTTGAGCCATGTTTTGAATGCGAACACTGACCGAATCGACAGACGCTCTCAGAACCGAACCCTTTCGTCGCTGGCGGAGTAGAGTATCGACCATGATCTCGTCATTGCCGCCGTCAAACTGGAGCTTTGACGGAATAATAAGCTCAAGGAGCTTCTCGAGATCGGAATCTTGAGGGGCCATGAGGAAGTTGATCCTGACACCTCCAACTTCGGTGGTTATGGCAGGTTCGGACGTCGGGTTCTTCAAGTAAGGTCCGGACAAGCGCATCATACTGCATCCCATTCCGATACCCTCATCCCGGCTCACGAGCTTGATTGCACTTGTTTCTGCTGTCAGACTGCAGTCTTTGCCCACCAACTCCACCCAAGACCCTCCGATTCGGATGTTAACCTTATTCGCTGCTGCAGCAGACTTGTCTGCTGGGTCAATAGGAGTATCGAAGCGAACACCTCGAGGTTTCTGTTGCGGAACGGGAGCTGGTTTGGGCGTTGGTGAAGGACTGGATGCGATCGAGGCACTCATGTTAAGGAAGCTACTCAGGCCACCAAACCAGCTGAAGGTTTCGTCGAGTCGTCGTAGATCGAGCTGGAACACAAGCGGCAAGGTTTCGACATTCGTCCTGATATTGTCTCCTGACTGGATAATTTTGACGCCAATATCAGACCCGCTGGTGAGAAACGTGTCTTTAACTGACGTGCTCATCGGCCGGCCGCTATCGAACGATATAATATCGCCGTTGGCGTATCCGAAACGGAATTTTTGCAAATCTATCTTTGTCAGAGAGGCTGGTTTTGTCGCGGCCTTACCCTCAACCACCGGCACCTGGGTCTGAGATGTAGAGATGACCAAGTTCTGGAGTGTTAGGTTGAGTAGGACCTCTTGATCAAAGATGAAAGCGGACGGATCCAAGTAACGCTCGGGTGTGTCTGAAACTCCACCGAGCCGATTAAGAAAGTCGAGCTTGACTTCCTCGAGTGTTAGCTTCACATTAGGAGTCTTCGTATCTGTTCCCTGCTTGCTTTCTCCAGCTGGGGCCGGCTTCTTTCCTTGGACTGCTTCAAGCAGTTTCCCTACAACCATGGCAAGCAAGAAGCCCAGTGAAGTATCAAAGCGAACATTGATGGGAGAAAGATTCACTTCTAGAGTGTCATCTACGTTCGACGCTGGATGAGGATGCGTGGATCCAGCTCCATGTACCGAGAATGCGCCTGGCGCTTGTGGATATGCTGACCGTCCCAAAGACTGTGATAGCTGAGCTACGGACTCAGGAGATGCAGGTTGAACATGCAGATGCTTATGCTGAGAAGGAATGTATATCGAGATCGTCTTGAGATTGAGAATCTCCTTGACCAGGCGTGTTGGTCCTTTGGGAGTGGGAACATCGTCTTGGTGTTTGACAGGCGTGCTTGGGGCCTCAGGTTCAGTCTCGGCAATACAGGCCCGGGAGAAGGCTGGCTCAGAGGAATCACTATCTGACGCATCTTCAGTAGTATGAGCTGAGCGCTTCATTGAGGCTGGCGTTGTCCATGTGTGGCTTTCGTCTAGGTCCTCATCCCATGCGCCAGGGATGAACGGCTTGGGCTCCTTTGCCTCCGCAGCAGGCGCCTTGGGCTCGTCTAGAGGAGGCGTCTGGGGTTTCACAATGGAGGCGTGAGATTTCGCTAGATCTGGTACTTCAGGTTCTGCGACAGGCGAAGCTGGCTTCTCCACGGGTCTGATTGATTCGCTTAGCTGCTCCGCCGGGGGTGGTGTGTGGTGAGAAGCAGCCGGAGGCGATACTGCTGCAGACCGAGAACTTGCTTGTGAGAATGCACTCATGTACATGCTCTCTGCATCTTCGTGAGTGTACATGTGAGACTGGGCGAGATCTTCGGTTGATCCAGCACCGAAGCTTTCACTGGAAGTAGACCGACTGAGGGGACCCTCTGGTGTTCTTGAGTGAAAGGCTTGCAGGCTGAATGGCTGCAAACCGTGCTGTAGAGCCGGGGCAGACCTGGCCTCTCGCTCCACGTTTGCCCACTGCGGTCTCTCGTTTTCAAGTGCCGTGGAGTGAGATGGATGATCGGCAGAAATCATGGTTGAATGGAACAGAGGCTCCTCATTGAGCGGATTGTTGAAGTCATGATACATCGAGGCCCGTGGAGTCGCTGGGCTGTCTTCGGCATCTTCGTCTTGAGCATCAGAGAATTCGTAAGGAATATCCAATGCGTCTTCGCTATCATTCGAGGGGTACTCGGGCTCTGGGGGTTCGCGAGCCACGGAGTAGTCCTCCTGGAGGCTTGCAAGAGAAGAGGCCATAGAACCTGCATGTTGGGAATAATGTTGAGAGTGTTGCTGTAATGAAGACACGGAGTTTGCTTGCTCGATGCTGTGTTCGGAGGAATTCAAGGGTTCCTCCGGAGAGATGGTTTGATGCGATGAAGTCATCGGTTCGTCATTTCGGATTGAGTGAGATGAGGCTATAGACTCCTCGTGAAGACTGCTGAGTGAGAGTGTGGTTGCCTGACGGGATGGGGGATTTCTCGTCATGGCCGGCGAGGAAGCGACGGAGGGAGATGTCATGGAGGGAGATCGTGCCAGAGCGGAAAAGACATTCGCTTCTGATATGAGGTATGCCCGTACATTAGACAAGGAGACATGTCGCTTGCCTTCCTTGGGTACGATTGTGGGCGATTCGCCATCCTCGCTGGGACGGGTAGTGACACCTTCGACATCGATGTTATCGAGGGCAAGCTGGAAAGAAACCATCTCGTTGGCGGGAGAATTCGGCTCGACGGGGACCTCGACATCGAGCTGGAAGCTAACATCCTTGATCCTGACCTGCATGCGGTCGACGATGCCCTGCAAAAAGTCGGCCATGAAGGCCGGTAGAGACAGCGGCTGGCCTGTGCCATATGCCAGGCCGTCGTCGTCGCTGCTGTCGTCGCTCATGGCTACTGAAGCATCCATGTCCTGCGTCTCTGCAGCCAGAGCATCCTCAAGTTCTTGGCGCTCTGATCTATTTGTCGTCTCGAGGAATGATTGCGCCAGATCGACCGTATTAGGGACAACGGGAACTTCATCGGGTGTCTTGGTTCCACGTCCTGACTTGGGCTCTGTGCCCAGCACTTGTAAAGCAACACTGACGCCATCGATATCGACTATGATAGGACTCGTATAAAAGTCCATCGGAATGCTAATCCGCAGAAGTAGCACTTTTGCCTTTTGCAGTCTAAACGTCTCGGGGAGGTGTAGCAGCTTGTCGAGCTTCTGCGATGGGTTATCAGCATCCATCACAAGCCGGGGTTAATCACATGGGCTAAGGACCGAGCGGCTTGCTTACCTTGAGTCTGATGCCGACATCACGAAACTCGAGGACTGTATTCCGTCCCCAGGCAAGATCCAAATTATCTAAATCGAGGGCGTCGGCATCGAGGAGTTCCAGCCGTGACAGGGCATACCGGAGCAACCTCTTTGGCATGGAGGAGCTCCGGAACGACTGGAAGAATGCCGCCATGATATCGGCGTTGACGTCGACGTCAGCGCGCTCGAGTCGGCGGGAGAGGGCGTGGCGATGGGTGCCCTCGCAGCCCGGGAAGTCGATGGAAGAGAGTGTAAGAGGGAAGGCGACAGTCGGTCAACACGGTTCGCAAGGCGTCAACAAGGCAGTGGTCGTCGTCTAGGCAGAGGCCGGCGTCGGGCGTGCTATCGGTAGCTTCGAGACCCCCGGCCAGATGCGGGGCCGCAGAGCATGATTAAGGGAAGCGGAGGGTCATGGGATGAGGGTTAAGCAAGTCGAGACGAGAGAGCAGATGAAGAAGTGAAGGGAGAAAAGGAGAAAGAAAAAAAGTAGATTCAAGATTAAGAAATTGTTTGGTGGCTTGAGACGCAGGCCCAAAGGTTGTTGGCGTCGGTTGTAATGAAGAGAGTTAGAGTTGCCAGGCAAGAGGCTTCAAGGCACACTTTCCCAAAGAGTCGGGTCACCGTCACAGGCGTCACACCTTGTCACGACATGCATGGGAGGGCGGGCATGAATGATGGCTGAGGCGGCAACGCGCCGGGCGGGCGGTGGGGGCACTCTCCAACCCGAAGTGCGGAGCAGGGCTCCATAGATCCTCAAAGGCTACGGGTTACAGGCGGTAGATGCCCTGTAAGTCTCGACTCGGACGCCGCTAGAGCCGCCAGCTCGTGACTCTTCTTGGGAATGAATGACTTCCATCAGAGCCGGTCAGAGATCCATCTCCCTGCCCGTCGTGACGTGAGGGGGGTTGATGATGGCATCTCCCGCCGCTTCCAGGGGGTCCCTGGGGGCGTCATTTGACCCGTGCATCGCGCTCTCAGTGGGCGACTTGAGTCGTGAAGCGCCGAATTCGACTTGCCTCTCCCACCCATCCGACCAAAACGGCGACACCACCCTCTCTACTGCTACGATGCGTTGGTCGCGTCATGGATGTGTTTCCCTTTTTTACCATGGTGCGTGGGTAGGTTAACCACAGTATTGGCTTCGTGCAGCAGCTTCTTTGACCTGGGGCTGCCTGTCCTTTGATCCCGCTGCCCATGGGCTTGGGTTAGTGCAACGACAGGCGATGGTGCCACATGGATCGATCTCTTTCAACGCTTGTATACCTGTCTAGGTACCCAGCTGGTTGATTCTGACAGGTACGCACTCACAATATGCTCACGCGAGCATCTGGAATTGGCCATCCGAGAGCAGTCCTGCTGAGCCTGCCATCTATTGTAACCCCATGTACAAGGCACGTCCAGCTGCCAGATCTACAAGATGTGTATCCAAGTCCATCTATAGCAACCCGACAAGCCCTCTATTAGAGAGAAACACTCACTTTGTGAGCCCATACGCCTCCGCTATCCTCCTGCCCACCGACTCACCGCTCCAGTACGCTCCAGTCGCCGTGCCCAGCCCCACAAACGGCGCCGTGTGCTCTCCCGCCAACCACAGCCCGTGGTCCGGGAGACCCTCTCTCATGGTCCGGATATCCGTATCGCCTTCTTCTAGCCCGACCTGGAAGTTGCTGTAACTGCCGAATCCGGCCAGCTCATCGTGGAGCCAATCCGTCGCCATGAAACCCGTGGGTTTACAGTCTGGGTCGGTCTCCGAGAAGTGAGGCAGCCGCGAGTAGTATGGCTTAAAGAAGTTGAGTAGGAACTCATCCTTCTTCCGCGGGTCCGAGAGCTCAGCCAGCTGGCCGGTGAGATACTGCGATTGCTCGCCGTACGTGTAGAACAAGAGGGTAGGATGTGACGTCTCTGGCGTGAGGCTGGCAAGTTCCACGACTTCCTGATTCCATCGCTTTGGATTTGACTCGGTCACGTAGTTGGGTGAGAGCCATTGTACGAAACCCTGAGCTTTTCGGTCGTCACCTTCACGGGCGAGCCAGAAGGCCTTGGGGAAAGTGATGTAAACCTAGGTAGTAGCCGTTTGAGTATCACCGTGCGTCCCGACGAGGATCATGACAACGTACCTTTTCTAGGCATCCGTACCCAATCGCGCCGATTGCCTTTGTCAGGCGAGCAGGCAGCGCAGGCTCAAAAGCGGCCAGATTTCGTTTTAGCCATCCGAGAGGGGCCGTGACGACAACCTCGTCAAACTCTAGAGTTTGACCACCATGAACCTGAACCTTGGCCTTGTCCTCAGGGTCGGTTCGGTACGATATCCTCTCGACCTTGGTCTTGAACTTGATCTCAGCGCCTTCAATCGCAGGCTTGGCGACAGCATCCAACACCTTCTTGTACGTGCCAGCACAGAAAAGGTTCTCTGATGAGTGTTAGTTTAGTTTTCCGAAACAGTTTCTACTTCAAACTTGCCTCCCTCGATACACTCCTCAAGCCAAAAGAACTTTAAGCTTTGTCGGTAGATGGGACTTCCAACAAAGGCACCCCACAGCTCGGATATTTGCATGACAATGTTTCGCTTCCTTTCATAGTCTTTCTCGGCGCTGGGGATCTTTTCCGCCACCTTCTGGACAAAGAAGTCGTGAAGGCTCTCCTTGGGATCGATGTCCTGGGACGAGTTGTTGGAGTGCTTGAAGGCATCCTGCACAATCTGCCACATCACATCCGAGTACTTCTCGCCATCTTCGACAGTGAAAAGTTCACCATCTTCGTCAAACACGCAGGAAGTCAAGTCCCAGCTACCGACCGCAGTATTTGTCTGCTTGGCCAGGTCTAGCATGGGGTTGTCATTGGTGCCGTGGATCCAGTTGGGTCCAACGTCGGCAAGGCGTCCGTTGGGGAGCACCTCTTGGTGCAGGCGACCTCCAACACGGTTGCGGGCCTCAATGATTGTGACTCTGAACCCATGCTGCAGGAGGATATCTGCGCATCGGAGCCCAGAGAGTCCGGCTCCGACCACAGCAACGTGAGGTTTTGAGGCAAGATCGCCCTTCCAGCGCTGCGAGCATCTCGTCAGCAATGTCCAGAATTGTATCTGCCCGAGCGGATGATGAGGATGAGAGCTGTACCGATTGGATTATTGCCGCAAACGCCGGTGGAGACGCAAGAGGTCAATAGGACCAGAAGTCTCGCTCACTGTTGCAAGAACATGCACGATTCACTTACCTGCCTGAAACCTTCCATGGTAGCGAGTTTCCTCAAGAGTCTGTCTTGGCCGAGGTCAACCTGGGTGTGCAGGCGAGTAGACCACAGATCCTGATAGATCTTGGAGGTATTCCTGGCAGAAGGACTAGTGCAACATATAGAGTAAGCATCCATGCTGGGAAAAGTCGAGGTGTAATAACACTGGTTAAGATTGTACGTGAGTTTGTTAGAGTTTGTTGAGACTGAGATGAGCTGGGCTTCCAGTATCAAAGCACAGTTAAGATAGGCTGGCAGGGAATCAACGATATATGATAGGGTGGGTGGGTGTAGTCAGACCGATCCGCGCTTGGCTGGAGGTTGGCTGGGGGGATATAAACTTCAAGATTTGACGGGGAGGTCACAAGGTGGACAGTCAGGTAAGGCAAGGTTGGGTCTAGCTGGCTACCAAAGTCCCACGAGTAGGTAAAGCAAGGTGAGCACTCCGTAATGACAACTCAAAAAGGGATAGATATCGTGACGATGACGATCACGAGGGGGGTAAATATCCACCACTTGATGGGGGGAAGGGGACCGGAGCGCGTGGTGTCTCGGGAGCTCTTGGGTCTTCTTCTGTGAGGGACAGAGGCGAGCGACTCTGGAGCTCCATGGTAGGTTGGAAAGTCGCTCACCATGTGGAGGCCAGGCTAGGACGGCCTCGGGAAACCCTTCAGTCGTAGAACCCGAGGACGAAACGAGCCAAGGCCAACGCAAGTCGAGGGACACACGGCGAGGAGCCAACACAAAGGCGGATCAAGGACCAAGAGCCAGCCAACGACCACGGGGAGTGAGCGGGCGCAGGGGCAGACGCCGCCATCAACGCCCTCGTGTTCCTAGCATCAGAAAGCCCTGACTCAACAGGCGGCGAAACCGCCATTGGAGCAAATCCGCGCTGATAAGGAGGCTCAGCGGGAAGCGACAAGGGCGAGTGAGGCGAACGAGGCGGGCATAGTCTCCAGTGATGCGCATATCTCGCAGCTTCTGCAAGTTCCCTTTTCCTATTAACCAACCCCCATGTGGGCTCGGGGGCAGCAAAGAAAAAAGAGTGACAGCAGCAGAGAGAACAAGAGACAGGCCAATGACGGCACGGGATCAAGTGCTCATGGGAACACGAGGAGGAGGGAGGACGCGTCGTTTGTCAGGCTGGCCACCATGGCACCCCTCAAAGGGCCCATTCTAGATCCAGATCCTGCCATATCAAGCCAGGCTTCCTTGTCCCGCGACTCAGAACTCGCCAGCCGGGTCCAAGGGCCGCCAGGAACCGTCGGAAATTATAGGGAGGAGGCGGGGGGTAGAAGAAAAATGGTTAGTGACGTACTTGGCGAGCGATAAGAGTTGAGGCTTGAGCACGGTGGCAGCGGCGTAGCACAAGGAATGTCTCATAGCCCAGGACGACGTTTCTGCAGAGAGAAGAGGGAGAGAAGAGCTTGGAGATGATATCCATCCATGGATGGATCTAATGGATCCAATGGACCCAAGGCTGTTATCGGTTGAAGGCGGAGCGAGTTCCGGGTTGTGTGGAGAAGCTAGCAACCCATGACACTGCACACATAGGTATCAACCAGCTCTGCATTCACAACTACAGCGCTGAACAATCCCGGCACTTTGGCTCCAAACCGACTCCAACATCGATCCTACCAATTCCCTTCAAATCCGGACCGGGCCGGGCTCCTACCATAAGCCAAGATATATCTAAAGCAATGCCGGAGTGAGACAGCACCGAGTGGAGTGATCTACACGAATCACTGGCACCGCGCACATATCGATTTGGTTCCCGGTACCTGCTAGTTCATATGCAAGTGCCTCAGTCACCATGGAACCCGACATGCGCTCCAACCGTCTGTTGTTCGCATGCTGTGCGTTGAAGTCGAGCGACAGTGAGGCTGGCTCCCCGCGTTTGGCCATGTTCAAATCTGGGCCTGCTTCAGCGATGAGGCGGGATTTCCAAGGGTCCAGAGTTCCTCTCGCGCATGATCGAGGCTCTGGGAGTTGGGGGTGTTGCAGGGCAATCCTCGTCTGAGACCGTAAGCCGCATGAGCTGAACAGAGCCACACGGCGGTCTAGGTAGCCCAAGAAACGACCAAGTAACACTCACTCCCGGCTCTCAAATGCGCCAGAAATCTTAAAGGGGTTTTGCACCAAGTTGGTTTGAATGAATGGCTTTTTTCGATCGTATTTGTAATGATAAATATGTCTTCTCGTTTCAGCGGCTAATGGTGCTCTCCCACTCTGCAGACAACCTCAAGCTGAGAAGTAGAGTGAGCTCATAGTACCTGAGTAATATCATCTTTTACCCAAGATGTTTCTTCATCTTATATGAAGGTCTTGAAGTGAAAATAACCTTGTCGCGACTTTTGTTGTTGACGGTGGTTTGTACACCTAATGCGTTTTCGTCTCTCCCACTCTCGGGCGTAAGAACTGTTTGTTTGGCGATCGTTGAACTCCTATTAGTGCGGGCACGGTGAATGCACAATACCCTCTTACACGTCTTAACCTTACGGGCGCTCAATTCTTTAAATCTTGTTAAAGTTGAGTTGCTATGGTCTCTTTAGACAGCTGGAGGTAAGTAAAGACCACTGTGTTCGGTCTGGGCCTGCTTCAAAGGTTAGAGGAGTGGGTGGTGATAAGCAACAGTGGAGGCTCACGATCCATGCTTCAAGCTTCAAGCTTCACTCGAATAATCGAGGCTATCTATGCTATCGTTAGGTACTGCAGTAATGCGGATGAGGCAGGACCTGTTCCTCCGAATCTAATGCGCCGTCAGTTGATGCCTCCTCTTGCACAGAAGCCTTTCTGGAGAACAAGTGGTCTCGACGTCAACCATCCTTCGACCGCGGTTTCCTAAGGCCCTCGGACCCAGAGAACAAAAAAACAGCCGAGGAATTGACTCAGGGTGAAACCAACAATCGCCCTCTCCTCCTCATCGTCCCATCATGTGCAGGCCCAGCCTCCGGCCCCGCCCCCGCAAAATGGAAGTGAGCCCCGTCTGGGCCAATCAGACGTCTTCTATTGTCACCCCTTTGCTGGGGAACCCATTAAAGAGGGTCCGCTTTGTTCGGAGCCGAGGCTCGACGTCAGCCAGGCCAGGGAGAGCCGGCTGGGCATGATTTAAAAATCTGGGGTCGAACGTAGGTTTTTGTTGTTATTGTTTACTCAGATCTAGATCCTTTTTCATCTTGCAAATCTCTCCCCCTTTTTTTGTCTTGTTTGAAGCGCTTCCTTGCTAGACGTGTAGATTATCCCAGCCATGAGTCCTCCTACAGATACCTTCTCCCGCGAGGAGGTCCGCTCGCACACGACAGAGGACTCCCTCTGGTGCATCATCGATAGCAAGGTCTACGACCTCACCGACTTCGTCGACGCCCACCCCGGCGGCGAGACCGTCCTCCGTCAGGTCGCCGGCCAGGATGCCACCGCTGCCTTCTACAACCTGCACCGACACGAGGTCCTGACGAGGAACGAGCGCCTCGTCGTCGGCACCATCGAGGGCGAGAAGCCCCAGGTCATCACCCCGCAGCCTGGTGACCTCAGCAAGGTGCCCTATGCGGAGCCTCTGTGGCTCGCGCCGCCGTTCCGCTCACCCTACTACAGCGACAGTCATAAGCGCCTGCAGCGCAAGCTGAGAGAGTTTGTCGATAGCGAGCTGTACAAGGAGGCGCAGGAGTGCGAGGCGACAGGGCGGTACGTCAGCCAACAGATGATTGATCGCATGAGCGAGTTGGGAATCTTGCACATGCGACTCGGTCCCGGCAAGCATCTCCACGGGGTTGAGCTTATGGGCGGAGCAGTCAAGGGCGAGGAGTTTGACTACTTCCACGACTTGATTGTGGGACAAGAGCTGGCCAGGGCCATGGCTAGAGGCTTTGCTGATGGCAACATGGCTGGCATGACCATTGGCTTGACGGCAGTCCTTCAGTTTGCGCACGATGAGGCTTGGAAGAACAAGATCGCCCAGGAGGTCTTTAGCGGCAAGAAGAAGCTGTGCCTTGCAATCACTGAGGCGTTTGCCGGTTCAGACGTTGCTGGACTGCGAACCACGGCCGAAAAGACCCCTGATGGAAAGCACTATGTATGATGCCCCTCCGCCCCTATTCAAACGTAACGTATCTAACCCAAGACAGATTGTCAACGGAACAAAGAAGTGGATCACCAACGGCTGTTGGGCGGATTACTTTGTGACGGGTGTTCGAACCGACAAGGGCTTGAGCGTCGTCCTCATCGAGCGCGGAGAGGGCGTCGAGACCAAGGCCATCAAGACTTCCTACTCTCCCGCCGCTGGCACTGCCTACGTGACATTTGAAAATGTCAAGGTCCCAGTTGAGAACCTACTAGGTCAGGAGAACAAGGGTATCCACGTCATTCTCAGCAACTTCAACCACGAGCGATGGATGATGGTTTGTAAGTCTTATTCCAACCCCAATATCCAAGGCCTGAACTGACAATTTTCAACAGGCGGCAGTCTTCGCATGTCGCGATCTATCGTCGAGGAGTGTCTTAAGTGGTCGAACCAGCGCCAGGTGTTTGGCAAGCAGCTCATTGACCAGCCCGTCATCCGCCAAAAGTGAGTCCATCTATGACAGTCTTCTAGACTCATTTCTGACCCAACACCTTTCTAGGCTCGCCAAGATGATTGCATTGGTCGAGGCCAACCAGTCCTGGCTCGAAACCATCACCTACCAGATGTGCCATATGCCCTACAAGCAGCAGGCACAGCACCTCGCAGGCCCCATTGGTCTGCTCAAGATGAGCGCGACTCGCGCCGCCCACGAGATTGCCGACGAGGCCGTGCAAATTTGGGGCGGCCGGGGCCTCACACAAACCGGCATGGGCAAGTTCATCGAGATGTTCCACCGAACATACAAGTTCGACGCCATCCTCGGAGGTGCGGAAGAGGTGTTGGGTGATCTGGGCGTAAGACAGGCCATGCGAAACTTTCCCAAGGCCATGTTGTAAGGTTGTCTCCGGGGATGGATTTCCGATTCTCGCCTGTATTTATAATGCCATCAAGCGTTTTGTATTCGACCTAGATTCCGACCGTCGTATCCTGAAGTTCCATGTCGTACGTAGTCCGAAGTTGGTGATCGAAAGCGTCATAGTGACTCTTCTCTGCGATGAGTCCACAACGAAGTCGATGACCATTGCACCAGTGCAAGCCCCGACAGACCAGACAGCCGGCACGGCTGACCTTGCCCAGATCTGTCAATGTCCCTCGCTGACCGGCAACAAATTCACTTGCCAAGCTGAACTCCAGCCACGGCCTACACCCCCCTGACTGCTGAGGCAGGGGCAAAGGTCGACAACACCAAGACACGTAAACAGTCACACCAGGTTCAATCTCCCGTCAACATCGGGATCAACACAATTCATCTCGTCCTGACTACCAAAGGAGCACACCCTGCGCTCTCAGCTTGGGCTCTCCACCAGCGGCAAGTAGCCACAGCGTCGGGGACGCCGGGCCCTCGCTCGCAAGCCGCCATGTTTTTGATCTCGTCACTCATCACCCGTCACCATCCGTCTCTCTCCTCAAAGTCGAGTCGTCTGCGTGGTCGAAGTCGTTCATTATGGGACGAAATCCAATGCTGACATGTTCCAATCGAGGCCGGGTACCGCCAGCCTTATCGAGATTTGCGTAATGGTTGTTTTCCGTAAAGCCGCCATTTTTGCCGTGATGATCATTAACGTCATGCGAGAAGATGAACTTTTGTCAAAATGCTGAGAATGAACAAAGAAAATAAAATCGTCCGTGGGTATCAAGGAGTCGCCACGTCAACCCTCTCCCGTCGTGAATCCGGGAGGACACGAGTCGCCATTTTAGTTGTTGGGGCACTGAGACTGGACGTGACCAGCCTGCTGGCACTTGTAGCAGATCTTCTCGCCACCAGCAGACTCCTTGGGGCAGTCGCGGGAGTAGTGACCAGACTCGCCACAGTTGTAGCACTTCATGCCGTTGACGCACTCACCTACACTTTTGTTAGCTAGAATCCGTGTGTTTAGAGAGGGTGACCATACGAGACATGTGACCGTAACCACCGCAAGAGTAGCAGGTCTTGCCAGCACCACCGCTGAAGCCACCGCCGCCGCCACCGTAGGAGTTGCCGAAGGAGGCCTTGGGGCAGTTGCGGGCAATGTGACCGAGCTCACCACACTATGGTCTGGTTAGTGGAGAAATGCAGGTCATAATGATAAAGACCTGCCTTGTAGCACTCAGTGGCCTGTCCGCTGCCACCGCTCATGGGGCAATCGCGGGAGATGTGGCCGGGCTGGCCGCACTTGTAGCAGGACTTGTTGTCCTTCATGGGCTCAGAGCAGTCGCGGCCTAATGTCATGGGTTAGTTCAAGTCTGGCAGAATAGCGACAGAATGCGTACTCATGTGGCCCTCGCCTATTCACAAAACAAGTTAGCTCTCGATGTTCTAGACTGAAGTTTCACTCCATCTTACCACCGCAGTTGTAGCTAGGGAATGATAGTTAGCAGGAGAAACAGATATGGGATAGGTGATGGCTTCATACCACTTAGCAGGTCCCTTGGTAGGGCAGTCACGGGCCTAAATGAACAGTGAGTAGATTGCAATGACGCGAAACCGCAGGTCGTACCTGGTGGCCGGTAGAACCGCCTGTGTCAAAGTTAGCATATGTTCTAGAACGTCTCTGGCATGAACAGTAAGGGAGAGGGAAGTCGGCGCTTTGACCCATATCTCAAGAGGTCAATGAGCCCTCGCCAAGCCGGCACAGCGGCCATGAGATGGCACAGAACCGACCTGAGAAATATCAATGGGCACGTCAAGCTACTCTGGCACCTCTCACGCCAGTGCGAGCAAACCGCCAGACACACGAAACGCTCAATGCGAAATCGTGGGTGACGGGCTGTCGCGAAGTGTGAGGGGCGCTGAGGGACGGCTCAGTCGCGAGGGAAGTTGTGTAAATGACTGTCAGAAGGGCTATGGCACTCACAAGAGTAGCAGGCACCACGAGGCTGCTGGTAATCCATTTTGATGAGTTGAGAAGTGTAGTGTGAGGAGGTTTTCTGAGAGTTCAAGTTAGCAACGGAAGCCAGCTGCTTGTTGAAATTGCTTTTCAGCGTCAAGAGGATGGCTTGAGCTAGTGCGGTCAGCAGCCCCCGAGATCCGATAGAGGCAAAAGATTGGCGAGGGGTTGGTGAGTGGTGACGGAAGAGGGGGAGGGGCTTTTCTGGGGGAGTCAGGGAACAAGCAGACCGCCCGCAATCTTGGAGAGAAAGAGTTCAGAAGGCGCACTCGAGGTATGCAGCCGACTCGCAATGCGTCTCGTCTCGTGGGAATGACGGTGCAGTAACGGTGAGACTGGATGCAGAGTGCGTTTCGATAACGGTCGAGTTTCTACTGACAGGCCTGGCCAGGACCACAGCCCAGTATTGTGCCCACTCTGAGAACGCTGCGGAAGCTGAAAAAGGCAGGCGGGGGCGGGGTGCAGAGATTTCCAGCAAACTTCTCCAGCTGCTCGAGTATTCGAGGGCCAGGGCCGAGATGGATGATGGGTGTGAGGAGGAGGATGAGATGGAGGGCAATGGCGCAGACGGTAGGGTAGACTTTTTGACACGACGAGCAGAGAAATAGAGAGCGCCTACCTGTGAGTATCTTGCGAGGGATGCGCAAGAAAGGTCGATGGAGGATATTGAAAAGATTCGCGGTGATGTGCGTGCGGTGCGGGAGAAGAGAGAATGCCTTGACGCGCTTGTCGAGTCGAGGTTTTCTGCAGGTGCGGGCCCTCTTGTGGTTGATGTACCTGACCCAGGCAGCTTCCAGAGTGGAGGAGCTTGGGCCTGGCCCAGTGCAAAATTCGCCGCTGCCCACTCTCAGCTCGACCGAGGCCCTCGCTTGTAGGGCATAAATCGTTGGCCCTCCCGCTGCAGCTCGTCCCTTGCAGCGCATCCATGCCTCCACTACTGGCATGGAGGTTGACACTGTGCGATCACCCGACCACCTCCTGGTCAATCATTGGCAATCTCAGTCATGCTGGGCGGTGGGAGGACCTGTCTCTACCCGAAGGAGCAGGTTCAGATATATTAACTTGGAATTGCTCGTTGGTCCAGTTTGTTCTATCGTCATATGCATCTCATCCAAGTCGGACGAGGACGACGTCAGTTGAGCAAGGGTCTTGCCTTGTCTTGTCTATTTCGTTGTGAGACGAGCCATGCTGTCCAAGTTGGCAGTTGCACAAGCACTTCTTCAGGCAACACAAGCCCTGCTCAGGGGATACAAAGATGCTGCATCGCTCAGTAAGCATTGTCCGATATCAACGTGGACTGTTCCCCGCCATAGCTCTCTTGA
Organism: Fusarium solani-melongenae; assembly: GCA_023101225.1. NCBI lineage: Eukaryota > Fungi > Ascomycota > Sordariomycetes > Hypocreales > Nectriaceae > Fusarium > Fusarium solani-melongenae. The sequence goes on along the minus strand of CP090038.1, from coordinate 1,161,249 downwards.
TGTTGTGGGCTTGACTCGAGCTGGTATTTGGGCCGAGGCACCTGCCTCTGAGGGCGCACACACAACACGAGGACTACTAATGAGACCTCTAGCTACCTGACCTACCCAATCATGAATAGATGGGTACGTATGTTGCATTGGGCCATCTTCCCATTGAAAACAGCTGTATCCATTGCTGCTTAGCTTCCTGACATCTCACATTGGATCTCTGCTACAATCTATGTTAGCTGCACTGTACGACGCACGCATCGTTGTAACGTGATGAGAATGCGGTTGCCCTAACGATGCACAATCAAACGAGATCTCGAAGGAAAGCGCGTTGCACAGATGGGGCAAGCGGGGGTCACTAAACCACTCCTGGCTTAACCCCTGATCATCCCAACGTCGTGGAATTTTCGCGGCCAGCAAGAGGACCAAACGAAACATTGTCGACTTGGACACTCAGGGGCTGATTTTTTGCCATGTCATCTGTGTAACTTGGAGGTGTGACACGATGTAGCTTGTTTTGTCGAGGTCGGGCCCTTTAGAATAGCATCTCACTCAAGGGACAAGATAAGGCTGGCACATGATTACACCTCCCCGGCACCCATGGCCGATCAACGGGATTGGATTGTTTCGAAAAACGCACACATTCCAAGTTGAAATGAAAATGTTTATTCTGGACCAACTATGTCTCTGGTTGGCAGTTCACTGGGCAACCCTGAGTGCCTCCCTTCGCGACTTTGAAGCTGGGTCAAAGTACGGCCTCTCTCCAAGCGACACGACACGGTTTCCTTGGCGCTTCCCGATGTAGTCACTTGTGTCCTTAATCAGCATGCTGTGTCTCGATATGATCGGAAAATTGGACTTACTTGGTAGCAGTGTGGAACACAGAACGGCTGCGTGACACACCCGATTAGTTTCCCAACTCGACGACAGCCGAAATCTTGGAAGGGTTTACTTACTTGTCCCAGATGGCCAGATCATTCTTGCCCCAGCGGAATCGAACTTGGAGGTCGTGGTTCTCCGTGATGAGTTGACGGACTTGGCGGTGAGCAGGCGGACGGCATCAGAGTGAGGTGGTTTTGACTTACAGTAGTTCTTGAGAATCTCACTTTCCGTCTCGGTCACGCCGTTGATATGCCCAGCTGTAAGCTGGTGGCCAGCAGCAAACAGGCTCTTCCATCCCGTAACAGGGTTCGTCCGGATCACGGGACTATATGCGTCAGTGATTCAGCCCATTTCGCCTGACAGCTTTCCAGCACATACTGTTCAGCCTTAAAGTCAAGGCCCGTGTTCTCAGGAGAGCCACGGTTGTCGTCGATCAATTCCTGGCCGAATTCATTCTTGACACGCACAAAGTTGGGCTGGTGATGCGTTGCTGTGAGGCTCTCGGCCAGCTTCTGAATGGGCGGCGACAGACGGTCGTACAGCTCGTAACCACTGGCCCACAGAGTATCACCCCCAACGTCCTCGGGGGGCTGGATAATCTTCAGGATAGCGTAGTCGGAGGGGATGTTCTCGAACGTGATGCTGAATTCTGCTATTAGGATTTTGATTTGGTGGCTCGCACACGGGGTGCCACCTACTCTGCATGCCAACCTTCTCCAGCCAGGCTCCTCGACAAGGAAGAAAAGCGATCCTTGTAGAACTTTCGGTTCTGTTCAGATGAGATAACCGAAACCTCGTCGTCAAGCTTGCCATTTTCGTCGACGGCGATACCACGCTTGCTGTTGGAGAGAGCATGTCGGTGGAGCTACCTACTAGTGAGTCTCTCTTCAGGAACATATGCATACAAGTCTCACCTTGGAAGTCTCAGGCTTTCCTGTCAGTTCGCCGAGTCTCTGACCGAGATACTTCTGATCTTCAATATTGATGTCCTGGTTGCGGAAGAAAACGACACCTCTCTGAGAAACTGCACCTCTGTTAGCACACCCCTTTTGCGGGTTGGCGATAAGGGACGTGGAACGAAACGTACCAAGGACAGCCAGGTCTCTGAGCTTGGTGTCATCCTTGAGAATCTCACTAAGCTGCAGCTTGGGGAATTCTCGACCGATTACGGCAGTGACATCAAACTGCTCCTCGGAGTCGAGGCTGCCGGAGTAAGTGAGAGGGCCGTCCAGACGCGAAGCGCTGTTGCTCTTGGTGCCAGCAACGGTCTTGGTGACCGGCTGAACTGCCGGGGCAGTTGTTTGAATGTCGATTTCAGCAGCGGGAGGAGACATTTTTCTTATGAGATTGTTTGTTTATCAAGGTATGGAATTATTATCACCGGGTTTTCAAAGGGCTTGGGGTCACTGCTGAGGTGCTGTGGTTTGCATTTCTTCAAGAAGGGGATAAGCTCCGTATCTTTATACCCAGCTGAAAAGCAGTATCCCTATCTATCAGCACTATCAATAATACGTCTTGAGACCCCGCGCGGTATTGATTCGTCAGCATCACACACGGAAGATGAGGTGCGAGGTCTCTTGGTTTGCGTCAGGAGGTGCGGTGCGTTACCATGAGCCATCCAATACGCATTAGTTGCTTCCTAAACACGAGACTAGATTCAGTCAGAAATAACAAGCTGAGGTCACTATTGAATCCAGCAAGTTATGGTTGTGTGCCACCCTCCTTTGAAGATGCATCACCTCATCTTGCGCCATGTTGGCCGCATATCACTTCGAGTCCTAACTACACCATGGATCACCTCGGTTAAGGGCGCACAGCAATGTGTTTGCTTGGTCCTTGTACATCTGTACAGCTAACGTGCTCCTTGAGAGTATCGGGATATCGGCCAATACTTTTCAAGTTGCATCAGAGAGACAGTAGACTTGAAGGGAGGCTAGCTTGCAAAGCGACAGCTGATAAATCAAGTCAGTTCAGGAAAGAACTTGGCATGGAACCGTCATTCACTTACCAGGCCTATTTTAGTCGACTGATTGATCTCATTTTCATCTTAGATAGCCATGGACAGCCGTGGTAGCTCTGGCGTCTCCCGTGGCTCGGCCAAGCATACCACCCTTCAGCGAACACCTCTTCCCTCTAGGATTCCGGAGCAATAACTTCTCACTGCATCGGACTGTCGGGAATATGTACGACCGCTTCTGCTCGCCACCGGGGCCGAGCCCGAAGGTACCGACCGGCCGGAAGCCGGTCTGCTGGCAGATGCCACATGGAGCGTTGATGGCAACATCGCGGGGTCAGTTTGCAGAAGCAGGCTCTCTTGCATCTGCCAAGCTTGAAGCTCTCGGCTATCTTCTAACATGACACCTGTTAGCGTTTAATCATGCTTAGTCTGTATGGTGCAAAGGCTGGGAGTTTGAGCTCTGATAACCCCCACGCCGTCAAGGATATCACAAGATTCGCCGAATTGAGCTGGGAACATACATATCCGAAGCTACCCCATGGGTTCGGTAAATGAACCCGTTCAGTGATTGGAGCCTTGGCAATATCGCAAGATGTCATGAAACGCACGTCGAGTTGTCGATCCGTTGCGCCATCCTCCCGACCACCTCGACTTTGAGGTGACTTCTGTCGGTCTCTACTTGAGTCCCGGTTGTAGCTAATCGCCCCAATCCCTTTGAATTTACAATAAAGAACTTGATATTGGGTATCTTTTCTGGCTGCGGCAATGTCAAGCTACGAATCGTGGCTGGTCTAAGGTGTCAGGGGGTTGGAATAAGAGGTCATACTAAAATGGTGTTGCGCCATCCAAACCCACACTTGAGCAATGAGATTGAGCCAATCCCCAAGGTTCTATTCGCAATACAACCTTATCGTTACATTAGAATACAATCCAAGCAAGGAGACAAATAGAGAAATACTTCGCCTACGACCATATTCGTGGATGTTCCTCAGTGTTGAAGTTCTCAATCGGTTGCACTTTGAGCGATGTCCCTTCAGGCACGGCTCACTTCTTTACATAATGCTTAAAAAGGGCGATTTCTATGTCATCTGTCACAGGGATCGAACTCAACCTTGGACATGGAGTAGGATTAAGCTTGATTCATGGCGTTCTCTAGAGCGTGTGCCCCCACCCGGGGAGCTTCGGTAGTCACCCCGGCTTCACACTACCCCTGTGCGATGAGGAGTCGCCATCTCCTCGGTGTGGTTGCTTTGGAACTGCCTCATGGCGGCTGAACCAATAATCTGGTCTCTGATTGCGCCTGCTTGGCAACCAAGTGGCAACGACGCGGTTATCTCGAGCTGGCTTCGCCAAGACTATAGTTACGGAAAGATGTCCAAACATGGGTAGCATAACCATACATCTCGAGGCAGAGCCCAGTTCAAGGCCTCATCCCGTCATATCGCCATGCATCGCATAATTTGAGCTGTCCGTCTTGTTCCCAGAATGTGACCTAAAGTCCCAATGATTGCGTTATCCTTGGCCTTGTCAGCCCCGGTACTCGTCTCCCGTCAACCTCGCACTCGGTCTCGGGCTGAGTTGGGCTATACCGGCATCTTTGGTGAGCTATGGCGAGATCAAGCCCATCCTGTCGTGATCTGATCCTCGTCTCGTCGGAACAATAGTAAGGCTCGTCGGCCGAGACCCGTTACCGGCTTGTTGGAACTTGGAACCGTTATTTAATCTCTCGTCCGCTGCCCTGTCGATCGATTCCTACCACGCCAGATTTCAACATCTTCCCGAACACCACAGTTGAAAATGGCCATCACGGAGAAAAGTGACGATTCCTCGTCGGGCAAGCCCGCGACTGTTGTGGCCTACGACAATGCAGCCGACAACTCGCAGTCTGAAGAGGATATCCAAGCTGCGAGGGCACGGATTCTCGAGCAGCAGGAGCTTCAAAAGACTGAACCTCCTGTTCTTCCAATCACGACTCTCTTCCGAGGCAAGAAGTTTCATCCTCAGTTGGAAGAGATTGCCACTCAACCATCTGTGTATGATGATCCCGCACTTGCCAAGTACTTTCAACCGACCGAAAAGTACGAGAACTTGCATCGCTTCGATCCGTCTGCGAGATGGACTTGGGCAGAAGAGCTTGTAGGTAACAAGTTTGACATGGCTACTCTCAGACTAACACTATGCAGCCTCTGATCAACAAACTTGATTGGAAGATCACGGCTTGGGCCTGTATTGCATTCTTTGCTTTGGACCTGGATAGAGGAAATCTCAGCCAGGCCAACACTGACAACTTTCTGGATGATCTCGGCTTGAGCACCAATGGTAAGACTACCTCGAATCAACTTAGAGGAGGTTGTTTAACTGATCAAAATCAGATTTCAACTTGGGAAATACTGTGTTCAGACTTTCGTTCTTGTGCGCCGAACTGCCTTCTCAACTTATCAGCAAGAAGCTGGGACCTGATCGATGGGTATGATTGCCAAGCCCTTTGTTTGTAGTATTGCTAACATGCTTCTAGATTCCAACGATTATGTGCCTCTGGAGTGTTGTCGCAGCTTCTCAGTTCTGGCTGAGTGGTAGAACCAGTTTCTTGGTTTGCCGTGTTCTGTTAGGACTCCTTCAGGGAGGTTTCATCCCCGATGTGATCCTGTACTTGGTATGTTGGACCTGGTTGTGGAGCCCAATAGGCTTGACTCTAATGGTGGTTCTCTAGTCGTACTTCTTCAAGGGAACAGAGCTGCCCTTCCGTCTGGCCCTATTCTGGACAAGCCTACGGGTCACCGACATCGTTGCCCCGATCTTGGCCTTTGGACTTCTGCGCCTCCGTGGTCTTCATGGCCAAGAGGGCTGGAGATGGCTCTTCCTTCTTGAAGGCATCCTCACCTTGACAGTCGGCATCTGGTCCTGGTTCACCATGGTTGCCTCCCCAACCCAAACCAAGTCCTGGTGGAACAAGAAGGGATGGTTCGACGAGCGTGAGGAGATCATCATGGTCAACCGCATCCTCAGGGACGACCCCTCCAAGGGCGACATGCATAACCGACAGGCTGTGGACTTTAAGCTGCTCTGGAAGTCTCTGTGCGACTATGACTTGTGGCCGATGTACATCATTGGTCTTACGTTCCTGATTCCCACCGGACCTCCGGATGCGTATCTGACTTTGACTCTTCGGAACATCGGCTTTTCGACTTTCGATTCAAATCTGCTCACTATCCCGACTCAGGTTCTGGGTGCCATTACTGTAAGAATCTCTCTGTCAGTACCTTCCTTGGGAACGCCATGCTAATGTGGTTGTGTAGATGCTGGTCTTGACATACTTTTCTGAGATCTGGAACGAAAGATCGCTGATGGGTGTTTTCGCACAAATCTGGGTTCTTCCCACCTTGATCGCCCTCTTGACCTTGCCAGACTCTGTTGGCTCATGGGCCAAGTTTGCAGTTCTGACTGTGTTGCTATCATATCCATCAAGTGAGTTTCAGGAATTTCAAAGCAATTCTCTAATCTAACTTGAAGACAGCACACGCTATTCAGGTCGGTTGGTGTAGCCGAAACTCCAACACTGTCCGAACAAGAACTGTTTCTGCAGCTTTATACAAGTAAGGAAATTCGACCAACTGCTCCAAAATTTCTGATGCTAATGTCTTTTAAAGCATGTTTGTCCAAGTTGGGGGAATCGTTCACGCAAACATCTACCGAGCTGATGATAGGCCTCATTGTGAGTTTCCAGAAGCATTACCTCATCGTTGGCCACTTGACTGACTGCCTAGACCGCCGTGGCAACAAACAACTTACTGCTATTTGCGCTGCCAACATTTTTATTTATCTAATTGGTAAAGGTTACTATATCTGGCGCAACAAGAAGAGAGACCGAGAATGGAATGCGTTGAGCAAGGAGGTAAGTCTTTGTTGAACACATCCTACATGTGCATGGAAGGCTAACACTTACATAGGAACAAATTCACTACCTCGAGACTACGACGGATGCTGGAAGCAAGCGCAAGGATTTCCGTTTTGCTCACTAAGTCAAGCTGTTTTCAGGTACTATTACTCCTCCTCACGGACCGTACAGCGATTCATGGAATCAAAGGCCTACCTACCTAGGTACTTAGTATGAAGTGAATACTCTTGTGGCTCCGTATAAAGCATAGGAGGTGACAAGAAATATTTTCAGAGAATATAATCCAAGCTGCCAAAAAGCCCACCCAAAGCTTGTTATGAAGTCAAGCCTCTTTGAAGGGGCCTCTAGCCATGTGCACATTCAAGCTCAAGTACGTAGCCAAAAACAGCAAGCAAACCTATCACCAAAACAAAACAAATACAGCAAGAAGGTCTTAGCGAAGAAAACCCATAGAAGCATGGCTAGAAGCGAAATACTCTACAGTTGACCCCCGATGTCCTTGGCCTCGCGGTTGGCCCCATGCTTTAACAGGAGCTTGACCAGATCCACGTTGCCCGACCTGGCGGCGATCATCAAGGGGGTTTTGCCCATGTAGGTCCTAGCTTCAATATCTGCGCCGCTCTCGAGAAGCATCTTCACTATGACCTCATGACCACCGATCACCGCCTCCATGAGTGGTGTGAAATCATGGTAACTCCTTGAATTTGTTTCCGCCCCATGAGCGAGTAGCTCTTCAACGACGGGAGCGTGACCCATGAAAGACGCCACACATAGGGGCGAGCGGCCTTCGCTCCCTGGGGATTCTAAATCGGTGCCGTGTTTGAGCAGTAACCTGGCAATCCCTTCGTATCCTTTCCAGGCAGCATGCCAGAGAGCAGTCGTCCCGTCATTACCCTTGCAGCAAGCATCAACCCAGCCGGTGTCGAGCAGCATCTTGACAACAGCCTCATTTCCGTTCACGGCTGCCCACCAAAGAGCTGTGTTGCCCAGGGAGTCCTCCTGATTGGGATGAACTTTTCCTGAGTTGAGGAGTAGTCGAACGATGGATTCGTATCCGTTTTGTGCGGCATAGGCGAGCCCTGATGCATAACTTTCAGACGTCAAGTGCTCTCGGATATCTTTTCTGGCGATGAGCTGACTGAATAAAGCCTCATGACCATGACTTGCAGCGATCGACACAAGCTCATTGGGATTCCAGATGGTATCTGTCCGAGCTAGAAGCTGCCACACAACCTCCCCGTGGCCTCCTTCCGTGGCAGCGACAATCGGCGATAGGTTGCCCCTAGAGTTGACGTCGACATCGCGTCGACTCAGCAGCAGTCCGACGATGCGCTCGTGTCCAGCCTCAGCCGCGAGGGATAATGGCGTATCCCCCCAATGATCATTCCCATCCGCCTGGACGTTGGGAAGGGCGAGGAGCCGGATTACTTCAGCTTTACAGCCCCGGGCAGCGGCAAGCGAGAGTTGCCTTTGCTCATCCTGCTCCGTTTCGGCGTCTTTATCACTCCTTGCAATATGCAACCTTTCGTCAGATAACGGTGATCGGCCATTTTGAGCCTTGCTGTCTGAACCCTCTTTGGGTCTTTGGTTTGGACCCCGCAACCTGATGCACAAGCTTCTGGTGGGATATTCCGCAGGCCTAAATATGCTCAATCTGACAAGCTCAAAGCTCTCGCACGAGCACCTCTCAAAATGCTCCATCGTCAGAAACTTATCACGCAGATAAATCGCGACCAGCTCGTCAGGAGCTCCAGCCTCGGCGCAGGACAGGACGGCAAGGCCGACGCCCCGATCTCCCCAGCCGATGAAGGGAAGGTCTAGTTGAACCCCCTTGTTCGTAAGGGTGAAATGACTGTTGTAAGGCATGAAGGGGTTCCAAGGAATGATGTTGCCGGAGTGTTTGAAGGCGGCTGGGCTAACTGCGAGAAGCCCACCACGGCCGTTGAGGTCCTTCCATGCGAACAAGCTGTGATCGTCTGACACTCTCATGATTTCCTCTTGGAGTCTGACAAAGGCCTTTTCTCCCTCCCCATATAGCAGTGGCATGTTGATGTTGAAGATTCCCATCAGGCAGTAGGCAAGGTCTTCTCTCCTTGTAGTTCTCCGATCTGATGCCCACGACATTCTCTGGGCAACGCTAGCTGTCTCTAGGTCTTCGTCCCCCGAGAGAATGGCTTTGGGTATTCTAGTGCGTTCCGATATGGCTTGATCAAGGGTTTCCTTGGTGCCCAGCTCATCCCAAGTCTGATTGAAGAAAATCATTGACGACGGGGCAATCAGCTCTTGCAGGGTCCATCCTCTGGTGAACCACTTGCTTTTAGGGAGCTCGGCCAGATTAGAAACATCTGCCAGAAAGGCGTAACACACTGTGGCCTCCTGGTACCAGCGATACATCGAGTTGATGGCCTCAGACAACTCGGCGCTGCTGGTCTTGTCGATACAGCAGGTGTCTAGCCAGACGTAGTCGAATCCATTCTTGCGGGCCATAGAGCAGCTGTCCTTGACCTTTGCCCAGCCCTTTTTGCCTTTTGCCTTTCCGAGCTCCATGTCCTGAAAAGTCACCTCCTCTGCCTCCCAGGTGTGAGACAGAATAGCGTATGATGGGATTTGGTCATCGCCAAACGTCTCGACCACGATGGTTTGTGTGTTGAGGAGGCGCATGTTTGCTGAGTGAGTGAAGCGGGCGCCACAAGCAATCTGAAGATTCTGGTAACAAATTTGAGCCAGTTTGAGATAGAGAGGTTGAAAATAAGCAATCTTTGGGGGAGGAGGTCATTTCAGGCTCTCTGTTGCACAGCCTCATGCAACCAAGTAAGGCTGCCTATAGGACCTCTGACTTAAGCGCCGCGTTGCGGTTGGGCTGAATCTGGCCTGAAAAATCCCATCATCTAACGACTACAGGCACGCCGGTCAAGAAATAAGGAGACACCAGAACGGCAGAGAACAGTAACTAACGCATCTAAGATCTAATGATATTTTCTCATAAGTATAATAAGATAATAAGAAATACATCATCATAATACTTTAGAGATTTCTTTTTTATTTTTACTTCTTTTATTGACTACGTTTAGAGAAGGATGCTCTAATATGTTTATGCTGGTGTCTCGATTTATGTAGAGTTATCATAAACACAACAAGTTATCGTTTCGCCCCATTTGAGCGTCTCAAATTTTCCAAAGGTAAGCAAGGCTACTGGCATACACTCACCGATGGGCTTTCAGAAACAAAAATGACAAGATGAACCATATGAATTTTAGTTCAACAGATCTTCTGACTTAGATATCGCTCCATTACACCACATGCCATAGCCACGCTGTGGCTCTCACCTGACCGATACAGAGCGATGTAGGTAAGCGCTTCTTCAAAGAGTCATTTCGGCTACAAGCTGTGCCTCAGTTATTGGGTCGAAAGCCAACCTTCGAAGGACTAAATGGCGACTAATAGAGAAGCGGTTGAAACTCTTCCCTTTTCCGTCAGCTTCAGTGAATGGGATTCTCTCGATAGCAAGTGGTCGCCTCGAGGCAACTCTAGTCCACGCCCTAACTATTTTGGGCATCAAAACAAACTGGCTTCCAATGATGCGCCAGGTGATTGCGGCTCGGTGGCTGTCTTGGGTATAACGGAACAAAAATCCAAATCCAGGACCGGAATTCCATATCTCTAGAATCCGGGTCCGAGGTAGCTTCTTTGCTGCTAGAGCAGCAATGACCAGGAAATCTATCACAACCTTTTGCCCCACGTGGGGACGAAGATGTTGTATCCTGAGGGCGAGGTGCTGCAGCTGCGACTTTTTATTCTTCTTGCCGTAGGCGAGATGTCATAGGAACTTGAAACAATCGAACACCAAAGGAGGTGACAACTCGGTAAAGCGATGGCATGATGTTGCCATAAGCCGCGCTAAACCCTCGACTGCTTTGGGAATGGACGCGTACTTGCGCGAGTCCCACCTCGAGGTCTGCTCGAGGGAGAAACCCCTGACGCTAGGGGGGAGTGCGGGCATCAGGCAAGTTTGTAGATCTGGCTCCAGATGTTAGTCTCACGTTGACTTCTTTTCTCAACTAGAAAGTCTCCCAGCTATGACGTACCGTCAAAAAAATCAACCTCGTTTTTCACCGTCTGCTCTCTCCATCTGTGCAAATAAAACGACTCCAGGGCTATGAAGCTTTCGCGGAGGAGCGTGGCAGTGGACTCGGGGGCAATCCCCCTGAAGAATGATCGGCGTAGAACGAGTCGCTTTACTATCGGGACGCGTGGGAGATTATTTGTCGAATCTGTGCCCCTTTTCTGTCTTTGGGGGAGAAGCTCAAGCGGTGTCCCTCGGAGTCGCCGGGCCGCACGACGCCCGACACTGCGTGGTACGGCGATAGACGGTACACGCGCTGCCCATTTGTCCCGGAGATATTCCACAAAAGATGGCCAGTCCTCTAGGTCCTCTTTAAATCGTATTGGGTAGTCGTCGTGGACTTCTTCCTTGGTGGGGTGGAATATCTGGTCGCTGGGCGAATGCGCGTTGATCTCTAGCGTGAGACCTCCACGAGTCCCTTCCCACGTCGACAGCGAGTTGAGTAGAACTGTCATGTCGGACGTAAAGGTACGGTTATTTCTATTTGTCCAAGTGTCAGCAGTACCGCTTGCAAGTCTAGGAGATGAAACGTGAGTTACTCTTTGATGTTTGTTGCGCTCTCAGGCTTGTCGTAGATACGCTTGGTGTATTCAGCAAGCCTGATGCGCAGGTGCAGATTCCTTATGTAGCTTAGCCTAACGACATTCTTCCCTCGAACTGCTTTGGAAAATACGGGAAGGTCCGGAGAAGCAAGAGCTATGCGCCGAAAGGTCTCCCTCTCAAAGAAGGATTACCACTCTCCGGACACAGTGACCAAAGAAGACGCTCTGACGGGTTCTTTGCTTTTAACAATGCATCGTAGGATCAACAGACGAATCTCGGGGGGCAGTGAGTTCCAGAAAGGTCGGGTGGTAGAGGAGCTCATCGCGACTAAGAATAGAGTTGATCTGGTTAGATTGCCGTGTGAACAGGACAGTAGTACGGTATTGGGTTTTGATACCGTTATGTATTAATGACTGTGTATTTTGCTGTTGTGGCTGATGGCTTCTTATCATCATTGCGGGCAATAATAAAGAAGACTGATGAGGTGTTGGCAATCAAATGAGACCAGAGGCCAAGGTTATATTTGAACAGACTTGGGTAGAGTTGGTTGAGTCAACGTGACTCCTGCGGGGATGCAGAGGGAGAGATTATGTTAGACAAGGTTTGAGGGATGCATGTGCTTGTTGATATTGTCCCGAGTTGTGCTTTCAGAAAGCCCATGATTGTGAATGGTATTTCAGAGTGTAAAAAGGATAAGCGCAGTGGAGAATTACGCAAAAAATTAACCCCTGGCGAGGATCGAACTCGCAATCTTCTGATGATCTCAGTAGAAGTCAGACGCCTTAGCCATTAGGCCACAGGGGCCACTGATCACGATTGGAGAAAAACCAGCTTGTGAAGCAATTCCAGCGACGGAGGGCAAGCATGAGCTGCACCATTTCGTAGCTGTCAAACCATAAACAAGTAAAGAATCTCGCTCACTCGCATGGCACATATTTCTTTCCCATTTCCATTTCTTGAGGCAAGCATTTATAGTGGGGAGCGAGTGTAGGTTACTATTCACCTTGGAAAGATGTCGTTACTGATGGTTGACAAGGCCATCCTGGCCTGCAGATTCCTATTATTCACAATCTTGATAGAGCCTGGCATTCTTTCGAGATTTACTTTATGAATTATGAAATAAAAGTAGTTCAAGACATTCAATACATTGAACGGATACATGGGCATGGGATGCTTACACGGGCCACATGGTAAAAGCGTCTGGGTTAGCCTTGAGACTTGGAGTCTTTGTTCTTGAAGGCATGAATCTGAAATTTTGGTCCCATTCTGCCAAAGGCTTGTCTATCTAATAATCGGTTTTCTCGTCAAATCAGTAAGCACTCGTGGATTATGTCCCTTTACACAGAACGCGCTAGAGCTCGCATCTCTACCATCGTATACTCCGACTTCTCAGATGGACCGTGTCCCTCTCTATCCGTCCTAAAGCCCGCCAACTCGTAAATCAAGATGCCTCTTGCAAAGAGCGCACTCGCCAGTAACCGGAGTACCACAATAGCCGAGTCTCTAACGCTGAGGAAAACCAAACTTGATAGAATAATGGTTCCGTAGAATGCCTGCAGGGCCGTTCCTACGTATAGCAGCGAGATCAATACCAAGAACCATCCAGTTTCCTTTGTGTCACTCTTGACTTCCAATCTGCTCTGCCAAGGCGTGGGTGTGAGTTCGTTCCAGAGCCACCTCCATTCGCTGCTGCGGAGGCTAATATCATCTTTTCCCTCCACTTTGATGCGCAATCTCGCGACGAGATACCCAACGAGGTGGATAACGACCGAAGCGGCAGTCCATATAGCAGGCAGAAAGTCGTTTGCTGGGGCAAATGTGCAGACGGCCCAGACGCTGAGTTGGTAGGCCAGGTAGGCATTGTTTGCTACAGAGGCACAGGCTATAAAGTACTCGACTGCAGATACAGCCCGAGGTGCCCAGAATGAGTGAGGGTTTCCAAAGTTTGTTCTGAAAGGGTCTGTTCCCATCTTGGCGATAAAGTCTTCATATTCCGTTGCTGATAGAGGACGAACTCCGGAGCTGGACATGGCAAGCAGCAGCGCAAGTCCAGGGCGGCGAAAAGCCAAGACAGCAGTGTCGACATAAGACGCGCTCAGAAGTTGCAACACGGCTGGAGCAAGACCGAGAATGACAGTGGAGGCGGCGAGCTCAGCCTTGCGAAACTCGGGCGTTGTCCTGAGGATGCAGTCGATGACCTGGTATCCGATCTGGGGTATTGCCAGAGATCGGTTTCGGTAGTTGGTTATCTCTGCTGCGCAGTCGTATTTGAGTTGCTCTTTGATGATGTGGTCCCAGGCTGGGAAAAAGTGCTCATATTGTGCAAACGACCGGGTGACCGCAGTTGCGGGGGTGACGTGAAAACAAAGGATGATGAAAACTACAAACAAGAGGCCTAAACGGCCAGAATGTAGTGAAGGGTGAGGCATTTTGGTCTGTCTTTGTGGTAGAAACGCTCAGGTACGGCTGCGATGGGTGATGCGATAATATATGTCGGGTTCGAAACCCGTCGGGTTTTGAGTGAGCGGTGCATGCAACTTATATTGGCTGAGCAGCCGGTTGCATTGCCTTCTACGTGCCGGCAATTGTCCCAACCCCGTCAATCTTTTCTTCTTTTGCTCTATGTGGCTTGAATCCTGCGAGTTATCAACCCCTGTCTCTGTGACCAGACATGCATGCTACGAGTCCATCACGCCTTACAAGGCAAAGCCTGCTGCAAGGAGTTACTAGTTATCTCCATATGCCTTGAGGGTATTTCCTTCTCGTAAAGATAAGTCATCTTCTATACAGCCTTGATATTTACAAAACTCAGGCCCCTCCGATCTGAGCATTGCACTACGCTCCATGCATTCTAATCAGACCTGTCAGAAAACCACATGCCACGCTTGTGATAGTGTCGCGGGCGGTTCGGGGCGTAAGCGCCGGCCCCCAATCTAACCCCCTAGAAACTGCAGCCACTTTTCAATAAATGGGGGCGAAAAGACGGCAGGACGGCACATGAGTCACGCTGCGGATATCAAGAATGGCCCCGTGAGGAGATCGGGGCTCGCAGATCGATATTGGATGGCAGTAGGTGACAATTTGTTCTAGACACTATGTCGATTGCTCTTCAACCCTTAACCTAGGCAAGCCTGGGGTGAATTATCCCCTCAACGCAACAAATTTCAACTGAGTCCAGTCAAGCATAGCTTCTTTACCATTCTCAAGACCTTGGCCGCTCTCTAGCGAAAAATCAGCATTAAAACTCTCAAGAGAAAGCCTAGACTCACGCTTCCATCCGCCCATAGGAACACTTGGGCGATAGCCACCAGTTCCGTTCACACTGACACTTCCAGCCTCAAGCTTATGAGCAAACCGCAGTGCTCGTTTCATGTCAGCCGTCCAGATCGAAGCCGCGAGTCCGTACTCGGTGTCGTTTGCCAGTTTCAAAACCTCATCATCAGTGGAAAACCTGACAACGACAAGGACGGGTCCAAAGATTTCTTCCCTGAGAACTCGAGCATCGGGTGCTGGATCGACAAAGATTGTCGGCTCAACGTAACAACCTTGTCCCACAACGGCATTTCCACCGGTGATGAGTTTTGCTTCTGCTTTTCCAGACTCGATGTATGAAAGAACGACGTCTTTCTGGCGGTGATGGTACAGGGGTGAGGAGTACGTGCTCGCTGCCGTAGGATCACCACCTAGAGTTTTCGCATGTCCTTCAACCATGTCCTTCACCTTTCCAATGAAATCTTCAGCGATAGGCTCATGGAAATACAGCCTGGTTGGAAAAGCGCATCCCTGGCCGTTCATTAAGAGAAACAAGGTCGCAGCCGTCAGTGCTGCCTCCAAATTGGCGTCTGGAAACACAATAATGGGAGACTTGCCCCCAAGCTCCAAGGTAACACTCTTGAGGTTCGACTTTGCCGCAGAAATTTGGATGAGCGTACCCACACCGATGCTTCCCATGAAGCCGATCTTGCGGATATCTATGTGCGAGGAGAGGGCGTTGCCGGCTTCTGCACCGCCGACCAGGCAGTTCAAGGCGCCAGGAGGAATGCCAGCTTCAATAGCAAGAGATGTCATAAATAAGGTCGAGAAGGGGTTTGTTTCGCTAGTCTTGATAATAATGGGGTTGTCACAGGCGAGTGCAGGCGCCGCTTTCATTGCGAGAGTGACAATGACTCCGTTGAAGGGACAAATGCCTGCGCAGATTCCCCATGGTTGACGGAGAGTGTACTGCTGCAAGTTAAAAATGACACGAAACCCCACGGGGGAGCAAGATATAGTAACCTACTCTGATGGAATCCTCATCCGCGGTCATGACCTCGCTCTCGAACTTGTCAATCGTGTTGCCATATTCTGGGGAACTTGTCAGCATCGAACCACTCTGTGACTTGGAGGCGTCTTACAGATGAATAGGTTGGCGGCGGCACTGATCTCAAAGCCACAAAACCCAACGTCCTTTCCGGTGAGCACTGCCTCTAACCAGTGAAGCTGTTCTCGATTCTGTCGAATGAGATTGCCGTACTTGACGAGGGCATCACGATGGGCGTCCTGTATTTTGGGTTTATGAGAAAAGCTCGCCAATAGATCCAGGGCTTAGAATATTAACCCACCTTACTCATGGCTTGCCAAAGGGCAAAGCCTTTCCGAGAGGATTCGACAGCGAGGTCAACATCCCGAGCGTTCGACCACTGAAGCTCTGGTGGATGTCAGCTTGGCCACATAACGTCCAATTTAAGTCTTTCGAACCGTCCATGAGGCTCTGGTCATTGACCGAAGAAATAAGGCTATGTTTCTCATCGCTGGTGCTATCCACGAACTCGCCGCCGATGAAGGCGCGGACGGGGAGAGGGAAGCGGGAGGTATTGAAGACGGGGACTTGAAAGGAAGTCATGGTGGAAGAATAGTCTTTGAGTTTTGTCTGATAGTTCGTAGATTTGAAAGGGTTTGTGAAGGACTTTATAGTCGCGCAGGAAACAGGCATCTGTTAAACGCCTAGTGTATTAATCCGTAGCCCAGGTGCCCCTGTCACAACAGTGCTCTCTTTTACCTACTAGAGCCTGGTCGACACTAAACTACACCTGACTCTAAAGAAATGCAAACTCCCCTGAAAGCACGAGAGCGTAGCTGTCGTTCACTCGTCTTCTGCCTAATTGGTGGCAAGTCGGCGGAGCGCCAGCGGAGGGACGGAGGAGGGACGGAGGAAGGCGGAGGAGCAATTCCAAACCCGTCAATTCGGTTATCGGCAGATGAAAGGGAAACGACTTACTATGAGAGTCTCAGTCCTTATGTCAATGGGCAAATTCAAGGCGGGTACAAATACCTGGATTGGCACCTGTGCAGTCCACAATACCCATCATCCTCATCTATTACAACACAACCAATCTTGAGTAGCTTCGATTTTCAGATAAACTAGCCTTTCTACAACGCCAATCCTACATCTCGCTTCTATATCACCTCGCTACACAATGTCTGCCTCCCCCTTCAGCTTAAGCTTCCGCGTCTTCAGCGTCACTGGCGGCGCCTCCGGCATGGGAGCCGCGACCGTTCGCCTTCTCGCCCAGCACGGAGCGGGCGCCATCTGGATCGCGGACTGGAACGACGGAAACTTTGGCCAGATCAAGGAGGAGGTTGAGCGCATCAACCCTCTCACCAAGGTCCACACCCACAAGGTTGACGTGTCGGATCCAAAGCAGGTGGACGAGTGGGTTGCCAGCATCATCGCAGAGTCCGGAGTTCTGCATGGCTCTGCCAACGTCGCGGGTCTGTCGCAGCCAGCCTTCACTGAGAAACAGCCGGCCATTCTTGGAGAGACGAACGAGGATTGGGCTCGGGTTCCTGGTGTCAACCCCCAGAGCGTCATGTACTGCACTCGGGCGCAGGTCGCAGCCATGGTCAATATTCCTAGAGACAGCCATCCGGCAATTGTGAATGTCTCAAACATTGCCTCACTGCTTCGTGGGCTAAGTGCGTTTGCCTACGGTGCCTCTAAGGCTGCCTGTGCCTACTTCATATCATGCGTGGCCAAAGACGTCTACTCTTTTGGCATCCGCGTCAACACTGTCTCGCCAGGTAGGTCATTAAGAACTACTCATCGGATTCAAGGCAGAAGCTAACATTCAAGGCAACACTTACACGGCCATGACAAAGGAGTTCTTTGGCCACATGTCCAAGGAGGAGACGGAGCAGCAACTTCAAAAGCTGGGAGTCAACACACAAAGATGTTAGAGCCTGAAGATGTTGCTAGGGTCATTGTCTGGCTAATAAAGAACACATTTAGCAACGAGAGACACCATGTGTAACTCAAGAATACGAGGAAGAGTCTGGCACACTCCAGGATCACCTCACCACAGGAGCAGAGCGATTAGACCAAAACAAAAGTAACGGTCTCGAAGATAGACTCGAACGAGTGGAAGCTCTCCTCCAGAGGTTGGTCGACACCGGGGCCAGCTTCACAAGTCCAGGAATGGGCGCAATGCAGACACCACAAGGCCTTCTCTTCAACATATAGAATAAGACGTCAGAGATGTATTTAACACCGGCCCCGGAGCCTTGAAAGCGGGGGCTGGGTACAGCTACAGCCAGGCACGGAGTAGTCATGCGAGCTTTGGCGGTTATGGCCTCGGGCGAACTATGCTTGACCCGGCCGAGATCAAATCCAGCAACTGCGAAAGCATATCTCGAGAGCTTTATACCGCTTTACCATCCCAACGCGATGTAGACTTGATAATTGCTGCTGGAAACACAGCTCCCTTCTTACAGTTCCTCTGCCATACGAAGATATCTTCCGAGGAGAAATGCTCCCTGCTTCACGTCTTTCTGCTTTCCAAATCCAGAAAGCCATCCCGTGTTAATTTCTCGAACTCTCTTTTATCTAGCTCATGGGATCCAGAATCTACATCCCTCATCACTCGACCCTTCTCAACTGAAACTGGGCTGTCCACTTGCTACAGCTATGCAACGCTTTCTAGATGCGGCTTGTCGGTTGGTTACGAGTAATGATGGGATTCTCGACTCTCTGGAAGGAATCGAATGCCTCATATTAGAAGACGTCTTTCACATCAATGCCGGGAACTTACGCCGTGCCTGGCTGGTATTCAGGAGAGCGATAAGCTTAGCCCAACTAACAGGGCTAGACCGTGGAGACAATGCTGATCTGCCAGTCCTCAATTCTACAACTATAACATCTCCCTCTTTCATGTGGCACCGGATTGTCAGTCAAGGTCGGTATCTGGCTCTCATGCTTGGTCTCCCCTCTGGCACGCCCGACGACTATCTCGGAAACCCTGAAGATTTGGCCCTAAACGATTGTCCAATGGGCTATCTTGAGCGCATTCACTGTATCATCATGAGTCGAATCACTGCTAGCAGAGGTAACAAGTCTGATAGTATAGCTTCTGTTGATTTGCAAGTCATAGACTTGACTTTGGAGAGGGCTACGCGCTGTATGCCTCCCGACTGGTGGCAGCTCCCCATCAAATCACCGGGTGACAGCGAAGCCCTCGAAGATATTCTACGCATCATGTTTCACATCACTCATTTCAGTCTGCTAATCTACCTGCGACTGCCTCACATGCTCCTCGACGGTGAGAATACGCAGAACTACAACAAGTCGACATGTGTAAATGCCAGCCGCGAGCTTCTCAACCGCTATATCCGATTCCGCCGCAAGGACTCGATTGCCTTTTGTTGTACAAGCATCGACTTTTCAGCTTTCACAGCCTGTCTCACGCTGCTTCTTGCGCACTTACGTCGAGGGCATGACACCAATGGTATCGAAGATGATCTTGCTCACAAGCGCTTTAGCGATCGCGCCATGGTTCAGGAAACAATCGAGCTCATGGTAGAGCTGGGTCAAGAAAGCGGTGACATGGTGTTGGGAAAGACAACCGAAATTGTGGCAAGCCTGGCTCGTATTGAAGCAGATGCTGCAAAAAAAGCAGGGCTCTACGGTGGCTTCGGCGGCACAAGGAACCGCCGTACCCCCAATCGTTCTCTCCGAATTATGATTCCATCATTTGGCGTCATCAGCATCACGAGAGACGGCTTCATCCCCTCGGCTTCAGTCTTGAATTCCAAAGGCGAATGCCACAGCCAGAAGAGCCATACTCGTGAACATTCCCAGCGCCTGCCTGCTCCTTCTGTTGAGCTTTCTCAGGGGAGCGAGCCTCGAACTCTCGAAGCCTCTGGTGTTGGTTTTGATACGGACATGTTGGAGGTTCCGTCTCTGCCGACCCTAGGCTCCCAAGGGCATGCGCTACAACCTGGACAGTGTCAGTCACAACTGGGGTTTGCAGAGAATTGTACTGCAAACAAGCTAGATTTATCATTCTCCTTTTATCTGACTTCCTGGGCAGTTTTGACATACAGGGGCGACATGACCAGAAAAGCTTTTAACAAAATAGTTTTTCCGTCTAGTTATGAGACAGTTCAAAGGCCCTCCAGAGTCATGCGCGGAATGTCCGCTTACATATGCCTGCTCGGCCCTTTCAGGGGAGCCTCATCTATCGACATAAGCATGTTACAACTGGAGACTCCGGAGTAGGCGACCCAAATTTAGGAGCAAATACGACGGTAATGGGGCACCGATCGGTGAATTGTATCATCGCGGTTAGTTCGAGCGAGCTTAGACTCTCGGCATGGTTCGTATCCCATATTGCGGCAGGGATCTTGAAACTTCTAATATTATTCTAGAATCCCCGAACCATGAAGCACGGCTTCATTTATAGGTCGAGTTTACTTCTTCGCCATCGCATCTCAGCATTGTCGTCACTCGCTATTACAATCTTTCACGATGCATACACTTTCGTTGCAGCGTCTTTTGACGTCAGTCCTCTCGTTATGCTCTTTCAGCTCAGCACTCCCTAATCAACGACGCTCCAACCTCACTTCACATGTCGAATCATACTACAGCGTGGATGGTGCTACTCATGCCGAGAAAAGCAAGGCCTTAAAAGCAGATGGATATCGCATCGCCTCACTAAGCTCATACGGCTCGCCAGACAATGCCAACTACGCGGCTATCTGGGTGCAAGAAGAAGGTCCTTCTTTTGAAATTATCCACGACGCCGACGAAGCTACATATAACGCTTGGCTTCAAACATGGAAGTCTAGAGGCTATGTATCGACCCAGGTTTCTGCCACTGGTCCTGCTGAGAGCGCTGTTTTTGCTGGTGTGATGGAAAACATCAATGTGGCCAACTGGTTTCAGTCATGCGAGCTAGAGAACCCTTGGGCTTTCTCCAACACGACAGGCAACGTTGACGTGGTAGTAAAAGGCTTCCGAATGTTTGGAACCTCTGAAGAACGTCGATATTGTATCCTGGGTCACGAGAATATTGGGAACGAGCAGACAACAATTCAGTATAGCACTCCGAGCTTCACTATCGACTTTGCATCTACATTCGAGGCTGAGACGGCGAAGCGCTTCTGGAGGCCATCTAGACTGTTCCTCTCCGAAGACCACATCATCACACCAAGCTTTGTCGACACCAGTGTTGGGAAATGGTCGCACGCTGTCGATCTGACCAAGACTAAGCTCAAGGAGAAGATTGAGACTGAGAGAGCCAAGGGCCTTTACCCTGTTGATATTCAAGGTGGCGGATCTGGCTCCAGCGAACGCTTCACAGCCGTTTTTGCAGAGCACTTCTCTCCAAAGCCTAGACAGTGGAACGTTCGCGGAGAGATAACAGGCTTCGAGGACAACAAGGCCGCGGAGAAGGAAGTGGATGGCATCATGCGCCGCTTCATGGAGAAGAATGGAGTTCGCCAGGCTCAGTTTGCTGTTGCGCTTCAGGGGAAGACTATTGCTGAGCGAAGCTATACTTGGGCAGAGGATGACCGGGCCATTGTCGAACCTGATGACATCTTTCTTCTGGCCAGTGTGAGCAAGGTGTTTCTGCATGCATCTATCGACTGGCTGGTTTCGCACGACATGCTCAACTTTTCAGCACCAGTCTATGATCTTCTTGGCTACAAGCCAGCCGACTCTCGCGCAAACGACATCACCGTCCAGCATCTCCTCGATCATACTGCAGGATATGATCGATCCATGTCAGGAGATCCCAGTTTCATGTTTCGCGAGATTGCGCAGTCTCTTTCAACAAAGGGAGCCAAGGCTGCCACCCTCCGCGATGTGATTGAATATGTGGTTGCTAAGCCTCTTGATTTCACTCCGGGA
The DNA here is from genome assembly GCA_023101225.1 of Fusarium solani-melongenae. Taxonomy (NCBI): domain Eukaryota; kingdom Fungi; phylum Ascomycota; class Sordariomycetes; order Hypocreales; family Nectriaceae; genus Fusarium; species Fusarium solani-melongenae. Next base: position 1,139,693 of record CP090038.1, on the reverse strand, counting down.
GACTATTCGGCATATTCCAACTATGGGCCCATGCTTCTGAGCTACGTTGTTAGCAACATTACTGGAGTGCCCTATGTTGACTTTTTGGAAAAGAACATTCTCAATGGTCTCAACGTGAAGCTCTACGAAACGGCGGCGAGCAAGCACACCGAGGACCGCATCGTTCAGGAGAGCAAGAATACCGGTCAAGATCCAGTTCACCCACAGTCGGCCAAGCTGGTCCCTGGACCTCATGGAGGAGATGGCGCCGTCAAGGAGGAGTGTGCTGGAACGTTTGCCATGGCTGCAAGTGCCAGCTCCCTTGCCAAGTTTATTGGCTCACACGGTAAGTGAAATTCTTTTTCTAGCTTTTGCAAAGAGCTTTGCTAACAATGGCAGCTGTCTGGGGAACTGGTGGGCGTGTTTCCAGCAACCGTGACGGATCACTGTCAGGTGCTCGGGTCTATGTTGAAAGTCGAGGAACCATTGACTGGGCCCTGACTCTGAACACACGGGAGTACGGTTCTGAGGCCGAGTTTGACGAGTTGAGGTGGTACACCCTTTCTGACTTTTTCAGCAATTTCCCTATTGCCGGTTGAGCAACGATGCATGGCGCCGCGTGGACGTGTTGCCTTGATTTATATGAACGATTGCATAGTCGCAACTTGCCCAATGTCCTTGAAGCCTGTACACAGAATACCCCGATTTTAGAATGAGACGGCCGATAATAAAACTCAGCTTTGCCTTGAATATTCTTTTCTTGTTTTGGTTACTAGTATATCAAAAGGGGAGACGTTAACAATTGTCTACTACGAATAGTTAGTCCTAGTCATAGCCAAACAGTCAGGTGAAAATTAACATACAATGGGCTTTCAAGACATTAGTAACCCAGCATACCCAGGCAGTTGATACAAGTTCATCAGACGCTTCAAAGATTGTGGTGAGGTCATCGTCGGACCACCCGAGACGATAAACAGGGCCACTTTAAAGCGGCGCTACAGTCCAAGATCAAGCTTGACTCCAAACTTACACATAACAATAAATAGTAGCGATTCTGCCCAAGTTGAGCCATTTCCCTCGCTAAATTTTTCATACTTTTCGTCTTTTAAACCCTGCAATTACCGAGTGCTATCTCGTACACATTCCACCGTCTGGGGCAGGCTGACCAATAACTGACGAATGTCCGCCGACCGAGTTTGCCGAAGTCAAACAATTTCCACCTCGACATCAACACCACCTCCAGATATGAGGCTCTACCAATTGATAAGGCCTATCCTCTCTTAATCGTGCACCCGAGAGCCTCAGTCACAATGATAGCCCTCACCAACTCGTCCCCCGGCGGGACCTTCGGCGGGACACTCACCCAATGGCCGTCGGTCGCGCACCACGCCGAGAACATGCAGAAGGACAACTGGGAAGAGGGCCACACGAGGGCCGCCGACCAGCGCCTCAGGTCGTCTGACTCCCTCTCGAGCGTGTTCATGCTCGAGCGCGTCAAGCACATGACCTGGGCATGGTTCACGTTTGTCATGAGCACGGGGGGTATCGCGCTGGTGCTGCACAGTACGCCGAATCAGTTTGATGGGCTGCGGGTCATTGGCAAGATCTTTTTCATCTTTACCATTATTATTTTCATTGGTATTGTTACTGGTCTTATTGTTCGCTTCTCGACTACGGATAGGGCTTTGAGGAATAGCCTATTGCATCCGACAGAGAGCCTCTTCTTTCCTTGCTCTCTCCTCAGCGTCGCCACCATCTTGACAAACACGGCAGCCTACGGCCTCCCTGAAACCGGTTCTTGGCTAGCAACTGCTTTGCGAGTATGTTTCTGGCTGTACACGGCTCTCTCAACCCTCTCGGCAATCGTCCAGTTCTTTGTCCTCTTTAAAGGCGCTCACCTGCCCATCCACTCCATGACGCCTGGTTGGATATTGCCCATCTTTCCGGCCATGCTCACAGGCACTTTGGCCTCTGCAATTATGCCATCACAAAGTCCTGAGCACCGGATACCTATCTTGGTGGCTGGAGTCACGTACCAAGGCCTCGGCTGGACCGTGGCCACGCTCGTCTACCCTTTGTACCTCGGCCGGTTGATGCAGGACGGTTTGCCAGCGCCAGCAATGCGGCCCGGAATGTTCATTGCCGTTGGGCCTGCAGGTTTCACTTCTGTAGCCCTCATCGGCATGGCTCAATCGATTCCGGAAGGCTACGGATATTTCAAGACGCATCCCATGGCACCTCAAGTCCTGCAAATCCTCGCTCTCTGGGTTTCAATCTGGATCTGGTGCATCGCCTTCTGGTTCTTTTCATTCAGTCTACTAGCCGTCCTCTCCTCGGCCCTCCATTGGAGGTTACGGTATAGCATGACTTGGTGGGCGTTTGTGTTTCCCAACGTTGGCTTCACCCTTGCCACAGCGCGGATCGGGGAGCAGTTGGAGAGTCCAGGGATCAGATGGGTTTCGACAGTCATGACGATTTGTCTCGTGGGTCTTTGGTTCATGGTCTTGTATGCGCAGGTGTCTGCCGTTATTCGCAGAAAGATTCTCTGGCCAGGTCGGGATGAAGATCGATAGTGGCCAAGTCCTCCCACCTTTCCATTCTAATAATGAGAGATAGATATTTCCTTTGCCAACAGACTTAGACAATACGATAATTATACATCCCAGACTGGTCACCCTTGCTGAGATATTCTCCTTGATCCGTGAGAGGATCAAACACTCCCCAGTCCCGATTGTCTATCCAAGAGCCCATGATGGTCCTCTGAACATTGACGTACCCAATCCTCCGATACTCCCCCTTCTCGCATCCTCTCACAAGGGCCAAGGCATAGCTCTCAGCAGAACCCTCCAGGTCCACTCTACAGTGAAGAACACCAAGGTATATGGTCATTTCCCCATTGGATGGAACGAACGGGAAAACGTCATCGAGATCAGCCTTGGAAGGTGATGTAGAGACTTCCAAGTCATCGATATCTGAACTTTTCTCCGTAGTCGGAGTCACCAGGTTTCGAACATATCGCAAATTCCCCCCTGGAAGAAACTCTGCAGCCTGCTCAGGTGTAAATTGACCGGTGAGATCTTCAACCTTGAGCACGAGTCGAGCCTTGATCAGTGGGCCTTGGAGGATGAGATGGCCTCCAGAAACAGATCCAAGCTCTGGCCCAGTTGTCTGAACCGACGCTTCTATGACTTTTGCAGCAGGGACCCAAGGCTCTTCGTCCTCTTCGAGATCCGCGTTCAAGTTGATGTTGCCAATGCCAAATGTCCCAGACAGGGTATGGGTTGGTTCCTCTGAAGCCCACGACCAGGATGGAACTCGGTATTTCTGCGGAGGAGACACCTTTCTTCCGTCTCTTACAGTCCAGAGGAGATCTCGAAGAAGTGATTGGCGCCAGATGCCCGCAAGGTACGAGCCTGGGGGTACTCGTGCCAGAGTCTGATACAGAGACGCGATGCCAGCAAAGGCGATCAGACGGTCTGACTCAAAGGTGAAAAATCGCGACAGGTAGTCCTGAAGAAGCTCGTGCCATACCGGCTGTAGGCTCTCGGCGCTCTTGCCTCCCATTAAGTAGAGGGTTCCAAGGGGCATGGTGCGGGTGAACTGTCGTCCAAGGTCAAAAGCAAACCCTTCGCACGTCTCGTGCGAGGCGAATCCCCCAGAAGTCATGTCGGAAGCAGATGTCCACCAGAGCTGGTCACTAGCAACGTGAAGAGTCTTTGGAGAGAGAATCCATTCCTGAAAGACCCATCCTCGACGGAAAAGGGGCTGCGATAAGACCTGGTCGCAGAAAGCAGATCTGTCGATGAGCCTCATAGTCGTTGTCGTTGGCATTTCAGAGTCCTCGAAGCCAGTCCACGTCGGTGTGATTTCGCAAGGGTATTTTAGCATCGAGTCTTGCTTCAACCCTGCGGATGAATCTTTGGCAGCCGTGGCAGAGATGGTGACATATGCCTGAGAATAGACGGATGCCATGTGTGCGGCTTCAATATCCCAGTCTTCCTTTGAATCTTGAATGATGCAGAGGGAGTCAATCCAGATATACTGGATATCCAGGGTGTTTGCTAACTTGATCGCGTCTTGGAAAGTAGCCGGGATGGCCGTAAAGGGAATGTCGGAGTAGAAGGCATCGACTAACTCATGCTTCAGCATGAGCGGTTGTATTTCGCCCCAACGATGGCTGAGGGCAGCATATCTAGTCGACGGGCCCAGATCGTGAGTATCGACAAGCCTAACTGTCGAATCTTTAGAAGGTGCAGATGCTTGACAATGAAGCAGTCTCGTAGGCAACCGAGGTGCCAAGTTCAAGCCTTGGGTTGAAGACTCGAGCCAGGTCCTAATACGTGCCAGTGTTGCCCGTCGGTCAAACTTAGGCTTCCATGTATCTCTAACTTCTCCGTTTATTTCTTTACATGTTATTATTAGTAGAACAGCGGAGGAGCCTCGATACTTACTGATTGCCTTGAAAGCACGAAACGAATGGAACTGGCGCCCAACAAACTTATCGTCTATCAGTTTCGAAAAGCATATTCCAAGAATGAAGCTGCCGCAATAAGAAATCTCCCCTGCGTTGATGGCTGGGATACCGAAAACGCCTTCCTGCTGTAACTCTGCCAACGTTATGGGGTGAATGTCTTGCTGCAGCCGCAGCCAGATCATGGCGCAGAGCACGCAAGCATTTGCAGACTCCTCCAGGGCTTGTATTGTATGATGGACGTATGGCTTTGGAGGATCATCCGGGCCTGGGCCAGAATCTAGCCTTACTCTCCATTCCGTCGAGCCTGTTGTGAATCCTGAAGGAACAAATGCGGCGTCTTCGAGAGCAAGGAGATTGCGTTCTTGCAGCACGTTTGAGGGCACATAATGTCCCTCAAATATGCCGGAACACGAGGTGCAAAGATTCGGCGATGGCATTGCAACAGCCATCGGGGGCTTTGAGGGTTTCGGTCTTGAGTTCGATAATATGGCAGATCAAGCTGAGATGCAGCTGGAGATGGAGAGGGGCCCGCCTAACACGAACCCAACAATCGCAGCAAGCATCCATTCCGATAAACATGAGGAGACACCCCATAGAGGGCTTAGCCTCCGTATCGATGAACGGACTCATGCCGTCTTTGTACTGAAAGTGGAAATGATAAGTAAATAGAATTGTATGGGATAGAAAAGGTCTCTATACAAATTATATCTGAGGTTGTTTGTGGACGATTTCATGGCTAACAAACGCCAGTCAAGAACGTCATTTTGTTTCAGTGCTATTTAGCGCGCTAGCCACTGAGTCCTAGCGGGTGGTTCTCGCCGTTCAACACCAAAACATTTCCTCCTTGAAGCAAACTCAACCATTTCTTTTCATAATGCGATATCGCTGCTGATAAAGTTTTTTATCCGATATGGAACATGCCTACACAGGCATCTGACGTTTCACCTACTCACTGTTTGACTCACTTTCATCACTTCACCGAATCCCCGGCAGAATGAGCACCATGGCCAGGACGCGGGCAACGCGCTCAAGCGCACTCAACGCCTCGAGAAAGATTTCATCGCAAATAGGCTCCGATGATGAGACTGAGAGGCCAATTAAAACAAATAAACGCGCGATAAAACGGCATCCAAGCCCGCAATATGAGGACCACGACGCGTCTGAGGGAGACGCGACTCCAGAAGTTGAGCCCGAAGCCCCTGCACCAAAACGGCGAAAGACGCAGTCTTCAAGGAGCACCAAAGCAAACAACAACAAGCTCCATGAACAAATATTTGGCAGCAATGGAAAGACAGGTCAAACACCATGTGCACCGCCGGCTCGACGACACAATCTCACATATCATCGACCACTTATGCTAGACGACTACTCCTCACGAAAGGCTCTCCTTGACTGGTTCGATGGTGTCAGTACCAAACGCTCCATGCCTTGGCGAAAAGCATGGATCAATCCAAAGGATCACCAAACAGATGACCTGCGCAATCTTCTAGAGAGGCGGGCGTACGAGGTCTGGATCAGCGAGATTATGCTACAGCAGACGCGAGTCGCCGTGGTCATCGACTATTGGAACAAGTGGATGGCCAAATGGCCATCCATCCACGACCTGGCCGCTGCGAGTGCTGATGACGTCCTCAGTGCCTGGCGTGGATTGGGTTACTACAGCAGGGCAACTAGGATCCACGAGGCCTCAAAGTTGGTGGTGAAGGACCCTGCGATGAAGGGGCTTTTGCCATCCTGCACTCAAGATCTCGAGGCTAAGGTCCCCGGCGTTGGGAGATACACTGCAGGGGCCATCTCAGCCATTGTCTTTGGACAAGCTGCGCCTATGGTTGACGGCAATGTCTTGCGTGTCCTGAGCAGACAACTAGGGCTATTGGGCAACGTCAAAACAACAAAGGTCGTTATTGACACATTATGGGCTGCTGCCGATGCTCTCGTGAAGGCTGTCGCGAGAGATGAGACAGACACCCCGGATGGTGAGGGAGTCGAGACAAACGATAGACCTGGAAGATGGGGTCAGGCCCTCATGGAACTTGGAAGCACTGTTTGTGTACCAAAGCCAAATTGTGCTGAATGCCCCATCACATCGACTTGTCGAGCCTATGCAGAAGGAAGAACGTTGGTCTCTCAGGACAACCGAGACACCAAGCTCAACGACATCGAGGACGCCTGTCATCTCTGCGAGCCTTTTGAAGATGCTGAGGAAGACGCTGCTCAAGATGTCAAAATTGCCAAAAAGACCAAGGCAACCGGATCTCAAGGCAAGCAACTGACATTAACGTCATTTGCCTTCAAAGGACCAGCCATTGAGAAATCTTCCTCGAGCAAAGTCAAGTCGACTCTCAGTGCCCGCGACATGGAGACCATCGTGGATCACGCCCGTAAATTCCCTCTCAAGGTGATCAAAAAGGCTGTGAGAGAAGAGGAAACACTCGTCTGTGTCATCCGCCACAGCGACGGGCAGTATTTGGTCCAAAAGCGCCCTGAGAAAGGACTCCTCGCTGGACTATGGGAATTTCCCAGTTACATCTTGCAAGACTCGAATGAGGGAAACACATCTGCCAAACGAAAGTCGAAGGCACTCGCGTACCTCTCCAAAATAGGTGACGAGCATGGCCACAAGACGTCAAAGGCCAAGCATGTTGGTGAACTGGGCAGCGTGCCGTGGCTCTTTTCACACCTAAAGCTCACGATGCATGTCCACCTGTTCTTTCTCCAAGATGACGATTGGCTCTCAGACTCCGAGTCGCTTAAAAAGAACCGCCTCAGATGGGCATCAAGTGATGAGGTAGACGATGAGTCAATGGGGACAGGGATGAGGAAGTGCTGGAGTCTTGTGAAAGACAGAGATGATTGAGCGCGGATAATGCGGGTTTTGAGACGTTTTTGTAATATCACTGAACGGATAGGTGGTAAATACTGTAAAATAGAATAAATGATAGATCACAGTCTAATAAGCTATCCACGTCAATCCTCATTCATTGTCTATTGATTGTCCACGAAATGTCCTTGCGTGAGAGCTGAGAAACACTGGATGAAACCAAGACAAAATATTTCAATCACTTTCACGCAAACCATAAACAGTAAATGAGTGAATTCAGTTTTCTGCTAATTATTATTGCTTTGAGGAATCATCAAATCGATTGACTCGGTCTTAATGAGGCTACGCGTCACGTGGGGCAGAGTCGCGATGGCATCCGCAGATCGCCGCGTCGGCCAGCCATGTGGAGACGCGTCCAACTTACATCACATCCCGTCGGCTCCAGTCTCAACGCACCGTCCAAGTCAAACCCAAAAGAAATGTCGATTGAATCGACGGCTATAAGACAATGACAAGCTGGTTTGCTAGCGGCCGCCCGGCTCTACTTGACGCCATCTCCAGTGCGTGCGATCTAGTCGATCAACAGATCGCTGCAGGTACGTCATCAATCGATTAACGCGACAGAGCATGTCTCGCTAACACGGCCGTAGACCTTGAGCTGGCGAAACAGGAGCTTGATGAAGCTCTCCAACAGAGAGATGATCACGCGGCGCAGGTTTCTGACTTGACGGCTGAAAATGCTCGTTTGAAAGAGAAATTGCACAAGGCAACAACCAAAGCGATAAGAGACGCGAAAACCCCCGAAGCAGCACCATCACCACAACCAGCAGCTTCCAGAAGCAACTCATCTAGCAGTGAACCGGACTGGAGGGCAGAGTGCGCCAGGGTTAGTCTTAAGTTTAACGCGCTCTCGGAAAACTTCAAAAAAGCCAAGGACGCGCTTCGGAAAAGAAAGGAGGAACGTGACAGATGGGTTGCCCATGCCACATTACTGGAGAAGAAGATCAAGGCAGCCGAGGAAGAGCATGGAATCAGCATTACGGATCGCCAAAACAGGGGCAGCCGGGCGGCAACACTTCCAGCAGCCAGGACAGAAGACGCCAACCCAAGCCCAAACGCCAGCTTCACATCCGAGGCCGGGCTCGAGCAAGCAGACCTGGAACTACCTCCCTTAGCCGCGGCATCACTAGGCCCCGAGAATCCTCCTCCTCTGGCCGACACTACCGTTGCTAACCCCAGCTCGGATGCGACGGCGAGCGAGGTTGAGTCTGGTCAAGGAGATGAACTACCCGAGTTGCCGGCCCAGAAGGATGTCGAGCACACGCAAATTAAGGAGGAGCCGTCGTCTGATACACCTGTTGTCGTCTCCGAGAGAGCTGTCAAGAAGAGGAAACGGAATGATGGGGACCCCAACGAATCACCTCTACAAAAGGTCAAGCTGGAACCGATCGACGACAGTTCGAGTCCTATTCAGCCAGTCGGTCCAGCTCAGCTTGTTCCACAAGAGAGCATAGATCTTGGAGACGTTGCACAAAAGTTGTTGACCCCGAGGAAACGCAGGGAGATGGAAGAGTCACAACGCCTGGACCAGATACAGAGGGAAGCCTTTGCGACTACAACACCCAGGACCTTGTTTGTCAGGCCGGATCATGAACCACAAACAGCTCGGCCCTTGGAACGAAAATCCGCCCTCATACCACTCAGTGTCAACCGACGGACTGTACGATCAGGCGGTGATAAGCCAACCACACCCCTTAGAAAGGGACTGGATCGTGGCATATCAAACGTAGCCGAAGATGGCGAAGCATACAGGAAAACTGGAAATAGTACGAACCAAGCGCCTAAGGGACGACTGGATACGCTATTAAATAGTCCTGCTGCTCGGGAAAACGAAACTGTTGCCCGTCCGACACCACGAGCGCCAGCAAGGCTAAGCACTCTTTCAGAAGGCCTGGCAATTCCAGGTCGACGGGTGCTCCCTTTTGATCGAGAAGGACGCGTCAAAGACCGAACTCCTGCTCGCCCGACGGGTACAACTGATCGCGCCAGCGCTCTCAGTGCAAAGGTTACACCGCAAGACACGCGATCTCCGTTGGCCTCTAAGAGAGGCACGACGTCTGCGTTGCGAAATAAACCAGTGGCGGAGTTGCGGCCCGACGATTTCAAGGTCAACCCACAAGCCAATGACGGTCATGACTTTGCGTTCTCTGACGTGATTCGCGACAGGGATGAAAGGGCTCGCATGCAAGGCTGTACAGACATGCATTGCTGCGGGAAGCACTTTCGATCTCTTGCCATCTCGCAACGCCCAGATCCACCTCTTACAGCAGCTCAGCGACAAGAAGAGCAGAAGTTGCTGGAGGAGTACTTGGGCAACTTTTCGTATCGACTAGGGTCGATGGACAAGAAGGAAAGAGATGAGCTCTGGATTGAGGCAAAGACTCAGGAACTCGCAAACAAATACGGAAAACATCGATACCATTACTCGAGGATGCGGAGTCCTCCAGGATTCTGGAATGCAGATTTCCCCAGCACCCAAGAGATGGAAGCTGAGAGAGAGGAGGCTGCCAAACGAGAGAAGCAGACTGTTCAAGACAGGTACAGAGAAGCTATGCGACCTGGTGGTAGGTGGCTGTTCAGAGATGAGTAGACGAGAAGCCAAAAAGTTCAGCTGTGGATGAGATGCATTGCAGTACGGAGCACTATAGGAGTCAAGGCGTTCGGGTAACACTGGAATGGGAAACTTGTCATGGTTTGTATAAATTTTCAAGTATAAACACCTAACGGATGTGCATATATATGTTTCAACAAAGAACCTTGAGAGCCGTCAAATGTTTACCCAACAATAACCCAAGCCAACAAGACTCGAGCCAGGATCAGGACAGGGGTTGAATGTGCAAGTCTGCGATGCCGGGCATTTTGAGATGGAAGAGTGGAGCACAGATCATCACTTGGCCCTTGCCCCCCTCCCGTCAAGCGAAAGCTGCAAAGTATTTCTGCCTCAGACACCAACTTTTGCCCCAAAGTCTCTGACTACCTGAGCCTGGTTGGCTCCGACCGGGGGGCCCTCGTGCCCTTTTCTGCAGGCCTGAGGTGCTTTGCTTGCCTGCTTGGGGCTTGGCTCGTGTGCGTCTGTCTTGTGTCTGCCGCTACGTTTTTTGGCTTGACCGGTGCCAGTGCGTGCCAGTAGCAAGTCCCGGTCTGGCTTGCCCAAATTTTATTTCTCCAACGTCCAGCCCGTAGCGACACATCCCCAGTCTCCGTCTTCCCTGACGCAACTCCTTCTCTCTCTCTCTCCCTCCGGTGCGTCTAACCTTCGGCCTTCCCTACCGCGAGCGAACCCGCGCTCCTTGGTTGTTCTCGTTTTTTTCTTCTTCTTCTTCGTCTCGGTTTTCGGTTTCCTATACTTGCTCCCCCCCCCGCGCAACTGGAACTCTTGTCGGCCGAAACAAGTCGCGCCGTCCTTTGTTCTCCTCCACCGTCGCTCCCAACATCGTCCCTTTTGCGGACAAATCAGGCCTCCACCAGTGTCGCGTCGCGCAACTTCAGCCACCGTCTTCCCCCGACAAGCTTCAACGCGCTGAAGCCCGACGACCCGGAAGGATCAACCGCTCGCGAGATCAGACTACGACGTGGCAGCGGGTGTCGCACCAACTGGGCGGCTCCCGTCTTCATTCAACCCCCAGGCCGGCACGATGAGTAACCGCCATCTGCCGGCTGGGCAGAACATACAGGGAGGAGCTGGTGGAGTCCCCGGGGTCGATATAGTCGGCGGTCCTGGAGGGCCTCGTCGGAGGCAGGCGCCTCCGTATGTGCCGCAGTATCAACAGCAGCAGCACCACCAGCACCATCACCAGCACATGAATCCCATGTATGGTGGCTACACCCAGTTCACGCCCCAGCCTTACTACGGCATGCCACCGCAGTACCAGAATACCCAGTACCAGAACGCCCAATACCAGCACCAGTATCTCAATGGACAGTACCAGAACGGGGGTATGCCCTCGCCTGGCTACATGCCGTATCAGAACTATGCTCGGTCGCCGCCCTCCATGCACCAGTACGTTCCGATGGTCGGCGTGAGCGTGCCGCCGAGCTACCCTCCTCGTCCTGCTCAACAACATTCTCCTGCGCTCTCGACTCCCTACCAGCCCCCGCCTGCGACGGCTCCGATTCCGCCCCATACGCCATCATCCACCAAGTCCTCCCAGATGATGCCTCCCCCGACTCCGCCGACGCCGCAAACTACAGAGCCGCAAGCCCCTGTCGTTCCTGCTCCCGCTCCCGCTCCCGCCCCTGCCCGGGAGCCTTCGCCAGCTCCGAAGGTTAAGGAGCCTTTCCGTGCTCCCGTAAGTTGCGCAATTACAAATACACATGTATATCCAACTGACATATCCTCAGCTTCCTTGGCTTTCCCACCCTGATGTCGAGTTTCCTGTCAGAACCACCAAGTCTCGACGGAGGAGGAGGCTCTTGAACGCCGACAGCCAAGCTGTATCCTTGCCCGTCGAGCAGCACGAGGCCGCTACGGAGCAGTCTGAACAAGCCACCATTGCCGAGACAGCGTCAAAAGAACCATCAATTTCTTCCCAGACTCCTGCGACGTCCGCGGCTCCATCCGAGACTGCTGCAACCCCTCGTCAGCCCACCGAGGAGCCCGCCGTACCTGTTCAAGCTTCCTCTACTTCTCAACGGTCCCGCACCAACACTGTGACTAGCAGCACCTCGACGGCCACCAGCAGACCCGCCACCCGCTCCTCTGCTGCTCCTGCTCCCGCTCTTCCTTCTCTGCCCAAGTCTGGGGCTAAGGACGCCAAGCCTGCTCGCGCTGAAAAGCCGGTCAATGGCGATGTGGTTGCCGAAACTTCGTCCCAGGATGCGACGTCTCCTACTGCCGAGAAGCCCACTGAGCCTGAGTCCGAAGCCGCAGAGGCACCTGCTCCTCCTGTGAAGCTTCCACCCTCAAGCTGGGCCAACCTTTTCGCGAAGCCTGCCGCCGCATCCGTCGCAAAGACTGGTGCTACCAACGGTGCTGTTGCTGGCAGCGCTACTACCAATGGTCATAGTGCGGAAGGTGTTGTTAGTACCACGAATGGCTCTACTGCCAGTTTCTCCAAGGCCAATGCCAACTCGGTTGCGGAGGCCATTCAATCTTTCCACGTTGGTCTTGCTGACCAGCTTTCGTTCCTCGAGCCTCGCGGCTTGATCAACACCGGTAACATGTGTTACATGAACTCGGTAGGCTGACTTTTCCCTTGATGGAGACAATTCGCTGACCGGATGCAGGTGCTTCAAGTTTTGATGTTTTGCGTTCCATTTTTTGATTTCCTTAGCCAGATCAGCAAGCGAGCTGTCCATAGCTTCAAGAGCGAGACACCTCTCATTGACGCCATGTGAGTTGCGTGTGGAGCAGTTGAGCGATACAATGGCTAATTCAACGGCAGGATCATGTTCATGCATGAGTTCAAGATCATCAAGTCTGCTTCTTCAGTCGAACCCCTGCGACGCTCTCTCAAGAATGAGGAGTTGGAGCGCTATGGCGAGCCCTTCACCCCTGAGTTTGTCTACGAAGCTATAAGACAGCTCCCTCGTTTCGCAAGCATGAGGGTGCGTAAAATCTCCAAACTCTCAATAGCATATGCTAACTAGTTCCCAGCGAGGTCATCAACAAGACGCCGAAGAATTCCTAGGTTTCCTTCTCCAGTCTCTCGACGACGAGTGCACTTCTGTTATGAATAGCTCCACTCTGGCCGAGCAGTCGGAGAAGGCCAATGCTACTGAGGGGGCCACTGGTACATCTGATGATTGGCTTGAGGTCGGCAGGAAGCAGAAGGCAGCGGTGACCCGATCCGCCGGATCCAACTCATCAAGCCCTATCTCCAAGATTTTTGGCGGACTGCTTCGATCAGAGTTCCGCGTTCCCGGACTGAAAGACTCCATCACCACTGAGCCCTACCAGCCGCTCCAGTTGGATATTGGGTCTTCAGATGTCCGCAACGTGGTTGATGCTCTACGGGGCCTCACCCGCCCTGAGCGTATTCAGGGTGACTTCAACTCACCCCGAGGCAAGGATGTGACGGCCACCAAGCAGGTCTTCATTGAATCGCTTCCTCCCGTTCTCATCCTGCACCTCAAGCGATTCCAGTTTGATGCGGAGGGCAACGGAACCGTCAAGATCTGGAAGAAGATTGGATATCCTCTGGAGCTCGAGATTCCTCGCGACGTATTGTCTCGGCAGAAACGCCAGACCTACAGCGACGGGGCGATGCCCAAGTATAAGCTGATCAGTGTGGTGTATCACCATGGAAAGAACGCGAGCGGTGGACATTATACGGTTGACGTGCGCCGCCAAGAGGGCCGTGAGTGGATCCGCATCGACGACACAGTCATTCGCAGGGTTCGAAGTGAGGACGTGGCCGAAGGTGGCGAAGAGGAAGAAGTGAAGGACACTCGCAAGGATGGCGCTGTTTCTGGTGGCTCGGGCAGCCGTTTCGATGCCATGACGGAAGACGCAGGGGATGAAGTCGGGTGGAACAAGGTGACGGCTTCCACTGGAGGAGCGAAGAAATGGAGCAGCGTCGCCAATGGGGCCAGCAACGGCACTACCAAGGCGAAGCCGGTCAAGGACAACATCAAAGACAACAAGGTGGCCTACCTGCTGTTCTACCAGCGGGTATAAGGGGCCACACCTACATGACACCTGGACTATAACACTCACTACAGCCCTCCGGCCTAATTCCCCAGCCGTGAAGAGGCGGACACGAATTACCACGAGCTTTAACGGCCGTACGTTTTGGATGAGGGACTCGGAAAACAGCATTTTTTGGGATGGAGTACGATGCTGGGAGGCGAGGAAAAGGAAAGGCGAAATATTTGATATCAAGCCCAATGCTCGGCGTCCGGCGTCGAGGCATGATTCCTGCGGGTTGGGGTTGGGAGGAGGTGCTGGTGAAATGCCTTTAGCAGGCTGATCATCAAGACAATTACAGGATCCCATGTAAGATTTGGGAGTTCAGGATGAAGGGCACATTGGGCTACTTCGACTGGACTTCCTCGGACAGCGAGACAAGGGCTGCCTGGAGATGGGCTCTATGCAGAGCTTGAACCAGATGGTACATTGTATAACTACCTAAAAAGCGTCCATGAGATGGTAATTTAAAAAAGATTCACATATAACAAACACAATGAGCTGCTCCAAGGTTGTGCAAAATGAGTCAAGTCAGACGACGTCTATACATAGGATACACGGGAACTGTCTAGTCCGTTGAGAGGTTGCCACCAATTTCTCGAGGGGGCGTGCTGTTCCCTCTCTCACCCACGGTCCTGCTATACACTTCCACCTCGATTTCCACCCGACCCGGGCCCAACAATTTAGTGCTTGCGGATGACGGCAATCGAGTCGAGCTCGTTCTTCTCGGCCTTCTCGGCGGCGACCTCATCGATGAGGGGCTGGAGGTAGCGGACGTCCTGGGTTGGGTTAGCCGGTAAGTCCTTCATGATCCGTGTCTCCATTGCCGAGGGTCAGCGGGGGACCATGTTTTTTTCTTTCGTACCTGGGCGGTGGTGGTCCATTGCTCCTTGGGGAGGAGCTTGTGCTGGTAGCTGCACTGGACAGCACGTCGGATACGGTAGATGCGCTCGTAGGACTCGCGGTTGTTGAGGCGCTTGAGGGCCTTCTGGGCAACGTCGTTCTCCTCCTCGAGGAGGTCGTCATATCTGTTTCCAACCAATTGAAGACCGCGGTCAGCAAGAGATTCTCAATTCCATCCATTATCCATCGTATCGAGCCCAATTGGCGCATTATCCGTTCGCACCGGGCGTTCGAGGGGGAGGGAAGAAATTCGCGTACCGGAGACCCATCTGGCGGTAGCCGGCGGCGTTCATGTACCAGGAGGCGGCGGGCTTGAAGATCTTGTAGAGCCACGGCCGGCGGATGATGAAGGGGGCGAGCGAGTACTTCATTGTTGCGGATTGAAATCGGGGTGTTCGGGCGGCAATTGTCCGTCGTCGTCGTCGTCGTCGTCCGTCGGGAATGCGCGAAATGGGGATGGGCTGAGCAATTGCAAAACTTCTGGGAGAGCTCGGGACGTCACGTGATGGCTGATGACCATTCCTGGCCATTTCTCTGGCTGGCGTTCCGATCGGCCAGACGGGACAGCCAAGGTTGAAGGAGCGTGATCTTGCACGTGATCTGACAGCAAGCCAATTCTTGGTTCAAGACGTTTGTGGCGCTGGGATTGTGGCTCACGGACACATGGCGTTTGGTGGAGATGAAAATGTGGGGGTCACGCTCCGGATGTCCCGTGTCAAGCCGGGCACTCGGAAGGGAACGGCCAGGGTTTACGATGCCGGAGCTGGAGGTTGATCATAAGCAGGGGAGGAAGGGCAGATCAAACAAAGGGTGAGGTGACGATGACTTGATTTTGATATACAGAGGAGGCTTCACTGAAGCTCAAGTACGTCAGACACAAACTCCGGACGAAAGCTTCCACCCACTGGACCGGAGCACACCCATCCCACGCGGAGCAAGGGTCGAAAATCGGTATCGGACCTTGTCACGGGAGAGAGATACCGGACCTTACAGCCAACCGCAGACTGGGCGGCATGCGCCATGTTGTCGCTTCCAGTCAATCAACGCTGGGCACACAAGCAAGAGAGACCGATACCACATGCACGAGATACCATCCCTAGAACATTGCAGAAAACTTGGCTGTCCCTGTTGCATGCCGTCTTTTCTAGTGCCGATTAGCACAGGCTGCGTCATTTTGGAGAGTGCCGGGCCTTCGCCGGGACCGGCTTGCAGCGGTGCAAGGAAGCTCAGACGAAGTAGGTTGTACAGAAGCTACCTACCCAGTAACTAATTAAATAATTCTAGAACACATAATATAATGGAAGTTGAGGAAGATTAGAATAGGTGACGTGAGGAAATGAAGGAGAAAGAAATAAATAACTACACTCAGGTTTTTTTTATACCAGCACCCCGATTTAGAGCAGTCTTTTTACAGTACAAGTTCAGGTTCTGCTCACCTCAACTCGGACCAAAGTTCCAAAACTGCCAAACCATTCAGGCATAGGGGCCGTCAACGTGTGGCACTAAAGCTCTTCGTAAACTCAGAGTCTATGGGCAAGCACCTAGACCACGAACTCTCAATATACAAGCGCATTTCCAAATCTTCGACAAAGCATCCTGGTCGTGGTGCAGTCAAGGAACTCTGAGACTCTTTCGATGTTGCTAGACCAGACAGATGCCACCGATGCTTAGTACATCCCCCTCTAAATGAGAGCATGCTGACGTTCCTTCACCGCAACCCAATGAGGAGACTGCCAGCGCTAATCCTCGCCTTCACTCTCTATCGCCTCTTCCTTGCGTTGGATTTTCTACATACGGAATGCCGATCATCCATACAGATGCGTATTAGGGAGCTGAGCCAAGCAGAGTTACAGTTGGCTATGTTCTTCACAAGCAACGGACGGTGCTAAACTGCTAGGGAACAGATATCAAGGCCGATAATATTTTGTTCCGTGTCGACGACGACTCGGTTTTTAGCAATTTCCAGGAGCAAGAACTTGTCGACCCGTCTCCGCGAAAGCTAGTGGGCGGAAGAGTCACGCAAGCTCCGGATGCCAAAGACATGGGGCGCACTGGTTCTTTGTGATTTTGGCTCGGCCGTTGCCAGGGATATAGAGCATACAGAAGACGTACAGCCCGATATATACAGAGCGCCAGAGGTTATCTTAGAAGCGCCGTGGTCGTATGAGGTCGACATATAGAATACAGGCTGCATGGTAAGTACTTGAGATGAATATGCAGCTATAAGGTTTGAAGAGTTAATTCATGTCTATCCTGACCTAGATCTGGGATCTCTTCGAAGGTGGTCACTTATTTATAGGGCGTGATCCTAAATATCAGACGTATCGCTCGAGGAAAAGGAGACCAGCCTGGAAGGGGAAAGTCAAAGGAGATTCCTCGTTATGATGCGAAAGATGCTCCAATGGGATCCTTCGTTCCTCAGCGAAGGCGCTGGCCGAAGACGAATGGATCATGGAGCATATGTAGTTGGCGAGCTCGGTAATAGCGAGATACCAAAAGTGAAATGTTACAATGGATAGCACGGATGTCAACCTACCTATACTGACAATCTAGGACGCTTCCCTGTGTGACAGTGGAGGTCTAGCATCCAGACCCATGTGGGACATCAGTGTAGGCCGGCTCATGCCGGGCGAGCAACCCCAGTGATGGAAGGGGAAATTCTGCAATGGATGGATGGATCCAATGTCACTCTCCAGTGGGTCACTCTGTCGCTCTTGTGAACAGCAGTCACCATGTACTGTATCCGGTTGCCGGACTGTGAGTGCGAAACCAGCGCCCCATCCTTGGCCGATGCAAAGCCGCTGCTGGGCCCTGGGCTGCAGCGACCGATATAGCGCGTGTAGCGGGTGTCCTCCGCCGCCGATTAGGTTCCCCGTCCTCCTCCGCTCCGTCAAACTTGGTCCTTCTCTTCCTTCTTCTTAGTCCTTCCACTTTCTTGCCTCTTTCTATTCTTCACTCCCTTCTTCTTTTTGGCCTCTTTTCTTCCTCTTCCTCTTCCGCCCTCATCCCCCCAAGCGTCCGCATCCCTCCCATTCCCGCCGGACTCCAGGCCACCGCCGTCTCCCGTCGCCGTCTCTTTTTTTAAGCCATCTCCCCCCAGGTCAATGGCCGGCGCCAATCGCTGAGCGGGAAACGGTCGGTCACGGCGCGTGGGAGCACTCCCCCGCAGTACCTTGGTACCGGCTGCGCTGCGCTGCGAGGCTCCTATACCGGCACGAGGACAACACACAGACGCACCGGACGGGTTCGTTTTTCGAGGGCGGAATCGGATCGGGGAATCACGAGGGTGAGAGGGTCATCTTGGTTGGGAAGCGCTCGGTTCCCGGCCCCGAACGGCATCGCTTTCGTCGCCCACGACGGGCGCCGTCCAGGTGTGAAGGAAGAATAAAAGAGGTCGACAACGCTTCGAGTCGAGTGAGGACGGTCACGGCCATCGACGGCATTGGCTGAGCGACGACTGTCAACCACCGAGAGATCCGACCTCCAATCCTCGGTCACGTCCACCGGGTGAGATCATCGCGCGACGATCGAGCGGCAAAAGACGGCGGGCGACATCCAGAGACGAGTGGGATGTCTTCTCACGACCAGGCAACCTCGCAAGCCTCTCGGTCGCCGTCATCAGAGTATGCTGCATCCTCCTACAGTCTCCCAGCCGCCTCCGACGCTCCAATGCACTCCTCCAGGGTGACCCCGCTGCACCGATGGGCTCTCAACGCCTCCGACTCGCAATTCAACGCTATCTCAGGTGCGGTGGGAGGCTTCACCTCGGGCATCGTCACTTGCCCCCTCGACGTCATCAAGACCAAGCTGCAGGCCCAGGGAGGATATGCCGCACTTAACAGAGGGCGACATGTCGGCCATCCGAAGCTGTACAACGGGTTGATCGGTTCGGCAAAGGTCATATGGCGGGAAGAGGGAATTCGAGGCCTCTACCGTGGTCTTGGGCCGATTGTCATGGGATATCTACCTACATGGGCTGTGTACTTTACCGTCTACAACAAGAGCAAGGGGTGGTTATCCCAACACTATGGTAGGTCGGCACAAATACTGCATGAGGCGGATTCACATGCTAACTTCACTTTTGTTCAACAGACAACAGCCATCTCGTCAATCTATGGTCGTCGATAACGGCTGGGGCCAGCAGCACCATCGTCACAAACCCCATATGGGTCATCAAGACTCGGCTCATGTCACAGAGCAGTATCCGTCACAGCCATGATCACACTTCCCTTTATCCGAAGGCAGGCAGCACGCCGACATCGCGACCGACTCTGCACGACTGGCATTATCGGTCAACAATAGATGCCGCCCGCAAGATGTACACGTCGGAGGGTATCATTTCCTTCTACTCGGGTCTAACACCGGCTCTCCTCGGCTTGTCACATGTCGCTGTTCAGTTCCCGACGTATGAATACCTAAAGACCAAATTCACTGGACATAGCATGGGCGAGTCAGCCGAAGGCGAAAAGGCAAACGTTGTCGGAATATTGTCGGCCTCGATCTTATCCAAGATCGTCGCCAGCAGCGCAACATATCCCCATGAAGTCATCCGAACCCGATTACAAACTCAACGACGCCCACTCGCCGGTGAGGAGTTCGTACAGGGCATGGGGGTGACAACTACGGGCCCCAGGGTGCCACGCACTCAGGCTCAACCGCCCAAGTACCAGGGCGTTATCCACACCTTCCAGACCATCTTGCGAGAAGAAGGTTGGCGGGCCTTTTACGCAGGGTTGGGGACCAACATGATGCGTGCCGTACCAGCAGCAACGGTTACCTTGTTGACATATGAAACTGTCATGAGTGAACTTCTCAAGACGAGAGCCGAGGCACGGCATCTTCTGCTAGATTCGAGCACAGAGCCATAGACGGTGGCTTGGGATCTGGCTTATGAAAGAAAGAGCAAGTACCTATTTACAGGAGGCGGAAATATTTAAGAAGGGCCTTTCAGATAGGTCCATGAGAGAGGATTGGGGCAAGGCTGAGATACCCTTGGTCGGCTGTCGGTACGGTATAGACATATTCTGGTTCACAAGTGGACGTTTCGGTGGCGGCTTGGTTCCTATGGATGATTGGCGCTCGCATACACACAGAGATACACGCGCACGCGCACATGGTTGCACAAACCCTTTCCGTCTTGTTTCGAGAGGTTATTGTCTCATTGAGCTGCACGGGCGGACCTGTTGACGTCGAGGATGCATGGCGAGCATGTAAGAGGAGTTTGTTTGGTTACAGATGCAGCCTGACAGTAGACGCGGAAATGTTAAACATGACCAATAGCGTTTTTTTAGTACTGATGTTTTGATATCTTGAATGAACAAAAAAAACACTGCTTCAATCGCTTTCCATACGCCAATGTCTCTGTTTTAATTGTTTCCATGCCGGGTTGATCACTATGATGGGCGTTCGCCTCTTGATTGGCGTTCACCATTTGCTGGGAGTCTCGTGTGTCTCTTTGGACAGGATGTCAGTAACAAGGTGCACAAAAGTCAGTGAGAATACGTACTGCTTGTTCTCGAGCAGAGTGGATGGAGGAGCGAGTGTATCTATTGAGTGAGTATCCATGTTAGCTTTATAGACAAGTTTACAACCCATAAGAAGGAAATAGCTTGAGTCAAAGACACTTCAACATCCAATTCTCATAGCCAGGTTCGAGGCCAATTGCGAATTGCAAGATTTGACATGTTGGAATAACTTCACTCCTGAACACGCCACTTTTCTCACTCACACGAACAGCACGCAGGCCATGGTAAAGGCGGCGGCCGGGGCCATCAGCTTCTAAAGATGGAAAAATGTTAGTATAAATAAGACGTAAAATGTATTTTGCAAAAGATCTTACTCGAGGGTTTATCATCTTTGTTACAGGCCTCGAGAGTTGTAAGTTGTCAGTCAACATCTCGCCTGAACTGGTGATTCTCGCCAAGCCTTTCGACCGGGTTGTTCAGCTTATGCGGCATACCTGCATACCTTCAATTGATGCACGCGACACCCTTGAGCCGCTGATTAATCACATCTATCGGTTCTCCCCACACAATCGCGCAATCGGCCATTATCTAAGCGACCAAGGGACGTTGGCCCGTGCGCCTTTCCGCTACCGAACAGCGTTTGGTCCAAGCTCCCGGGAGCTTGAGTTCCCATGGACAACCCTGATTGGCTGTAGGCCGAGACATGGGGGAGGCAGGCGCTGTTCGCATGCCCAAATGCGACTGCGACGGGCAGCGCGCGCGACCCAGGCCAGACCCTTTCCCCCCCCAAGGCGCCCAACCTCTTCTTGTTTTGACCCCTTTTGCCCTCTTCATCTCTTCCTCTCATTTCTACGCGCATCAGAAACTACGCGGCGATTTTTCGCCAGCAGATACACTACCTTATCTAGGCGGATCTAGCTCTGCTCAGTTCCTCTTGTCGCATTCGCGGCCGCATCGCATCGCATACGCGCAAAAACAAACTTCTGCAGCCATGCCCGTTGAGCTCCGCAAGCGCAAGGCCCGCGAGCCTCCTGCGCCGCCACCCGCGCCCGCGAAGAAGAGGACGCCGGCTGCAAAGACCGGCAAGGCCGCCGCTGCCAAGGTGAAGGCCGCTCCCGCAAAGGTCCCCGGTAAGAGAGGCAGACCTGCCAAGGCCAAGGTCGAGGAGGAGCCCGCCAAGGAGGAGGAAGAGGAGAAGGTTGAAGAGGAAAAGGAAGAAGAAAAGACTGAGGAGAAGGCCGAGGAACCTAAGGAGACCAAGAAGAAGAGCGACAAGGCCGAGGTTGGCGATGTCGTCGACCTTGATGGCTTCGGCGGCGAGATTGAGACCAACGACGGCGAAAAGACAACTCTGAAGGCGCTCGTCGATGAGAGCAAGGCTGGCGTCGTCCTCTTCACCTACCCCAAGGCTTCTACTCCAGGATGTGAGTTGACATCGCCCGCGTATCTGACATTGTTCGCTCAGTTTACTAATCCTCCATCACAGGCACAAAGCAGGTCTGCTTCTTCCGCGACTCGTATGAGCCCCTCACAGCCGGCGGCCTAGCCATCTACGGTCTTAGCACCGACTCTCCCAAGGCCAACACGACCTTCAAGGACAAGCAGAAGCTCCCCTACCCTCTGCTATGCGACCCCAAGGCGACACTCATTGGTGCCATCGGCCTCAAGAAAGTCCCCAAGGGTACCCAGCGCGGCGTCTTTGTCATCGACAAGGAGGGTAAGGTGCTCGTTGCTGAGCCCGGAAGCCCCCAGGGCACCGTCGACAGAGTGAAGAAGCTCGTTGAGGAGCTGGGTGCTTAGGTCGAGCTTGATGATACACTGCGTAAGGCTGGCTGGACTTGGTAGCAAGGAGCAACAGGAAGGGAATGTTCTGGGATTTTGTTTTGTACGGGTATCTTTGTTAGCAGTGTCATGAAGGATCAATAGACCGCAATGGTATATAGAGTGTGAGCTGGACATGTCGGCGATGACACTTCAGCCATACCCGTGAGATTGTGTGATTATGCTTGGTCCATGGAGTCTGTCTATTTGGGCACGGAGACTACGGCCACGTACACTGTGTTGTGATGCTATCATCTCTGTATTTCATGCACTTATTTGTTCGACAGGTATGTTATGTATGCTATGAAAGTTTTGGATATATGTTCTCTATGTTAAGCTAGCTGGTGACTCTCCAGTTCAGGCATCGCGCATGTAGAATAGTGTCCATCTTTGTCCAAGCTAGCCCAGCTTTGATTTCTAGATTTCAGCATTCTAGATGCGTCTATCGATCTATTTGTTTTCTTCTTCAGCCTCAGTTCATGTAGTCCATAACCATTCGCACTCACATAAGTTGGATTAGATCAGGCGTAGCCAAGTTGAATGTTTTTGGCACTCTTCAAGATGCGACACCTGCGCTCAAAACTTATTTCACCACAACCAGGAAAATCCATAGATGATAATAAAAAAACACAAAAATACATGCTTACAGTGACTTTAATTCTCATATGACATGTCCCAATTGCCCCTTCATGTCAGGATCGTGATACAGGGTAGGCAGCTTTGTTCGGGGTCGGTAGAGTCTCGGCTGAACCGGACCCGCCAGCAACGGGCCAATAATCACGACGCCATTTCAACTTGGGAATTGAACCATCACCCGAATCTCAACGACAACCTTCACCAGCCCCTCCGCCATCATGTCGTCTCAAGCGGCCGCTAAAGCTGCCGGTGGCCTGGTCAGCATCGCCAAGGTACGCACCAGACCCGATTTCTGCGAGTCAATGCCTCGCAATCGTTCCCTGAGAGCTGGCCGAACTTGGCCGGATCGAATTGCCTCTCGGATCATGGAAAGGTGCTAACACTTAAGTACAGAAGCAAACCGTCCAGTCGGCGGGCGTGTGGGAGGTTCTCCGACGATTCTTCGCCATCGACCCTGAGCGATCCAACGGTGTCCCTCTCAACCCTCACTTCCGTAACCCTCCCCCCGGCGCCAACCCTCCGCTCGAATACGACGACCCCGTGACGCTGCCCGCGGGCGACATCGCCGACAACCCCTACTGGAAGCGAGACTCTCGACGCAACTACCCCCAGCTCAGCGTCGTCAACCAGTCCCAGTTCGCCCAGCTCCTCACCGTCGGCAGCGCTGCTGCCCCCAAGGTCGAGCTCATCGGCGAGGCGGGCGAGAAGCAGCTCGTTGCCGTCAAAGAGGAGTCACAGACCGGCCTTGCTCAGGCCCTTGGCAAGGTGGCGCCCGGCGAGGCCACAAAGGATGTGTTTGTGAACGGTCTGCCGCCGCTGCCTAGCGGCCAGAGCCTTTCTTCTGGAGCTTGGGATGTCCACAAGTACGAGGTGACGGACACTTCGTACGGCGAGGGGTAGGTTATGAAACTGGGAAATTGATGGACGGATGAGCTAACTGTGTGCAGATACCCTTGCAGGTCGTTCAAGTAAATTAGAAGCGAAGGAAGATGCTGTGTATACAATTACGAGGTAGTGAAGGGTATAGAAAGTTCCATTGACAATGCAGATGATTTCCTTTTTCATGCTCCATCATCCCAAACTCCCAGCTTTTAGTGTATCCAGGCTCTCAGATTCCCGCCAGTCCAAACTCCGGTTCCTGTTTATCGGTCGACAATGTCTATGGCGTTGAAGATGGCCCGGACGACTCCCTTCCACCACCACCTGCCATTCGTTCAACAACCTTGGCCTTTCCCTGTGCCCTCTTGATACGGTCGTCAAAGTCTTGGACCGCATCATCCGAGTTTTCCGTCGAGAGTGTGTCTGGCTCGACGAGAGCGTACAAGATGTTGACGTTCTTTTCTAGCCTTGCATTCCTCGGCAGTGGTGGTAACGTGCAGGCCGAGCTGGATCCGTCTTTCGGTGGCATGCGGTTTGCCCAGACGACAGCCTTTCCTGCCAAGCGGCCGCTCTCGAGGAACTTTTCGAATCCCTTCTCCATGCCAAAGGACCGGCCCTCGATGCGGCCCGCTTTGATGCCATCCTTGAGGCCTAGTTGGTAGCCTTCTGAGTAGAAGCGCTCCTCGAGGTTGAGGACGTCCTCGAAGGGGTCGGACGTGTCGTTTCTTGTCTCCATTGTGATTAATGCTGAGCTGGTGACTCTTGGGGTTGTGGATTTGTAAGTGAAGTGAGTGAGTTGAGTGAGGATGGCAGAATTTGCGTCACCGCCCGGCTAATGGCGGGGCATCTACTAACAATCGTCACTCGCCTTTCTACAATGATGAAGACACACAAGATACTACAGCAAGATGGAGACCTTCAGCGAATTAGGTTTGTCATGTTCAATGTTTGCCAATTTGTATGTTTTGATGCAAAAGCTACCCTCTATTGAAACCATCCGTGATCCAACGCCCTGCGCTCTATGCTCATGAATCCATCCGTCTATTGCATACCAAAGATCATGCCGCCGTTGGCACAGATGACCTGGCCGGTGATCCACGAACTCTCGGGACCAGCAAGCATGGCCACGACTCCAGCAATCTCCTCAGCCTCACCAGCACGGCCGCCGGTCGTCTTAGCCTCCTCGACGATGGCGGGGTCGTCGACACCAGGGCGCACTGCCATGAGGGGGGCGTTCTGGATGAAGGGCTTGATGAGTTGCTTGAACTCTTCCGAGTTGCGCGAGTACATCTCGGAGCGGACGGGGCCGGGGTTGATGGCGTTGACGGTGCAGTTCTCGCTGAGCTCACGGGCCCAGGTTTTCGTCATGGCCTCGAGAGCCGCCTTGGTACCGCCGTAGACGCTCTGCCCGACGAAACCCAGGCTGGAGCTCACACTGCTGAGGTTGATGATGCGGCCGGAGCGGTCGTTGGGGAGGTAGGGCTGAGCAGCCTGGACGAGCAGCAGGGGACCCATGACGTTGACATTGAAGCTGGTGGTGAAGTCCTGGGGCTTGATGTCGGGGATCTTGTCGTTGAGGGCGACACCGGCGTTGTTGACGAGGATGTCGATGCGGAGAGGGCTGAAGGCCTCGGCGGCCTGCGAGACGAGGCTGGCGGGGCCGGTGGTGGTGCCGAGGTCGGCCTGGACGGGCACGGCCTTGATGGAGTGCTTGGAGGACAGCTCGGCGGCCAGGCTGGCTGTGGAAGCGGCAGAGTTGGCAGAAGTGTAAGCGAGAACGAGGTTTGCGCCGCGGGCGGCGAGAGCCTTGGAGATGGCCAGACCGATGCCTGGGAGTGGTCAGTGGTTAGCTAGACATGGTGAGTTGTCAATTGAGTGTGTAAGTACCTCGGGAGGCGCCAGTGACGATAGCGAGCTTGCCAACAAGAGGGAGAGCCATTGTGACGATCTGTGAGATGGTGTTGAAGGTTAGACAAGCACAAGAGGAATTGAGTACAACCAAGTAACACCAAGAACCGTCTATTCAACAGACAGATAAACTACCAGGCGCATGCTCCATCTTTATACCTCCTCCCATCCCATGCCATCCTCCTCATGACGCCCCGCCGCCTCACTCTTGACGAGAGAAAAAAGGGACCCCGCGGCCATGAAAAAGCGAAGCCGAAGCGTAAAAATCACCGGCAAAACAACCTCCCCCCACCTGCCACATTTCTCCTTGCGCGCCAATGACGGTCTAGCACGAGATATCCTCTCCCGGGGCCGGAATTGTCATCCCGTGGTTGGTTAGATATCCGTCTTGAGAGGTGCGGCTGCGTCCAGGAGAGGTAATTTCCTCTTTGGGGGTCAGGTGGTCACTGAGTGTAAACGCGCTCCAGTGAAGCTGGGAGGTTTCAGTGGAGATGAGGCAGTGGGTGACCCCGCTGTGGTGTAGCGTGTGTCGGCTGCTGTTATGGCGGGGGGCCGCCTATACTTCGGCGGGGTTGGATGCCGACCTCCGATGGAGGGAGAGGGAGGGGCACCGCAAAAATTGGACCCGCGATTGAGAGACACGGAGGTCAATCATTGAATCCATGAGGTGGGCCAAGCTCCGTTGAGCCTCATTCATCATCGAGCAGACGAACCCTTGTATACCGACAGGCACTACCTCACACACACCCAGACTACTCTGCTCTCCTCCAACCGCAGCCATGGATATCCGCGTCCTCACCAGTGCGGACCTCCCCCTCATCCAGCACGCCAACCTCGAGAACCTCCCCGAGAACTACTTCCTCAAGTACTACCTCTACCACGCCCTCTCGTGGCCCCAGCTCAGCTACGTCGCCGTCGACGTCTCGCGCCCCAAGAAGAACCCCTACGAGTACCCCAAGATCGTCGGATATGTCCTCGCAAAGATGGAGGAGGAGCCCACCGACGGTGTCCAGCACGGCCACATCACCAGCCTGAGCGTCATGCGCACACACCGACGGTTGGGTATTGCGGAGAAGCTGATGCGACAGAGCCGTAAGCAAACCACTCCCGGAAAACAACATGTACAAAACCACTGACCTTCCCCCAGAGCTCGCCATGGTCGAGACATTCCAGGCCAAGTACGTCTCCCTCCACGTCCGCGTCTCCAACGCCGCGGCCCGCCACCTCTACGAGGACACCCTGGGCTTCAAGAACGAAAAGACAGAGTCCAAGTACTACGCCGACGGCGAGGATGCCTTTTGCATGCGCCTCGACCTCGACGACATCAAGGCCCAGGCCGACGAGGCCGCCGCCGAGGACGAGCACGACGACGAGGGTGATGCCGTGGGCGAGGTCGGCCGAGACCCCGAGGCCGACAAGAAGAAGAAGAAGATCAAGGTCGCTGTGGGGAGGGGGCTGGGCGTTGGTGCCTTGGTGGAAAAGGACGAGTCGAAGCACTGAGAGGTTAAAGAGGGGGGATGGATGTATTGTACATATAGAGGGATAGACAAAAGTTGTGTGATCCAGGTGAAGCACAATGATGAACGGGGAAAAACATTTGATGATATGATATTAATGGTATCATTCACGCTCATGGGCGTTGCATACATTATATCGTAAGTGGTAACTATCCTACACGACATAGACGATAAAAAATATCCAGTCTGGCTCTGATATCACCCTCTCATCCACATCAATGCTCAACATTCTGAGCCAGCTCTCGCGCGTACGCCTCATCCGCCTCAAGCCTAACATTGTCCAACTTTTCCGTCAACGCCTCAATCTCCTTCTGCAGCGCCCGACGCTCACCCTCGGTCACGTCCCTACTCTCGAGGTCCTTCAGTTTAGCCTCTATCTCCGTCTCTAGCCCCGCGGCTGTCTTGTATTTTGCCGCAGAGGCGATGCCTGGCGGTGGGATGTCGCCATCTTGACTGGGCTCTTCTGGCCAGGCCCCGGGAAACGGACCACCTCGGGAGTCAACTGACCGGCGACCACCAAAGATCCCACCGGGGCCCAGTGGTCCGTTGGGACCTAGGGGTCCATTTGCACCTAGAGGGCCGTTCGGACCCAGAGGCCCATTAGGACCTAGGGGTCCATTGGGGCCGAGGGGACCGTTGGGACCAAGTGGTCCGTTGCCGCCGAGAGGACCATCGTGACCCCATCCTCTTTGACCCCCCCTGCCCCAAGGACCTGGACCTCCAAAGAAGCCACCCCGGCCTGGGCCTCCATGGCATCCACGACCGCCTCTTGACGGTCTACCCCAGGGCGAGCAAGCAGGGCCACCAAAAGGCGGCGGCACGTTGACTCCCGGGACAGCGGGCATTGGGGGGATATGGGGGGCATGAGGGACTGGTGGTGGACCGGCGTGACCTCTTCGGTGTTCCTTTTGGGCCCTCTTCATCTCCCTCTTCTGCTGCCTCCTCTCCCGCTTCTCTGCTCTCCTTCTCTTCTTGAGATCTCTCCTCCTTTCCCTGCGCTCCTTCTTCTGCTGTCGCTTTAGTGTGCGCCACTGCTGCGACAGAGCCTTGACCTGGGCCTTGAGTGCCTTGCGGTCAAGGCTGGGGTCCACGGCGTTGGTCTTGGAAGCCTTGAGCTCGGCCTTGAGCTGTTTTACGTCTGCCTTGGTACGCATCTCCCCTGGGCGGGCTACCCATTCCTCGAGACGGGCGAGGTAGAGGGGCAGTTGCTGGTCCTTCACGTCATCATAGTCTGGGAGAGAGCCGATGGAGCCAGAGCTGTTGGAGGAGCAGGATGATGAGGATGAGGAGGAAGAGGAAGATCGGGAGCGTGATTTGTGCTGTTCAGGTTGGCCAGGGTAGAGAGGAGTTCCATTGGCGTCAAAGCTGCCGGGATGAAAATAGGGATGGCCATGTCCGAAAGGAGGCCCATCACCACGAGACCGTGTCCTTCCTCGCTGTCCAGGCGGACAGAAGCCACGGCTCGGTTCCCCGTGTCCAAAGGGCGGTCCCGGATCTCGACCGTTCATGCGGATTCCGTTGCCGTCCATGACCAAGTTTCCGATCCGCAGGCCGTTGCTGTCGGCGACTATGCTGTCCTTCCACCGGATACTGTCGTTGCCGACCTTGAGACCGCCCCACGATCCCATCCATCCGTTTCCCCACGCCGGTCTAGGCCCGGCTTGGTTTGACGGACCGGCTTCTCTTTGACTGGAAGGGCCCGCTTCTGCTGGCGCTGAGGGACCGTCAAATGCCGTATCCCAGCCTCCTGGCATGTGAGGCTGCTCTTCAGCCTGAAGCTGCACTCTTACGTTCCTGGGTGCAAAGAAGCCGTCGTTCCATTGCTGCACGGTTGCCTCGACTTCTGCCCGTTTGCGAATGGCGTCATTTGGATCAGTGGTCTGCTTTTCCGATTTGATGTCGGAGCCCTCGTCAATTCCCTTGCCCTTCTCGCCGAGAATGGCCTCATTCGTCACAGAAGCATGGTCAGGGAGGAGATAGTTGACAAACGTCGCCCAATCTTGGTGTGTAATGTCGTAGAGAGGAGCCCAATCCAGCGGGTAGGGGAGATCTTCAGGGACTGAGCTCGGCTTGACGGCAACAGTGTACAGCCTGGGCGCTGGGCGTGGAGTAGAGATAGGAACGTCGCGGCCTTCAAAGTAGAGAGCAGCGCTCGGCGAAGGAGGGACCTGGATGTGCTGCTGAGTAGGTGTGCTGGGGTTGGCGGTGTTTGGCGTGAGCGGAGGGGTAAAGATCACAGGGTCGGTGGTGGAGGTGGATGATATCCGGGATGCGGCGTCGTCGCCGGGATGAGCGGGGCCGGACGCCGAGAGTGGCGATCGGGGAGGTCCAGAAGTGGTGGAGTAAATGTCGGTCTCTGAGTAAGGCGGCGGTGGAGCGTCGTCGTCGTGATCGACGGCGACCTGAGGATTAGAGCCCATATTTGATGTCGATGATGGAGCTGTCATGATGCGTGTGAGTGTGTTGTGGTGTGAAGGAGGGAGATTCTCTGCTGTTGCAGGGGCGGGCCAATGATATAAGAAGTCGGGTCAGACGCTACCCGATATCCATGGATGTTGAAAATGGATGGCTGCCTCGGCCGAGGTGGCATCATTGTTTGATTTAACCTTGAACATGGCGCCGCACCTTTTTCTTTAACCGCAGCTCGGATATCCGAGAAGCACGCACGAGAGATCCTTGACTGGTTCAATAATCCCATCACTTGGTCTGAGGCAGTTGCAGGGGTTACGCAAGTCGCATTCGCATCCCCCTCCAGCCCTATGACTCCTCACTACAGGGCCCCGTCCAATCGCCGCTCGCTGCTGACGCGGCCGAGAGCCAGGCCGCCAACTAGCTGCCGGCTTGCCGAAGGGCGGTGATGAGTAAATCAGCCCTAGAGGGTGCCTTGCCATGCCTGTTGGCCTCTATTTTGCGTATTGTCTTTCGTGGCATGTCATGGTTTACTTTGTTGATCTGTCAGTGGTTGGTCTACTAAACCGTCTGGGGACTTGGGGACGACGCTTCATCTCCCAACAGTCGTCATGCTTCGTTCCACGCCATCTTATGCCTAAATCGACATATGGCAGGGCTGAAAAGTCCCTGGCGTCAATCGAGTAGGTATCAAATCATCACATTCGAGGCACTCTCGATTACCTCGCTTCGTTTCCATTTCACCCATTCACGCATCATCATGAATCTCGCTCAAACGCCGAGACATAGATCGCAATCAACTTTTTTACACATTCTTCTTTTTCAACTGCACATGCATCCATCACCCGCTCCACAGGTGAAAGTCGACATCCTCCTGCTTGTAATGGTCCGCGATGAGGACCGACAGGTGGTCTCTTGAATGTGTGCCCCTGTCTTTATGTCAGCATCCATCATGGAAACAATCACTTTGTTTGCAACTTACAGGTTGGTGATGTAGGTGTCGATGAGCTCGGGGGGCACCAGCTCAGTCACCGCTGTCCGAACCTCAACGCCGCTCACCATGGGTCCATCCGCAAAGTTGACAAAGCTGGCCGAGTCTCCCCACTCAATCAACGACTCCTCGCTGAAGGGGTTCTCTGGGCTCAGTTTGTACACGCCGCTGAGAACAATCACGGCGTTGCCCTGCTCCTTGGCCGCTCGAGCGACTGCTGCAGCGCCTGCATCGGCGACAACACCGCCGTTGGCAACAACAGCCCTCGCACCGAGAATCACCTTGTCCACCCGTGACATGTATGCCATAAGCCCTCCGTTCATGATGTTGATGACCGCAATCCCGGCAGATGTGAGCTTCTTCCTAAATAAAGCGTGCTGGACCTCGGATGTTTCTTTCCGGGGGGGCTCAGTGGCAATGAGGACTGTAAACCGACGCTTAAGAGCGGCGCGCAGGATAAAGCGTTCCACAGTTGGCGAAGGCTGGTGTACGAGAACGTAGTCTCCAGGGTGAATCTGAACTTCGGCCAAAGCCGCAATCTGGTCATCGACCTGGCTGATCTCATCCTTAATCTCCTCAATACCGTCGATGACCTCAGATCTCAAAGAGTGAATCTGAGCAGTGGGGGCCTTCCATGAGGGTGTCGACGCTCCAGAGAGACCCAGGGGTGATCCCCCGATATTAGGCTCGGCATCGCTAGGCGACGAAACTGAGAGAAGGTGGAAAAGGGTCTTGGGAACGTTGACGGAGCTGTAGGAGGACAAGGGTCCAGGTCGAGGAGGTGGAGGCTTGGCGCTGTTAGAGATGTAGTCGCCAGCGGAATCTTGCTTCGCGTATGTCGAGGGAGGCCACTGGTGGGCCAGAGCGTCTGGGTTCGGGACAGCGTCGGTCGGGGTCGCCTGAGCCTCGCTGGGGGTCTCGGAGGCTGCGTCGTTTCTATCCTCGGCTGCTTCATCACGGATAAGGCCTAGGACTCGCCGCACAATGTTGGCAATGACAAGTTCCTTGGGCTGGGCCTCGACGAGGCGGCGGCCAATCCTCGACACATTATCGATGAGACCGTCGACGTTGAACCATTTCGAGCGGGCGACGACCTGGAGAAGGATATGGGCGGTTGCAACGGCGCAAGGCTCTGAGCCCTTGATCTGGCGTCGCTTGAGGAGTCTGGTGCGGTTCGCAAATGTTTAGCAACGAATGGCACAATGGAATGCTGATATGGCTCACGAGATGAGGCTCTCGACCGAAGCCTCCAATGGCTGGCCCTTGAGAGACTTGAGATATTTCTCGAGATCGGGCGCGAAGCCCGTTGGGTGAGGGGCCATGTCGAGGAACGTCTGGAGTGTGTCGCAGCTAGCGCGAGCTGGGGATGTGGTGTGGGATGTCTGCTTCGCGGGGTGCACACAAGATGGAGGGGTATCGACGGCGAGGAAAGTCGTGAATCTCTTTAAAGGCTCTGCAACTGTTTCAAAGCCTTAGATGGTACTTGTCGAATTCTGAAGTACTAGATGCCGAATGCGGCGCTACTTCCGAGTCGAGACTGGGCGTTGTTGAACAGAGCAAAGCTGTGCAGTGCAGCTTCAGAGTATGAGTGAGTCAATCAATTCCCCCCACGGACCTTTTTTTGCGCAAGGCTGTCGGCCTCTGAGAAAAACTGTGGGGCGCCTTCAGCCTTGTCACCCGGTGGGGTCCGCCCGAGGTGGTGGAAAGCCATGACGACAAAGAGACAG
Source organism: Fusarium solani-melongenae (assembly GCA_023101225.1). NCBI lineage: Eukaryota > Fungi > Ascomycota > Sordariomycetes > Hypocreales > Nectriaceae > Fusarium > Fusarium solani-melongenae. Next base: position 1,107,475 of record CP090038.1, on the reverse strand, counting down.
GGTCATGGATGAGCATCTTAGGGCAAAAAGGTCACTAGGGTTGAAGGCAGTATCCGCAGGACCATGAGGAGATATGAGATAGGGGACACGTTCTAGAGAGATATTGCATCTTGTATACTGCTATCATTGGGTGTCACCGCTCATGTATGAAACTGCTTTGATGACTTGTCATTGTCGCTAGCTCTGGATGAGTTGGCCACCTTGGAACTGACTGTCAATGCTCGAGTCAACCTGAAGCATGATACACGAACCAGCAGTCATTCATGCTGAGTATGCCAAGAATGGACATGCTCGATAAGACCACCCAGTGAAAGGGTTTTAATTGCTAATGCTCTCGCTTAGCACCATGTCTCCCGCCGGTATCTGAGATTTCAACTGCTTCACCATGAACCCTAGATTAGCGGGTTTACCTGCCACCGAGGGCTGAGAGACTTGTGACCGGATCTCTAGACCACGTGAAAAGGCAACAATAGAAGAAACAAAGGCCTCTCAGAGAAGAATAGCTCGTGATGCTATTTGCTTGGCATTTGTTGAATAATCTCGATAGCCAGTTATCCACTTGTATAACCTGCAGGATTTCTTCACCCGGCCCTCCAAACACACCAAAGTTCCCATGTGCCGTTGAACCGATACGGTAAAACCTCCCGGCAACCTGCAGAATCTCATCAGACAACCTCAAAACGCACAGCGGCATCCTCGGGTAAGCAAGCTGTTTGCTTGGGATGGGATGGGGGCTGATACGAAAACGAAGGAGGAATAGATCCACGCTGTGCGGAACTCACTCTGCGCTATTCCGTCCCAAAGAAGCAACTGCCCTCACCGGTCTCTGCATCGTCAAGGCCTTCCAATGACAGAGTGAAAGAGGGTCAGGCCAAGCTCGCAACCCATGGCAGTTGGGGACGCCCCACCAGATTCTGCAATTACGTCGGGTTGCTGTCGAAACTCTTTGCCCGCAGTTTGATGCCCCACTAGACAAGAAAAAAAGAGGCCAGAAATCTACCATCACGGGGCTTTGAGCAGGGGGAATCAAGGTCTCGGGTGAGAGACGTGAACGCTGAGCCGCGGCATCCAAGGGGGACCCGCCAACCAACAGGGGCCTCAGCATCTCGTAGCCTTGCTCTAGTGGTCATCGTCCACTAACGCTTGCTGGAGTCGCCTGGAATACCACCCCCCAGAACAACTCTGGCCCCCCAGCCCCCCAGCATCTCGGCACCTGAGTCCCAACACGTGAACCATTCCTCAACCATCATCCGTCGAACCACCTGCGCTCGATCTCTCACTCCCTTCACTTTGGGTTGCTCGCTCCTTTGATCGCTCCAGTCTCATCTTCTCTCCTTTGCGCGCGCGGCCTTTGTCCCGACTTCTTCCCCTCTTCTCTTACGGATACTCCGTCCGATCTTGTTCTCTTCTCTCCCCCGGCCCCGAGGTGGCCTCCCTTCTTCTTCTAGCCCCCCAACGTCAAGTCTAGTCCATCTCTTCCCCCTTCCACCCCCCGCCGCCCTACCCGTTGATAGCCTGTCCTGGCCCTTACTTTGCGATTTCCGATTTCCGTGAAGCCAGACGGTACTTGCTGCCAGTTAGCGCTGCTTTTTTTTCTGGCTGCTGGTCCACCAACAAGGTTCCAGAGCTCTCGTCGGCTCAACGCCACAAATCCAACAAGCTAAAGGTCCGCGTCGCTGCTCTCTTGGCTCCTTACCATTACCATACCTGGGCCTGGGCGTAACCTTGAGTCTTTCATCAGTGTCAGTGCCTCTGCGCCAGTGTCTCGCTGTACGGATACCAAGTGTCACCATTTGCGCTACCAACAGCCACTGGACTGGACTGGACTGGACTGTATCTGTCCTCCCATCTCCAACGTCCTGGCGGCCTGTCTGTCTTCTTCATCCTCCTTCTGCTCTCCCGTGTATGGCATTCACCTGGCAGAATTGACCACAATCGCGGAGCTGCCCTGCGCCCCTTGGGCTTTTGCCGTCGTCGCCCTTTTTCGCCTTCTCCTTCGCCTTCGCCTTTCGCATTCGATGCCTTCTTGACACTCGTTTTTCTCTTCACTTGCCGTCTGAGAGCGAACGAGCTCTTCTTCCTTCGACATTGACTCGTTTGCGTTGCGCATCCATCTTATCCCCCGACGACCCGCCGATTTCTCCAACCCACTTCTCGCATCCATCCCTCGCCTTGTCTCGCCCTGCCTCGCCCCCTTCTCTCGACTTCTCTCGGACGACTCATCATTACCCCATGGACTGTTTTAGCTCGTGAGGATGAACTCTTTGAACATCATCACGGCCCGCGTGTCGCCTCCCCCGAGCCCAGGCCAATCGCGATCCAATAGTATAAGCTCCATTGGCATCGGCATCGCCTCCGAAGACGATCCTTCCCACGCCCAATCCGACGATAGACCATCCGGGCACGACGTCGACCCCTTCACCCAAGATACGTTTGACGAATCGCGGTTTAACACGGAAAAGTCTTATGCCAGCGAGGCCACGCCCCTATTGGGAGATACCGGCGAAGTCAGCAAGCGAAGCTCGTGGTGGCACTCAATCCCTCGCCGACTCGCCTCGAGCATCATCGGATCTATCCGGTGGGTTCTCGCGACCTTGGCCTCCCCAGGTGTATATCTCATCGCTTGTTTTTACGACGAGGACGGCAATTTTGCGCCATGGACTCAATTCGGAAAGCTTTTTGGATTTCATAGAGGAACTCGACATAAGAAAGATATGGATGAGACCGAGATTCGTTCTGAAAAGGAGGAGCATGGGCGGACTACAGGATTTAGAAGGCTAGCACCGCGGCCCAGGCCAGTATCAGGATCTTCAACAACATCATCAGGACTCTCATCGGAATCGGAATCGGATGGATCACGATCAGGCAGCCTTGGACGGCACGCGCGGTCCAAATCACTGCAACCCGCAGAGGAGGGCAACCCTGGCCGGAAATCTATTCGAATCAAGCTCAACAGTGACGAGGCGCTCAGGCAACGGAAGCATAGGAAAACGCAGTCGGCCGTCGCGCGCACCAAGGCAAGCGACTTGGGTAGTGGCGATCTCTCGGCACACCTCAAGTCTCCTACCTCTCCCATCGCAGCTCTCACCAAGTACCCCAGGACACCGGCACCTCCTCGGCCTCTCATTCCTCGGCGGCAGCCCTCGTATCTCAACATCGAAGCGCCAACGAAGCAGCAGAAGACGCTGATCCTGGACCTCGACGAGACACTGATTCACAGCATGTCCAAAGGAGGCAGGATGAGCACAGGACACATGGTCGAGGTGCGCCTGAACACGACATATGTAGGGGTTGGTGGACAGACATCGATCGGGCCGCAGCACCCGATACTATACTGGGTCAACAAGCGACCATACTGCGACGAGTTCCTACGCCGGGTGTGCAAGTGGTACAACCTGGTAGTGTTTACGGCGTCGGTTCAGGAGTACGCAGATCCAGTGATCGACTGGCTGGAGACGGAGAGGAAATTCTTCTCAGCACGGTACTACCGCCAGCACTGCACCTTCCGGCAAGGAGCGTTCATCAAGGACCTGAGCTCGGTTGAGTCTGACCTGAGCAACGTGATGATCTTGGACAATAGTCCGTTGAGCTATCTGTTCCACCAAGGTGAGGAGACCCACACTGGGGTTTATGTAGAACAGAGAGCTAACAGGAGGACCAGATAATGCTATCCCGATCCAAGGCTGGATCAACGACCCGACAGATACAGACCTGATGCATCTGGTGCCTCTGCTGGAGGGACTGCAATATGTACATGATGTGAGAGCGCTGCTTGCGCTCCGAGGTGGCGAAGACGGACAGCACATGGCATGAAATATGGAAAGTTATTCAAAGATGGGAGTACACTAATGATGGGTTTGCGATTGAAGGTTTTAGGACGGAGTTGAGATGCGACAGAGCACGTGGGGGATTGAGAGGTGGTGGGGAGAGGGCTTGGTGTTAGACAAGGCCAAGGCCCCTGCCACCCTCAGTTGTACTGTACAGATAAAGCTTTACAAAGACGGATGGGAGTTTTTTTTTTTATTTGAGCTGCCATTTGCGGCATGAAGGTGTCCAGGTAGGTAGGTAGGTAGGTATGTACCGAAGAGCGAAGGAATTATCCAGCGGCTCTCGAGGGAACCGAGTTAGCGTTTGGGCCAGGTTAATCTCACTGGCTTGTTTATCATGCCGAGTTTGGAGCGAAAATGACTGATGGTGATGTGCAGGGTGAAACATGAGCGTTTTTGAAGGCGGTTGAATGACTGAAACGCCCTTGTCTGAAGGCGTCAGTTCCTGTTGGTTGGTCAAGGGTGAGGCTGGAGAGTGTGTCTTGTGATGCAATGAAAAGACACCAAAAGCTACCTAGCACCGAGTCAAGATGCCATGAAAGAATCAGGGTCCATCCACCATGTCATGTCCAACTCGATCACCCGTCACTGCAACAAACACATGGAGTGTATGGGATATACCGCCCTCGTCAAGGACAGGGTCTGGTGTTGTCCCCATGTGGCCGAGAAGGCGACCTCGAGTGAGACACTGTTGGATAGTATCGCCGAGCGACAGAACATGGACAAGACCAACATGGAATTCCCTTCAGCTGGCAAGATTCACATCTCTGAAAGCAGACACGGGAAAACAAGCTTTTGAGTAGGCATGCATGTTTAACTTGGAAAACCAGACAAAGAGCCAGCTGGACAAGGTTGGCCAGCTCCCGGCTGCTGTCGCACCCTCTTTCGGCAAACGATGGAATTGTTTTCGGAAGGACTTTCGCCTTAGAAGACAAAAGCCGAGGGAATGAATGGGGGGGGAAATGCAGTGGACAAAATGACGCCGTGACACCATCATCACCCGCCCAAAGAGCTGGGTCCCGCTAAGAGTTGCCCATTCCCCTTCATCCATCACCAACCTCCCCCCCACTGCTCGATCTTGAAAAAGTCGTCAACGTCAGGTACCAGGAGAAAAAAGAAGTAGGAAAAGTTGGCAGGGGGGAAATGAACTATGGGGAAATCCGGAGCATTTTCACCATCTGAAGCGTCTCCATCTGTAGTTTACCCCGCAAAAAAGGTGCAAAAAGAGGAACGGAAACGGCCAGTCTCTCAAGTTGTGCATCTTGTCTCACCAAATGGTGACATCATCACATCTGGTGACGACACAAGGGGAAACGGGCAAGCCACGGGCTCATGATGCGAAATGGGGGAAGCAAGATCGAGATCGGGGAGGGAGAGGAAAGTACAAATAGTGAGGGGAGATTCCCTTTTTTTCTAGAACTGATTCTTGTATCTTTGTATCCAACTCAATTGAAAGCCTCACAACACCAAGTATATACACCTACACAGATTTCTCTACCTTAGGTACTCTCACGAAAACCAACATGTCTCTTCACTACCTCCCCCCCGTCAAGCCCTCGGCCATCGCCCTCGGCACCGCCTTCAACCACGGCATCGAGCTCGCCGTCCTCGCCCCCATCTTCGGCCAGACCTACCAGCGCGCCAAGCTCTCCAACACCAAGGAGGAGTTTATCCGCTCCAAGGAGGCTTCCGGCGCCGCCCTCGCCTGGGGATCCTCGCTCATCGGCTCTGCCCTGCAGAGTTATGGTGTCGGTGCTCTGATCAACGCTACTGGTACTCTTAGCTACAAGGGCGCTGCTTACCTCGGATCTCTCATCTTCTTTGCCACCTCTGCTCCTGGAGTATGTCTTCTGAATTTACCTTGAAGCAAAAAGACCTTGACTAACTTGCTGCTGCAGTACATCTCTCAGATCTTTGTCGAGAAGCGACCTCTTGACACAGTCGGTGTCAGCCTAGCCACCAAGCTCATCGAGACTCTGGGCCTGTCCGTCTTCTTGACCTGGTGGGGAACCCGAACCAACCCCTTTGAGTAAAAACATATGGGGGATCATCATGAAATCGAGTTGAAAGCCATGGATCGGCAAAGGATGAATTTGATTATCCGGCTTTGAGATGGCCTGTGTGAGATAGGGAAGAGGAATCCATCATGTACCTACAGAAACGCCCGAGAGGCAGTAATACAACAAAGTAAACAATGTGCTTCCTTCCTGGTGAATGTAAGAAGAAAGTCTGGAGCTTCACCATTGCGACCATCTGTTCAAGGACCTATCAAATCATGTCATTTTTAAAGCTGTAAATACCTGAACGCCGCCAAAGCCCTTCATCCAGCCATCTTGGACTGGATCCTCTGGTATAATACATCCAGACTTGTTTCAAACAACCATTCCACAGAGTTTAAGCTTTGCATCCCCTCCCCCCTCTTCTAGCCTTCACCTCAATACTTGGTTCCGCCCTTGACCCAGAAGGCCTGCTTGCCGTACTCCTTCTGCACGTACTTGACGAGCGACGCGTAGCTCTCGCCAAACGCCTCGCCGTCGTCCTCGCCGTCCTTGTCGGCCGCCTTCTCCTTCTTCTTGCCGTCGGCCTTCTCCATGATCATCACCACCGACGTGGGACGCTTCGTCTTGGCAGCAGCGCCGAGCTCGGCTCGCGACGTCACAAAGATGAAGGGCACGTTGTGGTCCTCGCACAGCACGGGGAGGTGGGAGATGACGTCCATGGGGGAGATGTCGCCGGCGATGATGACAACGCCGGGGAACGACGTGTAGCCGGGGGCCGAGGGGGGAGACTTTCGGAGGGTCTTGACGACTTCCTTGACACCGCGCTTGAGCGTGTTGTTCTTGGCCGCTGTGGTGTGTTGTGTTAGCTATCACTCGCAATTAACCCCTTTACCATTCGCGTACCTTTTCGGATGGTCTTGTAGACCTTCTTCATGCCCTTCTCATCCGCCACGGGCAAGGCGAACGGAACGACAGTCCGCTCAAGGGGCAGTTCAGCGGCCTTGTCCTCCTCGACATCAGAGTCTTCGGCGGCGGCAGCCTTGGCGGCCTTGGGGGTGGACTCCTGGCCGAGCTTCTCCTCGAGGGCGGCGGCGAGCTTCTCCTTCTTGTCCTTCTTGTCCTTCTTCTCCTTCTTGGACTTGGACACGCCGGACTCGTCGCTTCTCTTCTTGTCCTTCTTCTCCTTCTTGTCGGGCTTCTCGGCGGCCATGGCTGCGGATTTGCGAGGTCTCGAGGAGCTCCGGGAAGGTTTGTTCTGATTAATGAAAGGAAGGATGAGGATCCGCGATCGTTGTCCGAGTCTTTGCGCGAAGTTTGCGTGCCAATTGGGGACGGTGGTCGTAGAAACGGTTCCGTGTCTTGTAGCCTCGACTGACCTAGAAATTTTTCTGCAAGCCCAACTTTTTTCTCGGTGAGGGAGCTACCGCGCGCTGAGGTTCGGCGATTCGTACTGCCGGCTCCGGATGCATCACGTGACTGGAAAACCAGTCGTTCCGGGACCAGTCCAATCAAGCGCTCGGCAATGTCTATTACCAGTGGACATGCTTAGAGCGCGGCAATGACAAGACTCTTGAATATACAATTGAACTGATTTCTCACTTCACAACCATGATAATTTACCAATTGAGTCTGAGAATATCAATATCGACATATAAAATAGTGTGACAATCGTCTATTGCATCCACCGAGTCTAGGTATTGATGTACAATGAGGCCAGAGGACCCTCTCCAACACATCCGCTCTCGTTTTCCTTTCCAATCAGACACTTTACTCCTCCTCGTCGGCGAACTCGGCGCGGCCAGCCTTGGAGTTGAGGTACTCGCTTCTGCAAGGTTGTTAGTCTCGCGCTCTCGTGTTGCCGGATGGTGGACGTACCGGTGGACGGCCCAGTCCATGATGTAGTAACCGGCCAGCATGGGAGGGAGCCAGAAGAAGATCTGGCTCTTGGTTCGGCGGAAGGTGTTGAAGATGGCGGCGTGGGTGGCGCCGGCCCAGGGGTTCTGTCGGTTGGCAGACAGACCGTAGGTGACGATACCTCGCTGCTTCTCACCACCTGATGTCGAGTTAGTCTCTTTGCTCGCTCCTGTTGCTGATGTCCTTCGAATGGCCGAGGCCAGTCCTCAAAGATGTTGATCCAGTGTACGCATTGAACAATGGCGACATGTCGACTCAATCGTAATCTCATTCCTGCGTCACCAATCCCTTCGTCCGTCGCGTCCATTGATCCAGTTCGAATTCGTTCGCATCTCGTGAAAGTAGGCACTTACCGAAGTGGCCCCAGTTGCCCAGGTAGCTATTGAAAACCGTCAGCATGAATTTCCAGAGCGATTGGGACGTAGAGAGGGCGTTTGGTGTTGCTGTAGTCCGGTATTCTCCAGGTGGAAAAGCCGCAACCCGGGCAGCGTCACAAATTGGCCCTCCCCCTCGGCGCGATGCACGTACTGTCCGTTGACGGGGTCAGCGTCGCCGCTTCGGAGGATCTGAGTCGGTCTCATTTTTTCGACGGTTTTGCAGTCTCGAAGAGTCTGGTTGGAGGTTTGGGGAGTGGATGAGGCGAGGTCGGACGGAAAAGGGCAGGATTTCTCGGGCTTTGATGGTTCAAAGAAAACGGACAGGCTCCCCGTCAGCCGAGCTTTCCCGAAGAGGATTAGCGCAAACCACCCACCTTTCTGAAGGGCGGATGTTGCCGGGATTTTGCTAAGAGCTTCAAATCATCATCGCCGTCCGTCGAATCCGAAAAGCTTCAGCAAGAGCTCGACCCCGCCAACTCTCGAGGCGATCAATATTCAAGAGAATTACGGAGACGAGACACAATGGCGGGCGCTGCGAGAGCCCTCAACTGGATGTACCGCATGGCGGTGCCGGCCTCGGCCGCCTTCTTCATTGGCAGCCAGGCCATCTACGATGTCAAGGGTGGAACGCGGGCAGTCATCTTTGACCGAGTGAGCGGTGTCAAGGAGACTGTTGTCAACGAGGGCACTCACTTCCTGGTCCCTTGGCTGCAGAGGAGTGTCATCTTTGACGTGCGGACCAAGCCTAGGAATATCGCAACCACGACGGGCAGCAAGGATTTGCAGATGGTTAGCTTGACCCTGCGAGTGCTGCACCGGCCAAACGTCAAGGCCCTCCCCAAGATCTACCAGGTAAGGCCTCAGAAGGACTTTTGATCTTACACAGTTACTAACCCCCGCAGAACCTCGGTATCGACTACGATGAGCGAGTCCTCCCCTCCATCGGAAACGAGGTCCTAAAGTCCATCGTCGCCCAGTTCGATGCTGCAGAGCTCATCACTCAGCGAGAGGCCGTCTCTGAGCGCATCCGCGCCGACCTGACCCGCCGCGCCGCCGAGTTCAACATTGCCCTGGAGGACGTGTCCATCACCCACATGACCTTCGGCCGCGAGTTCACGAAGGCCGTCGAGCAGAAGCAGATTGCCCAGCAGGACGCCGAGCGGGCGCGCTTCATCGTCGAAAAGGCCGAGCAGGAGCGACAGGCCAACGTCATCCGTGCCGAGGGAGAGTCCGAGTCTGCCGACGCCATCAGCAAGGCCATCCAGAAGGCTGGCGATGGCCTCATCCAGATCCGAAAGATCGAGGCCAGCCGAGAGATCGCCGCCACTCTGTCGTCGAACCCCAACGTGGCGTACCTGCCTGGTGGAAAGCAGGGTGGTCAGTACCTGTTGTCAGTGGGCAAGGCTTAAAGAAGTGAATGTATCATGTAAAGAAAGGGTGAAGGGAAAGAAATGAATGGGAACTCCCCGCTTATCGTTGGTAATGAATGGCTATTCATGAGCGCCGACTCTGTATTTTTAGAACGAGACCAGACGGGAATACCAACCCTATCTCGCAATGTGTATCGACTGTGAAAGTACGAGACTCTCCATATTGTCTCTGTTGTGAACATGGATGAGGGCACGTAGCGAACTTAGAGTGAGGTGTAGCGCGAAGTTGGGTCCACAGTCTGAACTAGACGTTGCGATATTCCAATAGTATTACAGGGCCTCATCAACCGGTGATGTTGCCAACCCGTCAGAGAACTATGCTAGATTGAGTCTCAATAAACTCTTCAGTCAAGCCCTTGTCCCCTCCATTACCCTTTCCAGGAGGAGCCACAAACTCCCCATCAACCAATTTCCAACCATCCCTCTGCATATCCATCCATAGGTTGCGAATCTTGAGGCGTACAAGATCACCCGCTGCCCTGGCGTCCTCGGCCGAGTCATGGCCCAGCATCTTTGGCCCCGTCTCCTGCTGGATCTTGCGGTTGAGGTGGACGTCCATGAGCATCTTGAGTCCGTACCGGTAGGGCAGGCCGGCTTTGTGAGGGTAGAGGAGCACCGTATCGATGATGGTTGGGTGCACGATGCGGACGGCGTTGAGGTCGTTCTCCAAGCCGTGCCCAATAAGGGGCGTCTTGGGCGAGATGAGGGAGAAAAGGAGGTCTCGGGCAACCTCGGGGGACGAGACGACCTTGAGCTTCTTCTTCTTAGGTTTAATCTCGCCGTCCTCGCCGACGCTCTCATCGCTGCTCTTGGCGGGCTTGGAGGTGTCGTCTGCGAACCACGGTTCGGCCTGAGCGAGGTCATCTGGCCAGACGCCAGAGTATCGTGAGTTGAGGTCGAGAATCTCTCCAAGAGGTCGGACCAAGACATCCAGCAGTTCCTCTCCTGTCGGCCAAGACGTCGCCGTCACCCGAATCAGCTCCATGCCGTAGACCGTGTAACCCATCTCGCAGTCAAAAGCCACAGCTCTATCCGTGGGTGCCAACGGGTTTTCTGGGGTCTCTGCAAAGTTGAGTAAAGATGCAAGCCTCTTGGGATCTGAAGTCTTGAAGACGTGGTGATCACGTGTAAAGCAACCGACAGAGTCTCCCACCTCCTGACCACAGCACTGGTACCGCTTGGGCTGTCTGGTCCTGTCGCCAGGGGTTTTGGGTGCAATGTACGTCTTGCCCCAGTGAAAGGTGCATGTACCGCCTGATGTGAGGGCACCGTCTTCCTCGCGTCTTCCTGGGAAAACCTGGAAACGCTGCTGGCAGCGGTCGCACTTCTCCCACCCCTTGGCCGCTTCAACGCCTTGCCTCGCCCTCTCGATGGCCTCTTCTGTGGGGACAACAGGGACATATCCGTGCTCCGCCAACTTTTCGATCGACGTCAGTATTTGCTTGGTGAGCTCAACCTCTTGAGTTGGTGTTAGACCCGTCTTGATCTCCTTTGGCACGTCGGAAGCGTCCTTGCCCTCAGCCTCGAGCGCGGCCTTCTTCCTCTCCTCCTCCCGTTCCGTCTTCCACTGGTCGACGTTCATGCGCTTGTACTGCATGACCTTGTTTTTCATGACGTTTGAGTAGACGGCTGCCTTGTGGACGGCGAGGTGCTCCTCCTCATCCAGGGCCCGAACAATAAGGTCCTGATCGGACAGGGTAAGGTCCATTTTGCCGTCTTTGTTCTTCTTCTTGAGCTCTGTGTTTAGCCGGGCGAACTCTTGATGAAGCATCCGGACAAGCCTCAGGCGGATGTCGTGGCTGGCAGGAGAGCTTTTAAGGAGCCTGGGGTTCAGTGATTCAGCCTTCTTGGCTTTGACTTGCGCTGGCTTCTGCGCTGGCGACGATCGTGATTGACTGGTGGGCCTGGAGCCTGACTGGGCCATTGTTCTGGAGAAGGACCTTGGTGTATCATCTTGGGCTTTGTCCGATGTTGGAACTTTTCGTTTCAAGGATGGAGACGACACTGGACGGTCGGGGACTCTGACCTTACTGGCTGCTGGTTTGGGCTGGGTGGCCACCGCATCCGCTGTCCCTACACGGGATGCTCCAGAAGAAGCCTGGCTAGAATTATGAGATATCCTAGGTGAATCCGTAGGGTCTGCTCTCATGCGCTTTCGTGGAACCTCTTGGTTGGCTGAGGTGGCCTCCTTGGTTTGTGATCCATTGTTCTCAGCTCCGGCAGCTGGCACTGCTGGGGCGGCAGGCTGATCGTTCTCATGACCAAAGATGCAATGAAAGGCGGTGCACTTGTTGCCAGCTGGACAAGGGATGTGCTTGAGAGACAAGCTCATGGCGATGGCGCTAAGGACGCGACGTTGGCGATTGGTGAAAGATGTCTGGGCTGGTTCATGCGAAAAAGAGCCGTAACAGAGGCGATACAGCTAGACCTTTGTGAGTTGTAGATAGCAAGTGCAAGAAAACTCTCTCTGAGCGTTGAAATAAGGGTGAAGTTGTCAAGCTTGGCTGAGGACACAAAGGGGAGCTCTAATCCACTTGGCGGTTGTTGGAAGAACCCGTGCTACCGGGAGAAAGAGAAGCCAAATGCTGATTTGAGCATTTCCTAAATCGCGTCGAGCGCTATGTCACCGCGTTCGCGCCTCTTTATTTCGTGTTAAAGGCGTTGATGTTGTTGAAGCGCAAGACGAAGCTCGTGCTTGAAGTTGAAAGCTCCAACCCAAGGCTGAGCTGCTCCCTTGAAAGAGACGGGACGTGGTCGACCCACTTGTGAGACTAGAGCGGCAACACGCCTGCGGCACGCGGAGAGACTCCACTAACACGCATGGTTACAGAGGAGGCTCAGCACTTTGGAGCACCTATCTTGACTGAATTGTGAGAGCTAGGATCCATTGTCGAGATGGGAAACAGGTCACGAGATGACGTGTGATAATTTATTTACTCCTTGAAAGCGCTAGGAGGTTATTCTTGTTTGTCCTTTACATGGCTTCTTGAAAGAGCTGGGACTGCCAAGCTCCCAACAAAGGCGCGATAGAAGGACCAACATACGACCAGTCAATGGACTATCCAAGATACGTTATGTGGGTTCTACATCCAGGTCGATAGCCATTGCTGCAAATAGTAGTAGTTGGAGTATGCAACCGCTTCCATCATTCATGTAGGAGTTTGGATAAGTCCGCAGCTTCAAAGCGGACTTTGGGATAAAGCCACATAAGCCATCCCTTAGGCGTCATCTAGTGCATTCAGCTGAACCGCAGTCGCACTCGGCTCATGCAACGAACCGGAACCTACGTAATCATCGCTGATTCTGTAATTTCACTGCCGTATCTAGTACAAGGCCGCGTGTTGGTTGGCATCCAGACTCTCATCGTCGTTTGGCGGGGCCTGAAGTGCCTTAACTCCGTGTCTGCAGACGCACGACAAATCATCCCGAAACCCCGATCGTTGGGGCGGATCTCCTGAGATATCTCAACTATTATTCCTCCCTGTGCCGCTGTCTCTGTTGTCCTCCTCATCTTCTTCTCATCATTGCTTTTTTCCCCCCTCTCTCATCATGACAGCATCAGTCACCATGGACGATCTCACCGGCGGAAGCCCAAAGGCTGATCATCTCTGCGTACTAGTCCACGGTGTAAGCAATCCCCTGAACCCCTGGAAGATCACCACTACGTCATCCACTGATGGCTGACAACCGTTTTGATGCGTGCAGCTTTGGGGAAACCCAAGCCATATGCGCAACATTGCCAAAACCTTGCGCGAACAGTATTCTTATGATGAGCTCTATCTTTTGCTCGCGAAGCAGAACAGCGGCAATTTTACCTACGATGGCATTGAGCGTGGGGGCGAGCGCGTCTGCGCAGAGATTGAGCGCGAGTTGCGCAAGGTTGAGGATGAGGGCGGCAAGATCACCAAGTTGAGCATAGTGGGATACTCTCTTGGGGGGTTGGTGTCGCGATACGCTGTCGGTCTTCTCTATGCGAAGGGAATTCTTGACACTCTTGAATGCATGGTGCGACTCCCAGCTTGGCTTGACTGGCGAATACTGACATCGCGACAACAGAACTTTACCACATTCGCATCCCCCCATCTCGGCGTCCGATCTCCCCTCAAGGGCTGGCATAACCACATCTGGAACGTCCTCGGCGCAAGGACGCTCTCCATGTCAGGTCGACAGCTCTTCACCATCGACAAGTTCCGCGATACCGAGCGACCCCTCCTCTCCGTGCTGGCCGATCCCAACTCCATCTTCATGTCTGGCCTGCGCAAGTTTAAGCGCCGTACGCTCTACGCCAACACCATCAACGATCGAAGCGCTGTATACTACACGACTTGCATCGCCAAGACAGATCCTTATACGAACCTGGAAAAGGTCAAGCTCAACTACCTCAAGGGCTACGAAGGCGTGCTACTTGACCCGAATGCCCCGGTTGCGCCATTTCCAAAACCTCAAACTCCTGCGTCGCTATCAACGGTTTATGAATCCAGTGTGAAGTGGTTCAAGCGTATTCCGTTTATGCTGGCGATCGGTGTCCTTGTTCCGGTTGGTGTGATTGCCTTCTTGATCAACTCGGTTGTTCAGACTATCCGCAGCTCCAGCCGGATCAAGCAGCACGAGATGGGGCAAGGCGGTCTCAACGTCGAAGATTACCGCATGTCTATGTGGATTAAGGAAATCCGTGAAGAAGTGGAAAATACATATGAGGCCATCAACAGCTCACAAAACCAAGAGTACTTGGGCACAGAAGATGAGGAAGAGGACGAGCACCTAGATGTTGAGCAGCGGACTGTGATCCGGAGAGAACGCAGAATGTCGACAGTTTCTCAACCAACGCTTGCGTTGGCCCCGTATCAGTTCGAGATGATCCGGAACCTGGACGATCTCGGCTGGCGGAAGTACCCCGTGCACATCCAGAACCATAGACATACCCATGCCGCCATCATTGTGCGGTTTGAGAAGAAGGGGTTCGAGGAGGGCTGGGTGGTGCTGAAGCACTACGCCGGGAGCGAGTTCTTGATTTAGACATGGCCTGACGCATGGCTACTTCTGGCGTGAGCATCAGTGAGAGCGAGATGACATCTAATGAGGGGGATACATATGCGCATTTCATTTGCCTGGAGTTGGGGAGTCTTTGGATGGTACTGTACTTGGAGGACACGGATAGAATCTTGGAGTTTATTAGATACACCAGTAATATCTTGGCACAATTACTATTCTTCCTACCACTTGACTCGGACATTGCTCCAGTGCCATTGCTCGGATACTGTGGCGCGCATTAGGCGTCAAGCTCTGGCGTGGTGTAGCAGCATTGTAACTTCACAGACGGTCATCTGAGAGCGGAATTGTCGGAGGTAATGACGCCGTGATATATTGCATCACGTGTAAATTGGCAACCTTTTGCTCTGGATGAGCCGACCCCTCACTTGTGACCAATCATGAGCTCGGCAGTCCCTGCTCGTCAGTCAAGAGTTCGGCCGATCTAGCAGCTCTCGATTGGCTGTGGCCGTTGTGCCGCATCTCAATCAGCCGATTGCTCCTTCTTTTTTCGCCTCCACTCCACTCCGCTCCTTCCTCCCTCTTTCTTTTTTCCACAGCGGAGAAGAGAGCCTTGAGCACACGCTGCCCTTGCTTGCCTCTTTCCCCTGCCGCTCTGCTTGTCGAGGTCGCGAGAGCCCACCTTCCTCTCCTCTTATTATCTCCATCTTGTGCCATCAACGACTTCTTTTTTTCTTTTTCAATTACCCCATGTTGTAAACTCTCGCGGCCCGACATAGCTGCGAGCTCCGGATTTTTTTGATTGTCTCCACGGCGGCGCGGCCCCCGGAGATAGGTAATCGCTTTCGGCCTGGTCTTAAGCCGAGGCGCCGGCTCAATTTTCCATTACCACCAACCTCCGCGACGAGATCTCCAATTTGAAGATCGCAGCAGAGCAATCGGCTCATAGGGATTGGAATTGGGCATTGGGAGCTCTACAGCATTGACCTGGAGCTGTGTTGTACACTGGAAGCTCAGACCTACCGCCACCCGGCCAATTGGACTCCCGGCGTCCCCTCTTCTCCAGCGCCTCTTCGGACAATTTTCCCGACTTGAAAGAGCATCTCTTGCTCGACAGCTGCGACAATGGTTCTCACGCACACGACAAACCATACCTACTCTCACCCTTTCCCTACCGTCACCCTCGCCTTCTTCCTCCGATACTCATCTCCTCAGCTCAACCCATTTGCCGCCCACGTCTTGAGCACCGACACCATCGAGAGTTATGTCGACCCCAAGACGCACCGGCTGCACACCACTCGCATTCACCTGAAGAAGAGTCGAATGCCCGGAGCTGTGTACAAGCTGCTACCCACCAGTGTCACTGGAGGCGGTTCTGCCGACAAGGCATCGTACATCCTGGAGACCAGTGTGGTCGATATCAAGGAGGGCTGGATGAAGTCTGAGAGCCGGAACCTCAACTTCACGGGTGTGCTGTCTGTCATTGAAAAGCAGCAGTTCAATGTCCCTGCCGAAGGAGTGTCTATGAACCCCAATGAGACCGCTGTGACAACCATGGTCCAGTTCAGGTCAAGACTTGGAGAGAAGATCCGCGGCAAACTGGGACAGGCCCAAGAGGATGGCTGGTTCAAGAACGGCATCATGGGTGGCTGGGGTGCCAAAGGAATTCAGCGCAGCATCGAGAGTCTGGCTTCCACAAAGACCCAGGATCAGCTGGGCAAGAGCCGTGATGGCATGCGACTAGTGCTCGAGAGGCTACGCAACAATGGCGTTATGAGCGTCCTCGAGACATTACGGAGAGAACGCCAGCGACAGATCGCCTGAGATTGACAGGACGATCCAACTGTAACAACGAACGACTTCACACGCGTGACACGGCCTTGGAACGGGATTGGAAAGACCCTTCCCGCTCGATTCATGACGAAAGATTCATGTACCCTGTATTGTATTAGTATTGCTTCTTCAGCCCGGCGCACAGTGTCTATTTTTTTTGGGGGTATATCCAAGGCGGTACGAGGAGGTGTGGAGGGAGGCATCGAGGCAAAAGGCGCCGAAAGGAATTGGGCCGGACGAGCTCAGGAAACGGAAAACGTGCGGCGACACGACGCGCCTCGATCAAATGTGGCATCCCCTCTCTTGTATTGAGTATGAAAACCGTATGGAATAAGAACCAACGAATCAACCATGTCTTGGTGCCCCTTGATGTTCAGCTCACGTGGTGATGGGTTGAATGGCATACCCTATTACTGTGCCCAAGGGTCTATGTTCAGCTTGGCAGCTGGGCATGCTAGTGTCTTACTAATAGGATGTGGTCTTGTATGTTTGTTTCTGGTGATTGGTGAGAAGTGTTGTCAGGAGTTGCATACTCCCTACTTGAAGACTTGCTCCTATTGCCTTGGCCTTCGAACAAGTAGATAGCAAACTTGTTATCCAGAAGGAACACGGAAGAAAAGCAGATCAGCAGGACGGATGACAACAGACTGTGCTCTCGGACTAATCTTGTAAGTGTGAGGGCCGTGTGAGGTTCCACTCAGAGCCATGGCTGGCGATGGCGTCACCAATGTACCTTGAAACTTATTCCCTTCCCCTGGAAATCGTCTTGCGTCAGAGAGTTTGTTCAATTGAAGAATGGGAGATTTATTCATGTCCAAGGTAGGACCATGCTACGGAGGAGTGGAAATGAACTAGGGTTCTGGCATATAGCCGACCTCCCTCAGTCGGCTAACCACCACAACTCTTCCACCGCCTCATCACATTCAAACTCAAATCATCCCTCCGGCTGTCACATCCGAGGGCCACATAGGCTTCCGAGAACTAGAAGCATCTCGCCCCCAGTTCCCCGTAGGTTCACGAGTCGTGTCTCGCCAGGGGTTCTCCTCACTCGCCCCAGATTCCGCCCGCAAAACTCCAACTTCGTCCCCGCGTGTTGAACAGAAGCTAGATGATCATGGTACGACTTGTGGAAACCCCCTTCTCGCCGGATGTTGCTGCCGAAGTACGGGGTTCCGGACGTGCGCTTATCTCCAGTTCCCCCACGGGGTATGAGATCCAAATTGTTCTGGGTCGTGGTGAGGAGGCGGATTTTGGAGTAAAACGTTGACATTGGGCGTTGTGTCAATTGAAATCACTTGGCAGAATAAATATGCGGCTTGGTCTCCCTGTCTTAGAGTTCCAAGCACCTGCACCTTCCCTCAGTTTTACACTTTGACCTCACTTGTGCTCCCTCTCTATTACCTTTACCTTATCTTCAAGGATTCTACTCTGCAAATCGTTGACTCACCTCCGCCATCTTCTCATTCTTAAAGGTCATTCTCCATAATGACAACCTTTGAGGATGCGGCTGCCGAGAAGCCTCGTTCTGAGGCCATCGAGCAGCCGGAAAAGTTTGACAACCAGAACAATGAGGTTGCCGTCTTTGAAGATATCGACCCTGAAGAAGAGAGGAAGCTCGTCCGCAAGCTGGATAGGGTCATCATGCCCCTGATGGCTCTCGTGTACTTCTTCCAATGTGAGTAGCCTCCTTTCCATCACCATCTCAAGCAACCCTAACATATCTTCTTACAGACCTCGACAAGGGCTCCATCAACTACGCCGCCGTCTTCGGCCTCAAGACGGATCTCAAGCTCACCGGTGAAGAGTTCTCTTGGGTCGTCTCCCTCTTCTACCTCGGCCAGCTCGCCTCCGAATACCCCGCCGCATACATCCTCAGTCGCTTCCACATCACAATGTTCGTCGGCGCTACCATCATCGCCTGGGGCGGTGTTGAAATGTCCATTGGAGGAACTCAGAACTTTCACGGTCTCGCCGCCGCGCGATTCTTTCTGGGTTTTGCTGAGGCTGCTGTCTCGCCTGCCTTTGTCATCATCACTTCCAACTGGTATCGTCGTAGCGAGCACCCGATTCGAGTGGCGACGTGGATGTCGATGAACGGAATCAGTCAGATCGTCGGTGCCCTCTTGATGTACGCTGTGGGTGGTGCCAAGATGTCGATTGAGAGCTGGAGAGCCATCTTCCTCGTTTTCGGAGGCTTGACCGTTGCCTGCGGTATTGTCTTTGTGCTGTTGATGCCTAGGAACACAACAAACGCGTGGTTCCTGAACGAGAGGGAGAGGGAGATCGCTACGAGAAGATTAGCCATTGATCGGGCTACCAGAGATAAGGCTCACTTTGACAAGGAGCAGATGTGGGAGGCATTGTCGTCGCCTTTGACCTGGCTCTATTTCATGATGGCTCTGTGCGTCACTTTGACTACCCCTATTCTCAAGGTAAGTGTCCAAATTGTGCCATCCTTCTTCATGATAGAGATACTAACAAAACCCTTTAGTTCTCCTCGCTCGTCATCAACGGTTTCGGTTTCTCCAAGTTCCGCACTATGCTGGTCGGTCTTCCCGGCGGCGCCATCAACTTCGTCACGGTCTGGATGTCAGCCATCGTCCCTCTCCTCCTACCTGGCACACGAGTCTACACAGCTATCGGCCTCACCTTGATACCTCTGGCCGGTTCTACAATCCTGCTCGCTCTCCCCGTCAACGTCAACGGCGGCGCCTCTTGGGGCATCGTTGCTTCGACGTGGCTTGCCTCATGCTCCTCTGCACCTCTCTGCGCGTGTGCCAGTCTCGTGGCTAGCAACGTCAAGGGAAACACAAAGAAGAGTATCGTTAGTGCTGGATTCTTCATTACGTACTGTGTGGGATGCATCGTGAGCCCTCAGGCTTGGCAGGAAGAGGATGCGCCGCGATACACCAAGGGATGCATCCTCAGTATCGCCAGCTGGGGTGCCTTGATCGTCACCCTCGTCATTTACATGACCCTAGTCAAGAGAGAGAACAACCTCCGGGACGGAAAGGCCGCTGAGGGACAGATTGAGTATTTGTCTGCTTCGCAGGTGGGTGAAGGAAGCCACACTCAGATCGGCGTGTCCGTTGACTCGGATCTCACGGACGTGGGAGATAAGGGATTCCGCTACAACAGCTAGGATATCACTAGGAAATATGTTGGCTTGGTAAAAGATATGTAGATTATGTTTAGTGGCTATATGAATCCAGAGTATGTTAGGCGAATGCCTTTGAACTTGAAGTAGCTTCTTTGATACATATCTGTTCTTCCCTACAAAGCCATACTACCACCGACTTTCTGTATTAATTTAGTTCCGTCTAGACGTAACGAAGTACTAAAAATGAAGAACCTGTACTGTAGAAGTAAAACACAGAGACCGCTCTCAAATACCATTCATAGACGCCCCTTGATAAACATCCAATAACCTAGTACTCCAAAGCCTCCCAATCCGCCAACTCAGCACCAGTATATACAAACCCAGGTTCATGATAAACCCAATAAAGCCCATCCTCTCCCTGCAAGGATATGTTGGCCAGATCTCCATTCCCAGGAAACATTGCATTCAGCATCGGACTGTTGGACAGATCCATAGGCTGATCCCCCTCTTGCTGTCCACTTCGCTCAGGGTTGGAACCACTCGTATGCGCCGCCAACCCCGCCGCCGCGTTGACCGTCTCGTATGGCAGATCCTGGCCCGAGGCCTGCTGGTCTTGGGACGGGGGCCGGAGATGGAGACACATCTGGTCTAGCTCTCCTAGACGCTTCGCTGCTGCTCGGTTACCCACTGTTACGAGGTACTGGAGCACGCTTCTGGAACCCTCGATCCCGCTTATGCCGAGGTTCCTGCCCGGGTGGATGGCTTCGACGAGGACGAAGACGAAGCCGACGGAGAAGAGGATGTCGAGGTCGAGGAAAGCGTTCTTTGCTACAATGAGTTGGATATTAGTAACCCTACTTTTAGGAGCTTCTTGGACTTACCAATCAACTCTGTGTTACGAAGGGCTTGCAAGATCGCCAAGCTCTTCCGAGCTGCTTCGACACATATTTCACCGAGTCGACGCAGGGTCGGGCTTAGGTTCGGGGCGGACTCTGACTCGCGATCACGGACGTTGCGAGCCATGTAGAGGAGTATAGGCCGGACTGTATGGATCACGGCCTAAGTTGCGGTCAGTGTCAAAAGTCTCCCGCGTTTCGCAGGTCGAACTACCTGATAGATACTCAAATAGAGCGACGCGCTTGTTCTCGCATAGGAAGTATCGGCGTCAGAGAATAGTATACCAGCTACAGTTAAACCTGTAGGGCTAAAATTCATGCGGTACTCGGCTGGCATCGTGGATTCGACATCGTGGAGGGAGTGCAGAATGGCCTCAATGTCTTTGATGAAGGAGGTCTCTGAGTTTGTGTTTTGCACATAGATTGCTTTCAGGAGGTCAACCAAACTTGAACTTTCAGAATCCAGAATTCCATGACCTACTTGAAGTAATACGGCCTGTGATCTGGGCAGCTCTCACGTTGACCCGGATGGCAGCAGCGGATGCAAACCCAGCCACGTCAGTTGGTGGGCCAATGGATATGGCTTCATCTGCAATAGCCATTGGGTAGCCTCCAGCTGCAGCTAACCTCCTAAAGAGTGAGTTAGTTTCCGGCCGATAATGAAGAAGCAAACTAGCAAACCTCTCTTGCATATACAGGGTCCACCAGAGGCGACTGCGGTGAACAGCTTCTGACCGCGACAAGTTGCCATTGCCCGTCGACTTGTGCATTCCATGGCTGATTGCTAACCTCAAAGCCATGCTTGCCTAATGAATTAATGAATAGTGAGCAAAATGTATCAACAGAGAAGAAAGGGGTAACAAACATAGAGATAGGCTTCATCCTTTCGGTCGGCAACCTGAAGGAAGAGGGCAGCGAGACCCACAACTTCGATGCCGAGAATACTGTGTTTCTTCATATCACTCATGGCCGGCATATGTTTCATGGCTTCGTTGAAAAAGGCAACTCCTGGGACTTCGGAATCTTCAACAGTCCCCGCGCGGAGAAGCTTCCCTATCGCCAAGACAAAGAGAACCTGAACAAACCAGAGCCCGCGGATCGGTGTCTCATTCCCGGTATCCCGATAAAGACGTGATAGGCTATCGGAGAAGGACCGGATGTCGAATAAATGCTGAGATATGCCGACGTTTAACACGACAAGTTCCAGAAGCTGGTTGGCCTCTTCCTCGGATGGCCAGCCACGGACGTTGGCGATTAACTCGCGATCCAAGTGAGGAGATGCAACAGCCATGGATGCAGCGGGGCTCTTTTCTGACCCAGCAGTAGATCTGGCGAGGAGAAGTGTTCGGATCTCGGTGCCAAAGATCTCGCTAGAGGATAGACTGGGTTCCGGCAAGATGGCTATAATACATGAGCTGATAAGGCCTTGCAAGAGCGAGCCACACTGACCTCTGGGTGCCCGACTGGTCGGCACTCTTGTCGAAGGTGGGACACGATCTTCATTAGGGGGTCGCTGGCCAAGAAGCGAGAAGGCAGAGGTCTCTGAACGGGGAGTTTCAGCAGCCCTTGTGCTGAGGTGGTTGTCAGCTACGGGCGAGTTGCCCGTATTCCTTGTTGTTGGAGGATCACCATTCGAGGCACCCTGATCTTGAGATGGAGAGTCTATACCGCTGTTAGTTTAACTGTAACCAGGGACTGAAGCGTAACCTAGCTTGCTGAGCGGCTGATGTACCAGGAGCTGGCTGTTGACGCTCGTAGTCAGCAACCCTTTGCTGGAGTTGTTGGATTTGCCTACAGCTTCGTCAGAGATTATTCAACTTGGGGATGAGATTAGCATACGAGACAGAGTACATCTTGCGCTTCTCAGACGTCGAAAACACACAAGTCAGGTGTCGTTTACTGCAATACCGACACGGCCAGGTGCCGGAGCACTTGACCTTCTTGTCGCGACAGACATTGCAAGCAGTCGAAGTACGCGCAGCCTCAAGCTGAACAGAACGACTCCTCCGTCTTGCAGGTCTCTGCGATTCCTCCGGGCTCCTGCTCCTCTGTGCCGATCGCCGTGAGGTTGAGGACCGGGGTGCCGGTTCCGGGTCCATGCCGGGACCGGACAGCAACAGGTGACAGCGCGCGGTCTAGGCAGGAGGGAAAACGCGGTGGAAACGTATGATTGAAACAAAGCGGGCTCGAGGAGCCAGTCAATTGATTGAACTGCGCAAATCAATTGAGAGAAACGAGATGAGGGTCATGCCCATCCGAGGCTAATAATGTTTTAGCGGATAATGGCCCCAACTTACAGCTGCTATAGCGGTCTGGAACCCCCTGCGTCACAGTGCGGGTGAGCGAGCGTGAGCCGAAACCAAACCGACTAGACGGCTATAAGCCAAACTCAACTTGGACACCTCAAACAGAATATTTGGTATAATCTCAAGAGACCATACGTGATCAAGATAATTAAAAATAAGGACATGGGTTTCAGCTAGTTCAAAACGACAATCAAATATCACATCCCAACTCCAACAGTCTACTCTAAACCATCTGGTAAACCGCACCAACAGTCCCCTCAGTGTCCTCAAAGAAACGGAACAAGCCATGATCACCCTCCTTCTCCTTCTCGCTCAACATCTTCCCGCCAGCCTTCTCGATGATGGGGCCGATGGTATCGACATTCTCGACGAACCAGTACACGCAGATGCCACCCTTGCCGGGGGCAAAGTGACCAGTGTGGTCTGGGGCCTTTTGGATGCCGCCTGTCAGGCCCAGGCTGGGGTTGAAGTCAAACATCCGGATCTGCTCCTTGGGGTACTTTTCAGAGTTATCCTTGAAGGAGAACTTGAAGACCGTCTCGTAGAACTCGGATGCTATAGGGTTGTAAGTGACATTGGGGACAGAGGGGGGTCAAGACACAACACCTACCACGGCCGACGTCATGGGCAGGAATACCCATCCATACGGGGGTTCCAAAAGCAGGAGGCTTCCAGTCGGACATTTTTGGATAGATAGTGGGTGAATATTTAAGTAAAATTTTAAGGGATGAAGCTGTTGATGGGCAATGGCTATAGACAAAGAGAAGAGAGTTTAACCTCAGGCTTCAAAGGCCACATCCCCCTTTTTATAACCCATCCTTAGACTCATTCACGCTCATTCACGCTCTCAAGCCTCATTTACGAAGCGGGGAACATGGACAGACTTCCCTCCGGTGGCTTGAGACGGGTGACGATGCTTACACGTCTCCAACAATCAGAGCGCGTCTTGTCAGCCATGGATTCAGTAGCTCCAGCGCCAGCCAGACACGAATCCACGTGACTTTTCCTCGATGTCACACAGTGCGTGCACGCATAACCCACAGTACAAGGGACCCCTCCATGCCAGAAAATGAGATGGCGGGGCAGATCAGCAATTATTATGGCGCGCATCGGGCCGTCACGTCACTCGTCGCGACAAATCGACATTTCGAATCTCCCTCCTTTTCTCCTTGTCTGCAAGTGACATCTGAGATACTGTACAGCAGCGCAGCCATGTCGGAACCAGTGGCGGTCCTCTTTGTGTGCCTAGGCAACATCTGCCGCTCGCCCATGGCAGAGGGCATCTTCCAAAACCTTGCCAAGCAGCCCGAGGTTGGGGGTAGGATTGGGCGCATCGACTCTTGCGGCACAGGTGTGTTTGAATTGGGCATGGAAAAAGGAGGCCATTCTGCTAACAGACACTCGCGATAGCTGCGTACCACAGCGGCGAACCCCCGGATGAAAGAACCATGGCGACTCTGGAGGCCAACGGGATTACTGACTACGACCATCTCGCGCGGAGGGTATGTTGTCATCCCCCCCTGTCAACTCAATCGGCGGCGGTGCATAACTTGAGACTCACTAACGTCGGCTTGCAGTTTCACCCCAGCGACTTTAACAAGTTCGACTACATCTTCGCCATGGACCGGTCAAACCTGTCGGATCTCCACCGGCTACAAAAGAACAACCCAGACTCCAAGGCCAAGGTGATGCTCTTTGGCGAGTTCAGCGGCACGAAGCGGCCCGAGATCGTCAACGACCCCTACTATGGAGGGAATGAGGGTTTCTCCAAGGCGTTTGAGCAGTGTTCGAGGTTCTCCAAGAACTTTCTCAAGGAGATCCTCGAAGAGGAGTAGGCGACGGTTAAAGGGGGAGAGGAGAGGAAGAGGTGGAATTAATACCCGATATATGTGCATAGAGAGAAGGGGATAGACGTGCTAGAGATGAATTAGAATATTACCTGCGATATTACACGACAGAGATCCGATGGCCATTGGCTGAAGTGTTCCGGCGAGATGGTTCGTTTTGGAAATTAGTTGATTCGACGTCGATCCAACAGAAGCAGTTGAAACCATGTCTCAGATTCCGGCGGCGCGGACCGCCCAGACAATCCGTGGCTGGCTTACATACGAACATACGTACGTCCATACGAGGAGAGAAAGTAAAAACTCACCAACGGCAGTGCAGTGTTTGCTTTCGGCTTTGATGAGTCCCACTTGCGAGATTCAGCCCTACGTTCCCCGGGTCGCCATGCGGCCGCCTAGTGGCCAGAGGGCTCAAATTGGGTCGACGAGGATGACGAGACAGGCGAGCAAGTTGAGTTGCGTCCTCACCTCAGACGGAGATGCAGCTACATCGGGGGTCCCGGGCTCCGGGTGAGAAAATGACATGTGTCCATGACATTTGGATTTTCTTTATCTCGCGACCAGTGGGTGGGTGTGTCCAGTTGCCGAGAAATGCTGACCAGAGAAGCTGACCACGGTGCAGTTGATGATTGTTGCTCAGCCCCCTAACGTGTGGCACAGGACGGCGCGCGGCTTGGGTACGAACCGGCGCTGGAATAGGGCTTGGCGACAGAGTTTCCGTCCCGACAGACACTAGGATCACCGGCATGCATCACCTTATCGTGCACATTGTCTCAAACACGAGGATTTACCCCCTTTCTGTAACGTCCAAACCCGGCATGTTTTTTATGTGATTCAAGCAAAATCAGGGGTGACAGGCTCTGTCGTTGTCGCGCGGCTACGAGGTGAAGAGCTTGATACGGCGTCTGATTGGATGACGAACCTTGTGGGGGCCGCGAGCCCAGCAAATCAGCCACACGGCCAGGCGGTGACCTTGTCTGCGGGGTCTTCCCCCCTCCTAGCGGCTCCGACCACTGGGGGACCCGCCCGTGTAGTGGACTGTAGCAGGCTAGCAGCCCTGGAGATCCCCGCCAGTAGCAGCTCAGAAACGGCCCCCAATGGTTGCAGCTGAGAGAGTCCATCCATGGCTCGGGCACCATGAGAGCTCCATCCCCTTCCATCCATCGCTCAAAAGGCCAACCCAAAGCGTGTGCCACCAAACTACATACATATATCGCGACGCGCTGACGTTTTTGGGGGCCCTTTGTCTCTTCCTTCTTGCTTCCTCATAAGCATCTTCACTTTGCGCTGCTGTTCGTTGTCTGGTGACGACGGCTTCTCTCAGAGCTCTCCCTCTCTTACCCCGCCGAATCGTCCCGCACACTCTCTCTCACCATGGCCGACCTCCAAGGACGGAAGGTCTTCAAGGTCTTCAACCAGGACTTTATCGTCGATGAGCGCTACACCGTCACCAAGGAGCTTGGACAGGGCGCCTACGGCATCGTCTGGTGAGTTTCTCCTTATCCTGCGCCTTGGCCCTGTTGCTGCCCTCTTTCTCTTTCTACCCCGCCGCATTTGCTGACGACAGCCCCGCCTCGTCGGGAGATGCAGCGCTGCCGTCAACAACCAGACCAACGAAGGCGTCGCTATCAAGAAGGTCACAAATGTCTTTAGCAAGAAGATTCTCGCCAAGCGCGCCCTGCGCGAGATCAAGCTGCTCCAGCACTTTCGCGGTCACCGCAACGTGAGTCGCCCACCCGTCACTTCGAGCTGTTTCAGCCCCGGCGCATCCCGACCAACAGACGCAAAACGACGTGTATGCTGATGCCCGACCAACAGATCACATGTCTGTACGACATGGACATTCCTCGACCCGACAACTTTAACGAGACGTACCTGTACGAGGGTTAGTCAGATATACCTGGGAGAGATGCACACAAGATGAGCTGACGCGGCGACAGAGCTGATGGAGTGCGATCTGGCGGCCATCATCCGTTCTGGCCAGCCCCTCACCGACGCCCACTTCCAGTCCTTCATCTACCAAATCCTGTGCGGTCTCAAGTACATCCACTCGGCCAACGTCCTGCACCGAGATCTCAAGCCCGGAAACCTTCTGGTCAACGCCGACTGCGAGCTCAAGATTTGCGATTTCGGCCTGGCCCGAGGCTTCTCGGTCGACCCTGAGGAGAATGCCGGCTACATGACCGAATACGTCGCTACTCGATGGTACCGAGCTCCTGAGATTATGTTGAGCTTCCAGAGCTACACCAAAGCTAGTATGTGATGCCTATGTGAGAGTGATTTGTATCTTGCTAACTTGAGTAGTTGATGTTTGGTCTGTCGGCTGTATTCTGGCCGAGCTGCTGGGAGGCCGACCTTTCTTCAAGGGTCGCGACTACGTTGACCAGCTGAACCAGATCCTCCACATCCTCGGAACCCCCAACGAGGAGACGCTCTCGCGCATTGGGTCTCCCCGAGCCCAGGAATACGTTCGCAACCTGCCATTCATGCCCAAGAAGCCCTTCCCCAGCCTGTTCCCCCAGGCCAACCCAGACGCCCTCGACCTCCTCGACAAGATGCTTGCCTTTGACCCCTCGTCTCGTATCAGCGTGGAGCAGGCTCTTGAGCACCCCTACCTGCACATCTGGCACGACGCCTCAGACGAGCCTGACTGCCCCACCACCTTCAACTTCGACTTTGAGGTGGTTGAAGATGTCGGTCAGATGCGCAGCATGATCCTGGATGAGGTGATGCGATTCCGACAGCTCGTCCGTACCGTTCCCGGACAGGGAGGTGCTGGCGGTGCTCCTGGCCAGCAGGGCGGCGCTCAGGTCCCCATGCCCCAGAGCGGCAACCAGTGGACTGCTGAGGATCCCCGACCGCAAGAATATGTTGGTCACGGACACGCGGGACTTGAGCAGGATCTCCAGGGTGGCCTCGATGCATCGAGGAGGTAGATGCATAGTCTATTGACAGGAGACGGTAGACAGCGAGCTCTATTCTAGAAGAATCAGAGACACAATGGTGAAAAGACAAAAAACAGCTTCAGGGAGAGAAGACGCGGCCTTGGATAATTTTCGAGAGCTTAATGCCCGAACCGGGAGAGTCGGGGAACAGACAGTCAGTCATGGTAGCTTGGATGGCGGCGAGAACGACATGTCTGATGCATGTGGCGTGAAGGATAGAGGGTCAATTCCCCTCGTCTTTTTTTATATTTTCTACAAAACGAGATACGAGATATATTATATCGTCCTTTTCTGTTGTCTTGTTGTGTTGTAGCCTATACGTTGGTGTTTTGTCATGATCGAGTGTGTGTCGGACACAGGGGCAGGCAAGCAATACGAGAGGGAGTTATACACGCGAGCATATACAAAGATATACGCCCAGGTCCCTTATGATCGCTTTGTACTTGAACTTGACGACTCCATTAAAGCACAATTTGTGATCTACTCCTTAGTCTCGAGGATGGGCTTTGCTATTGCCAAGAGCTACTGTAGTATGCTCTCAGTCCTACCGCCAGCTCAAGACAAACGGACAAACAATACATTACTTCTATATCATATTTCAGTCAACAGAAATAGTCGGGTCTGGTCTCAGGCAGTTGTCTTTGTTCAATTGTGCGATAGGTCAAGAGTTAATAAGAAGTCTCGAGGTTGTTTGCCCCTTTACTGCCCTCGAGAATAGTCGTCGTTAAAATCATACTCTAGTATCTTATTACGTAACCCCTAATGGAGACTATATACTAGTCTTTCTTTACCGTGTTAAAGGTGTTGTTGAGTGGATGATGGTCTCAACATTGACCTCGTTTTAAGATGAAGGCGATGGCTTCCTGCTGTCGTCCACTCCAACTACTGATTTCACAGTTACCAATTCATAGCTCAGAAACTCTTCATCGTGTGTCAGATATGTCACTGTTTCATCTACTTTGGTTCGCGTGCTATCAGTGGGCTACTGAGGGAGCGGACAAACGACGCACATTCTTGACATATATGCCAACACAAGGACTGGATAATGAAGCAAGATAAGGTCTAGTTGGCCTTGAATCATGTTTCTTTCCTCTAACATACCTATCATCAGAAGAAAATAATAGGAGAGTAAAAATGATTATGAGAATCCGCCCAGCACAGTCTCAGTGCTGTGCCAACTCGGAGCATTCAAGCTGACGTACTAAAATATCCACTCGTGTTATTCGCAAGGAAAGTTTGCAGCTTCTTTGCGTTGTATTTGTTTCACATTCGTAGTGGTTTCCTCCCTCGTTATCACATCGACCTTGGACATCAGGATAAGTGAACATAGTGTTGTCAGAGTTGGCCCTATATGAGGTCGCGAGGTGTTTCGGCTATGATGACCATCGTGGATGTATTCGGTATGTTAAAGCATGCTTCTAGTGCTTTTAATCGTGGCAGTCGACTATTGCTCTGGATCCAACTCTCAGTGCTAGATGTGAAACTGACAACAGACGTTGAGACGTGGTGGAGTTGTTCTTGGGAGTGGCTATGGATCGTGTGGAGATTTCGTTGGCATGATGGATCTCGCGACAAGTTTCTGTCATTCGTGAGCTATTCCAACATTGCCATAAACAGCGATTTCATCGAGGCAGTTGCGCGACCAAGAACTGAGGTGCGAGAACGGACGGTCAAGTAGTGCATCAACTTGTAAGCCAACAAGAGGCCATTGTCCTTTGGCCGAAGGATATCGTGACGTTGACATACCTAGAATCTCGTATCCAATAGTTGAAGAGGGGTTGAGTACTGGTGATTCTGGGTTCGTGGAGTGTTGATCATCCATAGGTTTCTGGGTAGAGGTGACGTCTGCTTGGTCGATCGAAGGAAGCACGAGGTCGATCAAACGATAAGCAAACTGGAAGAAAGGAATGACCACATGGCTATTCACTATTGTACACCAATTGACTTCCAAATCAGGCATGACGATAAGCTTTAAAGCGTTCAAAGCTGTTTGCACCGTGTTGAACTCAACGTGTCAAGTCCACCTTTGTCTTGTTTGACAATGCAAACAAGTCTTTGAGGATAACCTCAAGATCCTCCCAGTTGAATAAGAGGCGAGGCGCTAGAGTCGGTTGCAAAGTGGATAAAACCAGCTCGACCCACGATCGATGTGCGGATTGATGATCTTGGACAGAATGAGCCGTTACACGGGCCAAACCTTGTCTCACCTCGACCAGATCTCCCCGACGACTCTCTTCTACTTTCTGCGTCATTTAACAATGCGATTGAAGCTGTCAACATGTTTTCAAAGGTCAAGACTTATCTGCATGTCGACTACAAACCTGGGGAGCGCCGTCTGGTGCAAAAGATTGACTTTTTCATCTTGACGTTTTGCTGTCTCAGTTATCTCGTCAACTACGTACGTTGCCCTTCCCTCACAGCTCTCATGCGCTCATACTTGGACAGCTCGATCGTATGAACATAAATAATGCCTATGTTTCTGGCATGAGGGATGAGGTTGGGTTCAAGGGAGATCAACTGAACCAGGTCTTGACCTGCTTCACTGTCGGGTACGGTTCCACTCTCATTGACCAGTCACTTCTAACACGTCTCGCAGATATGTCCTGGGCCAGATCCCATCGAACCTGTCCCTCCAATACATCAAACCTCGCATATGGTTCCCCCTTATGATGCTCCTCTGGGGCGCCCTCACCATGGTTACCGCCTCTGCCCGCAACCCCCAGTCCATCATGGCGATTCGCTTCTTTCAGGGCATTTGCGAAGCGTCCACTTTTGTCGGTACTCACTATATCCTCGGATCGTGGTATACTGAACGGGAACTTGGGAAGAGGAGCGGCATCTTTACCGCTTCTGGCCTGGCGGGTACTTTCATTGGAGGTTTTATACAGACGGGCATACATGAGAGTATGGATGGTCTGAGTGGGTTGAGTGGATGGCGGTGGCTGTTCATCATTGACGGTCTCATTACGATTCCCGTCGCTTTGTATGGCTTCTTGCTCTTCCCAGACACACCTCATACGACAACGGCCTTTTACCTCACCGAGGACGAAAAGACCCTGGCCATCTCACGAGTTCCGCCATTAGAAGAACGACCTCCTCTCACACTCAGATTCGCCAGAAGCGTCCTAACCTCCTGGTTCTGGTGGGGATTCGTCATCCTCTGGATCATCGCCGGCGAGACCGAATCGTTTAGCTCCAACGCCCTCCTCGCCCTCTACATGCAGAACCATCCGACCAATACTTATACCGTCTCCCAGCTGAACAATTACCCAACCGGTGTCCCCGCCGTGGGCATTGTTTCAACCATGTTCTGGGCCACATTGACAGACTTTCTAGGGGGGAAGCGCCACCTCGTGGGCTACTTTATCGGCGTGACTGGCATTGCAACGTCCATCATGATCTTGGCAGCTTCAAAAGATCCGGAAAGCTCAGCGTCAACGAGGATCATATTCGCTGCGTACTACTGGGCTGGTGCTGTCTACGCCTGCCAGGCCACGTTCTTTGCATGGTGCAACGACGCCATGCGTCATGAATCTGCCATGTTTCGAGGCGTTGTTCTAGCGGGCATGAACGTCGGCAGCAACGCCGTCAACGCTTGGTGGAGCATCGTCTTCTATGGGGCATCAATGGCTCCCTGGTTCATTGTAAGTCCCTTAATCTGAGGTGTCACATCTGTCTAACTTGTGTGCAGAGAGGGCTGTGGGCTATGATTGCGTGTTGTATCACCTTGGTTCTATGGTGTGCAGCGTTGACTTACAAAGACCACAAGTATCTCAAAGCGAAGGAGGCTATGGGTTGTGAGACAAGGGGGCTAAACCAGAGTCAGGAGCAGGATGCTGAGAAGAACGAGGGCTGAGCATAGCAAAGAATAAACTGGCAACTGAACGAGGCTCTATTATGACATGCAAGAGACTACCAGTCTTATACATTTATTCTTTCTTCTTCGTGAGTGGGGATTTAGCTGTCACCGCCTAGAAATTGTAGTCATCTTTCTCCTCACGCGAGGCCCAATATTGCTCTCCAAAGCCTCGCTTCTGCTCCCTCCAAGCACTGCTCGTCACAGTCGTGAGTCAGGTCATGGATAAAGTCGGATATAAGTGTCACCAAAAGAACACCACTGAAATCATCCTTGTCATGATCCATCAATTTGAATGCTGTCCCCTTGACATCTTTTTGCTGTTTAGATTGTGTCTTGAGAGGCTCAACCTTCTTGGAAGGGATCTGAGGATCCTTTCGAGCCTCTTTTGTCTGTGGTTGGTCTGGAGTTTGTTGGTGGATTTGCACTCGTTGTTGGAGGAAGATCTGCGCCGGTGCCTGGAAGGTACGCAGGCTCGATGCTGTCCGGGCCCTGGAGAGAGTCGAAGCAGCCTTTCGATGTAAGGGTGCTCGAATCATGATTGTGTCTGCATGTGTTAGATGGAGTGTCTGTTGGGTCAGGGGTGGTGGATAAGACCTCTCTCAAGACAAGATAGATGCCAGTTCACAGCCAGCTTGTTAGAAATTTGATGGCGAAGAATGGAGGAATTACGCAGGGTCAAAATTCAGGCTTTTAATATCATGCTACAGAAGGTCTTAATCTGACCGAATAGAGGAGAAGCTTTGCGGAAGCGGGATGAGCCGCTCTGTGACGGCAGCATTCGAGTATCTCAATCTCGACCAGAGCAGTATTGAAAGGCTATAGTCATTTTTTTCTTAAATCAAGATTGCATGAATCGTTGCCCGTGTTGACTTGCTTGATATGATATCATTTT
This sequence comes from Fusarium solani-melongenae, assembly GCA_023101225.1. Lineage (NCBI taxonomy): Eukaryota > Fungi > Ascomycota > Sordariomycetes > Hypocreales > Nectriaceae > Fusarium > Fusarium solani-melongenae. The sequence continues at coordinate 1,075,263 of CP090038.1, read as the reverse complement.
GGGGGAAGATCCTTTTGATTTGGTGCGTCCAAGTCGCTCTTGAAGCATGGTCGAGGGTGAACCTTGGGTTTAAACTTCACTTGTACCCCCGAGAATGCCCGACAAAGTACACGTTCAGAAAGAAGACGCAGTAGCATGTATTGTTGGGGACTTGGCTTTGGAGTACGCATTGTATGTTCGTGCCCCATCTACCTCTAAGTCACATTGCAGATTGGTTTCGACGCTTCACATTGAAAATCATGTTGAGATGTAACTCATTTCAGTTGATGTTTAACTACCTATCCTGTCCTGTCCTCGCCCCATTAAAACAAATCCCATGTCAACCCGCCAAATGCGCCATGCATGAACCAGTATCTATCACGCAAACAATAACAACGCCGTGAATGAGAGGACTTCCAATTGTGAACCTTTTTTGGAAAGAAAAAAAATGCCCCGTATGAAACCGTGGTATCTGCCCTGAGAAGCCGAAGAGAGAGAGAAAGCGACCTTTTGGGTGCAAAATAGGTATAAAAGCGATCGTGAGGTGACCATTTATAAACTCCAGAACCCCATTCTATCCTGAAAATATGTAATTGTGAAATGAAAGGTGTGAGAGTGCAGAAGGCTTAGCCGTAGAACCAGTACATGGCAGTGTATGAGGTGCTATCGGTGCCGGAGCTCTTGCAGGCATGAGCGTTACCACCGGCGGTGAAGACGCGGTAGACGGAGGTGACGCCGTAGCTACCACCAGCGTCGCCAAGGTAGAGCCAGTCGACGGCGCCAGTGCCATCAGGACCAGCGCTGGCAGAGGTAGGAGCCTTGACACCGGCGACCTTCTTGCCAAAGAGCAGCTGCTGGGCCTTGGTGAGGTCAAAGGTGGGAACACCGTTGGCGTTGAAGTAGTGGTGACCAGCGAAGGGGATCTCCCTATAGCCGTCGAGCTCAAGGGGAGCATCCTGGGGGAAGGGGTTGGTAGAGGAGGCTCCGATGCCGTAAGAGTTGAGGTTGAGGGGGATCTCGTGGCTAGAGAGAGCGGTGGCAGTGAGAGCTGCCCACTTCTCCTGAGAGAGGGAGACACGGCTCTGGCCGGGGTAGAGGTGAGTTACGTCGTAGAGCATGGCGAGAGCACCAGCGGCAGTGGCGTCGGAGCCATCTCCCTTGCAGGTGTAGTTCTGGATACCGAAGCCAAGGGCGATGTGCTTGAGGGTAGCACCTTGAGGAGGAGACTGAAGCTCTTCAGCTAAGATGGTGTTAGTGTTTTGTTTAAATGCTTCAATGGTTTGTGTTGGACTCACCACCGGTCTGAGGAAGAACTGGTTCAGGCCGCGAGGTACTGCAGCTGGAGCCAGGACGATACCGAACAGGGTTAGCCAGAGCCAGAGCGGCTGAGGCGAGGAAGAAGAGGGAGTTGGCGAGCATTGCGATGTAGATGGTGAGATAGGATGAGACACGGGGCGTTGAGATCAAGAGGTAAAGATGGTGTCGATCTCGAAGAAGCTGACCAACGAGAAGAGAGACGAAGGAGGTTATGAGGGAGTAGTAGACGAAACGAAAAGAAAAGAGGAAGAGCGTCTGATGGAGTTTATACCGGGCGCGCGGCAAGGAAGGGCAAAGGCAAGACAAGAGGCGGCAAGGCTAATAATAAACGCTACGGCCAAGGGATGCCACTGGATGAAGGGTGTCCACCTGGGCGCTTAACGGCAGAGTGTTGCGCAGAGAGGCGGGGGTGTTGGTATGGATGGGTGGAGATTGGGCAAGCAAGGGTGTGGAAGAAGTTCCAGAAGAAGAGAAGAGAAGAGAAGATGGTGAATTGATGGTGATGAATTGATGTTGTGTAGTTGAAACGAAGAGACGAAACGAGGGTTTATATCAACTTGACAAGCAAGAGCTAAACAAGTGCTGAGCCTGCAATCTCGAGGGGGTCCGTTTGAGAATAGAGACTTTTGTTTGCTTGCTCATCAAGTCTGACAAGAGGAGAAAAATAATAAACGGACTAGGGGCCTCATGCAATGCAACGCTGTTCGCTTGACCGGCGCAGGTGAGAAAAAAGAGGAGGGGAGGGGGATCCGGGCGGCCGCGTCCAGAGGCGACCCTAGCGTGAGAGAAAGGGAAAAAGAAGGCTGGGATGGAAAGGACCATCATGTGGACTCTGCTCTTTGCATTCTTGATGCCGTCAGCCTGAGTAAAAATTCCGCATGTGTTGATGTGGTATCGTGGAAAGAGGCGGAGTGTAAGCAGGTTAAACCCATAGTAAGCAGTCAAACTTTTTGGAATCAATTTTCTGGAATTAGCATCTCAGCAATTGGAGAGAAGGCGCAGCCAGAACGGCTCGTCAATGATCCGCAACGGCTGTGATCCTGCCGGTATAAAGTACCAAGGACGGTCAGCACGAGGTACAGTAAAGTAAGGGTATCCATATCTGTAGCAATGGCAATGCCATCCTTGGCTCGCTTCTAGATGAATGCAGAGCTACCCAAACCTAGAAGAGAGAGACTTGCCCCAGCCCCCCCTCAAAGCCAAGAAGAGAAAAGAACTCGGCATCTTGGGACATCTAGATTCCGCGTCTTGAGGACCCAACGGGGCTCGGCCACGACACGACAGTTGGCATCAGCAAGGATTCCGATTTGCGAATGCGTACCCCAGTCGAGAAGAAATCGTAAGAGGTCAGCAGCAGCAGCTACAGCAAGGCTACAGCTTGCATGTCATCTCCACTATCAAGTCGAGATGAGACAGGCGAGGTAGACGAAGAACAAGAGGTAGAAGAAAAGCAAAATAGGCGAACCCATCTATCTGAAAATCCTCGCTTCTGCCCGTCGTTTCAGCTGAAGCCCCATCCTCCAATTTGACCTAGGTAACTTGGAGGCTTAGCGTCTCTGCAAGGGCTCAGACGGCAAATCTCATGCTCATTTCCTCCTCCCTTTCCCTTGCATCCAGCCTGGAAATTAGACATGATCAAGTAGAGAGAATACGGTAGGCAATTAAAAAATGTCTCTCGTTTTACCGAGAGCTGAAAGAAATGTCCCGAAGCGTCATGTGCAGCGCGCATGGCTTTATGTGCCCAGAGAATTTACGCGCCCACAGACGCGCTGTCTAAGCGTGGTTGGCTCGTTTCCCTCGGCTGGAAGCCATTCTCTCCCCCTCAGCAAGGATCAATGAGAGCCACTACGGCACGGCACGGGAAGAGGGGAAGCCACGTTTCGCGTATGTTTTGGTGTTTGAAGCTAGATCCCAAGCCAAGCTACACAGAGATAGGTCAAGTAGCATGGAGATGGATCCCAAAACATCATGGGGGATCTGTGTTAAAACGCCGTTTTAACGGTCAAGACGAAAACAAAAGGCTTGGCTTTCTTGGGTCCTACGTAAGTACGTACACTCACCTGAAATGTCGTCGTGAGGGTTGCACAAGGCGTTCACCTGAGGGCTGTGTCACTGACGGTGACTCTGTTGGTTGGACTCTGTTGGCCCTGCTTCCAACCCCAAGGCATTGACGCTCTGCAGACTCAATTGAATGTGTCTGTTGGTCTTGACAATCACAATATGCCTTGCCAACAGGCATAACCATACCAATTGATGTTGCTCTACTCTGTACAAGTCATGCCACTGCACGAGCTGACTCCCCATGTTATGACCGGCCCCACTTGCACATCTTCTCGGCTCCTCCACGGGTCCAGCTACACCGACTCGACCGACTCCTCTCTCCTCCGTCTCCGTCTCGGCCCCGGCATCCTCTCCCGCCCACCATGTCGCGCCGTGCGCCCAAGGGCGAGTACATTGAGACGGTGAGCATCCATCTACCCCCTCTGATGCCCAGACACTGACTCTGACTCCTAGGACACCGGCAACAAGGTGGCCCGCAGGGCTGTCCTCGTCGGAACTCAAAACATCATGCTCGGCGGCAAGACCGTCATCCAGCCCGAAGTCATGATCCGCGGCGACCTCTCCCGAACAGCCCCCTCATCCTCCTCGTCCTCTTCGTCCGGCGCCCCGGCCAGCAACACCGCCGTCGCCATCGGCCGCTACTGCTTCCTCGCCCGGGGCGCCCTGCTGCGTCCCCCCGGCCGCATGTACAAGGGCAGCTTCACCTACATGCCGCTGCGCATGGGGGACCACGTCTTTGTCGGCCAGGGCACCGTCGTCCAGGCCGCCACCGTTGGGAACCACGTACAGATCGGCAAGGCCTGCACCATTGGCGAGTTTGCCATTGTCAAGGACTATGTCAAGATCCTCGACGGCACAGTGGTCCCTCCGAATATGGTCATCCCTAGCTTTTCGGTTGTCGCTGGACAGCCTGCGAGGGTTGTTGGAGAGATTCCCGAGGGAGGACACGATGAATTCGAGCTTCGGGATCTGTACAAGACTGTGGGCAACAATCCACAGCCTCCTGCCTCGTGAGCTTTCAGAGTCAGAGTGAGTGTACGCAGGGATAGGCAGGCGACCTACTCGTATTCGACTCGTGGGCATATATCTTGTCCCAGCAAGAAAACCCGTGTGTTGCCTGGTGAGCGGCCAGTTACGCAGACCTCGCGAGGCCATCATGATGCACCTTTGTAACGACCCCTGAAACTTCAAGGAGGATGCGGTCGAGATAATGGCCACTCTACCAAGTGACCTCTTACATCAGAATACCGGGTCACCATGCACACAGCACATACGAGAGAATACTCACGCTTGTTTACACACAAAGTCAAAAACAAAGACTGGGTGGACGAGGATGCCCCTAGAATAGCCAATTTAATGATACCCCTTTGATCTTTTCTTTCGAATCGTTTCGTTCGTTTGAAAACAGTGCATGAAGCTAGCCAGGCTTCCAACTGTGACAGTGCCAGCCACCAGCGGATAGCATCATGCGCCAAACAACCCATAACTTGAAGTATATAGAGCACCATGCAATAAATAGCCCATGATCAGAATTACATAGAGCATAATTACAGCGAGACACTTGCAGAGGTCCCTCACAGTCGCATTATTTTCATGCCCCTCGTTTGTTGCGTTCATAGCTGTCGAGTGAGGAGGCGACAGCAAGGTCCCCGTCATCGATACATCTAGGCAGCCAAGCTAGAGACTCGATAAGCTGCTGTGGCAACTATCTCAGACTCTCCCCCGCTCATCTTCCCCTCCCGAGTCTTTTCCTCTTCACCAGAGTTTCCCTGCTCCCCTTCAGACTCTGCCCTCTCCTCCGCTACCCTCACCACAACAGCTCAATACTCGGTTTCATCGTTATCAAACATTATTAACGATGGCGCCTTTCCCATCGAAGCTCGTCACCGCTTACCCGCCTTGGTGCGAGGATGTTGGCAGCCAGAACCCGGAGCCTACTCCCCAGCCATTTGCTCTGACGCTTCCTCACGTTATCCGCCGCAACACTGACCTCTACAAGGCCATCGGCGAGATGGACGACCTCACTGACAAGGCTCTCAAGGAGCGCCTCATCCCCCTCTGCCGTGAGCTGCAGGAATACCAAGAGAAAGACCAGGAACAGATCCACGGTCTCTCCAAGGCCCTCGTCGCCAAGTATGGCGAGTGCTCCATCCGCGTCATGCGTCGCACCTGGGACCTCTATCTTGCGCTCACCACTACCGCCGAAATCCCTGGTGATGACCCTGGCATCTTTGACCAGACCGAGTGGCTCTCCAACATCTGCCGGGTCGTGCTGTCCCAAATGCACATCCGCCTGCTTCGTGACCAACTTGATAATGCAGTTGCCGCCTAGTTCGCGGACGACTTCCAGGTCATCAGCAAGTTCCAGGAGGAAGGTCTTCAGAGCACCTATGTCACCGACGTTCTCGTCCAGGAGCAGTCCGACCGCATCAAGCGTGCCGAGAAGGAGCGCGAGGTCTTCCAGGCCATGCACAACGAACTCACCCAGGAGGACCTTGAGGATATGCCGGCCTACAAGAGCACCGCACTCGGAGAGGCTCCCCTTTCTGCCCTCCGCCGCTGCATCTACACAGCCCAGGCCTTCCACCAGGCTCTCCGCGACAGAGGAGAGGAAGTCCTCGAAAATGACGAAGAGGAGGTCAAGTGGCTCTACCAGGCCAAGCAGCTCTGGCACATCGCCGGTCGTGCCGCCATGACCTGGGCTCCCCGTCGCCATGGAGAGATTCAGGGTATTCTCACGGCCTACTGTCAGGACCTTATCATCCGTCGTCGCCGCGAGGGTTACGAGCGTGATGCTGCACTCCGTGCCCAGCTAGAGGCTATCCTTGGTGATACCCGTCACGGCAACGCCTTCATGGCAACTGACGAGTCCAACCCTGAGGAGAATGAAGAAAACGACAACGCCGAGAGCAAGGAGAAGGAGAACGCCGACTAAGGAGTTTCACTGACTCGCCCACCGTTACGACTATGTGACTCAACGGAGATCGATTTCAAGATGGAAGGAATAAGTTTCTTGGCAACATACCGGACCAGTTCCAGCTGAGTTCCTTACGACTATTACGACTATGATCCCAGGGGAGGTCAGCGACACACGAAATTATTCATCGGCGCAGGATGTCATCAGACACCGCATGAATTCATGAATCATTACAAGGGAGGCATCGGTCAGGACAGGAGGTTATCAATTCGGACAGGGAAGTCCCCATGTAAGATTTACTCAAGAGCCAGCCAGGGTGGCGCTCCAACTATCAACGATACTCGCTAGCTACATCAATCGCTTCTTTTCTTCTCATGCTTGCTGTCTTTCGAGTAACTGTGCCTCATGACACTCTGATGTTTGCTCCTCTAAACCTTCCAGCTGGCACACCCAGTCAAGCATCATGGACTCGTACTACGGAGCGTGTCAATAATGAAGCTGACAGTTTTGTTCTTGAGCACTACGTTTCTGGTGTGGACTAGGAATTCTGTCTCTTCAGTGAGGGCCAGTCCCCTTACATCTGGTTTCTGGTACTCGGGTTGGTCGTTCAAGGTCCAAAGCGGCAGGGAACACTCCTCGTTGAATTCACCCCCAATCTTACACTACCCACGCCAAGCACAAGCTAGAGTTGTCTCTCTCAGGAGGTCCAGCTAATTTGTGTCCCTCATTGTTGATCCATCCCTCTCCCTTTTATTGAGCAAATAGTCACATGTACATACTCGCAGTTACACCTTCAAAGAAATAGCCAGGGTCATTCACCAGAGATCAGAGCAAACAGTCTTGGCCAGAGATTTATTTGCCAGCATTATGGCTTGATTTGATGACATAGCAGCTTTTACAGGGCTCCGTGGTCGAAAGAAGACAGCCTCAGCTCCTTGGCGGCAACAGTGGAAAGCCATTGGTACCTGATGAGGGGACAAACAGAGCCAGAGTTCCCACTCCTCTCCAGTCATGAATGTTGCAGGCTTCATTGTATCCATCTCTTCTCTAATGCTGTTCCAACGGAGGCTGTTTGAACAACAGCCGTGCTGCCCTGCTTATTTTTCCGGATAAAGCCTGCATCAGGCCACAGGCTGAGTGGCATGATCCATTGACAAACAAGGAACCCCAGACCCTTTCCATTTCCAAACCCGGAAGACATCCTCTGCAGGTCATGTTCCATTGCTTTTATAGTTCCCGTCTCTTCCGTCACCTGTGGACCAACTCCCTTGATGTTGCACCAGGTTTGGTCAAGGACCCCTAGCTGCGGGTGTCTGATGCATCCCGAGCCCGTTGAACCCTGGAAATGTCCAATTTTAGATCAGGTTCCGACAATGTGTGTTCGGCTTTGTCTCGGTGTGTGACGTCGTTTTTCTTGTCTCTAGCTTCCCAGAGGTCCATTGCGTCTATCAAGGGTGAGCTAGTCGTTGTCTTGAACACATTCAACATAGCGAGAAGATATGTTGATCTATGCTCCATATGAGCTTTACTCGTCGAGGGCTGTTTGCTTTGACAATAGTAGCCAACAGGGCCAAGACATGGCTACTCCCCATTCTTGTCAGTGCTCGCCGGCTGCCAAGTGCCTTGGCAGCAAATACATACCTATCTGATCAGTGCCCACAAGGTGCACACTATATATAAGTGGCGTCGATTTCGTCAAAGCACACAAAAAAGAGATACGATCCAGGTTTCTCTCTTCTCGAAAGAATAGGAGTCCTCTCTATTGCATGGACCCCATAACACGTTCTCGCAATCTCTGCCAATATAAACCAGACAACCACTTGATACTGGTTTTTCTTCACTTTGTACAGAACGGTTACCATAGCGCAGATTTATATACCCACAGAACATGAAGTCAATCAAGAAGGATTCACGTGCCAGATAAAACACGGTATCCATTATCAGCCGACATATTGCAGCTCACCGCAACTTGGACACAAAACTCATCACCCAAACAAACGCCAAGATTTGTCTCATGACATTCCAAGCATTATCCAGTCAACAATCACTCTGACATGTGACACAGCCCAAGGCCACAAATCTCCTCTTAACTTGAGCGTCTCTCACCACCAAGCAACCAACACATCACTCATACTAAACACCACCCATTCCAACGTGTAAAACGGTGCACTAAACATAGATTTCCAGGCCAGAAAAAGCTTCATCACCCCCAAGCCAAGCCTCAACCAAGGACCCAATCATTCCAGTGTCCCCTCCACCCCCCATTCTCCGGATAAAGCCGGCCCACAAACGCATGCGGAGAAACCGTTGCGGGGGAGAGAAGGTTTCCTCTCTTCTCGCCCGGCCGGACGGGAACGGAGGTCTAGGTGCTGAGCCACAGGAACAGCGAATGCCGGGAATCGACCGCTGATGGTGTGTAAGAGGTCGGTTCAGCCGAGGACGGGTGTGCCGTTGAAGTTGGGCTTGGCCAAGTGCCGAGTCTATCTTCGGCAGTCTCGAGTGCAACGCTCTGATAGTCGCCGATATGACCTCGCCGACGATGCTAGATCGGGGACCAAGGTGATGACATGCATACCTAGATAGTACGTGATACTATGGAGAGTACTAATCACAGCAAACCAAGCGGTGAAACCAATGCAAGAATTCATAACGTTTCGTCTTTGATCAATTATTCTAACCAGTGACTCTATCAAGAAAGCCCGTTCTAGGCGTAGAACCCGGGGCCATTCCCCGGGGCTCACATGCTCTCGACTGTCTAATAGACCGGGGGTATAAACCGAACAACTCCAAGAAATCAAACTACGGGCATCGTTTGCCCGTGAAAAACAGAGAGCGAAGAGAAAAAAAGGTCGCTTCAGCTCTTTTGGTAGAAAAACTTTTTTTGGAACCCCCTCTAAACGCCTTGACCAATATGCAAATGCTTCAAAAAAGAATCCTCTCTCCCTTTTTTTTTCGCGCCAAAGTATACAATTGCCGTGTCGTCGTAAAAAGCTCAGGTTTTGCTGTAGTGTAACAGGTCTTAGTGGAGATGGGTCGTGCGCAAGCCTCAGAGAGTGTGTGATGAGGTTGCGGTGAGGGAACAAAGGGGAGCGGGCGGCGGGATGAGGCGTATGGCTTTTTTTACAGCATCAGCCCTTGGCGCGCCTTCTCCTCAGCAAAGGCCTTTCGGCTCATTAGGAGGACGCGCTCAAAGCCCTCGCGGCCCTTGACGGCGTTCTCCTTGAAGCGGTGCACCAGGGTATCCTCGATGCTATTCTTGATGCGCTGCCAGCCACCGCACAGGGCGGTGATGTTGGCCGTCTGGATGAACTGGGTCTGGTGGTCGCCCAGGGGCTTGTAGATGACCTCCTCTTGTACGTTGACGAGGTTGCTCCACGTCAAGTTCTGGCTCACCATGGTGACGGTGCGGTTGACGGGGTCGACATAGCTGGCCTCGTAGACGAAGCTCTCGTCACCGGTGCTGCCGACAATGGTCTTGATCCAGTCGGGGACTGACTGCTTGCAGGTGATCAAGCGCTCGGTGCGGAGGATGCCCGTCTCGGCGTCGACGTCGCGTGAGAGGGTGTCGACGGCAATGACGTGCTCCGACTTGTTGTTCCAGGGCCCATACTTTCGCCAGTTGGCTGAAGAGACCTCATCCCACGAGTAGTTGAAGGTGACCGAGTTGGAAAAGACCTTCATTGTGCCTGTAGGATTCGTAGGGTAGCTCGTAGGTCGATGTCGGTGGAAGAGTTGCTGATGGAAGGTTCGGTGCGGAGTAGGAAGCTTTTTTTTTTTCCTGTACTGCCGGAGGGGAGGGGGCTGGATCAGGAACAGGAACGAATGGGCTCTGTTAATTACTGAGCCAGAAAATAAATGAAGGATGGAAGGAGACGCCTCTCAATTAATATCCCAGGCAATAAACGACGACGACAAGAGATTCCCCGGTGGCGATCAGGAAGACGGAAGTGAGGACAATGATGAGCAAGCGGGATATGCGGCCTTTATCTGGGGGAGGCACTGCTTGATAAATTTGATCCCGCATGTGAAGAAGACCTCGCACACGCTCGCTATCTCCGGCCTTCGGAAGCTTGGCCCGAGCGTCGCCACTGCGAACGCTAGCCCCGATGTGTGCAGCGTCTAGCCCCATGTGGCAAGGTCGGTCCGGGTCGCGAGAAAGCCTCGGGATTCTGCCACGCTGCTATTGGCCCGGCCAGCAGGAGGGCCATTTCTACCCTCCCAGAGCCGCGCTTCGGAGCTGGGTCTTACAGGATGGTCTCGTGCAGGAGGAGCAAAAAAAAAAGAAGCTGGAGGGGCTTGTGCCACAAGGTGGCGAGTGCGTCAAAGGATGGGGAAAAACCGGAGAAGGGACGCAAGGCATTGGCGATCAAGGACCAAGCATTGGCCAACAGCCGCGAGGAGCCTCTTCGAGATCGGGAAGGGATTGACTGTGGCCGAATTCAGGGTCTCGATGCTGGAATGTGCAAGAAGGGGCATGTTTCTAATAATTGCTTGGTCAATGATTCTGCTGTCAGCCACGTTTTTGGGACGCAATCGATCGGGATCTTGCAGACTCATCAAAATGGCCAGATACTTGCATAGAGGGCATCCATCACAACTCCGTGGGTAGCAATTCCAGGCGCTTATGCATGCTCGGAACCAGGGAGCTGGTAAATAGCAGCTCAATGCAGTGCATTCTTGCGTGTCTTGTGCAACAGGAGGCATGGATCATTGCAACTTTGTCAAATTCAAGTCATCAAACTATACAGATTTTCCTCAAGAGGCTATGCACGCATCAAAAGATGGGAACCGTATTTCAGAGTCCTTCTCGCAATCCATTACATAGCTCCCTTTGTAATGTATCGGCTAGTAGTCTTCACCACGGCTGACGACCTCCTTCACGGTGGGTCGGATCAGAATGGTCTATACACCGTTAGTCAATAGTACCACACTATATGCAGGCTTCACTTACATGCTCAAACTGAGCAGTGTACGAGCCCTTCTTGTCACACAAGGGCGGGTACGCTTCGACAATGCCGCTGTTGACAAGGCTGTTGAGCTATGCACTGTTAGCTTCACCTTCAACAACATATATCACGGTCACTCACCCCGAGCAGATACTTGTCCTGGCCGAGGCGGTCCAGGTATCGTCGGCAGAACGGCAGCGTGCCAAAGTTCTTGTTGATCACGTTGAGCAGAGACTTGGCTGAGCTGAGGCGTAGGTCAACGTGCTGCGAGTCTCCTCGCTTCGCGTAGTGCGACGTCTCCATGTCATCCCGGACGTATCCGTTACCGGTGCTGCCGAATGTCTCAATGGCAAAGACATCGCCCTCCTCCATCTTGGTCTGATCGTTACTCTTGACAATGGGCACCGCCTTGGTGCCGTGGATGCTGTAGGGCAGAATGTTGTGGCCCGTCAGGTTGCGGATACTCTTGACAGGGTATGTAGTTCCGTCAATCTCAACCTCGAAGCTCTCCATCACCTCCTGGATAACGCCTCCAATCTCACCAACTCGGGCGTCAATGCCCGCCTCACGGATACCAGCGTTGGTGGCATCCTTAACAGCCTGGAGCAGGTTATCGTACTTGGGCTCGAAAGCCATGGTAAAGGCCGAGTCGACGATGCGGCCGTTGACGTGGACACCAAAGTCCACCTTCATGACGTCCTCCTGCTGCAGAACCATCTTATTGCCAGCGTTGGGAGTGTAGTGTGCGGCGCAGTGGTTGAGACTCAGACCGCAAGGGAAACCCATACCAGCCTTCATGGCATCACCCTCGGTCAAGCCATCGTGGCCAGTCAAGGCACGGACACTGTTCTCGATACCCTCGGCGATCTCGGTCAAGGTCTGGCCGGGCTTAATATTCTTCTGCGTCCACTGGCGCACCTGACGATGAATCTCGGCCGCCTCACGGAAATCGGTCAGGAAGTCGCTGTTGAGGTTGTCCAGGTGACGCTTCTCCTCATTTGTAGTACGGTAGTTGTTCTCGTCCTTGTACTCGACCTCCTCTCCCTTGGGGTAGGCCTTGTTAGGGAACAGCTGGCTGATCATGACGCGGGGAGGATCAGTCTGGCTGGTGGGGTGCTTCTTCTTCTTCTTGGGCTTTCTCTTCTTCTTCTTCTTGGTGGCCTCGCCGGTAGGGGCGGCGCCGTCGACGTGTCCATCGGCTTCGTCTTCAGAATCATCGCCGCCGTGTTCATCGCCGGCAGCGTCGGTCTTGGACTGGGCGGTTGCGCCGGGCTTCTGAGAGCCTTCGGCCACTGCGGGGCGCTCGGAGTCAGTTCGATCCGGGCCTAACGGTTCACAGCCTCGTTCGGGGAAGATGCTTACCGTTGAGCTCCTTGAGAGCTTCGGTGGGTACTTGAGCTGCCATTTTGGCTAACTACGTGAGGGTGAAAGAGCAATGCTGCTGTCAAGAAGAGAAATGGTGGGAGGGCTGGAGGAGTGGGAAGACATTACCCCACCAGAGTTTTAGCTCGGATGACACAAATAGCTGTTCATTAGGGTGCAACTTTTGTGCGCAGACTTTTTGTCACCTCAAGTCCCCACAACAGATTTTTGACATGACGAAAGTGGGTGCATCACACGTTGGCCACGCGAGGATTCGGTGGGATACAGGTGAAATACTGGAGTATTATTAAGAGTGTGGGATAATGCGAATTATTCTTGTTATCTGCAATACTTCGTATTTTGAAAGCCATCGCTGACTCTCAGCTTACAACATTGATGACCAAGTATACAAATGTTTCAGTCTATGTAAGAGAATAGTCCCGGAGCTGGCCTATCCTTGAGGTCACAACGTCTGCGCCACCTCCTGGTTCCTGAAATCGAGTAAGACGGGACTCATTAGGTCCATCCATCGAGTTTTGGCGTGTTATTTTTGCGTCCAATATTTCAGCACACGTTGATCTTTTTCACGCCACGACCTTGCAGTTGTTGGTGGCTTTTGAGCTGGCATCATTTAGCAGCTGAGAAAACTTGGCGCAGGGTAGCTGCAAGCAGGTATCTGACGTCTGGAGGCCTCAAGCCCCGTGACGAGAACCCGAAAAATGCAGCCATTTTGATCGTATTGCTTGTCCAATGCCTGACTCTAGGGTAACGGGGCGTGAAGATCCCCCCGCCAAAAAGGGCCAACTATGACCTCACCAGCCGCTGAAATCAAGCCTAACCCGCCCAAATTCAGGGCATCGCGGTCCAAGGGTCGAAAAGCCACAAAATTCACGAATGGCCTCTTAAAGGGGCACCTCCGAGATCCTGCCACGCCCTCTCCTTGACTCCAACTTGTCATGATCCTCCGCCTCGTGAGCAGACAAGCCATCATCAGCCGTTACCAAGCCAAGGCTTGCGTGGCCCGTTGCTACAACTGTTTCTCCACTGGAGCCTTATAAGCTGGAGCTCCTACTAGCAGCGCCACTTCGGGCCGCCCGGTGCCCCTCCACTCCGTCTTTCAGCTTTCCTTCACTGTCTCACCAAAAAGCACGGCGCTTAACTTGACCATCAATTCCTGTCTCACGTTTTCTATCCCCTCAGTTTTGTCTCTACAATCGCCTAGGAGGCCTATTCTGCTAGAATGGGAGCCTCCAATCCGGATAACCTGGCGTCAGGGCCAGATGAGAAGTCTCCTATCGAGAAGAAGCCTGTCGAGAACGTAGCTCCGAAGGAGCCCTCCGTCGAACGAGCCCCGACACTACCCCCGAGACCTGTATCGATTCAGTCCAAGAACGACGATCTCGACGAAAAGGCCCTGGAGGCTGGATACGACGAGAAGCTGCCTCAACCGAACAACGGATTCGCCATACATCGCAAGCCCGTTTCTACCAAAACCCCTCCTCAGTCGATCAAGATCGACAAGTCGCAACCCGAGGACTTTGAGGGCGAGGTAGCTACTACAAACGAGCTACCTCCTCCTGAACTCATCAAGAAGATTGAAGACTACATCGTCCTAGACCGACATGGAAAATCGCATCCCTTTTCGAGCCTATACACCGGTAGCAATGTTGCCCGACGTGTGCTCATCATCTTTGTCCGGCACTTCTTCTGCGGCGTACGTCAGCCTCCAAACCCCTGAAGCCTGTATAAACTCTAACATGGAAGCTACAGAACTGCCAAGAGTTCCTTCGGTCTCTGTCTGAGGCCGTAACCCCCGAAGCCCTCCTCCGACTCCCCGTCAGCACCTTCATCGCAGTGATTGGTTGTGGTGATCCCGCCCTCATCGACATGTACGTCCACGAGACAAACTGCCGCTTCCCCGTCTATACGGACCCAACGAGGTCCCTCTTTCATGCCTTGGGCATGACCAAGACGCTGCAGATGGGCGCGAAACCGGCTTACATGCGCAAGAGCATGACACGGAGCATCGTCGATAGTATTGTTCAGGGTGTTAAGCAACTGCCTACCGGTAACGTCCTGAAGATGGGTGACCAGCGCCAGGTTGGCGGCGAGTTCCTCTTTGAGCCGCGCAATATCCTAACGCCGGTTACAACACCGCGCGACGAAAAGTTCCAGCCCATGGACACGCTGGAGGATCCTCAAGATTCAGCACCAGGACGCGAGAACGGCAGGAGAAAAGATTACGGGGACGAGGAGAAGAGGGTGACGTGGTGCCATCGCATGAAGACGACGCGCGACCACGCCGAGATCCCAGAGCTCATCGAAGTCCTGGGCCTGGACGTTTCCCGGAGCGCTGGCCGCAACTCGGTAACGTCCGTCCGCAAGGGCAAGGGCCAGAGCATGGCTGAGGAGATCCGGAAGCTGAGCGCTGAGAGGTCTCGGACGCCTGAGACATGAATGCATATGACATGAACAATCTGTTTGCGGTTTTGGGATTGCTGGTTCTTTGACACAGCGCTGGAGTAGGGATTCATGGTGTTCTTTTTTGCATAGCTTAGTTGTCGTTACAAAATGTTCTTGATGCTCATGACACATAGCTTAGATACAGTATTTAGAGGTGATATCCATTGACATTGGTCAACAGAACATATAAACCAAGCTTCTTCTATCTCGGGTATTCGCCCTACTCGTGTACCCAGCGTCCGTCTTCACGACTCTGGATGACTTCGTCTACTTTGAGTCTATACTTAATAATCTCATCTCCATTCACCAGGTCGTTCTCTACTGCCCTTCGATCCCCTTCCTCGAGATCCTTCACGATGCCAGCCCTCACATGTCTCTCCCTCAGCCTCTTCCTCGCAACCTCATAGTCCACTTCGACGAACCATAGCTCATCTAGCAGGCTGGCCGCATCGCGCCATACATCCTGGTCCAGGGCGAGATAGTTGCCCTCCAGCACGACGATGCGGTGCTCTGGCCTGACCTCAATGTCGTCGTCTCGCGGATCCTTGAGAGCATGGTCAAACGATGGTGCGAGGACAGGTTCCGACGGGATCGGAGTCGCAGACAGAGCCTGAACAAGGGTCAAGAACTTGGGAGCGTCAAAAGTGAAGGCGGCCCCGCGGCGGAAGTGGGCCGTAGCTGGGTCAGGCATGGCGGACAGAGCAGCACGGGTGAGGTGGAAGCCGTCCATGGGGACAAAAGTTGCGGGAGGAGGAGATGAAGGGTCCGCGCGGGCATTGAGGCGTGCAGTGATGATCTGGGACAAGGTCGTCTTGCCCGAGCCTGGGATGCCAGCGACGCCGATTACTACACCAGAGTCAGACGTACGTTCCGTATCTTGAGGTGGTAACTCACATAGCCGCTTGTCCTCGGGCATCTCCTCAAACTTCTTCCACGCCTTTTCGACGAGTCTTTCAACCTGGCTATTCATGTTGTCTATATGAGTTGCAAGACAAGAAATCGAGTACTGATCTTAGCACGAGAAGCTGGAGTATCGTCCTGATATGCCCCGCGTTCCAAGGACCCTGCCCCACGTTGTTACCTCAGACCTCTCCACCTCGGAGCGTTGTACGCCGATGCTATCGAGAACATGGGTATTTATATATAGATTTGTAAGAATGTTTGTTTGCATTATTTTTGAGTAGATTTATTTCTTGTTCTTTTACTGTTCGATGTGTGATGGCTTAGTAAGGTGTCGTTGCTGCCTCGTAGCTTGAATACAGTCCCCGTCTCACCTACAAACTACATAGTTTCTGCCAAGACGAGATACAAGTAATTAATATGACGGGGGGCACTATTCTTCTGCCTCCTACTATTGCCTACCAATTTCAGCCATCAAAGTTTGACTCTTTGTTCTCAAGTGACGCCACCAACCAACCATAAAACACCACAAACCTCAAGTGGGTCCCATCACCAACTTCTTCCCTCCGTAAATCTCATCTTCTCCTCCTTAACCCAAACTTACGACATGGACGAAGAAGACCCCCTCGCCAACTTTTCCATCGCCGACGTCTCCTCTGACGAAGCTGAGGCAGACACAAAGGAAACTCGCCGCACTGGTCAGACAGAGGAGGCGTGGAGAGCCATCCAGCGTGACTACAAGACGAAAGTTGAAAACGGTGATGTAGGCCTGCCTTTCCGCTCGTGCCATTATCGAAACGGAGAGACTGACGAAAAATCAGATCCATAAAAAGATCAAATTGCCTCTGGGTCCGGGGGCTTCCAAAATGGACATCCAGGAGCTCATCCATGCTGTCGAGGAGTTGTACTTCTTTCGCCGTTACCAGGAGGCTGCACAATTAGCCACCGAGGCTCTCGCTGGGAGCGATGGGCTTGATAGAGACTCACGGCAGCTCTTGGACGCCTATCAGGGGAAATGCCAAATCAAGCTCAACCTACAATCATGACGAATGAGCAACCCAAACAGAAAAATGTCAGCTTGACGGATAATCTTGACAGTCGCTGAACCCCATCTTCATGTCAAACTTGAGTGTATTCATCATTTGGGCTATCTTGCAAGCTTCTACCAAGGACAGATCCTGTGCACACCTTACAAACATGCCTTCTCAAGTATCAAACCGTCCGCCTGCCTTAGTACCTTTTCGTCAAAGATTAATGTCTCCAACTTGACTTGGTCAAGTGCCAGGCGGTCAGTAACCGGAGCACTATGCAAGTGCCCGAATGATTTAGCACACACACTGATTCTCTTCCACCCCCAACCATGTGATTACCTGCACGAGGCTGAATGCCTCAGCGAGGAGAACAGCAGCCTGGTCTGGACTTACTGCTCTTTCTTGATGCGAGGACCGGTGAAGCAGTTCTGAAATTCAACAGGTCCGCTTGCATAACGGGAAGCGCTTAGGCCTCTGAGTCCTTCAAGCTGGGTGCCAAACAGAGAAGCAGGCGTAGAATGACCTTGCTGATGGTTGGCAGCACGCTGGCGAGGGGCATCGGCTGGGATAGAGGTGGATGCATCCTGCAGAGAAAGGTTGCGAACACCTTGAGTTGCCTGCTGAACGCCCTGGTCCTTCTCGGTGAACCCTTCGTTCTGGCGACGAAGAAAGTCGATTTGAAATCGAACCATCTTCTGTAGCAGGTCGCAAAACTGATTCTTCAGGCTGTCGTTGTAGCCTCGGAAAAACCCGTTCTGGACCCAGTGCTCAATGATACCGTCTGTAATGCCCGCGATCGCCGACTCGAAGATACTCTCCTGCATGGTCATCTTTCGCTCCTTGGGAGTCATTTTCGCCAACATGCGATTGACCAAGACAACGACGTGTCTAGTCGCATTCTCTAGTGTGAGCGACTGAGAATTGTCGACTGTCGTCCACCCATTCATGGAAATGAGCGGCTCAAGATCCTCATTGAGGTCTGCAAGGGATGGGACCCATCCCTGCTGCTGATCGACTTGGTGTTGATCAGCTTGGCGCTGAATAGCTTGGTGTTGCTCGGCTTGAGGCTGGTCGATGTGCTGCTGATCGACCTCACGAGTATTCTCCTGGGGCTGATCGACCTCACGGGTGTTCTCCTGAGGCTGGTGGGCCCGGGCCGACTTCTGCATCTTGGCAAGGTGCCGCTTGAACTTCTTGGTTTCGGTCTCGTCGGCGAAACGAAGGTAGAAGAGACCACCGTTGGACAGCTGAGTGAAGGCACAGAACTGACCATCAACGACCGGACTGCCCAGTCCTAAAGAATCCATGACTCGGCGCGGCTTACCCAGAGCCGAGAGCTCTAGAACAGCTCTGTTCTCGCTGATGAGCAGCTTCATAACCACTTCTGCGGAAAAGGAGAGTGCCTCGTACTTTCCAGGCACGACCTGACATTGTCCAGTGCCGATGACGTGCTCCGCCATAGCGGGATCCAAGGCCATGGTGTTGAGGACGAACTTGAGGTTTGTAGAGGCAGGGGTGGCGACAGAGGCTTCAGGGACGTTTCCGTTTCTTTCATGCTGGACCTGGGGGCTCACAGTCTCAACCTCCTGAGTAGCAGCAGGGGGCTGCTCGGGAGCCGGAGTGATGTTTTGGGGTCCCCATTGGGCCAAGGTGACAGATGGGGCACTGTTCTGGCCGACCGAGCTCTGCACGCGGGGATCCTAACCCGGTGCAGCTGGCTTAAAGGGGGCTCTGTTACCCGACTTCTTGGTTGGGGGAAAAGAATCAGTTTCGTCATCTCCGCGACCTCTTTTGGGGACGGCAGCCGGGATGCCTCTACCTCTTTTCAAGGATTAGATATGTCTAATATTATGGATAGATGAGCTTACCCAGCATATCCACGAGTCTCAAGGAACTCCTGGGCCACCTTCTTTCCCCATGGGCGTGCGTTCTGGATCTCGAGACCGTCAGTTTGACGAGCCTCCTCATCGTCAATCTTGACGGTCCACTTGTTGGAGAGTCCCTCCTTGAGGGAAGGGTTGATGTGGTCGGTTCCGTTCCGACCGGTGGGGTTAAAGGACGGTCCTCGCCTTTCTTCAGCACTCAAGGGAAGTTCCTCCTGTCGAAGACGGTTGAGGTCGGCCTAAAGAGATTTGGGTGATTAGGAGATGCCCTTGGTAATCATGCAAAGTGTGAGGATTAATGAAGGGAGAGAGGAAAGACAGCGTGCTTTGGCAGCAAGGCCATATGTGTGTAGATGACCCCATGCTACGAGAGAATCTTGACCACCCACGGATGTGTGTGACTGAAGAGGAGAAGGCCCTAAAGAGAAGAGAACAATAGGGAAATGCCTCGAGAAACAATCGGGAGTGGAAGAAAGATGGACACTTACCATGGCGATGAGCCGCTTCTCGGTCTCGCGCGGGTCGATGTTGTCACTCATCGTTGCTCAGGCACGAGAAAGAAGGTCGGGGGGCAGAGTGAAAGGGAAGCCTCGACTGGTTCAAGCAGCTGAGGTGCGCAGAGGAGATTTGTTTCGAAGAGACGGTTGCCCCGGGGTGGTGATGTTTGGCGGAGAAAAAAGAGAGGAGAGGGGTGGGTGGTGGAGGGGAGTTTGGTGCGCGAGGTGAGGGCCGCCGTAGGTAGGGCAACCACAGGCGGCCTGGAGATAATCCGGCCTGTGACGAAAAGAGTGAGGGTGGCAGAATATCAGAGAACAATACAGAAGATGGGCGAGGCCCGGGTGGGAAAATGCAGTCGATGTTGAGCTTCGGTTCGAGGTGCGTGATGAAGGAGGGGGAGGTTGGCCTCGATGGAAGCGGGTGGAGGAAGGAAGGAGAAGAATTTCGCCTCTCCGAGTGTGTTGGAAGAAGGAAAAGAGTCAGGGCAGGTGCGGGCCGCGAGGTTCTTCGCTGCTGCCGTGCAGGAAGGGAGATTGGTGCCTCAGGGGCCGAGGAGTGCTGAAGCACCGTCAAGGCTCGGACGAACACGACCACCATAGTACGTAGCGCAGGGGAATTAAAAGGAAAAAATACCAAATAGCACAGATAAAGACCGTAGAACAATGCCAGGCCAAATAATTTTACTTTTGATTTCCAGTGCACTCTTTTGGGGGGAGTGTGCAGGTGACTTTGCGATATCTCTTCGTCTGAGCCTTTTGCAGCCCCGAGATATAGCGAGCAGGTTTTCTGTAGACGCACTAAATCAGGATTTGATTTGCCCAGGCAGCAGAGGGAATCACTCGGTGAGAATTGAGGGGCATTGATTTTGGCACGCCTAACAATGAATCTGCACCAAGCTTGCGTGCACCCCTTTGTCTCTGGAAATCACGGCAGGCTTGCACCCGACATGTTTGATTTTATCTCGACTACATAAAGTAATTTCTTTAATTCCATTGTTTGGTGTTGAAGTTTATCCTCTCTGCGATGTGGAATCACTGTTGGCAAGCCTCTATTTGCCCTCGTTGAACTGTGGTTTGGAGCAGTCACCACGCCGACACTGACGGTTTTTCCATGGGCAGGTTTTTGATTTATAAATTCGATACCTCCGACACACTCAAAGACCAGAAGGCTATCTGATCTCTCTCAATCACTACTGCTACTTGCTGGCTTTGGTGCTGACGACGTGGAATCATCCAGACCTAGACCACCAATCCTCCGTCTTCGACCTACAAGACTCTGCTACCACTTCGACCCCGAATAAAGACAATTCTCGACGACTACAGGGAGAAGTACTTTGCAAGGAACCTCTCGAGCGTCATCAACTTCGCACTGTCACCAGACTCTCCCTTGGCCTCGGCCGCCTTCGCCTTCAGCTCACCCGTTGTGACCACGTCGTTGGGAACGCCATAGTACAAGCCGCCGGAGTGCTGGCAAAAGCCGAACATATACTTGACAGTCTCGAAAGCCTCGACTCCGTACGTCTCCATCGTCTTCCAGTCCTCAATGGGCACGAACCGGGCCTTCTTGCCAGTCACTGCCAAACTGTTAGCTGCGGGAACAATAAATCAAAGGGGCATCCAGTACGCACACTTCTCAAAGTCAGAGACCAGCTGTTCAGGCTTCGAGCTAGAGCTGATGCCTTGGGTGAGACGTCCGTTGTGCTTGCTGGGATCGAGGAAGATACCATGGACAAGATCACCGTAGTCGTCTCCAATCGAGACGAAGGGGATCTCGTCGTTGCCACCCCAGCGAGGGATGTGCAGAGTCAGGTATCCCTCTTCATCAGGGACAAAAGGGAATCCTCCCAGAATAGGGGCGACTTCCTCGACGAGATGGTTCTCCATGTACCAGCCGGGGCTGACGATGTTGACAGTCTCGAAGACACCTTTGCTCTTGGCATACTCTCCAACAGCATTCTTCTCTGCGAGGAATTAGACGAGGGCACCCCGGAATGAAAAAGATCTTACCCTCAAAAGCCTTGTTGGGGACGGCTCCTCCAGTGATCTCGGACGCAGAAGCCATACCACTATACACAAAGTGACGAACTCCAGCTTCGGCGGCGGCATCCACGAGGCTCTTGCCCAAGTCTGTCTCGCTTGGACCGCCAGGTTGGTTCACAGCCTAGATTTCTATTAGATAATTTCTTGTTGCTGATATTGACGACTTACAGGATCATCCGAGTTCGTGTTGACAAAGACGCCCCAGCTGTCCTTGAAGGCCTCAACTACTTCCTCCCTGACAAGACCATCAGCCTTGACGACTTCAACACCCTGGTCCTTCAGGGCCCTGGCCTTGTCAGAGTCTGGGTTCCGAGTGATTCCACGGATTTTGAAAGCTTGGGATTTGTTCTGGAGAAGGGACTGGACAACGCTGCCGCCTTGGGCGCCAGTAGCACCATAGACAGTGATGAGCTGAGGAGAAGACATTGTGGTGGATCAAAGTTGGTAAAGAGAAGGATGGATAAGTGTAAGCTTAAAGGTATGCTTGTCTGGGATTTGAATGCTGATGAACTTGTTGTACAGCTCGACTACACCCGTCCTTATATATTCGACGGCGCTCTTTACGATCCCTTCGAATCCCAATCTCCGCAACACTCACGGTTGACCCGAACCAGATGCAATACGCAACGAATTTCTAATCACAAAACACCGGCCGCGTCTTGCCCTTCCACACAAGTCCGCACTTCACGATGGCCTCTGTCCCCATTCTGCCTGGGACGGCGTAACCTTTGGGTCACACAAGATGCCAGATTACTCCGACTCCTGTCCATGGGTCAGGACGGACCAACCAGAGCCCGCAGATGGTCTTGGGAGTTTCTCATCATTTGGCATGGGCCACGCAGTCCGCGGGCAGCGATGGGCGGGTGTGGCTTGCGCTAGGTCAATTTTATACGGTGGACGCGTCGGAGGTGAGTACGACGATTATTAATTCAGCCCTAGGCGAATTGCACAATGGAGACGGTTGCGGAGGAGCGGACTTTGGATGGGTCGATTGTTTATACTTGAAGTGAGTTCTATAGACCGACATTTCATATACCAAGACAGTTCAGGAATAAAATAATCAAGGTATAGTAAAGCTTGAAAGGCCTAATAGTCTCTGACGATGTATTGGAGTAAGATTAGGTCTTGCCAGTGCCAACAAAACGAGGCGTCTGAAGCGAGGTGTCGGCAGCTGCCAACGGCCGTCAACGGCTGCACGCTTAGACATAATTTTCGCCCACGGTTTCCAAGCAACAGGAGCATCACGTGCTTCTCACTTGACTCGGTCTGGTGGTCTAGTGGTATGATTCTCGCTTAGGGCAAACCCGAAAGCAAGCTTGCGAGAGGTCCCGGGTTCAATCCCCGGCCAGACCCTTCCTTTTGGACTTTTGCCAGCTGAAGCATGATGCTGCTGCTCGCTTGGTTGGTCTTTTTTTGCTGGCGATTGAGTGTTCTATCACTTGAGATGTGAGGATGCGGCATCGTGTGATGTCACGTTGTGATCTCGTGTAAGTGACGAAAGTAGGACCCGTAGTAGGAGATGAGGAAAGGCCAGCACAATATCCTTAATGTCGCGGTCAATCCTTTTCTCTGCAACAACGGTGATAATTCAACTGGTATCAATATTGTGGCCCTATTCCATCTAACGTGCTGTCTCCATACCCCAATGCTGGACCCCATCCCCAACTCCTCCCGATCAGTTGACTAGAGATACAAGAATAAGTGAGAAAGAAACATGAAATGCGCTTCTATTACAGATGAAGCCGCAAAGCCTAAACGGAAACCCATAGGACCCTCCAGATCAATCCCTTATCGCGAGTTGTCGGGCAGTTCCCATCTCTGTGTAGTCTCGTGCGCCGTATACACGGGAGGCGGACTGCTCGTCTGTGCCGGCAGCTCAGGTGGTCTGGCTTCTCCCGACATCTCCACTCGGGCATCCCGTCCATCCATCTCTAGATTCGGCCGCCAACCGTCGCCAGTCATCTCGTGTTGTCCAGGGACCTGGACGGGTGGACTTGGTGTCACGGCGGGGAAAGGTTGAACCTCCCGGCCGGAAACCTCACGTTGGACTCCAACGCCAGAGAGTTCGTTGGTATGAGACACAGATGAGACGGGAGAGACTGCGGTGGCACCAACGGGTTTCCTTTGTATCGTGTCTTTTTGCTCTGGTGCAATGCCAGCGCCACCGCCTGCGGCAGTTTCGGCGACGGGTTGTGTAGTCGGGAGAGTCTGTGCTTGTCGTTGCTTTCTCCGTCTGATGAACCACCAAGCAAATAGTCCAATCGCCGCAATAGCCACCACAGGTACTGCTACACCAACGCCAATCTTGACGGCCGAGTTGTCGCTCGAGTCGGAAAGGTTGATCTGTGCAGGAGATCCGTCTGGGTTCACATAGTAGGTCGAGGTCGCCTCGACAGTTACTAAAAGAAGAGAGTTAGCACAAACTCACGTTGCAGACGCCAGACACAGGCACAGTACCTGGAGCAACAGCAAAGGAACTGTCACCATGAGTAGCAGGAACTTACCCCGCGACTTGGATGGGCCTGCGCCTCCCTCTGTCGTCTGTGTGACGATGGTCAAGTGTGTTGTCGTCTCCGCCGAGCCTGAGTCGACTGTTTTGCTAGGCTCCGCGTTGGTGCTATCATTGTCATCCTCACCTGAGGGTGACTGAGGCTCCTCCGTCGCTTCGGCTGGGTTGTACCAGTTGGTGGCACCAGGCTGAGTGAATCCGGCCCCCATACAATAAGAGGCGTAGATGGACTGCATGGAGCTCAGGTCTCGAGATCGATCTCCTGCTGAGCATGTGCTCGAGGCGCACTTGGACATCCAAGCATCTGCCTGGGATGCCGACGCAGATGCCGTAGCACAATAACAGTTGTTGTCATAGGGGTCATCGCAGCCCATGGCCTTGCCCATGTCGCTGAAGATGGTGTAGTAGAGACATTTGCTCACACATGTGTGTACAACGTTGTCCAGCTCTCGACTGATGGTGACACTCTCAAAGTCTGCGGACAGAGCGAGGGGGAACAGGTAGAGCCAGAGGCCAAGAAGAGAGATTAAACGTGCCATTTTGTCAAGGCAGTGCCCCTAGAATCAGGGACAAAGATAAAGATTGAGTTCTCACTATGAGTTAATAACAACAACAGACGAGGAGAGTCGACCAGCACCACCTGGGTGGGGTCCCGGTTCTTATGAGTCCCCAAGGACCTCGCCGTAAGACCTCCATCAATGCGGCATATATTTGCGCCGTCCACCAAGTCCTCTGACCTCTCCAAGTCCTCGGGCGTGGTTCATCCTAGCCAGATGAGGTGCAACAGTCGGGCGGGAGTTGCACCCGCCGATAGAGGTTACTGTCCGACATGAAGATACCAGGGGTGAAGACGGCTCATTGGTCATTCCCCCATGATAAAACAGCCCTTTAACCCTAAAACTGCATGAGCTGAAAAGACTTGACTGGGCTAGCAAGCCTAGATGCGACTTTAAAACGACCAAGGCTGCAAGGGCAGGGCCTTGGGCGGGAGGGGCTGTCGAGGCGGCATATCGTGAGATGCAGCGCGGCAATCATGAACAACTTTCACTCGAAGGTTGCTGTAAGGGGTTCAACGGCGAGGCAGCTTGTCCAACTCTGAACAAGATTTTGGATCTTATCGCCCCCAGAGACAGGCGGAAGACTTCCCACTGCGAGAGGATCGCTGTCGACGATCCCAAGGGCGTGACCTTGCAGTAGGGTTACCTGCATGACAGCTCGATGGTGATTGGTCTAGCTTGTGATGAGTCGAGAAATTCCTTCCATACAGAAGCATGCGAGGATGGGCCGTTGCAAGGAGGAAGGACTTGGATCTTCCAGAGGCGCCCAGATGTGGTTTGGAGAGAACGAATGAGGTCAAGCGGTTGTTTGAGCGACATGCCAAGGGACGGACCGAGGCACCTATTGGCCCGTGGTGGAGGAGCTGAGCTGGGTCCCGTGACCCTACACATTTCAGAGGGCGCTTCATTAAGGTGGACTACGGAGGGAGGGAGGCGACGATGAGCGATGAAGGATGAGGAGGATGAGAGCTGTCATCAAGAACCGCGTTGGTAGAGAATTCCAACTGATTCAGTTTGACTTCTCAGCAAGCCATTCCCCAGCCTAACTCTAACCGTTGCATCTCAACGATATGAAGGGTAGTGTGGCGGTCGCGGGAATAAGCAACGAAATAAGGCCGTGCAGCAGCCAAAGGGCTGGCCTGGTACCTGGCCTTGTGTTTCCCTAGGACAAGATGAACAAGACTGCCTACCTATGGATACTGATTCATGTGTTGGGCTTTCTGCAGTTTCCCCTTCATCTTGGGCGCCTGCAGAGGGCGTTTCTGCATGTTTGCTGGCGGGAGATGAGATGAGGACCAACAGAGAATGACAGGCAGGACGCTCCACATACAGGCGGCAACAGGGCGATAGCCTACAGGATACGCGGAAATGTCCCACCAGCGCCAGAGCAACGGATGCGAAAATGACGGGGCGAGGCAAAGGGTATGCGAAAACCGCTCGCAAACTGTGCCGTGCCATGCCATCCAATGCCATGCGCCAACTGCCCTGCACGCGGAACAGAAACGAGCCGAATAAGATGCTGTGGCGCAGTAACACAATGGCGCTTTAGGGAATGGATACAATTGTGGCGGTCTATTGACGACTGAGATTATTTTTATTTTTGGTCTCGTGCTGATCAGGGCCTCTTGGCATCCCGTCTGTGAGATAGAGACAACATCCCGTCTGGCAGTTGCAAGCAGGAGAGGATTCCGCAAGCAGGGGGTCGGCTACGGAAGCCAGTCAGACAAGTCAGCAAGCCGTGATAGGTCCATTCGGTCTTCCCTCACAGAGACCGACGGGTAAGCTGCATCAAAGGAAGGGAAGCGAGCAGTGAGGAGGACCAGAACGCCTTGCCTGAGTTCCACTAGGGCCTGGCAGACTGCGCAGAGGCTTGCGACAAGGCTCGTTAAAGGCACTACAGGCACCAAAGCTGGATAACATGGCTTGTCCAGACCCATCTGGGCTGGATATTTGGCGGGGGCTCGGCCTGGGGCTAGGCTTTGAAGGGAACTGGGATGGATCTAGCTGGGGCTCGGCTGACAGCCAAAGGAATCGGGCTGAGGAAGATGCATTACTACTTCTCATGATGACTGCCCTGTGAAGCTGACTGTTTCCCCTTCTTCTTCTCTTCTTCTCTCTTGCTCTGTTACCGGCCTCTCTGATTCACAACCATCCATACCTAATAATTAATTAGGTAGCCGTTGAGTGCATTCCGGCCGCATCGACGCATTCAGCTGCCACCCTAGCCCCCCACTCCCCCGACAACGCCCACGGGCATGTAGGTAAACACTGTCAGCTGCTTCACGACAACCTTGCTAAGGTCCATCACTGCAGGGCCACAGCATCAATTTTTGAGCTTCATCTTTAACAACCAGTCTCACCACCTACTCCATCGCACAAGCAACCCGCCTCTCCCCCGCCGGTTGGTGCCGAGCCCCGAGCGCGACGTCACTCACTCTTGATCAAACACGAACAATCTCCCCCCAGGCCCCCCTTGTTTCAGAAACCCGGGCAACCGCCCGCGCAACCACTGGCGAACCCCAACTTGCGACCCTTTTGCCGACGATTGCAGAGCGCCCTTTGAGTGCGCATAAACTCCCGCCGTCATGTCTTACAACCGCTTAGGCAAGTCCAATACGTCCATTACCCCTTGATTGTCGGATGCTCCCTCTGTCGCCCTCGCTTGCGTATGCCACAGACGTACACGAGCGTGGCGGAGCATCGACGAACCCAACCCACTCGGCTCCGAGCGAAACATTACCTCTGCGCCTTCAGACACGCTGTCCAGTCTCAATACCTATATTCTAACCTTGGACTCGTGCAGACGACGACTACTACAATAACGAGATGGATCAGCGCTATGGCGCACAGCAACATCGGACGCCGTCGCCAGGGCAGCAGCAGTACGCGCCCCAGCACGGTTACCAGATGGAAGAGAACCCGTTTGACGACAATCGCTACAATCAGTATGGTCACTCGCAGCCTCATCTGAACATGCCCTCGGGCCCCGACCCAAACAGACTAGGGACTCCCAGCGACCGACTCGACCTAAATGCGGCGGTAAGTGCTTGTGCTGCGTCTTTCGCATGGGGATTGCTGGAGCAAATACACTGACGTTGCTTGTAGCAATCCGTCGATAATTTGTCCGGGTATGGCCACGGCGGCGACTACGCTGTCAACCCGCAAGACCACCACGATGCGTACGGAAACCAACCCTACGAGCCTCGTCCGCAAGGCTACGATACCTATGATCAAGGTTACGATCAGCGGTACGACCAAGCTTATGATGATCCGGCCGACCGACCCATGCTGCAGCACCAAGACTCTGATGCGCCTAGCGAGCCATACCAGGACCAGCCTCAGCAGGGTGGAATCAAGCGATGGAAGACTGTGAAGCAGGTCAAGCTCTACCGAGGAAACCTGGTGCTTGATTGCCCTGTGCCTCCAGTTCTTCTTTCGCAGGTTAACCACGGCGAACGTGATGAGTTCACACACATGCGATATTCGGCCGCGACGTGCGATCCCAACGATTTCTTCGACAATGACTTCACTCTCCGACAGAAGCTGTTCAGCAAGCCTCGACACACCGAATTGTTCATCGTTGTCACCATGTACAACGAAGACGATATTCTCTTTGCGCGAACCATGACTGGTGTTTTCAAGAACATTGAGTACATGTGCAACCGACCCAACAGCAAAACTTGGGGGCAAGATGCCTGGAAGAAGATTGTTGTTTGCGTGGTCAGCGATGGCCGAGCTAAGATCAACCCGAGGACAAAGGCTCTTTTGGCGGGCATGGGTGTTTACCAGGAGGGTATCGCCAAGCAGCAAGTTAACGGAAAGGACGTGGAAGCTCATATTTATGAGTACACCACGCAGACACATCTTGCGATCAAGAACGATGTGGTCCAGCTTGTACACGGTCGCCAACCAGTTCAGATCCTCTTCTGTCTGAAGGAGAAGAACGCCAAGAAGATCAACTCTCATCGATGGTTCTTTACGGCATTTGGCAACGTCCTTAACCCCAACATTTGCGTCCTCCTCGATGCTGGTACTCGACCCGGTGGTAGCTCGATCTACCATCTCTGGAAGGCCTTCGACCTGGAGCCCATGTGCGGTGGCGCCTGTGGTGAAATTAAGGCCATGTTGGGCAAAGGAGGAAAATTACTCCTGAACCCTCTGGTTGCTGCGCAGAACTTCGAGTACAAGATGAGTAACATCCTGGACAAACCTCTGGAATCCGCCTTTGGATTCATTTCTGTGCTGCCCGGTGCCTTTTCCGCCTACAGATACGTTGCGCTCCAGAACGACAAGAACGGCCAGGGTCCCTTGGAGAAGTACTTCCTCGGTGAGACGCTCCACGGTGGTAGTGACGCTGGTCTTTTCGAGTCCAACATGTATCTGGCCGAAGATCGAATTCTCTGTTTCGAGCTGGTTACCAAGAGAAACTGCCACTGGATCCTGCAATATGTCAAGTCGGCTACCGGTGAGACTGATGTGCCAGACACGATTACTGAGCTGGTCCTTCAGCGTCGTCGTTGGCTCAACGGTTCATTCTTCGCTGCCCTCTATGCCATCGTCCACTTCCTCGATTTCCTCCGGTCTGATCACACTTTCTTGAGGAAGTTTGCCTTCTTCATCGAGTTCATCTTCAACACTATCAACATGATCTTTGCCTGGTTCGCTATCGGTAACTTCTTCCTGGTCTTTAAGATTCTGACGACGAGTTTGGGAGACGATAACTTACTTGGTCGTACCGGCGAGATTCTGGGTGTCGTCTTCACCTGGCTCTACGGTGTCATATTGATTACATGTTTCGTACTGTCTCTGGGTAACCGGCCTGCAGGGTCTGGTGGACTCTATGCTGCCATGGTTTGGTTCTGGGCTGGCATGATGATGTAAGTGAAGTGTGCTTTCAACTCTGATCTTCCCAAGGCTAACAGTGATCCAGCTACCTTCTCTTCGCTGCAATCTTCATCTCTGTCAAGTCCATCATGGCCGACGTGAATGACGCGGACGGATTCCAAGCTTCCGACATCCTCAAGAATAAGGTCTTTTACATGCTCATCATCTCGGTCATGTCGACTTGGGGTATCTGGTTGATCGCTTCCTTGATCATGCTGGATCCCTGGCACATGGCCACCTCATTCGTGCAGTACATGCTCCTGACGCCAGCCTTTACCAACGTTCTGAACGTGTACGCCTTCTGCAACACACACGATGTTTCTTGGGGTACCAAGGGTGACGACAAAGTGGAGAAGCTGCCCTCTGTCAATACAAAGGACGGCACGGCCAAGACAGATCTTCCCGATGAGGGTGATCTTAACGCGCAGTATCAACGAGAACTTGCTGTTTTTGCCCAGAAGGAGGTGATCGTTAAGAAGGAGCCGACTCCCTCGCAGCTCCAGGAGAAGCAGATGGACTACTACAAGGGCGTCCGCACTGGTGTCGTTCTTATCTGGATGGTGACCAACTTTGCCATCGCCGCTCTGGTGCTCAGCTCAGCCGGCCTGGACAGAATCAGCACCAGCAAGGAGGACAAGGAGGATATCCAGACGCAGCGATCAAACATTTACATGTCTATCGTGCTCTGGAGTGTGGCAGGTTTGAGTGCCTTCAAGTTCCTCGGCGCGATGTGGTTCTTGGTGGTGCGCATGTTCCGAGGTGTCTAAGGTGGACGGAGTGTGCGGTGTTGGCAGGGATCATCGAGGAGATCTGGATCCCCTTGACATTATACCCCTCTTACGACTATAGCGAATGCTGGAAGCAGAACTGGAAGCGGATGGTTGGATCAGCGTGTGGGTACACTTTGATGCCATGATTACTTGTATATGTGGAAGATGGTAGGAACGGCGTTAGGCGGAATGTTAAACATTATCTTTTAGATGCGCATATGTCGGGATGGTCTCATGATGACTCGAACCCGTCTTATCCATTCAGTGGCCTGTCAACAAGAACGTGAGGGTGGTTTGTTTTGTGAGGTTCTGTGATGTTAGGTTGTAGGTAGCCGGATTCATAAAAGTCCGGCAGCCATTTATCATGACTCCAACCCGCAGCTTCAATCTCTGCAACTCAACAATGTCACGCACCGCAGGACTCTTTAACTGTCTAATCCGCACACATCACATCACATCGCGAAAGAAGCTCCAGCGCGTCCGGCGCGCAGCCCAGCAGCTCAATGTGGACTGGCTGCTGGTGCGCAGCGGCGGATCGCCAGGCATCATGTTCGCCGAGGGCCGCGACGAGGCGGGGCTGACCGAGTGGGTGGCGAGCGTCCAGGCACTACGGTACAAAGATTTCCGATGCATCGCGAAGCCTGCTCCGGTGGAGGAGACGGGCAAGAGAGCGATGATGGGGTTTGACGAGACTGAGTCTGTGGCGGAGTTTGCGAAGGAGATGGAGGGGAGGGGGTTGGGGAGGTGGTGGAGGAGGGCGATGGGATACGAGAATGGTGGATGAAGACTTCAATTGGCTATTGATGCGCGGTTTTTTTTTATCGTTGGTGATGGGATTTACGAGGGCAACGCGTGGTGCCGCGCGGCCTTGAGGGACGTTTGACAGACTGAGGGGATCGCGACGAGGCTAGTTTCTTGGTCTGTGTTTCAAGAGGTGAGCTTGTTTACTGGTTCAAGAACGATGCTTATACGAGGTTAGGATTGAGGCGGAGTAGATGATCGGTCTTGAAAAGATGGTATCACTAGGCCAGCTGGGAATTTGGCGCCCAGTGTATAAAGGCGTACACTGCGGGTTGAACCCGGGTGCCACTTCTGGAGGAGCGCACATACATGCATTCACGACATTCGTTGCAGCGGGCCAGAGCCATGTCGACGGATCATGGCTACTAGGAGAGGTCCAAGGTATACTGGTGACATCTCGCTTGCCTATATACTTGCTCAAATATGGACAATCTATACATCCAGCTTCTCTGAACCTTCAGCTCCTTCAGCTCCGGCACTCTTCCAAACGTGTTCTGGGTATACCCTCAAGCACTCCTCACACTCTCCACATCCCTCGCAACCTGGATCCTCCCACAGCCCTTCCCTTCGATCGATCCTCCACGAGGCAGGCCTCTCCCCAAATGGCCCCGTCTTCAGATCAAACCTGTCCGCAGCAGCGGGAAACTCCCTCCAGTAGCCGCCATCCTCCCTGTTTGTCAGGGTATAGACGTGCACGCCCATCTCGCGCCCCGCGGCGATTGACTTTTGGAAGCATACCCTTGGGCGCTGGGTTTCTGCCTGCCTTTCGATGTCGTCGAGGTAGATGACCTTGAGGTTCTTGTAGGTGCCGGCTTTGATCATGGCCGCGATGGCTGCGTCGGTAAAGTCCATCATGACATCGTCGTCTAGTTGGAGCCAGTCGTCACCATTGCCCGGCTCTCCCCAGATCATGATGACCTCAAGATTCTCTGGCAGGAACCCATTACACCAATAGTCGACGTACGCTTCAATGCTTGGCCTCGAGTCAATTTCTGCCATGGCTAGCAGGTCGATGTCGGATATGCCCACGGACAACTGTCTCATGCCGGGGAAGGAGTCTCCTATCTGGTCTGGCAGATAGACGCCGCATCTGTATCCATGAAGGCCCGTCGGCCTGTAAAAGGTCATCTTTCGGAACGTGTTAGGGTAGTTCCTACTTAGTGCCTCGGGGATCGCATCCGTGTCATCGCATTGGGTCCAATCATCGAGGCCCCGGAGAGTCATAGTCTTCAGATCCTTACCGACGCTCAGGAAAGGATCGTAGAATATCTGTAGGCCTTGCGCGCGGTCGATGTAAATGTGCTGGATGGCTGACGAACGGGGTTCGAGGCGGTAATTTTCCGTTACGGCATCCGGGTGATCGTTGCCCTCGTCCTCCCATTCTGGATAGAGGTCTCTTATGTACACGCTGTGGATGTTGGGGAGGTTGAGAACAGCTGCAAAGTCGAGGAACTCTAACTGGAGTTCATCGGGCTTGTGATCCTCTTCTGGCACTCTCGGCACCGTCGAGACGCCGATGGCAACGTTGCGTAGTGACTGGAAGCCTGGCGGCCACCTCCCGCTGTCCATGCTCCACGATACGGCCTTTGCCATCCATCGGAGGCTCGTATGCATATACCGTTCTTTTTCTTTGGCGAACCTGATGCTGTGCAGTCTGGGGCATGAGGCGATCAGGAGCAATTTGAGGAAACCGTCCCCTCCGGTCTCAAGCTCGTTTCTCGCAGCGTCAAACTCGCCTTCGGGTATATTCCACCATTGCTTCGCCATTGAGAAGAAGCCCATGGTTTCTTCTCTTCCTAGATTTGACTCGATAGGCTCTGCATCAGCGAGTCGTGCCAGACCTGTCACGCTCACATCCCAAGCTCGCCATTCCTCCGAGCTACTCCGATTACCCCAGAGCTCCAGCTCCCGCACATGCCAGAGCTCGACACTGCAAGTCTCTGCACCCCTGAGAAGCTCGAGCACATTCTCAGGTTGGAGGTCGGATACGATGCTGTGGGCAGCGCGGTGGCGGTCAAGAATTGGTTGGGAGTGACGGTGGAGCTTGGAGCAGGTGAGGGCGAGTGAGAGATGCGACGATGGGTGAACGTAGCCGATGATGTGAAAGAGGAGCTCAGTTGAGAGGCCGAGGAGGCCAGGCTGAACGGCCTCCATGATTGCATGCTCTTGCGAAGTTGTAGTTTGCGCGCTCAATTGTGATTAAATAGAACCATTTGCGGCGTAGTGAGTGTTGGTTGCCTATCTATTAGTGGGCCGATTCGCAGGCATCAGCCAGCCTTCCAGTTTTGAGCTGGTGATGCTTCACAATGGCGGTTTTGAGGTTTGAGCACGTGAAATAGTGGGAAACATTGAAAAACCACGGCAGTTAAGTAATGAATAAACTCCTTGTTGCGGACTGAGTTAGCTACTAATCTTTGTCAGGTCCTGCAAGTCACATCCAGCTTAGCCCAAGCTCTGCTCTCCTCTCGTCTAGCCTCTCTAACAAGTACGCTTTGGTACCCCTTATCGGTAGGAGACGAGGCTAAAGTAGACTGATTCATCAAGTACAAGAAAAGAAAAAACACAAGATCCCTGACTGGCTTCTCAGATCTCACCAAGGTCAGCGTACCGGAAGTTGGTGTTGGTCCTCATGGCCTCGTTCGGGTCGTTTGCTCGCAGGTATCGTAGAGCGTCTCGGATCTTGACGAGTCGCTGCTGCCCCCATTCGAAAATGTTCAGGACACATTTGTGGAATCTGATGTGGTGATCTGGATCCTGGAGCAGGAAGCTCTTGGCCTTGTACATGCCGTACATGCCTTCGTCCATTCGGTAGGTGACAAAGAGTCGGGCTTCGGTGCCGTTCATGGCGATGCTGAAGGCGACGTTGTTGAGCTCGGGGGAGAATGGACCGGTGACTTGATGGACTCGGCGCTCGAGCTTGTTGAAGAGGGCAACGCAGCCGGCTGAGCTGGCGAGGCACGTGTTGGAAGCTCCCCACAGGGAGCCCGTCGAGGTTGGACCATCACCCTGAACTTCGATCGTAAAGAAAGGGTAGAGGCAAGCCCGGGTGGCTTCTGCCTCGAAAAGGGTCTGCTGCTGCTTCTCGGCATCGGAAAACACGTCGAGGCTGTAGCCATACAGCATGGCGGGGGTTGGGGGCCTGGGACCCTCGATGCTCTCCCGGTGAGGGACGACTCCGTAGCACATGGTTTGGTCTCTGACGCCCTGGACGCGGCTGCTGGGCGGAGGGGTGAAGAGTGCTTTGAAGTACTCCTTGATCCGAGCGGATGAACCAGACTCCTCCAGATTATGCAGCAGTGCATCACCGTTGATTCTCTCCGGGGCAATGCCGGGAAGATCCCTGGCCTGGTTCATCACCCACTCACAGATGTATTTGACCACTGGAGAGACCTGGCTAGTGGCCTGGAGGGGAGAGAGGTACCAGATGTTATGCATGCGAAGGAGATGGCGGTCATCATGTTGCCCCAGGACGCCGTGTCTCTGGGTCATCGCCCCGACCGTGTGGGTGCAGTGATGCTGGGGCTGGGGAGCATCTGAATGGGACAGTTGAGTTTCGTTGTCGTCAGTGCGACTCTCCTCGTAGCGGATCATCCGGAGGTAGCTCTCAGAGTCACTGACTGACCCGTCTCGCTTGGGCTGCATGTGGTCCTCTTTGCCGCGGGTGCCCCGAGAGTCGCTGGTTTGCGACCTAAACATGGCCTGCTTTTCCCTTGTAAGGATGTGAAAAGCCGGGTGCGAGTGTTGCGTTGGGGATGATGTGAAGGTGTGAAGGTTGATGGACTGGGCTGAATTGTCGAAAATTCGAGTGTTTGTATACTTGCCTGGTCATCATTCACCTAGGAGGCTAGTGCTAGTCATAGTGAAAACAATAGAAGGTGAATGGAGCATCCATATTCACTCTCATGTATGCTGTAAGCCATGGATTAGCGTGGCAACCCCCCCTTGATTGTTTCTATGGCAGCAATTATGCTGATAGGCTTGACTCTACGAAGCAAGGAGCTGGCGGTGAGAAAAGACGATCAGGCTCTGTCGAGACGAGATGTTACCAAGCGACAAGGCCTTCCGTCGACAAGGAGTTGTGTCGGTAGTTGATGGTCTGAGAAGAAATGTAGTTATTATTATTGGCGTCTTGATGGTTGGGAAATAACAAGATATGTCCCAAAAGCCCCGATGGTATGTGTTGAAAATCCAAAGTACATGACCTCCTATTTCTTCCCATCTAATTCTGTGCAAAAAAGTCGTCCTCATTACATTATAGACATATGTCCAGTACCTCGAGCCGTGAAGAGTCACAACGAAGTTCCTTCCTTAAGGATAAATCTAATCCGTTTCCATCCTGCTATGACTCGTATCTTGGATACCATCGAGGGCCGCTACTCTCAATAACCTCGATGGCATCTCGAATCTCCCGAAGCCGATCATTCTTGCCCCAGTCGATGATGCTCTGGATGTAACGATGGAATTTCCTGTAATGCGATGGATTCTCGAGGACAAAGCTTTCGGCCTTGTAGACGTGGTCTCGCGTCTCATCAAACGCAAAAGTGACGTAGATACGTGCAACTGCGCCGTTCATGGCGATGCTGAAGGCGGCGCTGTTTATCATTGTGGACGCGTCGCCTCGCTGGCGGACGGCAAGACGCTGGTTGAGTCTGTCGAGCATTCTGACGCAGATGGATGAGGCAATCATGCACTCGTTGGTTGCCTTGTGCATACATCCGTCAGATCCAAAGCCATGGCCTTGCATCTGGACTGTCAAGAACGGGTAGAACAGGCTTGTCTTTGTGGCCTTTCCATCCTCGATGGCCCAGCTCGGTATACCATTTGGACGATGGAGCGCAGCTTCTCGGTATCCGTACATGACGTCTGGTGCTGGGGCCTGGATTGAGAATCGGCTATCCATACGACGCATCAAGTGGTGATAGATAGGCTTGCCACTATCGCTATGCAGTAGGAGCTGTTCCCCTGGGAACAGGGAAATGCCTGACCCTTGAAAGTAGAGGCGGATATCTTCACGTGTCGAACGCTCCCAAAGCGTGTGTAGTTCATTGCTATCCCGAATGCTTCGTCTCGATGGTGGATGACTTCCTACATGTCTATTCCCCAAGTCGGCAAGGAGACGAGAAACGGCATCGGGGACTCTTAGGTGAGTCGTATATGGGTCGAGCAGGAGAACACCGTACCAAAGTAGAGGATATCGATCGTCGGCGTATTCAGAGAATGTCTCGTGCTCGTCTGAGCTCCCAGCCTTCTCGAGAGACTGGTCATCAGGGAGCACTGGAGACGGCCAGCGGGTCAGGTTAGAGTTGCTGCTTTGGCTTAAATGAGAGCTGTGGGCGGACAAGGTCCGGGACTCTTGGGAGAAAGAGATCACCGGGCTGACGATGTCTGACGACTCTGGGGGAGACTGGTCCATCTCTGAGAGGGAGGATAGTAGCGCCAAGGGAGGGGGGTGAAGTAGGTAGAGGTGACTGGCTGAGATGAAGAAAGGGAGAGTCGAAGAGGGAAGGCAGTTGTATTTGACCTGAAAATGTGTTCTTTATTATAGTTGGAGCCCGGCCCTTGATGGGTTAACTGAGCCAGAAGATCTTGTTTGACCTGGTCCTGCCTGGGGAAATATGCAAAAGTACGCATTCGAACATCAATCTTGATTGCCATCAAAGAATGATACCCATTTTCATTGTTCTGGGTGGACAAACAAGATAGGTTGCGGTCTAGGCAAATGCGGTGTTGCACACGAGTTGCGCGGATCAAATTAAGTTCACGCCTTAGATAGGCCTTTGACTAAAGCTTTCTTTAAGTTCATTGAAGCATTTAGACCAGGCCGTTTTCTTTTATGATGATAGTAATCAAGGAGCGATCCTAGCTCTCAACCTTAACATCATCGCCACGATCATGATTCGCGATACGTTTGCTTCGAGGCATCAACACAACAAAGCGTAATTGGTTTAGTGGTAAAATTCTCCGTTGCCATTCGAGCAGCGTCGGGGAGCCCTGGGTTCGATTCCCAGATTACGCACTAAAAGGCGCATTCCATGCACCAAGCCTTCTTTTTTGGTGTCGACTCTTCTTTTTGGTGGAGTTGTAGGACTTTGTGGGTTGGCCAGCCTATGACCCCTCCGGATCAGATGAAACGGGGCCGTGGGATCCGCTCCGCAAATTTAAAGGCAGCTAGAACAAGGCGGGATGCGCAGGGATTGCATGCTGTTGGTTGGGATGCGAGAAATGTTGGTTGTTGGATGAAGGAACAAGAATTAACCGTATGACTCATGCATAGACAAGGAAGGGCGGACAAATGAGGTTCTGCCTGTTTGTTCACGGATCTTTGGACATGGTTGAAGTAAAGATCAGAGGCATCGGTGAGAATGGGCCACTTGCTAGTTTAGGAAGTGACCGATCTCAGATAATAGAATAGAGGCCGTCAACCTGCCTGCTGTTCTTTCAAACTGAGGTGCCTGGGTGAAGGCTATTATTAGGCCTCTTTGCCAGCAAATCTCCAACCCAAATCCATCAGAGGATCACTCATGCGGATGCACTGAAACTACAGAAATTGTTTCAGCCATACACCAACAGACTTCGCCCCCCTCCAAGGACAGGGCCCTTACATGCTGCACTGACAACGGCCCCAGTAGATAAATCCTGTCAAGCGCTAAGCGCCGCTGTCATTGGGCAATGTCGCTGCAATCTTCACCCCCTGGTATAAACTGTTGGCTTAGACCCTGTCTACTTGTTGGTCCAACATGACGATCTGATCCTGCGTTTGTATAAGAAGGCCTCAAAGCCTCAGTTTTGATGTTTTCTGTCATCCGCCCTCCTTCTCTCCACCAACTCAACCTCCAAACAAAAAAACAGCCATGCAGCCCAAGTTCCTCTCCCTCCTCGCCGTTATGGCTTCTACGGTCCTCGCCGAGGTCAAGCATGTCGAGGTCGTCCACGTCTTCCAGACCCTCAACGTCCGAGCCCCAGCCATGGGCTTCACGCCTCACAAGCGCAACACCCAAGACCTGTTTGTCCGCGCCAAGGACGACGATGAGTGCGCCAGCTCCGTCCTCGACCTCCTCAAGGACATGCCGACACCCACGGGCGACCTCCTGGACTGGTTCCTGAGCGACGTCCCCACCGCTGACCCCTGCAAGCTCACCATCGCCGCCTCGCTGTCCAAACCCTTGGAGACCTATCTTACAAAGCTTGGAGACTATCTCGTCAGCGTCAACGACGATGCCGAGGAGATTGCCAAGGAGTGCAGCACCATCAACGCAGATGCGGGAGGCCTTGTCCCTGAATGCTCCGGCGGCAAGGGCAGCATGATCTTTACCGATGCCAGCACCACAAGGACTGCGTCCCTGGAGTATGTTACTGTCGGTGGTAGCGGTAACGCTGCTGCTCCTCGAGCTACTGGCATGGTCGGTGTTGTCGCTGCTGCTGCTGCTGCAGCTGCAGGTGCCGTTATGGCCCTGTGAGCGGAAGCATCTTTTGTGGGAGTTTCTGAAGTTGGATCTTGGAAATCTGTATACGATTCTGGGTGGGAACTGTGTTTGTGGTCCTGTTAGCATGATATCCCGTGCAAGCGCTGCACGACCGAGCAAGATACAATCAGTTTGTCAGCTTTATCTCATGACGTGGTGCTACGTTGTATCATACCGGTTGTTGTGCATATATCGTCTCAGTACACCCGCGTAGGGCGCATCGTACAAAGGGGTACCCATGTTTGCTCCCGGTGATTGTCAGCCTCCGTCCCGCCAAGGCGAAGTCAATCAATCGTATACTGAATGCAATCTTCCTTCACTATTTATCCAACACAGCGGACCCTCTTTGTTGCTACACCCAGCATGGACGTCATGGGGAGCGTCCCGCCAGTCAATGCCTCCGGCGGTAGAGATGAAACGCTTGGTGTGTCGTCTCATTGTATCGTTGATCAGGATGGTCACTGATGACATCAAGAACAAAGGAGAGTTGGCTGAGTTCTGATTGCTTCATTCAAAGGCTGGCATGTTTGCAATTTGTTGATTGTATGCTAGTTACAGGGCAGTTGGAGAATATCCAGGACCCCTGCGATGTTGGAGTGTCCGACGGAGAGGTTATTAGAGAAATATCCAATAAAAGTCGTAAGGAGACCGAGTCCATAATGTACGGGTGAATAGGTGGGTAGATAATATCAAATTTCCTATAACGGCAATCAATCGTCCTTGGGTCTTTGTGCGTAAACCACGTAGCTGGAACAGATGTCAGTAACCTTCAGACAATCCACACAAGCAGGCTTGTCAAGTTCACTTACTAGGGCCAATATCCGTGCATTCTTGGGTTCTTGATCTCCTTCCTCAAAAATGCGAGAAACACAGTTACTTCGGCGTCGGACCAGCCAAGGCCTTTTTGAAACATCCTCGTCACCATGGCCTCTAGCCCGCTGAGGAGGTTCTCCATCTCCCAGGCGCCAAGAATCTTCATTCGTGGGTCCTTGGGCCATGGGTTGAATGGCAACTTGAAAACCTTTTCGGTCACGTTCTGATAGCCTCGCTCCTCGAGCCAACCCTTCCACTTCATGGGGTCGGTAAGACTGGCGCCGAATTTGGCGGAGGCCGTCTCCATCATGCCTGAGAATTTGCGTAGGTAGCTGTCCTCGGGGATCGAGTCATCGTCGCTGCCGAGTAGACCGACGATGGCCTGGAACTCGACCCAGCCTCCGGGCTTCAAGTGGCTGATGGTGCGCGTTAGTAACATGAAAACCAGTCGGATTTGTAGAGTTTAACGCACGTATATGTTTGGTCGATGAGCGCCGGCCAGTCTCGAATAGCGAGAAGTAGGTCTCGCGCAAAAACAAAGTCAAAGCTGTCCTCCTTCCACGTCCATTCTCTCTCAATGTCATCGAGCTCAAAGCGGCAGTTTGGTGGTACCCTGCGGGGTCAGTCAGCTACTATGCCTGTTGGTGATGACTCTTGTTGATGTATCCATACCACTCGGGTTGTGTTGGGGCAACATCAGTACCAATGACCTAGTCTGATAAGCATGGATGGACCAAAATGAATAGTGAGAAATAATATCTCACCTCGGCGGCAGGATATTCCTCAGCCATTTCAATAGACCAGATTCCTATTCCCATCAGTTTGGCGTTCCAGCTTGAGTCCCAGCCAGGATAGGACGGACCTGTTCCGCAGCCAAGATCTAGGATCTTTTGGGGATCGGTGATGGGCGCTAAGTGGCGTTTCTTTCCAATCAGGGCACAGTACTTGGTGTGACACATGTCGATGCGGTCAAGCTCGGCCTCGTCCATAGGGAGACCATATTCTAAAGGCGTAAAATGCAGTCAGCATGATTCCCCTCACCGCTTGACTGGAAATTCCTAGCAGAGTCGGTGTTTGAGCGCTGACCTTCTTTGCCATATACGGCGTAGGTCCTTCCTCCTTCAACAGTGCCGTTCAATACAGATGATGTCAAGGACGTCAAAGACGATCTATCGCTCTGGTCATCGTGAACCTAAACAGGAGGTGAGTGTTGGTTAGCGGGTCGTTCCATTGCAGGTGGAGATTTTACACCATGACCGGGAAGTGTATGGGGGCTCCACGTGGTAGCCATGGCCAACAGATGCATCAATTTGGAAGCTCTAAGCACCCACGATACACCAATGCTTTGAGGGAGACATGGGGTATAAGGTTTACCGGGGTTCACTGACCTCATCATCATCGATGCTTGGCTGGTTCTATAATATACTCATGGTTAGCAGCTATTATTTCCCATGTTTCAGGACCATATTGATCAACCGAATCCGAAAATGGGTAGATATCTGTGCTGCACATTCGCTAATCTATTCAAGGGAGGAACGTACACTATCAGGTTGGATGAACGAGTCATCGTCCTCACGAGGAACTGGTGAAGACATTGTGATTGTGGGCCGGGCCCAGGGGGCAGGGGTGGGTGACGCGCTGCCGATGTGACAGGTTCCGCGTCTTGAAACTGTCGATCAGGAGCAAAAGACGCCAAAATATATCCGAGAAAAGAGGTCCAGACAGAAGCGGATGCGCGCTTGCTCTCTATTGTT
Source organism: Fusarium solani-melongenae (assembly GCA_023101225.1). Lineage (NCBI taxonomy): Eukaryota > Fungi > Ascomycota > Sordariomycetes > Hypocreales > Nectriaceae > Fusarium > Fusarium solani-melongenae. The sequence goes on along the minus strand of CP090038.1, from coordinate 1,034,316 downwards.
GGTTGCGAGAGTGAAAATGGCGGCGTTTGTCGATGGAGAAGGGCGGGACAGTCAGAGTCAAGCGAAGATCAGGGTTGCCAACGGAGGATATGCTGGTAAGCCGATACAATCGTGATATAGTGATTCCTGATAGTTGCATTTCGCCTCCAACTTTGGAAGGTGCCAGCCGCTCCCTCCACTGGGGACCGCTGCTGCCCTCTAACCGACCCCTCCTGCTCGTGCTCCGGTCCGGCTGTCCCGCTAAACCGGGCCCGGTAAGCTCGCGACGGGCCGCTGAGAGTCTGGATCTCGGAGTGCATGAGAGCAGCCCTACAGTGGTGGCTTTTTGATGTTTTTTTCGTTTCTCTACATTGATACACTCGAAGATGACCAGGTGTCAAACCCCAAATTCCTGGAACCGGGCAGTCGGGTCAGGATCTTCTCGTGACGCTCAAGTTCCCAGACGCTCGGTGTTCGTGGCTTGGCATGGCCAGATTTCCAGACGCCAGAAAACTCTCCATCCCTTCTCATTGGCCTCGCTACGATGTACCTGGCAGGATACTGTCCGCCTCTACCGCTATCGACCCATTCCCCGGTGTATCGCTTCAAACCTTTCACGTGGAACCCCGCCTCTTGCACTCGCTTTGTTGAATATTCTCAATTACAGCATGCCGCCATTGAGATGGTGGGAATCCCTCCACCTCCCCTCCGCCCACCGCTCTCTGGCGTATCTACCTTTTAGGGTCGTCCACTTGTTGCTCGTACATACTCTTTGCTGTTGTTGTACATACCTTTCCTAAATACCCTTTCTCCACCCTCCATCTTCATCAGCGTCCCCGTGTTTGAAGCTTTAGAACCACAGCGGCACGTTCAAGTCACTCATCCGCAATGGCTAATCCCAAAGTGAGCAAGGCCCTTGAGGAGGCCCGGAAGCTTGTTGCCGATCTGGAGTCGTACGAGGACAACCCGATCAACCACCAGGCCATCATCAAGCAGACTGAGCGCGTCCGCAATGCCTTCCAGGAGCCAATCGACCTGGTGACTCGATTGTTCGAGGACCTCAGTTTGGGAGGTGCTTTTCACACCATCCTGGGTATCCGTGCTTACCATGCTATGCCCGAGGATGGTAGCTCCATCACTGCTGAGGAGCTGGCCCGGATCACCAACGTCGCCCCCACGGTTATCCACCGCACCTACCGTGTTGCCGTCAACCATGGGCTATTCAAGGAGACGGCCCCAGACACTTATGCCCATAATGACCTCTCTCGTGCCCTCAACCCCAAGGCTCTTGGCTCATTCTTTATGATCACTCTGGAGTTCACCCGTGCCTGGATTCATCTCCCCGAGTACCTCAAGTCGCATAAACCCGATGATGTCTTTGACCTGACCAAATCTCCTGCCGTGTATTCGGTTGGAAAGGAGCATCTCGGCAAGTCGTATTACGAGCTGCTCGAGATTGACCCTGACCCGGAGCGCCGTGAGGTCTGGAACGCCAACATGTTCATGGTTGATCAACTGATGCCAGTCACCGGAATGTTCCCCTTTGCGTCCCTTAAGGAGGAGGTCGAGAACGATCCGGAGCGCCCATACCTCGTCGACATCGGTGCTGGTCGTGGCCAGTCGTGTTTCGCTATCAAGAAGCAGATTGACGGTGTCTTTGATGCCAAGTTTATCCTGCAGGACCTGCCTGGTGTCATTGATAACCTGAAACCTGAGGAGTATCCTGGCTTTGAGCTCATGACCTACGACGCTTTCACGCCGCAGCCTGTTAAGAGTACGTACCTAATCTTGGAGAAATAACCATGTCTCTGGTGAAGACTCCCTGCTAACCGTTTGCTGCAGACGCCCACATCTATTTCATGCGCCGTTTTCTCCATGACTTTTATACCCCAGTCTGCACCGAGTTTGTCAAAAACACAGCCTCGGCCATGGGCCCCGACTCGCGTCTCATCATCTGCGATATGCTGGTCCCAGACATGGTCGAGGACCACGAGAACATGGACCTGTACTGGCTCGACTTTGCTCTTCTGTGCATGACGGGACAGGAGAAGAAGAAGGCCGATTTCGAACAGATATTTGAGGCTGCTGGCTTGGAGCTCGTCAAAATCTACCCCTCTGCTTATGGACGGACAGTGATGCTTGAGGCTAAGCTGAAGCAGTAGTTAGCAAGGATGGCTCTTGGACAATGATGTAATGAGGGTAATGAAGAATCAAACAAACCACAAAGACAACACAGGAATAGTCGTCTCTTGATGCACTCGATCATTCGTCACCAGGTCAAGCCTCGATCATGTTGTTGCAATATGTAGAAAGAACTCCACGTAACGAGAAAGCTAAACAAATGGTCGCAATGACCTCTGGGACAAAGTGTATTGCCTTCATGAGCGGTATGTATTGGGTGAGATGTGAAAGGAAGAGGGGGAGCGGGGGCCGATGCAACTGAGCACTGACGGACAACTTGAAGAGGCCTGGAGTTGTCTTAGCTCACGTAATCAAGAGGCCTGCTTTGTGTAACAATAGCAATCTTGCCATTGGATGAAACCGTTAGTATGGTCCTATTCTCTTGTGTCTCGGGCCAGGCCGGCCACGAGGTGGAAGGGGTTTCCTTCCAATGGGCGCTATCCACAACGAAATCCCTAACACACGTGGCTCACAAACCACCAGGCTCACAAGGATCGGGCTTGGCAGGAGAATAATAAATGTGTAAATGGGTTGTGCAGTAACAGTTTACCTTTCGGTGAATTCTGTTATTAAGTTTTGCATAGCCAAGGGAGCGACAATCCGCTGGACGGATTATCTCCCAGCTCCTCACGATACAGGATGCATAGGTGTACAACTGCCTAAAAGTATATTTTAGTCCAGGAATTCGTCTCGTCAAATCATAGTTAAAAGCTACGGAGAGAACTTGCTTTGGCGTTGGGCTCTTGTGAGTGAAGATGAAACGAAACCTTGCTGCGCACGCACAACTCGTAGAACTATAAAATGACATCTTCCCAAGCCTTTAATCTTGGCACATATTTACGAATACGTCAGCCAAAAGGTCCTCCGTGAGAGCCTTGACATGTTTGGGATTCTGGCTCCATATTTCACCGCAAGATCCCTGGAAACTTGACGTGTTGGTTGAAGCAGGCCGCAAGTGTTTCAGTCGAACATGGATGTAGCATCCTTCGTATAGAAATAAGGTTTACTATTATGCATGAGGGAAATATTATACTCTCCGGGACCAACAGACATTCGCATTGTGGCCTGCTTGATGTAACCCGACTGGTGGACGGATGCAATGTCCTCGTCACATGTGAGTGATGGGTCTGAAAAGATCCTCGGGCATACCGACGGTGTAGATAAAAGCTTGGAATTGCAACGCTCTGAAACGTACCGGAAGTCGAATCGGCGGGTTATCATGTCTGTATTTGTTAGGTGGTAGTGGTGGCCAGTGTCAACAGAGGTCAAGATGCAGAGGAGCCGTACGAGCTGGGCGCAGCGACATTCTTATTTAGAGAGTCTCAACAAGTCATTGGCGCTCGTAACCGAAAAACATGCCCTACATAAGCGCCGTCTGACAGTTCTATTAGGCTTGATATGGCGGCTATGCGTGTAAACCTAGGGCCATCAGCCCATGCGGGCAACTCTGACATAAGCCTGGGTCAGATTTGGGACTTTGTCCCCCGGTTCTTCTGCTCTTCTCGAACCCATAAAATGGCTGACGGGTCTCTCCCCCGGTCTCCCGAGGCCGGGGTTTCGACTGTTGGCCTGAAACGTTGCTCCTATCGTATGATTTTGGTAGATACGCGGCTTGGAATGCGGTGCGAAAAGTGCTCTATTTAGATGATGGTCCATCCAGCTGGTAGTCTCACCGCAGCACGGGATTGACAGCTCCGGGTATCTACTGTTTCTTCTTTGAGCATAGTGATTATACGTTTTTGCAACCATGACCTCTCCGATCAGAGTTGCCGTTACCCAGGCAGAGCCTGTGTATCTTGACTTGGCGGCCTCGGTCAAGAAGGCTTGCGAACTCATCGCTGAAGCCGCGCAGAATGGGGCTAAACTTGTCGCCTTCTCCGAGTGCTGGCTCCCGGGGTATCCTGCGTGGATTTGGTAAGTGGCTGAGTTTTTCAACTTCCCCTGCAGCTATTTGTCACCATGTCTATGATTGCTTCTTCTAACACTTGTATTTGCCAAGGGCCCGGCCGGTCGATTTCGAGCTTCAGACTCGATACATTTACAACTCTCTGCCGCTAGAGTCTGAGGCAATGGAGTTGGTCAAGGCTACTGCCAAGGAAAACTCAATTGCGGTCGCCCTCGGCTTCTCCGAGCGGAGTCCGTCCCACAGCATCTACATCTCTCAAGCCATTATATCTCCCCAGGGAGAAGTAGTGATGTACCGACGAAAGATTAAGCCTACGCACATGGAACGCACGCTTTTCGGTGATGGCTCAGGAGCGGACCTGAATAATGTGGTAGAGGTCGATTTTGGGGCTGAGCACGGTAAGATCAAGGTTGGATGCTTCGCCTGCTGGGAGCACACACAGCCACTCTTGAAATACCACAGCATCTCGCAGGGCGAGGCAATCCACATTTCCATGTGGCCTCCGATCGATCCGTCAGCCGGCGTCGACCATCCAGGCCTGTGGAGTATGACTGCAGATGGCAGCCAGAACCTGTCACAGACGTATGCCATTGAGAGCACCACCTATGTGCTTCACAGCACTTCGGTGTGCACTCAGAAGGGTATCGAGACGTTGAAGACTCAGGATGGTCTCGCTTGTCGTCAACCTGGTGGAGGTCATAGCTGTGTTATTGGGCCTGATGGTCGACGTCTGACTGCGCCACTTGGCGATGGGAGTCCTGATGAAGAAGGGATTGTATATGCCGATCTTGACCTCACAAAGGTCGTAGCAACTCGAGGCTTTTTGGATATTGTCGGACACTACAGCAGGCCGGATTTGTTGTGGTTGGGTGTTGACAGAGAGCAAAAGGAAAATATCATTGCAAAGCAGCACAAAGCCGCCGAGCAGGAGGTTGTACAAGGATAGCAAGCACGCAAGCCAGTATCTCATACCATCTAAAATTCAATTGGTGCGGTATACGCGTCTCGGCGGCTATTTTGCGAGCGCTGCAGGAACAGACTGAAAATCTGCCTACTAAGGCTGCCCAGGCTGACACTCCGCCTTTCGGGCTGACTCAGAGGCCAAAGTTGAATGGAATCAAAGATCCTCTAGCCACAAGGCAGACGAGGCCATCTTCGGCATCTGCGATATTCTAAAGTCTAACGGCGAGCCCGGCCAGGCCCACGTTGGCTTAGCTTGCTTATAGAGAGCTAAGGCAACAGTGATGAATGGATGGCACGCCACATGACAAGGAATGGATATAATTAACCTCTTGTCTGATTTATACACTTCAGCTTGAATCCTTTGCGCATTGAGGCGACATGATACGTTACGTTGACGACTAATCTGAGTAGAAGACTCAGCCATAAGACCCAAGCTTCAGTCGAGATGGGATTGTATAAACGGCTGGTCTGAGAACCTCGAAAATTTCAACTTATCAGACATCCAACTTAAACCGTCTGATCAGGCACCATGGCGACCTCAGAAAGAACATTACAGCAGACCAAGCCGTGGCACTTGGTCAGGGCAAGGCACGAGAGCCTCTTCAGCCCTCACCAGCGATACTGGTATCAGAATGTCGGATACGTGCTGGGGTCGCTTCTCAACAGCTCTGGATACGCCCAAATGAGCCAGATCAACATCCTTCACCGCTTCGCAAACCTCGTAACACCACATCTGGGCTCTGCATTTCGCATAGGACTGCCACGATGGAGAAGCTTCATGACGGACGATTTCACGCCTGTGCAATTGAGCTGGGACTTTCACACAGGCACTGAGAAACCGACTATTAGTTATTCTATCGAGCCGATCGGACTGGATGCCGGCACGGCTGCGAATCTACAAAACGCTAGGGCCGCGGAAGACTTCAAGAAGGGTCTGTTGGAAGCCTTCCCAGAGACCAACACTACTCTGTTCGAACACTTCCGTTCATGTTTCGACCAAATGTGGATAGGGTGTGGTCCAGGTCATCAGTCCACTATGTTCTGGGGATTTACGCTTGAGGAGAACGCAATCACGAACAAAGCTTGCTTTTTCCCGGGCGCCATGGCGCGAGCAACACACCAACCCACGCTGGCCGTGATTCGAGGTGCAGTTGAATCCGTCCCTGGATATAGTCAAGGGAAGCTGGCTTCTTTCAAGCCTTTTGTCGACTATGTGAGTCAGCGTCAAGAGCTGCGTCTTGAGATTGAGATGTTTGCACTGGACTTGGTTAAGGAAGATGAGTCGAGGCTGAAAGTTTATTTTCGGGATAGAAGGACAAACTTTGAGGCTGTCAAGGAGACGATGTCTTTGGAAGGGCGACTGCAAGAGCCGAGCTTTGAAGTGGGAATTCAAAAGCTACGTCGGCTTTGGGATGCTTTGCTGGGAACGCAGGGTGTACCTGATAACGTCGCACTTCCTTACAAGAATCACAGAACGGCTGGGATTCTGTACCACTTCGAGTTCGGCATGGACGGCCAGCCGCCAAAGATCAGGGTCTATATGCCAGTACGGCATTACGCGGAAAACGATCAGCAAACCCTCAACGCCTTGACAGGATTCATGGACGAAGAGGCTGTCGAATATGGTAGCCAGACATTTCTGGAGAGTGCGACGAGATATTCGGAATGCCTGCAGAGCACTTTGTAAGTACAAAATTGTCGACATTTCTGCTCGGTAGAACTAACCTCTAGCAGTGATTCATCGGCCCTTGAGAACAGCCTTGGCGTACAGACTTATATCAGCTGTTCCATAGAAACTGACGGGAATATGAGGATCGTATCTTATATCAATCCCCAGGTGGGAAAGTTGCGCAACCGCGTACTTTGAGTATTGGAGTTTGAGATGGGAGGCAAGGATATTATACATTGGGTTTTTTTTTCTACTAGAGGTTGCTGGCCAACTCTCTGGGAAACATGGAGTATCACAAGGGAGTATACGATAGACAGGAAGTTCTAGACTTAGGTTTGAGTGTATATTCAACCATTCAGAGACAACTATTCTCGCGACTATTTAAGTTTGGCTGAGCTGTTAGATCAAGCCATCTGAACGCCACAATTGCAACAGCCATGGCCCCGATTGCGACAGCGCTTTAGCGCATATGAAGGAACCGAGGCTCCCAGCATCTGATAACAACTTGAACCTTACAAGTACATGTAACCTCAGACGCTGATGTGTTTGCTTCGTTAGCTTGCTAGATGAGATGGAGGCTGTAGCACATGTTGAAACGCAGCATAGATGCAGCATCTGTGGCAAGACATACAAGCGAAGTTTGTCGAACACCCCCGTCAAGAGTATCCCACTGACTTGACAAAGAGGACTTGAGAGACAGACACAGGAGAAGATGTGAGCGTTCACTATTGAAGCCTCGCAAGTCAAAGAGAAAATCATGTGGAGCTTGCGTAAAGTCCAAGCTCTCATGTGACCTTGTCTACCCTTCCTGCTCTCGGTGCCTAGCCAGGAATATCAGTTGTCAGTATGCAACAGATGCTGTTACCCTAGGGCCAAACGATTCACTTCAAGGCGAAGCAAGTGGTGTTGGCGAGTTACTGGGATGGGGAGACTTGGCAACGCCCTCGGTCATCAACGACATCCAGACACAATATCCAGAATCAACGGACGGAACGATGGAAAACAGCCTCGTTGACGCACCTTCAATACTTCAGGCCAACACATACATCGATGATCAGGCAACTATCGGGCACAGCGGCATTGAGATCAATTTGCTTGCCTCCTTTGGAATTCCAACGGCGCAGAACTCAACCAGTCAGGTCCCAGCAACGGCAGACCCTCGATTTGAGAGCTTCGTGTGGCATCCTCCACTGACCTGGGATGAGATGCCTGACATGCACACCCCACTGGAGCAGACGCAGCATCTCAGGAGCGAGGATACAACCGATCAAGCAAATTCAACACTGGCTCTGGCCAACTTGTCCCTCAGTGCATCCTTCAGCCTTGGCTCTCCATCCGGGCTCACTGTGGGCATGCTTGGCAACAATGAGGACTGGGTCAAATATGTCTATGGGTTCCCGCAAATGATGCTCAAGGCTGGTACATACCCCCCTTTTGTGCATCCCACAGTTTATCGATGTTCCGAGGGAGAGGTTTTGGAAGCGTTGGCCATCGCATTCTGCTGCTTAGGATCATACAACGCCGCCATGAACAGCAGCCAGCATTTTGCACATTCGCTCATTAACAAGGAGCGTGATCAGCTTGTCAAAGACTTTGTAAGTTCATCCTGCATCTTTGTTAGAATTGGTACTTAACTCGCTAAGGATAGCCTAGGATCTGCTCCTCGCAATCCGAAGTATGGGTTCTAGCATCGGTGCACGCAATGTGTGTCTATCAAATCGTTAGCTTCTTTGGCCCAAGTCTAGAGCAAGCCCGAAATGCCCAGTTACAACAACCATGGCTACTAAAGGTATTTGACTATTGCTGAAGATTTCTGGTCGGGTGAAGCTCACGCTCAGTAGATGACAAGACACCTCGCCCGGCTTCATAAACAGAGCATCAACCTCTCCGAGCAGACTTGGTGGGAGCCTTGGGCTTTGGGTGAAACTATCAGGCGAACAATATTACTGGTAAACACCATCAACTGTTTGTCGTGCCGAGTTGGTAGGCAAGATCCCTACTTGTACGAGCCTCTTGAAGAGAACCTCGTTTCGAACCTACCACTACCGGCACCCACGGCATTGTGGAGAGCAAAGTCCGCCACAGAATGGGAGACTCAAAAGCGTTTGATAGCTGATCCTGACTTTGAAGCATCACGGATGACACTCGGGGAGACATTCACTGCACTGTTGCAGGCGTCTCGAGCCAACAGTCTGAGCTGGGATGGGCTGGACCAGTATACGCGACTTGTGTTGGGTACTCTCCGCTTCAATGCGGATGATCAGGTGGCTTTGGCATGAACCTAGTTTATCCTAGATCTTGAAAAATTGGCATTGCATCACAGCGCCTCGTCTCGTTAGCACCTGTGACCTGGCATCCCTCTATGAGAGATTTGATTCAAGCCCTCAAGGGATTCAAAAAAGCCCAACTTCTTGCGTGTGTCTACGAGGGGCACAGTTTCGAGATTGAAATGTACATTATCTATAAGTAACTACGCATCATCTACGGTCGCGATTTTGCGACGCTTGTTCTGAACTACAACCACCCTCCCACCAAAGCCTTTGCCCACATGCAATGCCTTCTCGGGATCGTCATCTTCGTCGAGAAGTATGACGTTCTCAGGATATAGCTTCCCAAGAAGGGCCAACCTGATGAGAGGATCCTTAGCCCAGAATAAGTGCAGTTCATTTGAGCGGCTTTTGATATCAGGGGTAATGAGTCCAGGGGCCCGTAGAATATCTCCAGCACTGTGGATGTGAAGTGCAGTAATGTCGGTCTTCTTGATCTTGCCAGATATCGGCTCTTGTATGAAGCTCTTCTCCAAGCTCCTCTTCTGCCCCGTGTTATTTGCAGATGCAGCCCTATAGGCGTACCTAATACCCCGGCCAATTTGGCCAACGTCAACGGTGATGGATTCACCATTCCCAAGACCAAGCTGAATGTTCAGAACGCGCCTTGCGGGATCCTTTCCGGTCCGCACGCCGATGGAAGACCTCGTCACCTGTGGTTCTAAAGCGAGAAGAGATGGCGGCGGCCACTGTCCAGGGGGCAGGCTCTCCTCGGCCTTGGGCAACTCGTTCCTCTCGGCGTCAAAGTATACAGGATACTCGTAGTCGAACAGGATATCAACTTGCGAGTCGTCGATTCGCGCAGGGTGATGCCGAAGAAGGTGAAGTGATGGTGAGGACGATAGGAAAGCTGGCATGACGAGACCTTGAGAGTATTGGAAACCATATCCCCCGGAACCAAGAGTCCTGGCCGTGAAGACTTTGGCCACATCCACAATTGCCGCTTGAGAGATTCTTCCAGTCAGACATTGAAGCAGAAAGTTCTTCCGTGGCTCTTCAAAGTCCCTGATGCCTTGCTTGTTCGACGATGGGATAACCAGGGGAACCTGGTCAAAGTTCTCAAAGGGCAGCAACGCATCACGGAGAAGAATCATCCGGTGGAGCCACTCGTTGTAGAGTTGCATGAGTTGAGCATTGCTTCTTGGACCGAGCAAGAGCGCAGCGACAGCGGGGGTCCAAAGATGACCCTCGCATTGACTGTAAAGCCTGACATTTTGATCTGCGTCGCCTCCTTGAGGTGTGGATCTAGCGTATTCAACGAGAGCATCGCCAATGACCTGAGCTTGAGTGGCGATTTCGCGTCGAGAGGTGTCACTCTTGCCGTATGACAAAGGGAGAGTGGACTCTCGCCCAGTGACGGCCAAGCTAGCAGCCAAGCCGTCAACAAGGACATCCTTGGAAGATGGTTCTCCAGTGTCCTCCCCCAACGCATGGACAATTGAGTCGAGCAACGGAGCTGTAACTTTGACGATGTCGCGGGCGGTATATATCCCGGGCGATGGGTGGCATTGTTGTCGCTGGACAGCAGTCTGATGCATGTTGCTCATCTTGGCTGGCGCAAGAGACGGAATCTCGAAACCCAGGGCCAAGTTTTTGTATCCCGGAAGGAGGTATGGCTCATAAGATACTGATGGCATACTGAAGATGTAAGAGAGGACTCGGTTCTTGAGGAGAAAGACGAGAGAGGACATGATTTTGGGTGCTCACCTTGGAGTTGAGTGTTGAAAGGATGTCGTTTTATCTGATTTCAGTCGGTCAAGTCGTGCATCGTGGCCCGTGAGTTCCCTGGGAGGAGTAATGGTTTCAGAATGACTGATTTCTACTGCTCATTAATTGCGTTATCGAATGGGAGAAGCAGTTGCATCTCCTTGCGAGCGAAATTAGGAGGGAACTGCAGGCCATTGTCCTCCGATGACCGAGCTGAAAATTGCGAAAAATCACCCTTAAAGCTGCTAAAATGATGCCATCACCACTTTATTCCGAGAATTAACATCGATTCCACCTTGTCATGACCATAGTGTCCCGAATAGCCACGGAGTTCCGTTGTCCTTTGACCCACTCACGACCATCCATGTCCGACGACCACACAACTCCGAAGTCCTTCTCCTGTGCCAACCTCGGAAGCAATCAAGCTTATCATTTTGGTCGTTGATAGTTGAATGCAATACGCCACATGGAAAACGTGATGGTGCTAAACCGCCAGGTAGGCTCAACGAGATCTACTAGGTCGGACTGCGAGATAGAGCCAAGAGACAACAGAGATAAAAGAAGCTTCACCTCCATCTAAAGTGCTTTTACGGAAGGTCAGTTTGTACAGCCAGACTTCATCGTACCTGCCAAACTTGTATAAACAACCAGCACAAGCAACCATGACTCGGCCGCATCTCCCAGCATGGCTTCACGACAAAGGCCTTCGGTCACTGTACCTATGGCTTCCAGTCGTCATCCTTAGTAGCTCATATCAAGGATTCGACGGCATGATCATGAATGGTCTTCAGTTGCTGCCTTCGTGGCAGGAGGGTGAGTGATTACATCGCGAAGAGACGTCGTGTTTCGCCATGCTAACATGCTCAGAATTCGACTACCCCAAGGGCCCGATCCTCGGTCTTCTAAACTCGATCCAAACAGTCGGTGCAATGCTTGCACTTCCAGCCATCACCCCCGTTGTCGACAAATATGGTCGCCGCAAGTCCATCTTCTTTGGAGCCGCCTGGACCATCATCGGTGCTATTCTGCAGGCTTCTTCCAAGCAGATCCCCCAGTTTGTCATTTCACGTTTCTTGATCGGCTTTGGATTGGCATTCACTGTTGTTGGCGCTCCGCTTCTTCTGGCGGAGCTCGCTCTTCCCAAGCACCGTGGTGCCATCATCTCTTACTACCCGACTTGTTGGTACCTCGGCGCCATCATTGCGGCGTGGGTGACTTATGGAACTCACAAGATTGACAACGCTTGGTCTTGGAGAATCCCTAGTCTGCTTCAGGGTGTCCCGGCTTCCCTACAGCTATTACTTATCTGGTTTGTCCCTGAGAGTCCTCGTTGGCTGATCTCCAAGGGTCGAGGCAAGGAAGCCAGGGATATCCTCGTCAGGCACCACGCCAACGGAAATGAGCGAAGCTCTCTCGTTGATCTGGAGTATACTGAGATCAAGGAGAGCATTGAGAGTGATGCCTCTGTCAAGGCAAAGACCGGGTGGATGGACCTGGTGCGAACTGCAGGCAACCGACGACGTCTGATCATTGTCTTCTTTGCTGGTCTTTTCATTGAGGTAAGTTTTGAGCAAACAAAAGATGACTTTGTCTAACGTCATGTCTACCAGATTTCGGGCAATGGCCTTGTGCAATACTATCTGCATTCCGTCCTGCTGAGTATCGGCATCACCAACACGACAACCCAAGTCACCATCAACGGCTGCCTTTCCATCTACAACTTTGTCCTCGCCAGTATCGCAGCTCTATTTGTCGAGAGGGTCGGCAGACGAAAGCTGTTTATTGCATCGACGGCCGGAATGTTTCTTGCCTTTATTCTCTGGACGACATTTGCTGCGCGTATGCTAACCCTCACCTGTCTTCTTCTGTTCACCTGAATTAACCGGCTGCAGTCTTTACCACCCATGGCACTTCTGGGTATGCCATTGGTGTGCTAGTCGCCATCTTCCTCAGCAACGGCGCCTACGATATCGGCTGGACTCCTCTGTGGGCTTACCCAGCCGAGATCCTGTCATACGACATTCGAGCCCGCGGCGTCACTTTTCAGACAGGCATCATGCACGCCTTTGGATTCTTTGGCACGTTTGTCAATCCAATTGGTCTGCAGAATGTCGGGTGGAGATACTACATCGCTTACATCGTGTACACATTCATAGAGGTAAGACTCTTAACCCCGGTCTGAGGGACTGTTGCTGACGTCGTGACTAGTTGGTTGTTGTCTGGTACTTTTTCGTCGAAACCAAGGGCTTTACGCTTGAGGAGATTGCAGTCATCTTTGATACGGAAGGCTTGTCTTGGAAGCAGCGCCGCAACATGAAGCCCACTCCTCGTTCGTCCGACTCGCTGGCGGCTTCAGAGAGTGGTGACCTGGATGCCAAGAACGCGGTTGCAGCAACTGAAAAGCGGGTTTCCGATGATAAGATCTAACAAGCATAAACCAGGTCGCTTAATTCAAGCTTAATATGTAACTTGGATAGATAGTTGAGGCTGGGAAGATCCTGGTCAGAATAGGCAGTCAGTTCAACACGCGCATGATGACAATATGCTTGTTTACAAGACCCTATTTATGTCGACATGGCCTATCGGAAGCAGACCTGTTTTAGCCTAACAAAGCTGACATGTTGCGTAGTGCTTATGTCATGTTGAATCTGACAGCATAAATACAACCTGTCAGCTCAGCTCCTCCTTATTTCGAGACAAACACAACTTGACCAACACTGCAACATACGACAGTAACAATGGCTTCTGATCAGGAAAACATCTCCAAGTCTCAGAGCAAGAGTCTGCCGTTCCCCGAGTATTTCTCAGCCCTCGCCGCAAACTATGCTCAGCAAACAGGCAACAGCACGCGCACCGCTTTCAACCTTGTGTTTGATGACTTGAACGCCATCGAGCCTATCACCAAGGACTCGGTAGTCCACGACAATGCCGCCGGCCCTGGAACGGCCACCTCTGTCCTCGTCGACAGACTCCCTGCTGATGGCCTACCTCACATTCTTGTCACTGATAACGTGCCCCCAATGGTTCAAGCCGCCAAGGACTCGTTTACTTCCTGGCCTACAATTGAAACTCGAGTACTGGACTCGCAAGATTTGGAGGGCATCCCCGACCATCACTTCACGCACAGCATCCTCAACTTTAGCGCCTTTACCTTTGCAGACCCTCTAAAGGGCCTTAAGGAGATCCACCGCACCTTGAAGTCACCCGGTCTGGCTGCTCTTCTTGTGTGGAAGCGCTTTGGCGCTGGCGAGGTCATCCATGCAGCTCAAGCTCTTGTGCGACCGGACCTCCCCCCAATGAAGGTCCCCAACCCCCAGTTCTTTGAAGAAGGTTACCTACAGAAGATCTCCGCTGAGGCTAGGTTTGACCCTTCCAAGATGCAATTGTCGCAGTGGACCATCATTGTCAAGGGACCTGAATTAGACGATGGGCTGAAGAAGTTTATCCTGAGTGATTTTACGCGCCCGGCTCGCGCTGGATGGACGGATGAGGAGGTCAGCAAGTGGCCCGAGGCTGTTGACAAGGCGATTCAGAAGGAGGTTGATGCATATGGTGGTGTCAAGTTTGAGTCTTGGGTTGTTCTGGCTAGCAAGTGATGGGCAAGTCAAGATGAGAATACAAATGCATCATGGCTATTCGTGTGCCATAACTATGACTGACCCTAACCATTGCGCACATTGCCTATCATCATGTCCGCTACCTGCTCCGCAAGCGCATACGTAGCGGCCTGGTAGTGAGCGCCCAGCGGCATGGGGAAAACGCTGGCATCAACAACTCTCAAGCTTTCAATACCCTTGACCCGACATTCGGCATCAACCACGGTGCCCATGGCACAAGTACCGGAATAGTGAAAGACTGTGCTTCCTCCCTGCTTCACCCTTGCCGCCACAGCAACATTTGACAAGTCATCTCGAAGAGCCTTGTCCACAGAGTACTCGACTGCATCTAGACCCTCAATGCTCTTCATGGCGGTCGTGGTTGAGCGTACAGCGTCATACAGAATTTCCTTGTCAGTTGGGGAAGCCAGAAGGACCGGGTCGATAACTGGTGGATCAGCAGGGTCACTTGAGTTGAGCTTCACTGATCCCCTGGATAGTGGAGAAACCAGGATACTGAAGACGCTCACGATTGACTTTCCCACTGGGGGGTCAATCTTTATCGGGCGCTCAGAAGTGTCAAAGGGTCCATACCTGAGAACCAAGTTAGTAGTGTCAAGCTGCTTTGAGAGGCAAACCTACATGGTGAAGCATTCCCAGTGCGCCTTACCCTCAGACAGGTAGTACTTCTTCTCGTCGGCGGTTAGATGCTGTGAGGCTGTCTCCAACGTCGAATCCTTTGCTCGATGAAAAGCAATCCAATCCATTGGCGGCCCAGCAGTCCAATCGCAACTCTCGGTCACCATTGGACCAACCCCAATGCTTGCATCCTTCCTGTTTACAGCCCACTTGCTAGAAACGCAAGGATGATCGGATAGATTCTTTCCAACAGGGAGATTGGCTTTGACGGGGATTCCATGCTTATCGAGCTCTTCCTTTAGCCCAACGCCACTTCTTTCCTTAGCCGTCTGTACATCAGATGTAATTCTTCAACTCACCTCAACATTAGCAGCTTTGGAGAGAACAGAGCACCAGCCGAGAGAATGATTTCGACATTGGCTGAAACTCGGAACTCTTGTGCCTTTCGGCCTGACTCGCCACCGAGATATCGTATACCAGTGACTCTTGATGCGCGCTGCCCCTCGGTGTCGAAGTGATGTACTTCACTCTCAGTCCAAACAGTGACATTGGGACCGAATAGGTAAGCCTTGGCAGCGAATTGTCTCTGGCCATCATAGTTCGACTGCGCAGCCTCTGTGTAGCCGATAACACTACCAGCATTGTTCTCGGGGATCAATTTTGCACCCAAGGCCTGGTGAAAGCGGGCCATGTCCTGCCGGAGGGGGTAATCTCGAGGTTTACCAGAGGTGCTTGGGTGAGAGACCTATCGACATCAGACTCTTATTCTTTTTTCTTTTTCTTACGGGCTCACCTTTATAGGTCCATCAGTTCCATGGAGGCCTAGGTTCTCCTCCTGGAAGCTTTTCTGAGTTGCTGACGGGATGAATGTTTCGTTGGCCTTGAAGTACGGCAGCATCCCTTCCCAAGACCAGCGACTGTCTCCAACAATCTCCGCCCACTGATCACTATAAGTAAATTAGTATTAGATCCTTCTAAAAAGACACACGCAGGCGCACAAATCAACTGAAGCGCCCCTGGTCCATGTCTCATAGTTGACGGCGGACGAACCTCCCAGAATCAACCCCGAGGTTTGAGACACGGCAAGGCCCTCAAGGTTTGGCTGAGGAGTTGATAGAAGATTCGTCTCTATGTCGGATCCAAAACCCGGTGCGAAGCCTAGGGCTGGAGTGGCTCGATCATCTTGAGCCACGCCACGCTCGATGACGAGCAGAGACACGTTTGGGAGTGCCTTTGATATGCGACTAGCAAGCACGCAGCCTTTATGGTATTAGCTAACCCTCAAGGAATGTTTCTCTAGGTACTTGCCTGCAGTTCCTCCTCCCACGATGATATAGTCAAAGCTTTGTTCAATCTTAGCCATGATGCCTTGTCAGGAAACTCACGGCAGCTGAGCATACGGCCTCTAAGAGTGTTTATGACGCTGCAGAATAAACTCAAATTGGATACTCAACGGACATAAGCAAACCAATGCTTTCTTATCCCGCAAGAACAGATGCTAACTCCGTGTCATCGTCATTCCTTGGGATGTTTGCGTGTGAGATTTTGGTGTCATCCGTGGCCGGACCCAAGAAGTGGGGCAACCCGCGGACATGTCCGTGGTAGGGTCCGGACGCGTCAACTCTCCGGTCTTACATGAGATGTAGCACTGTCACTTTGGTCAAATTCAGCTTCTAAGTTTGATTCGTTAGTTTTGAGGTGAATTCAGAAATTTCACAGGTCCTAGGCTAAGTTTAGAAATTTGGTGCTGCTGAGTTCTAGGGTAGCCATGTTAACTGGCCACGGAGCCATCGGTCACACATAGTTAAAGTTGATACACTGCGCAATCTTTGCGAAGCTTGTTTGTTATACAATCCCTAATCAACAAAATCAACATGTCTTGCATAATTTTTGTTTTTCCAAGTTGTCTAAGAGAACTAGTTGTTTACTGCGGATAGTTAGCCCTTTTCCGTTTAAGCGTATGAACTTTATAGGAGCTCAAAATGAGTGCTAAGGTTATCAAGCACCAACGAAGCAGGATTTCCTTAGCTTGATTTATTTCTCAGACTTGATCATATTAAAATATCTCAAAACTGTCCCATTCTGTTCTTTCTTTCGTATTTTATTGTGTATCAAGGCGAATCTTGACTTTGGGGGCACCAGGGGTCCATATGCGGAATCAGTCAACAGTGACGAGGAACATACTTAAAGATTATCAATATGATTTCAAATACACATTTAACTATTCTATACGTTCTACTCAGCATTCATCACAGCTGATCAAGTCCCCATGGTAGGGACAGCGTCAATCAACTTGTCCAATCCTGACACAACCCGTCCAACTTCGACGCCAGCATCCAGCCCTTCCGGATCATCTCGCAGATCGACATTTCCACCAGAGGAAACAGCAATGGCCCGGCCTGTTCCACGTTAGTCTTTGTCCAACTGTAGAAGCTAGGTTAACATACCTCGAATACGTTGATCAACAGCACTCAACGCCGCATCGACAACATCGTCAACCTTGGCGAACTGGATCTTGCCTTTCAGGTGCTCTACTTGTGACTCCGTCATCGGAGTAGGAATGAACCACGGTGCAATCAAGTCGGAGCAAATGCCTAATGCTTTGAGGTCATCCCGTGAATGCTTCTAAATACCGCGGACAGCAAACTTGGTGACTCCATAGGCAGTGAATCGAGCTCCGGCGATGTAACCCCAAGAGATGCCATGAAGACGAGACTCCTTAGACACACGAGCTCTCATGTTCAGAGTCAGGAGTCGGTCTGAAATAATGGGCTGCGAGCTTTGCAGTGTAATAGGTTCCGGTGGTATTGACGTCGAAAACAGCAGTGGGTGGCTCGGAGAGATGCTCACCCGCAGCCGGGGTTGTCAGGTCGAGAAAAGTCTCGCTGAATACGGCCGCCGAGGAAATGACAGCGTCGATGGTACGAGTCGGGCAGAAGAGACTGGCGCTGTCAAAGGCCTTGACCTGAGAAGCCCACGAAGTGACATCGGTATGGGCGAATTAAATACTGCCATGGTTAGTCCAGGTTGGACCGTCCAGATGGGACGACTTACTTGTAGCCCTCAGTCGTCAACTCGGCAGCATATTTCTTGCAAAGTTCCTACTAGAGATCTACGATCTAAAGAGTTAGTCGGCATTCCCCAAAACCGAAGAACACTTCGTTGCGCACCCAGCCTCTGCAAACGCCTTGGCCGTGGCACCGCCTGTAGTCAGGACTCTTCTGCTAGCCAGGCTGCTCAGGTCAAGCGTAGTTTCAAGATCAGCCTTGCCCATGTTGAATATAGGTAAAGATGCATTTTGAATGATATTGCTGTCGAAATGGTCTAATCTGGACTGGTGTGTTTCGACTTATATATACCTTGTGCTCGTGGGCTTAGCGTGGGGTGGAGTACATCCGGGCCACCATGGAGATGTCCGCGGACAAGTCCGGAGTGTCGATCATCAGCTTCCAAAAGCACAGCCCTTTTTCCTTTCCTTCAACTATTATAAAAGGTATTCGACTCTTTCGCTCTTTCAATGCCAAATCAATCCAACACATTCAGCTTCACCAGTAATCACCAATACCCGCCACTAATACTATCAACACCCACAACCTCTCCACCAATCACGTACAATCTTCCCATCTTCCAATCTTCCCATCTTCCCATCTTCACCATGTCCTGCAACAAGACGGAAGAGTTCCACATCAGCGAGATTCCAAGCCTACATGGATACGTGGCCATCGTCACAGGTGGTATGAAAACCCTCCCCTTCAACCGTCTCTGATCCAACTAACTCGCCCAAGGTAACTCTGGCATCGGCTATGAGACAACTCTACAGCTCGCCAAGCGCGGCGCCCGTGTCTACATCGCCAGTAGATCGCAGGACCGTGTCAACAAGGCCATCTCCGACATGAAGCATGACGCTGGTCCGTTGGATCTTCACTTTCTTAAGCTAGATCTACAAGATCTCCAGAGCGTCAAGACCACTGCTGCAGAGTTTATGAGCAAAGAGCCTCGACTGGATCTTCTGATCAACAATGCCGGTGTAAGTCCAATAGTACATGTTTGTTGATCGTCGCTAACAGTCCTGCCTCTAGATCATGGCTTGCCCATACGAGTTGACCAAGGATGGCTTCGAGATCCAGTGGCAGACTTGCTTCCTTTCTCACCATGCTCTGACCCTGTCGCTTCTACCGGCTATGCTCGCTGCAGTCCAGGCTAGCGGCGACATGAACCGTGTCCGGGTGATCAATGTCGCTAGTGATGGTGCATTCCTCATGGGGCCAAAGAGCATCAACTATGACGACCCAAATATGACGAGCCTGACGGGTGCAACGGCGCCGTGGTGAGCAAAGCCCTTGAATCATGCTACCAATATGAAATGTTCTGACTGTGAACCAGGAGGAGATATGGTCACTGCAAGCAAGCCAGCATCATCGCTGCCAAGGCAATCACTGACCACTACCGACCGAGCGGCATCATGGCCTTCTCAGTACACCCCGGCATCATCAAGTCGAACCTACAGAGCCACGACGCCAGTTTTCTTGGAGTCTTGACCCGCACGGCCGTCAAGATTGCTCCCACGTCTACTCCCCTCGACGGAGCACGAACTTCGTTGTTCTGTGCAACGAGTCCCAGGGCCGTTTCAGCAGCCGGCCTTTACTTGATTCCTTTCGGCAAGGTCGATCCCAGGGCCAACAGGTGGTTGAAGGACGATAAGGCTGTTGAGAAGCTGTGGCAGTTGGCTAGCAGTCAGCTTAAGAGCCATGGGTTTGCTATCGAGGACCTGCCCAAGTACTCGATTTGAGTTTCGGGAAAGTGTTGTATGATAGACGAGGAGCATTGCATTTGTTGTAGTTAATTATCTGAGTTCTGAAGCTAGTTAGTGTTGCTAGATTTGCTCGTATTCGGTTGGCCTTTATAGATTTTTCTTTCTATCAACACGAGGTGGCATACAACGGAGCCCACTCTTGCTGAGTGATCGACGGTTTTCCTTCAACTGTGCCACCGGTCGAATCGTTGATTTCTTGGCAAGCAATTCATTATTGAAGATGCATCACGTGACCGTCAGCGTCACTATGGAGTACGCGTTAATATCATGGCGAGTCAGACTAACGCTGACATTCTTCCACAGTGGTGTTGTTTGCAGTTTTGCAACCTCAAATAGAAAACAACAACTTCAAGAAACATGCATCCAGCCCGAGGCATTCTATCCTGTTCGTCTTGTCGACAGAGAAAGTAGGTCTTCTCTCCATCAACGTCTTGAGCTTCCTAACTAGATCCTAGGCTGAAATGCAACCGAGATGAGCCATGCAGCAACTGTGTCACCAGAAACGTCAGCTGCGTATACCCACCATGGCCCAGAGGAAGAGCCCCCGTCGCCCAAAGGCGCGATGCGGTTCAAGTGAGTCAGCAGCTGGATGAGCGCGTACGCCGGCTCGAGCAGCTCCTCGGAAACATCGTCTCCAAGATGCCCAGTGATGGTCGGGCTGCGAATTCTCAGACTTCTGGTGACTTTGCTGGTTCGGAAGATACTCTTCCCAGTAAAACCTCTCCTCAACATTTAACCTCGGGCTCTTCGTCCAGTGGGGAGCTCGAGGTCAAGCCTGGTCGGATGGTGTCGAGCAACACTGAGATGATTTACGTCTCGGGCAGTCATTGGACAGCAATATGCACCGAGGTAACGAATTTTCCCATCTCTTTGACCCAAAAACTCTACTAACAGATGCCATTTCCTTACATTCGATAGGTGGAGAAAATCAGAGAGCATCTCGATCGAGGTGAAGCCGCTGCGCAAGCGGAAGACCAAGACCAGAGCCAAAGCCATGGACCTATGCTTCTAGAAGGCGTAGGACAAATTTCAAATATCGAGACTATCATGGCCGACATCCCACCAAAGGATGTAGTCGATAGGCTTGTTTCTCGTTACTTCAACTCCACAGAACCATCAACCAGTGAGTGAGCAGGGGAGCGGAAGCCGACCATGAACTAACCTTGGTCAAGTTGTGTTTCACGCGCCGACTTTTGAGCAAGAAGTATAAAGTCTCCTAAACCGTCTAAACTCGTGCTAACACTGTCCAGTATAAGCAGTTCTGGCTCGATCCAAAAGGTGCTTCCCTTCAGTGGGTTGCCATACTCTTTGGCGTCATGGAAATGGGGACGTTTTTATACATGCGGGTTCAAGACGACCTGCCCGGAGATTTGGGCAACCCCAAAGACCTCATGGAGTTGTTCCATCGCCGTTCCACCGAATGTCTCTTGTTGTCCAAATACTCGACTGCCCCTGGCATCTACTCATTGGAGGCTCTTTTGTTCAACATCCAGGGTGAATTCATACGGCGTCGAGACGCCCATTTGGGCGTGTGGATCCTAGGTGGTGTTGCCATCCGCCTGGCAATGCGGATGGGATATCACCGTGATCCTGACAAGCACTCTCGCATCACGCCCTTCCAAGGCGAGATGCGACGTCGGACATGGGCCCTCGTTTTACAACTTGATATCTTGACCTCGTGTCAGCTCGGGCTACCTTGTTTGATACAGGAACATCAATGCGATACACGACCTCCGAGTAACCTTCTCGATGACGACTTTGGTCCTCATTCAACTCAGCTTCCTCCCCCGCGACCTGAGACACAAATGACCCCCGTCTTGTACACCATCACAAAATTAAAGCTGTCCTCTGTCTTCCGGACAATCTTCAACCAGGTCTCTCTGGGGCGGACAGAAGCATACGATGAAATTATGGCACTGGACCAGCGGCTTCACAATGCGCAGCGAGCCATGCCTCCCAAGTTTCACATGGCCAACCCGGAAGACTCCATCACCGTGGCCCCTTACATTCTGATTCGGCGCTACAACATGGAGCTCCTATTCCAAAAGTCGCGGTGCATGCTCCACCGCCACCACATGGCCAAGGCCTACCAGGATCCCGCCTACAATTACTCGAGGACTTCCTGCGTCGAGGCAGCCATGGCGCTCCTGACGCATCAAGCCAACATCTCCAAAGAGATTCAAGTCGGAGGCCGGTTGTACCGGGATAGATGGTTTGTCTCTTCCTTGGAACAGCACGACTTTTCCTTGGCGTCGATGATCATCTGCCTCGAGCTCAGCTCCCGATCCAACGAGCAATCCAACCCTCCAGCACCGGACGATCAACAGGGGTTTCTAAAGTTCAGTCGAGAAGCCATGGTTGAGGCTCTAGAAAGCTCTCGCCGCTTCTGGGAAGCATTCAAGGTGGGCTCCAACGAAGCACGGCAGGCTTTCGACATGCTCTCGGTCATGCTGGATAAGGTCTCAACGAACCCAAGTGTTCAAGAGAACCCGCCGCTCCCAACACCCATGGACATGAACGAAGCTCTCCAAGCTCAAATTTCAAATAGTGGTTAGTAGATCGGTTGTTTGAGAGATAGACGGCTGACTAGGTGAAGCTCTTTTACAACAACAACAAAGCACAGGCGGACAAACCAATTCCTTTGATGCAAATATGCCCGAGATTGGGGCCATGCTAAACTGTCCGGACATTGACAATTGGGTATGTATTTGTTTTAATACTTTGTCTTCTTTATGTCTTATCACTTGACTAACACCATGTCATTAGGAACTATGGGAGTCACTTATGCAAAGTCCTCACCAAATGGAGGAGCTTCAATATCACGATCCATAAAACTAATACCAAGAATTCCCGTCGTCTATTTCAATGATCTTCTAGCTCAGTTAACCCATCAAGGGCCGGGCTTCAACTATAATAAAGAACACATTGTCGACACATCATAGCATCATAACTCAATGCTCACACAGTAGCCTTTTTTTTAACCTTCTGCTGGTAGTAGAAGAGTCATATCTCGTCTGTTTCAATGTTGCAGCACTTGGTTGATATACGGATTGATGCATATTCCGGTTAGAATGCCTCACCGTTTTGGTCATCATTTAGCTGTGCACTTTCAACCTCCCCGCTTCTTCCTAACTACAAACGATAAAAGTCGTCTCACAAGATTCACTTTGCCCAATAATCGTGTCAAGTTCTCAGCACCGCGTCCGATGCCTTTTGAAAAGGCCCATCAGGCGTGTCGTGCCTGTCGGTATCAGCCCTGGCGTGAGTGTGGGGAGATTCAGCAATGACATCTAACGTTACACAGGCGCCTCAAGAGGAGATGCACAAAAGACTTGCCTTCGTGTTCTTTGGTGTGTAATCAATAACTGTGTGATTTGTTAATGCTAACGCAACCAGTGCATCCGTCTTCACAAATTATGTGAATACCCCGAAGGAGCCATCCCAAACACCATCCCCAACATCGCCGTGGATGATAGGCTACGCCATCTCGAACAACTACTCAACGTGAACAGCATCTCTCCTCCCGAGGCTTCCATATCTCCATCTCTCGACTTCTTCCCATCTATTCAAGGCCCGACGAGCAGCTTCCCTCTCCCTTTCTTCCTGGACAATGACCTCTTTGCACCCTTTCGAGAGAGTGCTCTGGCCCAAAGCACACAGTCCTCTCTACCCCAGATATGCTCGGAATACCTTGCCCACGACTCCATGGAGAGTGTTTCTACCTTCTTTTCTACTGTTCACAAGTGGCTCCCTATGATCAGCAGAAAGCGACTAGTCTTTGAGCTCAACGCTCAGTCTCCCGACGACTCTTGTCTCATGCTCCTAGTCCTCTGCATCAAACTCTGCATAACAGATACCGAACATCAGCCAAAAGATCTTCCTCTATATGCAGTTGCAAGATCTTTATGCTCGGCGGCTGAGACGGGAGGCTTTGTCTCTCTACGCCTACTACAGGCTTTGGTACTTCTAGCCGTCTATGAGCTCTCTCACGCCATATACCCTGCTGCATTCCTTACTCTCGGTCGCGCAGCTAGACTCGGGATGTTGATGGGTTTCTATGATAGAAAAGACGCTCAGCAATTGTTCAAGCCTGCTGAAACATGGAGCCTTAGAGAAGAGCAACGCAGGACGTGGTGGGCGATATTCATACTGGACAGGTAAGACCATGTAATCTCCAAGTCCTTACAAGAGGGGTTTCAACACATGACGGTTTTCTAACTCTACACTTTAGGTTTGTCAATATCGATAGTTCTTTACCACCTGCGACGCCAGAGCCGTGTCAGAGTGAGCTACTCCCTGTCAATGACATCGACTGGGACAACGGGACTGTCGTGCCCAGCGAGCCGCTGTACACACAGACTTTCAGCTCGGTTACAACAGTTGGTTCATTTGCGAAGACATGTCAGGCTGCTCATATGCTCAGCAAGGTCATGCACCACGCGAAAGCGAGGGCATCATCACAAGATATCACAGAGCTCCTGCCAGAAGCACAGCATCTTCACCAGGCTCTATCAGCCCTTCATCTATCTATTGAGGGCTCTGCAAGCGACGGAACACAATTACAATCGTTGGAGCCTTCCATATTCCCGGCACTAGCCTTGTGCTGCTCTGCCAGGCTCGTATTGTACAACCAATACGCCTGCAACGAACCTTTGGGACTCTCCACAAACGGACCGATCGCTTTAGAGACGGAGCTGCAAAAGGTCGGCTTGGAAGGTATCAGAGCGATAGCGTCTTCTACAGCCCGTCTAGTAGCGCGAGATACGGGAGGGTGTCCGTTTGTCGCCCGGTTTCTTTACCACGCGGCGACCGAGTGCGCCTGGTTCATCAAAGAGAATCACGAACAGGTCATGTATGATGCGCTGGAGGACATTATCGGTGGACTTCGCGGTTCATCGGAGCATTGGGGACTTGCAAGTAAGTATTGAATAAGTCACTTATCAGGACATGGTTACTAATGCCATGCAGGCCAATACATCTCGTTGCTCGAGCAAGAGGAAGTCCTAAAACTCATCGACCAAGATGCAGACGTCTCTAGCTCCACATCGACGCTCTGAACATGTCTACATTTTAGATCTCAATACATTGCGATGGACATTGAAGTGCATGGCTATGGAGACAACCTATCATCTGTTCCCTCAAATCTACCTTCAGCTCTCCACGTCGGTTGAGCTTGCAATACGTGCCATCCTAGCATGCCCTTGGTTCAATTGCTCCAGTCTTTCGCCATACAGCTCGTAGCAGTCAGATCCCAACTGAACTCGTAGTGCCTTGTCTGTGCCATTCTCAGCCCATATTCCCTCGAAGAACCCTCGTCCTTCCACAGCGTCAACAACTCTCAAGCCAAACAGCTTTGGGTCACCATTCACCATGGTTGGATCTTTCGCCGCCGCATCAATAATACCATTCCACTCTTCCATCTTGGTTCTGTAATCTTCCGTGATACCACCGTCTGGCTTGAGATGGCTACCAGGGAACTTTGTCCTGAAACCTCCGGGCTCAATGATCATGGTCTTGATGCCAAAAGGCCCAAGCAGCTGAGCGTAAGACTCTGTCAGAGATTCTGCGGTCGCTTTGGCGGCACTGTACATCATGTGCTCAGGCTTGCTGACGAAGCCCCAAATGGAAGATATGGAGATCAGTGTGCCAGTTCGATGGCGGCGCATGGCGGGTATCAAGGCTCTCCAGATTCGGATGAAGCCGAATAAGTTGGTTTGGAGGTATTGCGAGATCTGTTCATCGCTCATGTCTTCGACACTCCCCAGCAGCGTGTTCCCAGCGTTGTTGACCGGCACCCAGTGTGTCGGCTCCTGCTGGTTGAGTTGTTCCTCACGAGCAACGAGCTTCTTAACAATATCCTCGGCATCTGGGCTGGATACGTCCAGCTGTAGCCATTCGCCGCCGAGTTGCTCAAACTCTGGGTTGTCGAGGGCGGCTTTCTGTGTGTTGCGGCCTGTGCCTATGACCCTGTGGCCGGCGCGGAGGGCAGAGAGGGCCATCTCAAGACCTAGGCCTGATGAGGCCCCGGTGATGAACCAGATCTTCCTGTTTGGAGTGTTGAGCGCCATGTTCTGGGATGTGGATGCCGAGTGTTTGAGTGACTCCGTTGGTGATGGATAGTATTGGACTCTTGGTGTCGATGGGGGACAGGACGATCCAAGAGTGCTTTCACTTAAAAACATTGAGTCATACCGGCCATTATAGACTCAGGCTTCTCGAATGTGTTCCTACGTCATACGTTTCCAACTCGTACGCCGAGTTGGAGCTATCACGCCGCACCCGCTCTCCGCATCCGCTTCCGCTGTGGACAAGCGCATCAATTCCTGAAGGTTCTCAAGGCTTCCAACTCAAAATTCGCTCATATCACGTCACTCAACGAAGCTAGTGACTTCATCGAAAGTAAAACGTGTCGTTGAGGGGAGCGGATCGACCGTGGTTGACCGGAGCGGCATCGAGCGGACATGAGCGGACGAGGCCGCTCGGGTCCCCTCGATCGGGTCGGACGATTGAAGAAGGGGCACTCTTGGTGTTCAAGGCAATTAACGACAAATTGACCCACATGTTGAATTGCCGAAGTGCCGGAGTGCCGTTGATGGGAGACGAGGGTGGTATAAATGAGAAGCGCCCGCGAAGCCATGTCTCCATCGCTCAACAACATCTCAATCTTAACTTCTCTTTCCAACATGGCTCCTCTCGTCTGGCTTGTCACTGGCTGCTCCTCCGGCTTTGGTCGAATCTTTGCTCAGCAGATCCTGAGTCGTGGGGATCATGTCATCGCCACAGCTCGTAGGGTCGAGACCCTCGATGGCCTCAGTAAATCCGGCGCCTCTGTCATGAAGCTGGACGTCACCGATGATCAGGATACCATCAGTGACGCCGTTCAAAAGGCCATAAGCATTCACGGTCGCATTGATGTCCTCATCAACAACGCTGCCTTCGTCCAGCTAGGCGCATGGGAAGATCTCTCGCAAGTTCCACGCTTACCCACCACAACGCCCTACTGACCCTGAACAGAGACGAACAGTTCCGTCAGGCCTTTGACACAAACGTCTTTGGCGTCCTGAAAGTCACCAAGGCTCTGCTCCCCCATTTCAGAGAGCGTCGCACCGGCACCAACGTCTTCATCAGCTCCATCTCCGGGTTTCATGGCTACGAGTTCAACGCCGGGTACTCGGGCCCCAAGTTTGCGCTCGAAGGTAAGACTCAACGCCCTTAGCAAAGACCCATTTCTGACGCGCAACAGGCATGGCCGAGAGCTTGTGGAGGGAGACGACGCCCTTGGGCATCCGCACTCTGATAGTCGAGCCGGGCCAGTTCAGGACCGAGCTCCTGTCCAGCCGAAACCTCAAGAATGAACTATCCAAGATTCCAGACTACGCCCAGCGGGCCAAGGATTTCGATGAGTACTTGGCCAGCAAGAACGGGCATCAGACCGGAGACACCGAGAAGGCTGTCGCGGTTGTGCTTGACCTTGTGCGCGGTGAGGGAGTTTCCAAGGGCAGGGAGATGCCTCTCAGGATTGCTCTTGGACCGGATGGGTATGAGGTTGTGAAGAACAAGTGCGTCGAGACGTTGAAGATCTTGGAGGATTGGAAGGATGTTAGCTGCAGCACCGACTTTGACACACAAGAATAGGCTGGTGATCAATGGCCTCTTCTAGAGACGTCATGGTGATGAACAATAGGAATGGGTCAAATAGTTCGTAAGGAGTCACACCTGTGATTAAGTTGGGAGTGTGAACCATGTCACCTAAACATCTTCATCAGCGTCTCTCTTGTCAATTTCAAGGCATCCAAGAATATAGAAAGAAATATTTTAAAGGGTATTTAGTTATTATTTAATATCTCCTTAGCAAAGATCTCAAGTTCGACCAATCTTGGTCAACAGGCTGCCTTCCAGTCGGAGAAAACACCCTCCTTCCATACAGCGAGCGAGTATCTTGGCACGCCTCACGCATCTTTTCGCGGGGACAAGTCCCTATTTCGTGCTCATCAATCAACTCCCTAGATTTCCAATCATCGCAGCAACATAACGTTATCCCTCACATACCTCCTCACCTCACAACGCCACGGCTCGACAGTTCCTCCACTCCGGCTCATGCAGACCTGGCTCTTAAGTCCACTAAACCCGTTGTATTGCCCCGATCCCGTCAGCCACTCGGTAGTTTACTATGTATTGTCCCTACGCAAAGCCTCCGGCCCAATCACGGCCGCCGGAGTTTGCGGGGCGAGCGGACAAGGAGCGGACGTGGCGTTCTTGCGACCGGGGGGGGAGTGCGGGATGGTGTCATGCGAACCAGCCTGGGCTTGACGAAGGTGGTGATTCTCTGTTCAAGCTTGTGGATCTAGCGTGTAATCGCGATAGTAACTGTGGGTTGTATCATGGCAAAGCTTCAAGTATCCCATGAACTGTCATAAGCCTCGGCTCCGTACCTAGCCCCAGTGCTGTGTTAGAGCGCTAACAGAATGAGCCTAATAACGGTGCAGTAATGCCGTGATCTGTTATGTTTATATACGCTGAGCAATTTATCTACAACTTCGCTTGCGATCATGGATCCTTAATACAATGACTGTGGTTGACTTTGTCCCCTGTTGCGACCACCCCGGAGGCTTATCGCGTCTCCATAGGATAGTCATCAACTAGACAAGAAGAGACATATAAGAAGGCCACGGCCTCAATAAAATATGCAACACATCTCCTCAGTTCATCCAACACCTTCATAACAAATCTCAATACATCACAACCTTCAAAATGTCCTCTCAGAAGCTCATCGTCATCCTCGGAGCCACTGGCAACCAAGGCGGCTCCGTCGCAACCACGTTCCTCCAAGACCCCGACTGGAAAGTCCGCGCCCTGACCCGAAACTCCTCAAGCTCCAAAGCCCAAGCCCTTGCGTCTCGTGGCGCCGAGGTCGTCGAGGCCGACATTGACAAGCCGTCTACCCTCGCGGCCGCGTTTGAGGGCGCCAACACCATCTTCGCCGTCAGCGACTTTTGGGGTCTGTATGGAGACCCTGCCAACAGGGAAAAGGCCAAGCCGGGACAGGCTCTTAATGAGTGGGCTGGTGAGCATGAGACGCAACAGCTCAAGAACGTCATCGACGAGGCTGCCAAGGTCTCGACTCTTGAGCGGTTCATCATCTCAGCTCTCTCGGATGCGACAAAGTGGTCCCAGGGAAAGTACAAGCGCGTATACCACTTTGACTCCAAGGCCAGAGCGGTTGTGTACGCAGAGAAGACCTACCCCGAGCTCTGGGCCAAGACCAGCGTCTACCAGGCAGGTCTCTTCCTGAGCAACTTTGTCCAGAACCCCCTTACCCAACCCATCAAGGCAAGCAGTCCAGCCCCTACAAATCACAAGCATTACTAACATATTTAGAACGCCGACGGAGTCGTCCAGTTCATCGGACACCTAGAACAAGACGTCAAGCTCCCCTTCATCGCTGCTGAAGAAGACTCGGGCCCCTTTGTCAAGGCTCTCCTGCAGCAGCCCGCGGGCGTCAACCTCATCGGCTACAGAGAATGGATCTCGCCCCGCGAAGCGGCTGACGCACTCACAAGGGCCACGGGCCTCAAGGCAGAAGTTGTCACCCTCCCCAAGGGCCATTTCCCTCCTGGCATTCCGGAAGAGTTGAAGGCTGAGCTCGAGGATAACTTTGCCTACTTTAATGAATTTGGCTACGAGGGCAGAGATGACCCTAGTCTGACTCATCCCCGAGACGTATGTTTACCCGCAGAGTGTTGCGAATGTCTGCTTATACCGGATTTAGTTGAAGTTCCCCCCATCCCTTGAGACCTCTGAGGACTATCTCAAGAAGCAGGATTGGAACAAGGTATTTGGTGCTTGAGAAATGGGAGCATACATTCCTTGAGAGACGAGATAGAGGTGAAGGTGACCATCAAATACCTCTGCTACCACTCATGTTCTCTATAGCAAGCACTAGGTAGTCAATTTCATGATAGAAGCTATCGCGGTTCAAGTCACATCAGATTCCAGTCTATTAAGTAAGCCCTTCACCGGACCAAGGGGTAGATACCACCCCCTCAAAGTATCCAATATGGATGGTCTATACTTGCTCGACAGACCCCAAAGGCCATTCAAGAAATGTAACCAACAACCCCAGCAACCCCTGACTTTAGTACCCGCCGCTAGGCTCCTCCTCGATCAGGTAACCCTTTCTGAATGGCCCATCGTCTTGAAAGAGGACGGACTCCTCCTAGGTAGCTAGTCTCTGCAGTCGATCAAACAGAGGAGTGCCCCAGCCAGTGACAGGATCCCACCCCTTGACCGCTTTCCAACCAGCATTGGGGATTACCGGCGAAGGAAGTCGAAGGTAACTCTCACCCGTACAGCCTACAGACTTGCCTTGGGTGATACTAAACACTGTTAGGGGGGTATCAAGGCACGGTGGAATGGGCACCTACTCGGTGAAGCCTGCCTTGCCAGTCTTGTAGAGCCAGGGGTTCAGGAAGCCCATCGGGGGCTTACCATTCTTGAATCTCTCATTGTTGATGAGAGCAATCATCGCTCCAAATGTTGGAGCTGCGACGCTGTATCCTGTGTCAGCACCCGTGTTACCGGCTTCGTACAGAACCACAGGCAAGGAGACGTACCTTGTTCCACCACCAAAAGTCTGGTTTCCGCGGAGCATGATCTGGTGGTTCCATGCAAGAGCCGCCACGTCTGGGTAAGCTCTACCGTTAGGGTTGTAGTATCCCTTCCACTCCTTGCCGTGCTTCTTGAGGTATTCCTTCACAGTCTGTTCCTGCCACCAAGGACGTGAAAAGACTTCCGAAAAGCCACCGCTGGATCGGGACCAGGCAACTTCCGGGCTATTTCCCTCTGTGCCGCCCACAGACGTCACGTAGGGGCATGAGCCTGGGAACGTAGGGAGGAACTTGGTCTTGTTCTTGCCGTCGTTTGACTTGCAAGAGAAGCCTGGGCCCGTGTTACCAGCGGCTGCAATCACTGACACGCCGCGAGTGCCAAGTTGGCCAAACATGTTGCAGACTTGGCGAGCATAGGACTTTGAGATGTGTTGCTCGTTCGATCCATATGAGAGAGAGATGACCTTGGGGAGGTTCGAGTTGGGGAGGTTGAGGAGGTATTGCAGGAGTTCGAGCCAGGGTTCGGGGTACTGTCTGTTGGTTGCATTGATCGCCTGAAAGCTATTTTCTTGTTAGCCCAAGCAGTAGGTTTACATCCAGCTGCACTTACTCGAGATCGGGGATGAGGTTCGGGTTCATACCCCCAACAGAGATGAATCGAACGGGCACCTTGTAGGCGAGTGCAATGGCGTACTGAATATCCATGTTGGCTTCGATTTGAGCAACGTTGTGGGTTTGCTGGTTCAGCCCTCCGTTGACAAGGGAAACGGAGAAGTTGGAACCCTTCAAGTCGGGCGCAAACCGTTTGAGAAACTCCTCGAGGTCGGAAAACTGGGCATTTTGCTACACAAAGTATGTTAGGGAAACACGCCCCAGGTGGACAAGGTAGCTTACTTCGAGGAGGCCAATGATGCCGTACTCCGACTTTCGGTGTGCACTTGGGTAGCTACCCAAAGGCATCTTGTAGACCTTCCGCAAGCATGCTGGGGTGAGCTGTGCTTTGCACTGTTGCAGGTTAATTGGTCCATTACCACAATGGTTGCCGTCGTTGTTGTTTCCGTAGGCCCTCGCCTCGTGGCCTTCCTCCCTCTTCTGGAGGGATGTCAAATCCTCAACGGCGCGTGCCTTTTTCCCGGTGGGGAAGAAAGTTGTAGGCTGGATGGTGGTGATGTGATCGCGGACTTCGATGGGGACTGAGTATTGTCTCGTTCTCACAACTTGTTCATCGTCGCGAGCAAAGATGCCAAAGCGGGTGCTGAGAAGACTATCGGCCTGGTCGACCGTGGTTCGAATATGAAGCCACTGGCCTTCATCACGGATGTGGTGCTCTGGCACACCAGCATCAGAGAGCCAGCGCTTGACGGATTCCGTAGCAGTGCGAGAGGGGTGGAGGAGGGCTTTGGCGGCATCGCGAGAGAGGTGCTTGCCATAGTTGGCATGAGAGGGGTCCGAGATTTCGCTGAGAGTGCGCTCGAGAAGGAGGTGATCCTCAGACTCAAGGCCGATGGAGAGTTCAATAGGCTTGTCGGGAGCGGGGGAGCTAGATTCCTCCCAGCCCTCAGGAGTCTCGTCCAGTGATTCAACCACGACAGGTCTCGCAACAGCTGTCGCAGCGATGAGGAGAAACCCCCAAGTTTTGAGAAGGCCGATAGCCATCATGGCTTCAAGGTTGTAGTGTCAAAGATGGTGAAAAGGTTGATGTTGCTCGTCAAGATGATCTTGAGAACTTGTCTTGTGCTCAACACCACTCCTGCACATCGACAGTCTTTATATCCTCAATTCAGCAACAACAACAACACCATCATCATATCAGATATCTCTTTTTTCGATATAACACCCTTGCTCCAATCGCAAGCCGTATTGTAGTTGTGGCTGCTCTTCCGCCCCGGTCCGGCAGGTGGCTGTAGAGAGCAATACTAAGCCATGTCTTGATATTGTTCGTGGCACGCACCACCAATAACAATCCAACGGTCCCGACAGCGTGGGCCGAAGCGTAATTTCATCTCAGCCATGCGCAAGGGACTCCTCCATTGGTGCCACGACCTTCTTCATTGCGAACAGTGGTTGCCTGATTCGGGAACGTCTGGATTGTGGCTGTCAGGCGGGGGATTCCTTGTCCACGAGGATGCTTTTCTAGAAGAACGGGTAGAAACCACAAGTTGGTGCGCGACATCCGGGTATAGCATGGAATGTGACTTGCCCGTTACACAAGCATCGAACTGGGATCTCGTACCGTCGTACCGCTACAGTTGAGTTTCGCCATCTCGTTTGAGTGTAGAGTCAGTTCAGCCCTGTAATCAGGCTAGGAACGTGATGTCTCTTTCGCGAAAGCCATCAAGAGGTTCTTGCAAAAGCAAATACAGTCTCCTTCTGAGTGTTCCAGGCCGACCTGTTGGTCCCGTCCAATTCCCACCCTGCAGCCCACCCCCAATATTTGCGCGAGCTATGGCCTCAGCTGAAGGGACCAGCATATCCGAGCTTCAGTTGTGTCCAGTTATGTCGAAGTTGATAGTTTTGTTGTAGCTGGGTGGCACACTATGACTTGTCATGTGGTGCACTCTGAGCCCAATGTTTCGGCTGTTGGTCCATCAAGATCTTGGTTGCTTGGCCCGTATTGGGAATGCTGCCAGCCGTACACTTGCGGGAATAGTTGCACATTCTTGCCATAGCTAAACCACTGACTGAGAAACAGAGCCAATGACGCTTTCGCCGACGCATGGAATGCTAGCTAGTAGATCTCTTACAACCAACAGTGTCTTGGGACCATCGGAGGACGGGCCGCTCTTCAGCGGGATCCAATGGCTTCGTACTGAGCATTACGTATCCCTTCCGCCAAGCAGACAGTCCTCACTCAAATGACGCATCGCATGTATTTCGCTCGATTCAGCATCCGTGATTGAGATGAGACGGGGATTGACGTCTCTCATTGACGGCAGCTGTCATGGATCAGCGCCCCTTGAGACAGTGGGAAATGAATGAGGCCGCCGTGCTGTCAGTCAAGAGGTCACCAGCACCCCGACTCCGTGCGCTCGAGCTTGGTTCCATCACGGAAGCCGTCACCAGCCGCAAGGCTCGTCAGTCAGAGCTTATCCCTCCGCCTTGGCTACGACATGATGGGTACCGAAGACATTGTGGAGAGTCGCACACCGCCGTATCACGTCCCACTGCAGTCTCTGTTAGCACAAGCTCAAAGGCCATGCGATTGGAAGTCTCTCGAGCCGAGCACCTCCACATGGAGAAGCGACATGATGGTGGACACCAAGCCTAAGGAAGGGGGAACAGAGGAGATGAGATTTCAGACAGAGATATTAACAAGTCCTGTCCCAGGAGTAGCCATAGGCAAACAACAACAATGCAGTAATAATCAGTAAAAAGGCTCTGATGTATCACCTTTTCTTTGGATATTTCTTTGGATACATGGGCATGGAAGGGCGAGGTGCACTAGATCAAGCTGAACGATGGATGTTGCTGTGGGCCAAGTCTGGACGGAGTCTGTAACTTTTGCGCTTGGTACCAGGGCGCAAACTGTGATTGGTATCACCGGTGATAGGCTATTGCAACCGAAATCCGAATGGGAAGTTTGTCAACTTTGAAGGTCTGCCGCTTGACGCAGGGTAGTCTTGCTTGTGTTTATGCTGTTGAGAACGCAAATGCAGCCTGGTTGACGAGAAGCAGTCATCCTGATGCAGTGGGGTTCCCGAGATGTCTTCCAGCACGCTGATGTCGAATAATTTCAAGGAACTTGAAAGCAATCGAGGCACAAACAATATCAATCCAGGCCTATAGCCTTTACTTCCACTTAAACACACTTTGGATAATACCAACAACGAAGCATCCACATTCGTCTTGCTCAAGCGTCCCAAACTGTAGCCTCAGGTTTCCTTCTGTAAGGTCCCGCCTTCTCACCGCAAAGTGGACCCCAAATCCCCCAGCAGGCAGCACTCCAGCCTCCTCAATTCCCTCCCCGCTCATTGGCCCAATTCTGCCACCTCACAATCAGTAGCCCCTCTCACCGCCCTAAAAATCCTCTATATAATGTTGCCCTCCCTCCCAAGATTTTACTCTTTTTTCTTTTCTCCTTAGCTCTCTTTGCCTTTTGGCTTAGATCAAGTGTAGTATCTGTTCTTTTCAGTTTAATCTCTGAAAGGTCTCTAAGGAGACCAATCGTGATTATTCCTATTTTTGAACCTCGGGCGATTTCCTCTGTGCTTGCACATGATTCCGCCCACAGTGTCCCTGGTATTACACTGCCTCCAGGCGACGCGAACACTTGTTGAGCTCACGCTTTTCATTGCTTGCTCAGGCTTGCCTGGGTGGTGAAGAAGACCGTAATATCCATAATTCTATCCATTTCATTATGGGACGCCCGAACTCTTGCACGTAGACGTGACGAACCTCAGAAGGTGCTGGTAGAAAATTTAATACAGGCAACTTGGATCATCTCGACTCCATCTCCAAAGTGCCCATCATCACTCTCCATCTCCTCCAAGCTCTCTCCACGGGGTAAAACAATCCTCCCGCTCCTAGATCCCTAGCGTAAACCAAAACACCTCCAAACCAAAACAGAGCCTCATCCGCAGAGCCTCACCCACTCTCAACAACAACAAAGAGCCGCCGTCATGTCCTCCGACAACCCCCTCCTCGACCCCTCCATCTTCGCCCACCTCCAGGAGAAGATTGACGAGGAGACCTGCGTCCGTGATAACCTCACCCAGATCATCCAGCGTCTCGAGCGCGCCGTCGCTACAGCGCAGGGCCTGCTCTCACGCGTCCACTCTACGCCCCGCGCCCGCTGTCAGTTTTTTTTTTTTGCCATCATCCTCCGCCTTGTCTGTGATACGCTGTTAACCAATACTGTGCCAGACCCTGCCCTTGTGTCCCAAGTCGAGGATGCCATCAAGGAGGAGGTCACCATCGTGGGGGAGCTGAGCGCTGTTGCCAGCCAGCACCCCTACTACAAGTACGTTTGCCTGGTCTACCAGCTGAAAAGCATCAAAATCTGACCCAACTGCCCAGGTACAACGGCAAGTGGGCTAGAACCGTCCAAAACGCCATCGGCACCGTCGTCTACACTGCCTGGCTCGGCGGCCTGGGCTCAGACTCACAGCCCGCCTCTCTCGGTCGCCTCCTCACGCTCGAGCAAGTCGGTGCCGTCTTCCAAGGTGCGCCACCACCCATCCCCAATCAAGACAAAGAAAAAACCCCAACTGACCACCTCCAGTCCCAACCAACCTGAAGGACCGTGATGCCTTCCACCTCACCATCGAAGAGTACCTCCTCTCCCTGACGGACCTGACTAATGAGCTCGCCCGTCTGGCCCCCAACGCCGTCACCCACGGCGACTTTGAGCTGCCCCTCGTTATTAGCGGGTTCATCAAGGATCTGTTCGCCGGGTTCCAGCTGCTGAACCTCAAGAACGACATTCTGCGCAAACGCGCGGATGCCGTCAAGTATGACGTCAAGAGGGTTGAGGACGTCGTCTATGACCTGAGCCTGCGTGGTCTGGTCAAGAGAGCTGGCGAGGGTGACACCGAGATGGCTGCTGCCGAGTAAATCAGCAGATTCCAACATGGATATGATATCAAATTATTAAAAAGTTAGACGGTCACCATTGATCGACTCAATCAAAAACTGCGCTGTTCAGTTTGCTGCTTGCCTCCCCGTGAAAACACCTTTAAACGCACACGCACGACAATGTCAACTTAGAATACTCAGGTAACATAGAAACGTCTATTCTCCGTAGAAAGCGCTCAAGGCGCCAATGTATCAGAAACCATTCACCCCCCTATCACCGGGCTAACGATATGGAGTTCATGCGAGTTTTGTTTACAATAATATACACCATGTTCCTCTTCCCAAATCTCAAATGCATGTCTTGCCAGACGACCATCACAGGCGAGTTGGCGCGCCACAGTGCTTTTGTTCAGTCGTGTCTAAACGTGCACTTGTCTCCTCTGGCGCATTTGCCCTGCTGCCAGAATGTGCAAGGCTTCGTCCCTATTAGTGCTTTGTTTGCTGGTTTGTGCGGCGGCAGCGTGCCTCGCTTTCTTCGGCCATCTTTCCCTTCTCGCTCACCCCTGCCTCCGTGGTGATCATCACGGTTCCGGTCATGGTCACGGTCTCTGTCGTGCATGCGGTCCCGGTCCCACTCCCTATCCCGATCTCTATCGCGTTCTCGGTCTCGATCTCTATCCCAGTCCCGTTCCGCCGCTGGAGGCGGGGGCGGAGCAGCTTGTTGTCCTTGGGCCATCTGACTGAGCATCATGTACTGCTGGTAAGATGGGTCGTTCGGGTTCAAATACGAAGCAGAATTCGAGGCTGGAGCTTGCGCTGGCTGCTGTGATGGCTGATTGATAGCCGCCAAGATAGATTGGAGCTGACTGTCAGGAATCTGCCCCTGCTGTTGGGGCGTTGCACTGGCTTGTTGTTGAGTTGGTTGCTGACCACCAGTCATCTGCTGCAGCAGAGCCATGTACGGAGCATATGCTTGCTGCTGTGCATAGTATGCTGCCCAGTCCTGGGGGTTGGCCGGGGGTTGGCCAGGTGCAGCAGCAGCTGGAGTGGTCCGCAGGGCGTTGGCTTCAGCTTCGGTTCTGGCCCGTTCTTCGTCCGCCCTCTTTTGTCGTGTCATCATCTCTTTGTTGTAGCCCATCTGCCACTCGCGAACCTTCTCTGGATCATGCAGAATCCACTCTGGAGGAGATGTGGCTGGGGCGGGTTTGTTGGCCAAGTTTTTAGCTACGCCCTCAATAGCACCTCCACAAAGACGAGTAGGTGTATCAGTGTAATGGTAAGTACGCCAAACATCGGTCGTAGCTGGAGCAGGATCCCGCCAGTTCTTAACTTTGTCGGATCTGAGTAGCGTGAGAACCTGTTCTGCAGCTGCATTACCGGCGACAATAGGCAAATTCTCATTCGCTGTGCCATAGCTTTGCTGGGGCAAGGAACCAGACTGTGCGGACGATGAGGGGGCCGAAGGCGCACCCCGGAGGCGACCCAAAATTGAGTCGAGGCGGTTTGACGGGTTCCCCTTCGCATCAATACGCTGAAGTGCCGAGTACAGAGCCCCGTCGACCCCCATTTGTTGCTCATCGCGCCACCGAAGCTGAATCTCTTGAAACTTGGCATCGTCCGGCAAGTACTGAGTTTTCCAGTCACTGCTACCAGCCATCTCCGGTGGAGGAGACTTGGGTGTTGGTGGAATGTCGTCTGGATCGGTGTAAATGGCCATGAGTTCGCGCTGTTCCCTCTCCGCAATGCGCTGCTGCTCATCCGTAGTAAACGTGACGTTGCCTCCCCGATTAACAAAGTTCTTGTTTCGGGTGTCATCTGGCAGTCTCGAGAAGTCGGTTGCAACAGGTCCGACCCAAGGCTGATATGGAATATCATCGTCCTCATCCTCATCATCCACGTTTGCACGTTGTTTGAGAACCATTCCTTCAGACCGATCATCACCGGCATCGCGAATCATGTTGACCTCTCTGCCTTCATCCTCGGCCTCTTCCTTGTGGAAGATTTTGACCTGAACAAGTTCACTCTCAGGCTTCCAGCTGACCCGGAGCTTGCGGCGAGCTTCCTTGCGAAGACGCTTGGCCTTTTCTTCTGGCGTCTCAGACGTTTCAGGACCATTGGTTTCTTTGGGAGCAGCCGGAGAGTCGGCCTTGGGAGCATTGATTGAATCAAGAAGCGAGGCAATGCCAGATGATAGGGAGCTCGCTGCTGACGACGAGCCGTTCTGCGGCACGTGGGGTTTGGGCTCGCTGCGTGGTGTCTTGGGAGCTGTCTTGGGCTTGTCGTCCACCGTCGACTTAATCTCTGCCTTAGGCTCAGGCTTCGGTGCAGACTTGGCCACGGGCCTGGATTTGCCAGGCAGGATAGAAGCAGCTGCCGCTTTCGCCGCAGTCGTCTTAGATGCCGATTGAAGTTGAATCTTAGGCTGCGCAAGCTTCCTACTAAGAGAGTTGCCGCTTGATTCTATCGCAATCTTCTTCACAGTCCGTGTGTCGCCCTCTTCGTCCCGGCCACGCTTGGTAGAGTGATCGTTCCCAGACTTGGAGGTCGACTTTGCTCTGCTGGCAGCCGAGGTTCCCGTGTACCCGGTGGCCGTCTCTGGTTCGGACGCCTTGAGCTTCTTGATCTTGGCAGATATCTCCTGAGCGAGCTCCTTGACTTCGGCATCGCCCTTGTCGGCAAACCTTTTCCTCACCGTCTCAAAGTTTGTTGTTTCGGCAATCTTCTTCGTCATGGGAAAATGGGTAAAAAGCTCGAGGACGATCTTTGGGAGTTTCCCAGAGAAGTCGCTCGATTTGATACACATGATCAATGCATTCACCAGACTCAGAACCAACTTCTGGTGGCCGCCAAGGTTATCCAGAACCGCGTCGTCCGCATGCTCGATAGTAGCATCCAAAGCTCGATAGAGAATCTCCTTCTTCCTCTCAAACTCCTGTCGGAACTTTGAAATCTCAGACTCGGCCTCCTTGTCCTTGATGGCTTGATCGAGCTCCTGCTTGGCGCGATTCATCTCACCACGAAGCTTGATAAAGTATTCGCCCGCTTGTTGCACACGGCCTGCGATGAGCGCATTCGTCCTTGCAACAGACTGCTCTACGTGAACCATCCCAATGGCGTCCCATGCAGCAGCATCAGCAGGGTCTGCCGGACGAGTAGCAGAGCGGATCTGAATATTGTTAGATCAATGTCTTTTGATATGGGATGTAACTCTGGACTTACTGGTTTGTTGCGCACCTCCTCCAGTTCCCTCTTTGCCTTCTTCTCCGCCTTGTTCTTTGAAGCTTCGTCCGACTTGAGCTGCTCCTTGAAAGCATGAGGGTATTCGGTATACTTGGGACGTCGTTTACCAAGTCCCTTCATAGCACGATCGAATTCATCCAACAACACCTTGGCCTCGATTCGCCTCTCATCCAGCCCGCCCTTATCGGAAGAAGGACGATATTGACTTGTGAACCGACCCTGAACCTCACAAGGGAGGCTGTATCCAAGCTCGGGAACCATTTGTCGTCCGCTGCGGGCAGGGAGAGCGACAAGTGGAGCAAGTTTGTCGTAGCTTTTGGGAGCGGGAAGCTTCGTTGTTCCATCATAGATTAGATACGGGAGGCCCTTGATGGCGGGATGCTTCGCTTGGGCGGCCTTGGGGCGTTTGTTGAACTGGGCAATTAGCTGCGCATCTTCGGGTGAGGGTGTTGGTGCTGTCAGTGTGTCGATATCATCCACCTTCCTCAGGGCAGGAGATCCAGCCGGCGAGTCAGCATGGATCGTTGCAGGCTCTGGCGTCGGTGTTTCGGGGGCGCTCTTAGCTGCCCGCTTCCTCTTCTTTGCCGGAGGTTCTGTCGCGTTGGGATGAGAGACGCCTGCGTCTTGATCAACGACCGCCTGTTGCATCATGTACTGGGGGGTTGTAGTGGGTGGTGGTGAAGAGTTGGTCATGAAGGGCGGTTGTTGCTGATGCACAGGCTGTTGGAAGTTTTGGTTTGGCATCGGTTGAGTGGTCTGCGGATAGGCAAGGGGCTGTTTGGGAGCATATTGTGCCTGAGAGTATGGTTGAGGCTGCTGTGTTTGTTGCTGCTGGGACTGATGTGGCTGCTGGGTTGGCTGCTGGCGCGCCTGTTGATGGGATTGTTGAAAATTGAGCTGTTCGTTGGATTGAGGCTGAGGGGTCTGGCCATTCACTGGAGGGGAGAATGCAGCTTGGGTATATGACTGCTGGTTTTGGACAGGAGACTGCTGAGGCGGTCGGCTGAAACCATGTCCATGGGCGAAAGCGCCAGGAAGGCCCTCAAACTGCTGAACAGGAGTATGACTTTGTTGTCGGCTCGGTTGAGGTATTACGTGAGGCTGAGGATACTGCTGTATCGGGGATTCGAAGGAGGGTTCGTTGGGTTGAACCAAACCATATGAAAACGTGGAAGAATGAGGATGGCTCGAAATCTGGCCAACGCCAGCCATGGCATTGTCCAGGTCGATCTTGCCATGTTGGCCATACAGATCCGAATGGATATCGCTGAAGGCTGGATCCATTACATCTTGAGAGGGCTGCGAGAACTGCTGGTTCAATCCCAGCGAATCATGCCCTGCATGATAATTGCCTTGGTTTGGTGGTGACCCATGAAGCCCACTAGTGAGAAACGAGTTGTTCTGGTCAGAGTCGAAAAAGTTGGATGGAGAAGCATCCTGAGGGTTGATGTGAGAGTACGCAGCTTGATCAGTCATGGGCTGGGACCAAGCCTGGTGAGGATCATATTGGCCATTTTGGCCAGTGAAGGCATAGTTATTATGCCATTGCTGCGTATCATCAGCGCCATTCTGGCCATTGTTGGACCAGGATTGCATCTTGCAACAGGGCGATAATTGAGGCGGCAGCCGCCAGGGCAGCAACGCAGCCTCAAAGATCAATTAATGGCAGTTATAGAGACTAACGCATGTTGTTAGCGATCATCGCTATGGGCTGATTGTGTGGACGCGTGGACGAAAGCGAGCGATGGATGCAATGCGGGAGAGACCCGGTTCAGAAGATGCAAAGGGTGTAGTGGGCTTGGATAGGCGTTGATGTAGACATGTTTACAGCCAGTGGCTGTTGATCAGGAGATGGGAGGAGAAAGTACTGACACACAGAGAGTCGCTGCAGGGAGACCTGGGGTGGGCTTCTCCTGTTAGCGGAGGATTTCCGGCTACCAAGGACTGCAGGTTACCCACTATAAAACAACGCTAGGCGGCAATGGGAGCGATGACAAGGGTCCAGGCGGGAAGTGTTGAAAAAGGCAATGAATCTGTTGAAAGCAAATGCAAACCATCAGCGAGTCTGGTAAAACAAAAAATGAGTGGTGGTAGGTATGAAGAATGATTGCTGGGTTAAAGAAGAATATTGTAGGCTGGATTCCTGTCAATAGTTAAGGCGCGAGCGAGCGAATGAATAAAGGACCACCAGCAGAGACCGCCAACAAATTCTGGACCATCTTGAACCACGGTCGGACAAAGGCTCGAGCGGAGCCAGTTGGGCGACAAAGACCCGGTGGATAAGCTGGATGCCAAATTAATGAACTGGCTTTTTGTCGACAGAGCTTTGCTTCTTGTGGCGATGGAATTGCCCTGCTCATCGAGGCGAGGCATTGTAGAAAGATTTCTGATGGTGGGGTTATTGGATGCGTGCGCCTCCATTTAGCGTAGTCTGCTGCTGAGCCTGCCTGCGAGACTGTCGCGGCCTTGACCGTTCTGGTGGTGCTGGCAACCTGAATGTTATCACCCAGCCCCCTGCACCAGGTCGCCCGACCAAGGCCTGCAACGTCGCAGAAGACGCTCGCTCAATGGCTGGCGCGCCTTTTCCTGACTCTGGATGCCCTCTTTTTTATCAAACACTCGCCCGCGGCTTAGGTGCGCGTTCGCATCTAGGTTCGCCAGATTGCAGATACCTGGATTTCGTCACTGCGCTCAAGCCTGGAAGTCATGGTTACCCAGCCGCCGCAGCTCAGCTCTCTGCTGCAGCAAAGGCAAAGACGGCGCTGAGAAGCCTTTATCTCCAAAGCGAGTCTCCACGGCGGTGGTCACCAGCTCCTCATCTTGCAATTTTAAATGCTGCAGATTCCGAGTGGTTGATTCCATTCTTCATAGAGAAATCACAGATACAATGCTGCTTCTTTGATTCATGGTGATGGCGCAACGAGCCGCGAAGAATGACGCGACAGAGGTGATTGAGCGTGTTGTGGAGGGGAAGGGGGGATGGGGTTAAGGATTGGGCATACCCTGTGATTCAGACAAAGGATTCGATTCCGTGAGCAACTTGATCCGTCTTCCTACCCGCGAGGTGCAGAGAAAACCTGTCCCATCTGTATATTGCGCAAGTCGCTCGCCGCTTACAACATTATCGAACCGTAGGCGTGTCCTGTCGGGGAGGCAAATGATGATGGAGAGCACAAGGGCGACACGCCGAGGTCCGCCAGAGCAATGTGCAGTGCAGGCAGCAGACGCAGGCCAGATGGAGGACGTGAACGCGGAAGAATCGAATCGAAATCTTAAGCGCCACAAGTATCTACCGACGCAGTTCGTCTGCCGAGCGCCGACGCTGCGTGCTGTCGCGATGAGTGATGCCGGCGTGCGGTTGTTGATGGAGTGTCGTCGAGAGTAGGTAGAAAAAGAAGTCCTGGCGGCTTCGCAACTGAGGACCAAGACGTGTTGAACGATGGCCCCATTTCTCAGGCACAAACAATCATTTGGTCTCAGGCATGGCCCCACTCGTGTCTCAAGCACGGAGAACGGACAGGCCGCGCCTGCGCCTGCTCCCCCTGGAAGTCAGAAGTGCCTGCCTCTGCCTGTGCCAACCGTCGGCCTTTGAATCGGTCCGTGCTCCAGCTTGCGCGCCGTCGGGAGCTATCAACTGAGCGCCTGGCAACCTACAGTATCGTGGCCTCAAGCTGGCATTAAAACAACACGGCCCTTGACGTGAGGGTTCGGCTTGGCGCTTTGCAAGTAAGCTTTTCGTCTGCATAGGGTCAAAGTTTCCTCATTGCTTTTTTTGCGCACCCCCTCGACATTAGGGTGGCCAATATCTTTGCCCTTGTCAGGACAGCTCCTGAACTGCGCATCCCACTATCATCACCGCTTTGAGCTCCATCTTCGCCGACGTCATCTGCCACCATGGCCACCAAGGGGAACTCCCTGCGCGATCGCCAAATAGGTTTGTTATGGTAAACTCATATCTCTCTTCCTTCTATGTTAACAATGTTCTAGCTTCTCTCAAGAAGATTCTCAATCTCAACGAGACGGTCGAGTCAGCCGAAGCCGACGAAGCGCTCGCAAACGGTCTGCTTGCCCCCGTCGCTCCCATCCTCGACGCCGACGGCAACCCCATCTGGAAGGTGTTGGTGTTTGATGATCTGGGCCGAGATGTCATCAGCAGTGTGATGCGTGTCAGTGACCTGCGGTCAATGGGTGTGACCATGCACATGTAGGTCAGTTAAGCGCATTCTTAGACAGTCAACTAACATCATGCGCAGGCACATTGGCGGCTCCAGACACCCGATCCCAGACGTCCCTGTCATCTATCTTCTCGAACCGAATGCGAAGAACCTCGAGGCCATCACTTCGGACTTGCAAAAGGGACTGTACTCGCCAGCCTACATCAACTTCCTCTCCTCCCTGCCCCGCGTCCTTCTCGAGGAGTTTGCGACACAGACAGCAACCGCGGGAACTTCAGAGCACATCTCCCAGCTGTTCGACCAATATCTCAACTTCATCGTTGCCGAGCCGGACCTGTTTAGCTTAGGAATGCAGAACGAGCACACCTATTGGGCTTTGAATAGTGCAGCGACAAGTGATGCCGAGCTTGACCGGGTGGTGGATAGGATCGTGAGCGGACTCTTCAGTGTTGTTGTTACCATGGGTATGACACTTGTCAAACATGATTGCCGTGTAGGAAGCTAATTGTCTTTGCAGGCGTTATCCCCATCATTCGATGCCCCAAGGG
Source organism: Fusarium solani-melongenae (assembly GCA_023101225.1). NCBI lineage: Eukaryota > Fungi > Ascomycota > Sordariomycetes > Hypocreales > Nectriaceae > Fusarium > Fusarium solani-melongenae. Next base: position 990,452 of record CP090038.1, on the reverse strand, counting down.
CGCCGCGGCGGAGATGGTCGCTGCGCGACTCGACCGCAAGCTCCGAGATCACATTCTCAACTCCAAGGACAACCTATTCTCGGGTCCTCGACCAACCGCATCCTCTGGCACACCTTCCTCCCGACCCGTCCTAATTCTTCTAGACCGCAATGTCGACTTGATACCCATGCTGTCGCATTCTTGGACCTACCAGTCCCTGGTTCATGATGTTCTCAACATGAAGCTGAACCGAATCACAATCGAGGCTCCGGTGGAAGAGGGGAACCCAGCACGAGGCACATCGAAAAAGGGCTACGACTTGACCGCAAGCGACTTCTTCTGGGCCAAGAACGCTGGCAGCCCGTTCCCACAGGTGGCAGAGGATATTGACGCCGAATTAACTAAGTATAAGGAGGATACGGCTTCGATTACGAAAAAGACCGGCGTGACTGATCTGGAGGACCTCCAGAACGATACAAGCGCAAGCGCCCAACACCTCAAGGCAGCGATAACGTTGCTTCCCGAAATGAGAGAGCGCAAGGGCATCCTCGATATGCATATGAACATCCTGGCAGCCTTGTTGACAGGTATCAAAGACCGCCAACTGGACAACTACTTCCAACTTGAAGAGGGTATTGTCAAGCAGACCAAGGCCCAAATCATGGAGATTATCAAGGACGACAACAAGGGCACCAACCCTGTCGACAAGCTGCGACTGTTCATCATCTGGTACCTGAGCACCGAACAGGAGGTCGGCCGAGTGGAATTTGAAGGCCTGGAGAAGGCTCTCGCAGAAGCAGGCGCAGATGTCTCATCTCTGCCCTACGTCCGACAGTAAGGATTTTCAGTTCAGATTCTTCACTATCGCTTGCTAACAGATAACCAGGGTTCGCGCGACCACCAAGATGACGCAACTGACGACAATCAACAACACAACTCAGCCAGCCCAATCGTCAGACCTCTTTGGGCGATTTTCTTCCATGTCATCCCGCCTCACGGATCGCCTCAAGGAATCCGGCGTACCCACCGGCCTGTCTTCCAACTTTGAGAGTCTCATCAGCGGTGTCAAGAACTTCCTTCCTGCTGATCGTGATTTTACTGTCACCAAGATCGTTGAGTCGATCATGGATCCTTCATCGGCTTCTTCGTCTGCGATCGCCAAGACAGAGCACTACCTCTACTTTGATCCTCGATCCGCCAACGCTCGAGGTACCATGCCTCCCCCAAGTGCGGTGCGCTCCGGGGCGGGAGCTAGCACACCAGGTGGTATGCCAGGGTCGCAAGCACCCGGGCAGACGGCCAGCTTTGGTCAGCGCCGACAAGGATTTAGCGAGGCAGTGGTGTTTACCGTTGGCGGTGGAAGCATGGACGAATATGGAAACTTGCAAGAGTGGGTAGGCCGAGCTGGAGGAGACAAGGCCAAGAAGAGGGTCGTTTATGGCAGCACTGAAATGGTGAATGCCGCAGAATTCATTGCACAAGAGCTGGACAGGTTAGGAAAGGAGGTGGCATCGTGATACTCCTGAGTGTTTGAGAATAGATTAATGAATCCTGTCTTGGTATGGCCGGGGTGATTGGGCATGTAGCTTGGGACCTTTGAATCGTGACATGATTCAAGACGCAGGAAATCCATTGGAAATTTGAGCTCAAGGCAAAATGTTTGCTTTGACAGCATCCATGACTTGTTCTGTGTCGCATGAAGCTTTGGTGATTCTATAGCCATTTCGGGAAAATGATGATCCGAGGTCGGCTCGTTGGATCGCCCTGACTCCATCCAGACCTCACCAATTGGAAGGACCCAGAGGCAGGGCGCCCTTGCGGCTGCTTCAGTGGAAGCTACGTACCTACCGATCCGAGAACAACACCTAGGTCAGGTCCAGTGCGAAGGCGCCCCCAAATCTCGATAGTTGGCAAAACCCTTCTCTCCTCCATTGGGTTGCTTCTCATCAGCATTTAGCCCATCGCCAACTCGAGTCCCCCATCCAGCCTCCACGCGTCCAAGCACATCTTTCAACACCATCTCCATTGAGACGTCGCGTTTTCTCCCTCCCGGTCGCGTCCAAAGAGCCGCTCACCATGGACGAGGCCCCCGTCAAGGTCGAGGGCGGCACCCGCCATCGCGCCGGCTACAAGTCGTACAAGAAGAAGTATAGAAAGATGCGCATCGTCTTTGACCAGAAGATGCATGACGGCGAGGAGCTACATAAGCAGGAGGACAAGGCGGCTGCGCTCGTAAAGCGCCTGGCCGTGGAGAATGAGTAGGTCATCACTCAACAGCCCTCAGCCTTGCGCGCATCATCGCTAACCTCTACCCTTTCTTCTTTGACAGCCGCCTTTTGGACATATTACTCGAAATCAACAACTCGCCTCAAATCCCCCCCGAAAAGCAGATCGACCTCTCACTTGAGCCCTCCTCTGACCCCAAGGCATTAGTACTGCCCCTGGATCGAGACCATGCGGACCGAAAGGAAAAGCCAGGAAAGAAACTTGAAGACCTCATCAATGGCGTGCCGCACTCATCATACAGCAATGCCAAGGAGACCCTGCCGGCCATCATCAGCGAGCTGAAGGCCCCTGAAGGCGAATCGCATCCTTCCGATTTTCTGTCCGCTGACGACATTGACAACTACATCTACGAGCTCGACACCAGCATCGATCCAGAATCAACCATCCCAACGCTCGCTCCTCGCGCGCATCCAAATACACACCAGCCTACGAACCCACATCTGAAGAACCCAACCAGCGTAACAAACTGGCTGCGCAAGCATGCCCCGAAGATCTTCCTACAGGACGGCGAAACTCACGGCGATGCTGATGACGGCGAAGGGGGCCACACTGGAGGACGTAAGACACGAGGCACTCGGGGCGAGCGCGGCGGTCGGGCCAGCACAAGAGGCAAGCGTGTCAGCGCCGCAGCTCGCGCCTCGGCAGCAGCAGATCGCGGCGACTGGGATGCCAGCATGGACGAGGACCCTGACTTTGCTTCAACACCCGTGGGCAGAGGCAAGCGCAAGAGGAACGATGACGATACCGGCTACAAACCTCGCGGTTCGTCGACACGACCGAGTAAGAAGAAGCGCAAGAGCGAAGTCGACGGAACGCCCAGCGTGCGCAAGTCCAAGAAGGAGGCTGCTGCGGCCCGAGATGACTAGTACCGCGCCATAAGCTTCTAAAGATGGTCCTTTGCTCTTTTCCCTCTCTGGATGGTCTTGTTCTTGAAGCGAAAATAGCCGCCTGATGGAAGAGAGACTGAGCTTGTGGCCTTTGTATTACTACCTTTCAAACCAACAACCATGGACAGCATCCGGCATGTACACACCTGCCAGGGCAAGGTACATACTGCCATAATTCCAAATGCCATGCCCTCCACATCGCGGTGGATACCCGGCCAGCCGGGCCATCCAGATCGGGACAACCCGGAGACTCACCGGGCATACGGGGATATCATCCTCATCACTGAACCCGCCTACGCTAGCCCCCGGTGGGCATTTTCCATTATCCATCTACACGTGTGCGGTCTTAAGCCGAGGCATTCCTTTGCGAAGGAGGGGGAAAACAAACAACAAATGACTGGGAGGGGAGGGGGGAAACAGGGGAACCGGGGTTTCTGTTTGGGTGAACTTTGTGGGCTTTTTTTGGGGGATTTCTAGATTCATCTGCATTTTCCTTACAGGGGTTGCTTGGGCTTGGTGCCAGGCTACGGACAAATACCGAAGTTTGACACCAGCACAAGAAGCAAAAGAGGCGTTCGAGCGGCATCTAGGGGCACAGCTACATCCTCATGTACATGTGAGAGAGGTGCGGGACGGACAAGAGGGCCCAATGGTTTTGCTTCAAAGGCAACTACTTTTGGCTTTGGCGTTGGTCGTATGACTCCTCTGACCCCCTTCTCCCGCTACCAAGAGGGCTAGGAGCAGCGCGCTGTGTCATAATGTACGTATGCACAATGGGACAACAGGGAACAAGAACGAGGTCGGTATCCAGGGATTGGAGTCTGCAAAAAACTATAAAGCAGGGCTGGGTAGCCCATCTTATCTTTATGTACCCAAGAGCAACCAGGAGTCTTCTATCTACATTGCCTGCCTGCTTGTCTTCCAATACATGACACACGAGATTCGGTCGTGCCGTCCCCCTCGAAACCCCTTTCCTTCTTTTTCCAAAAGCCCGTTGGTTTCGTTTCCTTATCATACCATAGTAACGATGGAGGTATACTCTGCATGATTCGTTGCCTTGTTGCCCGTGTTCATACAGGGGAATCTTCATGTGCATGTTTGCTCCTTGACGATGCCGACTTCATGCAAGCCGACGAGGCATTGCAATCGACAACCACGAGAGAGACAATGCTCTCTCACTCGCCGAGAAGCCGAGGTTCGATGCTGGCCAGCCACTAACAACACGTCCGACGCCGATTCTCATATCCTTCATGAAAGAAATGGCGACTCTTGTGGGTGGAAAAGAGAGACCGAGAGAGTGAGGAGGATGTAGGGATGTGTAAGAGGGTGAAGAGGATGTTTGGGGGGGGGGGGAGAAGTTGTCAAGACATTTACAGCTTCTCCTTGATGATCTTCTTCATGCGGCGCTCAACAGCGTCGAGGTACTCGGTCGTGGTGACATAGTCCTCACGGCCAGTCTTGCCGCAGGCAAGGGCAAGATCCTTGGTCATGATACCATCAACATCGACGGTGTCAATGCAGGCCTGCTCAAGGCTCTCGGCGAAGGCGACAACCTCGGGCTGGTCGTCGAGCTTGCCACGCTGGATGAGACCACGGGTCCAGGCAAAGATGGAGGCAATGGGGTTGGTGGAGGTCTCGTTGCCCTTCTGGTGCTCACGGTAGTGGCGAGTGACGGTGCCGTGGGCAGCCTCGGACTCGAAGGTCTTGCCATCGGGGGTGATGAGGACCGAGGTCATGAGACCAAGGGAGCCGAAGCCCTGAGCGACAATGTCGGACTGGACATCACCGTCGTAGTCTGGGAGTTGTGTTAGTTGCTATCATTGGAGGACTTCAAGTGACGAATCAATTGAATCGCGTCAAGCGACATGAATTCATGAGTTCGCACAAGTGTGCAGCATCAAGGGGAAGACTCACTCTTGAGGGCCATGATGTAACCACCAGAGCTCTTGATCATCTGGGCGACCATGTCGTCAATGAGACGGTGCTCATACCAGATCTTCTTGGCCTCGAACTCGGCCTTGTACTGAGTGTCGTAGAGCTCCTGGAAGATATCCTTGAAGCGACCATCGTACTTCTTGAGGATGGTGTTCTTGGTGCTCATGTAGAGGGGAAGGCCCTTGTCAAGAGCCAGCTTGAAAGAGGCGTGGGCGAAGCCAGTGATGGACTCGTCGGTGTTGTACTGGGTCTGGGCGACACCACCACCGTTCTTGAACTGGTAGACCTCAATCTCCTGGGGCTCACCACCCTCGGGGGTGAAGACCATGGAGAGCTTGCCGGGGCCGGGCAGGACAGCATCCTTGGCGCGGTACTGGTCACCGAAGGCGTGTCGGCCAATGATGATGGGCTTCTTCCAGCCAGGGACGAGACGGGGAATGCGGGGGATGACAATGGGCTCACGGAAGACGGTACCGCCGAGGGCATTTCGGATGGTTCCGTTGGGGGAAAGCCACACTAGAGCATGTAAGTCAGCTGGGTTTCATTCTTCACGTTTTGGTTCATCACGGAGCATCTCATTCGTCATGTTTCTGCCCTCACTTTCTCCTCATCATGTGTGCGGGGGTGGCGATTGGTGGGGGAGATGGCAGAGAGCTGCAAGATGCAACTCGGACTAGGTTAGGGATAGAAGGGAACTCACTCTGCTTCAGCTTGAACTCCTCAACTCGGGCCTCATCGGGGGTGATGGTGGCGCACTTGACACCGACCTGGTACTTCTTGATGGCCTCGGCGGCATCAATGGTGACCTGGTCGTTGGTCTCGTCACGGTACTCAAGACCAAGGTCATAGTACTTGAGGTCGATGTCGAGGTAGGGGTAGATGAACTTGTCCTTGATGGACTGCCAGATGATGCGGGTCATCTCATCGCCATCGAGCTCGACGACAGGGTTCTTGACCTTGATCTTGGGGATAGCGGAAGCCATTGTGCGGACGGCGAAGGGGGAGATGGTCTGGACGGCACCAAAGGAAGCGCGGATAGGGCGAACGGCGATCGGAGAGGAAGAGGCAAAAGCGACACGGCGCAGCGAAGACGATAGAAGAGACCTCGGGACGGCGGAGGCGAGGGCAACAGCGGGCATGATGGGCGAGAAGAGAAGAAGAGGGCGGGAAGCAAAAGAAGAATCCGATATAAAAGGGTCTCAAAGGCCGGGCTCGGGAGTCGTCGCCGGTAACTTGGATTGGGCAACAGGCAAACGGGGAAGGCGCGAGTCCGTCTGAGGATACCCAAGGTTGGTAATTTGCTGCTTTGCTGCACACCTCAGGCGCGGGGTGTAATGCGGAACGACGGACGGTCGGAGGAGGGAAGGAGCCTACGAGGGGACGAGGGGGGGCGTGCGTGTGAGAGGTGCCTTCCTTGGGGTTAGGCAGTTGCTTCGGGAGGGGGAAGGTGCAAGGTGCAGCGCTTCAACCGAGGAAGTGGCCGGTTACTGCTTGACGCAAACGCAGGAAGGCGGCGACCGAGAGGAAAACCGACCGACGATGCGGCGATGCGACGGCGATGCGACGGGATATGGGGAACGACGATGGCGTTTCCCCCCAATGAGACGGAGTGGATTTGATGAACGGTTTGGTAGGCGCCGCTTTTTTTTTCTTCTCGTCTGGGCCGAGCTAGTGCGAGGATCTAGGCGCAGAAAGAGAGAGAGGAAAGCTGGGGAATCGTTAGACCTTTGCGTCAGCCGCTGGGAGGAGCCGTGCAGATGGAGAATGATGCCATGCGGCGGCGGGAAGAAGATGCAGTGAGTGTTTTCTTTCTGCTTCCTTGTGTTCCCCCTTTGGGGGGAGGAGCTCCCGGAGTCGAGAAAGGCATTGGGGGAGGCGAAAAAAGAGAGAAGGAGGAGTGTGAAGTTTGAAGCCAGAAAGGAGTGGTTCTCGTTGGTCAATGACGAGACGCAGAGCATAGATGATGATGTCTTGTGGCTGGTCGATGAGGCTCTACTAGCGAACAACCCAATCCGAGAATGGAGATTCGACTTACAAATCCTTTTGAAGCTATTTTTTGCTTGCTTTTCCGGTTCGCGTTCTGTTTCTCGAAGCTGATGATGATGGTCTGAGAACTGTTGATGGTTCGAGAAACTGGGGGGTTCTACCGAGCTCGAGTAAAAAAAGGTCAGAACTCAATGATCCGACAACGGACTGCCGAGTGGGAATCACGTCGGTTTTTCCTTCTTAGCCTTCTGGGGTCATTTCTTCCTGTGTCGGCGCGACACGCCGAAGACGGCACAGAAAGCGGGAATAAGGTAAAAAAACGTGGCTGATCTTGTTAGACGGATGCGACAGGGGTCTAGCTACATAGATTTGGCGTCCTTTTTCTGATTAAATGTCTCCTCCAGATGAAGCTCAAGCTGCGCTCGTCTTTTGCATCTCGCGATGATTTCCAGGCGGAGTGCAGCATCTCGCCAACCCGGACTCTTCGGCTCTCAAAATTACGTTTCCCCCTTCAGGGTGTGCCTCGAGTAGCCCAGACCTCTCTTCTTCCTCATTGCCAGGGTCCTTTGGGGATGCCAGCCTCGGGACCTGACCGAGCTGGGGCGCCCTTATGAACATCTGCAACCAGAGAAAAAGGCGCTTCTCAGACTTCTAGCCAGTGCCCAGCCTCGACGGTTAGCACTAGTGTCGATTCCGCGTGGGACCCCCAGTGCTTGTTGGGGGCTTTGGAGCAGAAGCGGGCCCTCTTCTGTTTTGCCTCCCCCTCTTGCATGACAGCTGGGTTTCGCCCTCGCCTCGGGGTTGCTATGGCCGAGCCTGAAAGCGACCATGCTTTGTCAGTCGAGGGTGTTGCTAATTCCAGTGGGCGTCACTGGTCAAGCTCGATCCGGGGGGAGGTTGGCATCCCGAAAGGGGCAATTCCTCCTGTCCAAAGCCATCTACAACCATCACACCAAGGACGGCAGAGTGTCTCGTGAGGATATGCGGAGTCGGCTTGTTTACTCGGCTCTTATAAAGCCAATTGACAGTCGCAATCCGGATACAACACACCGCTCCCCGGCAACCCTCCACCCCGCCGCGCGGGAGAGGGGGGGGGGAATGAACGCTAATCCGGGCCCTTCAGCTCGGCGCCGTCCGAATCTCCGTTCTCCGTCTCGGATCTCCGGTGGGGGACCCGCTCTCCGCGCCGTGATCGGGGCGAAGGGCGAGATGCGGGATACCTTGTTGTCGCAATTGCCGCCCGAATGAAAGGAAAGCTATTCCGATGCGTAGCAGGAGGGGCGTAGGTGAGTATCCCGACTGGAAACTCAGCCGCTTTTAATATTTAGCAGTATTATCCGTGTCAGGGATGGGTTCTCCCGATGAGGTCTGGGAGACCAAAGAACCGGAATAGTCATCTAACCCGATAGTCTTGGGATTTTTTACCTCTTTATCCAAACAAAGCATTCTAGGGAGGCGGTCATTGAGGAAGACTCGCAGCTTCGTTGCACGACCTTGGTATACAGCTCAGGACTTCCCCCGTCTTGGTGTTTTGCCCATCCGCTCTCCGGAAAAGCGTCCGAAGCTGCAGCGGCTCCGGATTTGACTGCACATCTAACATTTGTAAGTCGAGGCAAATTTTACGCCCGCCACGCCTTCCACAACCGAAGCAAGGCAGAGGAAGGCAAAGGAAAACAAAATATGATACCAGCATGAGAGTATCACAAAGGATTAATAGACAGATCCAGCTCCCCTCAAGCACAACACGTGGTCGCAACACAACCACAGGGTAGGCGACAACTGTGGAACACTTCCGAGCCTCGGAAGACAAGCCCGAACGTATATCAAGACACTACCGAGCATTGCATTCACGATCATCAAGGTCCTACACAGTCCTGGTGTTCCTATAGTACACGATTCTTTCCCAGCTACACCCTGTTACATGATATCCATAATGTCCAAGTCCCACCAGCTTACACATCAAAAATCTCGCCGACGCCCTCATTCCCGCCTCTTCGGTTCTCGACAATATCCAGCCTCCACCCCTCCCAGTGCTTTAGCGATCGCTTAATCTCCTTGATCCGCTCGATCCGCTTCTTCGACTCCTCCTCCTGGGCCTTGCGGAACGCCTCTTCGTCAAAGTCCATGTCATCATCATCAAGGAATTCATCATCGTTACCACCTGCCAGGGCATTGAGTCCGCTTGTCAGGAATTCGCCAATGCCACCCGGCCCAGACTTTCTCCGCTGAGTTGGCGAGATCGCTTGTCCCGGCGAAAGGTCGACATCGTGGAAACCTGGGCTTGTCGCCTCCAGCTCACGTCGCTTGCCAATCCAGGCCCCACTACGAAGTTCATGAACCTCGCTCTCAAGAGCCCGGATCTTTCTCTCAAGCTTCTGGCGTTCTTCGTCCTCAAGCTCATCAACGCCCTCGTCATCCAGCCCACCACCTCCTTCGAGAGACCTGCGGCTTCGAAGTTTCGTATTCTCACTCTCAAGCTTCTCGAGCTTCGACCGCAAGTCAGTCGCGTCTCGTTCCGCCTTCTCCTTCTCCTTCTTCAGTGCTTGTAATCGTGAATCTTGCTCCTTGTGCAATGTCGTGAGAGTAGTGGCTTTCTTCTCCAAAGCCTCGACCTTCTTCTCGAGCTCATCGCGAGCATTGTTGGATTCCTCGAGTTCATGCTCCAGAGTCTTGAGCTTGGTCTCAGCGCTAGTTCGTTCGCTACCTTCTCGAACGGCCTTTTCTGTCGTCCGCTCGAGGTTGCGCTTCAAGTCCTGAAGCTCACGCTGTGCCTTGCCCGCCGCAGCCTCTGCCCGCGCTACTTTATCCTCCAAGGCGGTAATCTGCTCCTTCTCAGAAGAAGAGCCACTGGCATGTCGCTCGGCTTGCGCCCTGAGCTTTGAGATCTCAATCTCCATCGACTCGATGGTGGCCGACTTTGCGTCAAGCTCAGCCTTTAGGTCAGCAGGAGGCGTAGACAGGGACATGGATGGCCGATGCGCGTGGCCAGAGCCCCGCGATACTTGCTGCTGAAGCTGCGAGTTCTGACGCTGCAAAGCGGCAAGCTGGGTCCTCTGTAACATGTGTTAGTGAGCTTGCAGATTGATGTTGCGATGCGCATAATGAGCCTCTTACCAGACTGTCGCAGAGTCCGTCTTCGGGGCCACCCGTCTTGACATGGTCATCGCCGTCGTCCTCCCGGATGTCTGCCAGCTCATCTTCAGCCTTTTGCCACCTCTTTTCCGACTCGGCGGCTTCCTTGGCCAGGCGCTTATTCTCTTTCTCTAGCTCCTCGATTCTGGCCACATGTTTTCTGTAAATATCCGGCGCAGTGTCACCATCTGGGCTGAAAGGGCCGGGAGATATAGCACCACCAGGGGGGATGGATCCCGCGCGGAATGATGTAGACCTCAGCTTCGACTGCTGGGCCAAGGATGGAGCAGCTGAAGAGGGTTCATCTTCATCGTCGTTCCCTGGCGTTTCAACATCGTCTTTGGGTGTCTCCTTAGGCTTGTCTTCGGCTTTCTCTGTGGGCGCTTCCTCGGTGGCCTTCTCGTCGGTTGGAGGGGGAGCATCGGCGGAGCCGTCTGGCTCAGTTGCTGGGGTCTCAGCAGCCTCTTGCTTGGTCTTCTTGGATGCGCTGCCCTTCTTCTTGCTCTTCTTCAGTTGCTCGACCTGAAACGACCACGGGTCAGCTTGCTACATGATTGGCAACGGGAGGAAGGGAGGGGTGGACGAACGCGCTTCTTGGCCGCGGCGATCTTCTCCTGGCGGGCCTTTTCGTCGGCGTCAGCCATGGTGAGTCAAGGTACTGCACGTGTATAGTTCGGATTAGGAGAGACGCGTGGTAAGTTCGATGTCGGCGTTGTTGAAATGTGTCGTTTAGATCGGGCTTGGATACTGTAGGTTGGTAGGTACGTGTTGGTGGCAGCTCCACACTCAAGGGAGCTCCGTCATCCTGCTGAAGCTTAGTTGGCCTGTGCAGGGGCCGTGTAATCGGTGCATGTTTCAATTATCGACACTGTGCAAACACCATTGTCTCGCCTCTCACGTCTCTCTTTGGATGTGTTTTGACTGGGAGGCTTTACGTTGGATCATAGCATAATGGTTAATCTCAATGAGGTGTATGGGAAAAGCCGAGCCTCCCAAAAGTTACGAGTTTGATGGCTGCCGATAGTTCAGCCTCTTATTCGCATTCCTATTCAATCTCCAGATCCTTGACTCACTTACATCACCCCAATGAGGAGAGGCTTCCATAACCAGTTTGAGAACTTAGTAAGCCTCAATTTTGACCTTTAATTGGATATAGACTAGGATACGCACACAACCTTTTGATTCTGTTGGATCCCAATGCCCAGCTGAACCCAGGGGTCTATGTACCTACCCAGTTCTTTGTTGGTGATCGCGACGGGCAGCGGCAGTTGCGTGGCAAGAATGGCAGGTGCCCCCTCTCAACATTTCACGTGAAATTTTTGGACAAAGAAGGCACGAAATTCTCACAATGAATTGTAAGCTTCCATACTTCAATCATCCGTCTTGATCCTTCGCTGACCTGCTGCACCGCTCCAACGCCAAGCGCCTTGACATGAACTGGACTGAAGGGTCTCTCGCCCGTCACTCCCGCCGTAAAGGATGGGATAAGGATGCTGCCCGCCAGAAGGAATACTTTGCCAAGGCCCGAGCCAGGAAACAAGAGGCTGCTTCTGGGAAGAATACACCCAGAGTTCCCTTCGTCCCTGACTACATCCCACGCGAGCCGCCTGCGGGCAATTCCTCCAGCTCCTCCATTCATCGGAAGAAAGACAAGTCACCCAGAAAACGATTGATACAAAGCCAAAACGATACGAATGAGAGTGCCATTCCTTCCAGCGGTCACTCACAGCCAGGCCCGCAGACCTCGGGTTCATTCCTTGACCCAACTACATGGGTCAATCAACACCGAACTGACGCCGATATTGACGCCAAAAGACGAAAACTCCTCCAGGAAACTGACTGGAGTCGTGTCCGTCTTCAGAAGCCCCTTGGGCCCATCTACCCGCAGCGAAGGGCACCCGTTGCTCACTTCACCTCTAGAGGAAATCACCACTTGCCAGGCAACCAAGCCGATACTCTGCTGCAGATACCTGGACTTGATAGCCGCTTGAATGAGAGACCGCAGACATATCGACCAAGAAATAGTATACAAATCAGAATTGGGGACCAGGACCTTCGCTGGAGCACGGAGAGCAACTCGGTCCGAAGTTCTGTTTCACGGCGCGGACCACTTGGGGAGTTGGGGACATGGCACTCTACACCACCCAGACCAATAATATCGCGCTCGCGCTTTGAATCACGACCAATTGTGAGTTGCCTGTCTGAGCCTTCAGAGCATCTCGGAACCGACTCCAGGCCGCAGCCTCCATCCTCAGACCTTGCGACCGCCATTGGACGTTCTCTAGAGGGGCGACGAAAGAGGCAGCCAAATGCTCTGCATGATCGAAGCATCGTCGTGACATCTTCACCACCTGTTATACATCACCCTCAACCCACTCGAGACGTACGCCCGTTTGACATATACTCTCTCGAAGTTCAAGACGACGACAGTGTCGCCGCCCGAGTTGGCTCAACTGGCCTGTCCTCGAGTCACCCCCTGTCCGATGATATTCAATGGAAAGCATTGCTGAACGAAACCCCTGAAACGGAATCACGAGGTTATTCTTCGGTTAATAACGAACCAGGCTCATTTCCTCGCAATGCTCGGACCTGGGGCGATTCAGACGATCGATCGCAGACTCATGACACCATCTATCACGGAGTGGCACGACGAGGCAATAGTAGGAAAAGCGATGATATTTCGCTACTATCAAGCTTGCGTCGGTCTTTTCAGCTTTCTTCTGATGTCCCAAGCGAAAACACGCATGCGACCATGGTAGAACTCGAGTCTCCCAAGCAGACCCGTTGCCCAAGGGTCGCATGGGCTGCCTTTGTCAAGGGTCCTAATCAAGGCCATGAATTGGGCAAGTCATATCCGACGCCTGGCAGTAAACCAATCCCCAGAATACGGGAGAATCAACGAAAGGCCTCGAACAACCAAGATCTGATGGAACTGTTGGTTGCGAAGGAAGGGAGTCATGAAACAAGTCATGAACACAGAGAAACCACACCACAAGAGGACGAGGATGAGATTTGGAAGCAGTTCATCTTCGACGACTACGCTGAAATTGATCGCAGAGCACGGGAAGAGATTCATGAAAAGACCAAGTTTGACCTAGGGTTGAAGAAGGCAATTCCCCCGAGTTATGTTTTGGAGCCGGCTTCAGGGGTCAAGAACGACCAGATGCGCAAGCCCCCAACGGCTGTCGCAGAGTCGTCTTCAACACCTTGCCTGGACTTGAATTGGGATATACTTGAACCTTCACGCAGTGCGGTAGAACCATCTCCAGCGCCAAAGACAGGAGTGGGCCCCCCGATGCCACACCCCCCAAACACAACTGTTGAGTCGAATCCAGCACCTAACTTGGACTTGGACACTAGTATGCTAGAGCTCTCTGAAGCATATGAGCTTGACTTGAGCCTTCACATACCTGGATTTCCGGACAGCGCTGTGGAGTTGCCTTCAGCACCAAAGCCCGACTTGAGTTTGCACACGGCAGAGGTCTCAACTGATGCCATAGAGCCACCTGCGGCACCTGGAGAATGGCAACCCGGCGCATGTACAACACACATCGCCACCGAGGAGCCCCCTGAAATACTGTCTTGCGTAGATGAAGGCATGCATGCTCCATCAGATGCCACCGCGGAAACGAATACGGTGGATGCCGACTCGGCGGCTGCCCAGCCAGGTTCGCCTCAACCGGTACAGCCAGAGTTCAAGTTTCATCACCCGAGCCTTTTTGTTGGACGTCTGGCCAGTAATGACCCAGCCAATATGCCGTGCGCACCCTCAACTGCGGCATCAAAGATGGGCAGGCGACCAAGAACCAGGGGGAGCAGGGAGCAGGGAAGGCCGGACTTTCGTACGATGCCGGACTATGATGGAGATCCGATTGAGGAGTGCTGCGAGGGATAGGCGAAGACCGAGTGACGGAGATAGGGATGGGGACATGCAATGGGGCTGGGTGCTTGCTGCATGGGGCATGAGATGAGGTCACGGGTTGTTTGTACAGTGCGCGATATTGTGTAGCGCAGACTGGGGAAGCCTTCATGGTGGCACTGACATCAAGTCTGGGGAAAGTATTTGCAGGGAATACAGTGTCACGGGAGACAAAGGGAAGGATATCAGGGATCTACTTGTCTCTTTTCTCGTTACACACCCAGCCAAGGGTATGGAATATGCCGTGATGACCAAATATCACACCATAAAAGTCGAGAGGAAAACAGAATGTCAAGTAATTGTGCCATTGTTGGGTACTGTAGCTGTAATCCAGAAGCCCCACACACAAGAAATACTACATACACGAGAATGAATACACACGAGATGCGCGCCGCTCAACGCAACACGCCCCCAATGACATAAACAAGAAAAAACTCCCGCCGTCTATATAGTTAGTGCCGTAATACCTTTCCCTCTAAAGTAATGCGGGTATCTCATATCTCATCTCATCCGTAGACGTCACAGCATCATGTCACTGCCAATAACAACACCTCTTATCTCGCTGCCTTGAGTGAGCTGAACCCCAGCCCAGATCAGGTCCCAGTAAGCTTGTCCAGAAAAGGAAAGTCGATAGAAGAATGGAAGGAATGGAAGAACTGATGGTGCACACCACAGCCACGCTTGCCATTCCCCGCAGCAAGGCCCCGCTTCTAGAACAATTCTCTCAAGTCAGCCTCATGGGTTGGGATCCTAGTCTGTCCTGGTGGAGACGGGGATCTGCAGCGCATGGGTGGGCGTTTTCGAGAGGTCCGGGGAGGATCCCTTGCTGCGTCTTGCCAAGGTGGTGTGGGCGACCAAGGATTGAAGGAATGCGAAGCCAAGAGAAAGTATGCCGAGTAGGCAGACGCTCAGTATGTAAACGAAAAGACCAAAAACGCCTTGATGCCCGAAGCCGTTCATGGTGGTGTGCCGGTCTTGGTGATGTACAAGGGTTCCTGCAGCCTCATTGCCAAGCTGCGAGGCGGGATCGAGAGCTGGGCTGGGTAAAAGTGCACATGCCGGCACATCCCGTCGTGCCGATGGCAGTATCGATGTGAAGCGAACCTGTCGAAGCTGCAGAACTATGCTGCGCAAGGCGCAATCATGATTCCAACCAGGTGCGAGACTTTGTGGTGTCTTGTGGTTGGTTGGTTGCGTGAGCAAGGCTGTGTCTCTGCTCACCCTCTTCAAGATCGGCTGCGGCGCTTCTCCTTGCGCTTGGGCTCACAAGACCCCTTGCACCTGGGGCATTCATAGTCGTCCTTAGAGATGGAGACGCGGATGAGGCATCGCGGGCATCGCCACCAGTTGGTGGCGTAGTATCGATCCTCGAGCCACTCTTCGTTGACGACGACGCCGCGCTTCTGGATATCCTCACGATGGTACTCGCGCAAGTGGTCGCGGAAGTGATCACGACGACGGAAAGGCTCGCTGGCGCGGGTGCATCGTGGGTAGTCGCAAAAGTGCGCCTCCTTGGTCGAATCGGCATTGTGAATGTTCCTATAGTGGCGCTGAAGATCGGCAGTGCGCTTGAAGGGCTTAGCATTGCAGCCAGCGAAAAGGCACATAGCAGGGGCGTCATGACCGGAGGGACTGCAGCGAGTTAGCTCAAGTAACAAGAGAAAGCAGTGGATAAGGGTTAAATGTACCCATCACCCCGAGGAACAATGGTGTCCTCTGAACCTGCAGGGTAGGCTGAGGAATAAGAATCCTGATAAGTAGAGTCTTGTAGGTAGGCAGGGCCCTGTTGATATGCAGGATCCTGTTGTTGAGCAGAGTAGTTGACTGCCGACGGGTCGTTGTAATAGTAATTACTCGGCATGGGAGACTCAGGGACGGTCGAGGCGGTGGAACTACCCCCAGAGCTGGCGCCCCGGGCAAGGGGATAGGAGTAACTGTCGTATTGATACGCAGATGGCGACGTTGCCTGGTCCTGGGAAGCCGAGGCGTCGTAGAAGTAGTTGCTCTGCTGGCCGAAGTAGCTCATTGTGGCGGCGATGAAGGTGGCAGTAGGCCTTGAAGAAACAATTGATCTGTTACAGGTGTAGAGGAGCTACAACTTGGCTCCGTCAACGTGGGTATTCGAGGCACGGGTGCTTGAAAGGTCGAGCAAGCAGCTTGTGAATGACAGGAGTGAGAGATGGTGGCATGCAAGAAGCCACGACTAGGTTATTGTCTTGGTGGTAAGTCCCCAAACGAAGATGTAGGGCTTTCTGCATGGAAGTCGATGCTGTTGATGTGATGGTGATGGTGATGAGTGAGTTGAAAGTGAGGGCGGCCAGGCTGGTTATATGCTTGAGAGTCTGGTGTCTAGAGAAGGGGGGTCTGTTTGGGCGGGTAGGCTAAGTAACAAGGCCGGCAGGGTGAGGCTCAAATCGCACATTGCTTAGTGAGGCGGAAGGTGAAGAGTCATGTCATACACAAAGGGAAAAGGCAACATGGCCCTGAAACTGAAAGAGAACTATGTGGTGCCGATTCTGGTAGCTCTTGGCTGCAAGACCAAAGGGGTATCATTAGGCTTCTAGAATACTGTATGGGATCAAGAACCTGGCTCGGGGAGGTAGTTATCGGGGATGCAGCAGGCCCAGCCACAGCCAACGCTTGATCTGATGGGCCTCGGACGGGACATGGCTGACATCGACAGGACGAAACAAGGTCGACCACTAGAAGCCAAGACAACAAGGGTGGCAGTGATAGTGAATCGAGGGGGGGAGAGGAAGAAGCAGGGGTCTGAGGCGAAGCATCTGGCACTAACTGGCTCGTGATCCAAGTTGACACTTGTCGGTTGGACGGGCACTAGGTATGAAAACGCCAAAGCAGATGATGACAAAAGGGCGTCGAGACACAAACGTGGAAACCGAGTTGAGAGGCGCTTGCCGGGCTTGGATAGCGAGGCCGGTGTCCCGAAGAGGAAAAGATGGTGAGGTGGTGATGCACAACTTTGAAGCTAGGAAGAGGGTTCCTGAGAGAACGAAGCTGCTTGCTTGCATGAGAGGATCAACGGGGCCGGCCGCCTTGTACAGAGTACAAAGCAGAGAGCCGGGTCGACCGGGATCTGCGCGGTGCAAGGTACAAGTGGGCGTGCACTGGTGATGAGAGCATGCTTTGCGCCAACAAGACTCAAGGGCTCGACGAGAGAGCACGGGGTCAGGATCAGCACCAACCTAGCCACTAGAGTTATCTTGGCCCTCGCGTTGTGGCAGCACAAATGTGCCCGAGGATTTGAACAGGGTGTAAGTAACGCCCGGGCCAATGACATTGGCAGCGAGGCAACAACAGTGGAAGCTTAGAGGGGAGAGCCCCGAGGTCGAGGGAGAGCTGGGCCAAGTTGCCAGTGACGTTACCGGCTGGGCGGGTGCCATGAGGCTATGACATGGCCACGATGGGGCTGACGGAATTGATCGATAGGGCGGTTGCCGTTGGCGGTTGATGGCACGGGTAAAGAAATGACGGCGGGAGTGGATGCGGGTGTGGCAGACGGCGATTGGGGAGGTTGTTTTGGTTTGTGCATTCGATAGGTAATCCACTTGTCGCGAGATAGAGATTACATAGTGGCAGTGCGCGACCAGCAAAATCTCGGTCGCTTCCAAAGGCAGAGCCAGTTTCAAGAGCCTGGGCGTTTTCAGGGCCACCTACATAGGGGTGTGTCGCTGGCGTCTTGGGCGTGGCCCGCAGCTGTGAAAATGGGGTGCACTTGCGCCGTACAGAACGACCAGGGGCCGGCACCAGCTGGTATGCAATTGTATGTAGGAGCATGCAGGGGAGATGTTGAACGTCGAAGGACAACATCTGTAAGCTGTAGCTGTAGCTGTCACCTTGGATCCGCGTCGGTGGGGAAAGGAGACGATGATTGCCGCAGGTCGCAGCGGGAACGGGGCCGTCTCTGCGACATCGTCAAGGACAGAATTGATGAGCACTCGGTAACGGGAGGAATTCAATCGTCGTGGCTAGGGGATCCATCTCGTCCCATCTACCCCATCGCGGGTCAAGGACATGGGGTCTTTCAGACCCATCAAGACTGGGCCTTGACATAAGGGCACGGTACTCGGTGGTATCAAACATGCCGTAGGGCCGTCGAATCAGGCTGAAAGGAGATATCGAAATCATTCTTTTGGGTTGCATGGCTGAGGCAGAATAACGAGGCAGAAGGGAGAGTCCTACGGGTAGGACCTTCTGAGGCTCCCTACCTAGGTACGCCCTGGGCTTGCCCGGGTTAGTCATCTCACTGCCTTTTGGCAATGACGAGGAAAGAACGAGCCAACTCGACTTGACATTGGCCAACTGGCAACCACAGGCTTTCCCAATATCACTTCTCTCTTTGAGCATTTACCATACATCTATTCCCATCATCATCATAATCATCGCCGTCGTCGTCGTCGTCGTCATGCCCATCATGCACTTTCATGCGGTGGCCAAGACGCTTTGCATTGACACCCATCGCGCGACTTGGCCATCTTTGCAGTACAAAGCCATCCATCAACAACAAGTGGACCCAATAGACAGCCCGCCTTACTAGGAGGATGTGGCACACGGGACATGACATTACACGGCCAGCAACCGCCCATAGCGCACAAAGCAAAGCAAAGCAAAGCACAAGCACAAGGCTCAATCAACACCATGGGGATGAAGCTTTGGTGGGCGCACAGAACTTACTGTACCCCTGTTGATAGCTCAACGACCAATCGAATGGCACACCTTCTGCATGGATTCTTGTCTACCTCTGCTGCCTGGCCCAGAGAAAGTCTTCGTGGAGTTGCGATTGATTGAGCTGTGGCTCTGGTCAGTTGGCCCAGGTACCTGAAGATGCTCAAATACAGTACCTACCTGACTGGTACATCATCGCCAACAGCAATAAGCGACAATCACCTCAAGCGGATCAAGAGCACAGACGATGGACGGGCACGGACGATGCATCGCCATACCGCCAACTCCCACGCCCCCGTCTCCCCACACTCTCGGTCACTCATCTGGTTGACCTACAGCACCTTACACGGCTGGTGTAATTGCCTCTGCATCACATCCGTTGCTGAGCGCCGCATTGGATGTAAGTCAATCCGGGACGTCCCTCAGCCATTTTGCTTTTGCAAGAACATGGAAGGCAGCCCACCAGAACGCCCTAGGCGATCAACAGCCAGCAACACCAAGCAGAGCAACCACCCACGGACGCCCTGTCTCGTCTGCCTGACCTACCGGGTTCATCTCCGGCTCCTGCAAGTCAACACAGGAAAACTCTCCGACAAAGCCGTTGTCGGTGTCTAGCCTCTGGTTCGTCGATTGGGACCTTGCCGAGGTGCCGTTCGCTCCATGGAGCTTGGGGCGTGTTAGTGAGGCTGACTGAGGCAGTGACAGCAAACAGACGCAAGTTATCGGCTTTGGGATGGTTCGCTTTCTACCCAAGTCAATGGTTCGCCCGCTGCCTCGACGATTAGAGGCTCCACTGCCATTGTTTCCCGCAGGCTTCGCCCTCCTGGTTCCGTGACCATTCGCTTGCTGACCTCTGCGCAACGAGATTGCCAAGAACCCTCGCGGGGAAGCTCTGGGTCCATGCCGCGAGGTTGACAGGCGACCTTCGCTAATCAGGATCCCCCCTTTCTCGTGTCCAAGGATCTTGCTCCCGCGACGGTCTGTCTGCACAAGGACCCCGGGCAGATAAGGAAGCATTCTGGAAACCTTCTTGCTCCGTTTTTGTCTTCGTTCTGTTTCACTCCCCGGCCATATTCCGCGGTCAAGACCGAAGGAGCTAGGGGAGACATCGTTCTGCGTTTGTTCGCTGTTCCGAGCTCTCGCGGGATGATGCATCACCAGGTAGTGGCAGTACTGCGCCGCAGTCCCAAGTCACTCCGCGGAAAGGGATCCGCCTCTCCGAGAAGGACGGCGACAATGACAAGGTGAGACGAATTCTAACGAGAGCATTGCCTCATTAGCCCTCGGCCGGCCGACGATTCGATTGGCTTGTTGAGGAATGAATGGATGACGATGCCACAAAAGAAGGCAACCAGAGGCGCCAATGCATGGGAGCCTCTCTTGTCCCGCCAGCCCTGGTTTCAACCAGACAGCTTGCACTTTGCCATGGCCCAAAGCAGAGCGTTAGGTTCGAGTTCGCAGCTGTCATGGATCAAGTCATACTCTTGTCAGTCAGGGTTGAACAGAAAAGGTCAAGGGAGGAATCGAGACCACAAACGCAACTGCAGTTGCCTCAGTTGAGACACCAAGGATCTGTTCAGCTCGATTTCTTTTCTTTTCCTTTCGGAAGGGACTGCGCATTTTTGCCATCAGATGACTCTGCATTGCCGCCTCGCTGATGATATCGTATCGACATGGTCGCAGCGATGTTTTGTTGATGACCGAATCCCTGGCTGATGACTGGCAATAGCCAGCACATGGAAGAAGAAAAAGAAACCCAATTGCACAAGTTCAATTCCATCTTTCAACCTCGTCTCATCCCTAGATATATCATGCAAAGATATGCTCCTAATTCCCCATTCTGTCCTTTGGGCAGCAATGCATCTCACACCGTTCATGCACTTCTACACTTCGGTCCATGAGCGCTTCACCGTGATCGAGACTGAGGACGTGCCACGTTGACACACAGGCACAGCGAGATGGGCGTTGGGCTGAGATCTCACCAAGGCGCAACACATGTGGACAAGATGGCTTTGCACATGCCGGCGCACTGGCGAAACGGACCTCGGGCCTCGCAACCGAGTCTGGGGCTGTCCTATGATCCATATCAACCACACCATTAAGCTGTCTGACAAACTGCTCTCTGCGAAACAGTTCTCAACGAGGCGAGAGCCTGCCACAAGAGCCTAGCTGGCAAGCAAGCCACGCATGCACCACACCATACGCTTCAACTTGAGGCAGGCATACATACACCTGACCAGCGGGACAATCCACACGTGTAAAGACTTGTTTCTCAGGGCTGCGTCGCCCGACACTCGAAAGGTTCCATATTCATATCTCAAACACTGAGGTTGCTAACGCCCCATGTAGCCATTTCGCACATTTACCTGTCCCAGAAAAAGCACAACAAGCGGCTGTAAAGCGAGGACAAGGGAAGAGGAAAAAAGATGAGGCTACCCCATGATACCGTCCCTTTTCCCACCCTTGTGCTCCCCATGAAACCCGCCGAGGGAGGCTCAAAAACCCATTGTACAGTCAGCCATATCCCGTTCCGTTCCATATCCATCTCTCTCGCGCAACCAGAATTACCTGCGGGGCAAGCCCTGTCCCGCTTGGTCAAGGAAAGTGAGGCATTAGACCTCGTCCTCGAGAAACTTGTAGGCAAACTTGAAGTCCGCTTTTCGTCGGTTCATCCTGCCATGTTGTTAGCACGCCTCACAATAAGGGGCCACTGGGGTTTCACATACCAAGTGCTCTCGTAGTCGAAGAATCGATACGTGCCCTGCTCAAAGTCCTCGGTGATGTTCTTGGGCTCCTCGTGTCGCTGAAACCATGTTTGATACTGCTTGTGGAACCGCCAGCTCTGGTCCTTGAGGGCCTTGGCTGCCAGATACTGTTGAGGAGAGCCTTGCTTGTAGTAGAAGACGTAGAACAGAGTGTCAGGGTCAATCTTGGAGTACAACCGCGGGTCCTCGAAGATAGCGAGGGGCTCACGGGGGAAGCCAGACACTGTAGGAGGCACTGGGACGTCGGGCCGGTATGACCGTGGCACATCGGCGTCCTGGACATCTGGGCAGGTCCCTTGACTAGAGGTCATGATGCGCAGCGTTGAGGGTGCCGAAGGGGGTGCCGGACGCTTCCTGGAAGTCTCATACGTGTCGACAAGGTCCTGCAGCGATGAGGGCAGGTGGTAGATGCACTCCTCCTCGGCCTCCTGGATTCGCTTGACACCATTGGAAGCACCGTTTGTTTGGGGAGCTAGACGATGGTCAGCTGAGGGCTTGTACGGGAGGTTCGTGTACGTACGCTTTGGCGACTCGTTGGCTTCGGGGACGGCGGGCTGCTTGCCAGCAGCCTTGGATCGCTTGGACGGCTTCACGGGGACAGGGACAGGTACGGGCTCAGGCTCCGCGGCGGTGATGGCAGGCGTAGACTGTTTGGACTCGGCTTGTTGAGAGGCGGGCTGGATCAGAGATGTTGCGGGAGAGTTTGTCGCACTTGTTCGGGACTGCGGCAGCGGTGATATACTCGACGACGCGGCGCCGGGAGGCGGAGGTAACGGGGCAATACCCACGTTGTTCTTGTCGCTCGCGGCGGCGGCCGCAGCTGCTGATGCGTACTTGAGGCCCTCCCCGGCCGGCCGTGTAGGTACTGATGCTGGTTTCATCGGTGGGCCGCCTGCGCTGCCGTTGCTGATTGTTGTTAGGGGAGCATGGAGGGTAGCGAGAGCAGGTAACGGCGACTTTGTCTGGGAGGATGCCCTCCGCACTGAGTCGACCTCCTTCTGCGCCTTCCTCGACAACAGCTTGGGGGGCTCGATGTCAGCTGCCAGATCCTCCTGCACGGATTGGGTGTCGAGGGACGAGTTCTTCTCGTTGTCCAGGCCCATGCCGTAGGTGCCTTCCTCGTCCTCGAGGTCCAGCTCCTCGTACATCTCCTCGTCCTCGATAAAATCCTCGTTCATGCCGTCCGACACGTAATACCGGATGCTCTCCTCGAGCTCGTTGACCTGTTCGGGTTCGACGCCGCCGTTCTCGAGGGACCTGCGGATCAGCTCGAGCTTCCCTTGATGCCACTTGTGTCGTTCGATGACACGCTCGACCTCGGCGATGCGCTCGGCCTTGGCGCTGTTGTTCTTGCCCTTCTTCATGGTGGCCTGTATCGACTCGCCCTCGGCCTCGAGAGTCTCGATCTGCTGCTCTAGGTCGTCGACCATGCTACTTAGGAATTCGCTCGCCTCAACCTTGGCCTGCTCTTTGGGGTCGAGCTTGGCGGCGGCTGATAGGCCCTCCTTGGAGTATGCCTTGGTCTTCATGGCCTTTTCCACCGCCTTGAACTTTTCCATTTGCTAACCCGACCGGTCAATAAGGTGTTCTTGTTCTTCTCGGCCTCTGTCAGTAGCAGGCAAGGGGACCAACCGTCTCGATCAGCTTCCGGTGCTCCAGCAGCGGAGCCTTGTCCTTGATGTCGTTGCTAGCGGCCCATGTTTTGATCTGGTCCCTCAGCCGCTGGAGCTTCTTGATCTCGCGCTTGAGGTTGTCCTCTAGTTTGTCCTTTTGGGCGGGGTTATTCGACTGCTCAATCTTCTCGTAGATGGCGCTGAATTCGGTGACTCCCTCGGCCACCTTCTTGAAGCACTTATCGACTTCTTGTTGCAACTTTCTCGCCGCCATTGTGATGGGAGCGATGGAGCCTCGCGGGGGCGCACACGGGGTTCAATCGATGGGGTCGTCGTCGGTGTCGGGGGGAGGGTCTGGTGATGGTTCGTTCTCTGTTGGCCTCGTCTCGTCCGGCTGTGGGGGATGTTGAGGGCGGGCGGCTCAAGGGCGGAATGGCGCGTCGCGTCGCCGATCCAAGGGTGGAGTGGATGGTGCGCGGCGCAGGAATACGGTGATGGACCTTGTGAGGTCAATTCGGGGGTCGTGGGGGATGAAATGCGTCAAGTGAAGCGGTTCTGCTCGACTTTGCTACGTTGATTGAGGTGGGAAATAGAGTAATGAGGCCAAACAGCCGCAGGCGCGCGATTGGCTGACGTACCGCGGGTCACCTGGGGCGGGGCGCGGTTAGATGCCGAAACCTGTTTGGGTGGCGATTCAGGCTCTCGGGATGCGTCTGCGGCAGTACGAGAGGCGCGACGCTTGCGTGATGCAGTGTCAACTTGTGATACAGGGTCAATTTGTGGAATTATTGGGTTTCAGGGCGTGCGTTGCGGTGCAGTTAAGGGATTCGCTATCGCGGGATACCTGAGGTACTGCTGGATGACGTGGGGTACACGAGGCTGCCGCTTGGCGTCGCTAGCACTAGGCGCATCTCACATGACACGGATTCACAGAAGTTATTGGAAGATGAGAGACGGCATCCAATGCATCTATCCTCTGTAGACAATCTTGTATCGGGCAGGAGTTGACGAAACATTTCGTGTTTGATAAGAGATAATTCAATTTCAGGTATTTCAATATCACAACAGTTTTTGCCCTTGCAGTCGCCGGTGACTCATTTCCAGTTTCATCAGCGCTGTCCGCTTGTCGATGCCAAGACTGCTACTGTTACTGGCTACTGTTATAGAGCTCGGAAGGGTTCCCGATCTTGGTTAAAAATTGCCCGAGTCGACAACTCAGCTCAAACATCTCGAAACGGTCAAGAATTCAGTTACATTACCAAATATGAAGGGTACGTGCAGACAAGACCTTCCCCCGTCTCGACTGCGGTGCGGTAGTCGACAGAGGTGAAACGGCTGAGGGGCTCACACATGACACTCGAGCAGTCATCCTGCAGCGCGTGCTGTCGGCGTCCGTGACGGTGGACAAGGAGATGATCTCGTCCATCGGCAAGGGAGTCCTCGCCTTTGCCGCCGTGGCCCCCGGGGACACGGAGAAGGAGGCCGACCTGATGGCGGCCAAGGTGCTCCGGATGAAGCTCTGGGACGACGACGAGGGAGGCAAGGTACTTGCTTGAGTGTAGGAGGGTGGAACATGATCATGATCTGACAACGGAGAGCAGTGGAAGCGCAGCGTAGCTGACATTGAGGGCGAGGTCCTGTGTGGTAGGTTCAGCCCAACCCTCCCCCAGCAAGCCACGGTCGAAAGAGACGAGCTGATGCTGGGATTGCAGTGTCGCAGTTTACGCTGCTGGCCAGCACCAAGAAGGGCGCCAAGCCCGATTTCCATGGCGCGGCCAACCCGGAGGAGGCGCGGCGGCTCTACCACTACTTTGTGCAAAAGGTGCGAGCCGGGTACCAGGAGGAGAGGGTCAAGGACGGGCAGTTCCAGGCCATGATGGAGGTGGCTCTCGTCAACGACGGACCGGTGAGCCTATTTCTTTCTTTTTTTGTGTGAGAGGCTTTGTTTCGGCTGACGATGAGCAGGTTACTCTAGAGCTGAAGAACGGCGCCAAGACCGATTAAGAGACAACGAGGCTGAGTCGATTTCTTTTTTTTTTCTTCCTTGTCTAGAGGATTCTATAGAGACATGGCGGGGAAGTTGTTCATTAGGCTATAGAAGTATAGAGGAGGCTTGCTGGAGGGGAAAAGTGTATGTGTGTTTCGGCCGCAAATCTTTAATTAGAGGAATTTTGTTTTAGATGGGCTAAGCACCAACAATCACAGACAAGCTTGTGTTACACAAGAAAAGGAAGTAAAATTTTCACATCCAGCCTGCTTTGCTGCAACTTGACGCAATCATTCATTACCCGGAGGGACCGGCCTTTGGGACGGCTCAGATTCTTCTCTGCTGTTTTATCAAAAACGGCAAGACAAAAAGACAGACATCACCAACAACAACATGGGCTAAAGACAAACGATTGGCCGATATGTAATCAGGATCTGCGTCTTGCGTCGCACGCAACCAGAGCCTTTTGCTTCTTTTTCCCTTGCGTCCCCCCCCTTCGGAGAGCCGGCCTTGTTGCCGCCTCAGAAAAGGTTGGCTCGCAAACGGCGCAGGGTAGCATTCTTGTCTCAGACCTGAACAGTAAAAAAAAAAAAAAAAAAAAAGAGGGCTCACACACACATTCAGGACTGGATGCTTCTTCTCAGGCTGAGGACCAGGGGTCTCTAGACTGACAGCCCGGGGCCCAGGGGCCAGCGAATCAGGGGCCTCGGAGATTGTGCGCTGGTTTGCTTGCTTGCTTGCATCTTTCCCTCCCGCGCGGAGCGGACTGGACCCTGTTGGGCAGGTTTTACACCAGCCCGCTCCGACCCAACGCTGGAGCAAGCAAGTAATAAGCCCTGTTGCGTGGGTGGTATTGCGTGCCGTGGCAGGCGCATCGGCAGCCCTATCCCCTGTCCGGTTGCTGACGGGGGTCCATGGTTAAGGAGTTCCACCCGGGAGCGGCACGGGGGTTTTAGGCGGGTGTGAATACCCTCCCGTGAGAGAGTGTGAGATAGATGGCTTTTAGGACTGCGTGTGAGAGGGAATGAATGTGTCTTGGCTGTGGTGATACCCTTGGTTGTCTGAAACATCTTACAGTCTGTCTCTCTGCCTCAAAAAAGAAATCCAATTGTTCTCCATTCGTGCCAAGACTGGTGTAACAAACAAGTCAATACTGAATCACCAGGTTGCATTTCTGGGCTTGATATTTGATCCCTCGATAGTTAGCTGTATAGCCTTGTCTGACCGGGTACCCCCATCTTCCCCCCTGGCCTGTCAATCAATGCTTTGTTGTCTCTTTTCTCTCTCTCTCTCTCTCTCTCTCTCTTCAAGTTGCCGTTGATGCTCGGTTGCTTACGTCGATGAGGCTTTTCCTTTCAAAGGAGCTGAATCATTCGTTTGCCCTTGTAATTTGGTACCTCTCTCTCTTCTCTGCCTCGTGGTGTCATGTCACCCGGCTGAGCTGGCCCGTTGGCCTCTTTTCTCTTTTCTCTGCCGGACGGACAAGAGAAAGGAAAAAGAAACGACAAACAAGACAAGAATACCCCGCATTGCCCCGAGGCTGATGTTCTCGACTTGGTCCGAATCTATTTCGGAACCACTTTGCTTGCTGGATAACACAGGGCGGCCAGGCTCTCTTGCTTTTCTGCCCACTAATAACCAACTACAAGTACAAGTACCACACACAGCTCTCTGTCTTTGTCTCTGTCTCTCGGTCATTCTCATCCTCTCGAGTCTCAACTCAAACCTGTGTCAGAGAAACAACAACTACAACCCACTCGACTTTACCCACTTATAAGCGCACGATCTTGGGCTCACTTGCATCGCGACTTTTCCGGAAGTGGAAAGGAAGCTCCCCTCTTCTGTTGCCTTCTCTCCGATTCTGCCTCTGCCCCAACCTCGAACAACTCGGACATCTAATAATAACTACCTTACACTCTTCCCCCCACCTTGAACCTCACTCTGACATCTACACTCTCTTTCTCTCTCTCTCTCTCTCTCTAAACCTCCCCCGCCCGCTCTCCCTCCTCCGTCTACTACAAGCTCATCATGGCGTCCGAAGGCGATTCCCCCGCGCGACCCCGCGTCTACTTCGACATCTCCCTCGGCGGCAAGCCCGTCGGCCGCATCACCATGGAGCTGTATGCCGATCTCGTCCCCAAGACGGCCGAGAACTTCCGCGCCCTATGCACCGGCGAGAAGGGCGTCGGCAAGTCGGGCAAGCCCCTCCACTACAAGGGCTCCATCTTCCACCGCGTCATCAAGCAGTTCATGATCCAGGGTGGTGACTTTACTGCTGGTGATGGCACCGGCGGCGAGTCCATCTACGGCAACAAGTTTGACGACGAGGCCTTTCCCAAGAAGCACGAGCGCCCGTTCCTCCTGTCCATGGCCAATGCTGGGCCGAGTACGTTGCAATGATCCCCCGCGATTTCTCACTCTCACGTACTGACCCCTCCATAGACACCAACGGCTCCCAATTCTTCATCACTACCGTCCCCACCCCCCACCTTGACGGCAAGCACGTCGTCTTTGGCGAGGTCCTCAACGGAAAGTCCATCGTCCGCCAGATCGAGAACCTCACCACCCAGTCGGGCGACCGCCCCGCCAAGGAGGCCCTGATTGCCGACTGTGGTGAGCTCAAGGGTGACGCCGCCCTTGCCGCCGACGTCAAACAGCCCGACGCCCTCGGTGACCCCTACGAGGACTTCCCCGAGGATTGCACCGACACCCTCGACGCCCCTGCCGTCCTCAAGATCGCCGCCGCCTGCAAGGACTACGGCAACACCGCCTTCAAGTCCGGCAACTTCTCCCTCGGCCTCGACAAGTATCAGAAGGGCCTGCGCTACATCAACGAGGAACCCGAGCTCGATGGCCAGCCCGACTCGCTGAAGGCTGAGCTTGAGGCTCTCCGCTTCTCCCTCAACAACAACTCGGCTCTACTCAACATTAAGCTTGAGGCTTGGGACGACGCTGTCCGCGCCGCCTCGTCTGCCCTCGACGTCCGTGGTGTTAAGGACTCTGATCGCGCTAAGGCTTTCTACCGCCGAGGCTTCTCCTACATCCGTCTCAAGGACGAGGAGGCTGCCCTGCGCGACCTGACCCAGGCCAACGAGCTTGCCCCCAACGACAGCGCCGTCAACAGGGAGCTCAACGCCGTCCGAACCAAGGCCGCTGCCCGCGCTGCGAAGGAGAAGGCCGCCTATAAGAAGTTCTTTACCTAAACACTCGAGATATTTTTGCAAAGACAAAGAAAAAGATATAGAAGGCGCCTCCGTTGCCGAGGGAGGGAGGGAGAGCAAGCAAGCATTAAAATCGGCGATGTTTTGAGAAACGTGACATGGAAGGGGGGAAGGAAATCCATCTTTTTTCAAGTTAACAGCACCTTGTCAGGGACAGCGGGCAGGAGTCGGCGCCGAATGAGATACCATCCAATTACAATAAACCACATTCAAAGACTCGTTTCTTGTGTAATGTCTAGTTGTGAGTTGTGAACGTGTTGCTTCTCGACACGTCTACGGATACATGCACGTCGATATATATCCATCCCTTGACAACTTACGACTTTGAACAACTCTTGGGCATCACAATAGACATGCTCCGTGTCTGTTCTTTTTTTGTCTATGGACCGAGAGGTACACCAAATAACCCGCCCCAAGTTTCCCCCATCCCAAAGTCTTTCTTTGACTACCTAATTCCATGCAAAGCCTCCCATCTCTTCTATTCATTCAACCTTTGCGCGAGAAAACTTGCACCGAAAACAACAAAAGTGGTATTTCCCCTTGCCTCACCAAGCCACCCGTGGCAAACATAAAACAATAAAGTGTAGACAACATTGCTCTCGTTTCACCTCAATGCACACCATTTTTGCTTTGCCCCCCTGGATTATGATTCCCAAGGGTGATATCAGGGTGACGCACGAGGTGAAAAAAAGGGGGGCCAATGTTCCAACCATACAAAGAAAAGATAAAAAACGCCTCGCATGTGAGTTAAATCATGTTTGCCAACCTCCCCCGTATCCCCCACATCCCAATGCTCGTGTTGTTGATATAGGAAAAAAAAGTTGTGGAAGGGGGGTATGAGACAAGGGAAAAAAAAGGGGGGGGAATTGCGTGTGTGTGGTATAAAAATGGTCCTTTCTTCTTTCTTCATCATCAAGTCGTGAGGCTGTAGAGAGAACTAGCTCTCCATCATGCTGTTGTAGTGCAAACTGTCATGTCATATCCTTCACTTGTTGTTGTAGTGCAAACTGTCATGTCATATCCTTCACTTGTTGTTGTACCGTGGCTCCTTGGACTCGGGGCTTTCTCCGCGGCCGCCGATGCGCATGATGCCGCTGAGAATGGTACGTCCCATACGTCCGTTCTTGGCCTTGAGCGTGCTGCTGGCGCTCGCGCTCGCATGCCGCAGACCACCGGGCTTGCGGTGTTCCCAACCCTCTCGGTGATGCCGGCGGTGTTCCTTGCTGCGTCGACGACTACGTGTTGCCGTGTTATTGCTGTTGTCGTCGGCAACCTCGCTGCCAGAGCTGCCTGGAGTAGGCTCGTAGACGTCATTCCAGGCTGTGGATGAGCCACCATACGAGATGGAGAGCGACTCAATCAGCGATGCCTGTTCCATAGACTCAGTCAGGTCGTCTGTGGCTGCGTATGAGGCGCTTTCGTGAGCACGCTCCGTCTCGACCTTGGCCAAGCAAGCATCGGCACGTTCTTGCAGAGCAAAGCAGACGTCGTTGAAGGCGAGGAGTTCGTTATCCACCTCATCCTTCTTGTCGTCAATTGGGTTTGCGTCCACCCAAAGCTTAACCAGGCCAGCCAGGTTCCTCGTGTCGTCAATCAGGTACGGAAGGCTCGGGAAGCCCTCCTTGGAGGTGGGACTGAGTCGGCCGAGGATGGTGACGGGCGTGCTGTAACCTGCGGGAACAATGATTGCGTTGCGGTCTGCAGGGATGCTGCACACCTGATCGATAAAGTCACGGACAGCTTGTCGCTGTACGTTCAGGAATCGATTCATTGGCTCCATCCACTCCTCTCGCTTGCCAAATGTCGACAGGTTCGCTAGCTTCTGCAGGGCCTTGGCAATGAGAGTGAACGTTCGCTGCGCTTGAGGTCGAGGGTGGTCACGTAGAAGATTGAACAGCTTCGGTGACAGAATCGCCGGGCAGATGAACCGAAGGAACAGGAAGCCAGATACTGAAGTATACGTCACGGTACGGAGAAAGTCACCGTAGCGATCCTCAGCAACAGCGCGGATGTACTTGAGAACATGTCGTAGCTCTGGGGGAAGCCGGTTGGCCGAGTTTGCGATGCATTTCCATACTTCAGTCGTATAGTGGATCAGCACAGTCCAATGTTGATCAAGATCTCCCTCGTGAGGGGTCTTGCTGGGGTCCACCTCGCAATTCGGATTTATCTCGTTGATCTCAAAGAGCTTCTCTTGTAGAATGTCTTCCAGATACTCCTTGCCCAGGCGTCGCATGTGAAACTCGAGAGACTGGGTAAGCAGCGAATTGCCTCGGAAAAGAAGGTTGGCCTCTCCAGCCAGAGATTTGCTCATATCTCGTACAATGAGCTCCCGATCGGTTCCCGAGTCGATGGAGTCGTTTGACTTGAGGCGACTGCTAAATCGATACTTCTTCATTGAAGCCTGGTTTCCAATGCCGTCGATTTCGTCTTCTACCAGGGCCATCAGCCACTCGCTAGCAGACCCTGAAACCTGAAAGATGTTGAGGAACAGCTCTGATAGCCGTCGCAGTTGTCCCGGTAGAGCCGCAGAAACCTGGTTCGTCAAGCCTGCAGGGAAGCGGTGAAGTATGTCCGACAGGGGCTGGTATTCTTTCGACAAGAGTACGACGTGTTCGTCATGTGTCACTCTGATCAGCATTTGTCCAACCGACTGGTGCTTCTCGTCGTAGATGTGAAGCCATTGCTCGGTATCCTTGCCGCGCTCTAGCTGCTCAAGTGAAATGTCAACAGCGCCAACCACAAACTCCTGCAAGTTTCGAGTTCTGGGCAGTCCCACAGAAGCTTGGAGGAGATTGCTCGAGCTGTCGAGGTTGCCCTCCACCCTCTTCAACACAACAGATAGTAGCGGTGTCGTTGGGGGCAGATCGGTAAACTCGCACTCCTCGCGCCAAAACGGATTCTTGGTTCCCGTCTTGGTCGTGGTTCTCGCTCGAACTTCGCCATCTAGTATAACTTCGGCTAGGTAATTGCCGACCAGGGGATCTGGCTCCGGGCGTCCCGGCCTCTCTGGTATGGGTGTTTCAAACCCACTCGGCTTGGCCTTGATCTTGGCTTCTGTAACCCTGACGCTGATCGTCTTCTCGAGTCGGAACACCTCGCCCTCGTACTCTGATTCTAGATCGTCCAGCTCCAATATTTGGGAGGCGTTGGGGTCATCGAGCTTGTAGATATCCGGCACCGCATATGCTCTCAGGAGACACAGCCAGACCTCGAAGTGAACTCTGCTATCGAGAGCCAGGTAGACTGGCCGGAAGATGGAGAGATGTGTAGATGTAGATGCGTAGATGGGGAAGATGGCAACGCAGTATTCCTCATCAAGCACTGTTCGGTCGAGCTGCTGGATGGCACACCGTGAGAGTTGTGAGAGGTCGATAATGGACAGAACAGTAGCGTCATTCTCCGTCAGCAACTTGAATTCTCCATTATCCTGGAGAATGCATGAAACTCTTCTCCACGAGGTGGTCGGTGAGCGGAGATCCCTAGTCGAAGGCCGCTTAACGATTGCCCGGGGTGAGACGGCGAGGCCCTTGTCCCACAGCATAACCTTTCCAACCTTGATGATGTTCGTGGGCCTGTGCTTTTCTTGTGACCAGCCATGTCTCCGGAGCTCCGGTCTCATCGGCGATACTTGGCTGGCTGGTTTACCGTTGGTGAGCTTCACGCCGGTTGGGCGTAGCTGTTGCCAGCAGAGCAAGGCTGCCAGCCATAGATCAAACTCTTCCGTCACCAAAGGGCATATTAGAATTTCCACCGGAGGTTGGAGACACACCAGCTCCAGACACTCCTTGGTCAACTCGGGATAATCCACGGGGAGGACCCTGCAGCCGCGCAGATCAGATACCAGAGGGATATGGAACGGGCCGTTCTGACCCGAGTCAAACATGAGACATCCCTTTTCCTCCTCGATATAAGCCACGCCGCTGTGCCATGGTCCTCCCGTCTCACCCTGGTACTCGATTTCACCGCGCATCCGGCCACATAGTGTTCTCATTAAGAGGAGAACCTTGTTTGCGTCGTCGGTGGCGATGGGTAGCGGTAGCGAATCGACTGTCGGCGGAGGCGAGATAAGAGGAGATGTGGGACGAGACGATTGCCGCTTCATAAGTCTTCGGCTATTTTTCTTGTCCTTGGCGCCTGCTATCGATTCCCGCACGGAGATAGAAGAATGGTGCAGCGAGTCCAGCGAACCGGACTGCAGCTTTGGTTCGTCTGTGGGATGTAATGATCCCGAGGAGCTTACGCTACCAACGCGATGTCGCTCTGAGGTAGGAGGTACGCTCCTCTGGGCTAACATGGAGGTGTCCATGGTGCGCGTCCTAGGCCGCAAGCTCCCGCTCGTATGTCGTAGATGCCGCGGGGGACTGGATTCGCTGCTTTCATACGATTCACTAAAGACATCATTGAATATCATGCCCTGTCGCCTCGAAGGGCCCGAGGGAATGGTCCGCGGCGAGCTCTGCTGTGAGGTGGCTCCGCGGGAGGACTGCTGAGAGTCCCCAGAGACGCTGAGGGTCGGTGGCTCGACGGGCTCGGGGGTGACTGCACGGATGGTGCCGGCGGCGTTGATGAGGGTAGATCGAAAGGCGGACCTCAGGTTGGAGGCGCTGGAGCGCTCCATCTTGGGGTCGCGCGGGGGGTTGAGCTCGGAGCTCGAGGTCTGATTCCAGGTCAGAGAGTCGCTAGAGGCGCCAGGTCGTAAGTGGGCTTGTCCGTCCATATCCAGCGGTGGCAAGCCTATGCCATTGCCGATCCACATCTGCATGCGCACGCTCGTCCCGCATTGAAGACCTGAGGAGGAGGGAGGACAAGTCGGAGGAGGCGGCGACGACGACGATGGTGGGCTGGACGTGGATGTGGATGGTGCTTGTTTCTCGGGTCGGAGTGCAGTGCGGATGGCGTATAGGTGAGGTTGTATTCGCTATCGCGCGGGGTCTGACGGGTCTCGGTGGTCGGCTATCGATGTCGCAGCGGCAGAAAAAAAAAAAGAGGTGTAAATTATCGCAACTGTCGTCGTTGCCGGGTTGTTTGATCCAAATGGCACAATCACCGGTTGCGGGGAGGAGGGCTTAGTCTCGGCAGAGAATGACAAGCTGAGGGGAACGCGCGGGACCGGCAGCTGAGCATGCTCATCTGCACGACGGACAGGACGGGACGGGTTGAGAGAGTGATGTGATGGATGGATGGCAAGTTCCGAGACCAGACCAGACCAGATCAGATGGGACGAACAAGAATACGCGTGCGCGCTCAGATAAAATGGTCGTCGTCAGGTGGTTTTAAGAGGGATCGAAAATGTGCGGTGAGTGGCCTCGACTTGTATGATACAGCACAGCACAGCACAGCACAGTACTGGGCTGGGACTGGGGGACGACGGGGAAGGAGGGGGGAAAGCGTAGAAATTACTACACCCCGAGGATGGATCAAATTGAATCCAATGTGAGCGAACGACGGGAGTTGGGGTCTGTGGGCGTGCGTGGGTTTGGTTCGGTTTTTGACCCGTAGGCAGAATAGTCTAGGTAGCCCAGGTCGCCACACACGCACTTTCAGTAGCTTCAGTCGAGGTACGTTTCAGCGCCAGTTGGAAAGGCCAGACGGAGCCCACTGATGGATGATAAACCCACAATCAAGCAAGCACAGGCTCAAGCGCAGGCACCGGGTTTCCAGCCACCCCCGGACGGGACGGGACAGAGCTCGACTCTTGTAGTAGTAGATGCTTGGGTATTGAACAATGCCCTTGTTAGGTTTGTTGCCCAACCGAAGCCAACTGCCGGATTGAGCAAGACTCGATGTGATGATGTTTACGATAATTCCAAGAAGCAAAAAGGAAAAGAAGAGAAGAAGTAAAAAAAAAAAAAAAAAAGTAGAGTCTCTCGTCGACTTGCTTATTCCGTCTTGGCCTGGCTTCGAGAAGCGGGGGAACACAGCGAATGACGGGTTTCCTTGCCGATCACACAAGGGACTCCAATGGAACGCCATGCAGCCCTCTTTGGCTTTTTCCTAGCAGCCTAGGCCTTGCTCTGCCCAGAAACTTTTCTCTTCTTGTTTCTCCAGAAACCCTCGGAGTACTGTTCCACACTTAGAGGGGGAAAAGAGGCGAACGAGGGTGCCCCCCGAGACACCAAGGCGGGCCGTAGCGAGATGCTTGTCTAATTATCTAGTGATTGTTTTATTAAATCATCGGCGAGTCGCAGCAGAAACACAGACACCACACCAAAGAGGGATCGCTAGCACCAGCGACGACATTATCGTCAAAGTTGACCGGGGATAAGAACCCGGAGCAGTGGAGGGGGAGGAGGCACGCACCAAGAAGAGGCCCTGGTCCTAGTTCTTAGTGGAGAGGCGGAGCTTGTAGATGGAGCATTCTTGTTCCATCCCCTTGTTCGGGATGGAATTGGACGAGGTTCCCTCTGTGACTACAGTCATCTAGGCATTTCACTCTCTTGCATTGACTCGGCGGAGCTTCCGTTCTCATGGATCACATCATCAGTCAACCCCTGAGGCCGCCGGATCTAACCCTGAGACGGGACGTCGTCTAGAGGCAAAAAGTATAGAATGTTCCGTCAGCCCTTCTTGTTTCTGCCATTCGTTCTTGTGCTACCCTACCACCTCAGACACCGCCCCTCCGGGTACTCTAGCCACTCACCTTTCGCCAGAGCACCCTTCCCTTGGACGAGGTTTCATCCCATGTCGCCTGTAAGCCCAGTTTGTTTCTCAAGAGAGGAGCCCACGGCATCCGCCAGTGGGGGATGCTACCGTCTTTCGTCACGGAGCAGGGATCCTCGGATGGTTTCTTCCCCCTAGCAAATGGCACTCAATGCGTGAAAGATGGGTCGAAAGAATAATCAGGAATGGCCTATGATAGAATCTACAAGACAATGCTCATCTTATTGTGGCAGAGGCTTTCAACCCCCCTGGTCCCAGCTCACGAGGCAGGCCGTCTCTTGTGCTAAGACGAAATCCCAACACGGCCACGGGGGCCACCGGGAACAAGGGACTAAGCCCATCATCGTCCAAGGCCAGGGATCCAATCTCAACGTTCACTAGCCTCCAGCGGGATGAGGGAGGGTCGACTCGACCCGCGTTACATGGTGATTAGCCCAACTGGCTCTGACAAGAGTCACGGAAACAGGGCAAAAAAGAACGCTCGGACGTTGAAGAATGAAGAAGAGAAAAAGAAAATATCCTCTAGACGGGGCAGAATGTGATTATTCCCCGATTCACACAGGAACAAATGCGACTGGCCCGTTCATGATATCGTGCCTTTTCTTGACTTGCTTGCTTCTGCATCTCGCACTCAGACCTGAGCAGCCGCTAGCGCAAGCTGGGCAGGGCCTTTTTCTTTTGTAACATCGGCTCTTTGCTCCGTCTTTTGTCAGTGGCCAGCAGGGAAAGTCAACCCGGTCTCTTGACTAGCACCGGCGGTTTTGACGGCCGATTGGATTTCCCAAGATAATATCACTGGGCGCGATATGCGCCTTTCTTGTGCGGGCAAAAAAAAGAAAGCAGTTTGTCGGGCCTACCCTTTACGGCCCAATGATGGCCTCGGCATTACTCTCTCCTGGCTAGTGGTAATAGCTGGGTGGCCTCAAAAACCACGAACCTGACGGTTTCCTATGGATGATCAGCCTCAACTCCAGCTCTCCCTCACATTGTCTCCTCCTCTCGTGACCAGCGAGCCCAATGTAGTCTAACCCTACCGAGCACATACATGTTCCAAAAGCAATGACGATAATCTCCTGAAGATCTTGCAACAGTCAAGAGCACAGTGTCTAAATCACCTCGATCAACCCCTGAAGAAGATCCAACAAAGCCACGCGATAAGAAAAGACACAAAGCTGTTGGCTCTGTCCTGTCCCGCCAGCATGGAACACTCCCACGTGTCGCATCTTGGGAAAAAAAGGGCCTCAAATCTTGCTTTAAGGGATCTCACCTGTCAGGGGTTCCCTTTTTGCTGCATTTGCTTTTTTATACATATAGAAAAAAAAAAATGCTACTGCAGCAATGCAGATGCTCCATTTACGCGAGAGCGCATCTTCCCGCTCAGATCCTTATTTTCCTTTTTATTGTCACGGTTCTTTTCGTCCGATTTTTTTTCTTGGGAGGCCACCCTCCCTTGATCAACTTGACCGTGTGATATTCCAGCACCGAGACAAGCTAGGGGGGGTTTTAAACTCTTCTTGTTGCAAGGAACATAGAACCAACAAGGGGCGATGAACCAATTACTGGGGGTTCCTAAACATAGATTTTCCCTAGCCCACCTTGCCGTGAAAGAGGTCCTGGGCAATTAAGCACAGCCCATCTCTCGACCCAAGAGTCAGCGGCATCAGTTCATACAGTAGGCAACGCAGCACACAGGCAACCAGAGGCCCTTACGCAAACCAGCTTACCATTACACACCGCTTCTGTTTGGACAGCCTCAACTGTGTGCTCCTGGCGTCCGCCCCAACATGTCCCTCCTGAAAGAGGCCCAAGATATCCATGTCTCATGTGGTGCCACACCACCGGTTCCAGCCCACCCTGTCATCCACATCATGAAAGGCAAGTCGAAATGGGTGTTGTCCGCCTGCAACATGGCATGGCATGCACGGCTACGAGTAAACTCGGCATTCCGTGTAATCGCGGAGCCCTTGACCCGGGACGAGAATCTCCCTCATAATCTCGGCAAATGCGAACCCCTCCCCGTGTCTGCTTGAGACTTCTGTGCTTGTGAATAATATATTTTTTTTCTATTATTGTCGTCAGCTTCCAAAGTATAATGTCCTTTGTGGCTTTTACGGATCAAGCCTCAGCTGTCAGAGATGACTGATAGACTCGACGGTCTCGCCGCGTCCGAGCCAACTTCCTCATGACATGTCTGCAACAGAGTCAATTCATCGGGGTATCGGCTGTCATGTCTCCATGTCGTCACGATTCTGCCGCTGATGCCTATATCTCGCCTTTCGAAGCTGTAGTCTCGGAAATGGACGTGGTTGTACTCATTTTCTGTGGCGAGGGAAATCCCTTGTCGGCGTGCCAAATATGATATTGGATACATGTGCAACATGCGCCTGTCCACCACCGTCACCATCCCCCTTTCCACTCCTCTGCTATGAACTGCAATCGAGGTAACGCAAAGAAAAGTCGGCCGTTACCTCACTGCCATCACAGTCTCCCTGACGAGACCGCTTTCGGAGGAATAAAGACGTAAAAGTAAATTGACGAATTGATTGGACCTTGAACCATCACCTTTCATCTGCACAAGATTTGCAGTTTCCATGATAGCAAAGGACAAACAAAGACCAAGAAAAGTATAACATGTGCGTAATCCCGGTAGTGCGCGCAGAGTATTTCGACGCCTAACGGACTTTCTCTTCCAACTCCCAATTGCCAGATTCCAGAGTCCCCGATGCTCGATCGATCCCTATCAAAATGACGATCCCCGTGGGGTATCGTGGTTGAAGTGAATAATGTGAAGTGAAATCACCAAATAGTAAAAGTGTTGCAGCTGCTGTGTGGATATCATCTCGTCTCTCCCCATTTGCTCTACCCCCTCCATCTCATATCGCCTTTAACGAAGGTTGGACCCCTCGATCGGGCTTGTGGGATGGCTGCGGACATTGCTCAGATCGGTGCTACCCGTCCGTCGGAGAGCTTGGCTCATGGTCTCAATGTTGAGGTCGTTTCCAGCAACGCCGAGCTTGAGGTTGGCCGTGCTGGTGGGACTTCCCAGAGGCTTCCGAGGCGGGCTCAACTCAATACCCTTCATACTACCAGGGTTGCTTGTGGGAGGACTTGTCTCGGGCCCCTGGCTCGATACTGGGGATCGGATGGGCGAGGGAGATCGGTTGACCGCCGCCGGCAGAGACGTGAGCCCTGCGAGGTGGATGCTGTCGCGGGAGCTCGCAACGCCCGCGGGAGGGTTGTGCTCGGCCTGTACAACATCGGCAAACGAGATGAAGGATAATCGGCGGACGTCGGAGGAGTCGAGAGACCCGTAGTTGGAGGCGTTGTCGGCCGAGACAGCATCTCGATCGGCAAAGGAAGCGAGCTCTGCTGCCCACTCACTGGCCGACTGGTCGTACAATGGAAGGCCGTTGCTGGCCCCCGTGACCGTCACGGCGGCGGGTTGATGCGAGCTGTGCGTCACAATCTCCACCGTGTCAGGGTCAAGCTTCTCATTCGTGATGGCCTCGGATGCATCGTCGAGCACGGGAGGGATGTAGTTTTCGGTCTGGATATGCGTCGGGATCGCCGGGGAGTTCGGCTTCAGTACGGTACTATCCTGAACATCACGCTCAAAGATCTGTGACGTCGCAGGGGAGGAGAGTCGTGGGGAGCCGCTGAAGCCGCGGCCCGGAGACGAAGGCAGGACAAAGGCCTGGTCGCTGGGCGCGCTCCACGCTGTCGACGAGAGCTTCGAAGCATCTCGGGACATCAGAGGCGGGCTCGCGGCGGCCGAGTTCGAGTTTGAGGGAGTCTGAGACTGGGACTGGGACTTGGGTTCAGATTGGGATTGGGATTCGGGCTTGGACTCGTTGTGGGACTCGGGTTTGGTGAGAGACGGTGTCTTTTTCTTGCCAAAACCGAAGAAGCTACGCTTCTTGCTCTTGGGATCCTTCTTAGCGTCTCCCGTTTGGCTGTCTGGCTCCGTCATGAAGTCGCTAGCTCGAGGTGTCGAGTCGCCTAATCGCTGGTCGTCGTCGGCATCGACAGGGGCGTATGGGTCACCTCGAGTGATAGGAGCTGCTTCGGCGAGGCTCATGTTGATGGATGAGCCAACGTGTTAAACGGCGAGAAACGATAACGGTGGCCGTGGTTGAAGGTGCGTGGCAGGAACTTTTGGCCGTGCAGAGAGGAAAGTTGTCTGGGTGACTGACTGGAAAACAAGGTTGGGTTAGTGACGAGGGTTGGGAATGCAGATCTGGGTCGGCAAGCGAGAGGAGTAACGAGCCGGGACAACAACAAGAGAGACCAGGAGGAAAATCTCGAAATAAAATATCACAAAAAAAAGTTCTGCCAAAGCGGCCGTGCGGCACTGAGACCTAGAGTGACGCTGCCCTTCAAGGACGGGAGAGACATTGAATATTAGATGCTGCACATACCTTGAGGCTGTGACCTGTAACAGTCCGTAGCTCCCGATCCAACACTTGAGGCAAGACCCGCTCCGGCCAGCACTAGTTGTTAGGGACCAGCTAATCACGGCAGTGCCGTTGTCCGTTCTGCCGCCGTCTTTTGCTTTGGGCTTGCTGGGTATCGAGGTCCGGAAGGGGGAGCCACTCGGAGGGACGAGTGACGCAATCAGGTTTAGTTGGACGGCGGTCGGGACTTTCGAGGTTCCAGGTCAGGTCGATCAAGTCAACGACAAGGAGAGAACCTTTGAGGTCTTGGGCGTCAACGAAATCCTCGGCGGATGCAGCCCAGGTTTAAAAGCCAGAGAGCCCCCGTGAGATAGCGTGGTGGATTTAGTGGATGCGAGCCTCAGAGGGCAGGGCGGCTGAGACTGCTGGGCGCGCTATTGCTGCGGCAAGGAGCCGTTAACTCTTGCGGAGGGCGAACGAGGCAAGGTTTGTTGTTGTTGTGTTGTTGGTGGTCGTTGCTTCTGCTGATTGTCGCTCGCTTCGTCAGCGACAGGGTTTTCTTATTGTCTGTTTGCCCTCGTGTTAAGGGAGAAGAAGAGTCAAAAGACGGGAGTGAGAGAGGGAGGGGGAAGAATTGACGGGAAGGGCAGGTAAGGCAGGTAGGGGCCCGACGGCGTAGGTGGCTTTGGAACGTCGAGTCTCGTCAACCTCTGAAGGATCAGCGCACCTTGAGCAAGGCACGGGATCAAACGTGTAGCGGCAAAAGATTGCACTATCAAGGCCACTATGGGGCAACTGTGAGTCGTACAGGAAAGTGATAACCCGTCAGGCCTGACGAGAGATTTAATTCCAGAGCTCGAGCTTTTGAGCACGAGACGAGAACATGCGGGCGCCACGAGGTTCCCGACGGACAGATGCTAACAACACCATTTGTTTGATGGCATCACAAAAACCTGCTTGGAACCAGCTTCTAGGCCATCATACACGACATCCAATGCTTCTAGGCCCAGCCCAGCCCAGCTCATGCTCGGCTCGCGTTTTGCAATTCCACCGCTCTCCAATCCTCTGTTGGCCCGCTGCGCCTTGTCCATGCCCATGCCCTACTCTCTTACATCTTCGGCACCGTGCTGCATGAATTGATATGCATAGGTTGGACATGGGAGCATCTCGTCAAGCAAGTCATGCAAGGCAAGGCACAGCGCACATCGCACAGCCAACCATGCCTCGCCCAATATTTCGTGGAACCCATCCGAATAAAAAAAAGCCAGTGCCGTCCCAAAAAGCAACAACAGAAAGAAATGGGCCACGACTGACTCCCTATCTCAGATGACCCCGATCTGATGGGCTGAGATCGGGCTGGGTCGTCGCGTTATGCCTCACCTGTGTTGCGCTGTGCTGTGCTGCCAGCTACTGCTTACACACTCACACAGCCTCGACAACATGCGGTTTCTATTCCAGTACCTGATGCTTTGCTCATCATTCCTCTCCATGTCCAAGGTGCATCCTCTGCCCTGTTCTTCCCTGTCCTGCCCTCCTTGATCCGGTTGGGCACTATCGGTCATCTTGGTCACATCCCTCATCACATCCCCCCTCTTCCGTCGTT
The DNA here is from genome assembly GCA_023101225.1 of Fusarium solani-melongenae. Lineage (NCBI taxonomy): Eukaryota > Fungi > Ascomycota > Sordariomycetes > Hypocreales > Nectriaceae > Fusarium > Fusarium solani-melongenae. The sequence continues at coordinate 949,399 of CP090038.1, read as the reverse complement.
ACCAACCCGGCGACAGCCCCGCTACCAACTATGACCTCGTGACAACTCCCTCAGGGCTCTCCCTCATCCTGCCCTGACGGAACAGCACAGAATAGGCTAATAAGGGGCAGGATCCGCACATGCTGGCAGCCGAGCTGAGTTGCCCACGAGGGGGCCAAGAGGGAGCCTGCCTTGCTTATCCCTCGTTTACAGTAGTTTGCTTTTGGCTCCCGAACAACATCAACAACACCATGGAAGGTGACATCTCAGGCACATTATTGGGCTTCCCCATCAGTCACTGTCCCCCAGGCTCTCGAGCAGGACCCTTGCGGCAAACCCCCTTTTCCCCTGCCGCAATTCGCCACCGATAAGGGGCCGTTTGCTTCCCCGTCTCCCGACTTCCCGGGGACAGCAGATCTTGCTTTGATTGACCGACATGCTTGCAAATGAAACAAGGGCCTCGTCAGCTTTGGGATTGCGTGAATGCGTGACATGGTCAAGCCACAGAGGGGTTCAATGACCAGCCACCGAGGGGCTTTGCTGGTCTCGACGTCATCGGCCCGCCGGAAATTCGTGACGGTCATGTGACTTTGATGGTGATCTTTCACGTGACTACCTCACCTCTCCAATTTTAGGTAAGCAGGGCCCTTAGGTAAGCGTAGTGGCAGAAACTTCAGATCTCTGACTTCAATGTGCTCGTGAGGGTCCAGCTCCAGACCGCACGAACGTCAATTGCCGCGGCCAATCGCCCTCAGCCCGGTCAACGAGGCTCTTGTGAGAATTTGTCATCCTCGTCAATTCTGCCACTACTTCCTCCTTCCTTCTTGTCTCGACTCCCCGACGACAATCAACTTCATCGGCCACAATGGAGTTCCGAAGCCTCGCCCGACCAGCCGCCCGGCTGCTCAAGTCCCCCGCCTCAGGGCTCCCTCTTATTCCTAGCCGTGGTCACAAGACGACGGCTCGAACGAAGCGGTCACTCAAGATTGCTCCTCACGAATCCTTCCAACCCGACCGAAAGACCGCCTTTCCCGCCGCCGACTCTATCATCTACAACCCCCCCGCCTCCGAGGCTTCTCCCCTCCACACGCCATTCCTCTTCCTCCCTCCCAATGATGCGCGCCGAGCCGCCATCACACGCCTTCGTCACACTCCCGGCTCACCTGTGGCTCCTCCCGCCGAAGGCAAACTACCTCCAACAATGAACTATCATCGCCGAGACCCCAACTACAACCTCAAGGCTGCCGACATTCAAGAAATGAAGAGACTGCGGGCGGAGGACCCTGTGACCTGGAGTGTTAACAAGCTTGCCGAGAAGTTTGGTTGCTCAACAATCTTTGTCAAGATGGCTGCGCCGGCACCGGCGGGACATCTCAAGGCCCTCCAGGCCAAGCAAGAGCGGAGGGAGGCTAGGTGGGGTGCTATCCGGACCAAAGCAAGGGAGGATCGCAAGCGGAGGACAGAGATGCTTTACCGCGGCGAGTTGTAGAAAAATCATTACCGAATACGCCAACGAGGGCAGCGCGGCGCAGCATAGGTGGAACGGACCTGTACAAACATACGAGACCGTCCGGGGCACGTGTAGGATTATGTGTGGCGTGAGGAAGCAAGGAGAGATGCGGATCTTTTGGAGCCCGGGCCGCATGGGCAAAATCACTTTGTATAACTGCCAAATACCAAGAACTCCTCAAATGCAAGCAAACAAACAGCCTTGTGTATTTTACCCCTATTGCCAGGGTCTTGTCACCCCGCCACCACGTTATTATCCATGGATCTTGTATGCCATTCAAATCCCCGAGTCCTCTTTATACCAAAACCAACTTATACGTAACTGCTGTATTTAACAGCAAAAAAATAATGCACCATCCAGGTGCAGGTAGATCCACCCCCATATACTATAGAAATGGCCACTAAATTTCTTGTAGATCACCTCGACTTGACTTGAACTCATTCGACCTCGTGGTAGATGTCGACGTACGCCGACTACCTCCTGAGCTCGAAGACGATGATGAAGGCGGCTCGTTGAGGTAGTCCTTTTCGCTGGGGATGACACGCCAGCACCAGCCACACCAGCTTCGGCGCACGCCCCGGACCTCTCGGCCCAGCACGCGGCTGCCGCTGCCACGCTCATCCTCCCACTCGGGGACACAGTGACCGACACGCACCATGCGGACACGCTTGCGCTTCACGATGCCGCCGATGCCCTCGATCTCGTGGCGCAGGTAGCCCGGGCCGAGGGACGGAGACGGTGTCCGCTCGTGGGTGAGACGGAGCTCATCGATGAGCGCATCCACCGGCGCCGGGTGGGTCGTGCCGCCCGGAGTCGCAACGTTTCCGTCCCGGGCGTCTTCGGCGTCGCAGTCCAGCTGCTGTTCGCGCTCCTTAGCCGCACAGCAGTCTGCCTCGCGGCCGCAGATGACGCCTCGGTCTCCCTCGCCAATGCCAGTACCGAGACCCCCGAGGACCTCGCCATACTGATTTCGCCAGCGCCAGATACTGAAACCGTTGTTAGTCTCACGCAAACTGGACAGGGGCAGTAGCGACATACCGTTGATATTCATGATCAGCACCGCGGATACTTCGTCCACATGGCTGACATAGCCAAACACCCTCGTCTGCGCATTTGCAAATCTGTCGCGACACAGCCTCTGAGGAGACGGGAAGGTCAGGGTCCAGAGGGGGTTTAGCGAGGGTTGCTATCGGGGCGTGGACGCAAGGCTTGCAGAGCCTCCTATGCCTCTCACGGAGAGCGACAGGAGCCGGTGGCTTGATGGCACAGTTCTAAACACGGCCGGTCAGCGTCTGCATTACGGCCTAACAGCTTCGGCTGCTCGCAGGCTCATGCACGTACCCTGCATATCACTTCGCCGCATCTACGGCACTCGCCAACCATGTCACGGGCGCAGTCGCCCGACTTGCCGTTGTAGCTGCGGCCATCCTCCATGTAGAACCAATTGCCAGCGCGAGCGCGGTAGCGAAACGTCTCGGAGCCATCTACGGGGACGCTCTCGTTACGGCAGTGTAGGGTGGAGGCAAGGAGAATGGTGCGGTACTGGAGAAGGCCATGATGGATGAGGCGACACGTGCGGGAGAGGGCATCGAGAGTGTTTAGGTCGATGGAGGAAGCGACGGCGACGGCGATGCTAGGTCAGGGGTCAGTATGAGGAGTTATCATGACGGGTGCAACATCAAGACGCGAGGCGCTGGCAACATCTCATGATGGGCGGGACGGCTTCAAGGAATGAACCATTGAGGCATTGGGCATCATAACAGAGAGAAAGGGGCTCCAACTCACGGATAGATCTGCATCGCGTCCGTGACGGGCGCCCTGAAAGTGGAAGAGTCCATGGTGCCTATCGGCTCTGGGTTGTACAGGGAGTGCGACCAAGGTCCATTCCGGCCGTTGGCGGACAGCAGGTGAAGCTTCTTGAGCAGGAGGAGATGCTGCTCTTTCTGGGAGAGCTGCTGCAGCTGGGGGTCGGCGTCATGTTGTAACTGTAGCTGACCCGGCATCGGGACCGGCATGGGCAAAGGCGGCGGCGCGGCGGCCTCATGATGAGCTCGGGCGCCCCCAGCACGAGGACCACCCGCAGGGCCCGCCCCAGCGTCTTCCTCGTCGTCCAAATCCACAAAGCGCGCCATGGCTGGGGCTAATTCTGACTTGTCCCTTTCTTGTTTCCCTTCTGTCTCTTGTTCCGTACAGTGTGAACCCTGCCTGTCGCGGTCTTTCTAACCCCAGGATCTGATAAGTAACGGGGGCTTCCGAAGCTTGGCCGATGCAGCCCGGCGGTCGAGGCAAGCCGGGGAGCGGAAAGTAGCCGGGATAGAAAGCGGGACTTTTTTTTTTCAAGCAGGCTAGAACAGGCGCAGGATAGGTGTGTGTGTGTGTGTGAGGGAGAGAAAAAGATGGCTGCTTCGCCAAGAGAGAGACAATGTTTCTTTTTCCCCGAATCAAGTGTGACAGGCAAGGGTTTCGGCTGCTGATGGAGAGGTGAGAAAGTGGATTACCGAGTCTTGTGAAGCGGGGAGAAGAAGACGGACGAGAGGAGAGGAATCTGACGAGGGTTCAAGATACAGGTACGGAAACAGCCATTGCGGCCAACGAGAGCTACAGTACAATCTGGCGATACGTCAAAGGCTCATAGATTGGCCTCCTGCCAAGGTCAAGGTGAGAAATCGGTGATTGCGAAGCTGGCCCATCTCTTCGTCAAAGGTGCGTCACTTGATGATGGCCCATCGAGAGTTTGCCGGTTCTGACGAGCTAGTATCTGTAGGGTAAGGTACAGTCGAACCGTGCAAAGAGCCCATCATGGATAACAGCTCTGAAAGAGCCCCTCTTTTTGCTTCCATGGTGAGAAGCCCAGGAACCTTTTCCCGGTGATGTGAGGTGCTTTTTTTCCCTGTGATCTCAGCCCAGGCCAAGTGGGCCCGTGACTTTTCAAGTTTTCCGTTTTTTCCTTTTGAGATGCGGACGATAGGGAACCACAGACCCGGCGGTCTGCGAGTTGCTGTAAGCCACTCTTTCTGTACATATGCTACTGCCCCCGTGGCTATGCGAGAGCGCGGGGGTTTGAGAGGTTCCCCTGAGACTGGTTGCCCCACGCGTTTTTTCTCGTCATGAGACGAGCAGATTTCACCTTTTGGTTCTCTGTGTTGCAATGCAGCCGGAGCAGGACGCGGTGTCACCTACCAGATCGCAAAACGAGAACTTTTCTCGTTACGTACACCTCATTCCTATTCTGATCGAATATCCGAGCTGCCCCAGAAAAATAGTGCGAGTTATTTAAAAAAGACACGACGCCGTTGTTGAAAAAACGTCCGATCTCGGGGGCGGTCATGACAATCGCATCTTATCAATCTAATCAATCTCTGGACCAGCTTTCCCCAGACAGGAGCTACTAATAATATCCCCCCGTCAAAGTTCCTTGGCGAGAATGGTCCCCCCAAATTTCTAGACTGGGATTGTTCTGTCTGTGGCGCTGTTCTACCCTTGACATTCTACGAGAAGTTTCCTTCTCTGCGGGTTCTTCTGCCGAGGATGTGGAGATTCATCTGAGAATGTTGGGTAGTCTAGCCATCTTCAACCAAGATGAAGAAATAAGTTGGGATGACACGTCTTCATTGTCCCATATTTTGAGATTCCCACCTCTCTCTCGTTTGCCACTGTACCCCCATCTTTCACTGATCCCTTCCCTCGCCCCTTGACTGCTTCACTTGCCGTTTTGCTATGCTTCTCTTTCCATAGCCTTGCACTCTAAAAGATACTAATTCGTGTTATTTAATGCCAAATCTGCCTCAAATTTGTCGCATAGCATCGGGCAAAGTCCTTGCCACACAAAGTTCACATGTTCGTTGAACGCGTTCGATCGAAACTGCCTGACCTTGATGGCAGTTCATAGGCAGTTAGAGAAACGAGTCGCCAAACCCTCAGCCTCTACCGATGTTGCCAATCATTGCAGTGAGGTCGAACTGTTAAATATCCGTGAAAACGCACGGCGCTACTTCATGAGCGTTTTACCCTACTCCGTATCTTGACACGTACTTTGGGTAAAGAAACACGTCCTCTGAACATGCATGGAAAAACCGCTACCCACTTTGTGCAAGATATCTCACGAAAACTTCGGAATGTCGTAGAGGTCAAACTGGTGAACAAGGATGCAAAATTGGGACACTCTAGCCTCCAGCCACTACCCACTCCGAGAATCGCGTTGCTCGTCCGCGAGGTACCTGTGTGTTGAAGACGAGCAGTGTCAAGCTATCGTTCATCACAGCAGTGAGCTTGTGGAGTTGATGCACTCTGTTTCCCAGAGCTTTGTGACATCGCAGTCCACTCTGTCCCGGAGTGATTGTACTGACATCCAAGATTCTCCAACTCAAGCAACAGCTGAATGTATGCACTCACAAGATGCTTGGACTTTATTCACATATTACCCGTATTGACTCCAATAAGACGCAACGTTTTATTTGGCTCAGGCCTTCACGTTTGGTTACCAAGTTAGGCATGAACTACGTTGCACAGGTACTGGGTGAGGGTCGCAAGGCCGATACTCATCTTAGGCTGAGTAGCTGCCATCTAGTATAGATATGGTAGCAAAGTCACAGTTGGAACCGTGTGTATTTGTATGAGGTTAGGACGTTGTATGAGCTCAAGGAAAGGCGAAGGGTGAAGTGTTATTGCTACCTCTTGACAGAAGTTGTCTACTCTGTGAGATGAAACTATGTTTTCATAAAGAGGGAGAAAACCGGAATCAAATTCAGGCGCAGGACTTCAACGATTTATATAGTTATAAAAAGGCCTTTACATGCTTATGCGGAAGCAAAAGGAGTTATGAAACTTGGTTTAAATGCGCGACCTGGACACTTAGGGTAATTAATGAGATCTCGGAATAGTGAAGAAGACGTAAGACACAATCCGGAAGGGGAGATCCGTCATCGTATTGGGCAACCCGACTCGATTTGGATTGCCCACCACTTCATTTTTGGCGCCATCCTTTGCCTGAGGCTACTCATCACAATGTTGGTTTGGGTCAAGTTGGGAGGGAGGCTAATGCAGGAACGCTGACCCGTCCCCATGGACCAGGGTCCCACCAGGTTGACCAAGTTGGGCAAACTTGGATATTGGGACTTGTCATTCTTGACTTGTGATGGATCTTATGATACCAGTGATCTTGCATGTTGCTAATGATGTTGCTGCTTGATTGTGGTCGGAGTTGGACTCTTGTTACCTTGCTAACATGGTGCTCACCCTATACATAGACGACGGAACGCTGAATCGTACAAGGGAAAGTGTAATAACCACTGATGGCTTCAAGTTTTTGGATGAAATATGGAGTAGACTCTGGATGTTTGTTTTTGGAGGCTGCTCCTTAATAAAGCAAGGTGTGGGCGGGATGGAGAGACTAGACGGCAAGCTGCATCATTCCGGAGTCTACGTTTATCATGCACCTTGGACTTGACGCAGCCAGGAAAGACACAAACACTGAGAAGTAGCTTGACCATAGAAGATAGGCCAAAACAAGATTTAATTCGTCCGTGTTAATATGCATTGGTATCAGGTTGAGACTTGGAGGCCCCTTGGTCTGACTAGCAGCCCAGCAATCAACTCAACTGAGATGACCCGACGGAAGATTGAGCCTCTTACGATGACGACTATAGACGGATCCAAAGATAGGATTAAAATTAATAATTCATTTATATTCATATGGGAATCCCGAAAGTCGCTTTCAATATCGGTCACCGCCATAATGACAAAATGCAAAGGCAAAAAAATCATGAAAAAATTGATTGAGGCTCCATTGTCAAAGTTCCAAAAGATGCAACTGTCAGCAGATGTGCGGCGTTCTGTTTAATTGAATGATTACAGAGGATTACAAGACCCGTTCCGTTTCATGAAACAGAAACAAGCTTACGCAAGGAGACGAAGCTATGTTAATTAATCAACTGGCGGTAGACCCGGTCGTGCCGATTGACGATTGTCGGGGGCGGCATCTGACGGGGGGCCAATGGGTCTTTGGTAACTTGATTCTGGGGCTCTTGCAAGGAATACAAGGTAAGGCAGGATGACAAGGCAATCAAAATTCAGCTGGTACTGAGTCGTGCTGCTGTCTTTGCCATGGTTCATCCCAATTTCCTTCAATTTATATGAAAACCGTCTCTCTGCGGCTGTGGGGGGTGAGGGAGCCTCGCGGCCCAGGATCACTGGCGATGGATGATCCTCGCAGACGGGAAACATATCCCAGACGTAGGCGACACCCTTGGAGTCATGATAATTTCCCGTATTAAACCAAACATGCAATCGCAAGTCGAAATTTGAGTTGTTGTGCGTTTCCGAAGGGGAGGCGGAGCTGCACCATCTTCAGGAATACATCATGCTGCCCGAAACATGAGCGACTGGGGTGAAGGAAGGGATCGACGAATGGTTCGCGTCTTCCACCCATACATGGACGAACAGAGTCATCCCGCCGCGTGCACAAAACCAGGCTGTGCATCACAGTTTGGTGGCAGACTGGGGCTTCTGAAACGACTCCGAGGCATCCCCTCCCGAGCTTGAAACCTGGACCCTGGTTCGCTTCTGGAGACTGAACGAGACGAAGCTCGGGCCAAGACAGCTGAGGATCAAGGCGATTGGCTTTTGAAGAGAAATGTCACGTTTTGGAGAGGATTGGTTCACCAGCGTCGGAATATTGATTCAGTTGTTGAATATGAAATGGACTTGTGTGTATGGATATTTATAGATATAGTAGGCGATTATAGGTACATGTAATGAGGCTGAAGAGTCTCTAACATTTGTGATGCGGGAGCTGTTAGAGTGACAACGGGATACTGCATCGTCGAGTGTACCTCAGCTGGTGAGTCTTGATCAATATACGGGCAACAAGCCGTAATTAGCATCTTGTTTGCCTCATCAACAGCCTCATCAATAATTCAGTTGTTTATTCCCTATCCGAGTGTGGTATTTCCATCATCAGCCCAAGAGCGGACGATAACCCCTTAAGCTCCCCATGTCAAAAGAGCCCCTCGTGCGACGTTAAACCCCGCCCCCTGCAAGTCCACTTTATGCATACCTTGGTACCTGCCTTAGGTCTCCGCACGACCCCTGCTTCCTTCCTTTCGATGGAACGTCTGCTGCTCATCGTCTCTGACTCTGACATCCTCTCCAACGACGATCCCAGATCTTGCATATTCCCGCAGCAGCCGCTCTGCCCAGAAACAGGAAATATACGGTTCAGCAAATTAGCAGGAGCATCAGCAATGAGCCCAATCGAGTCAGCGTCCGGCCTACATTGGCTGGAACTTGGGATGATGGCGGTCTCATCCATATTGTCAGCGAGTGCTGGCTGACCATTACGACGACGCCGAGGCTCGAAATAGCATCACACGGCAGAGTTGCTGTCCCGTCATGTCAACCACCCGCCCGGCCTGCCACTGCGGCCACCTGCAGTACCCCTTAACTTGCTCATCAGAAACGTCTAAACAACCGAGAGTCGATCATGAAAGCGCCTGCCAAAGTCGTCAGAGAACATGTTTGCCCCATCAATTCTCCGGCCTCGAAAAACGGCCATCACCAGATGGACGGCGGCAGGGGGGCCCAATCCCTCCAATGATGCCTCTTCTCATCTGGCGACAAGCCGACTCGCCATCCGGGGGCCCATGCTTATACTGTATCTATATCGTTCTGTTTAGCAGGTAACCGCCCTGCATGCTGGACCCCCATATGGCACGACCTTACCCATGTCGGATAATCCACTTTCTCCAGAACCACGTCTCGTCTTTAGAGTTGCTCCGTCACGGTCCTGGAGGGGGCAGCAACAACATGTCCATCACGTCTCATGTTCAGGCCACCTCAATCAACTCCCGATCGATGCCCGGGATCACCGTGCCCTCCGCCACGACCTGTCATGGCTGGCCCTGGCCTCCCACGAGGGCCTGGGGGCCGGTCAGAAACGTCCATAAAGACGAAGCTCTCGCCGTCTCTCTTGGCTTCTCTCCTGCTCTACCTTCTTCATCACCTCCTCAGCTTCTTCTTTCTCTTCTCATTCGTTTTGTTCCCCGTTTTGGGTTTGCTTCTCAGTCATTCTCTTCAAGACAGGTGCTTGGTTCGCCTTCTAACAAAATCTTCAACTCTTTGGTTCTTTGATAGAGCCATTCATTCATTGACAAAACAACAAAACAAATCAACTACCCGCCAACCTTCCAACTTCCCCGAGAGTCTTTCAACATGTACATGCGCAACGCACTTGTCGCGGCCGTTGGCCTGCAGTACCTCGTCGAGGGTATCCTTGCTCAGGACAAGGTCACCTTGACCAAGACCGTCACCAAGCGCAAGTCCAGCTCCAGCGTCACTGCCGAGGAGGCCACCGAAGACATCACCACTGTGGTTCCTACTTCCTACATCACTGATGGAACCACCATCTGGGTTGACGAGACCATCACCATCCCCTGCAGCGCCTCTGCCTGCACTGCTACCGAGACCACTGGCTCCGTTGACGCAGAGTCCACTGCCGAGACTGCTGATGCTGCCGGCACTTCCTCCGAGTCTAGCGTCGATGGCAACGTTACTGAGCAGACTGCCGACATCACCACTGTGGTTCCTACCTCTTACATCACTGACGGTACCACCATCTTCGTCGACGAGACCATCACCATCCCTTGCTCCAAGTGCGAGGCCACCTCGACCGCCGAGGCGGAGTCGACTGCTGAGACTGCCGATGCCAACACCACCGCTGAGACCGCCGATGCTGCTAGCACTTCTGAGCCCGTCGACGGCAATGTGACTGAGCAGACCGCTGATATCACTACCGTGGTTCCTACCTCTTACATCACTGACGGAACTACCATCTTCGTTGATGAGACCATCACCATCCCCTGCACCAAGTGTGAGGCTACCGAGACTGGTGCTGAGTCGACCGCTGAGACTGCCGACGCCAACACTACTGGTGCTGAGTCTACTGCCGAGACCGCCGATGCCAACACCACCACTGAGACCGCCGATGCTGCCACTTCTTCCCTGCCTGTCGACGATGGCAACGTGACTGAGCAGACTGCCGACATCACTACTGTCGTCCCCACTACCTACGTCACTGAGGGAACTACCATCACCGAGGAGCAGACCATCACCATCCCCTGCACTAAGTGCGCGGCTACCCAGACCACTGGCGAGGCTGAGAGCACCGCTATCGTCCCCTCCGGTGACAACACCGCTGAGACTTCTGCTGCCTCTGAGACCCAGTCCGTTGCCAGCTCCCAGGACGCCGACGGCACCACCAGCGCCGAGGAGACTGGCGCCCAAACTGCCGGTACTGCCTCCGATGATGCTGAGACCAGCACTGAGGTCGAGTCCACTATCCCCACCAGCTTCTCTACCAACATCCTCTCCACTGGCTTCGGTGGTAGCACTGCTACTGGCCCTACTGGTCTCTTCCCCAACACCTCCATCGCTGTTGGGACTTCCGCGATTGCCTCCACCATCGTCCCTGTGGAGTCTACTGTCACCACTGGTGAGGTCAAGACCTCTGGTACTGCTGTCGTCTCCAAGATCCCCAAGCCCGTCATCGTTGTGATTCGCGAGGTTACCATCTTCCACCGCACTATCGTCATTGGTGCCGCCTGCCCACCTGTCAAGGCTGGCAACAGCGGCAACTACATCGTCGGCCGTGACAGCGAGGAGAAGAGCTTCACCGAGATTGGCGATGCTCTCACCGACGCTTGCAACAAGCAGTTCAAGGCTTGCTCCACCATCGCTGGCAAGAACTTCCGTGTCGCCGACTGCCAGAAGCAGCTCACCAACTGTCTCGCTGATGCTGCCTCTACTGCCAAGGCCCCTACTCCCGTCACCAAGGAGTCCACTGAGACCGCCTCCATCATCTTGCCCTCCGATGCCACCATCACTGGCGAGTCCAAGTCTTACATCGGTAACGGCAACGTCGTCATCTCCACCCGCACTCTCACTGTCTCTGAGTCTTGTGAGATCTCCGATGGTACCCCCGTCATCAAGGGCCCTACCGCCACTGGTGAGACTGCCGTCGAGACCACTGCTGATGCCGAGACCACCAGCGCTGCTGAGTCTGGCGCCGAGTCCACTCAGGATGTTGCCACCACTGAGGCTTCCGAGGAGGTTACTGGCACCCAGACTGGCAATGTCGTTACCAGCATCACCATGACCAACAGCAACGGCGAGGTCACCGTCACTGCCATCACTCTCACCACTGGCCAGCCCACTGGCACCGGTGTCGTCTCCGTCCCCACTGGTGCTGACTCTACCCAGGATGTTGCTACCACTGAGGCTACCGAGGAGGTTACTGGCACCCAGGGCGTTGAGTCCAGCGCCATTGTCATCACCATGACCAAGAGCGACGGTGAGATCAGCGTCACCTCCATCACCCTCAGCACCGCCGGCCCCTCTGGCACTGGCGTCGTCAGCATCCCCTCCGGACCTGGCGCCGATGAGACTTCGGTCCCTGCCCCTGAGGCTACCGACTCCTCCGCCATCGGCCAGGACACCACTGCTGTTCCCTCTGGCACCAACGGCGTTGTCACTGTCACTGTTGGTGGCAACACTGACGGAATCGTCACTGTCACGGTCGGCGGTAACACCGACGTCGTCACCCAGACCGTCACCGCCAAGGTCACCGAGACTGAGACTGTCACGGTCGGCTGCGGTGCCAACGGATCTCAGTCTGCTGCCACCATTATCTCGATCGTCACCACCTGCCCCGAGTCTACCACACTGGCTACCGCCACTTCCACGCGTGTCCCTGAGACGGTGTACGTGACCGAGACGGTCGAGTTTGCCCGCCAGACGACCACCCCCGACACTCCCCAGCGCCTCCGCCGCATGCTCGGCTTCTCCTGGTAAATCTACCAACCATGATGCAAGTCACTTTGTCACAATCATAGAAAACAACAACCACTACAAGGATTTAGAAGGAGGAGGATCAGGGGAAAATCAAATTCAAGGATTAACGGAGCGGCCGGCCCCTAAGAAGACACCGCTTCGGTCTGTGACCAGACGTGTGGAAGGGAAGGGGGCGGCTGCGAGGGGAATGGGAATCGGGAACTGAGATCTGGAGTCGTGTTCCTTTTGTTCTTTCATGTGCATATGAATTTACCCACGGGTGTGTAGCATAGCCATGTACCGCCTTTTAACTCGAGACAATATTGAACGCGATTTGGTGCTTTTGACTTTTATGAGTAACGTACATAACATGGTGAATGACCTCGAGTGCATGTCGAGTCTCCTAAAGGCGAAAGCTGCAATGATTCAGGCAGCGACTTGTAGAGTGGGTGGTCAGGGTTATTTGCCAATGTATCGCTTCATGTTTCTCACTTCGTTTTGCTAAACATTCAAAACGATGGGCCAGTATCAGATATCTTGGCAGAGATTGCCTCATTATCTCCTGCACAAACAACATGTGAAAACGACAAGCGGGAGCAACATGCCTTATACAAGCTATACTCTAATCTTGAACAAGACGACAGATGTACATCATCTCCCAAACACACCTGGCCCATGACGGCCACATTCCTTTTTCCATCCTCCCAAAAAATCAACACGTTTAAACGCCCACAGAGCCCGCCAAACGATAGCGCAGCAGCATTGTCGCCGCGGGTCCTGGTTCAACACACTATCCGCAAAGCGATGGCGTAGTAGCACTTTCGCTGCCGAGGGGACATGAAACTCGTAGGACAGCGTGTACAAACGCTGATGGGGTATCATAAAGAGCAAAACGATGCGTGAAATCAATGCCGAAGCAAAAGAAAAAGCACGATAATCCTGGTAAGGCGTGGATGCTCGGGGAGGGTCTGACCTGGCGGAGGGCAAGGTAATAGCGCTGAAGCATTGTCACCACGTCCATCGCAAGGTCGGAGAGTCTTCCACCAAACACGTTGCTGTTGAGGCCGTCGCTATGAATGACTCGCAGAACAGGTCAAGCATTGAGATATGCGGCGCCCCAAAGGTTCAGCGACTGAGCCTTTGCCATGGCAAAATAGTGAAGTGGATGTTGTAAAAGCATGCTCAGTAAGAGAGATGCTACGTGGAAAATAGCTGACACGTAGGTTGAAATACATGCCGTAGAGAAGTGAATTGGTCGTCGGCTGGAGGCGATAGTTGAAGATCAAGTTCAGGCGAACGACTCCTCTTGGTGTTGAAGATGGTTAAGCACGGTTGGCCTTCTTCCAGGGAAGAGAGCCAAATCCACGCTCGTTGGCCTCACGTCGAGCCGCCCCGTCGTCAAACTCACTAGACGAGTCGTCCTGGAGCTTGGTGCTGGGTGGGTTGCCGAAAACAGTGAGGAGAACCTTCATGACAAAGGCGCTGAGGATGCTCATGCACAGAATTCCGATCATGGTGTAGTTGCTCTTGCGGTACTGGTGAGGTCCAGGAGCAGCGTCTTCGGGCCAACCAGTGTAGAGAGCATAGGTGGTAACAACACTTCCTAGATTGCCCAGGCCAGAGACGAGAGCGGTGGCGGCGGCAACTCCAACTTCACCATGGCGTTTCTGGAAGATCTCGGAGCTCCAGGCCATGCAGATGGGGACAGTAGGGCCGAGGCCAAAGCCGACCATGAGAAGACCACCGTATCGAGCCCAACCGTTGTTCGTGGCCAGCGTGACAGTGAGAAGGCCAGCGATCTGAATGCAAGCCGAAGCTGCAAAAAAGTATGGGCGAGATCGATGGAAGCGGTCCGAGATGGGTGTGACGATGAGGATTGCAATAAGATCCATGATCCAGATGGGAGCAAACAGCAAGCTCACTTTGACGCCGCTGGAGCCAGGCTGAATGGAGGCGATGATGACAGAGCCATACAGCTGAGTACCGATACCAACTCCGACGACACCAAAGTACATCATGGTCAGAGGCCAGAGTCTCCAGTCAATGAGGACGTGGAGGAGGTCCTTGGCAGTCCAGGGACGAGAGTGGTAGACACGGCGAAGGTCATGGTAGTGGATGATGGCATCCTGGCCCTTGAGAACCTCAGGGGTAGGAGGCAGCCACTTGAAGATGCCAGTCCGAGGTCGAGTCTGGCCAGGTGCAAGAGGACGATCAGGGAGCCACCAGAGAAGGATGAAGCTCAAGACAACCGCGACAAGACCGTAGATGAGGAACATCCATCGGAAACCGACAAGACCACCGCTGCCGTCCATGAGCTGGAAGCCTGCAGACACAAGACCGACTACGGCGGCAGAGACCTGAGCGGCAGTAAAGTACATGCCGATTCTCTTTCCAGTTCGCGAAGGAGGATAGAAGAGAGTGAGGTAGAAAGCCATGCCGGGCCACATGCCTGCAATGACAGCTCCGAGCAAGAATCGAAGAAGTTTGACGCTCCAGGGATCTTGGACAGCAGCGAAGCAAGCACCGACGAGGCCAGTAGCGAAGACAATACGGGCCATCCAGAGACGGGGGCTGAGCTTGCTCATGACCAGGTTGGAGGGGAAATCAAAGATGACATAGGCGACATAGAACAGGGCCAGAGCAGTCGAAGTATCCTTAGGAGTCAACCCAAGCATAGTCATGAGGTCATGACCTTTGTCCTTGTTCATAGTCTGAGCAATTCCAATATTGGATCTGATGGCCGAACAGAGGAAGTAGAGGATCCAAAAGGCTGTGAATCTGATGAGCATATTATTCTGTCAAATTTGCAAATGTGAACTGACCAGGAATGATGCGGAGATCAATCTTTCTGTAGTTTTTGTGTCAGTAAAGTGTTCGTCTCAAGAGGGGATTGCGGCCACATACCGATACACACGTTCGACCGTCTCCATATCATAGTCACCCTCTCGGGCATTCCCCTCTTCCTGGTTCACGAGCACATTGGTGGGGTGCTGAGGCTTTGAAGCTTGCTCATCATGCTGGCCATCACTAGCGAGCGAGCTGGGAGCTGGTTCTGCCATGCTCGGACTTGAAAGCAATGGAGGAGCGTGCTATAAGTCTGTTGCAGGTGATATGAAGAAAGCTCAGCGTTGGTGACAGCAGTCTGATGCGAGTATAGATGGAAGAGAGGCAATGCCAGCCGAGAGGGTTTCTAAAGCGATTCCTTCGAAAAGTAATAAGAAGCAAGAAACAAGTTTGATGTTGGAGGGAAGAAAATGGATCGAGAGGGGGAGATAAAAAAGATTGATTAAGGTGGAGGAGGGTGGGTGAGCCGATCTAGGCCGCTAAAACCGAAGCAGCAACTGTCCCTGCCTGCATAATTGGGGATAGAGCTCAAAACTAGTTACAGTAGTGGGCCGGGGAAAGCTCTAATGGAGCCGCCAACGAGAAGAGCTTTGGGAGCTCCTGACAGCGTGATTGCTCTGGATACTTGTGGATAGAGTCATACGAAGGTATATGCGTGTAGCGGCAGATATAACGTAAGTAGGTATCATAGACCAGTCTCCCCCCTCCATCTTTTCAGTCCGTGGCATGCTGTCAACTCGAGGTGTGATGTGATGGAGATGGTAACACTTTAGACAGCAGACCAGGCCATGCACTCAATCCACAGGGCTGGGTCGGAATCTAACCGGCCCTGGCTCCTGCAGACCATCACGCGGGTATAAAAAGCCGCTCTCGGCCTCATGAGTCCAAGTCCTTGACTAGACGACTCGGCAATTAACCGAATCTCGGGGCATGGTCGCCGAGGTATTTCTCGGAGAAGGTCAATCAGCGGCGAATTCACCTCCGTATGTGGTGGCGTGACGGCGAGGCTCAAAACAATGTTCAAGTCTCGTCTTGCTCTGGCATCCCTAGGATCTCCCTGCGGCTCGTCACCAGGGCCCCAGAAGGTGGAATGACATGAACCATTCGTGAACCCTTCAGGTCCCACTTGGGCACTCAGCGGGTGACGAGATCTTGAGTGGGTAGGCCCATGTCGACCGCCGTCTCTCAAGCTCAACATGATCTGAGTTGGCTCACATTTATCTAGGTGCAATAAATTGAGTATAGTTTGAAGCTGCCTTGAGCCCTTTAATTGTATTGGGCCTGTGCCTAAACATACCTATCCTTTAACGCACGCCGTATCATGGGCATTACCTAAAAGGCATCATAACAAGTTACAATACCAATCATAGGACCTGAATGCACCTGTCAAGTTGCCTCATCCTTTGAACGCCTTCTCCAACTCAGCAATATCAAGTTTCTTCATCTTCATCATAGCCACGGTCGCCCTGTCCGCCGCCGCCTTGTCTTCCGAGCTCAGCATCTCCTTCAACACCGTCGGCACAACCTGCCACGCGATGCCAAATTTGTCGCCAAGCCACCCGCACTGCTGGCGGGAGTGATCAGCGCCCTCCCCCAGCTTCTCCCAGAAGTGGTCCACCTCTGCCTGGTCCTTGCAGTCGACCATGAGGGAGATGGCTTCGCTGAACTTCCACGGGGCGGGTCCGCCGTTGAGGGCGACAAAGTGGTGGCCCCGGAGGTCGAACTCGACCACCATGACGGACCCGGGCTCGCGGCCGTGCTGCTCCTTGCCGGCTTCGGAGTAGCGTTGGGTCGTGGTGATTTTGGAGTCTGGTGCAAAGATGGAGACGTAGTAGTTTGCCGCTTCTTCGGCCTGGTTTTCAAACCAGAGGCAGGTGGAGATTTTGCCTATCGACATGGTGTGTGAGTGTGTGAGTGAGTGTATGTATGTGCTTATGTGAAGAGCAGTGTTGAGACGAGATGCCTAAGACTGAGTTTTACTGAAAAGGTTGAAGAGTGAACGCTGATGAAGAACAGAAGGAGCGTGGCATGAAGTCGCGCAGGTATATATAATTGATGAGACACCTCAATAGTAATTACGTTGTGCGAACGGTGGGTGAAGCGTAAAAGTGGCTTGCGACCTCAGACAAATAGTACCGGTGTTGCTGCGCAACCTCTTGTTGTAGCGCATCTCGGCCTATGCTAGCAAACAGGAGGTTTCACGCAGTGCTGCGATATAATAGTGAAGCATCGTGAACTGCTCGGAAGGGGTAGCAAGCCACCTCCTTCGGCGGCGCTGGTTGTGCATCTTGGCACCAATCGGCAGCAGCCTCCTTCATGATCGGACGCGGGGAACGCTTCATTGCAGCGATCAACACCGTAAGCTCAAACGGCATGATTATTAAACTGTAAACTACACAAGTTGTGCAAGTACATCGTTGGTTCTGCTTCGGAGTTGGTAGCAAGATGAAATGTATTTACCACCCAAGGAGACAAGATCTAATACAATTCATGTCGATGAGCCAACAACTAGCGACGACCCGAAATGCAACCTCCATCGCTCACCAATAATGATGTGCACAATTTGTGTGGTATTACAGTCCAGGAGCATTAGCTGTTTTGGGGTTGGCCCTTGTGCAGGCCGCATCGACGGGAAGTTCAACCTCATATTTCGGGTGTAAATGCAGAAGTGCCTTACAACCTAGAACGAACCAAGACGCCCAAAACAACAAGGTGTCTCCAAGCCTGCAGTCCCCGTATTTCCCCTCATCACTCGCTCCCTCCCTCCCGACATTGGATCCATGGACCAACACCAACACCCGTCGCCCCGATCTCTGCTGGAATTATCCACGGCGGATCAATTGCTCCCTACTTGAGTGTTTTCCCGCGGGCGTCGCTGTTGACGGCCTTGGAGCCTTGGGACCGACCATTCCGACCGTCGCCAATGCCTCAGGCTCAACATCCATCCATCGTCGTCACCCCCTTGTGCCACTCACATGCTGGAGCCCTCGCATCCGGATAGCAACGCGATGAGTCCACACCACGCTGACAGGTCTGGCTTTGACTGTCACTTGTTGCTCTGATATTCGCAGGTGTTGCGCCCGAGGCCATCATCTCGACCCATTTGCGGTTTCACGTTGGACAGAGTTGTCCAGCGCCAACACTTGCCACATTGCAGACAGGTACTGGATGCCTCACCAACGAAAGTACCAAACAACAGGACGAGGTGACTCAGGCGCCTGTGAGGGACAGACCCTCAATACTCAGCCCAACTAACCAGTCATGGCCTCTGCCTCGCCTCCTTCAGGAAGCTCGCACATACAGGTCCCTGTCCGCTTGGCTACGCAACGTCCAATAGGGACTATCTGGATACACAGTTTCATGCTTGGACGTGTCAGCCAGATCTCGCCAGCTCGCGACCCTGACGCAACCTCAAGTCCTTGGGAACCGGGATCAGGCAGCTCCTGTGTATAGTGCACGTCACCGAGTGGGACATGGGCAAAGTCGATGCCGGGTGACCAGGTCCCTCCAATAAGCAAAGTCAGCTTGGCCGAGGACACCGTGAACGAGGTCACGAGATGCTGCTGGGGGAGCATATTGAGCCTGCGGTTGGCGTGGCTCGCATGGCATCGGACCCAACCGCACAGCCAGTCTTTGAGTAAAGACTGGGCAACAGCTAACGGGCTCCCTCAGCGGGAGCAGGCAGCGCAAGGCGGAGACGCACGATATATTGGCACTCTGCATGCTGTTAGTTCAGCCGTTCACAGGCGCGTCGCAGCCTTGCCCCCTTCCCCACGCCTCCATCGCGAGGCGCCACTAAGAGGCACGGCCGTGAGTCACGTCCTTCTAAGCACTTCCGGACTTCCAAGCCAAAGGACAGTCAGGACCTTCCGTTTCGAGTCATCAGGCTGTCTGCCTAGAAGGCTCTGGATACCTACTAATACAGCCTCATTCGCATCGTGGCGCGACGTATCCATGAAGCAAGGCAAGAAACGATTCGGCTCAACCGGTGCCACTTGATGCTTGACAGCCTACGGATACGGATACGTACCTCTTTAACACGTTGACGCATTGGCCACGCACTTCCGCGCGATCACGTGAACAAGTTTGACTAATCCACCCACGTCAAGCCTCTTCCAGTGGCTCCGCCCCATTTTCCGTTGGCTTCCGACCTTCATCCCAGCCCTATTTTTCAGGCCTCCATATCCGAGCCGAGCTTCACTCACCATCACATTTGATATCATATCGAAGCGCATCTGCATAACGGCCTACCACAACCGTTGATCCGACCCGGCCTTTTGGATTCCGGCTCCGCCGCACAGTGCAACCCGGTACCCTCCTTCCTCATCATCGACGACTTCAAATAGCCCCGCGACGGCTCGATATCGCCTTCTTGCTTCCCGCAACACCCGCGTCATCTACTGCAGCAGAGTGTCGACGACGTCAATTCGTAGGCGCCATGAGTGTCGCGTACGAGCCCCGGACCTTTATCCACGAGGGTGGCTATCCTCCCATCGGCGACGACCATGATCACACTGCCGACCAGCGATTTACCGACAACGATGTCGCCGAACAACTGAGCCATTACACAACCGAGGCGGCCATGCTTCCCGACAACACAGGCGTGCTTGGAGATGATAGAGGCATGATGCCTGAGGATGCCGCTGCCGTCCAAGAAGCAACACGGCTCGACCTAACACATTCGACCTTCCCCTCTCCGATCCAGGCGACGATGCAAGAGCCTTCTCTCGACCCTCTACCTGAAGACAAGGACCTATCGCCAGGAGCCGGGTCTCCTCCTGCGTCGTCCCGTATCAAGCCGATTCCCAAGCCCGACCGAGATGTTGTGAAGCAAGCAGACGGAAAATTCCACTGCCCGCTCGACGAGTGTAAGGAGGAAGTGAGAACATTTTCGCGCAAGTGCGAGTGGAAGTAAGTCTCTCCGATATCGCCACGCATATTAAGCGCATGCTAACCATTTCTCAGCAAGCACATGGACAAGCACGAGCGACCCTATCGATGTCCTGCCGACGGATGCGAGAATCTCCCCGGGTTCACCTACTCGGGCGGGTTGCTCCGACACGAGCGAGAGGTTCACGGCAAGCATGGCGGTCCCAAGAATACAGTCAACTGCCCTCATCCGAACTGCAAGCGACACACAGGGAAGGGGTTCTCGAGACAAGAGAACCTGAACGAACATTTACGCCGCGTCCACACCAATCCCGACGGGACCACTCCCCCGGCCGACACCGCTCAATCTCCGGACGAAATCGATGCCGAGAAGGTGGGCACGAAGCGCAAGCGCCGCTCAAGTGCCCAGGCCAGCGAAGAGATGGTTGAGCTCCGCGAGGAAGTCAAGCGTCTCAAGGAAGAGAACGAGAAGCTCAAGGCAGAGATGGACACACAGTCACAGCATTCGCTCGCCATGATGGCTCAGATCGCTGAGCTCCAAGATGCTCTGCGTCATGGACTCGGCCCGCACACCCTGGGAGCTCCGACAGCACAGATGATTTAGGAAACCGATCAGCCCCAGGCGTGGATTTCGAATCTCAGCTCAGTCCTGCGCGACGAAACTTTGCGACTACAACTATTGAACAGCGGATAGACTGTTTTTGCTCTGCCAGTTCTCTTCAGACGACCTCCCCTTTCAGCTACATTCTACTCGGCGTTTGGTCCCATATACGACACAGGGATGCCCCCAAGGATGAACTGCATTTGCTTTTATACGAATCCCCATTTTTGCGCTCTTCTGTTATATTTTATCCCCCTCCTCCTTTACGGCGTGGCGTTTGATTTGAAGGCTCTGGAAGAGATGATATCCCCCTCCTATTTTACACTGCACGCACACGCACAAGCGATGGACGAAGAGAACGACCAAAGGGCGGGAATGCCCAGGACCGGCTTAGGCTTACAGGTTTTTTTATTTTTTTTATTTTTTTTTTACGAGATGATGAGCAGGCGGGTCGAGGGAAATATGGATGGACTTTGATGTACAATCGTGTAATATATATAGACGGGTTGCCCCTTTTGCCTCCCACCTTTTTTCTCCTTTTCATGAATTCTATACGTGACGGGATGAAGAAATCGTCCAGTCTTGTGCCACTATTCTCATCTTGTCTTTCCTGCTTTCGTCTCATGTTGATGTGATGCTTTGACTTCATGGATCTCACCGGGTGTCCCCGGGACGCTCGGTCGTGGCAAAGACACCACGCACGACGACTTCGTCAGCAACATGAGGAATCAACACGGACCCACGGCCTCGGCACAAACATGTTCATGAACATGATGATGATGATGATGATGATGATGCGTTATGTACTTTCCCCTCCCGTGAATGCTATGCCACAATGTACACGAATACCTCCCCTCTTTCTGGGCTCGACTTTTTTTCGTCTACCATCACTTCCCAAGTCAAGACTCACATGGTAGAATCCCAGCAAGTATCTCCAGCTCGCAACCCGTTCATATATACACTGCCACTTCTCAAGCTACAGCTTGTTCGTCCTCTGCCGCGCCATCCTGCGACGGCAGACCTCGCACCCGCACCCCCTCTTGGTTCTCTAGACAGCCTGGACGTAGCTCGCAGGCACGCTTCCCGTGACGCCCGCTTTTTCAACCTCGACCCAGCCATCGCCCGGGTCATCCTGCACGAGAACGAAGCGTTCGCCCTCTGCCATGGAGTGCTCGTTCTCGCTCTGTGCCGTGTACTCGTAAAGCGCCTCGACGTAGCGGAGCTTCTTTGCGCCGCGCTTAGGCGCCACAGCAGGGCCCTTCTTCTTGGTCGAGGCTGTTACCGACGAGGTGGTGGACGTCGAGTACGTGGATGAGGGCCTGGCCGCGGGTGCTGGCGCTGAGGGCGCGGTTGTGGTGGTTATTTCTACATATGATGCTGGGACGAGGCCTTCCTTGTAGCCTAGGCGAACCTTTACCCAGCCGGAGCCGTCTGTTCCGACACAGTTAGAACATGTCATGATCATGATAAGGAATAGTCACACTTACCATCAGGTTCGAGCAGAACCACATCCCGGCCTTCTGGTACTGTAAGCTCGCCATCACCGCTCCCTTCGAAAGCATACAACATCTTGCCCTTCTTTTCCTCCTTGTCGCCGCCGTTTGGTGCGCCAGCTCCTCCATCCGTGATGTAGGCTGTTGGTGGAGGCGCCATGATTCGGTTCTTGCGCACAGTGTTGGACGTCTTGGACGAGATGCTTGGCCGGGGCCCGACCTCAGGAGGCGTCTCCTCAGCAGGACTGCGCTGCCCAGACACGGAGCCCGACAAGGACGGGCGTGCCGAGTGTGAGCTGAGAGAGGTCATGGTGTTGGAACGGGTGAGGTCGGGCCCGTCCGAAGTGGCTGAGTGCGTCGATGTCATGGTGGCGCTCGGCTTGAGCAGCTTGTTCGCAGAGTCCTGGCGTTCAGCCTTGAGCTTCTTGCGCTCCTCCTTTGTCTGTTCACCAGGGCAGTCGGCGGGCACCTTCATCTCGCACTTGCTATGACACGTGTAGCCGCAGTCTCGACAGTCGAAGCCCTTGGCGCTCAATCCCCAGATCCTCTCACCACAGAGGTCGCAGTTGGTAGGTATCTTGAATGTCTGACCCTTAAAGTTGTGATTCTTAGCTCCGAGGGTGACATCGCCGACAACGGATGTGATGGTCGACGTCTCGACCTCGGCCGTCAGCCGCTGACGATCAACGGCGTGAAGATCTTCTTGCATCGCAAAGAGGGCACGGACAACTTCGACTTCGTCCTTCTTCTCCTTGCCTTCTCGGACTCGTTGCTTCAAGCGCCTCACGCCCTCGACTTCTCTTCGCTTCTTATCCACTTCCCTCCGTAGCTCGCCCAGTTGCGATTTAGACTTGCTCAAGACGTTGCGCAGGTAAATCTTGGCCGTCTCGTCAACCACCATTGTGCCGTCGTCATGCCAGACTGGGCTGGCCTCGAATTGCTTATCCGGAGGTTCCCTCCAAGAACCAATGTTGTGCTGAATGTACATCATGGAGTCGAGATGCGGCAGGTTCCTCAGAATCTCGGTGCCCTGGTGCTGAATCATGCCATTGCTCTGCTGCAGCATGTCGGATTCGAGGTTGGTCGCAACGGTCCAGAGGCTATTGAGCTTTGTCGTTCGGAATTCGCTCAGGTCCTGTAGACTATCCATAACCTCGGGGATATATTCGTGATAGTACTTTTCCTTTTGCTTGTTGGTAACGTTGATGGAAATGATATAAGTGTTCTTGGCATTGTTCATCTCAAAGAGCTGCTGCTGGTAGGCACTCTGGGCCTTGGCCTTGTCGTAATGCGATTCGGTCTTTTTGCGCTTGGCCTCGACCTCCTGGCACACGGTGTCGTACTTAGCCTTGGTCTTGGCGAGGGCGGCATACGAGCCGTCGCGCTCCTGCTCGAGCTTGGCGGCATATTCGGCATGGCGTTTGCGCAGTTCCTCGAACCGGGTGCCGAAGAACTTGAGCGGCTCGGCGACCTGGGATACAAGACTGTTGGCATATTTATCGTGTTCGCCGGCGCGGGATTCGAGCGTCGTAAGCTGGGTTGTCCATGTCGTCAATGAGGCGCTGACGTAGTTAGCACGAATGCGCACAAACTAAATCGCGGAAAGACGGATGGTAGCTTCGGTCTGTCATACCTCTCAAGCGAGCCGGGCGTCATGGCAGGAGAATCGCCAACGCTCAACTGAGCCGTCTTCTTATTCTTCTTCTCAAAGTACTTCTTTGCGAGAGCCGTAAGCTTGGCGCTGTATTCCTTCTCGATGACAGCGCGCTCTCGGTAGAACTGCTGGATATCTTCAAGCCATGCGATGCCATGTCCGACCCAAGCATTGGCGGGTTTGAAGCCGTCCTGGCATGTTTGTCAGCTGTACGAGTCCACGTCAAGCCCAAGTCGAGTCTCGGTTGTCGGATCTGCAGGGGGCGCAACCAGCAATGCCAAAGCAAGAGCCAGAAGCGAAACAAGTCGAAGGTATTATCGGATAAAGAGGCAACCAACCTTGAGCTCGGCGCCAAAGGTGGGCATTTCGTCCACCTCAGCCATGATGGGCGACGTCTGGATGTAGTCGGATCAGAGCGGGGAGGAGGGGGATCGTTGGTCGCTGAAGAGGAGGCATACACGTGATGGCAGAGCCGGGAGGAGATGGAGACGGGAGACCTCGAGGCGACTATCGTGTATGAATGGAACTAGTAGTAAAGTTGAAGCTGTAGATGCGACGGGGGAGACGACAGCGGGGGAGAAGATGGAGGCGCAGCTCGAGGATGGGAGAGAGCGGTTGTCCCAATGGAGTAGGTGGTGAGTTCAGGCGTTGATGCCCCTAAGTTGCAGCGGCAGCGGAGGTGCAGCTGGCAGCCAGAACAGCCTAACCTAACGTCCATCTAAAACCCCGCCAATTAATTAATGGCCCCAGGCCAAGTCTAACCTAAGGCTTTTTCTGCCCAGACGGTCCTGCCGATTTCCGGCGCCAGCCACATGGAGCTTGACAGTTCCAGGCTGCGAGATCGATGGATCAATTTAGCCGCTGTGAAGGATATGGATGGATAAAGGCAGATTTATGGCTCGTGCCGTTGTATCTCAATGTAGTATCCCTAGAACGGCCTGCTTTATCCGGGCATGCACAATGACGAGAGATCTCCAGAGCCTCAAGCATACAAAAGCTGACGTGTTGGGCCTCAAAATGCCCCATATCATGACAGCTCCTCTCTTCCCTCCCGTGTCCAGGGCAACTCGTTCTGGAAGCATCCCCTGAAATTCCCCCGTATCCCTGCTGTTACAGGCTGGCCCGCGTCTTCCCACCCCGTAATTATGGGCTCTAGGGACGGGGCGGGCTGGGTTCGGTGGGCGGTCGGATGGAAGCCGAGGGGCCCCCGGACGAGCCAAGAAGCACGTCAGCGTTCCCCTATCACCAGCGAGCGAGCAGCCGAGAGCTAACAAAGTTGAGCCCGTTGAACGTGGTTTTGATCTTTATCTTTTTTCTTTCCATCATCGTGACTTGACGTTAATACCCCGTTCTGTTCACAGAGGTCGCATCCCATTACTGGACAACAACAACAACTCCCGATAAACCCTCGGCCCTGCGTATCCCGAGCTCTCTCACTCAACCTTGATCCATTCACCTGATCTTGCGCAATCATGGCATTGACCCTCCAAACCGCCATCAACCAGGGCAATCCCCTCGCCGAGGCCGTCATCGTGCCCTCCAAGCCCAACGCCCTCACCAAGCGCTACTCGGAGCTCCAGGCCGACGTGGCCGCCTTCCAGCGCAAGCTCGCCGACCTCGGCATCACCAAGGCCGCGCCCGTGAGCATCGCCCTCGTCAACTCGTACGAGTTCATCGTCTCCTTCCTGGCCGCCTCGTGGCAGCGCGGCATCGCTGCGCCTCTCAACCCCAACTACAAGCAGGACGAGTTTGAGTTTTACATTGACGACGTCAAGAGCGCCATCGTCCTCGTTCCCCGGGGTGCCTGGGCTGCCAACGCCGCCAGTGTCAAGGCCGCCAAGAAGTTCAACGCTGCCATCGCAGAGTGCTACTGGGACACCTCCAAGGGCGAGGTTGCTCTGGATGTCAAGGACTATGGCCTCCTGAAGGGCAGGACGGAAAAGGTCTTGACCGCTGAGCCTGATGATGTTGCTCTGATCCTCCACACCAGGTTGGTTATCTCATGATAAGCCTGATATCTCACTCTCACTAACACTGGACAGCGGCACTACATCTCGACCCAAGGTGGTGAGTATATGGCAATTAAAACTCATTCATGGTCGAAATCTCACATTTCTAGGTTCCTCTCACTCACCGTAACCTGACTAGAACCATGCGTATGTCATTGTGAGAGCCTTGAGTGAACACCGCTGACTGACCCTACCAGACAACATCAAGCAGACATATCAGCTCACCGATAAGGACCGAACCATGCTAGTCATGCCTCTGTTCCACGTCCACGGTCTGCTCTGCGGTCTCCTGGCGCCCCTCTTCACAGGCGGCTCCATGGTCGTGCCCACCAAGTTCTCAGCCTCCGAGTTCTGGGTCGACTTTATCGCCCACAAGGCCAACTGGTACACTGCCGTCCCTACCATTCATCAGATCCTGCTCAAGAACCCTCCCCCGAGCCCCAAGCCAAGCATTCGCTTCATCCGCTCATGCTCCAGCCCCCTGTCACCCACCGTCTTCCAACAGCTCGAGGAGACATACAACGCCCCCGTCCTCGAGGCTTACGCCATGACCGAGGCGTCGCACCAGATGACCTCGAACCCTCTTCCCCCTGCCAAGAGAAAGGCTGGCACCGTCGGTATCGGCCAGGGCGTCGAGGTCAGGATCCTCAACGACCAGGGTGAGGAGGTGTCCCAGGGCTCCGAGGGCGAAATCTGCATCAAGGGCGAGAACGTGACCAACGGTTACCTCAACAACCCCTCCGCCAACGCCTCTTCTTACCACAAGAACGGCTTCTTCCGCACGGGTGACCAGGGCAAGAAGGACGAGGACGGATATATCATCATCACCGGCCGCATCAAGGAGCTCATTAATAAGGGCGGCGAGAAGATCAGCCCCATCGAGCTGGACAATGTTCTGACCCGCCACCCCAAGGTCGGCGAGGCCGTCAGCTTTGCTATCCCCGACGAGGTGTACGGTCAGGACATTGGCGTGGCGGTGGTTCTCAAGAACGGCGAGAAGCTGACGGCCAGCGAGCTCAAGGGCTGGGTGGAGGAGCGATCTGCCAAGTTCAAGGTGCCCAAGAAGGTAAGTTTGCTCTTCACTAGGGTGACAAGAAATGCTAATGATGGCTAGGTTTACTTCACCGAGGTGATGCCCAAGACGGCGACGGGCAAGATCCAAAGAAGAATCGTGGCCGAGACCATGATGAAGCAGGAGACTCCCAAGGCCAAGCTGTAAAGGCAGGATTATTTACAACGGCATACACTACTACAGGATATCTATACACATACATCTCAAGTCACTGGGGAAGAAAGAATCGGTATACATTTGGATAGAAGGCTCAAGTCAAAGAGAGATTGTTTCTCATATATTCATGAAGGCATTCGCTGAAAACCTGCTACTTTGAAACCAATTATCCACAACCAGGCTGTCTCATGAGCATATCATTACTTCTCCCCCTGTCGGAAAAAGCCCAACCCCGCCCTCTGCTTTTTTGCAGATCTCATAGATTAACTCCGCATTACTTGCATCTCGTCTAAAATCCAAAAACCCTGTCGTTTTTTTGTTCAAGACTTTCTAGTCGTAGTGGCCGTCGTCGTCGGCAAGCTCAATCACATCATCCTCGTCGTTGATGTACAGGCGGCTGTCGTTCCTCTTGAGACCGCTGGGTCGCTCGGCGGCGCTGGGGCCGAGATTCTTGCGGGGGGTCACGGTGTGACGCTCAACCCACGAGGAGGTGCCGTCTGCGGCCTCCCAGCGGAGGGGCTCCTTGTTAAGGGAGGGCTTCGCAGACTCCTTCTTCTCAGAGTCGGCGGCGGGCTTGACCTCGACACCAGCCTCCTGGGCGCTGTGCAGACAGGCAGCGTTGGCGTCTTGGAGGTCGAGGAAGACGGAGACGATGGAGACGGTGGACGAGGTGTCCCGGTGGAGGAGAACGAAGACGGAGGGAGCCATGATGTGGTTCTTCTGGGAGGGGGGCAGGTAGATGGTGTCCAGCGTCGTCTCAGGTAGAATGTAGGGCATAGGTAGATGGTTGTTTGTAGGTGTATAAGTGTTTAGTATCCAATGGATATGATGTTTGCTTGCTATGATGTAGCTATTGTATGCAATGGTGATGAAGAGTGAAGAGACAAAAGGGAAGCTATCGAGGTGCGAAGCAAGACATTATTATATCATTGAACCTTACCCAAGCTACCCTGGCACGATCCAATTGCCAACCACCGGGGCTCAGCTGACCTTGTTTTTTCCTCCCAAGGCCGCCATGTTTCTCGCCGCCTCTCGCCGCATCTACAGCTCCCTCCCGAACAAGGTAGAACGGGGTAAAAGCTCAGATCCAATGCGGGAAAACCAACCAAACCCCGGTCCCCAAAAAAGTTGCGCGTTTTCTAAGCTAGTCACGGGTGGTGTGACGGGGTGTGCCATGAGGCAAGGGACCTTGCCGGGATTTGACTGTCTCTCTCTCTCTATTGTCTCTGTAGTTTTCTCTCATCTCTGTGAGAAACCTTTCCCCTTGTCTGAATGTTCCGGCCCGGCCGATGACCTCTTTTTTTTTTCTTGCGTTCTCGAGACCATCGATCCCGTGGGCCTTGACGACATGGGGGGTGGGCGGAGAGGCAACGCCGAGCTTTGATGGTCCTTTTTCGGAGCTGGAGCGGAGAGACGCCGGGTTCCATCTCCGTATGCTCCGGCGCTCGCCCGTATTACAGACATGCAAAACAACGAATCTCTCAAAAGAAATAATACTTTAAAGGTCATTCTAGAGGACACTCTTTCTCTCGCATCTACGCGAATCTATGGCACCATCGTCCGGGGCCAACGTGGCAACCGACCCTAACCCATCGCCAGCATCTGGTCCCCCATAGATAGCATGATGACATACGATACCCGACGCAGGAATTTCTCTGATGAACGCTTGGGCCGGACGGCGGCGTGTGATGGGCGGTGACGTTATATCCGGCTGGCCTATGCTCCCCTCCCGAGGAGAAAGACGGAGTGAGCTCGGGGAGTCGTTACACAGCCCTTCTTCCCGGGGTCTCCGGGTTGCGGGATGATGGCTTGCTTGCCTCCGAGCTGAAAACAGCTACCCTGGAATGGGGGACACATCATTTGACCCAGGACGTATTTCCCCTTGAGGATGGCAACTGTCGTCACAGGTCGGAAATCTGTGTCGCCGATCTACTTGTACCAGGTTTTCTCTCCAATCTTTTTTCTTTCCCCAATGTGACTCAATCTCGCACGAGGACACAAACGGCCATGAGACCCCGTTTGTTATACCCCGGGCAATTGAGGGGGGGAGCTCTTTGAAGCTTTGTAGCCGAAGTCGGGACCAACAAACTCCCAAGAATTTGTCATGAGCTTGAGGTTTTTTTTTTCTTTTTCATAAACAGTGTCATGGCCTTTTTTCGAGGAATAGAATTCAAGTCATCTACTATTTTCAATTACCATGGGTTTTATCATATTTTACTCATGTGTCGCAGATGGGATGGTTCGGTTGCCCTCTTGGCCTCTGCAGTGGTTTCATAGCTCACACCTGATCAACTCGTACGGTGTTCTGCCCAGCACCTCCATGCTGGCTAATACTATAGCATTGCCAGCGGCAATTCTTAATTTTGGTCATATATGATGCGAAGTAGACCGAGAACGTTAGTTATATCGTTCAACTTGCAACTTTTGGGACGTTCATCTTCATACTGACCTCGGCCCTCGGGAGTCATCATGATTTGTTCCCTTTCCAGCGCATACCCTGGACATGGACCATCTCAATTGTGCCCATGGATTCACAGACTCGTCACAGCCAATACAACAACACAGTATTGATATATTCGCAATTAAATAAACCTATCTCCATAGTGATATGTAATCGACAGAGGTGCATTCAACTGCGCTGGCTTCCTATGAACCTATCATGACATGACGCCATGATATCCAACATGTTGGCCACAGTTATAGATCGCTAGCTAAGTTATAGTATACCACGCCTGTTAAATCACCTTACCTTGTGCCGCCGCGGACCGACCCATCGGCATCATCAACCTCCTCACATCCTCGGTGGGGAGCTCATGTCGATTCGAAAGGCGCACTCGGCGCGCCTTTGTACCCCACCTCGAATCGTCACCCCCGCAACTACAGTACCTACCTTTACGAAATCTCAACGATATAAACCTACCTTGCTAACGTCTTAAACCAAACCTTTCCAAATGGCATCACGTATTCGAGTCTCGCCGAGTTCCCTTTCTCGATTTAGAGTCACCCCTCGTCATACTACCATTCGCACAATGCAGTCTATCTCGGTCCCCCCCGGCAAGTACGAGTTCCTCGTCGTCGTCCCGGACAAGCCTGGCGTTCGCGAGAAGAGGCTCGAAGTTAGACAGTGAGCATTCAATTGGCCGTAACTTTAGCGTATATTAATGTCTGTAGTATTCATTTCAGCAACATGCAGCCCAATGTTGAGAATGGAAGCTGGAAGACGGGAGGTATGTTACCTAGGTATCTCGCCCCACGAAGCGAGGGAAGCTAACTACGTACAAAGGTGCCCTTCTGAACAGTGTCCCCAAGGACGACAGTCCTGACAGCCTCGACTTCATGGGCAGCACCCTCGTCTGCGTGGCCAAGTCGGTCGAGGAGGTGCGCGAGCAGTTGAGCAAAGACATCTATGCTACCTCTGGCGTGTGGGACATGGACAAGGCGAGAACACCCAGCAACCAAATATTGTGCCTCTACTAACCCACCAAATAGATCCAGATCTATCCTTTCCGCGCTGCCTTTAGACAGCCTTAATCCTCGACACACAGTCTGGTGACGAGACAGACAAACGTAATAACATAACCAACTGAATTCTGCATTGCTCACTACCAGGATGTCTCCGTTTTCCCATCCGCCCATTGCTGGAGGCCCCCATCTTCGAGTGATCCATCCGTTCCCTGTTCCCATCCTTGTCCAAGCCCCCGTGCCTACCCAGTTCCATATCCCTATAATCAAGTCCTATTAGAAGCTCAGCAAAGCAAGCCCAAGCAGCCACCAAAACACCTCGAGATCCATCCGACCTGGAACGTTCCAATTAAAGTAGAAATAAACGCCACGATACACCAGGCAGCCCATTAGTCGCTTTTCACTCGGCCTTGCTCTCCTCCACTTCCCTGGCCTCAACATGTCCATCCGCCTTTCCGTTACCGTTCTCTGCTGCTTCCTCCGCCGCAACTCTGAGTTCGTAGTTGAGATCGAAGCATTCAGCAAGGAGCTCACTGACGCTCCCTTGCCCCTCGGGGATGTCGCCGTTAACCACAAACTTGCCGTCCACTTTCATGTTGTCGAGCGAGTTGAGCTGCTTAGAGTTAGATGCAATGCATTGCCAACCAAAAACGCGACACTTACCTTCATGCTGTACGGGTAGAGCTCTCGTACAGACGAAACACCTCCGTTCTTCTTCACCTCGATCAGACAGCGCTTCAGTGTCTGCAGCTGGTTGTACACGGGTAGCAGCGCCTCCGATACCGGCTCTGACGCCAGCATGAACGAGTAAATATACGCATACGACCGTCGGATCAAGTACAGCAGGGTTCGCTGAGTCCAGAGGTCAGCGGGACGCCCCCGATCGTCTAGCCAGTTTCCAGCATCTCGGCTTTCGTCAATTTTGTCAAGCTGTCGTTGGAAGTCGTATAGGTCTGTCTCGCGCAGAGACCATGCTTGTGTCAGGGAGAGCTTCTCGAGGTTGTTGCGAATCTGAAGCAACTCGGTGTAGATTGGTCGCCATTGATCGGCGACTTCTCCTTGTCTTCTCAGAATTAGCAAATCTCTTGTTCAACGAGGCTTAGTTCAACTTGCCGCTCAAGCACGAGGTCTGACCACCGGAGGCAACGGTTGTAAAGCTCTCGCACTTCCTCGCCACCTTCCAACGAAGAACCATCCTCTGCTGTGAACTTGCCACCATTGTGGCTCTCGCCAATCTCCAAGATCTGGTTTCGTAGCTTCTTAACCTCGTTACTCGAGAACTACACACCGTTAGTCTGGCTCTTGGACGGGCAACAAATTCCCTACCTTGGACTTGGTGTTTGCTAGAGAGATGGACCGCAGGATAGAGACAAGCTTCTCATGGGTCTCCAAAAGAGACTGGGGGACTCGCTCTAGTCTCTTTTGAAGCTTCTCAAGGGTGCTGTTGCAAAGCTTGATTCGGTTGCTAAGCAGGGTGAGCATATAGGGAGGGTGTCGCTTGTCAGGAGATTCGTCATTCGCGGCATCGCGGATGCTGCTGCACAAGCCCTCTAGCGTCGACTTGATGCTGCCAAGGTCCTTAGCGGAATACACATCAGCTTCAACCAGGTGATCGAGCAGTCGCTTGATGGTCGAGGTCAAAGCGTAAGTCGCAGGCGCTTCGTTGTTTCGTCCGATCGTGAGATAAAAGAGCGATAGCAGTTGGAAGCAGCTCTCAAGGACCTTGTCCACTGCGACGAAAATGTCAGCTCAATCGCATATATCGTAGGCCATAGACATACGTCTGTTTTCTTCACTGTCGCCTGTCTCAGCGCGGACGACGGTCAGTTCCTTAACCTGGTCCATAGTTTGATCAAAGAGAGGCATGACGTCCTGTGTTCGGATGTAGTTTGTTCGATCCTGCTTGAGGAGCAGCAAGTGATCCCGGGTCATGATCAGTTTGTCGAGGATGGCGCGCTCCCGGGGGTCCCGTGGCAAGGGGATTGCTGGCGTGTCCATGATGACGGATGTTGGGCTCAAGCTTGCTTGGTGTATCGAGCGTAAGCTGCTTGAGAATGAGAGACGAGTCTTGAATGAATTTGTCGATATCAAGCTTGGATGAGCTGTTCTTGTTTTGCGCAGGTTCTCCGAGCTTCCGTGGAGTGACGAAAGGCGATGAGAGTGGCGGCGGGGTCAGGTTTAGATAGGAAGATCAGAGTCGGGCCTCAGTGGGGAGGTCGCGATGGGCTAGGTCGGCGTAGCTTCGCTTCGCTTCCAGCAGAAGGAGGAACGAGGGCCTAGAGGCGGAAGTTCGGGGGATCGGGAAGAGATGGGAGAAGGACGAAAAGAGTCGACGACTAAGACTTGAGAGCTGCAAGTCCTTGGAGGAGTCAATCGCAGCGTTTTTACGTACGAAAGTCTGAATGTCACGCCTGTTTGCCAGGGATGTTGTCACTTAAAGAAGAGGCCCAGCCAAGGGGACACCCCTCCATGCGCTGCACTACGGCACTGAGCCCGAACCTGCGATAATGGATAATGGTGGGGCGCTGTTTGGATCCAGCCAAGGTGGGGTACATGCCGCAAGACAGAGCGGGTCGGTTGTAAGAGACCGTGATTGGTTTGTTAGGCAGTACCCAATCGCCCACCGGCACAGAAGGCACAGGCAGGCACGGAGCTCGGATAATCTATTGAGCCCTCCACTTTAGGTCTTGAAGCCCTCCAACCCGAGAATTTCGACCAGGGTAATTTTCTGTGGTAAGCACTCCGGTTAGTGATATTCGACCTCAAACCACAATCGAACTCGACTTCGTGCAGACTCACCAATCTCCCACCTGCATCGACAGAACTCATTCACAATGTCTCACGCCGAGCTCGCTTCGTCCTACGCGGCCCTGATCCTCGCCGACGACGGCGTTGAGATCACCGTACGTTTCCCTCTCGCCGTCAAAATTCGATATGCCCCGCGGCCTCGAAATTGTGTGTGTGCGGGTGAAGGCTAACTCGTCATCGCGACACCACAGGCCGACAAGCTCCAGACCCTCATCAAGGCCGCCAAGGTCGAGGACGTCGAGCCCATCTGGACCTCCATCTTCGCCAAGGTACGACCCGATCGCGACTGCGCCGTCATCGAGAATTGGATTTTCTAACCAATGAATTTTGTGCGAATAGGCTCTTGAGGGCAAGGATGTCAAGGACCTCCTCGTGAACGTCGGCTCCGGTGGTGGTGCCGCCGCTGCCACTGGCGGTGCTGCCGCTGCTGGTGGTGATGCCGCCGATGCTCCCGCTGAGGAGGAGAAGGAGGAGGGTACGTTTCAACCCCTCGAATCGCCTTTGTGCCAGGTCGCGGAATGCTAACAATTACTACAGAGGCTGAGGAGTCTGACGAGGACATGGGCTTCGGTCTCTTCGACTAAAGAGTCACGCCGCTACGACTGTTTCCTTGTTTTTCGCACTTCGACTGCATGGCTTCGGGGTTTCCAATCGATCGATCATACAGGATGGAGAGAGGGCACTATATCCTGCGCCCTGGACAGAGTAGCTTCCTTCATACGAATCTATGATGAACGCGCTCAACGGAGTTTACGCGGAGGGAGAATTGGTCAATTCAACGGCTCTGAAAAAAGAAAGGTCCCGCCATGGGTGGTTTGAGTTCAACATGGGTCCCTCGAAGTGACAAGTGCTGGTGAAAGTGTGAATTGGACGGAGTCTCTGTGCTCCTTTTCTGCCCTCTACCTAACTGGCATATTTTCTGCGTAGTCTCGATCTTGCTTCCTCTCGCCCGTCATGCCCAACCAACGCCGCGCAATGCAACCTTCATTTACGCCCTCATAAACTCGAATTTATTTCACAATCAACACGGAAGAGGGAACCAATCCCGCTTCCTTAAGGGTCTTGGACATATCGACATCGCCCTGGAAGGTCTGTCTCGGGAACGTAGTCGTGAAGCTGGTGACGGCATTGCCAGTCTCGCTCTGGATCTGCTGTGCCAGCTCGAACAGGGTTGTCTCAGCAGGGAGCGTCTTGGTAATGTTTCCCCCGCCGGTCTGCAGCCGAAGACGAGCCTCGTTGTGGTTGGCCTTTGGCTTGGGAGCAGCGGCACCGCCGGCAGGAGTGGCGACGGCCTCGGCCTGGGGAGCTCGTCCTTCGCGGGCAGCCTTGGCCTCCTCGGCCTTGCGGCGACGTTCGGCCTTGTCGGCTTCGATCTTGGCCTTGATACGGTTCTTTGCTTCCTTGTCCTCAAGCTTTTCCTGGCGCTTCTTCTCGGCTTCTTTGATCTGCTGCTTGCGGGCGAGCTCCTCCTTGGCCTCCTGGGTCTCCCTGGTGGACTTTTGACGGATTTTCTAGGATAATTAGAAAATATTGGACTTTAGAATGTGAACACATACCTCGTTGCGCTTCTGCTCCTCCTTGTCCTGCAGAGCCTGAGTGGCCTTCTTGGCGAGGAGGCGCTCACGGAGCTCGTCAAGCTTGGCCTTCTTCTGGTCCTCGGTCAAGGGGGCAATCTCCTCCGTCGACTCTGAGAAGTCGGTATGCTCACTAGAGTCATATTAGTTGTGTGAGCCAATAGAGTAGGTAGGCAGTTGACATACGTCTTAGTCGCGTGATAGCTTGCCAGATCATGGCTTCTGAAGCGCTTGCCGCACTCATTGCAGACCAGAGACTTGGCCTTGCCCGTCTCGAGCTCTGCAATCTTGGCCTCAGTGTCATCGTCCTCATCATCCTCCTTGTCGTTGGAGGCAGCAGCCTTGATCTCCTCCAGGGGCTTGTCCTGGTTGTCCTCAAGCCACTGGAGAGCTCCCTGGACTAAGACGGAGTCAGCGGTGCGTCTACAAGTGAGATGGAAGCAACCTACGGCCGCCGGACTTCTTAACTGCGAGCTCGGCGCGCTCTTTGTCAAAGCCCATGTCGAGCAGGGTGTCGAGATCGGAAGGCATGTTGGCGGTGAGTGGTGTAAGGTGTAAGTTTGTCGATGGTGGGGTTGAACGTCTGAGGTGAGGGGCTATGATGTGAGGTGAGGATGATTGGAAGGGGTCAAATAAGCTGGGGAGGAGTTGCCTCTGGTGAATAAAAAGCAAGTGAATGCTCCCATATGTTCACTGAGCCGAATTGAAGCACCTGTAGGCAACCAAGGGTGAATCCGATGGTTGTAGTGGTTCTTAGGTCCAGTTTGAGCTTGGGCTGACAGGTCTCAAGAGACGTCATTCAGCCGCTGCCTCAGTGACGTGCCTGTCTCCCGCCGGGTTTACTACGGCTAACGCCGGACGCTTTAAGCATGTTCCTTTGTTCGATTGTTTGCTTGGACTTAAGACTACTTGTTGCATACATATATAGAATGCGCTCTTTTCTTCAATCTTTATAGATTCTTTCTTCTGTTCTGCTTTATCTGTTGGTCATGTCCCCGTCTCTTCATCCGCGCACGCCATGACTTTACCTCCTTGGCTAACGACCATCAAACGTCGTTTGGTGTGTTCCCTCACTCATGATGCAGTGCTACAGCTGGAACTTGGGCTAAGCCTCATAGACTGGTGATCAAGAGAGTTCTGAAGCAGCTCAATCAACGGCTTCGGAAGTTTCAGATGGTCGTCCTCCACCTCCCCGAGAGTTGCTCGCCCATCGAACCCACTATGAGCTACCCCTCCTCAACCGTCGGGTTGATACTACCGATGACTCTCCTATTTCTGCTTTATATCGAATATATGAGCATCTAATTCTCGACCAACACCTCGAAATCCGCAATGAGATCGAGGCGTTTTGGTATCACAAAGACTGGGCTGTAGTTGACATCCCAGATCCCTGCGACACAGATCCGGAAAGATATGCCTGCCTGGCTTGTATCCCGGCGCTTCTCTGTCTAGCTTTCAATCGACGGATAGAAATGGGCCTACCGAGAGAAGCCCCTCCCATATTCAACCATGACATGCTCGACGAGTGGAGAGCACAGGAACCCAAGTTCGAGAAGGTACCTGTCTGGACAGAACAGGTGCCTCGAATCGAGGAAACGCTGGTGATACCTCACTGGGACAATAATGAACGAAAGTTTGTTCCTCTGGCAGGCTTCGACTGTGGTGAAGCGTCAAAGGAGTTTGCAGACAAAAACATTCTTGTGTGGCATCCACACGTTCACTTTGCGTAACAGCTACAACAAAACACTTGACGAGAATGAAGTAAATATTATTAATCAGGTAAGTAATAAGGGTTAATTCTAGGGTATCTTTTCGGCATCATCCATTCGTGACATCGTACACTGACTCTCATTAGGTCGAGTTCGGTCCTCGCTCAGTTCCAGATGATGGGTTTATAGCCGTAGCTCTGGAAGTACCTGTCGTCCAGCTGCTTCAGAATCTCTCGTCGCACATCATGGTTATACGACCGGCACCAGTCGTACAGTTCCCGGGACTTGACATAGGTCTCGGCGGTGAGGCTGAGATGCCGACTGAGATAGACGACAGCGTCGTCCATGTCATATGATCGAGGGTTGATTTCGCAGAGGCGGTTGAGCTTGCTGCATAGGGCATATTTCCAGGGGGCGGCATAGACTTTCAAGCCGCCATTGGTCCCTCGCTGCTCGAAGACGACGGCGTTCTGTCGCTTGGCTTGCCCTACGAGGGAAGTCTGGACGTTCCTCGCCATGAAGAGTTGTGTGGAGTTGTTGAACCACTCCTCGCCGAGGCGTCCTTCGGCCTTGTGGTTGGCAAACTTGGCGGCATTATCGAGGGACATATATTCTTTTGAGGCGGGGTCTTCGAGGAAGAAGTCGACATCATGTGTTGATTCCCTTGAGCTGAGGTAGACTGTGTTGACGGCACCACCAACGACGACGACGCTTGTTTCGATACCGCACTCGTCAAGGTACTCGGCCATGTGCTCGAAAGCATGGATGATTTGTTTCCGGCTCAGGCTGGAAGCCTCATACTGGATTGGACGTCCTGTCTCGTCACGAAACATCGGGGGGATCATAACAGGCCCACCCATAGGGTCGGAGATGGTGACGGGGCGGACGGGGCGAGACTCCATCTCGCGCTCATATCGGGAATGACTGCAACCCATGGTGATGAAGGCTAAACAGGTAGCAGTGATTGAACGGGATGTGAGATAGAGCTGAAGACAGGGTAATTAATACACAAGGATGGGATTTTGGGTGGTCGTATAGACATCTAAAAGCGTCTACCTCAACCCACCTGACCCGAGCGATCGGGTTCGTATTAAATACACGGATCTGCATTTACGAAGTGGTTGCATGTCCTTTGTCCCTAGGGCCGTTGTTCTGCAAGTTCTGGGCTCAGCCGCACAGGACTTGAAGGGCGAGGAAGCCTTGGCTGAAGGGTGGCACCGCCTCGTGTGGGCAGAATACGAGGGTTGTCCTGCATATTATGGCGCCGGCCTGTTAGGGGTTGGGGCTGCTTATCCACACAAAGCGAAGCGCAGGACTACAGCGCTTAGCTCAGTCCTGTTCGTGAACGAGGACGCTTTTTTTAGTCTTGGGAATGTGCTGGTGCCTTGTCTGCGTGAATCATTTAAATTTATTTATTAGTCTCGGTAGGACTCGCGACGGTCGTTGAGTCTGGTCTACTGCTGACCGTGTCTCGCTCGTGTCTTGTCGGCATCTCCAGAATCCGACAACTACACCATCACCAGACATGGACGGAGGCTGGATATAAATAAATGGCGACGCACTATCGACCTACACCATGGCAGAAATTCCGCCGCGACCCGTCGACACAGCTGGCCTTCTGGCTGCAGAGCCGCCGCCGGCACACTAGCACGCCAGGGGATGCAGCAGCAGCAGCAGCAGGCTCTTGTTCCTCTTCGCCCATCAGCATCGTCTGCGTGTCAGACACACACTGCACTCAGCCCGAGGTCCCCGACGGAGATGTCCTCCTGCATGCCGGCGATCTGACAAACCGGGGAAGCTTTGAGGAGCTCCAGGAACAGCTGGACTGGCTCAACACCATGCCGCACCGGTACAAGGTTGTCATCGGCGGGAACCACGACAAGCTGCTGGATGCAGAGTACGTGAGGCAGTTTCCCGATCGCATCTACGAGGGCGAGGGCACGTCGCGCAGCGATCTAGACTGGGGGGACATTGTCTACTTGCACAATTCGTCGGCGACGTTGCGGTTCGCCAACGGTCGCAGGCTCAAGGTGTACGGCTCACCCTTGACGGAGTTGTGCGGGACCTGGGCCTTTCAATACCCCCCGATCCGCCAGGTCTGGGCGGGTGCCGTGCCGGACGATACCGACATCCTCCTTACACATGGACCGCCGAGGGGTCACCTCGATAACGGGGGCAAGGGATGCCCTCAACTGCTGAGGGAGGTATGCCGCGTACGGCCCCGGCTTGTCGTCTTCGGACACATCCACGCCGGAGCAGGGCTGGAGGAGATGACCTATAGCGGCGCCGACAGAGCGTACCACTGTGTCATGACAGGAGAGGGCGGGCTGCTGGCGGTGGCCCTGATGGCGTTCTGGGTATTGGTCGAGTGCATCTGGCCAAGTCGAGGCACGGAGCACACGACGACGCTGGTGAACGCGGCCGTGGTGAGCGGTCAAAAGAGTGAGCTGGCGGTCAAAGTAGTTGACATGTGAGCTTGTGGCCACGCTCAGTGGCACGCTGCATGAGCATGAATCAATCATGGCCGTTGTTGAGTGCCGTGGTGAAAGATAGGGAGACAAAGGTCAGTGATGTGGAGTAGATGCCATGATTGTCTTGTAGGAGTCTTGACAGTGAACAAGGCAAAACAGTCACGCCTGTCTTTTTGTCGTCCATGAAGCATAGAATATACCCAGTTAATACCTGCTTGCCTGCTTATCAATGCACACATGTCGTGATGGCCAAGGTCCCAAAGACAAGGAACCGACGGAATGGCAGTTCCTGTTCCACTGCAGACCAAGTCCCTGTTGGCCCGTGCGCCACCCTGTAGCAACCAACTGAACTGGGAAAAGGGCAAGGTGGCTCTGAATGAGGGAAGCGCTCAGAAGCAATTACGTCGTGGCAGCGATCAGACGCCATATCCCCATCCTTTCTCCTTCACCTCCATATTAATCTGTGTCTGCAATTTTCGTCCACCCCCCTTCACGCGATAGCCCAGCCTTAGTCACGACAACGCTCATCAACTTTGTCTCTGAATCATCGTCTGTCCGCTTTCCGAGCCATCTCGCATCTGCCTCCGGTTGCCACGTTTCCTCTTACCGCCGTATCGAGGCCTCAAGCGCATCTCGCGACACCCCAACAACAGCAACCAAAGTCCGTCGAGACGAAACTGAGCCACCATGTCGGTCGATATCGAGCCGTTCGAGCTTTCCTTTAGACGTTCGTCATCTGCGACACCCGATACCGTAATCGTTGGGGATTGACATTGACATGGATGCCAGGTCCTTTCACGTCCGAGGTTGCGCAGACCCTCACCATCAAGAACCCGAACCCGACTCCCGTCGCTTTCAAGGTAACTCAAATTGCGCCTCTGATGCTGCGACTTTGCTGACCCATTCCTAGGTCAAGACTACCGCCCCCAAGCAGTACGCCTGCCCCCGCCCCAACCCCTCGAATCGCAAACCTGACGACTCCTGAATAGATACTGTGTCCGACCAAATGCAGGCCGCATCGAGGCCGGCCAGAGCTTCGATGTTGCCGGTAAGCTTGCTCACGTGCCTGTAATGCAAGCACTTGACTGACAAACTCCATAGTTCTGCTCCAGGCTATGAAGCAGGACCCTCCCCCGGATGCTCGATGCCGTGACAAGTTCCTCGTTCAATCTGCCCCCATCACCGCCGAAAAGGAGTTTGCTAGTATCGCCAACGTGGTATGGGTCCAACGGCTTCCAGCCACTGCAAACATATAGCTGACCTCAGTATCTAGCTGGAAACAACGGAAAAGAGTCAACTCGTGGAGCGCAAGATCCGGGTCAACTGGCTGGCTGCGAACCCCGAGCTTGACGAGTCTGCCAACCGCCCGGTAGCTACGCCTAACAAGCAGGCCATCGCTAACGGCGTAGGTCATGACAATTCCGATATGTGGGATTTGGCGACTGACAACGCATCCAATCAGGCCACCGATACCCCCGACATCTCACGCACATACTCTTCCCCTGTTGCTAAGGAGGAATCTCCCTCGGCCGCGGCTCCACCACCCTACCAATCCGAACATGTCCTTGAGGAAGATGAGAAGCCCCAGCCCGCAGAGGACCCCGAGCCAAAGAGCACAGTCGCCCAGGCGACAGCGGCCGTCAAGGAGGCCGCGGAGGTGTCTTATGAGGAGCTCAAGGCCAAACTCGCCCAGGCAGAGGCTCAGATCGTGTCACTTAGGGAGACTGGCCTCCGGCAGCGCAACGTCAAGCCGGCCTCAAACGAAGATGAGAAGCGTCCCATGCTCCAGACTGCCCAAGCAGTCCAGCAGACCGTCGAAGGCGTGCCGGTGCAGATGGCAGCGATCCTCTGCCTGATCAGCTTCCTGCTCGCCTACTTCTTCTTTTAGAAATAGGTGAAGATGGTTAGCCTAGGGTCTTTATTATTTTAGAGGAAGCTACTAGACAGACCTGACGACACTTTACGAAAACCTAGTCTAAGGAGAGGCTCATGGTGATCAAGGGCATGCTCTAATGCGCTGAGGAGGGTACAAAGAGCTGGATCCACAGGACTCATGCGCCTTACTACGTACGACAAGGGGCATACTCGCATGGAACTCGGGCATCACGCGACAGCAAATGTGCATACAGGAGGAGGATGAAGCCACGAAGAAGAGCGATGGTGTCTGGATTGGGTAACGAGAGGGACGAATGCCGCAGCAGGTGGTCAATTGTCGGTCAGTCGAGGGGACAAAAAGGTGTTCCGTTTGCAAGGACGCGGTTGATGTTCTTTTTTTTTTTTTGCTGTACACTCTAGCTTGAGCCTTTCTCTCGTGTGGCTCTTGATGTTTTTTCTTGGTTTTCTTATTATCTTTGTTAATCGCGTTCTCTGATAACACTGGGCGTCATATTTTGTTGTCTCGAGTCTGCTGCCATCAAGAATCTATTCTTGGCCACTTGTACATTTATCCGTCTGATCTGAGAGGGACCATAATTCAACTTGAAGGCATCTCGCTTGCTTGTATACGCTTGCTTGTATATACAATCACTCTCTTTTTACTCAAAACTACCTATGAATCATGTCTGCGGCCCCGAATCGAGCCCTATTCAAAACATCCAATCATTTATTTCTCAACCTTGAACGCCTTGCGCAAAAGAACCACACTGCACTCTATGATGCTCTTTTTCGTCTATTGCGTCAACTCGCAGCCGGATGCAAGTCGATCCCAGAACAGACATGGGCTCTTTTTCCCTGGTGCCAATTCAGAATAATTTCAATCAAGACGTCAAAATTTCATTCCCTGCCACATCTCATCCTACATCACTTGCTGATCTCCCAGCAAGTCAACTTTTAAGCCTGGATCTCAGACTCCTTCCAGTTAGCACCGCCACCAACGAGGCGGCCACCGTTCTTGCGCTTGACGCGGCAGGTCATGCCGACGTTCTCATCCCAGATGAAGCGCCAGATGGCGTAGCACCAGCTCTCGTGTCGAGGCAGGTCATCGTAGAACTCGTGAGCAATGTCGCGAACGGCATGCAGACGGGTCCAGGGGACAGCAGGGAAGTCGTGGTGCTCGTTGTGGAGGCCGACGTTGTAGGTGAACCAGTTGAGAGGTCCGTAGTACGAGAAGGTCTCGGGGACGGGAATGCGGTTCTCGGGATCCCGCGCCGAGGGGATGACGGTCTCGTAGACATAGTGCTCCGCGATGAAGTGGCCGGCCAGGGGGTGAAGGCTGCCGGCGAGGAATGAGGAGAGGAGGAGGTAGAGGATGGCGTTGATCGAGGTGAAGTGGTAGAGGAGAGCGTCAAAGGTGAACTGGACGGCGATGTTGAGGTAGTGGACCGAGGTCAGGGGCACACGGTAGACGGCCATCGGGCGGAGGGCGTAGAAGAAGATTTGGAAGGTGCAGAAGAAGGCCTTTCCAAAGATGGAGTCGAGGACGAAGGCCTCAAAGGCAGTCGGGAGATCAGTGTCGAGGCCATCGACGCCGAGAGACTTGTGATGAGTAAGGTGGTAGGGCTAGCAGCTATCAGCACGGGTTCATCCTCCAACAAGTCGAAGCTCAACATACCCGGAAAGAGGCGCTGTATGGAATACCGATGGGGAGATTGGCGAAGATTGCGATCAAGCGATTGGCGCGGGGGCTCCTGAAAGCCAGGTTATGCGAGATCTCGTGGATGGCCAGGAAGAGGTTCTGGTTTGCGGTTGCGCCGAAGACGTAGGCGACAGCCCAGAACTTCCAAGAGAAGAAAGGGGTGTCATGGAGCATCCAGGCGAGGAAGACCTGAAGGGAGACGACACCGAGGACGACCCATTTCGTGAGAGGCTCGGGGCCGCAGAGCTTGGTAATCTGTTATCGGAGGACAGGTCAGCATCCGAGCTGTGCGACGGCGGGGTCAATTGAGAAATGACGAACCTCAGGATGGGCCTTGATGATGGCAAGACGACGAGTTCGATGAGGCTCCTCAGTGTATGTCCAGAAGAAGTCGTGGTTCTTCTGGGCGGCATCGTCGTGCTCACCCGCGGGAGCTGGGGTTGGGCTATCGCCCTTGGCCCTGGATGTCACAGTGGAGGAGTTGGCCGCGGTCATTGCAACGGAATGTCCGGCTCTATCGATTTTTCAAAGACGATTGTCCCGAAAAAGCAATTGATAGAGACGAGATGAGAACCAAGAGAGTGCAGGTTCAAGAATTAAAAAGAATGTGAGACTTTTGCCTCTTGTTTCCTCCTTTGCGGCGTAGAGTGACAAGGGGAAGGCGACGTGGAAGGCGGTGAAAATTTAGGGGCGCAGGCGCGGGCCAGCCATAAATTGGCGGGCAAATCTCAACCTAAGCAAGTTGCCAGATTCAGGGGACCGTTTTTGAGGGGTTCGAAAGCGGGGGCTCACCAGCGGGCCCGGGTCCAATGGGAGCATCCGATTGCGCGGCGTGTCAGCGCTGGGAGGGTCCCCCGAGGCGCTGATGAACATTGGATGCAGCAGAGGCTCTTTTGCCCCAAGATTTCGGAGAGGCGCGGGGCCAGGTGGTGCGAGTGGTGCCATCCGGAGCCGTCGAGTTCCGGGGATTAAGTTGGAGGACCATACGATTCTTCGGTATTTGTTGGAATGTCCCTTGTTTTGATGCCGGGGATACATTTTTTACATCCTGCTTCTGTGGCAGACTGGCTAGGGTTTGAATCATCATCAAGGCGATTTGCTGGTTCCTCTGCCATGATTGGCATCTAGGCATCAGCTTTTGAAGACGTACGAATACGAATACAGAGGTCAATAAAGAAACTGGCCGAGAGCATGCATCACCAGGGTGGATCTACGAGGTTTTATCTTTACGCGGACTCCTAGGGGGGCTATTACAAAGAAGCTGTGCTGATTGCTTTTACTTGCATTGTTCAATTGGAATCCCATGTGAACGGATGTATCTAGTGGAGGAGAACGACAGAAGCGTCACTTGGTTCCTACTGCACACTATCTAATTCTAAGGGTAAGATTACCATAACAATGAGAGAAGATCAGAATAGAGTGTCCATGTTCTCCCATGTATTTATGATGTTTATTATGTAAATTAACCTCGCCTCAATGTTTCAAGCATTCATAGATTTGCCACAACATTAGATAGACTTCATTCTACCCCTGTATCAGGTGTAAAGTGGCGAGGCCGAGGCATCTTCCAATGCCCCTCCACTGCCTGACCAAATCAAGGCCAATTGATCATGAAACATAGGTCCC
Organism: Fusarium solani-melongenae; assembly: GCA_023101225.1. Classification (NCBI taxonomy): domain Eukaryota; kingdom Fungi; phylum Ascomycota; class Sordariomycetes; order Hypocreales; family Nectriaceae; genus Fusarium; species Fusarium solani-melongenae. The sequence goes on along the minus strand of CP090038.1, from coordinate 905,143 downwards.
AATATGGAGTCTTCTTCACATATCACACTGGAGGCTTCAAGAGCCTACCTACCTTCTACTTGCGAGCTTCAATCCAATTGCTAGCTTACCATTTGAGGCAAACAGCTTGCGAGTGAGAGCGGGAGTACCTGGCTTTTTTAAGAGTGGGGACGTGCACGGCCACTTGGCTCAATTCTTGGCAAGAGGCTTGGTCTGGACCACCCACCATCAGCTTGAGCCTCAAGCCATGTCCAACCATCTTTCAACCTCGACCTTTCATCATCATTGCCACGGAAATAGTTCCTCAGGCTTCCTGAATTCATTCCACAGCCTAGTAGCATGTTTAACTCGATTTCTTAATTGATTTACGGCCTAATACCTACATGGTCTAGTAAACCTTGAAGCCCGTGCCTTATTACACAAACTACATCTTCAATGAGGATGGTCGACCACCCGTACAAGCTCAACCTGAAACATCGATTTACCCTCGATATTATGGGCGATAAAGGAATCGACTGCAAGTCCCAAAAATATTGAGTTCAATTGAGGAGATTTTTCTCTTTTTTCGGTCAAAAGGTTACAATATGGTGATGGTTTTATTTGACACTGCGATGCAGACGTGCAGGTTATCGGTATTAATTTTAACAACAGCAATTTCAAGAACAGTCACACGAATCGGCAAACTTTATAAAACCTTTAAATTTCAAGCTTCTGAAAGATTTCAACACTTGGATCTCTTCTACTCAACATCAGCAACATGGACGCCGCCTCGGATCGCTTCGGCGCCTCCTCCTCCCAAATGTTCTGGCGCTCGCTGCCCCGGGAGATACAACTAATGATACTAGATTATATTTTATCTAATTACCTCACCAAGCGAACAGACGCGGCTTCTGAACAGACGTGTCAACTATCTGCTCTAAGTCCCGTGTGCAAGGACTGGCAGTACTTGGTCGAAAAACGCACCTTTCGTTGTCTGTCCCTCCAGGCACTGGATCTGCCATTGTTTCGCAAGTTTGTTGGGGGAAAGAACACCATCAGGCTCAACCACATTAGACACCTCTCGTTGTGAATAGAGCTCGCCCGATATACCTGTCCGGCCTGCAAGAAGCCCGAGAAAGAAGCCACGATTTCCCGGTGAGATATTCCAGAGTCCGTACCGGAATGAGCTACCGCTAACCGTCTATAATCAGAAACAATTGAAAATTTACGTCTGCTCTGAGACGTCTACTGAAGGTTCTCTCATCTTGGGACCGCACGCACGGGGGGCTTACGTTGGAAGCTACTGCCCTTTCGCCCAGCGATGTTGAGCACCATGCCTACGAGCCTGAATTGGCACATGACTATCCATTCCAGCTTGAGGAAGATCTGAAACAGCCTTCAAGTTTTCGGGAATACCACACTACGAAGACTACTGAGCCCAGAGCATTTCTGAATCGCCACATGAGGGTAGCTCTAGTGAGGCTCCGTGGCACACCTCTTGAGATGACGGCGCTGCCTCAGAAAGGCGGCCGAAAGCCAATTTCTACACTGCCTAAGACTCCTATTGTCAAGGGCTTCCTTATCCGCCGGTCGTTTTTTAGGGGGTTTGCACTTAGCACGCTTGCAAAGCTCTTCAATGAGAGCTTAGTAGTCCTGGAGTGGTTTCGTTTCGAACGATGGGCTTCTCTCACGTACGATTAGGAGGTATCCTTTTATACTGGTATGATGCCCACGTCCGATCAGAGAATTGATCATCACTGACGTATCGTGGCAGATTTATGGGCCTTGTTGATACCTACCTTGCCTCAAACCGTCAAGAGGCTGTCCTTCAGCCAGTGGTCAAGATGGAAGCCACCTTGGATATGTGAACCTGTCGATCAGATCGACTTGCGCAAGTCCCTCTCCCGAGCCCTAGCGCCATTGGCTTTGCAATTGACCGATTTCTGCCCTCCTGATATTGTGAGCTTCACGGAGTTTTTAGATCAACTCGGCCAGATGAGTGGCCGTTCTGGAGAAGCCAAGCTTGAGCTGCTCTCCCTCAAAGGCGGGAGATTCGCCCAGAGTTGCGTGACAAAGTTGTTGACCCTAACCGCTGCGGCAGCAAAGGCATTGCCACGGCTGCGCATTCTAGAAGTGTGGCATGACACTCGTGGGTATGAGTGCCTGTTCCGATATACGCAGTCTAACGATCAAGCTACTATAACTTGGATGAATGGTGGGGAAGAGTATCCTCTGGCACCTGAGGTCCTTGAAGCGTGGAAGGGTGTTGCCTCAGCGTATTCCACGAGACCCCTCGTTGTGGATAGAAGACAGTTTCCGGGAAACCAAATGACGAACCCAAGATGGTACAATAGACGCGTGTACCCTCTCTTGGAGCTACGGAGACTGGCCTTCGATCCAATTACCTTGGAATGAGAGTCACAACTCACACGCAAACGATAAGTTGTAGTGTGCTAGCCATTCTTGAAATACTTACTAGGCTACATCTTCCTATCTGTCCCAACTCTCTCTTGAGAGGCCGGATCTATGCACTGCTCTCCTTGGAAGTCTGCGTTAAATAGAGTTCCTCGTCTCTAACGCCGACTGCTTATAATCAAGGGAACACATTCTCGTCGCCGCCCAAGAATTTCTCAATCATGTCTAGATCCTGATCATATCTCTCGGTCGTGTCCATAAACTCCATGCCGGGCCGGAATTCTTCCAATTCATCCCCGACTTCAATCAACCAAGCATCATCCCTCTCATCAATGATAACATAGAAGGGATTAGGGTCTGCCCACGCTATTCCCAGCTCGTGGAGGAGCTGGACGGTTTCACGGATCTGCGAGGCCCATTTCTGCTTCGTCTCTGCCGATGTAGCCGAGAGGTCAATCTCGAACAGGTTCCATCCGGGCACCCACTGCCGGACGAATCCCAGAATTTTCTTGGTATCCTTGTCATGGATGCAGCCTAAAAGCTGGGGGACTCGTATCGAGCCTTACTGCAGGTATTCCATGAGAATCTTGGCCAAACACTTTAGCTCTCGTGCTTCTAGGCCATCTCGCAGCCGGCTTGGCTCGCTCTGCGACTTGCATGAAATGTCGCGCCCGTCTACGCAGACGACGGCAATGATAGTCTCGAGAGATTACCAAATCACCTCCTTAACCACGATACCCTCAGGGGTGTACCAAGGAATGGGCCCATAGATATCCAACTCCTTCTCAAAGGTTGGGTCGAGGACCATGTTGAGCAGCACGTCTACCGAATACCCTTCGCTGTGGTGGATCGGGACAAGTGAGGCAGGGCTTGTATCAGCTTCTAGGCGAAAGTAGAGCATCTTGGCGAGCAACAGCTGATGTAAAGTTGGATGCTCGGGGCGCGGCGGTTGTTGAGAAGTTGCCAACTGAGAGAAGAGAGGCTTGCCAGCCTTCATGATTGTGCCAAAGATCTCGCCGTGAAATTTTCCAATCTCTTCGCGGTCTCTGTGTCCCCAATCCTCTGAAATGATGTCAATGAGGTGGTCCTGGAGAGGACGATCCTTCGGCTGTAGGTGGCGGGTGTCTTTGGTCGATGGGCCGTTGCTTGGGAAGATGCACACGTAAATGCGCGTGCCGTTGAATTAAAAGAATACGCTGGCATCATCTCCTTGGCTATGTCTCATGTTTTTCATGACGGCCATATCCATCAAGTCTTGTTCTGTCACGTCGCCCATTCTCGGTCTGTTCACTTTTTGTTGACAATGCGGGAAGAAAGTTGCTAATGATGACAAGGTAGCGTTCGTTAGAGAAGGAAGGTTAGATGGGGAATTTATAGGCAGTCGGTACGGAAATGAGGCCTATTGACTGCTTTTAACAGATGGCTATATTTGTTTAGCCTCCCATGGTAATTCCTCTTACGGAAGTGTGTCACTCGCCCTAGAAACGAAGCCCGACTGTTACTGACGTCGCAGTTCGCAAGAAGGTGAGAATCATTGTCGGTTCCTACACGGTCTTGCTCACAGGCGAAAACAATTACAGTCAGCTCGTTGGGAAGCAAGGGAGCCATGTAACTCATCACGGCCAAGTCAGTCCTCGAGACAATGCTGTGAGTGGGAAACATGAACAGGGGATACATTTGCGCTCTGTCGAGCTCAAAGACCATGTCCGCTTCGTCACCGTCGCCAACGTGCGGCTAATAACGACGTCGTCCATCGTCTCTGTTTCTACCGTCTCGCCGAGTTCCGTGGCGGAGGCTTGAGGAAGTCGGGGTTAATTACAATGCACCTCGACGTCAGCCGGCCAAGGGAGTCTAATCAGGCGGTGCAGTGAATAATATAATTAGATCCCGGGTCCTTAATAGAACATGGGGCTACTGAATGTTGTTTCGGCTACCGCTAGTACCACTCTCACCTAAGTGCCTCCTCCCTCTGAGGCCAACTAAATGAAGCAGTTATAAAACAGAGGAAATAAGACAGCAGTTGAATAACCCTCGACGAGACAAAGCAGAGTAAAGCGGTCCTTAAGTTTAAGTAGGAAAAGAAAATAGATCATCATTATATATAGGTACTAATAAATATCACAATGCTTTTTCTCCCTTGCTCATACAGTACATAGAAAATGACTACTTCACTCACGAATTATTGCTTGATCGCTCTCAAGAGTATTAGCTAAGCTGTAAAAAGTATCAAGAGGGAAAAAAGGATGGGGCCTCACACTAATTTTCTGTAAGCTTTGTTACCCGCATCACAATGTCAGAACCCGATAATGCCCAGCCTCCGGACTCCTTGATCCAGTCGGACAAGGGAAAGCAGCACTGGGAGGGGATTGATGCCAGCGTCGACGGCATGCTTGGTGGTGTACTGACCATTATGCCCTCCGTGTCCCGAATCGATCTGCAGGGTTCGCGAACCTTTCTGGCAAGGCTAGGCATCGGCATTAAGAGCGGGCGATGCAAAGTCCCTAGAGCATTAGAAGGGGGCGCAGGGTGAGTCATGAATGTTTTGTCCTCTATTTCTGGGAGCTGTGCTACGACAAGGTGCGACTCTCGTGCACAAGCTAATCAACGCATTACGAGGACTATAGGATTGGCAGGATTACCAAAGGGCTTCTGCTCCACGTGGCTGACCGAGTCGACGTCATTGAGCCTGTGGCCAAGTTTACGGCGGCGTTGGAAGGAATCCCCGGAGTAGGAGACATCTTCAACGTCGGCTTGGAAGGGTGGCATGCAACTCAGGGTGTGCTCTACGACCTGATCTGGACTCAGTGGTGTGTCGGGCATCTAGACGACAAGTCACTGGTGGAATATTTGGAAAGGTGCAAGGATGCGCTCAATCCAGATGGAGGCATCATTGTCGTCAAAGAGAATTTGAGCACGTGGAGGGCAGACAAGTTTGACGAGGCTGATGGCAGCGTAACAAGGTAACGTTTATACCTATTGAAGAGGGAAAAGCGACTCAGTAAGGGTAACCGCATGACAGGGAGGATATCAAATTCCAAGCTCTTTTCAAGCAGGCCGGTTTGGACATTATAAAGGCAGAGATTCAGCGGGGCTTTCCTGTCGTAGGCAACCGACAACTGTTGCCCTTGAAGATGTACGCCTTGAGACGGGCAGAGAAAGACCCCTGAAGTATGACCTGTTAAGCAAGGTTTCTTAAGGGCAGTTTACGCTTTGGTTTTTGACTGTTGGCTGTGAAGCCCACGTTTATTTGAAGGACCAGTCACTGCTGCATCATTCTATAGAAGTCTTAATCGTATAAGTTGCTGTGTCTTAATGGTGAGAAACCATAATCTCTGCTAGCCATCCGATATAGGAATAAGGTAGCTAGACCAATCTACGGCTGTTGGGCCCCTCAATCTCTGCCCGTCTTTAGGAAGGCACTCGGACGAATGAGAGAAGACCTGCTGTTGGTTGTTGTAAAGCCTTTTCCGAGGCTGTTGGTCTTGGTCTTTCACAGTCACCTGACCATCAACACAAAAGTCGCGACAAGTCTCCCCGCAATATAATCTTTTTGCAAGGATCTTTTCTCCGCTTCGTCCTTTAATGCTACGCGGTACGACATCCGAGTCGTGCCTGTCGTACCTGGACCAATGGCTAAATTTAAGTCTACCCCAAACTTACCAGAAATGGAAAAGCAGCTGGGCTACACCGTGGATTCCATGGCTTTTGCGGGTATAGAACGCTTTTACAGCGACCTTAAACCCGCGCCGAATGACAAACTGAAACAATTCTTGAGAGAATATCAAGAGCTGACCCGAAGGGATCATCGAATGTATCTTCTACCAAACCCAGCACAAGACTTGGTGAGCACGCCGTCGCCCCTGCCACCCTCCACCTCTAACTCTTACCAGGTGATCAAGGGCGATGGGTGCAGCGTCGTCATTATGCAGACAGACCGCATAGGTTTTTACAGATACGCCGTCGACATTAAATACAGTTGTGGATTCTCTCTGTCACTCCTATTCACTGAAACTGAAGCTTCATTGGCCTTATCAAGCCTCAGGGTACACCCTTTGCAGCACGTTCCAGTGAGTAATAACCTGACATGAATAGTTGCCGTCCCTCGAAGCCTCTAGCAGCGACTCTCCGTTTCTCAACTTGCCGAGAGAGTTGCGAGAGAACATCTACCGCTTTGCCCTACCTCCGAGAGACTTAGGCATCAAGGATATCGATGCCTTTGAGCGCCGATGCTTCCCCGTAGCTATAGGAGACCCGAGTGGATACTTCTTCCAGGTGGGACAGGAACCAGCTATCCTTGGGGTTAGCAAACAGATACGTCAAGAAGCCCTTCCCTTTGCCTATCGAAGCACGACATTTTGCCTGGACGATCTGGATGATGCAGTCAAGGTCCTTGTTGCAGTTGGCCGCATTGGGCGCGACAACATGACCTCGCTGCAGTTCCCATGGGAGAGCAAGAACGAGATTCAGTCTACACTAGAAGAGTCTCCGCATTTTAGTAATGTTCCTCTCAAACTCCCCTCGCTCCACGCGTCAAGGTGCATTCAACTGCTGAAAGGATGCAAGAGGCTCGAGCTCTTGAGGATATGCCTGGACCAAGACATATTCGAGCACGTATCGACGAGCAAGTTCTTGACAGACCCAGGCATCGCGGGCCTGTGCAGTCTGAGGCATCTCAGGGCGCTGGAGGTGGTGGATCCCAGAGACGAGACTCTCGAGGAGCACCCAGCCGTGAAACAGCTCCATGAAAAGATGAAAAAGACAAGAGTGTAGGCGGGATCATGGTGCAAAGGCTGGCTGTTTGGAGACATCGATGTAAGCGTTGGGAGAGCTAGTTCTTGGCGCATTCGAGTGGTCCATCCTTCAGACCAGGGAGTTTATTAATGATTATACCCCGATGAAGCCAGCTTAAGAACTTCTTGAGGTCACTGACGCAGAATGCTCTATCGACTGTCATCGCTACCTCCAAATGTACCCACCTCCATTAACATTCCGGACGCCAAATCACGGAGGACGTCGCTGGATAAGAGATTCAAGGGGTCTCTCCCAGAAGAGTGTGATTGGGGTTTTAACTTGACAGTTGTAACATTTACAAGTTCTTTGGCGCACATCGGGCATTACTTTGCAAGAAAGCTAATATTCATAAGCGATTTGCCATCTACAGTCCTGCTGGGAATGGGGCCGTCGTTCTGAGTTTGCCAACCATGCTCAGATGTTGGATTGTTCGGACTGAGGCACGAGACGACTACTTGGGCGAATGGGTTTTGGTCCATTCAGCCATCGCTTCCCCTTCTTTGTTCCTTCGTGACCAAGGACAAAGGACCCGCCTCTTAGGAGTAGCATCATCCAAAGCCCACTTCACAACAAAGGCAGATGGCATGCGAGTCTACGACCCCGCACGACCACTCACTTACATCAGGTTCCTCCTCCTCCATTTACAGATTCAACACTTGTGCAACCGTAAGCGCCTGCATTGCTCGACTGCCTTGCCGGAGACATGGAGACTTTCTACAGCGAAGCCTTGCAGAAGATAGAGGACCAAAACAGCGACGACAGAGACCTAGCTAGGAAGGCTCTCTCCTTTGTCTTTTACGCCAAAAGGCCCCTCAAACTTGAAGAGCTACTCCACGCCTTGGTTGTTGAGCCCGGCCATGAGGACCTAGACCGGACGGCACTCACTGGGAAGCATATCCTGCTTTCTGCCACGGCGGGATTGCTCCTGGTTGACCAACAGACCGGTGAGGCCCGACTTGTCCATCCCACTTTGCACGAATACCTGGAGGAGAAGAGCTCGAACCATTTCCTGAAACCTGAAGCATCCTTCGCCCTTGTTTGCCTCACATACCTATGCTTCGAGCCATTTAGGGCAGGCCCATGTGAGACCGAGGAGGATCTCGACCGACGAATGCGTCAATATGCTCTACTTTCCTACGCTTCCTGTCACTGGGGGGATCATTTCGCCAGATGTCGAAAACAAGGCAATGTCGATGAGATTCTACACTTCCTTGAAAACCAAGGAAGCCTGGCCTCCTCTGTCCAGGTCCTATATGCTCCTCAGCGTCGCAGTATTGGTTGGCACGAGGGGTTCCCCGGAAGCTTTTCCTCACTCCATGCAGCTGCATACTGGGGGTTGGAGGATGTGCTAGCCGTCATCTGCCAGAAGGGTACAGAAATAAACAGTCCAGACAGCCGAGGCATGACTGCCCTTCACTTGTGCTCGCAGCGCGGCTTCTTTGAGCCAGTGAGACTGCTGCTCGCTCAAGGAGCAGACAAAAACTCGACAAACGACAGCGGAGAGACAGCCTTGATCTGGGCTGCGAGGAATGGACATGGACAAGTCGTGAGACTCCTTATAGCGAGCGGCGCCGACTGCATGATGGAAGACGACGAGGGATGGACAGCTCTACATTGGGCTGTCATAAGTGGGTACGATGAGCTGGTCAAACTGCTTCTCGAGCCGCATTCTGAGCTCAGCCCGGATGAGACTCAAACCAACAAGGCTCTGGTCCTGGCGGCTGAGTCTGGGAACAGCAAGACGACTGAGATGCTTCTACAGCAGGCGTCTGGCGTTGACTGGAAAGACGAAGAGGGAAGCACTGCCCTCCATTGGGCCGTTGCCGATGGACACGAGCAGACTTCGGCCTTGTTGTTGAGGAACAAGGCCGACGCTAATTTGACAGACAACTTCGGCAATACGCCACTGCACTGGGCAATTCCGTATGCCGGCATCACCCGCTTACTCCTGGAGCATGGAGGTAACCCAGATTCTCCAAACAACACCAAACAGACACCTCTGCACTGGAGTGCTCAAGCCGGTCTGGAGGCGGCAACCGAGCTACTACTTCAACACGGGGCCAATGCAAATGCCCAAGACGAGCACGGCGTCACCCCTTTGCACGCGGCCGTCCTGGGTGGACACGAGGCAGTAGCGAATCTCTTGCTGCTCAACGGGGCTAACGCCGATGTGATGGATCAAGATGGCTGGACTCCTCTACACGCTGCTATCGTAAAGCAGCATGGTGCCCTGCAGAACCATTTGGCACCCCAGACCCAGAACAGGGCCATTTTCTTCAACCAGATGACCGAGAGGATGAGTGATGAGAGCGAACGAGCTCTGCTCGAAGAGATGGCAGAGAATAAGTCGCATGGGAGCACGGTTGTATCTGGGCTTCGGTCTGCGGTCAATAGTGGCTACAGGCAAAGGGTGCTCGCACTTCTAGATAGCGGTGCAGACATAGATGCTCAGGATCGGATTGGAGACAGCACCGCTCTCACGCACGCAGCCTGGCTTGGGCGAGACGACCTCGTGGAGCTTCTCTTGGAGAAGGGGGCGGACCCTAACCGGCGGGAGCAGCACGGCCGGACTGCCCTGCATATTGCTGTCAAGCATGGATACTCTAGTATCATAACCATGCTGGTCGAATATGGGGCCGATGTTGATGCCATGGTTCACAGCTGGACGCCGCTGCTGCTTGCAGCCAAGCACTGGTGGTTCCAAATTCCAAATTACCTTATCAAAAAGAGGGCCAATGTCAACGCCGCAGACTATCACGGGCGAACCGCTCTGCACTGGACTGCTCACAACGGTGATAAGAGACTGGCACAGCTGCTACTGGAACGGGGGGCTCACTTGAATGCAAGAGACCGTTGGGGCAAGACAGCGTTGCAATGGGCCGTGGAGAACTGGCAAGTCGGTATGGCTGATCTACTTCAGAATGCAGGGACCGAAGTCTCCTGATTCTACGAGTGAGTTTCAAGCCTGGTTAAGGTGGACAGGGGACAAAACATTCATCCTATCCGTCCACCGTAGGCTCAAGCATTGCTACACATGGCTCGTCTATTCGCCTAAGGAATACTGTCCAAGTTGGATGTGGACCGCCACCATGATTGACAATATTCTTCAACAGTTCAATAGGGATAATTGAGATTTCTTAACTTCTGTATTCAATGCCTGATGACTGAGATAAAACAAATCCTCTAGATTCCATTTGTCGCGCATGAGAAGACACCCGACACGGTACCAGCCTCAAACTGGTCAATAATGCCCTGTACACTGGCGTAAGTGCCGACTGTCAAGAACGCAATGCCGATAGCGATCAAGATGATGTTGACGACATTGCCCGTCAAGTCGGTGATGAAGCTGTGATGCCGTCCCACCTTCTTGTCGGCGCCGCGCATACGGAAGTAGGCGACACCCCAGAAGATGAAGCCGAACCAACTGTCGAACAGGGACGACATGACGGAGAGCACTGTCATTTGCATCAGTACCACTACTACACTTTCCTGAGGAACCACTTACGGGAGTTGAAGAAGGGAATAACCATGGCGATGATAAAGGCCAGAATCCACGTCGCCAGCAGAATTCCAGCCCAGGATCCCCAACCAACGACGGTGTGGCTGTTCATGTGCTTGGAGTTGCGGAAGAGACGGAAAAAGACGAATCGAGCCGAAACTGAGGCGTACAGGCAGCCCAGGAAGATGATGGTGGGGATCATGAACGAAAAGGCCGCCTTCTTGTACACGGGCTCGAGCGAGCCAAAGGCGGGCGCCGTCACGTATTGGTTACCGGTGTAAGCATACACAATGGCTCCGACGATGCTGAAGACAATGATCTCGGCGATTGTGCAGGCCCAGAGCGCCTTGGGGAAGTCCCTAAGTCACGTTAGTATTATCCCCTGGAGGGGATTCGGGTTACGAACCTTGGATCTCGCATCTCGGCAATGAAGCTAGGCAGAGTAATCTGACCGATGAAGGTGTAGCTGATGTTGAGGAATGCCGACATGCCGTTGACAAAGGTTGTTCCCTTGACGGGAACAGCAGTGACGATGGGCTCGCCTAGCTTGGCCAAGTCATATCCAGCGGGGTGAGTCTGGATGGCAGCAAAGATGGCGGCGAGGAGGACAGAGATGAAGGTGAAGAAGGCCGAGGCGGTACCCAGCTTAGCCATCATGTCAAAAGTTCTCGGCAACGATCCAATCCAGCAGATTATGGTGACAATGACGGAGAACATGACGGTACGGCAGCTACCAACATCGTCGGCGGCGGTCATGGTGTTGAGGTACTTGGCACCAACCAAAACGTGAAGACCCTGGATAAAGGTATTGTTGAGGATGAAGCAGAAAGCAGTAGCCCACCAAGCCCACTCCTTGCCCCAGAATAACATCTGCCCAATATCACAGACATCGCGAAGCTCAGGATGTCGCAAGCAAAACTCCCACAGCACAAGACTGGTATAAAGGACGATGATTGCGACGACAACGGTCAAGATCAGACCGGGAACCAGACCAAGAACGCTATACGACCAAGGGAAACTCATAATGGCGAGACAGATATACTCGCTAAAGAGTAAACCCGCAGTCTTTTGCCATGAGCAAGTTCGATACTGGATCTGCTCTCCTTCCTCGGCCGCCAGCTGCTTGTTGAGGATAGCAGAGCTAGAATCTTCGGAATCCGAGACTTCGCGCTTGACAAAGTCTGGCAGGTCGGCGATTCGAGGTCCAACCGTTGTGCCGCTGCCACCGAACAAGGACGCCCATCGCGAAGAGGGCGTTTGGACCTGGGAGGGACGGCGCTCGGGGTCGGGGCTGTCACCCCCAGAGTTAACAGAGGCGCTCTTTTCGGCCATTTTTTGCATGAGATGTCGATTATGCCAAAGACGGGATGAATCAAAGACAGGACGAAACAAATTGATCAGCAAAAGAGTCGCAAAAGAAGCACAACTCTAAAGGAAAGACGAGCTGGCGCAAATCTCAACTGTGGATATTAGAAGCAAAGCACTTGGGGGACGGGGGGGATCAGAGTCCGTTTTAAAGAAACAACGCTGATCCTGTTCAAATCAAGGATCCCTACCTACGCAAGGTCCCCAGCAAAACGTCTCGAGGTAGGATTCTCTCTCTCTAATGTCGCCATCTCACCAAGCTTCAACGGCACACCCCAGTCGGGACACCTTCCGCATCGGTCCATTTCACCAACAAAGCACAACGCTAAAGAGCGATCATCACGCAGGAAGGAAGAATCAAACATCACAGACCCTCATGTTCATGACGAAATTACACCCCATGGGCGTGTCCGCCTTCTTCAGCACGACGAACCGCCGAGTGCCATCCGGGACGGCGGGGCGGGGGGGTTCCACTCCCGCTCCGCCCGTCTTCCGCGCCAGTGTGCCGAACATCCGGTGCTAGCCTGTCAACGACGCCGACGACCCAGGATCGAAGCTGCATGTCAGCCAGTCAAGGGCTGCGGGAATCGCATCATCACGTAAAAATGGCAAATCCACCGGGATCCCCGTATGCAGTCGATCACAGAATAGAGATGCCTGGAAGTTGGCAGGGGGGGGAAGCATGGTGGAACAAAGGTGATTTCAGAGTCATGATTGGATTATTCCCGTGGGGTTTCAGACGTAACGTAGCCTGTGCGTTTTTCTTCAAGGGGCGACACCCCGGGCTCGAGGAGGAACTGCTCCTGCAAACGGCTCACGCTTCCCATGTCAAGCCATGGATTTACAATTCTCGAGCTGAAAATCAATAGGTCGCACGTAATCTGATCAGCTCGTGAGCTCAAAGTAGTTGGATGATGAACGAGGCGTTAAAGGAGACCGTCATTGCATGCAAACATGGCAGACATCATCAGCATGAGACCATCCCATCCGATCAGGCCAGCAACTCGAGCTTTGATCAACAATACCTGGGGAAAAACTCTGCAAAAAGAATGTCACTCGATCCCCTTTTAAGCGAGGCGATATTGACGTTACGTTAAACACTCCTTTCCTAGAGACTTCTTGTTTTATGATCCAGACCCTGTCTTATTGTTTCCATGTCCTCGGGGAGTTCATCTCACAAGGTTCATCCTATTACGAAATTGCCATGATGTGATCGGACAGAAACGCCCACGCCCGAACCGAAGCCAGCCAGGGTCCCGAGGGTCCGGAACCCCCTTCGCTTCCACTTGGGTAGGAGCAGGAGTGGCCCCATCGTCAAGACCACGGCTCTGGCATCACTATAGCCTTAAAAGGCGTCATTCAGACTATTTGCTGAAGGATTCGCGGCTCGTCGGTCAAGTGCCCACGTTTCCGAGGACCCTTTTCGCTTCTCTTACTCTTCAGGGATGCATGCATTTGACAATGGTCACTCGAGAAATGACGAGGCATTTTTTCCTTCCTTCTCGTCCGGATGGCACGGGGAGTTCGGGGAGCCCATGGCCGTTGCGCACGACCGAGTCCGTGGGCGGTTTTTTAAGCTTATTGCTCAAGGTCGTGTCTCGACCGTGTCGCATGTCGTTCAAGCGCATGCGATACCCACACGAGCGAGGTTATCGCCAAGCTAGTGCCAAGGGCTAGGCGATCTCTCGGCGATCGAGGAACCAGCCAATTAGCGTCATTCTAACATCCAACATGCGACTTCACGTCAAATAGACCCAGCAAATCTCACCACTTCACCATATCGTATCGCAAAAATATTACTCTAAAATTTCAATTACAATCTATTTTATGACTCAAATTTTTCATGTGCAATTTTTTAACTTGGGAAAATCAAAAATTCATATCTGAATGACAAAAGAGTTCGGGGCCCCGTGTCGGTGGGCTCCTACGTCTCTTGTCGTCGGGTCGGGTTGTCGTCGTTTTACGGTCATCGCGGGAATCGAACTCGGGATTGGCGTGTGCCCAGGCGTTTAGGGCGGGGGGTTAGGGAGGAACAGTTTGACCTGACCTTGAAACCATTGTACCGAGGCGCCCCTGCTCCTCCCTGGTGATCTGGTCCGGGGAAGTAATAGATAAGGGTATGCTGGATCAATCCCCTCCCGGTGAAGGGTTGGTGGTGCGCCATGACCATGGCGGATGCGGCGATGGTATGAGGCGTTGGTGAAGACCCGCCAGCTGCATCCCAGCCGTCAACCGCCAACAGCCACAGCGCCAGCATGAAGTATTTCGCTTCCGCCAAATGCTCTCCCCGCGATGATCCGTGGCGTTTTCATGCCCAGCACCAACGCAATACACCAACACTGTTGGTAATTGATGCCATCACCACCACATCACCACCACAACACCACCACCAACAAGCATCGCCATGACAATTGAAGCAACAAACGCAACATGAGAGCGGAAGTGCAACAGGCGGCTTGCTGTAGGTAATGCGAATGCACTTGCATTACATTCTCCCCAGGCCAGGATTGATAGCATCATCTCACCTCACCACTTCAGATATCAACATCAATCAGCGTCACCACCATCATCACCAAGAGCGCTCGCTCAGCAAAGAATTTTACAAGCAATCAGAAACATCCACAACGTGTATGCACTTGCGACACACAAATCTCCATCGAAATGCTCGGCACTTGCGAACGACCATATCCCTCAAACTATCATGTCTCGATTTGAGATATTCCAGTCGTCGCGATCGCGTTCGGTCGTTTCGATTCGTTTCGTAGAGGAGAAGAGTGGTTCGCTGGGGTTACTCGTGGCAGAAACATTGCGCAAAATCACAAAAGCATGAACGATACTGGTTAGGAAGGACGGATGGGAGAGTGATGTAGTTAGAGCACGAAAACACGAAAAACACGACTCAGGGGTGATGGCAGCTATGCCAACGGTGTTTAGAGCAGGTATGAGTTTAACAGATGGTGATGGTGACGGCTGGTCGATTTCGATGTGGTGGAGGGATGTGATGATGAAGGAGTGAAGTTGGTGAGGCTCCAGAGATGGGCGTGGAGCCAAATCTCTTGGCCAAAGTGGGTTCAGGGCTAACGCTGAGTCACGAGGTTTTCTGTGATGGGTACAGGCATAGCCTCGTTAAAAAGAAATAAACCCTCACCCACCCAAACCTGAGCAAACTAAGCCGAATTAGGTTCGCTGGCTGAAGGGTTCTTGAGGAGTTCATCATGTCCTCGGATTTGGGTCAAGAACTTGCATGCATGGTGCGAGAGGTTGTGCATTCACTGAAGTCAGTTGAAGCTCTCTCCCATGTTCCTTACCTAGGTAGGAAGACCCAGCTGCGAGTGAGCTTGGAAGAAATGCTGGAGGGCAAGAAAAAGCTGTCGTCACTCAATACCTGCTCTCACAGTCAGTCGTCCATCCTTGATTGCTTGTTCGCCGAGAGCCTATCATGCGGTGTGACGCTATCAAGTCATCGCAGCAGTCGCTCTTTGGTCTGTCTATCAATCAAACTTGGATACAGGGCCAGTAGCTCAGAACTTGCTCCCGAGTGTCTGCCAACTCCTTTGATCCGAATGTTTCACCCCCAAGTTTAGCATGTTTGATTTCAAGGCACATGCACAGATAATCCTGTTGAATGACATGTGCCAAAGTCACAAAGCGCCCAAGCTCCCCCGCCAAAGCCAGTGCCAGGATCAGCCGAGACGGGAAGGGAGCCGCTGGAAAAACGTCAGGCCGCCTGAGCTCCCTCCTGCCCTTCCGGGTGACGATTGCGATAGCGATAAGCAAAAATTGGCGGCTACCTGATTTAGCCACCTTGCATCGCCTGGTGCGCAAGTCACGTACAAACATCGAGCAACAGCCACCACCAAAGAAGAGCTCCTTTTTTCTGCTGCCTTGATTCGACAGCAAAGTTAAGAAAACGCGGCCCGCTTCTTATCCCGACAACCCTCCATCGAGTCCAACCAACTTGACCGCGTTCGCTTGCCAACTTGACCCTGTGCTTGCTTCCCTCGCTTGCTATCATTCACCGACCAGAGACGATATCGGACGAGCTTTCACGAACGAGACGAGCCATCGCACGCACAACTCCGATGAGCACGCCCTTCCCTTGAAGCAGCATCACCACCCACAACCGACTCTTGGTTATCACGACACACAATCACCGTCGCTGGCGCACTCGAATGCGCCCACTTCTCCTAGTCCTCGTCTGAACGCACCACCTCGATCCCTCCCGCTCCCCTGGCGCGGCCTCCGCCCGCCATCTCGTCGCTCCGATGTGGTGGCTATTTAGGGCGTTCTTCAGCTCCATCTTCCTGCTCAGCATCGTCCTCTCTATCCCCGTCGCCTTCGATGTAGGCGGCCGTGATAGCGGGTTGGCCTACAGCCTGGCCCTGTTCCTCTTCTACTTTGTATATTCGACCCTGGAGCTTCTGACGCCCGAAAAGTCCCGCTCTCGGTTCGTCCTGTCAGGCTTTTTGCGACTCTCGCAGTGGATCATCATCCCCTCGCTGCTGATCTGGTCGCTTGGTCAGTTTGCCGTGGATGCGGGCAACACAAACTGGGTGGAACGGACCCTAGGCGGTCTTCTCAACTCCAAGAGCACCAGCTGGAAGGAGTGGACATTTGGCAAGGATGGACTGGTGGAAACTGTTATGCTGGGAGGTTGGGACAACGTGCTTCGATATTGCGGTCCTGTCTTCCAGGTGCTGGAGGGTTTCTGTACCCTGTTGGTCATCCAGGCCGCAGGCCAGCTCACCAGGTGGCTTGTAAATCGAGGAAGAAGCGATACTTGGGTGGTACGTCTGAAACAGCGCCAATCGAGATTCATGCTAACATTTCCGCAGATCGTCCTCCTCGTCCTTTCCAGCTCCATCATGGCTAGTGCCTCCTACTTCCTCTGGAGGGTTGCACAGTTCCCCCAGATTAGCAACGCCGATGCTACTCTTATCGGCATTGCAATGACCACGGCCGTCTTCCTCTGTGCTTTCGGTATTGGCAGCGGCCGAGGCAACCCCATAGAGTCGTCGCTACTCTTTGCCTACATCGTTCTCTGCGTGTATCAGATCTTCACCGATTATCTCCCCTCAGAAAACTCTGACCAGGTCGAGGATCAAGACAACTCTCAACCCGACATTCCTCCTCTGCCACCCATCATCATGGCATCTTATTCGACCTTTCTCCACATGCTCGGTTCCCTCCCCTCTGCCGTTCACTCATCTCTGGCCCTATTATACGCGGCTTTCCAAACCATCACGCCCTCAGTTATCATCTCTCTAACATACCGCTCGTTGGTATTCTATTGCGCAACGCGCATTATCCCTTCGATCCGTGAATCGGGTGCTCGGGCGATGATGCAGGAACCTGACTGGGAAGACTCAGAAGCTGCCAGCCGGCTCCTAGGTTTCCTCAGCTGGTTCTCACCGTCCATCTTGATAGCCATCTACACCAGCTTACTCTTGCAACACTTTTCGACAAGCGAGGGTCCCGATGGCTGGACGCTGAGGGGCGGCGACGTTGGTGGCAGCACCTGGCAGTGGACCAACATTGGCCTGACTATGGTTCTATACGGCGTGGAGCTCTACCTGGGCTCTGACGAGAACGATCACTGGAAGGTGGACTAATGACTACTGGAAGCTGAATCAAGAAAGTGATGTTTCAAGTAACATCTGAGCTGCACCTATTCCGCTAGGTGCCTAACCTGAAGACGGAGGGCAAGGGCCCCCAGCCCGAGGCTGATTCCGAGAGGAAGCTAGAAGTGAAGGCGTCGACTTTTCGGAACGGGATACATTGATTTCAAGGTAGCATAAGGGACTGGGAAGCCCGGACTGGGACGGGCAGTGGGCAATGGGAAAGGCGCAGTAGCGCACCAGGCGTTGGGGCGGGTTGGGCAGCTATTTTGTTCTTGTTTGTTGTGCAGCATGGCGATACCGATATGATGTTGGCTTTGTTTTTATACTGTCTGCTTGTAGTAGGGCAGCGTGATTTTAATATTTTAAATATCGACAGATTTGTTGTCAGATGATTTCTGTGGTTGGCTTGCGATGTGATGGGTTCGAGATATGATGAGGCTTTATCTTCGACTATTTTCAGCCTGGTTTTCTTGGACGATTTGATGTTAATTTTTTATCCTGATTTAATAGAACATATCCCTTGATAAGTTGCACGGTAGATGTCTTTATCGCTTCTGGATGCTGCTGTGCATACGTGTCGTCACATTTCTCCAGGTAGGTAGGGATCGAGTCTTCAGATGTTCTCTCCACTAGGATCCAAACACAACTACTTACCCTCAGGCCAAACCCAGCAACTCAGCTACCATAACAGACTTGAATATTAAATGAATAAGTTCATCAACACCAGAGACCGCCATCTACATCTCACTCTCCAATCCAACCGTCGTCATGTCTGACTGCAACAATAAAACACCGAGTCCCGAGACCGGCGCGGGATACCCTGGACCCACCCGTCGACTCGAGCTTGCATGAGAAGAAGCCGAGGTGAACTTGACATCTTGACCTTGGCAGATCATCGCCGAGCTTCATCTATCTGCTTAACGAATTGTTTTCAAAATGACCGATACATATGCTACAAAGGGCCTCCCGCCACCTCCCGCCGTCTCCAAAAAGACGCTCCCAATGGCGGGACTCCTCGTCGACGTCTACGGCCTCGATGAGCTGCCTCAGAATAAGCCAGTGACTTGCCTCTGGCTTCTTCATCCTCGCACTCGCACACGGGCGCGGATGCATGATATTGCTAGTCGGACCATCGCCGCCTGGAACGCTCACGCGGGGGAAGCGCCAGAGCGAGGCCTCGTCGCTTTGGCCTTTGACATGCCTAACCATGGGACACGGCTCGTCAGCGAGTCGGCGAATCTGGCCTGGGATGGTGGGAATGCGAGCCATGCGATTGATATGATGGGCATGGTCAAGGGTGGTGTAACTGACATGTCTGGGCTGATGGACCTCGTCGCTGGATATCTTGGTCGTGAGGTTGATGGGCATGTTTGTCTTGGATGGAGTCTCGGAGGACACAGCGCGTGGCAAGCTTGGTTGGGAGAGGAGAGGATCGACGCCGCTGTGGCTGTCGTCGGATGCCCTGACTTTATGAGTGAGTTTCCAAACTGGAAAAGAGACAAGGAGAGTGTGCTGATGAGATACAGGTCTGATGAGCGACCGCGCTGCTATAGCCAAGCTCGACTGTGGCGCCAACTTTGTCGGGAGCAAATACTTCCCCAACGACCTCGTCAAGACCTGCCTCCGCCACGACCCAAAAGCCCTCCTCTTCGGAACATCGCCCATTCAATCCGATCAGTCCCGTCTAAAGTCCACCCTCGACGCCCGCGTGAGAGGAAAGAGACTGCTCCTCTGCTCAGGAGCCGACGACGCGCTGGTCCCCTACGCAAACAGCCGACCCCTGGCAACGCTGCTGAAGCAGGCTGTGGGCGAGGGGGGTTGGTACGATGGTGGTTTTGTGCTGGAGGATCGTGTTTACGAGGGCGTGGGACATCGGTTTAGTGCTGCCATGGTGGAGGATGCTGTCAAGTTCCTGGTTGATGCGGTGCAAAGGGGGCCAAGGGGGAGGGGGAAGCCAAGAGATGGGGAGAAGAGCGTTCTATAGATGATCTAGATATAAGTAGCGGTGGCATGCTCTAAAGTGGTTTATATAGAGAATCACCATGGTCTTGCCGTATCTTCATCTAGAACTTCATTCCCATCCTGAATCTTAACCGCCAAACCACCAGGATCAAGACTCTCACCCAGGAAAACGCTTTGGCTCATGCCCCAGGGGTTCCTTTTCGCTCTCTTCCCAGCCAAGCTCTCACCTCGTCCATGAGGATCACTCCTCCACTCGCCCATTGCCAACCCAACACCTTTGATGGCCTCCTCTTTGTCCTTTCCATCA
Organism: Fusarium solani-melongenae; assembly: GCA_023101225.1. Classification (NCBI taxonomy): domain Eukaryota; kingdom Fungi; phylum Ascomycota; class Sordariomycetes; order Hypocreales; family Nectriaceae; genus Fusarium; species Fusarium solani-melongenae. Next base: position 885,225 of record CP090038.1, on the reverse strand, counting down.
GAAGCGCCTGCAGCAGCAGCAACAATTCCAGGTGGATCGATTCCGATAAAGGAGACGCGGTCCAACGGGAATCCAATGGCTGTGCAGTGTCCGTCAACGAGTCGTTCCTTTTTGAAGCCGTGGCTCACGATGGTGATCTTTGAAGGCCATGCTTTGAACTTGGAGTAGAAGAGCGTCAATGAGAAGAGGACGTTGTGGTACGAGTCTAGTGCTCGCTCTTCCACCAAGATCTCGTCGCTAGATGGCCCATCCTGCAAGAGTCCCCAGTAGCCGTGCTCGCCAGCGATGTTTGCATAGCTCCGAGCTTCGGATATCTTGGTCTCCTTACGCGTAGGGCCCCTATACCGTCAGAATACCAGCCTTGGTTGTACTACACAGAAAGCTCACCCTGAAAACACAAGCACAGAGCCGGACCGGTCAAGGGCGAGGGCCTCCACCCCGGCCTTGACGTGCTGGATAAAGGTGGGGGTCTCGCCGTGCTGAAAGTCGGCAATGAGCCACTCAGCCTCGTCAGCGCCGTGAGTTGGTCCGCCGAGCCAGATGCCGTGGCAGCAGACGATGATGAGGTGTGTGGGCGCCATGTGGAGGTGTGTAATGAGGGGATTCGCAAGTTCGCAATGGCTGGAGCGAGATGAGGGTCTGATCATGTGATGTACGTCAGCTCATGCAAGACCCAACGAGAAAACATTCAAGGACCAAGAAGAGATGCTATGCTTCTCTGGCCAAGAACTGGTTCAAGACGCTGGCGTGGAGAAATGGCGATGTTGTCATCAACTATACATGCTGAATACTCAGCGCAGATAGACTTGCCTATGTCGTGGTAATGTACAATCAGGTCCTGTCAATCTCCATATCCAATCCGGTGCTCCCTGTCAATGCACCCCTAGCTCTATAATAGTACAACCGGCTACAGGTATTCAAGACATGTACTCGTTCAAGACCATCCATCATTCAGGCTGCTCACTGGTTTCTCCGGGCCGAAGCCAGCTTCGCGGCAAATGGGTCAGCGTTCTTTGCCTCCTTTGGCGCAGACGCCCTCTTCCTCCTCTTAGATGTTCCTCTCTGCTCAGCCAGTGCCGCGGCCTCATCCACCTTTTGCTCATTCCATGCCACGGACGATTTGCGCACCGCGATAGGCCTGCCCCCCGGTGACGAGAGGAACGGGGAGCCGGTAGAGGCCTTGGGCTTCTTTGACCGCCCAAAGATCTTGCGATAGCCCATGTACTTCTTGTGAGCCATCGCCGTATGCCCCCTGATATTGAACATGGCCGCCTCATACTCCTTCCTGTGCATCGAGGCTTGGTTCTTGAGGTCCTCGAGCCGAGCGGCAAGGTTTCCCACCGCCTCGACGACCTCATCGGCACTCCCGCCACTGGTAGTGGTAGTCGGTCGTTTTATATCGTTCTGGATAGCGACGATGGTCTTCTTGTATCCCTCCTCCTGCTTCTTGTGGTACGCGGCTTTGCGCTGCTGCTCTGACGTTTCAGCGGACACCTCCGGGGACTGAGGACTGCCACCGTCACGTACATTCAAGAAGACTTTGCTTCGGAGGGGCGACAGGTGAAAGTGTCGCCTCGCTTGCTTGAACTCCCGAGCCTCCTCTTTTGTCAAGTTCCTCTCTTGCGCCAACTTGACATATCGATATAGTTGCGCTCGCCCAGGCCTCCGGGTGCCTAGCTGTCGTGCCCGACGAACACCTTCAAGACCAAAGAGCTCTCGGATGAGGTAAAGACTTCCTGTCACAACTACTGGTCCGTCCTGGCCAGCCTTCTCGCAAGCCCATGGTAGAGCGTTCGCGATGGTGGGCTCACCGTCGTACACTTGCTCAGGAGTCTTGACAATGGTCTTGGCGTGGTCGGCGCCGTAGTTGGCGGGTGCTGGCTGGGGATCGTTGGTGCCGGGAGTAAACTCGACAAAAGCGAGGTTGTCTTGGGGCTTGACAACCTTTTCGATAATTCGGTGGAATGGCTTGTGTTTGCTCGAAGACATACCCATTACCCAGGTCACTGGCTGATCTGGTTTTCGCATGTGCTTGTCGACATGGCTAACCAGTCCTTCAATTCCCAGCATGTTGTGAGCTCCATCGACGAGAATGCTTCTTGATTCAAGACCAGAAGCCGGTGGGTAGATCTGTACCGTCTCCATTCGTCCGGGCAAGAAGGGGTTCGTAGCCATGAGCTTGTTCAAGTCAATTTCTTTTAGAGGGAATAAATGACGGAATGCGAGAGCAGCACAGAGGAGGTTCTGAACTTGGTAGCTCTCGAGTTTCCACTTTGAGTTGTCGAGTGTCATGAGAAAGGGCTCGGCCTTCCAGGTGAGGATGATATCTGTCCCTACCTGGCGAGCGTGCTCTCTGAGGGCATGGATGACGGAGGGGGGATTAGTATGATCGACGATACAGGGGACGTTTCTTTGCATGATACCACCCTTGACCTTGGCAATGTTCTCGATAGTGTTACCGAGGAACTCTTGGTGGTCAAGGCCAATCTTTGATATGACGGTGACAGCCTTTTCCTTCATGGCATTGGTAGCGTCGGTGGCTCCACCCATGCCAACCTCGACGATGCCGTAAGGGACATGCATCTTGTTGAAGACGCGGAAGGCGGTTGCTGTCTCAAGTTCGAATGGTGATAGGCCCTCAGGGTCCTCGCCGTGTTGAAACCTCCAGTTAGTGGCGATGCGCTCCCACTTGGCCTCGACGTGCCGCATCTCCATCTCGTACATCCGTGGATTCACATAGAGACCATTGATGGTGACGCCATTATGTCTCTCTGGGAAGGCGGGTGATGTGAAGCTGCCGTAGCTGAGGCCGGCCAGCTTGAATAGGCCGGCGAGAAAGGCACATATAGAGCCCTTGCCATTGGTACCGGCGACATGAACACCCTTCCACTCTTGAGTGTCTGGTACAACCCGGTTGATTCGGTCAAGACCTAATCGAATGTCCCGGTAGCCCGCTTTCCTCTTGTTGGCCAGGGCTCGATAGATGCGGTTAATGGCGAACTGAATTTCCTGTGCGGAAGACATGGTGAGGGTGAGACGGCATTTCACCGAGCCCGGCGCTGCGGAGACGAGGTGCCTTGGGAGGCTCCGGGGATGCTAATTGATGCAATCCCAGGATGAATTGACAGATTAGGATGCCTGGGAGTTGGATATCGGCATCGGCATCAACGCATGAGAGAGTCTTTCACGGGCCATTATTTTTCGCTTGAGGCGAGGAAGTCTGGAAGCATTGACCCACTCTTGAGGCACCAGCCACAGTACCACTCCGCCACAAGTGGCCAAATCCGTTATCGGGCGAACCGACAGCACGAGCCACATCTGATACGATTTGCTAGCCCCCTGCCAACTTGCTTGACACTTCGCCTTCAACCTGCACCAATCACTAACAGCCCTGATCACGCGAGACACGCTTCACTCAACGCGCACGCGCGCGACCACCTCAGACTTCAAGCCTCGCCACCGCCTGATTGGCTACTCCATTTCGTCACTTCTTCTCGAATCAATCTCTACCCCCCGCGCCCCTTTGCTGGACCATCTCGGACTCCATTCTTTCATCCTCTCCACCGGTTAATTACCCGCCCGCTTCACGCTTCACGCTTCCGGCTCTAGGCAGCGTCGTCATCAACCATCTTTCATCTTTCTTCAGGCCAACATTTGAACATTTTGGCATTTTGCATTTGTTAAAGTGTTGATTCTTTTTCGGCCTCTTTTTCTTGTCGCTCGCTTTTAACTTTATCCCTACTGCTTTCGCTCCTACAGTCATGGGTCTCCCGTAAGCGCAGCCTTGTTTTTTTTTCTCGGATGCCTCTCGTTGCCATCGCGCCAACGCAGTGATCCCCGGCCGATCCATCTTTCGCTATCGCTTCGCAAGCCGGCGCAACATAGATCGTGCTTCGACCGTGAATTCGCCTTGCTGTTGCATTAAACTACGAGGGCGTTGGTGCATTTCAACTTTGTGCCGCCGAGTCAAGATTGACTTTTGGACATGTACTGATTTATTGGATCTACAGATTGTTTATCGCCCCTGTCGAGTCAGATCTCCCACCTAAAGCTTCAGACAAGAGCGAAGCTACGTCACCAAGCCGCGCTGCAATTCGTCGCCAACGTGGTATCGAATATCGCGAGCGCCGCGCTGCATTGCGCCGTCACATCGCCAACCGCGATGGCGAGCGCAGAGAACGAGACTTCATGGCGAGATGGCGACCTAGCCCCTTGAGGGAGAGCCATTTGGTGTCGAGGATTGGTCCTGATGCCCATGCCATGACCGTTCCCAATGTCCCAGACTCGGTGCGATTTCGCGAAGGCCCGAATGGAGAGCGCCGAAGAAACACCCTGGAGGAACAACTCAACTCTCTGTTCAGGGATAACTGGCCTGCACCCGGGACGACCAACGAGCAGCCAGACGAGCAGGTCGATCTTGGATGGTGGACATTTGAGACTCTGCCGCGTTACAATCGGTCTCGAATTGTCAGTTTCTAGCCTTTGCTCTTGCTAGTTGAGCATCATCGCTAACATACTCGTCAGGTTGGTCCGGTTAGCTCTCTGGATGAAGATGGACCTCTACGAGGGCCTCCCCCTCCCGTTCAACAGCCACCTACCACTACTCGCTCATCCAGCGCCGAACAAGAGAGAAGACGCCGACGAGCCGAGTTCCGAAACCGCGCAATGGCTAGGCTTGAAGTGACTGAGCGTCGACGCAACGCAACCTCGCAACCAAACCGAGGTGTTGATGGACTTGGTGATCGCGACAGAAGCCTCAGCCCTGAAGTGTGGGATACGCTTTTGACTACCCTCACTCCCGACCCTCAACCGCCCAGCGCGGGCTCATCCTTTGCATCGACTGTTGCATCGCAGACTGCTGGCGCTTCGTCAAACACACCTTTGACTGCTCCTGACCCGCCCCACGACACGTCGGTTGACCAGGCTTGTGAATCAGGGTGCGAAAACTCGGACACAGAATCGCCTGATTACGAACACCCCGACTTTGCGCTGATCCGTCGTCGCCGGGATGCGTTGCGACGTGTTCGGGTCCGAGTGCCCGATTACAACTTGGATGGACCGGTCGACGGGCCTATCAGCCGGGGTAGTGGGGCAGTCAACTCCGAATCCTCGGCCACTCGGCGGCGTCGATCGCCGGACGGCCCCTTGCTTAGTGGGGAGGATGCCACGGGAAGCACGGCTGAGCTGGATGGTCCATTGCCTCTTGCCCATCAACGCCCTCGCCATGGTTGGGTAGGACAATTATCTGTGGGAAACTCGGATGACGAGCAAGTTTTGGAGCGATGGGGGGTCACTCGCGAGGGCTCAACAACATCGGGAAACAACACAATTGTTGGAGACGACGACTGGATGGGAATGCAGCGCATTGTTCGAAGTCTGGCACGTCGTGAAGATATACCGGACGAGTGGTGGGCCGAGGCAGGCCTCAGTCGAAACTTGCCAGGAGATGGGCCTGAATGAGCGAGTGGGCACATTTGCTTTGTATTTTGTAACGGATCAAAACTGACAGGGTGCTCAATGTGTCAGGAAAACAACAGCGAGGAAGCGTCGGAGTGTCGGAAGTTTAGATGTCTGAGTATACTGGAACGGTCAACGGTTAACGGGTGTTGGAGTCAATTCTGTATAATTGCAGGTGCTTTTATCTAGCTGTGCGGAAACTTGCCCACGCTACAATTCAATATCATGAGCCAGATATTTTGGTCACGTCAAGTGCTTTGACTGCTGGGCTTATTGCGAGGGGGTTTTGGATATACTTGCGGCGTCATGCATGTGCCTGGACCCTCATCTAGACAGGCCCTGGCAGATGCAAAACGATGGTGGCTTGGAGTACCTTGTCATCGGAACGGCTGCGTGCTGTTGGTCGCGATAATTGCTGGATACAGATGAGAAATACGAGGGCGTAAGGTGCCAAGATGCGAGGGTTTCTCCGGTCCTTGGTGCAGTTGACCATCGAGGGTCCCAGGGCTCTTGAGGACATCCGCGCGTACATAGTTACCAACCGATTGGTAAGACGCGACAAGGACGAAACGAGGATGCTCTGCCGCATTGACGAGTATGTATCCCCTGGTCGTCTACGGAGGGTGCGAGACATCGTCATGCCAGCGTCACGTCAGGCTGGCCAAGAGTGATTGCGCTTTGATCAGGGGATAGCCTGAACGCGTTGGTTACTGCTTACAACGAGTCTCCCCCCCCCCCCGGCGACTCGAAATCGATCGGCAGTACAATATCCTTGACCAGCTACGGACAAGGGGGCATTCGACATGGTGTGAAGAAAAGAGAGGTAAGCGCATTTCTCGAGTTGGCATGGCCGCGGCGATGCACTCCAGATCAGAGGTTCGCAGCCCCCCAAGTCTGTCGTACATGCCGGGATGAGACGCATTAGTGGCCCGAGGCTAGGGGCGGTAGTCGATGATAGATCGGTATCGTTTGCGTTGCGAGCAGGGAAGTGTCACTGCGGTTTGGCCGAGAGTTGGCGTTGTTGGTCGTTCGCTTACAAGTTATCCTGGCCGTAACTAGTAGTTGAGGCGTCGCAGGAGCTGGCTGAAAGAGAATAAGCCGGGTGTCAAGAGTGAGTACATTGTGCGCATGACGACCGATCCAGGCACACATGAAATCCCTCGGCCACTTTCTTTTTTGATTGTCCTTCCATCCTGCCGGCGGTGAGAGGCGCACCAATGTCGTAACCCGTTCGTTGTAGTTCCGGGGGATGGCTTACCTTACTCGAGGGCGATGGAAATGTCTTGGAAATTCTGCGACACTTTGATTAGGAGCGTCGCCCAATGAGGATGAGCGGGACATGCTGCCCTTTCGGACGGACAGCCTTACAAGGAGTTGGGCGTGTAAGGCAGGGTGAGAGTTGTGAGTGAATGCATTGCATTACATGACATGGCATGGCATGGCATGAACTTGGGCTGTTTCAACGGAAAGCCATAGCATTGTCGAGGAAAGACACCGGCATGTAAGTCTTGAGATATGAGCATATGAGCCATCATGAACATGATAGAGATCTGCAGCCTGCCGTTCCCCCAGGTATGGATGGACTGCTTCGTTGTCGGCGTGGTTGCTGCTGTTGGGTGTCACCAGCAGAGACCTGGAGCCACCTCACCTCACCTCACTGTGGAGAACCGGGGGGCCATCCACCATGCGCGGGCGATGAGCCAGTGGGGAACAGCCCGCACCACCCAGTGCCGGGAGACAGCCCTGTAAGTATCGGGACCTGCGGCCCAGTAGCGGGCCATCCCTCTGCAGGGCGCTGAACAGCGCTGGAGTTACAGGCAGCGTCCACGCCCGTCCACTCGGCGGAGGCCAGCAGGCAGGGACCGCAGGTACGGACGGGTACCCGGGCCCGGCGTAGGTTGGGTTGCGAGAAACAACACCTCAAACGAGCAGGTCCATGATTGGGGATCAATCTTTTGGTCCAGTCGAGCCGAATTTCTGCCCAGTTGTCACTCATTCTTTTCTTCTCTCTTGCAAACTTGACCGTCTGATCCCCTCCTTGCTCCCTGGGCCTCTGTGCGTAGTCCAGCCCGTCTCTCGTTTTAGCGGCCGCACGAAACGAAACGAACCTCTGCTCTCTCTCTCTCTCTCTCACGTCTCCCCTCCGACAACCCTTGACTCGATCACGTTGACGACCTCGACGATCCTGTGAACCGCACGACCTCCTCAACGAGACGGCCGAAGTTACTGAGCGGCCCAAAGACGACCTCAATCTCGACTTCGCATGTAGTAACGAACCGTTACCGCTCTTCGCCCTCCCCTGCCTCGATCTTTGCCGGGAATGAGATCTCCGTCTTGACACAGAAACCCGGTTCTCTTCCTCGTCGCCCGCCTCTGCTCGTCCCGAGGAGGCAGGTTCTCACCTGGCCGTCGCTATAACCGAGCCTCACGCAGTGAGAGCGTGCCCGAGAGATGCTGCCCGAGCGGCAGTTCCACGCCAATGGCCGCGCCGCCGCGGCCAGCCGTGAGCGACCAATGCCCGGCACGCCCTCTCGCAAGGAGAAGCACCGCGAGAGCTCTGCCCTACAGGATCCGGGGCTCAAGGACTACGTGCGTACACTCTCCAAGCTCCCGCGCCAAACTTTTTTGTAGGACGAGAGGAGGAAGCAAGGGTTTAGGTTCAGGGAGAGTTGTGCCAAAGTGCTAACGTTATATCTGCGTGTAGCGCTTAGGTGAATGCCTCGGGAAGGGCGCTTTTGGATCCGTATACAAGGCTTTCAACTGGGGCAACGGCGAGGCGGTTGCTGTCAAGCAGATCAAGCTCGCGGATCTGCCTAAAAGCGAGCTGCGCATGATGGAGGTGGGTTTGTTCCTGGATAAATCGAACAACGAGAGTTCATGGGGTTGCCTGGAACCGAGATGCTGACAGAGCGACGATTAGAGTGAAATTAATTTGCTCAAGAATCTTCATGTAAGAAGCTCCCTCTGAAGGCGATATAACCTCTAACCATGATAGCACGACAATATTGTCAAGTATATTGGATACGTCAAGTCCGTTGACGCCCTTAATATCATTCTCGAGTACGAATTCCCATGGACCTTCAAAATGCCTGGCTGACCAACTAGGTACTGCGAAAATGGTTCCCTGCACTCGATCTGCAAGGCTTATGGCAAATTCCCCGAAAATCTCGTTGGTGTCTACATGACCCAAGTCCTACAGGGACTTCAGTATCTCCACGACCAGGGTGTTATCCACAGAGACATCAAGGGCGCCAACATTCTCACCACCAAAGACGGGACAGTCAAACTGGCAGATTTTGGAGTTTCCACCAGCACTCTAGCCGGTGGACAAGACAAGGAGGCGCAAGTCGTCGGCACCCCCTACTGGATGGCCCCTGAGATCATTCAGTTGTCTGGAGCGAGCTCTGCCTCTGATATCTGGAGTGTCGGTTGCACCGTCATCGAGCTCCTTCAAGGCAAACCCCCATATCACAACCTCGCCGCCATGCCTGCGCTATTCGCCATCGTGAACGACGACCATCCCCCCCTACCTGAAGGAATCTCGGCGGTTGGTCCACCCAATTGTCCCTGCCGCCCCTTGCTGACTTGATTCAGGCCGCCCGAGACTTTCTGATGCAGTGTTTTCAGAAAGACCCAAATCTTCGTGTAACAGCCCGCAAATTGCTCCGCCATGCTTGGATCACAGGCTGTCGTCGAACCGAAGCACCCGTATCAAAAGCACCAGCCAATTTTAGTGATGCTGTTGAGGAGGTCAAGCAGTGGAACAAGGCGCTCAAGTCATCCGAGTCATCGCTCCGAGCCTCGACTGGCTCCGAATCAGGCCCCTCGACACGGTTCCTCGGCGGAACGCCCGCCAAGAGTTCTTTGACTCTCCCCAAACCCCGACCTGGCGCTGAAGCTTTCAGTAAGCCTGAACTTGCTGGTATGTGCAAATCCCTCGGCGATCCGGTCGCCTTAAACCGCAACCGGGCATTTGGCGTCCTCGGTCGACCGAATCCGTTCAAGCTCCATCCAGGGACTGACATTAATCTACGCAGATGACGACAATTGGGATGACGACTTTGCTACAGCCATCTCACCGAGTGCGTTGCAGCTACCTCATCTCAAGCCTCAGGATAATTTTGGCGGCCTCTTGTCCAGCGACCGCCTCAAGGCGTTTGCCTCGGTGAATGATGGAAGAAACGACAGCAGCACCTACGACGACGACTTTGAAGGAGAACTCATGACGATAAAGGGCCCGAACCACTGGCAGGACAATGATCCTCAGGAACAGACGATCCGGCCTCTACCGAAGAAGACCACCAAGACCCCAGAGCCCAAATCGCACAGCCGGAACAAGTCGAGCTCGAGCAGGGCCGTAGGCTCAGGCCGGACCAGATCGCCTACAAAATCACACTTCAACAAGTTTGAGCTCCCATCGAGACCAGACGTTGTGTATCGCGAGCACAGCGTCGAGGACTTTTCGGATCTATTCGTGGACAATGATAGTGTATTCACGCACAAAGTGAATCAAGCTGTACGAAGAGTAGGTTGTACGTATCATGATGGACTATCAGGCTCACAATTTTCAGGGCTCACGGCAGAGCGATGCACCACAACTATTCCATCCATCAGACCTCACGACCCTGCCGAGATCAATGCAGGATCCCGTTGGGAGCAGCATCAAGAAGAAGCCCAGCTCTCGGCCATCCGTGCTTCCCGATCGACCTATGCGACGTACTCGATCGTCGATAGAGATTCAGAAATTCGCAGAGGACGACGACGAAGATTTTAGCGACATTTTCGGCCCCGAAGACTCGATAGCCGAAAAGGAGGAGAGCGAGAGAGGTTCTGAGGATGGCGGATTGATGCTAATGTCGCGCGTATCGAGCAACTCCTGGCTAGGAGACGACGAGGATGAAGACGACCCGTTTGCGTCGATGGACCCAGGATGGGACGAGATGGACTTGGAGGCAAATATTGCCAGGGATCGACACGCCAGGTTAGCAGAGAAGGTTGAGGGATTAGTGAGGTCGTTGAAGACGACAGAGGGCGAGGACGCCCTGGCTGAGTTCTCCGAGGACCTTGTAAGTCTTGACAACCTTTTGATTGAGGACTCACTAACCATGTGTAGCTTGCCTTGCTCTGGGAGAACAGCGAGGTGAAGAACTTGATTATCAGCGCCCACGGATTACTGCCCATTCTTGAGATCCTGGAGCCATGTACAGTCAAGAGCAGACAGTACATGATATTACAGCTGCTCAAGGTTGTCAATGCAGTAAGTTTACAGTCGCCTTTATCAAGAGACTCACTAACATGCCAAGATTATCCTGGATGACGTGGAAATTCAAGAAAACCTCTGCTTCGTCGGTGGAATTCCCATCATCACCAAGTTTGCTGCACGGCAATACTCTGACGAGATCCGTCTCGAGGCAGCTGCCTTTGTTCGCCAGATGTATCAGACATCTACATTAACACTGCAGATGTTTGTATCAGCAGGTGGCCTTAACGTCCTGGTCGAGTTCCTCGATGAAGACTACGATGTTACGAGAGACCTGGTCCTTATTGGAGTCAACGGAATCTGGAACGTTTTTGAACTCCAAGGCCCAACGCCCAAGAACGACTTTTGCAGAATCTTTTCACGAAGCAAGATTCTTTATCCGTTGGCACTGGTTCTACACAGGGTCCTCGACGAGGAGGGCGAGGATGAACTGGGCGAGCTTATTGAGGGACGAATTGTCAACATTTTCTATCTCTTCAGCCAGGCGGAGAACTACGTCAAGGAGGTAGTGGCAGATCGACAGGTGCTGAAGAGCGTACTGAAGGATCTACGCCGCATGACGCCCATCCACCAAATCACGATGCTCAAGTTCATCAAGAACCTGTCGATGCTTTCGACAACCATCGAATCGTTGCACTCGGCTGATGCCATCGAGTTCTTGATTGATCTTCTCAGCTACAGCATGAAGAAGGGTCAGACCCATTTTCGCGAGATCTCCAACCAGGTCCTCAACACCTTGTTCAACCTCTGTCGTCTGAGCAAGGAGCGCCAGGAGGATGCTGCGGTTGGCGGTATAATCCCACTGCTTCTACGTATCATGCAGACCGACCGCCCACCGAAAGAGTTTGCTCTTCCGATCCTCTGTGACATGGCGCATTCGGGATCAAAGGGGCGGAGATATCTATGGCAGAACAAGGGTCTCGACTTTTACGTGTCACTACTTACGGATCAGTACTGGCAGGTTACCGCGCTTGACGCCATCTTGATTTGGCTGCAGGAGGAGACGGCCAACGTGGAGAGTCACCTGGTTGAGGGCAGCTTCATGCGCGCCATTGTCAGCTGCTTTGGCACAAACAGACTCAACGCCTTCGATTCGAACCTTCTAGAGCCGTTGCTGAAACTGCTGCGCCTGAGCCCGTCAGTTGCGGCGTCGCTGGCGAAGCCCGAGATGTTTGCGGGTATTGCGCAGCGCCTGGGACACAAGAAGGCTGTTGTGCGGCTGAACCTCCTCAGGTTGGTGAGGACCATTGTGGACGCTTGTGAGCCAGGATTGGGCAGCGGCGATGGAACACGGTCACTCAACAGCTCACAAGTGCGGTCTCTCATGGCTGCGATTCAGACCCTATCAGAGAAGGACTCGGCTGTCCTGGTGCGGAACCTGGCTTCGGAGCTGGTCAAGTCGAATATCGAGGGCAGTGGAAGACCCCACGAGAACGCACCGAGTTCTGTACCAAGTTCGACCTCATCACGTCGGGGATCGCGACGTAATACGAGCTACACACCCCCTGGACTACACTCGTCCATGTCGGTTCCGCAGACGCCAACTCATAGAAGCCGCGCCAGCCTCGCGGGCAACGCCTACATAGAAGTAGCAGCGAGCCCGCGACGCTCGGCGGCGGTGGAACGGGAGGGTATGCTATACCGGCCGCGGAGCAGAGACGGTCCTACGGGGATTCCCCGACGTATCAGCGGCGAATTTGGCCCCGTGGGCAAGAGCCGGCTCCCGCGAACGTCTCTAGCCGGCGGCAGCGGCAGCGGCTCACGATCAGCGGTGGGAGTCAGCGGCAACGGCAACAGCTCTGCCATTGGATCACGAGGCGATATTCCCATGATCACCCGCAGCGAGAGCAGCATGAGCAACAAGGAGAACGTGGGTCGTGCACCAGGCAGCCGCGATGGCCTAGGCAGCCGAGACGGAGGCATGCCACCACCAGCCGGTCTATCGGGGGCGTCAAGCGCCGTGGGTAAGAGACGGAGCCGAGTGCCAGGTGAGATCAAGTGGCCTTGATGAACAGGAGGAATGAGCATGAGATGAGAGAGAGGCATGAAGATACATGATTTTGTACATGAGAAAGACATGATGGAGGGGGTGATGAAGAGGCTGTGATGATAGACGCGATAAGACAAGGGGGGCAGCGATACAGGAGTACAAACGCAAAAGATCAATACGAAGCAATTCTTGCTATTCTAGATGCCTTTATATTTTATCTTTCTAGCTGAAGTGTGGTGAATTGGCTCAAGGCTCACATGTGTCATAGCTAGCCCTAGCTTTGGGCACCTCTGTTCCATACATCCTTAATCCAACCACTTCAAGGTGACGAATCTAAGGCATGTTGAGGTAATGGAACGAGCATGTTTATCTCAAAGCGCTTGGGATGGATACAATAGTAAGACTGCGTGTCTCAGAGGATGAGGATGCACCCTGGCCATTGCTCAGCAAGTTAAAGAGAATCATGGGCATCGCGATGAAGCAGCCAGCATTTCATGTTTACGGTGTCTTGAGGCCGGCCTAATCGAGGTGTCAGAACCAGACATTGAACCAAAGCCGAGAGATATCTCTGGTGTCAACTCCGTCATCACTCAAGTATCTCTGGCATGACAGGCCCAGCTGCCCTGAACCCTACTAGAGAATGGCCCTGGCGAGTACTCCCTTGGCCAAGAACCCATAGTGACGTCGGAGAGAACATCCTTCTCAGAACCCCTCAAGGACACTAAGCTGATCATCACCTTAGAAGAGAAAATTTCTCCGTCATCTATGGGCATGTCGACCAGGACCCCAGAGGTGGGAAGACTCCCTAGCACTACAGAACTTGGCATGCACTGTGTTGGCCCTTAAGAAGTTTGGTAGCCCCGTAACGCCACTCCCGTCGGCTCTGGCGCTTTAGGCTAACGGTTTACCTAACAGCAAGCAAAAAAGAGGCAGTCATGATGCGGTTGCTTGCCAAATTCGGCAATCCTTAGGTGGTCTTTATGGTGAAGGTTGCCTGAGGTGCAACGGTCGCCACGTGACTGCCTCAGTATCAATCAACACCAAGCCCAGGACATCACCAAAGCATAACTAAACCAACACGGCCTCAAAAATGCAAAAAGAAAGTACCCAGAAGGCGTATGGGATTGCTCCCGCCAGGGCTTGAACCTGAGACCTTCGCATCACCGATATTACAGTGTAAACTGAAGTATTAGTACGACGCTCTAACCAACTGAGCTACGGAAGCCGACTGGGTGATTGAGCGGATGACCCGCTCTTGGTTGGAGATGGCAGGTAGTCAGTCAGGCTAACAAGGAAGGGCAAGACTAGAAGACATCCTGATGTGAAGCCCAGCAGAGACCCTTAACGGCTGTTGTGAAGAGCTCAGTGTGCATTGTTCGTCATTAGTTGCATTAGCGGTTGTGCTACTGATTCAATGCACAGCCAAGCCTCATCTCAAGCCCAAAATCGCCACGTAGCTGGCAAACCTTGTCAGGACAACAAATCTGTCGATTATGCTTAACTCAAATCCAGGGTCCAACACCTGAAGCGGGAAAAAGGTCCACTAAGCCCACAAAGGATGTTCAAACACGAGATGAGGCCTCTCTGGGCGAACAAAGATAGAAACACGAGGACGGTGCCGAACTTACTAACAAAGAAAGCCTCTCGCCGCCCCGTTTCACACGCGTCGTCAGTGGGCGGCTCGAGTGGCTGACAGCAAGCCTCCAGGGGTCTTCTCCACCGGCAAGCCAAAGAACCGGTTTTCCCAGCCGCCTGCGAACAAAACTGCTCCCCGATCATGACGCAAGCGCCTTGGATCCGCGGCGGCCGACGATTGGCCAGGACACATGCCGCGTGTGGAAATGGCCTTTGTTTCTGGCCATGATTTGCAGGGCGATGCGCTCACCTGGGTCAAACCCGGTTCTGATTCTTTGGCGGCTGGGGTTTTCTCGTTTGCTTGGATGGCGGTCGTTCTTTGACGGTGAATCATGTTGCATCATGGTGTTGGAGGGATGCCTATATAGGGCACTCCCACCTCCCAAAGGGGACATTGTCTTGTTGATATTCCTTTCTGGACATTCCCTTTTTTTGCTGTATACTTTGAGAATATTCGACTAGGAACGCTTGTGATAGGAGACACGACTTACACCATGCTGTCGAGGTTTTTTGTCTTTTTCCCCTTGGTGTTATCCTTGGTGGCCTTTATACTCTCCATCCTATGCCTCTTTGCTGGTCATAATGAAGGCTTTATGGAAGAGTATGCTGTGGCACGAGTAAGTTGAGATTGTACTCATGTAATGTTTATTTATTAATAAGCCCAGCTCAACACCTCAATGATCGGCCAAAACTTGATCGATACCAGCAGCGACGCTTCCACCAACGAGGAAGACGACGACAGCTTCCTCGGCAGTGTCAAGGACAAGTGGAACAAGGCCAAGGAAAAGGTCAAGGAAGAGATCAACGACATTACCGGCGAGGTCGCCGACGAGTTGGCCGATAGGCTTGGTGTTTCCGAGTGGTACTCTATCCATGTCATGTCGACGTGCGACGGAGACTTTAAGCCCAATGCCACGAGCCCGGGTGCTGGGTTCAACGTTACCAACTGTACCAACTCGGCCCCTGAGAGTGAGTTACTCAAGATACAACGCTGGGAAATATGCTGACTTTTTTTAGAACGCTTCAACCTTACTGAGCTGCTCGACCACCAGCTCGAAGTTGGCCCGTTCCAGCTCAGCTTGACCGATATCAACTGGCCCGATGATATTCAGGACTCGATCGACATGCTCAACTCTGCCCTACTCGCCCTATTCGTGCTTTACGTCCTCGGCGTGGGCTTCTCTGGTCTTACTATGCTAGGCAGTCTCGCAGCCTTCTTCCTCTTCTCGCGACGTGGTGTCAACGCAGCCAACCTCGGCCTCGCCAGTCTCGCAGCGCTGTGTCTCACAGTAGGCAGTATTCTCGTGACGGTCGCTGGCGACAAGGGCGTCGACAAGATCAACGATGTTGGCGATGATGTTGGAATTTCAGCATCTCTTGGCACAAAGTTCCTCGCTTTGACCTGGGCATCTTCCGGACTCATGATCGCCGCGACAGTCTACTGGGCGACACACCTCTGCCTCATGCGACGCGAGAGAAAGCGACAGTGGACACCTCGCAAGGGCAGCTACTAAAGATTGATTCCTGACGATCAGAATGATTCACACACTTTCCTTGGTAAAAAATCGGTTTTGGGGTGGCGGCTATGATACCAGAGTGTTTTACTTGCTAAGGGGTTGAAAGAATGGTTCCCTCCTTTTTATGACTTACACATATACACACAGCCACGCAACTGGCATACGAACAAGTATTAAATATCAAATAGTAATAAGATAGCTGGTCTATCCAACTTGGCTCCTAAGTGATTTTTCCCGGTGTCATGCGTGCAATGTTTAAAGATCGCCTTGGTAGACCCCTGAATAGTGCTTGTGACGTCACCGCCGACCTCGAATAAAGTGACAGGCATCCAACTGTCGTGCCACGCCAACCACCGCTTGTTTGTATGCGTCATGATATGTCAAACTTGATTTGACTTCAG
Organism: Fusarium solani-melongenae; assembly: GCA_023101225.1. Lineage (NCBI taxonomy): Eukaryota > Fungi > Ascomycota > Sordariomycetes > Hypocreales > Nectriaceae > Fusarium > Fusarium solani-melongenae. Next base: position 868,965 of record CP090038.1, on the reverse strand, counting down.
AACTCTTCTAGGCTCTCGTTCACAGCAAATGTTTCTCGCTTCTCGCCTCAACCTGCCTCGGCTTTGGGGAACATCTCGCCCTACCGGCTACCAGACCATGCCCGGCGGTTTTCACGATGAAGAATCCGGCTCAGGAGAGTCGGACTCGTTGCTCGACCGCGGGCATCGAAGGGTCCGTCGCTTCTGGGACGGCTTTGTCGACTTTGCATTTCAAGGCAACATCCTCCAGATTGCCTTTGGTCTAATGTGAGTGAGTTCGCGTCTGTGTAGGCTACAACGCTGACAGTGATAGTCTCGCCGCTGCGTTCACAGATTTGGTCAAGTCGTTTGTCAGTGATGTGCTCATGCCGCCCATCTCCATCATTCTCCCGCTCAACAAGAACATGGAGGAGAAGTTTGCGGTGCTGAAGCCTGGACCCAACTTTGACGCGTCGACGGGATACAACACGCTGCATCAGGCGCAAGATGATGGCGCCGTTGTCATGGCCTACGGGTGAGAAATGTGCTCATCATGTCTTTTCCAGAGACTAACAGCGCCAGGTCGTTTATCAACCAGGTCATATCATTTGCCATGCTCGGTCTCTCGCTGTACGGCCTTGCACATCTGTATCAGCTCGCGTCGACTGAGCCCATCATCAAGCACACCAAGAAGTGCAAGTACTGCAGACAAAGAATCAACGAAAAGGTAAGAGTACCATTCTTTGAACTGAGTGCGTAGCTAACAAACATAGTCTGCGCGATGCATCCACTGCACGAGCTGGCTCGATGGAAGAGAGGACCAGCACTAAGAGTATCCATGATGCACCATTTTCTCTCTGGATTAAAATTCGATCCTTGCGGCTTGTTTTCATTTTCGTCTCAACAGTAATAAGTTTGCTTTATCTTCAAGTAGCCGTCTTTGTTCATTTCTTGGGTCTTTTTGCAGCATTTTTGCATGGTGTTGTCTTTGTCAGAGCAGATTAGTATACCCAGGGTGATAGCATTACATAGAAGTCTTTGATCAACGCGATGCAATACCTAGTTTTGACTGCACACTTCTCTTGGTGACATAAACGGCTAACTACTTCTGTATGAGATATGCTTCACAAAGAATAATGATTTTTCAACAAAAAAACAATGAAATTGAAGTAGAAAAAGCTGCTTTCAGCAGGGGGCGTCTCGTACCTGAAGCTCCAGCGGAACGCGGAGAAACTTGTCCCCACATGGTCAGTGGCTCCTACTGTACCTAAACGGCCTAACCTCAGTGGTTGCTGTGCAACTACCAAAATTGGTTCCCGCCAAAAAGTCAAGTCAACTTGGAGAACTCAACTTGGGGGTCATCGCATGTGAACATTGACACTCTTCATCTCACCAACCATCGATCCTCTCTCATCGTCGACCTCCATCTCCTTACGCCATCTACGGCTCGGCGAGCACCTTCTCCCATCATGGCTCCTCTCATCCTCCACAACGTCCCCGACGACGAGTGCTACATTGGCGACGATGGCATCAAGCGGCCATATGCCATGTATTTCAACCAGTACGGCCTTCCATCATCTTCTTCCTCCCAAATCTGACATTTCATCTAGACAAGATGGCCCTCAGGGAAGCACTCGTTCTCGTCGAACCGTCGCCGAGTCTGGCTCGTTTGGTAAATCTAATCGTCGCTCCCGATCACGAACAGGGACACCCGCCCGAAGCCGCGAGAATCCCACCCTTGCCGCCGCAGACAAACTCTTTGGCGACTGGGTTAACAACCAGGCCGCTGCCGCTCCCGCGCCTGCCGTCCAGCGTAAGAACAGCGGCATGATGCAGGAGGAGGCAGCCGCCCAGCGACCCGTCACGTCTACCCCCGTCGAGGTTATCCTCCGCGGTTACCGATCGTCCACCCAGCAGTACGCTGCCATCTCGCGATACGAAGGGCTGGCTGGTACCATCCTCGAAGATTACCCCCGCGAGCCTCCTGCGACTCAGCGCCGGTACAAGTCTGAGCTTCGAGACCCTGCCTTCACGCGACGCCGGACCTTGACTGCAGACGAGCGAGCGCTGGTGAACCGGGCAGATGGTGGGGAGCACTGGGTCAAGGTCACATTCGGAAGCAGCGAGGCCGGCGAGACGGCCATCTATGCCAGCCCTCAGAGGATACTGGGGCACTTAGTGTATGCTGAGCCTTACCGAGGACACCCCCCTGCCAAGGACGAAGCTTGCCCCGATGTTGACAACGTTGTCCCCGACCATTCGCGATCTCAGAGCATGCCCGCTCCCACTCCTAGGACCAAGAGCTTTAGCGGAATGCCTACTTCATTCAACAGCCGTCTCCTCGACCTTTCTCCTCCTCACTCGCAAACATCAAGCCTCACCATGGACACGGGAACCATCAGCCAGTCGACCGCAACCGTTACCGAACCGCTACCCCAAAGCACCACCACAGGCATCGAGCCAATCGAGATCCAAGATGAAGATAGTGTCTTCTGTCGTCGCATCCCTACCGCCCGCCGTGCCACCCTTCTCCCCGCTGAGCAGGCACTTCTTCCACAGCAGACGGTCATGCAGCGATTGGTCAATGCCATCCCCTTTGTCAAGTGGTTCGGTGGCAGCATGATTGGTAACGAGGTTCCCCGTACTGAGACAGGCGAATTCGACTGGACTCGCGCGAGTTTGTACTGGAAGCTTATCTGGTGGCTGGATGCCACATTTGGACTGTTCAGTGGTGATGTGCTCAATGCCGACAAGGATGACTAGGAGATGACATGTTGGTTTTGGAAGCGCAAAGTCCGACGCAGCAGAAGCAAGAGCAAGAGCAAGAAGAAGCAGAAGAGCAGTAGCAACATTGCTGCAGTGTATGAAGGATAAAGGTTAATCATTGGCCAAGGCGTATTACGGTCATGGCGTCAGGCGTGTGGGAATGAATGGGCCATATCTGGTTCTGAATGGCCTACTTTGGGAGGCATAGGCATAGAGATCAAGAAATCCGCATAATGTCTGTACAACACTACCATGTCAACAAACCAACGAGAACAAGTACCCATGGATGCAAATCTATTGCCGGTCCCAGCCAGCCCTCCGTGAAGAGAATGTCTTGCAAAATACAATACCCACACAAACGCCCTAGCAGATAACTCCCGAATGTAGCAGACAGGTCCAACCCAAGAATCATCACCCAGGGCTTTTAGCGTCGTCACCGCTCCATGCTGCGTCTGCAGAGCTGGCATCGGTGATGAGACCCGGTGACCGTGTCCTTTCCCTCGCTGAATCAGAAGTCGGTGGCCTCCCTCTAGGCTCCTCATTCTCTTGGCCGTCATGTTGTTCCTCTTCCCCATCCCCCTCCGCAACAGGCATCAGCTCCGGCCTGTGCATTTCCTCATCCTCAAGTCCACAGGGCACACTCCCAGAAAGCGAGTCAAACGTCACGTCCGTCGGCACGCGGCGGATAGGCTGCGGCGAGAACGGCCTCGCGTTCCGGGGCTTGTTGAAATCTGTCGAAAAGACACTGTCGCTGTCATTACCTCCGCTGCTCTGCTTGGAATCCGAGGCCAACGCTGCGAGGGATTGGTATCGCTCGGCTTCCATGAGTAGGCTGTCGCTCCTTGCGTGGCCCGGCCTGGACGCCTCGGATCCTGTGTCGGCGAGTATGCTCTTTGGGGGCAAGATGGAGAAGAGCTTTGGTGTTTCTCCGCTGCTGCCGCTGAGGTTCGCCGTGTCTTCCTCCGTCGCGAATAGATCTTGGCCCTTTTCGAGGAGCTCGTCTAGACCGCCGCCGCTCCAGCCTTTTCTTGCCAGTCCCTCAAAGATGTCCACCTCTGCGCGTACGAGGCTGCAACTGGCGTCCACGATCCTTGAACTCGTTTCTTGACTCTCTCTCAATAGTGTACGTGCGTGGTCTGCGTGCAGCGTTGTTAGGCCGTCGAGTTTCGTCGTCAGTTCGACCAGGTGGGCTCGGAAACGCGAGACATCACGCCGCCGCTGCTTGTGAAGCTTCAGGCCCTCCTTCTCCAGTCGCTTAATCTCCCTGCTCTGTGCCTTTATCTTTTGCTTGTACGTCTCCTCCTCATCGTCGATAACGGTCTGCCACTTGTCGAGGTCGTGTAGCAGCGGCACCTCAAAGGACCGGTAGACGGTCTCGGAGAGGATCTGCTGGTGGTTTGCGACGAGGTAGTGGACGCCCGAGGCCGACATGAGCATATCAGCGGTACAAGAGCCCTTTGTGGTGAAGCTGGCCGTCATGTTGGCGGTGGACGGGCCGATAGGCTCTGCGCGAGCCTCCTTGAGCCTTGCGCATGATTCTAGAGCTGACCCAAAGGTAGAGGCGGCGGTAGATAACGCGGCGAGGGCGAGGCGATAAGCCTTTGCCGAGGAGAGGAGGTCCGAATAAGCTTGCTGGGAGTTCTCGAGGTCGGCTTTGGTCAAGACGGCATGGGCGGGTCGCGGAGGCGGGGGCAGCGGTAAGCTGAACTGCGAGAGGGGGTTCGCCGTGGACGCGATCGAGTATACGGGAGATCCGGGGACGGGCGGGAGCTGCGAAGGCGTGGGGGACGCAGGGCGAGAGTGTTGTTCCGAGGCCATGTTTTTTTTTGGTGTGTTGTTTGTTTACCTGAGGGCTCGCAGGCCTCTCGACGACGACGGCGGACGGGCGCTCACCGAGGCGAGGAGCATAGCTCGTAACTGAGCCTGAGGATGATGAGGGAAAAGAGACAACGTGGGGGGGAGAATGGATGAGGATCGAATTGAGCATATGACGGAGCAAGGTTTCGGAGACGAGGTGAAGCCGGGGCCGGCGAACGGTTGGAGAAGCCCAGTCCGCCGGGGAGGGGAGGAGGTGACCCCACTGTAATCCTAGGGCACTTGGCGGCCCGTCCTACCTAGCGCATGGCGACGACGGCGCACGTCATTGAGCATCAAGAGGTTGTACCATCACGGGGTTACGGCCACGCGGCAGTAAGAGTGGGGGAATGATTGGTCCATCTGACACGGGTGTTTAACGGTCAATGGTTCTAGCTGTTTGTCTAGAAGATCTCTCAAGTCTACTTCAAGTAACGCTGTCTAAACATTCACCTAGTTCTTGGGAGGGAGCTGCTGGCGCAGGAAAGCCTCAACCTCGTCCAGCTCCTCGAGGCAAGCAGAATGTCCCATACCACTAGATAGTCAGCATGCACCCACAACTCCAATGAGATGTCAAACTTACGGGTAAACCTTCCAAGTCACATCATAGCCAAGCTCCTTGAGCAGATCGACGCTCAGCTTGCCCCGCTGAATATTGACGATGGGGTCTGCGTCGCCGTGGAACATCTTGACGGGGGTCTGTCGGTTGGCGTCGGTGGGCGACACCATCCCCGCGAAGCCCTGCGAGAGGAGCAGCCACGACGACATGCCGATGATGCCTCCGAGCTTGTTTTTGCAGGTAAGGCCTGACAGGATGGACATGGCGCCGCCCTGGGAGAAGCCGCCGAGGACGATGCGCTCCGAAGGGATGCCGGCGTCGATCTCCTCCTGGATCAGGTTGTGGAAGTACTGCTGGCTTCGCTTGATGCCCTCTGTGTCCTCGCTGCGGACGAGGGTGTTGACATCGCCGCCGAGCTGCTTCTACGCGGCGTAAGAAGCTTATCATTGAAATGAACGAGGTTACTTACCACGTCAAACCACCCCGGCATTCTCATACCCATGTTCTAAGCTCGTCAGTGCCAATTCGCTTTAACCTGAGGCAATCTAAACTCACAACACTGATGGGGATTTGAGGCGCATGAGGCAAGATGAACTTGACCTCATCAAGCCTCTGCCTTCTTCGCCAGTTCTCCACCGCCGAAGCCCATCCATGGCCCGTATCGCCCAGACCATGGACAAAGATGACGGTGGCCGTGTGGCGAGACGCCGCGGGGAAGACGAGCGGGGCGATAGACATTCTGTCTTTTTCCTTTGTGACGGCGGTGTCTGGCTTGTAGTTCCAGATGGCGAGGGAAATGAGCGGGACGAGAAAGATGAGGAGCCAGCGAAAGACGGTGCTCTTGTTGTTCTGCTGCTGCTCGTCGGACATGGCACAGAGTTGGAGGTCGGGTTGTCCAATGAGAGGTTTTGCGGCTAGGTGGAGTTCGGCTTGAGTTACCCTAGAGGTGAAGCTGGAAACGGGATGTCTAGTCAATTTGCTGCTTTTCAGCCGCACTGGAGCCTCATTAGGATTCTTGTAGCTTCCGTGGGATTATTTGATTACATATTCCCTGCTTTTCTGATTTGAATTCCCTTTTCCGTAAATCCGGACCGCATTCCACCCCTGATTTATTACTTCCAAAGGCATGAGTATATTCAAAGTTGATGTGCTTTTAAATGCCGACTTTTATTTCCTAGTTGAATCAAGTTACACCATGTACAGTGTATCCCCCCTCTACTATTTTAGTATTGAAAATGGCTTCCCTCTTTACACAAGCACCTGGTGAGATATTGACACACATCAAGGCCATTCCCGAGAGCGGAGGGAGGGGAGGCAAGCCTTGGATTGGAAACTGTGCTGAATAAGTATTTGATGTAAATGTATAATCATGAGCTAAGCTGCCTATGAGGACTCGAGCTGGTTTTGTCTCGTTGTTATTCCGTAAATCCGAATAATGAATTCGCTTGATAAGCAACCTTTCTTCAAGCCTACAGAGTGAACGTCTCCACCAGGCTCTTTCCAAAGATCCACACAAAGAGATAGGGAAGAAAAGGAAATTGGGAACATTTCTGGGGGGCTTGAGAATGTGCAATTCTACTCGATCGTTACTGTCAACTAAGCTGCCCGTTGAAGCAATGGTAACGAGCGTCGTCGATTGGCTTTGAGTAACAGAGATAGGGCTGATGGAACAGCAAACTGTGGGGTTGACAGAAACCTTGTCAGCCCTTGTCATAATCACAGGCGTTGGGCATATCACGAAGGCTGTTACTACTGTACTTGAAAATCGATGTTAAGATATAGTCAGATCTATATTAAAGAGCCTTTGCAAGACCTGTACCATGAAAGAAACAATCCGGAATCCCGAGCGTACCGTGTAGCTAATAATTGCAAGGCCGGCCTAGCGACGGTCATAATCCCCAATTTTCGGCCATGAAGTCATCAGTTGGTTTCATGGTCTAACGGTTATGACTGCGGATTCTGATTCCGCCAGCGAGGGTTCGACTCCCTCTGAGACCTTCTTTTTGCGTCCCTTCCGATTTGACGACTGGATGCTTTTAAGCACTTCCCAGATGTATTTTTGCTCTTCTGACACTCACCATCTCCATTATTGCGTCCTTGATCTTGCTTGCCTCGGGTCTTTGACCTTACAGATTGTCTGCAACACCGATCATGTCCTCAAGCGCTATGCATGGTGGTGTGCGTCCGCAGGGATGACACGCCGGTTCTACAGGGCTGTACGACGGAAAGATTTCATGCACCTCGGGAAGACTTGCGTGGTTTGGTTACAAGTTTTGCAAGTTGGAGGTCTTGGGTTCCACGTATCTGTCTCGGCCCACGACGCTTGTATGGGTGACTTGTGATAAACTCACAGCCCATCCCATCGACCGATACTAACAAGATGTCGAATACGCTTCAATATGGGTCACCTCTAAAGACCACGTCAAGAGGCATGAAAAGCCCAGAGGAGCTTCATGGTAATTCATTAAGAAGTGCATTTGCGAGACTGGCCAGTGAGGTGATGATTGGTTGTCAAAGACATCAATGTTCTACCCCATGGTGCCTAGAGTATCGGTCATGCAGTTTACGAGCCGATTGTCCCAGTGCGTCTTGAGAAGCAGTAGCATATTTTCAAAACATTCAGCTGAATCTAGATACATTCAAGTCAAAATGGTGGTCGATGGACAGGCCTTGCGGCGACCAGTTGTGGCATAAGCATCGAATTAGTTGACATGGATGACTGCGAACCGACATATGCACACAATCACTGAAGGGAAGGGCCCGGTGCCCGAGATAAGAGTACACTATGCTTGATAGCGACTACTCTGCGTCATATCGATGCTGACATTACTCTCACCGGGATCGTACGAGTTGTACACCGCCCTCGGAGCTCACCGCCAACATCCTTCAACGACACTCAGAGAGAGCAGTAGCCCTCAAGGCTCCAAGAAGGAACTACTTCCCTCGGACAATAGCGGCAGCCTTCCAGATTACAAATCCCGCATTGAAAAGCAAGCATCTGTTCTTTTGCCGACAACCTCACCCTTGTAAGCCAAGACGGCCTGCATATCTTGGGTATGCCATCGAGGATGATGAATCTCCGCGGACCGGGAACTAATGCATGGCGTCCAGATATGGGGCAGTTTCATGCATGCGGCCCCGGCGATGTAAGAGCCGCAGCCAACATGACAGGGGATGATACCTTGCGTGTAAGTCGACCGTGTGACGAGTCGAGTGTTTCGTGAGTATAGGCGGAGCTTGAATCTACTCCCATCACGGAAACATCCTTCCAGTGAGAAGTCATGCAACTCTTTTGCTGTGACCATTGTATAAGACTTTGATGGAACAGTCGTCACAATAGGAACTCATTCTTTACTCACGGGCTATGCCGTATAGCTATAGACAAGTGTAGGTAAGAGATAAACCACAAGTCATTATTTTCCTCAACTTCATACCACCCAAAATGGGACTCAAAGTATCTCCATAGAGATCTTGATGGTTTCAACAGTAAAGGCTTCATACCCAAAACCCGATAGTCATGTAAATGCAAAACGCTCAATCTGCCCTATTCAAAAACGCCGTTACCCAGACACGCTTAAGCGTTCAAATCATCCGCTGAAAATGGAACAAGATTTCCGGATGGCAAACCCCAACTTGCCTTATCCATATCCCCCGGCCCGCATCGCCATGAGCATCCTCTATACACAAACGGCACAGTCCTCTCGCCTTCAGCCATACTCAGCGGCGTCATGCGCACGAGTGAGGGGGCTTCTGGACCAACTTCCTTGCAAGTTCGGATCTCCCGCCACTCAACCCATTCAATGGTTGGGATAACCATAAATTTGCGGCACCGTGAGCAGGTCAGGCCACCAGCATCCTTCTGCCTCTGTGCCCTCTCAAGAAGCTTCCGGAGATGGGTGAGGCCGTCGGGGATGTAGTACGGCATCTCTGGGAGTTGAGCACTTTGATAACAGGCTCGGAGAGCTGTTTCAAGTAGACTTGGGACACGGCTCGCTTGGAGTTGTGAGCTGGGAATGGCAGAGACGGGAGAGGATGTGGAGCTGTCAGACTCAAAATCGTCGACAGGAAGAATGTGCTTGGTATGGTCTGTGGGAAACTTGAACTCGGATACGACCCTGCCTGTCGTATTGGAGAGTTGCAAGGGGGAGCGGCCCAATACCCTGCTCGCCAAATGAGGCAGTGGGGAGGACTCTGATTCTGGTGTGTAAGAAAAGAGCAAGTTATCAGGTTGGTCTTCTGAAACCTGCTCCAATTGGTCACCTGGTTGCCAGAAAGGGTTGGGGTGGACAACAAGGGTGCGAAGGTCATTGTCTGACGAGAATAGGTCGAGCAGTTCCACAGGCAAATGTCGCAGCCGGTTCTGTGAAACGTTGAGCTCTTTGAGATTGTGAAGCTTGGCAATTGCAGACGGAAGCTCAGTGAGCTTGTTGTGGCGAAGACTGAGGATGGTAAGATGCGTGAGATCAAAGATGGCACCGGGAACCCGAGTCAACCGGTTCATGGCCATATAGATCTTGAGCTCAGGGTCCTTTTGCTCAAAGGCGACATCCTTGGTGACGACAGGGATGCAGGTGAACTGTGACAGAGGACTAATGGTATCATTGGAGATGTCTTCCAATCCCATTGACCAAAAGTCAATTGTCTCTTCGCCTTGGTCGAGACAGGCTTGGACCTTGTCGCGAGCGATTTGCTCCGCCTTGGAGACGCGGCGCACGACGCGGTTGAGCTGCGGAAGCCGCGGCTTCGGGGGTGCAGGGAGTTCCATAACATCGTCGCTCTCATTTCCATCACCATCACTGGGAAGGAACACGCCACTGTCTGCTTGTCGCGACCAAGCGCGTCTCTGCTTGGTGACGTGAATGGTGTCGCGGCTGTCGCCTCCAAAGGTCGAGTCAGACGAGGTAGGGTGCTGCTGGAACCAAGAACCGACGTAGCGCTTCTTGCGTCTGCCCTCTACATAATTGTCCAAGGCCGGATCATCATCGCTGGAGAAGATGGCCGGGTCACTTGAATTGTTAAAGGCGGGAGATGGCGCGTGCTTGGATGTGGAATTGCGGACGCGTTTGCGAGGGTTGTTGGAGAAGCTCTGAGAGTGCTCATCCCAGGAGACACCGGGAAGACGAGGCAAAGACAGCTCTTCAGACGCCATTGTAACTGAAAAATAAAAATATGTAGATGACTCGGTTAAAGAGGTCACACAATAAAGACAAAGAATAAATACTCGAATACGCACAAGAGGGGAAAATTGAAGCGGTTGGGCTGGGCTGGGTTCTTGTTCGACGTGAACAGGGAGCGCGACGCCGAGTGACGACGAATTGCCAGGGTTCATGCCCCACTTACGCACCGAGCTGCACGTTTGCCGGCGTGCACGTACCACCTCCCCTGGAACTGGTTTTCAGGGTCCGAATTTCGGGCCTCCGCGGGAAGGGGGCACACCAGGGACGGGAAGGGGAGGCTACGGATTGATAAGATGATCAGATAACGGCGATTTCAATTGATGGTTGCAAGGGTGCATTCTTGGCCTCATTTGACGGTAACGCGTCGGTGATGATGAGAAATGACCCCTCATTGACCGGCACGTGCCCCTCTACGCAAAAACCGGGGTTGACGCGTTGAACCGCTACACGGTCAAAGCTCGTGTAACACCGTTGAGATGTATCGAGATGACACCGGAGAATTGTACTTAAGCTGAGAGCGGAACAATGGTAGTTTGCTTTGCGAGGTGAAGCACGTCAGAGTAGCACCTGCCCAGGCATTGAGTTAGCAGTGTGTGCTCAATACTTGCGATGATAATGGATCCTAATGCCTACCTAAGGCTTGCCGAGTCAGAGATAAACAGAAATCAGGTAGAAACTTGTTCTTCTGCCCGCCACCGCAAGCTCTCGCTCTGAAATACAACCACACTAGAATCTTGCGCTGGCTTCGAGAACGCCATCACCTTCCTAATCATCTCGTCTGTGGCAGTGTTGGCGAGCACGCTACATACTTCTCTTTCAACACTTCTCACTATCATCGTTCGGCTGTCACCTTTTCAGATTCAACTGCACAGTTCATCCGATTTAATTCCGCTGTGGTGTCTTCAAATTTTCCATCTCTTCGCGTTGAGGTGCGCCTTCCTTCTCTCGCGATTACCAAGAACCACCGCTGAGCCCTCAGCTCCCCAGTCAATCTCTTTGCGACCTTTCTTTCCAACCGACATTTCCTACTTCATTCTTTCAGCTCTTCTCTTCTCTTCGAATGTAAACATAGCTCTCTCGAATTATCCCCAACTCTTTCCCTGTCATACCGACTGGCGATCCATGATGGGCATCCAGATGGTCGAGTTCGATATCCTCGATTCAGATGGAGAGTATGCAGCATTGCCGATTATCTACAGTTACCACAGAGACTGACGAGCAATAGAAAAATGGATGTCTTGCCGGTGACGCGAGTCACCAAGACACGAGGCAGTGCTCTCTTCGTGACCAGCCCCGCGGTTAGGTTGCTGATATTGCACTTTCTGCACAATGAGCACCTAGCTAACCCTTTCTCCAACCCCAAGACTTGTGTCAAAGCCCTGACTATGTTGATACTCAAGTGGACAGGCGCCAGGGTGGGTGACATTGCTGCGCCTGAAGGGTCTGAACAAGCATGCCTGCGCTAGGAGCACGTGTTCGTTCATAAGAGTCCCGCCCGCACTGATCGATGGCCTTCAGTACGCATCACAATTGCGTATCGCAATGGGCAGAGGTATGCTTCTCATTCTTCTTGCGAACATAATATTGGCTAAACTCATGCCTGGCTTTAGGCGCGATGCTCAAGGGGAGGCAACCCACGTCTTCACCAAGCTGTCGGACGATGATGACGACCCTTATCTTTCCACTGCTGGATACCTTCTCAACTGGGCTGTTCATACCGGAGCAGTTGAGGCAAGTTCAGTGGCTGAACTCCGGAGGACCATTTCGGCACCTTCTTTCTCCCACATCGAGTGGACTCATCCCAACCGACCCGTCCTGTGCGCGAGCGACCAAGATGGCGAACTTCAATACGACTCCCCCGCTCATGCTCATCACATCGAGAGCTATGTTAGGGCAATCACTAGAAGCGTTCCAGCGCTGCACGACATGAAATGCAGCGCTCTTCGTTGGGGCTCGATCTACGAGACATGGGAAATGGGACGTGTTGATGCTGCGTTGGCCATGTTGGATGAATGTCGAGAAGTGGACAGCTCGGCATCATAGGTTATGCGAGTATTGAATCTACTTCGTGTGGTCTGCTAGCTGGCTTCCATGCTCCTCGTATTCTCAGTCCGGGTACTTGGTATGGATATTTCATCTGCTAGACAATATATCTAGTATATTTTGATCATCTGAGATTACGACTGGAATGTCCTCATTATTTTCGACAAATTCATCAGACCACAGTGTTATCCGTTCGATGTCTTGATGGCTGGGCATGTTACCCCTTCGCGTACTTGATCAGGGCACGCGTCCTCTATCGAACTGGTTTTGGGTCGTTCTCTCCTCATGGTTCCTTCGCGGCAGGCCATATGGATCAGAGTAAATATCATAGATGCCAGGGGTTAGTACCTTATTGAGGAACCCAATGCATCATACCAACTTATAGCTCTTTTCACCTCGTGAAGTCGCTCCTTGCGCCTCTAGAATAGTATGGTACTAGATCATCGCATGTGGGCTGTAATACGTTGACGTGAATTCGTATTATGGAGGCATCTTGCGAGTCAGCACAAGTGCCTTATAACAAATGGCTAGAGATGGTTCAGTAACGGACATGGACATCGAGCAGGGACCGTACTTGAATTCTACAACCACGGCGAGGTTGATGGGAATGATTTATTATTCAGTTCTTAATCCCAATCATCGTCGTCGCTGTCGACATTTCTTGATTTCCCAGCAGTTCCCGTCTTGATGGTCTTCCCTGCCAGGCGCTCCTCCTCGGCGTCCTCAGCGGCTTGCCTCCTCTTGATTACACGCATATCCGAGTCAGGAACAGCGCCAACCTCTACCAGCAGGTTGTCAATCTTTTGCATATTGGTCCGCACGCCGCCAATAGTCATCAAAGTCACAATCTGCTTGACAATGTCGCCGTTCTTGTACACCAGGATGGTCGGACAGTTTCTATCGGGATAGTTCTCGATGGCTTGGCTCGCTCGGATCTCGCAGAACTTGATCTCGCCGTACTCCTTGGCGGCCTGCCTCCACAACTCGGTCAAGACCCTGGACTCGACGTTGGTGCCCATGGAGGATGTGAGGTTGACAAACACCGGGCCATTCTTGGAGGCGTCTGTGACCTCGCGCTGGTACTCGGGCTTGGAGATGGGGTATACGCTTCCGTGGAGGGCCTTTTTCTGGAGATTGCTCAGCTCGGCCATGCGCTTCTGCCGGTACATCTCGAGAAACGCCTCGTCTTCCTCATCCTCGAGCTCGTCCAACTCGTCCAGGTCCTTTCCCTCCAATCGGTTCTCATGTGCTAATCTTCGACCTTCGAGAATGGCCTCCTCGATCATGGGAGTCGGGCTCGGCGGCTTCTCAGGAATGACACCATGTTTCCGAAGGATATCGTTCCTATGGCGGGGTCAGAGCTGGGCCATGGAGGGGTAGCAATTGCATACCATTCTGTGTCGGCATTGGGGTCGTCGATGGGCACAGCAATGCGCTGTTCTGAAGGAGCGGCCATGATGAATGCAATGTAAATGAGAGTGACCCAATATCAAGGCAAGGCTCCAACAACAATTTGTAGTGATCGAAAATGGCAGCCTACTAGACTTGACGAGGCTCAGTCACGGCCTTACGTACTGCGTCAGGCAGCTTAACGGCAGCACGCATAACTGGCCGCCGTGCACAAACCCCACTAAAACATTGCGTGCATAAAGCTCCTCCATCGGCGCTATGTTGCACCGACAAGTCTTGGCTCAGGCGGTGGACAGGCGGTGGGCTGGGGATAATTTTCGTCACGTGGCTTGGGCACGAAAACCCTAGCACACTAAGCCGCTTTCGTCGAAAAGTTCCGCCAGAGGCAAAGGAGAGCCCGTCCCCTCAGAGCCACCGAACTTTTCCTCGCTTACCTCCTCCCACCCACTCTTGCGAGCCTCAAATCTGCTCCCGGATTTCGTCAAGCTTTCCCACTCTCGCAAGAAAACCGACAAGAATTTCTCGAGAAAATCAGCCAAGATGGTAAGCGACTGCTTCTTCCTGATGTTTTACCCACGATGAACCGACCTACGAGCGATGGACGATGGACACGTGTGTGTGTGTGAGGAAGGGGGGGAAATTGGACAAGAGGATGCAGCCGGCCGCCGTGGGCAAAAGTGTCAAAATGATGGAACTCGGGACCGACTACGACGACGATGCAACCGACAATCGGGCGGGACAAACACGATGATGGAACAATTTGGCTGACTCTCCGCCTCCCAGGTTCTCGCCGTTGATCTTCTGAACCCTTCCGCGGCCAGCGAGGCCAAGAAGCACAAGCTCAAGGTACGATAAGCAACAAGAAAAATTTCACATATTTCGACAATCGACCTAACATTTCTCGCCAGACCCTCGTCCCCGCCCCTCGATCCTTCTTCATGGACGTCAAGTGCCCCGGCTGCTTCACCATCACCACCGTCTTCTCTCACGCCCAGACCGTCGTCATCTGCCAGGGATGCACCACCGTCCTCTGCCAGCCCACCGGCGGTAAGGCTCGGTTGACCGAGGGCTGCTCTTTCCGACGGAAGTAGACTGCTTCGCGGCGGTTTATCTCCTTGGGTACTCATGACTCTTACGGTTCATCGAATGGTGGTCATCTCGGATCTGCAAATCAACAACCTCGACATGGACGGATAGAACAACCGACGTTGCGAACACTACCAAAACCTCTTTGCAGATAGAAGATGGGGCACCCAGAATAGGGGCGTTTGGGGTCTCCGGATATCTTGCATGGCACATCATTCTTCTTTTGTTTTTCCGTTGCGCGCCTTGTACCAAAGAGTCTTCTCGAGGCAGGAAGGAAAAAAAAGCACTGCATGGGTGGAAAGCTGGAGAAGGCCTTCACGAGCGCCTGGACCGGTAACGTCTGGCGCGAGGACGTGGAACCGCTGCTTGATGATCGCTTCATACCCGGGTGCAGTGGGTAGCGGAGGATGGTCACTGTGCTTTTGCGAAAATTCACAATGGTTTCCACATTGCTGTCGTACTGATGGTGACTGTCATTGAGTGCTGTAGTGAGAGATGACCTGTTGTGAATGGCCGCCTGCCGCCCTGTCCCAGCTCTGCTGCCTGGACCTAGGCTTCCAGGAGTCATCACGACTCATCAGTAGAGCTCACCCATTCCTCCTCCAAGCTGTCAACGATTGACTCGATGATGATTGGTGACTGGCAGCGTCATGGATAAGGCGTCGACCTACCCCTCAATGCTAGTCGCCGGATGACTCGACTCGGGGAATGTGATCCGGTGGGATAGAGCCTCAGGCAGCCCATCCGGATCGTCTGGAACTAAACTACCCCGCGGAATGGCATGATAGCGTGACATGCAGACACGGACCTGAAGATTGTGGATGATTAGCTGGATGGTTGACTGTGATTGGGCAATGAGTTGACTGCTGTAGCTGCCCGCTTCACTGCTGAGTTGTCACATTATGCAACACAAACAGGCATTGTTTCCAACTTTCCTTGGACCCTTTATAGATTTGATCCTTTGTTGCGGCATTGTATGTCACTAGTTTAATTAATTGGCTCTTGTCAATGACTGGCCTTCATCAGCTTGTGTAAGAAGCTCACGTGCCCCAGTCCACCGCTCCTCACACTCGCTTTGGGGCAATGGAAGGGACGTAGGCAGGTGAAACATGCTTCTTTCAATGTATGTTTGTGAAAAAAAAAAATTATCAAAGAAATCATCTAAGTATTCAACAAATGCCTAGGCAAGCACTTATCTCGCAAACACTATGGTTGTCGATGTTCTGCAGCTGAATGCTAGAACAACCCCGAATCTTCCCCCAACGCCTTGGCGAGGCAAACTCGGGGAAAACCCAGTCATAGCCAAGCAAATCACACGAGACATTGTCGATCCTGAGCAAAGCCTGCAGCATGGCTCCTTGCCACTGCCTTGGTCCTCTCGCCGATCAGATAATGCAGCTTATATCACATGACTCTTACAACAGCCAATGGCCAACCCTGCAATTACTTCACTTTACGCGAAAAAGACACGAACAGGTCGCGCAGAACACGGGTCCTTGGCTCCACTTCTTTTCAGCGCAAGGTGAAGAAACTCTGGCTTGGTCAGTGGCTCACGGAAAAGGTTGTCGCCTCTATTTTAGCTTTCCGGGGCAGTGGCCTCCTCCTCTCCCTTTCCCTTGTTCTTCACCCTGGCAACCATCTCTTTTGGACCTCGTTTAATCAAGAACCCCTCCTTCTTTTATCCATCACGGACCCTTGCTTTTTCATCGACTGCGACGTCATTGCCATCTGAGAGAAGACTACCTGTCTCTCTTCTATTCAAGACACACTCTCCACTCTTCCATCTTTTATACTTTCTTGATCTGGGCTTTGCCGTTCTGTTGTTGACGCCTTGTCGAGCCTTACCCTCTTGTGCAACAACAATCGAGATATTACGACGAATTTTGCGACGTCATCACATCTCGGCGCATTCATCTTTCATCACCAATTGATCCCCATTGAGTCGCTCTCCATCTTGTACATCTCTCACAATGTCGACTCCTCGGGTGAAGCGTCAGTTCGCTGGCACCCCTGATCTCTCCCAGCGCCAAATCACTTCCTTCTTCAACCCCCGATCTCCCAACGAGCCCCAACCTAGTCCCGAACAGGCTTGCCAGCCTGTACTCCCTTCTACCGTCCAGGCGAACCTTCTCAGTGTCGGAATGCGCGTTCGCAAGTCTGTCCCTGAGGGATACAAGACCACCGGGACGAGCGCCTTCAAGTTGTGGACGGACAATGCGCCAGTTCCCACATCTATCCCCCACCGGGCTGCCAACAAGGCCACCTCCCGAGAGTTGCTGCCTTTCTGCGGGATCAACAAGGTCGGCGGTCTTGATACTCAGCCCGAGTTTGAGCAAGAGGACGACGTCCCAGACGCCGATGCTATTCCCGAGCTTTCGATGTCTCAAGAGAGTACCGAGAGCGTCGACTCAAACGAGACATATCGCAAGCGATTCTTCGAGGAGGATGACGAAACCAATATCAGCTCCCATGCCCAAACCATGGCTGGCGAGGGTGACTCTCGAGTCTATGCTATTCCTGTCTCGCAAGCCCAAAAGGCAACCAGACTTGGAACCGGTGGTCAGGGCCGCACAGCTACTGGTTCTGACTTTGAAGATGCCGATTTCCTTGTTTATGGAGGCGAGTCAATGGATCAAGCCAACTAGCTTGACCCAGGTCGTTCCCCTGTCAAGACTTACATGTCACATGTGTTATGTTGATCGATGAATTTGGTGTTAGGCGTTGTCGGATATACATTGGTGCTCCAGAGCTGGTTGTTTTTTTAGGTATGGATGTCAAGGATAAGATGAATTAGGACTGGCTGTATGTTACACGGTATTAAGACATTTGGTCGAGCGTGACCTACAAGTACTTCCCTTCCACCGCACTTACATGCCCACAAACGGCTCTCGAAACTCGAGCAAGTCCCTCTGCCCGTAAAACTCACCGGCGACTGTCAGGATCATGTTGAGCGTGGCGCGCAGGTTGGCCCGCGAGCGTTGCTTTGCTGCCTCCTTCTCAGCTTCAGCCTCGGCGTCGGGATCGTCTGAAGCTGTGCCGTTGTCCAGCCGAGCGAGCAGTCGAGCCTTGGCTTCCTCAAGGTCTTCCTTGAGTTGAGGGACGACTTCGCCATCCTCAGCTTCCGATTCGGATGCCATGTCCATAGCCACATCGTCTTCTTCGTCGTCTATCTCACCTTCCTCTGCGTCGGGTTTAGACGCAGGGCTCGTAGGTTGAGGTGCTGGCGTATCAGCCTTGGATAGCTGACCTTTGTCTGGTTCAGCTTCAGGGGGTGTTGTGTCATCTTCGTCCTGGCTAGGACTGACGGCACCCTCCACCTCCAACTCCTCTGCATCCACCATGACGTCTTCGTCGCTGCTGCTCCTATCAACAGCCTCATGGGCGCCCAAGCCACCCTCAGCCAGCTCCTCCCTCAGCGCCGCCATCTCGGCCAAACTCCTCCCCAGCAGCACCGCCCGTCGACCCAGGTCACGCACCCAGCCAATCTCTGCGTAATTAAGCTCTCCCTTGTCCGGCAGTCGCGCAAGAAGCGCCCACAGCCAACGGCTCGTTCGCTCGGGCAGGGTGTAACCGCGGCGTAGAAACTTGCCGCCAAGTAGGACGCGAAGGATGCGGAGGATGGTGTCTTTGGACATGAGGGCGAGTTGGAGTGGGTGCGGGTCGGTGGTGCGAAGCAGACGGGACCATACGGCTATCGGTGATGATTGATGACCGAAAGGCGCGGCGGTGGTAGCTTGCGATGGGGAGAGTCGAGAGAGGGCGTTGGAAGGAGGTTTGGTATGGAGGACCGATCGGAGGTGGAGGTATTGGTCCATGAGGGACGCAAAGTAGGCTTCGTGTATGGCTCTCTCTTCATCGAAGTCGTCGTCTTCGTATTCTGGAGCTTCGCCCTCTTCGTAGTCATCTTCCTCGGCCCATTCTGGGAGTCCGACATACGCGCCGTCCTCATAATAACCTCTGGAGTCCCCGATGCCAGTCTCGTAAATACTTCGATCGGTAGGCCCCTCGTCGTCTTGGTCTGCATCATCATCTCTCTCGAAGTCGGCGGGTAGCTGCGGTCCTATTTGGACTTTGGGGGCAACGAGTAGATGGGGGATCCCGTTGGCTTCTTGTCTGTTGTACTCACCATATCAGTATCCGTGCTCTATAGGTCGGCCGTCTTCAGTAAAGAATCACGAGGAGTACTAAAGGGGTCTCCATACCTTACAGAGTTGAGATAGGCCATGGCTTCAGAGTCATCCTCAAAATCAGATTCTTCACCCGCGGGAACCGTCGTCGCGTTGCCGCCGCCCGAAAAGACATATTTCTGACCCCATGTTGGATCAATGTTGGAGTGCTGATGCTGTCGCGCCTTGCCGCCTTGTTTCTTTGGGCGCTTGTTCTCTCTCTTTGGTGTATCGCCGTCATCAGCTTCCTGAAACTCCCTTTTCGTCGCCATTTCCGCAAGTTTGCGTGTTGACGGGTTTGTTTTGTCGAGCTCAAGAGCTAAGGTGGAGTGAAGATGGAAAGGACCCTGAGATGATGCCTGGTGCTTATCGATAAGCCCTCATGCCGCTTTTTCGGCCGACCAACCAGTCACCTTTAGAGCTTCAACACCAATTCTCGACTTACACCTTGACGCTCTGGTCTTGGGGCTTGTTGATGGTGATACATCGACAATGAGCGCGGCTGTTGTGCGCCGCTTGGCCTTGAATTCGCCGCGCCACCCTGTTATATCCCGTCGAGCCGTTGTTCGCGCGCAATCGGCACAATGGCGCTCTCATAGTACCTACAACCACTTTGTGGGCAGCAGTATGTCAAGTCGAAGCTACGCAATTAGACTTGCCTAACAATCCTAGGTGAATCTGTTACCACAGACTCTTCTATTCCACTACGGAAAGATGCGAAACCCTTCAGACTCGCCGTCAAGGACAACATCGCAACCGCCGACTTCCCCACACAATGCGCCTCTCAGATTCTCTCCTCCCACCCCTCGCCATTCGAGGCCACTGTTGTCCGGCAATTGCGTCAACGGGGTGCTTCTATAGTTGGAAAGACAAACATGGACGAGTTTGGCATGGGATCACACTCAACGAACTCGATACACGGCGCTGTGAGGAATCCCTTGGCAGAGGACGATGATGTTTCAGCTGGTGGTAGTTCTGGTGGAAGCGCCGTTGCTGTTCGGGTTGGAGACGCCGATGTTGCGTTGGGAACAGACACGGGAGGCTCAATTCGACTACCGGCGGCTTATACGGGAACCGTTGGCTACAAGCCCAGCTACGGCATGATCTCCCGGTTTGGTGTCGTTCCATACGCCAATTCTTTGGATACAGTTGGCTTCTTGGCCAGCGAAGTCAAGCCCATCCATGATCTCGTCTTCAAGACTGGTTTATATCAAGAGCATGACTCGAGTGACCCGACATCACTCCCTGTTGCTTCCAGGAAACGTTGCGCTGAGACGACACCCTCTACCCTCCCCGACCTGTCCACGTTAAACATTGGCATTCCTCTTGAGTACAACATCGAGGAACTTGATCCCTCCATCCGAGATGCTTGGGTGGCTGCCGCCTCTGCTCTCGAAGCACGGGGTGCGACTCTGGTTCCCATCTCGCTCCCCTCTACGACAGAGGCCCTCTGCGCGTACTACGTCCTTGCCCCGGCTGAGGCTTCCTCTAACCTCGCAAAATACGACGGTGTCCGCTACGGAAAGCGTGGCGAGGGTAGTGACGCTGTTGGCGAGACTCTATACTCTGACACTCGCGGTGCCGGTTTCGGCGACGAGGTCAAGAGGCGAATCCTACTCGGCACATATAGCCTCAGCTCCGAAGCTATGGACAACTACTTTATCCAGGCGCAAAAGGTTCGACGTATGGTCCAGCAGGACTTTGACCGCGTGTTCCGGCTAGACAACCCGCTGTATGAACCCGCGCAGTTCGATCTCAGCGACATGGCTGAGGCCACCGGCATGGAGGACAAGCGAGGTCCTCTGCAAGTGGACTTTATACTTTGTCCTACGGCGCCGACGTTTCCTCCCCGGCTGGACGAGATCAAGAAGCAGAGCAGCGTGGATGTGTACATGAATGATGTCTTTACGGTGCCTGCCAGTCTCGCGGGCTTGCCGGCTGTGAGCGTCCCCGCCAAGGTTGAGGGGAGTCGATTCCCGGCTGGATTGCAAGTGATTGGGCAATATTGGGATGATCAGAGGGTGCTGCTGCTGGCGGAGAAGTTGAAGGAGGCTGTAGCATGAATGTGTATAAATGAAAAGCGATGACTGAATGATCTTAGTGTATAGTAGTCTAGATGGCTTAGAAGTAGGAACTTGGTTATTGAGATACTGATCACATAGTTCGTGACACTGCTAGAGGATGTTAGAGGAGCATTCACTTCACCCATGGCTCATAGTCTCAGGTCTCGAGGGAAGGAAGCGATGAAAAGGGGTCCAATACTTGAGCCAATCCCCTTATGACCCTGCCAATGGCCCTTGCCCGCCTTGCTACAATGCCAACGAGTTGAAGGTGGACATATATTTGCAACGCTTGACTTAGGTCATCTCTAAGAGAAAGCCAAAGGGTAAAGCAACTGGGTTTTATCATCAAGACATTTAGCTACGAGCTTGGCCCTAGCCTATTGTCATGGCGATACTGATTACAATAAAGATACAGGGATCTTGAATATCAAAGCCAAAGTAGGTGGTCTTTGCGACCATAAGTGGTATTCGTTGTAGATGTTGCCAAGATGATTTGGCCGTCATGGAGGTTGTAGACTTTCAACCATCCACTTGAAGCAATCTGGATTGCTAAATCGCACATTGACGTACCCGTTCCTTCGAAGGCGGAGTGTCTCCACGCTCATGAATTCGTATAGCTCGTCATCGCAACGAGGGGCGTCGATGTGAGGACACTCGACGTCAGGGTGACCTAGTTTGGGGATGGTCCAAATGCAGCTGAGAGCGAGACTGCAAGTGTTCTCGGCGCGGCGTTTCGTGTTTTGGGATGCCGACGTGGCATCTCGCATTGGTGCTGCTGATCCAAGTCGGGCCCACGTATTGGTGTTCTTTGCGTCTCCAGGACTGCTCAGGGTGAACGGCTCCTGCTCCGGCTACTGCTTCGACTCCGACTTTGACTCCTCGGCCTCTCATCACGATCAACATCCATATCATCCCTATCCGAAAGCTCTCCAGACTCTTCCCTCGTTCCATTCTCATCCTCCGGTTCATCCTCCTCCAGCAGATCCTCGAGATCACCAAGAGGACTGACCCTCGGCTCCAGAATCTCCAAGTCCTCCAACGTCTCCCGCTTCGGCATCTTCCATAAGCTCGTACCGCAAACGCGATCCTTGACCAGCAGGTCATCCACAAACTCATCCATGTACGTCAACGCCACGCCCGCCCTGCCCCTCCTCCTCAACTTGCGCCTATCCTCGAGAAACGGCTCCAGCATCTCGTACACGTCCTTTGCCTGTCGCGTGAGCCGAAAGTAGAAGCACGCCAGCGCGCGCAGGTACTTGAACTCGTCGCCGCCGTAGTGCAGGTACTCGTGCAGCACGGCGTCGCTGGGGGCGAGCTCGAGGAGCTTGAAGGCGAGGCACAGGAAGGGGCTAGGCTTTTGCGTGACGCCGTAGGTTCCGCCGATGAATGACACGTGCTCGACGACGCGGTCGACAATGTCGGCCTCGTTGAGCGCGAAGCACTGCTCCTTGTAAAAGTACGAGTCGACGATGCGATCCTTGACGGCCTTTTCCATGATTGTCGCGGGGTTGAGGCCGTTGGGCGCCATTGTCGCGTTGGAACCGCGCTCATCGAGGAAGCGCCGCGCATCGGCTTGCACGGTATCTTTGTTTTTGCTCATGATGGGTGTCGTGTTAATCGGAGTGTAACGTTGGTGATCGCTGGGTTGGAGCTGGTGTTGGAAAAGTTGATGGAACCTTGAAGCTCGGGACCGATAAGAGCCTTATCGGTCGGTTGCCGTGTCAACAGAGTCAACACTGCATGAGCATGACGACCAAGCTTGGAGGCGCAAGGTTTAATCGGTTACATGACCATTCAATATTGTGTCTCCTATTGTGCGTCTTCTTTTCCTCTATATATCTATCTATCAGGATGGCCAGATTGCTCCTCACGTCGTCCCAGGTCCAGATTATCGCATCCTGCATAGTCGGTAAGTCGCATTCCAGCTTCCGCATTCCACACAGTTACTGACGAGACATTCATCAGTGGTTCTCTGTACGTCAGCTTTGTTCATCAGCGGCTATGTCATTCAACAGCGAACACTGCGCGAGCTCCGCGTAGCCATCAAACCTCGCAATACCCGTCCGTCCCCTAAAGTCTATCTCCCCGAGAAGTTCCGCACAAGGACCAAGGAGCTCGAGGACGGAAGCGTCGTCGACATCGACACCGAAGCGGATATCGAAGTCAGGCGGCAACGACTCCTAATCGAGGTCAAGGAGACGCTGCCCGGGGCCAAGTTGGAAAGCGCCGAGGGCAACGCTGCGTTGGAGAGGAACATTGAGCTCGTGAAGCAGCTCCAGTCCAAGGTTGTGGAGAAGATGTCGACTCCCGAGGGCCATGTCGAAGCTCCCGTCAAGAACCACAAGCCCGTGAGCAGGGCGCAGAGGAGGAAGATGATCAAGAACGAGCTCCAGAAGCTGGCTCAAGGGGATGAGCCAGCGTACTACCAGCGCAGGATGTGGTAGACATAGCAAGCGGTCGATATCTCTATGCGTGAATGTGGCCAACGACTATACCGAGTATACGCACTTTGACGTTGGATATGTTTCAGTTTGGCGTTTGTTGCTTCTTGGGATAAGGGGTTATGCCTAACACTCCCCTTTCTCCTCCCCCGTCCAGGTTCAAGATTGAAAGAATAACGAGCAAAGGCGTCCTGCGAGTTGGATATATATAGTAAACAAATATTGCAGTCTTTCAGAAACCTCAACCTTACGTTTCTATTTCTACAACTTGCTTATTGTCCAACTCTCCAGCGCAAAGCCTGTGTAGTGAATGGCTCTCTCAACTTCACTCAATCGGATAGCTTATAGTTCCTGATGGTTACTAATCGCACGTTTATCTATAGCTTCCACTACTATATCAAGTATGTTGTGGGATAGCTACTCGGGGTGCCATATTAACGATCAATCTCGCATCACTTGTTACAGGAACCCGTGGGTAAGGCAGCTCACTGCGATTGCAACGCTAAAATGGAAGTGGTAATGATGCTCAACTAGGCAAATGGATACCAGTTATTAGGTTATCTAAGAGACGATGCACATTGATTCTCTATTTACTATAAGTGTAAGCCGCTCAAATTGTCGGTCGTCTACAGCAGGGGCGAGGTATCATTATCTCCCAAGCAAAGCAATCAAGGAGGTTCAGCATTTACCGTCATTATGGATGAAAAGCAGATATCCCATGTCTGTAAGTTGCAAAATACCTAACACTGCCTTCCAAACGGCCTGGACATGAGCAATTTGGATGGGGGGGAGAAACAGCAAGTAGCTGACTTTACTGACACGATGCAGGCGATCCTGTTTGGGACAGGGGACCCGAAGAACGCAGCCATTGTCAATACCGACACTTTAACACAAATCTAAATCGTCATCAGGGCTCATTCAGAGCCAAACTTGACGTCCTTTCCTAGTGCCAGGGTACCTGCGCAGGAGTGTCTCCTTTACGACCGTGTCAAGATACACATCCTCTATGCGTAACGGAGGACAAGAAGAGTAAACAAGGACAGTGAGATCCTGAAATGGATACTGGAGTCGCTGCAGTCAGACTTTAAAGTGTCTATAGACAGCACTCAAACTTCCTAAACAGACCAAGGACTTCTATCTAACTCTAGCCCATGCCAAAATGAATCCGCCAAGGGGCCAACACTATCCCCTATAACCATTCAAGCTATTGCTCGACCATGCACTACCTTGAACGGTACGACTATTTGTTAGCCTCATCTTCTGAGTGAATACCTTCTGGGGTACTGGTTTAGGGCGAAGACGCCAGTGCAGAAGCCGAGTGAGCTGGCCATATTTTCGCGAACCACAGCAGCGGAGGGGTTTTCTTCCAGTCATGGGGCACATTGCGGACTAAATCAAAAGGCCAGGGCGGCATTGATTGTTATACTTTGAAAGTTGGGCTGTCAGCACGTGTTGGGAAAGGAGGGCATCACGTTGACATGCAGTCTACCTCCCGGGGCTCGCCGTCGAAGGCAAACTCACAAGTATCTGAGGTGACCTTTCTAGCGCCGCTCTAATCACTCGGGGCTATGATATCCTGCTTTGATAAAAGTCATCTGGTTAACTACATGGTGCATGATACATGTGTCGGGGCGTGTGACTGTACAGTACCAGTGGTATTAGTGGCCTCTTCTTGAAGTCTCATAATTGTTCAAGACTTCAGATAGGAACTTCACGAGCAAGAGTAGAACAAGATTGATATATTCCACAAGTGTAATAGCATTGCAGAGAATAGCTTATTGTTACCCCAGACACCCTCCAAGTCTGTGATAAAGACTTGGCTTGTGATCCAGAGCATTCAAGCCCGGCCTCAAGAACAATCAAGCTACATTACGCGTCTACTTCCAGTATATTTTAACAGGGATGACGATTGATAACAAAGTTACAGTTCAACATGCGGATTATCTACTGGATAGCTCATGGTCATGCCATTCCGCACATTGGGTCAAGTTAGCTCTCTTGGCATTAATTAGATGAATGCCATCTCCTGAGAGGCGCAGTACGACTACGTAGTTCAAGTCTCCCATCAAGACCTGGCTTGCCCTCTAATCCATGAGAGAAGACTCTTGGCGTGTCCCTGATCCAAGTTGGGCATCCCCTAATGGCGCCAACCAGCCCATCGCAATAGGCGAGAACACCACTAACAAGCGCGGGGCCCAATAGCCGCCCAAGCTTCAGCGACATTCACAGGATATCAGTTATCAAGTTGAAATGAAAGACATCATAGTGGGCAGGCCAGGAGAGCTCGGACTCGACGCCGTGCGTTGAACCAACGAGATACGGGTGTTTCGGACTTGCGGCTCTGCATATTTCAACGTCATAGTCTTGAGAGATGAAAATTCAGGTTTTTTTCTGAAAAGACCGGATGATGCGGGATCCGAGGATATTTGACAACATCACGAGAATGTCAAGAGGCCACGACAGCGGGCAGCTGCCGAAGGCCCCGAAAGGTAAACATTAAACAGCTGGCAGTGCAGTGCATCGCATATCTTGAAGATCCTTGGCTACGCCTGCAGAACCATGACGAAGCTTGGCCAGGACAAGGGCGCGTAGCAATGCAGATGATGCAGCTATCGTCGTCAATGTAGATACTTGTAGATACTCTCAAATGTATCCTTTCATCATCGCTCATGCTAGTGTGAAACATGACCATCCGGAAGCTGACGTCGTTCCGGGATCTACGATGGCCGCATTTTCCTTGCCAAGATTCGCCAGAAACAAAACCGCCAGATAATCATTAGAATGGCTCAATTCGATGTTGATGAAACAGCCACTTTTTCGTTGGTTTGGTGCAGATCATAAACAATTGAACCTGGCTCGGGGAACCCTGGTCCTCCCACGTTTGCCACATTCCAAAAGGGTCAAAGGCATCATTCCTTCGTTTTTCGCCTCCCCCTGATCAAGATGAAAGAGGGCTGAGCAGCGGCAACGTGGACTTTGGTCAGGGGGGAGGGCGGAAAAATGAAAGACTGGAATTGACTGTCAGGGCTTGTCAAGTGCCGACCTCAATATTGCGTGGCCCGCGGGCGCTGCTGTGAGGGCATTCACACAAAGTTAGGTTTTTACGAAAAAGTCCGGGCTCAGCAGCGACGGGCGGATAATTTCGCCGCATGAAATATAGTGCTCGGTACTCCGAAATGTCCTTCAAATGCCGAGCGACGTTACAACGTTGAAAGTTTCCTTCCCACTATGAGGCCGCAGCCTGAGCCCTGAGATTCGGGTTCGGTTGTTCAGGCAGAAAGTGACTCAACAAAAGATGGAGATTACAATCCTTCTTGGCGTAATTTTTTCCTTCTTCTAGAAACCCATCATTACGTCCGTGGAGAAATCAACAAAACCCCAATTGACCAGGGACCGTTGAGAAAAAAAAAGGGCTGATGATGATGACGATGATACGGTCCCCGGGGCCACCACCAGGTCCGGGCTTCTCGCTTCGGAGAGGCCGTCGCCCGTAGCCGGGCATCAACAAGCGAATTCGAAACCGAAGATGGGGGGAATTAGACGAGAACTGGGCATATGATGGCTGGGGTTGTGTTAGGCTGCAGCAGCCTTTTCTCCAGTTTAATTTGATTCCCTTGTTGTTGTCGTTGTTGAGTGAGACGAGGGAATGAGGCTGAATCTTTGACGTGTCAAACATGGATCAATGTTGTTGGACCCTTGTTTTGAGAGATCAAGACACAAGTGAGGCTGGGGGAAAAAACAATTCACGATTGATTCAAGGCTGCAGAGTGGATGCGGCAAGAGATAGTATTGGTGCATTACAAAGATGCCTATGTAGATAGAGGATATGGAGTAAGATATTTGCCGCCAAAAAAAAAAGTGAGGTAGTAGAGGTAGTAAAGGTGTGAGGTCGGTTTGAAGCCGTGAATCCCATAACGCATACCAGCGTTTCCCAAGAATCCCAATTGACCAAAAAATGAAACCCGCTTTTTGTGCTTTCCCAAAAGGCTCATAGGCCATGTCATATAGAAACTCCAAGCTATGAAATCAAGATGATAGAAGACCAGGCCCAGTTTATGGGTAGTTGAGAGGATATATAAAAGAACCAGCCGTTAGGGGAAAAAGAACCCAAGAGATATCATTCTTCCCGTGATAGTCCACGCATTTAACGAAAGAGAAGAAGCAGAGTAGTAAAAAAGAGGTTGGGGTATCGAAGAAATCATAAGGCATGCTGGAAAAAAGAGAGAGATGTAAGGAAAAGAGTTGCTTTGCTTAGAAGCTTGCGCGGTCCGCCTCGCTCCGCTGCTGGTTCTCCAGGTCTTCTTGTCGAAAGACAATGCCACGACGTTTCCATCCTCCGCGACGGATAAAGTTGTCGACAGAGTCGAGGGAGCGCATGGGAGGACGCTTGGGAGCAGGGCCGGTTCGAGGGGCGTAGGTGGTGTTGAGAGAGATGGTCTTGAGGGCCGAGGCGCGGCGGGTAAGACGTCGCATCTCGAGAACTGAGGCGTCGTCGTCCTCATCTTCAGACTCCTCGGACTGGGTGATCTCGTCTGAGTCCTCAGAGTCAGAGTTGTCGAATTGGTCCAGGGTCTGGATGGTCGACTCGGACCACCGTGATCGGGGCATCGGCGGTCGCTTAGATAGTGTTGTAAAGAAGTAATCCTGAGGCTCATTGCACTGCTCATCGGCCACATCCATTGGGCTCACATGAGGAGGCAGGGCCATCTCGATAGGTTGAGCAGTCTCATGCTCAACGCACTGCTCCTCCTCGTCGTTGCCACCATAAAACACAGGCTCGGCTTCATCCATGCAGATAAAGGGCCTCTCGTACAGCCGAGGCGGGGCGTGGAAGGCGGGATGTGAAGCAAGAGGATCGATCTCGGGTCGGGTTGCGGTGATGGGTGTTTGCGTAGGCGTAGGTGTCGAGACGTCGGAGATGGTGGAGGATGAGGAGGAGAGGGAGCAGCCGGAAGAGAGAGAGGAGCCGGAGAAGGAGACCTTTCGGATATGGAGGTCGCGAGGGCGGCGAGACGACTTGCGTCGCTGGCCGAACCCGTGTAATACGTGCATGTTGATGTGTTGTGTGTGTGGTTGGTAATCGGGTTGTTGGTCGAGTCGATGTTAGTGATCGACGTATTAGAAGCGAGTCGTGGTGTTGGAGACGAGTCCAAGTGAGGGGATGGACTGTATTAATAAGACCAGACAGATTGGTAAGTAATGTTACAATGTCGATGCAATGGTCGTCATATAAACCAAGGCAGACGGGGTTGATGATTAGGGCCCGAGATAACCGGGGGGTGGGAGGCTCTCAACTCTATAAATAATGGCCGTCGTATTTCACAGCCCGGATGAGAGTGAGTGAGGATCAGCCGTAAAAGCTGACGGGCTACCAACGTCATCCACTGAACCGTCGCAGCCGAGGCGGGCACCACCCTTGTAGGGTACGTACCTCACACCGACAAGGCCCCCCTGTTCCTGGGCTTGCGCAGCGCAGATCCACCCTTGGACCTTGTCCCCCTCCATCTCCACAAGGAGCGGAGATGCCTGGTTCTGACTCTTCACAGTCATTCACCCGCAAATTCCCATGCTTCTCTCTCTCTCACTCACTCCAAGACAAGACCAGCATGTCCTGTCCCGCTGATCTGTACAGCAGCCCACCCCTGTCGTTTCCCTCCTCCCTGGCAAGTACCCTCGGGTACCTGTTTGAAAGCCGTACGTTTCTGCCTCTCTTTCGTCCGGACTGTTCTTGGAGCGTGCGTTGCGGCCTACTGCGACACCAAACTAGGTACGAAAACCACATTCGTGATCCGTCCAATATGCCACAAGCCTCTCCGTCGGAGGTACCTTTCCAACTGTAGACACCGCCCTTTCTCTCTCCCCCCTCCATCCGTCTTGTCTTGAAGTGTATGCCACCCCAAGACAAGCCTCTCGCCCGGTAGTACCAGGCCTAGGCCCATCGGCGGCGTACCTGGTGCCTTGTGCCTTGTTGCCCGTGCCTGGTGCCTCTCCAAAAAGCCCCTCGGGTGTACGCCACCGAGCAATTCCCGGGCCGGCCTCTCACACTCTTTCACCTTCACTCAGCAACCCCATTCAAAACCCCTGTTGGCCTGGTCAGGTCACGCAGCTCGAGTGCATCGAAGCTAGCACACTAGCGCAAAGAGGTGACTGACAGTGAGTGATTGATGAGAAAAGAAAAAAAGAGGCCACGAAAAAAAAGCAAATCCCGAAAAGGCCCGTGCCTTGTCAGGTCCAGAACTTCAGCCCGATTTGAAGCCTTGTTCCTGGAGGAGAGAGCAGGGCGAGGAAGAAACAAAGAAAGACGTAAGCTCGAGCTTGAGCGTGAGCCTGAAGCTATCGATGCAGGATTTATTGAAGCAGTGAAATTTGTTGGCTTGGCAGGTCATGTACAGATTCCACTTCACAAGACGTCAATCTTTGGTTTCGTGTGCGTGCATGCATTGTAGATCTGCAGAGCTGTTACTGCAGAAAGTGGTTCCGCGATACGATACGTGGTGACCTCTTCGACGTCACTTTTCAGCAGCTCGAGTAACAGATCAACCAAGCGAGTTGACGCTCTTGGCAATGATTATTGAAAGGGTGGATTTGGCCTCCGCTTCTCCGACCGGTTACCGTTCAAGCCTCCAACTTTGTGCTGAATAGCTCCGAGCAGCCCATCACCAACAGCCTGATGTGACATTCACCATTTGCGCGCCAGCCGAGAAACTCACTTTGAGCCTCTTTTCTTCCTTCAGCCGTGCAGCGATTTCTGTATCCCTCTCTCACCGCCGTCTCCCTTGCGTCTCAGGGCCGGCGCCCCTCGGCGGACGACACCAAAGTTGGTCGCCAAGACGCCTCGGGCGGTGCTAGCCTGGGACGATGGTGTGGGGGCGAGTCCGAAGGCGTAAAAAAGACGGTATATACGATTTGACATGCAAAGAGAGCTAACTGTTGGGTCAAGGAGAGACATTGTCTTGTCTTTACCTGCAGCACCTGGGACTATGCCCTACGCGGACACGGCACGGAGGTTAACGGTGGATGGTCTCGCATTTTGTCAATTCAGCTGGAGATTGGATATGATTGATGGTAGTAGACGCTACTGTGCGGCGCATGCATCACCCACATGAGAAATCTGGCTAATACGCATCTCACCTGCATGATTGGGGCCCTCCCCGGACAAACAAAGAAAGGGTCTCTGGCATTTGGAATTGAAAGAGGGCATCGGGGATGGCGTCTCTGCAGCCGATGCAAGCTGCGAGAAAGAGGGGAAGAGAAGCAATTTGATCAGTTACTCAGCAGCTGTCAAAGAGGAAAGGGTCTCAGGTGAATGCAAAAAGAGGTGACGGGGCCGCGGGTCGACAGCCAGCCTCACTGTCAAGTGGAGGAATGGTCCACAAAGAAGGCGATACAAAAAATTGTATACCGTGAAAAAGAAACATCACATTCGTGAATTCTGCGTGTTCGTTATCGGAACCCCCATAACTTATCATTCCACTTCAGGTGCAACACGCAGGACCGGACATGTATCTTGATGCGGTGCTAACGATGAAGATCCAGGGTCTTGTTCGATGGAGTCTTGGAAAATGAATGTTGCAGCCGAAGGGCGAATGACGATCACAGTGGAGAGCACAGCATCATTATCGTGCATGGCAAGGCAAGGCAAGGCTCCTCTCTCTTTCTTGGCGGCCTCGTGAACGGACTTGAACGGAGATTGGCTGAGCCTTTCTCGCCTCTCGGCATTGGGGATTTTCCTGTCTTCTCGGGTCCGAAGAGTTACGGACTGGACTGTTCATCGACAGAGTCCAATCTCCCTCCCTTCCTTGAAAGCAGCGAATATCCTCGTCATCAGCTTTCGGCTTTCATCTTGTACTTTGCAGTCGATAGTAATAATTAGTTCATGACCCTGTAATATTGGACTCCAGCTCGACGGGCGTGGCGTCTGCTGCTCGCCCTGACTGCCGGGACGACAGCTTGCTTGTCAGCCAGCCATGGAAGCGTCGCTGACCCCGACGCAGTGGAGAGCAACAAAGCCCGGGATATCGAGATCTCGGGGGGGGGCTGACGACGATGCACTGGGGAAAGATGGACTATTTGCTACTGGGTTTATTATGTTTTTTTCTTTTGTTGTCGTGTAATCTTTGTCAATTCTCATACGCAATCGGAGGGACCACAGATTCTCATCTCGCAGGAGGATCCAGACTTGATTTTTAGGCCTGGAAAAATGAAAAACTGCTGGGCGACGATGTTCAAAAAGCAAATGTCACCGGAGATTTAGGCATAAGCGTGCAGCCCAGCTGCGTGCAAGCACGGCAGACAAGATTAATTGGGAAGCAAATAATAAATTGTTTTTTCTTCATTTTCGATGCTGGCCTTTCAGTTCCAGCTCCTTGGATCATGCATGCTGGCTTGTAAATTGCTACAGGCTGAGGCTGCAGTCATCCTTGGACTCCTGCAATGCAACATGGCTATTCATGTAGGTCACCACCGTCCTATCGAAATCGAGTCCGTAGCACGGGGAAACGGGCTCTGCTTAATTAGCTTTTTTGCTTCTTTGTACTTGTAGATTCAGTAGTGGCTGGCTGTTATTCGATCCCGACCCCCTGGTATCATATTTCGCTGTTCCCGATCGTCTTCAGCTCTCTCTCGTCAACAAAAAATCATTTTTAGTTTGGTTTAATTCCCTAACCCGGAAAATATGAAATGTGATAGCTTTGAGTGGCCTGGCACAGCTGAGCACAAACGTGGCCCCCCAGCCCCGTAAAGTGGAAAGAATCTTGGGGTTTATCGGGTCATTCACACGCGAGTTCATCTCAACACCAGCACACTCTCATCGAATAATCCTGGTCTCCTTGCCGAAACCCATTCTTGGCTCTTGGATTGCTACCCTAAACACGTGTGACCCCTTCATCGGAACATTGTTTCGTATTCTTGTTCCTTGTGCCTTGCTTGTGAAATATACAATCACGCACATGATTATCATCCTGTTCTGAAACTTCATCCGGTACCTGCATGTACTAACAAAGATGGCCAACTCTTCCCCCCTGACTCCTCATCCTCAACACCACCTTTGAGTGATAATCGTGATCATCATCGCCTCCCCATGACCTCGATGACATGCTTTTCCCCCTTCCCCCTCCCACACTTCCAAACCCGTCGCTTCTAATTGGACGCAACCCCTCTCGCCAACCCCGATCCGTAACTCGATTGAGAAAAGGCATCAGTTCTTCAACAACGGTTCCAACTTCTTTTTTGCCTCCATCGGTTAATCTTGCAGCAGCCCTCCTCTTCCCCCCCTCAACCATCCATCCACCCATCTTATCACCGGTGACAGCACGCGCATCTCCTGACGATCGCCAAAGCATGTCTTGGACGCCGAAACCCAAAGGCCGGTGACCATCATCCAATAGAATCGTCGTGATCTGCTTAACTAGAGGGGCGCCCAGGCCCATCCGATGCCCCTGCTCAGCTGGTCCTGCTCGCGCACGCTACTCTCGCTACCGCAGCCTCTATCCGCGATCTACCAGAAGCCACGGTCCAATCGAGCGCACCGACTCTCGCGTCCTCCCGCTCGATAGCGAGTTATCCGTCTCTTCTTTGGCGTAGACCTTGGTCTTGTCTCTAAAATGTGATACATCTGATCCATTTAGCCTGCGCCTTTGGAGGCTTTTTCGGATCGACCATGGGCCGGTGAACCGACGAGGTGATCGAGATTGCGTGAATGACTTGGTGTAATTAATCAACCATCAGAGGCAGAGCAGCTTTGCGAGGCAAAGCCTTATCACCAGACTAGATGAGAGAAGCACAAGATGGCTTGGACCTACATGCAGGGGCATCATGTCAACGTGACCCGGTGCAAGGGGGACGAAGAGTAATCATGCCCATTTCCATGTGTGCTAACGCGTTATGGTACAAAAGATGGGGTGCAGATGAGGTGCTGTTTTACCAGGTACCGGTATGTGGTGTGCCGCTGCATCCTCTCAGGCTGTCATCACATCTCCTGTAAGTGTCTGAGGCTGCAAGTCTCGAATCCGGTCCCGAGGCTGTGAGTCTTGCGGCCCAGAACTACAGCCTCGAGACCGGATTCGAGACTTGCAGCATTGGAGACCTGCAGCATTGATCGACTGTGCAGCGCAGTGTTTCTTCTCACCCGCCTTGACGTGAAACATGCTCCCCTCCAAGACCTGAGCCTAGAGATCGAGCTTCCGGTGAAGGAATCGGAGGATTTTCCTCCTGACGATGCTCGTCCTCCCACCATCTTCGATCCCCTGCATCAAAAGTCTTTCCTTCACCCACGCACCTGGGTCTTGCCGTGACGTTGCGACGTTACGGCTCGTCCCCCCCTCCGTCTCAGATTTAGAAACTCCCCGACAAATCCGAATGGGCAAGTAATCGAGGTGACACCAAGACACTTGGAACAAACAGACGCGTACTCATTCCCATGCCCAAAACACCACAACGCCCAGAGATGACCATCTTACATAGTACATCTTACATAGTACACAGCCTCAACCCCTGAGGCGATCCTTGCTTTTTTTCGAGCGTTTCAACGCCCAGAGCCGTGTCGCTGGTATAAGCACCAGGGATGACGTCTGCATGACCATCCAACTCGGGCATCTCGCGGCGCTGACCAGGTCGATCCATCGTATTGCTGATCGTGATGGACTCTTGCCGTATCAAACGAGTGACGGAAGCAAGGGAGGATTTGCACGGCCTCAATCAAGGATACCGTCATTCTCACCCTTGAGCCGCTCTACACGCTTCTGCTCCCAGTTATCGAGATCTCTACCAGCAAGCCTCTGTTTCTAGGTCAGCCAAATGCATGCACGTCCAATTCCCAAGAATGAGGCGACGCACGTAGTACTCCTCCTTCATGTCCACCTTTCTCGCGGAGCGGCGGACGTTGAGCTCCTCGTCCTTGGTCATCTGGCGAACCTTGCGATCATGGCGCTCGTAGCGGACGGCGGTGGCCGGGGTGAGGACGAAGGAGCCGGCGACGATGACGGCCATGAAGGGCAGGCCGAACATGAGGAAGGGGTGCTTGTTCATGACGGTGCGGTACCGCATGCCGATCTTGTTCATGTCGGCCGCTGACCGGAACTTTTTGCTCTGAAACGTCGGCATCGTGAAGTGCGGGTCGGTCGGGTCCGGGATAGAGGTAGGGCGGACTGGTTCAACGGAGGTTCTTGGTCGGGAGCTCCGTAAGATTGAAAGGATGGACCGGGCGGAGGGTGAATTCAGTTCAGCCTTGCTCGGTGAGGTCGGATGGGAAGAAGGCGGGCAATTGTGGAGGCGAGTCAAGGCTGATGGGCTGATGGTGTGTTCAATTGAATCGCGTCTGGCGCAGTCGAAGAATGTGGATAGAGGTGACAAGAATCTAGTCAATCGCTTACGAAAAGGAAGAGTTTGATTTGATCATGATGAGAGGTCGAGCGAGTCGGACGATTGACGACTCGACTCCATCACCAAGGCTCCACTCTTCTTTTGCGGCGCTGAGGATGGAGTCGATGGCCTGTGCGCGTTTACGTTTTCCCGTTCCACTGACATCCATGAGTTGGAGTGGGGAATGCTCGACCGTTGTCGCGTGGCTTCAGGGTCCAGCTGCATCTCCACTCCTACTCAATGGCTCGATATTCAAAACTCCATCCCAATTATTCCATATTTACACAGACCACTTCACTAATATACAGTAATATTAACTGCTCCTTCAGCCTCATCATGCCAGAACCCACGGCGCCTCGTCTAGACAGGGGAGGATGTACCGTCTTGTACCACTCCAACCGACATCTCCAGCCGTCAAACACGTCCGAGCAGACAAGCGGACCCATGATCCTTGGGTTCTAGAAGTCAAAGGACACCATCTTGAAGCGAGGACCCTGAAATTCGTGCCTGGCATATCCTGGGGAAAGCCGTCAACTCTGAGGCTAGAACCGGTTCCTGCTCGCGTGACCGCCTTCACACACTGTCTCAACAAGCCCGTGCTCTACGCTATTCATGTCCCGAGGAACGTCTAGAACGCACGGTGATGCTTCGGTATTCGAAAAAATTTTCTTTCCCGTTTTCTAGTGCCATGAGGGAC
Source organism: Fusarium solani-melongenae (assembly GCA_023101225.1). Taxonomy (NCBI): domain Eukaryota; kingdom Fungi; phylum Ascomycota; class Sordariomycetes; order Hypocreales; family Nectriaceae; genus Fusarium; species Fusarium solani-melongenae. The sequence goes on along the minus strand of CP090038.1, from coordinate 833,387 downwards.
GAAAAAGGATTTTACTACCCAGGTCTATGCTCCAGCGTTGCGACGGCGCTTCAAAATTGTGACACGACGTTGAGCTCAGGGTCCTCGGAGATTTAGCAAGGCGGCCAATCGTAGCGCCGGCGATTCCAATTTTGGCATCGGACCGTCGGGCGAGGACATGTCACTGTTACCGAGGGCTGTGGACTGTTGGGCTGTGCTTGAGCCTTGGTGCCTGTTGAGTGACATGGCCATGTGGTTCAAGGAGTGTCCGATATTTGACTCATAAAAACTTCCTAGCGTGGCATCTATACTTGGTCGAGAACCCGATGCTAGCTCTTGACACTTGGCCTTTGAGGGCAGGCTGCTCCAGTACAGCTGTGACATTGGCTTACTTGAAGTGAAGTAGACGATTCAACAAAAGACCGGCTCAAAATCTAGAGCGTCAGCGTGTTTAGGCAGCATGAACTTGTGCTACCGGCTGCCTTCTATCCCTAGCCTGGACGGTGTGATTCGAGACCAGCTCTATGTCTATCTAATATGTACAAGAAGTTTAATGACGCGGATACATGTGGTCACCACTCATGCTATAGGGTGATATTGAAGAGATGACTTTACATGGGATCGGTTAACCTGTAGAACGATGACCCTCCCCTCGGTATCATTGGTAAATCTTGGGTAACTACACGGCTAGCTTGCTTGACTTCAACTCAACTGTTGTTACGCACACTTCCCGTTTACACAAGTGAGTGCATCGGCACAGTCCTGAGCAACCTTGCAAGAAGCGCCTAACCTTCTCGTTAGCATGTGCACTAGAAACTCGCCGTCTATAGTCATACCTTCACAGTGTCCAGGCCACGAACAGTCATCTCCGCCACCGATGCGCTTGATGAGCTTGTTGCCTAGCCCGACGAGGCTGGCGTGGAAGTCGTCAAAGTTCCCTGCAGCCCAGGCAGCTCCTTTAGCGCCTGGAACTGCATCTGCACCGGTGAAAGCAATGTATAGGACGTCCTCTTCGTCGTGGCTTGTGTTGGAGCCTGTGCCTGCTTGCATCCCCTTACCGTAGCAGGCTGTTGCAAGAGAGAGGGATGCTTCGCCGACACTGGGACGATCGCCATGGTCGCCGTTTGAGTCACCCCAGATGCCGTAGAACTGATATCAGCTTAGCCAGGCTTCTGCATATCGAGTGTGCTCGCTTACCATCTTGTCTCCGCAGACAACTGCCATGAGACTGGCCTTTTGCACGCCGTGCTCACGCGGATCAAACGTCTTCCAGCCAGACTTGGTGCCCGAGTTTCCAAAGACGACAAACGAGTGTTCGTGGGGGTTTAAATCGCTGATGCCGACGTTGTACCCCTCGATGATGTACTTGATAGACGTCGTCGGGATGGTGGTTGTCGACTCGCCGCAACGGCCATCGTCTTGAGGCCCCCCTTGAGCGCCGTCGCAGTCGACGTCCATGTTGGAAAACGAACCCCCTTCACCTTGAAGGTAGACGATGCCGAAGTCCTCAAGGTGGTCGCCGCAGTATGACGTTTCTTACCTTGTCAGCCTGGTTCGTCAATATGGGTGAGTCGAGCTTACTTCCATCGTCGAACTTGGAGTCAAAGAAGCCGGTGGCTAGCTTGTTGGTGCATGTGCCCTTGGCTTTGAGCTGGTTGTAGAATGTGCGGACGTTGCTGGGGACTTGGAGCGCAGATGCCGAAGACGCAAGGAGCAGCGGGATGAGGCTTTGATACAACATTGTGAATATGCAGCTGAACACTAATTGGACTGAAGGAACTGGAGGGGGATCCTGTTTAGAAGAACAATGTGCAGCCCGAACGACAGTTTATAGACCAGTATGGCTCGTTGCAACTGTCAAGCAAAGGTGAGCGGCACATCATACCGTGTTTATTCCCCCTTCATCTGATCGACGTTTCGAATCGAGAAGGATTCAGCTGCCTTCCTAAACAAGGTGCTTACGGCCCCTGCGTGACACTACACCTGTCATCCGCAGATCCTATGCACTGCAACCCCCGGATCTGCTCTGCAAATGGGAGCTTGAACAGAATTGTCACGCCTGTTTGTCAATTCGACTACCGAGATCTAAATGCTACGTTACCTCTGTGTCTTGGATCCTGGGGGTTGTTGCCAGATGGCCACTTGTCGGTGTAGGATTCTCAGACCTAGCTGATGGGTGTTTCATCACCCTGGCTCACCATGTCGCTTACAACTGTTACCTAAAAGGGTTGTAGTTTCTGCACTCAATTCGAGTCCAATTAGCATTGACTGTTCAAGTACCAGTGAGGTCGTTCTCGATCCTTTGAATGAAGGCACGCGGTAACCTTGATGTCAGCCACCAAACCTTAGTCGAACCCCTGAGACCCATGAACACTGTTGAAGTAATGAGCTGTCTGTATTATTTCAAGTCTCCTAGTTATAGTAGGGTGGATATTGTATGCGACGTGTGTGTAAGGAGGTGAGTAGCACTGAGGTACTGCACAAATGCCGACCACTGGTCATCACTATGTTGCGTGGGAGGACAGGGAGCTGTTCTTAAACCTCCTCCCGATGTAGCTAAAATTATTGCAATATGCCGTTATGCATTGATTCAATCTCTTGGTGGACAACCTGGTGTCTCTAGACCTAGCATGCCATACACACATTTGAGATTCGATGGGTATGCCAGGAGGTAACGAATTCAGCATTTGCTGACGCAGAGAACTTGGGATACTGAATGCCCTAGATTACAACTGTGAGTACCTAGGCTAGTTTACCGCTAAGTTACGGCTAGGCTTGCCGACTTGGGTGGTACTGTTCTCGTTGGGATAGGGTAACTATTTCATTGGCATCCTCGATAGGATACTATTAGAATATCATTGGGCATGATGGCTTGATTGTGTGTAAAACTGTATTTCTCTTGCTGGGTTGCCTTGATCTACCTTTGGGTATGCTATGAGGTTGAATTATTCTTCAATACTATTAGGATATAGCGAAACACAAGAAACTCTGACAAGGTGATCCTTCAAATAGAGACAGACCCCGTGACCCTGACAAATTCATCCTCGAAATGCTTCCACACTTTGTCCACTGTCCCCTCGTCTCGATACTCTCCCAGCAACTTGACCACCTCCGTTGACGCACTTTCACCATCCCAGTCAACACTATACACACCACTGCCCTTTGTACCATCGGTGCCCACAGCAGCCTCGGCACCCTTTTCGCTCTTGGCAGGGAATCTTGAGCTCAGGCATAACCACGCGTGTCTCTCTCCACACTCCTCTTTGGGAACCCACTTCCCCATGACTGTTGTGCCTAGTCGGAAGAATTGCTTGACAAACAGCATCATCAACCCGTCATCCCTACGAATCAAGTCCGTGTCTACTGAACCAGGGAAGTTGTGGATGAAGGAAACCTCTGGTGCCTGATGGGAAAGAGCTTCAAGGGATAGAGTCAAGGCCGTGCAGAGATGGCCTCTTGCGGACCGGATTTTGTTGGGGAGGTTGCGTCCGGGGATGTCGTCAAGAAAGATTTTACCTTCCTTTGTGCCAGCCATAACAGTTACGACGCGGCGGAGAGAGGTGGCCTTCTTGAGAAGGGGGAGGAGGTTGACGGTTAGACGGGTGCGGGAGTAGAGGGTGAGGCCGGTGATGAGAGGGAAGCCATCCGCAGTATCTATAGGAATGAGCAGATAGATTTGATGAAGTTGGCATATAACTTACCAACGCCATATTTGAGCGTTCCTTGACTCATGAACAAGACATTCACAACCGACTCCTTACTCTTAATATCCTGACAGACCTTGTCCACATTCGCCAACAAGCTCATATCAGCCTGAACAAACTCATAAACCCCATCGGAATTGATGGTCTTCAGCTCATTCAGTAACCGATCGCCAGCCTCCCGAGACCGGCCGATAAAGTAAATCTTTGGTCTGACGGTGTGCTTGGCGAACGCCTTGAGGGCCGTCTCCCCGATGCCCGCCGTCGCGCCGGCAAAGACGGCGACGAGGCCTGACGGGAGGGTCGATGCGGCAGAGGAGTTTGAGTGCTCGACTTCTGGGAGGGACACCATGTTGAAAGTAGTGCATGTAGATGAGAAAGATCGGAGTTTCTTTGGTAGTGAATAAAGAATGGTAGGGCAAGTAGAAGAACTGAGAATGCAGATTATTACTTTTATACCTATTTCTCTGACAACACCTTCTTGACTCCCTTTTATCAGATCACCCCATCTCGGCAACTCGCAATATCGACTCTGCCGATAAACTCAAGCCATCATCGACCTCAAGGATCAATCTGTAAGTCGACGCCGTCCAGCCGGCTCAATGATGGGCCGCAGGAATACGAAAACTGGTTAGCGCCGATGGTTGGCGCCCCGTGCCGTTCCGTCATGTCGGAGGTTGCGAATGCGAGCTCCGGGAACAAAGGTGCAACTGTTAGGCCGGGGCCTATCATGTGTGATGACGTGAACGATTTGTACTGTACTCGGTTGCACTTGTTGGCCCGTTCTGGAACATCTACAGTGACGTACATATCTCGAGTCTCATGCACCCTGTCCGTCCTGCAGATACACCAATGTCAAAACTGAAAGCCAAATTGTATTTAGGCGATAGGTATAGTTATGCAAATGCCCCTTCGCTATCTCGGGAGTTGCAGCCCACTGCTCACAACAGCCATCTTGCTATCCATCCATCCATCCATCCAGCCCTTCATGCGCCCCCCGTGTATCGACTTCAAAAACAACAAAACGCCATGTCCTCCAGCCTGACTCAAATCAGGCCCACTCCCTTTCCAAGGGTAGCCGTGTCGTTGTCTGGTTGCCGTTGGTACAAGAGAAGCAAAAGTATAGTACGTACAAAGGAAATAGTGGTCGGTCCGATGTGTTATGTCCATGTTGGTCTCGTATCGTCTCGTCGTCGTTCGGCCAAGTCCGATAGGCCGCATGATGCATTATGAATACCGCTCATCAAAAGTACAGTCCCCCCCCAGATGACATGTCGTAAACGAACCCCTTCAGATAATATCAATTGCCAAACAACAACCTCGTACAGTCTGTTCCACCTCACCCTTACTGCTCGGGCCGAGGAGGCTGGGCTTGCCAACCGTTGAGGTACGCCATCAATCCCACGCCAAACAGAACAACACCGATCATCGAGGCATAGGGCAGTCCAGCGTGCAGGTGCTTTTCCTGCGCAAGGGCGCCCTTTTGAGGACTCGATGGGGTGATTGTGTTGGCCCGGGACAAAGTGGGCGCATCAGAGGATTCGTCGTTGACAACTGGCTCAACGACTCCTGCCTTTTCATCGATGTCTTTAGCATCTTCTGTGGCAGGGGTCTGCTCAGTGGCAACAGCTTCGGCCTCAGAATTTCTTCTCCTCGACCTCGAGCGAGCCCTCTTCTCTGCCTCTTCTCGCAGAGCTTCCTCAGCACGAAGCTGAACGACCATCTCAGCCAGCGTTTTCCTATCAGCGTCTCGTTCTGACTCGGCCATCTCGCAGCGTTGCTTCCACTCTTCCATCTGCTCCTTCATGTCTCGCATCTGGTTCTCCATAATGTCGATACGGGCTTGAAGAGCGGTGGCAGTCTCCTGAGCTGCATCAACAGCAGGGGTTGTCTCCTCGACTTCTGGTGCGGGAGTCTCGGGAACAACCTCCTCAACGACCTCAGGCTCTTCCTCAGGCGTTTCCAACTCCCCAGGAATGGCCGATCCGTTCATGTGAGAAGTTGCTGATTCCTCTAGTCTCTTGGCCAACTCCTCCGCCTCTTCACGAGCAAGTCGTTCCTTCTGCAGCATTTCTTCGAGCTCACGCATACGTGCGGTTTGAGAGTCGATATCTCGCTTGGCATTGTTCAGGGCCTCGGTAAGCTGGACTATCTGGCTGAGATTATCTGGCCGGATGGGCGAGGTGTTGGGTGGTCCTGACTTGGGTCGTTCGGTGGGACCACGCTTGAGAGACGGTACATCGGGCTTTTCAGGAAGAGGCTGCTGAGGAGGAGGTGCAGGAGGATCAGAGAACCGAGCCTTGGGGTCTGCACGGAACGGTGTGCCCATGCCATTAACAATGGGCTGAGGTTTAGGAGGCTCGAGGCCCTCTGGCTTGTCAAGATCCTTGAGGTCGTCCTTGGATAATAGAGTATGAACGAACTGGTTCGTCCGGCCCAGATCCTGCGCCTGCAGACGAGCGTTTCGCATTTCGTTCTAGTCAAGTTAGTTAAACAGTTGTTTCTGCGTTTCATTAGACATACCGCAAGGCGTTTGAGGATCTGATCAGTGGCCACTGGGGTTAGAAAGAAAGGCCGTTGTTGAGGCATGCCGTTAGCCTGCATGTTCATCATGCCGCCGTTAGGCATCATCCGACCATTGCTGGCCATAGAAGCATTGCTGCTGGCCCGGCCACGCATTTGAGGTCCTGAAGGCATCATCATTGCGCCGTTGGCCGGGTCGAGATCTCCAAAGTTCATATCCAAAACATTACTCGAAGCACTTAGAAAGCCAGCGTGTTCAACCTTGGCAGCAACCTTGTGATGAACAACAGTTTTCTGATCCTCACTGACGATGTCGATACCGAGCTCGAGGTGGTCTGAAGTCTGCAGTTCATGGGGTTCCGATTCGCGATTTTCCTGAGATAGACGAGTTCCGTTGACAAAAGTTCCGTTTGACGACTTGACATCTCGGATATAGATCTTGCCGTTACGCTCCGCATAAATCTCAGCATGTTGTCTCGACAGCACTTTACTGTCAAAGAAACCGTTGGTGGGAGTCGGGATAGTCTTTTGGTTCGTCTGGCGACCAATTCGAAGGCTCTCGGGAGCAAAGGGAACAGCAATAGTCTTTCGTTCAAAAGTTCCGTTTAGAGAAAGTAGATATAGTACCGGCTGGCCCGGAGGAAACTGCTCGGCGGTCATAGGTCGCATCATAGCCTGCGGTGACATCTGGACCTGACCAGGACCGGCCTGAACAGGCCCATGGGCCATCATGCCCGCTCCTCGACCGGCAGGAACACGGGAGAGATCTTGCTGGAAATCACCCTTCCCTGCGGGCCAGGGGTTCTTGGGTTGGGGCCGCTTTCGAGGCGCACCGTTGGCCGACCATTGGCTCAGATCTGTAGTCGACGACAGAGGGGTACCATTGGTGTGGGAGCCGTTCGTAGCAACTGTGGTGGTGGATGAGTTGGACGAGGTTGAAGAGACGGAGGAGGACGAGTTGGACCGCGTCAAGGTTTTGCGCGGCATGAACATGCCCATGCCGCCTCGGGCTTCGTCTGAATTCATTTGATGATGTCCGTTAATCGCCCATGCTGGTCGTGAGATCGGAAAGTTGGGCGGGTTGGCGACTGCAGTCATAGGGATGATGTGAGGCACGAGGGCAGAATGCGGCCGATGAACGGAAAGGCCAAGGATTGATGAGATGGCCGGTTCTGGAAGTGGGAGGTGTGCGGCTCGCGCCTCGCCAGGTTCGTCACTCCACTACTGAACGGAGACAAAACGAGTGCAGCAACGGCTCGAAGACGGGACAGTGCGTTGGAAAGGATGCGCTCGCTGAAAAAATATGCAAGACGACGCCGATACTAAGTGGAGAGGAAAGCTGGTCAGTTCGTGGCTGGGAGAAAGGATTTGGCGCCGAGGGGAGAAGTTGGATTGGGCAGGCCGCCTGACCGGGACGGGTGATCAGGGGCCGGCAAACTCGCCAGGGATAGCCCAGAGGGTGCAGAACTCACCAAGCACGAGGGTATCGCGATGTCGGAAGGGGTTTCGCGTCGCAAAGTCGATGGGCGGGAGACGGAAGGCTGTGAGTGAGCTGATGGGAGGTTGCAGTAACAGTATGGGGGAGGTCTGTCCGTCCGTCTCGCTAAGCGCTGCTTGGCGTGTTGAAATTGGGGCCCCGGCACAGGCACACGGAGTACAGAGCACGGAGTACAGTGGAGCACACGCCCAAAGACTCTGGCATGTGCTCACTGCTCGCAGCTCGCATATCCCCAGCACCACGCAACAAGAGGCTGCAGAGTAGCAATCGAGACGGTCCTGGAGCCTTGGGAAGAGCGTCAGAAAAACAATGCACAATCAAATCCCTCTTGCGAGTCGGTAGCCGCGCTGTGGAGCCTGCTCTTGACCCACGAAGGTAGCCACGTGATGACTTCTACACAGTGTATCACCCCCTATGACGGAGGATCACGGGCACTGTGAGGGAGGCGTTGGTCCGTGCGGTCAAATTCAGTTTTCTCGCTCCGACTTTTCGCCGAGTCCGTCTTTTAGAGGGCCATTGAGCCAATCAGCGACCGGTTGTAGAAAGTCATGGTTATTGTCCCTCTACGCTCACAACCCGGCGCAAGAGAGCTTCAACTGATCCAAGACTTGCGACAGCGAACGATAAATCTCGTCCACCGTCTCGACGACAGCCCGCCATTGAGCTTTGAGTTTCATAGACGCCATACCTTTAGTTCAACATGCCTCCCGTTGCGCCCATCAATGCCGGCCAGCATGGCCCCTCCAACATGGAAAAGTGTATGCTAGTCATCTGCCTGGATTGAAGACGCCTGACTGACATTAACTTCGCAGTCAAGATGGGTGCCATGATGGGTGGAAGTAGGTTCTCCCAATCGATATTGGAGAGACAAATCTAACATGGTACTAGCTGTTGGCGTTATCATGGGTTTTGTATTCGGTGCGTCCACTCCATCTGTCCCCGAAGACTTGCTGACGTCGACTAGGCACCGTCAACATTTTCCGATACGGAGCTGGTCCCAACGGAATCATGAGGACTCTGGGCCAGTATATGCTCGGATCCGGTGCCACCTTTGGGTATGTCAGCCTCTTCCTCTGCATCCCACTCAATGCTCACCAGGTCTCGCAGCTTCTTCATGTCTATCGGTAGCGTCATCCGATCCGATGCCGACCCCAAACTGCACGAAATGTACATGCGAGCGCAGCGACGACCCATAGTGAATATGGCCAACCCCGCTTGGAGGAAATCATGAGAGCGGCCAAGATGATCTGAGACGAGAGCAATACCCAGTCAACTTCGACAACCACCCTGTACAGTCTGGCCTTTGATGGCCGCATTCTGTAATATACATATCAACTCTTCCAAGTTCTATCGTGCTGCAGTTGGGCCATGCCGTCGGGCTCTTGGACGAAACAAAACAAACCACTCAGCGAGGGGTGGTGTCTCATGCAAGGCCCTTTTGTCGGCCTGCCATACCTTGCAGACCGCTGCTTTCTGGGATCAAGTGGTCCAATATGGCAAAAAAGACAGCAGCTGAAGATATTACATGATTGACACAGCTAGATAGGCGGCAGGACAGCTGTGGCGCTCAAGTTGAGCCGTCAATCAACCAGGTTGCATTCACGGTCAGGATCGACGCCATGACACCCGTGACCCGGCATGCCGACCTACCCCTCGGCCGTGGATACGAGGTCTCGAGCGTTGGTGGTGCAGCGCGAGATTGCCGGGCTGGAGCCGCTGGCCGCTTAAGGTTTCCACATGCTTAGCCCTTCGGCCATGCGATCTTCAATACGGCGCTTGATGGCTTATTTCCTCATGGGTTTCCTGCAGAATAGCAATCCTTTCCTGCTGACTCGCTAAATGGCTCTTACACCATCCCTTTGCGATTGGCTCCGCTTTGGTCAACTACCGGAGACGAGTCGAGTGTGGCAGCTAAGGACGGACGCGACGTTGCACAACCTTATGCATATTGGACCGCGTCGCTGAGCTGGGAGTCTTGTACCTGAGCGATCATTCTCTTGTCAGGTTGCACGAACTTTTGATGCTTTGCTTTGATGAAAATAATATCATGCCCTAGCGGCGCTGACAGGCTGACTCTGACTCGGCCATGGGATTGGGGGCTGGCTTACAGATGTCTACACGATCAAGCTCAGATCTGGCCTTTGCTAATTGACGCCTCAGACTTTCTTCAGTCTTGGATAGGTATCACCGGCTTACAATGCAGTTGGACTATCGCGACCTCGCCACACGGGCGACATGCAGCGGCGCCTCAATGCACCCCAGCCATCCCCGGGCATGGCTGATCTTGACCCCCAGGTTGAAAGATCGAACATCCCGCGCAATACCGGCTGACTCCACTGCTCTCCAGAGACGGCATGCCGTCAGACCCCACTGACCGTGTTGAGATTGCCTCCTACCTGAATCTTACACGGTCCAGACAGCTCTAAGATGCGTGATGAGCTGGCGCTAGCTTATCGTGCTTCTTCTCGACGTCACAGTGAGCGACCTTTACCACCAAAATGTCCGTGTTGTTTTTGGGGCTGCTAACAAGCTGAACCCCATTGGACCCGTTTGTTTCTTTACTTGGAGATAGAAACGGTTGGCCTGAAACACCTAGCTTGCCGTGCCGTCTGACGACTCAGCTGCTCTGATTAAACTCTCCCTGGCCAAGGACATCCAGGAAGAGGACCATTAACCGTTTGCCGAATATCGGGTCTTGAGATCCGTGTCTTAGTTGCAGATCTCGTGTCTATTTCCGCATGCCCAGGGCTCAGCAGCCTCGAGTTGCCGATATCATCACGCCCACATCCCGGGAACAAGCACACCATCCTCATGGCGCCATGAGAGTTTACCCAACAACATCTGATAGGATAATCTGCTTGATTCTCATCTTATTGGTGTGCTGACTATCACCGTGCAGCTTCACCTGATGCATGATGGGCCTCGCCATGTGGCTCCACCACCACCACCATTCGCATCTTCAACGCCTTCATGTGTACATGTCCAATTTTGGAGATTCTGACGGGCCGTGCTTCAGCCAAAAGCTTCTGTGTCCTGATTACAGCCTTACCGAGGAGGAGTGCAACCAAGCCACGGCTCTTCGGCACATGCAGAGCTCCAAGACGGGAGAAGTCCTTCCTCATGTCTTTCCCGTCCAGGTTCGCCAGCGGCGGCACGTATCAAGTGAGACGTATATAGATGGCGGCTTTCCTCTGCTAAAAGAGTGATCTGATTCAACCCAGACTCACAGAGACTGCCTCTCATCTCGTTCTCAAGATGGGTAACAGCGATACTCAATACGGAGGGCCTTTCAATCTGAAAGGCCTTGGTAAACTGAGCCAGGCAAAGACTAATGGGTACGTCCTACCTTCTCTGAAGCTTCTATGAATAGATTGACTGATCTGCATACAGCAAATCTCTGCTTGGTACCCTACTTGCACCGCTGCTACCGTTGTTCCTCACTAACAACCCTACCCCCAATGGCTATCCATGGAGCACCATGACCCCTCATACCAACTACTACGACGAACACCCAAACACAGGTGTGATCCGGAGGTATGACTTTTCTGTCAGCCGGAGTACACTCGCTCCGGATGGATACGAGCTTCCAGTTATTCTCGTCAACGGACAGTTTCCCGGGCCCACCATCGAGGCCAACTGGGGCGACACGATCCAGGTGACAGTGACCAACGACATTGAAGACGAGGGTCTCGCCTTGCATTGGCATGGCATCCAGCAGAAGAAGACGCCCTGGGAAGATGGCGTCCCCGGTATATCGCAATGCCCTATCCCACCTGGAAAGACTTTCACCTATCAATTCGTGGCTGACTTGTACGGCACCACATGGTATCACTCTCACTACTCTGCCCAATACTCTGCTGGTCTCTTTGGTCCCCTGATCATCCATGGTCCCCGTGAAAAGAAGAACTACGATATTGATATCGGTCCTGTACTCTTGAGCGATTGGTACCACAAGGAGTACTTTGACCTTGTGGAGGAGACCATGCAACCCAACAGCCCAGGCCCCGTTTTCTCAGACAGCAACCTTATCAACGGCAAGATGAACTTTAACTGCTCCAGCGTGGAGGAGGGAGACACGACGCCATGCAACAACAACGCTGGCATCTCCAAGTTCCGCTTCAAGCGTGGCAAGACGCATCGCCTGCGCCTCATCAACGCGGGAGGCGAGGGCCTCCAGCGCTTCTCCATCGACGAGCACACCCTGACGGTCATTGCCAATGACTTTGTACCAGTAGAGCCCTACGACACAAAGGTTGTGACACTCGGCATCGGGCAGCGCACAGATGTGCTTGTCAAGGCCGACGGTGATCTAGACGCCTACTGGATGCGCTCCAACATCTCGTCAAAGTGCAGCCTGTCGCGCGCCCCGGACGCCGTGGCGGCCATCTACTACGACGGCGCCGACCATGACAAGCCCCCCGAGTCGCAGCCGTGGGACATCCCGGACCCGGGGACGTGCGCCAACGACGATCTTGAGCTCACAAAGCCCGTCATGCAGCTGCCACTGCCAAAGGCCGACCTGACTCTTGATCTTGACGTTGAGCTGCATGTCAACGCGAGCAATGTCACGCTGTGGAGGCTTGGAGGTGTCGATTTTAGGGCCAACTACAACAGCCCTACACTGCTGCTGAGCAAGTTGGGTAACCACTCGTTCGAGGAGGAGTGGAACGTGAGAAACTTGGGAGACGCCAAGAGTGTGAGGGTCAATGTTATCAACAAGACGCCTGTCGCGTGAGTATTGTTGAGTTGCTATACTATGGACTATGGCTAATGCTGCTTCTACCTAGACACCCGATGCATCTGCACGGCTTCAACATGTATGTCCTACATGAAGGCCCAGGCACTTGGGACGGCACCATCATCAACGAGCACAATCCCCTACGACGTGACGTTGTTCAATTGCAAGGCAACGGACATTTGGTGATACAATTTGATGCAGCAAAGAATCCAGGTTTGTGCCGCTCCACAGACTGACTCTGTCACGTCTTGCTCACACACATCCCAGGTGTATGGCCCTTCCACTGTCACATCGCTTGGCACGTCTCTGCAGGCTTTCTCGTGCAGTTCCTTACAAACCCAGACAAGGTCGAGAAGCTGCGGATCCCCAATGTAGTGGCTGAGACGTGCCGGCAGTGGGGAACATGGACTTCTTCGAATATCCCGGCGCAGATCGATAGCGGGCTGTGAGGATTGTTCTGTTGTGTGTTTCTTCTTCTTCTTCTTCTCCTTCTTCCGTACTTGTGCTGTCATTCGTACGGCGATTTGGATATAATTTTCATCTTCTACAGCCCCTAGTGGTGCAATTTCATTATACGTACTTTGCACTTGTTGATATCATATCACCGATATCTCTCCCTGGTAGTTGACGTGACAATCTTGACCTTGGATTTGGCCTGACTATTCTATCTACAAAATTGGGGTACCTAGTTAAACCATTCCATCTATATGACATTTCCCATCGCCTTTCGTGACCGACAAAAGAAAACTCATCCAGTCGTCTATCATCTACGTATGATGACAGTGTATCATTGTTTTTCCCCACCTCATCATCCTTTTTTCTCATGAATGTGCGTGTCCGTCGTGACTCTTGTCTAAAAGAGGCTTACTATTTGGATTCTTCCTTGCCAATAACAGGCTCCGCCGGCTTCTCTTGGGGTGTTTTGGCGTCTGTTGGTGGTTGGGCCTCTGTCTCTGATGGCTCAACCTTTGATTCGGCCTCGGGCACCTTTGGTGACTCTGTCTTGGTTGGTTCTGCCTTGGGCTGCTCCTTGGCTTCCTCTTTGGTCTCTGCTGGCGCTGGCGCTGAGATGGTGGCCGGCTGATATGAAAGAACATTGTCGGGCTTCTCTCCATCGACCTCCTTTGTGGGTTCAGCCTCTGGAGATGCTTCTTCCTTCGTATCGGCCTTGGTGTCATCTTTAATAGCGACCGCTTCCACCTCGGCTGCCAAACGCTCAACCTCATCCTCCACTTCATCCTCCTTCCGACCCCTGAGCTGTCGCTCCGCTTCTTCATCTCCTACCGTATCTCTCCACAGGCGCTCAAGCTCGTCTCGCCAGCCAAGCGCATCAGCAAGCTTGCGGATACCGTCGTCGCAGGCGCCAAGCTCAATGACATCGTCTGAACGGTTGCCAATCATGCCGACGCGCTCCATGTTGAACAGCACTCGAGGCTTGTCCTCTTGCGCCATACCGGGGAGGGCGGCGAAGGGGTAGACGGTTAAACTTGTGCCGATGATGAGCACCAGATCCGCCATGGCCACATTGTGGACATTGTTGTCAAACGCCTTGGGGAGAGACTCGCCAAAGAACACAATATCCGGCTTGACGAGCCCGTTGCAGCCGGACTCTCCGCAGTGCGGGACCTTCCCGCCAAACACGTGCTCCTTCATCTTGTCGTCAGGGAATTCGGTCTTGCACTCGATGCACCGCTGTGTCGCGAAGCTACCGTGGGCCTCGATGATCTTATTGGGGGGAACACCGGCCGCGCGCTCGAGGCAGTCGATGTTTTGGGTGAAGAGCATCTGGAGGAGGCCCTTGCGGGCGAGAAGGGCGATGAAGGCGTGGGAGACGGTGGGATGGAATTTTCCGGGGTAGAGCTCGTTGGCGAGGACGTAGAAGGGCTCGGGATGGCTGCGGAAGTAGGAGATGTCAAAGACGGCTTCGGCGTAGGGAAGGTTGAGGCGGGCGAGGTTGGCGTAGAGACCCGTCTTGGGCGATCGAAAGTCGGGAACTGACGTAGAGGTTAGAGTCACCTCTACAGAGTAAAGCTTGAACAACAAGATACATACTTCCAGCGGCAGTCGAGATACCGGCGCCGGTCAAGACGACAATCCTCTTGTCGCGACCCGTCTTGATGTACTCTGCGACAGCGGCCAGGCTCCTCTCGGAGAGGGCCTTTGGCGGGCCGCCGAAGCTCATGGACGACTCATCCTGACCCATCTTGCGAGCGAGCCAGCGAGGGACACGGGGTCCAGGCTTATTCTTGTTGCGGCGTCTTCGACCTATCTTGGCGGTGCCCAGGCAAGGGATGCAGAGTCTATTTGCGATGGCGAGCGCATCAGCAGAGTTGGTTGCGAAAATAGAGAGGGATTGTCAGGGCGGGGTGGTGGAGTTACATCATCTTTTTTCTTTATCGATAAGATGCTAATGGATGGATGCCTGTAAGTGCTTGCCGACTGCCTGCCTTCAAGGCAACGACAGAGTATTCAAGGGGCTGTGAGGCTAGAGACATGGAGATGCTGTCGTTGTCTTACGTTGCATCGTTCCTTTATCCTCTACTTGCCTCTGGTAGAATTGGCTAGACCATGATTGGGTCGTGGCGAACGAACTGGTATGCCAGAGTCATGTAACCGTGTCCAGCCATGCAACCCCAACTCAAGTCAAGACTCAAGACAAAGGGACGCAGTCAGATCAACAACCTGATATTCGAGCCCCGAACCATGCCGGGTAAAGCATGACGGAGATTCTATAAGCGAAAGTGATAAAGAGCCAACCCGCTCCCAGATAACAAAACCCAAGGGTCCATCCAGTCCAGGTCCAACCCAGTTCCTGTATGTCAACGCCTAGCAATGCCGAAATAATGATTCCCATCCCCATCCATCTTGTACATGAGCACCTAGCCGTGGCGTTCTCTCGCCGCCGCGAACTGCTCTTCCTGTAGACGAGCCAGCTCCTCCATGGACATGCCACTGCTGGCGAACTTGTCCGCCTTCTTCTCTCGGCCCTGCGTCATGTTAGTGGGTGACAGATAAGAAGGGGCAGACAGTGCGAACCTTTTGGACTTCTTTGTGCTCGGCTGCTGCCTCGAGGACGGCAGGGACGTAGTCAGTGAAGCCTAGTTGCTCGAGAGCCTTGGTGATGTGGTCGCAGGCAATGGTCTTCTTGGCCTCCTTCTCTGAGATTTCGTTTGCCTCGGACGAGATCAGGGTGATGAACTCGACACAGCACTCGATGAGAAGGTCGCGGGCCTCCTTGGCAAAAGCCACGCCTTCTGAGGGGGGTAGAATCTCTGAAACAATCTTTTGGACAGTGGCTGCAAGAATGTAAGCAAGAGGGAAACGTGAGGAGAAGACTTTGGCATACCTTTTGGAAGGGAGAGGTCGTCGTTGCCTAGTTGGAGAAAGAAGGTTAGCGGGATGTTGTCAAGTCAAGGATGAAGCGCAGACTCAGTCCGGCGTCGATTCTCGCCCAGTACTTGTCGGATGCAGGAATGTGGGGAGACATTATGTAGAAAACAAAGCAGTAATCAAAGATGCGATGCAGTTGGGGGTGTTGTGCTTGAGAAGGGATGAAGGATAGAAGAGTGATGTTGTAGGTAGAATCCTTAGATGAGTATGCGAGTAGGTATGCCATGTGAAGAAAGATGCCAAATTGATAGATAGAGTAAAATGAAGCAGACATTGAGGATGGAGACGAATAAATAGTCAAAGAAGATGTAGAAGTGATTCAGTGTCGGCTCCAACAACAGTGACGCATCGCATCGTGGTGATGTCCACGGGTTGCGATGGAGTCAAGATATGCATGCCGGATGAGGGTGCATGCAACAGCAAACAAGACAAAGAGCAGCATGACCAGAATAACGTACCTCCAAACTCGTGATCAGACATGATTTCAGTGAAGCGAGAGGTGAAGAAGTCGTCGGATGATGAGAGGTTTGCGGGAAAAGGTGAGGATCCAATATCGAAATGGAGAGATATACAACTCTCAGGCGACGGACGCGATCAGAGTGTGAGCGGTGACTGAGCGATGTGGAACGCGATGACGGTGGAAGAGATGGCAAACAAAGATGACAAGAAGATGGGTGAAACTATCAACAACAGTGACTTGGATGCGGGTATTTGCCGGTATATACTCGTTTGTTCCGTGAGAGTCTGCTGCAACCTTTTTTTGGTGTTGACGGCTCACAATGCAAAAGCTTCAGGCTTGAGAGGACGATTTTCAGACGGATGGTTGCTCATGGTCCATGAGTGGTGGGGCAAGCCGCTTTTGTATGTGCGAGCTGCTGCGGCCGGGGGAGGGAGGGGCCAGGCCAGGCTCATGCGCCGCACTTGATGAAAGCCCAGCCCAGCTTGAGATCAGGTTCCATTCTTTTTAGGGGCCAACCAGGGCGTGGCCAGGACCCGACTCCACCAGTGGTTCAGTCAGAACAAAGCCTCATAACCCAAGACCTGCCGCTGTCCTTGGAAGCTAGCTGAAAGGGCCTGAAAAGAGGTGTGGAGAGAGAGGGGGCTGAAAGGACCTCGCGCGCCACACTTTGTTGCCTCGAGCGGCGCGTCTGCCGTGCACGGACCAAGTCTCGCGCATGCATTTTCTTCGGCCAAAATTTCCAATCTGAAAAAATTCCTTTCTCTTCATCATCACTTTCTCTCCTTCTCTGCTCACAATCCAGACAGAGACCACGTCTCCTGACGGTCTCTTCTGCGACAATGGCCTTTAGGCTTTGTCGCATTGCTATCTTTCAATTTCTTGCTCTACATTCCTACCAACAATGAGCTGCCGCCTTGAGTAAGTTTCCTCAATCCCTTCTACCCAGTCGCATCGCATGAAGAGACAAGTTGTCGCCCCAGTCTTAGAGGTCCGACAAGCCTCGGTGCTGATTGACTTCGTCTTATGCCAAATAGACATTTCTGATTGATTCCAATTCTTTGTCCTTTTGAAGCTTGATTCCATCTGTTGGACATGGCTAACGAGAAAAAAAGTTCAGGACGGCGCTCTCGTTCATGCTGTAAGAACCCTTCAGCAGCGACCCTCTCGACCCTGCTGTGATGCCTTGCTATGTACTATCAAATACCGACATTCATGACGGATACATTCGATAGCCTGAGCGCATTCGATACCACAACTTTATTGAACTACCTGTTGAGGGCTTTGGAACTGACAGGAAAAAAGAACATTATCTGAAAGATCCAGACGCCATTCTTCGCGTGTCGCGTCAACCACGAGGTAAGAACAATTTTTTTCTTTTCTCTCAACACATCAAATGCTATGATGAAGAAACTTACATTCCATGCTAAATCCGAATGTCCATGTGGAGCAAACTAAGAGCTTTTCATCTTTCGCCTGACTTGCATTTGTCTATTTACCTTGCTGCTTGTTTCAAACCTTGTCAAGACATAAAGCTAACATCTGCTTGAGTATCCAGGAATCCGTCTTCTAATTTCCAATGAGCCTCTACTCTTGATACGCCGCAACTTCTGGTGAGTTCCATCTGCATAACTGTTAGCTGTCGATCCTACAGCATGTCGTGAAACGTACGTGAAGAATTTTCCGCTCAGAGACTTGAGCGGGTCTGCCACGAACTTAGCCATGACATGTCCCGGCTGCTCCGGCTTGAGCAAGGTGCCCTTCTCCTTGGCCTCGGCAAAGGTAGCGTACTGTGTCTCGTCCATACTATGCTTGCCTTCGGCCCTCAGAACGCCTTGCATGTCAGTATCGACTCGTCCTGGTGCGACGGCTACGCTGGTAATATCAGGCTCCTCGAGGGCAAGGTGGGCCGAGAAGGAGTTGTAGACAGCTTTAGATGAACCGTAGCTTGCCCATCCCTTGTAGTGTTTTGTTGCTGCCCCTGATGACACCCACACGATGCATCCCTTGGACTTTCGGAGCTCGTTGAGTGTTGCTTGAGCCTGACATATGTCAGCGTAGCTCTCGCAGATGTGTCAGATGGCTAGATCTTACCAGAGCAATGCCGCTAAAGACATTGACGTCGTAAATATGCTTCCACTCCTCGGCGGTTGTGTCAGCAAATCGCTTGGGAGCCAAGAGGCCATGGTTGATGACAAGGCCATCAATTTTGCCAAACGAGGACACGGCGAGTTCCGTCAACTTGGTGGGCATCTACTCTGCTGTCAGCCTCCTTGTTTTATGAGAGCATGCTTTTTGTCCCAACCTCAGGGTCAACAATGTCTCCCGCGATGAATTGGACCTGATCAGGGTGCGACTTTTTGAATCCCTCAAGGGGCTCAGACGATCTAGCCGTAACAACCACCTTATGGGATTGTCCCAGGAGGTATCGAGTGATGGCGGCGCCAATGCCTTTACTGGCACCGGTGACGATGAAAACTTTGGAGGTCATGTTCGCGGTGGTTGGTGCAGTGTAACGGCGCCTCACGCAAGATTCTTTTTTTCCCGTGAGTTGGCTGAGTCGAAAGCTTCAGCACGAGGTGGGGGTTCAGTCTGAATGGCGGGGTCATTTCTGGAGCTTCACTTGGCTTTTACGTTACCCTGTATGGTCACAAACGTCATCGGGGGCTACTGCATTGAGCTTGTAGCTTGATGGCGTCTTTTGTCAGCTGAGAGCCCAAACCTCCTCAAACCTTTTGTATGGTTAATACCTTTACACCTCTTTTTTCCATCCGATGGCTACGACAGTGATTGTTGGAAGCGGCATAATTGGCATCGCGACGGCTTACTACCTCTCTGAACATCAACCCGGTTGGTCGATTCACGTCGTCGACGCTTCTACGGAGCTGTTTGCCTCGGCGTCGGGTTACGCCGGCGGCTTCGTCGCAAGAGACTGGTTCCCGCCAGAACTTGCGTCCCTGGGCGCTCTCAGCTTTGAGGAGCATGAGAGACTTGCGAAGAAGTACGATGGGCATGAGAAGTGGGCGTATGCTAAGTCGGTGACGGTGAATTATGAGCCTCCGAGGAGGAAGGCTAATGGACCTGGAGGTGAAGATTGGTTACGTGAGGGGGGCAGCCGGGTAGATTTGGTGGCGGAGAAGAGGGAGGTTGAGGATGGGAATAGTCCGCCTTGGTTGAGGCGTGTCAAGGGTGATGCTGTTAGTGTGGTTGACAATGCTGAGGGGACGGCTGTTCTGTAAGTCGAGACATCACAGTTATGAGCATGTTACTGATATGAAAGAAACATAGCGACCCCCTTAGACTCTGTCAGTTCCTTCTAGACAGGTGTCGAGCTGCTGGTGTCCGATTTCACCATCCCGCAGTAGTCCTCAACGTTGGGCCTGACTGCCACGATGAACTATCACATGTCCGTATCGGCTTCACAGACTGCTCCTCCGAGACTGAGATCCCGGCCACAAGGGTTTTGGTCTGCGCCGGCTGCTGGACGCCCGATGTTTTAGAGTCCATGTTTCCAGGTTCTGCTATCGACATACCGGTGTTGAGCCTTGCGGGGCATTCACTGGTTGTGCGGAATCCCGGGGACGTGGGTGATGTATATCACTCGCTGTATTGTAGCTTGGATGATTTCTCCCCAGAGATATATGCTCGACCGAACGGCGATATCTGGCTAGGAGGTGTCAACTCGGCTATCCCGCTACCACCATTAGCTACGGCTGCAAAGCCTATGCGAGGGCCTCTGGAGAAGTTGAAAGCTACGGCGAGACAGTTGATCAAGTCGGAGAGTGAGCTGGAGGTTGTTCGAACTGGACTGTGCTTCCGGCCTGTGACGCAGAGGGGCACGCCGTACGTTACGCGGGTGGAAGATGTAGATCTGAGACAAGGGTACAGGACGAGAAAGGGAGCAGACGGAGGCGTGTTTGTTGCTGCGGGACATGGGCCTTGGGGGATTAGTCTGTCGCTTGGGACGGGCAAGGTCATGGCGGAGATGATGCAGGGGAGGGAGCTGAGTGCAGATATAAGTGGTTTGGGATATCTGCCGTGAGAAGAGGCATACACTAGACTGGATCGAATTTGAATAAGGATACCCATTTGATGTAACATAAACTGGATTTGAACGCGAGTAGTTGTGTGGTCTATCCGAGAAGACGATCTCGAAGCCTCTTGATATCCTCACTCCTCGCCTTGCAGCATCCGCCAACAAGAATGACAGGCCACTTCCCCCGACTCTCAGTAGCCCTGACTACGCTCTCGACTTGAGACTCCCACGATGAGCGCACCTGATCCTTTGCGTCGTCTGGCAGCTCCCACTTTTGCGTCGTTGTGTTATACACCTCCCCATTCGTGCCATCGGGGTACAGAACCAGTGCAGGCCAATTGTCCAAGCGGCCTTGCTCAATTAGCCGCGCAACTGTCGATTCGAAAATCTGTAGGAGGCGATCGAGCTTGTCAACCTTGGTGCAGTTGATGCCGATGCCCCAGGGCGTCTTTGCTGACACGTCTCGATCCAGCATGGCTTCGACGGCGGACTCGATAGAGTTTCCATCGGGAAGTGCCAATTCGGCGCCAGGGGAGAGACATGAAGTCCAGTACGGTAGATCTGAGAGAGCTGGTGTTGCGGCGAGGGCTTTGCGCATGGCGATAATCTCATCGACTCTGGGGATGGTCTCTAGCGCAACATGGCTCACTCTCTTGCTAACGTCTGGGATCTCTGAAAAGAGTCCTAGACGCTCACGGTGCCACTCCTCAAGCGTAGATTCCGAATCATGCGCGGCGTCGTATTTGCCGCTGTACTCTTGACTCGGAATCAAGCACGCGCCGTACGGCCCATAGCTCAAAGCAACCTGGGAATCCTCACCCACGGCTCGCTGCGCAATGTTCACAGCGTCATCTAGAAAACGCGGAACCGTCTCACGACTGATCCCATCGGGAAACTCTTCAGTACGAGTATCAGCGAAACCCTTGATAGAAGCCTGATACGTCGCCGTGAGGAGCACGTCAACAGGCACAGCGCCGAAGTCGCTCTGACAAGATTGAAGAGTCGCCGAATCGGAGATGAGGAGGTGAGAGGACCAGAGCGGCGTGGACCTAGAGAAGGATACGGAGTATTTGGACTCGAGGGACGTGCCGAGGCCGCCGTCGAGGATAAGGATTTTGGAAGGCATTTTTTGGGGGTTGTTGGTGGTGAGTATTGGAGTTTTGAAGATCTTCCCCCGCTCAGGATGGAGATTTAGTGGATAGCCTCAATTACTCACTCTAGCCCGAAGGAAAGCGGCCCTGGCTCAGCATGAGTGTGACAAATTATATGCTTGTCTTGCCTGATGTCTTTAATGCCAATTCGCTTTGCTCTTAAAGATGAGGAGTGAGCTGTCGTTACTCATTGGCTCAAACAACAGAAGGTGACTTGCGCAGGCGTGATTGCGTGACTGTTGTCAAAATCCCTCTCAATTGCTAGCCATTAAATGTTGCAAATGCCCAATTCGTCTCTATTAGGATGAATTTCATCATCTAATCGGTATAGTTGGGGACTTTTACCCATATCTTAAAGCCTCATGTTTTCTCCGTCCCACTTCAATCCTGACTGATCTCGTTGACTCATAGGTTTCTCTGGTGAGCGATAGTAGGCTCTTGTTGTTTGGCATGCTGTGACCGAGAAAAATGGGTATCGAGGTCGATCTATTATTGCAGAGTCTAGGTAGTTATATGTTGTAAGGACAACAGCTCTCGCACATAGTTGTGACCCGAGGGATTGGATGAACTCAGATACTCACTATCGGACGTGATGAAGGAATCGCTATTACAATGAAGGGATAAGGAATCTGGGCTCATAGCTGGCTTCAAATATTGACGTCAGAAGCGGGAAAGAACAGCAGACGCTTGTCCTGATGGACTTGTTGATACACCCAGGAGCGAGCAAACAGTCGGGGTCTATCGCGCAGTCATAATTGAGATCAACGGTGATATTTCCGAATAGCCCTTTCGACAAATCCTATTTCAAAATATCATAGATCTAGCGTTGAGAAGCTTTCAGGCATTGGGGCTTCCTGTTGGTGCGGCAATATGAGCCGTCGTCTAACAATGCGTTGTCAAACCATTGGGACAGAATTGTCTATCGCCAAGCAGCTATCCGTCGTTTCTTTGACGATGAGAGGATGGAAATCGAATCGGATAGCAGCTTGCTAATTGTCCTTCTATCCGGTCACAATGGCACTTTAAGTAGCTGCCTGCCGGCCTTTTCCTCATTTATGTAACCCGAGGAGGTTTCTTGCACGAACCCAGACTCACTGATATGAGATAACTAGGCGAATAATAACACATTTTAAGTCAAAAAGGTCTTGGATGTTTTGTGAAGGAACAACCGTGAGCATTGACCCTGTTGCATTGGTGACTCGCAACTCAATCGAGGAGTTGCTCAACAGAGTATTGGAGAGCAAACTACCTTTCGAACCCCTAGGCTTAGTGAGGAGATTTTGGCATAGGAAAAGAATAAATTTAGATTGACCTCATTGTACGAAGACAATCGTCTCTGGATGAGTCGGGGATATACTGATTGACCTGTTGCGACTAGTAGTGTCCGGATGCTGTTTGGAAGGGCAACACCTTGGCACCCAGTCGTGAACAAACATGAGATGGGTCAGTCAACGATCTCTAGGTTCTAACGTCAAAAAAGGTCCTTAAATAGAATAAATAAAAAATTTAAAGATTTATGATACTACTGCTTATTTTTATTTCTTATTTAGCACATAAATAGGCTATAAAGTGAATACTCTTTGTTGACTTGACTCAGCGCAGTCGTCCTGGTGCATCAAGTGTTTGTACGACCGCATGCTTGGACGATCTTGAACGATGCTAGGCGATGATTAGAAGCCCAACATAACCGGTATCTCAAAAACCAGAAACCGGCCTTGGAAGTCTTGGATATACGTAACCACTGGAAGGGGATGGCGGTGATGATGCCCTCGAGGTGGACGCCTGCATGTGCCGGCGGACCTGGGGTTACCGAGGAAATGACGCTAGTGGCACGCCTCGATCGAGTTGGAGAGCATGCGGGAGCCCGGTTCAGCTTTCTTTGTTCAGGGGTGATATGCCACTACCCGTGGCTGAGTATGGGTTGTTTACTTCTTTTGGTATCCGGCCGAGGAGCAAGATCAAGGCGAAGACAACGAAACTACGTCAATGGAGCGTAATAATTGGAGTCAAACTTCTTCGTAGCTGATCTGTCATGCTTGGACCTCCCTCGCTTGCGATTGAGCTCCGTCAGCGCATCCTCAAAAAGGACAGAAGCTTCAACCTTGATGGGAGCTGAAAAGATAAGCTCACACGACAAACAGCCCCACCGCTCGCCGTCGTCAAATAAGGTCGCTGCTAGGGACTCTTCCGGCTAGGGCATCACCAAGCTCAGCTTGTGCTTCGGCCAATGACGCCCCCGGGCGAGCGTTCCTTGTCTCTGCTGGAGTTTCACCTCCCTTGACGTGTTCGGCCGCTGTAACTGGCTCCAGTTTTGGGACGAGGGTTGGCAGTGACGCGTTAAATATCGGGGGGCCGCCCTGTCGTCATTGCTCTCGACTCTTTGTTCTGTATATCGTCTTGTGATGGATTTTTCCGACTTTGAAGAGATTGACCCGATTACTGAGTTTGGCATTGATCATGGCGCTGCTTCGCAGCCCATCCTGCCGCATCGCGCTCACCTTCAAGGTGGACACCCGCCATGGCAGGGACACGGCGGCAGGTTGATCGGCGTCGTGGATATGGGAAGGTGAGCAATTCCCACGACGTTCCTCGAGTGTCAATCTGACATTGCGACTCTAGCAATGGTATCCGGCTCTCCATTTCTGACCTCTCGTCGCCTCTGGCGCGTATGCTCCCGACCGTCTGTGTCTACCGATCTTCCATCTCACTCTACGACTCCCAGTATGATTCCGAGACCGGAGAGAAGATTCCCATCCCGGACTCGGTCATTGAGTCTGTTGTTTCGGTTTTGAGCAGGTTCATTGTTGTCTGCGAGGACTTTGGTTGCACAAAGGACAACATCCACGTCATTGCGACCGAAGCAACGCGCGCTGCCCTCAATTCTAAGCAGTTCTTGTCTGCCATTAATACCAAGACTGGCTTGACTGTGCAGCTTCTTCCCAAGGAGGAAGAGGGTCAGGTTGGAGCTCTGGGTATCGCCAGTGGCTTCTCGAGCATGGAAGGACTGGTCATGGACCTTGGAGGAGGCAGTACGCAGATCACCTGGATGCTCAGCCAGGGTGGCGAGATCCGTATCAGTCCTCGAGGAAGCTTCAGTTTCCCCTATGGGGCTGCTGCTCTGACCAAGAAGCTGCATGACCTGCAGGATGGGAAGAGTAAGGATGAAGCTGACGCCGCTGTCAAGGCGTTCAAGGATGAGATGATTGGCAACTTCAAGGATGCATACAACCGTCTGCAAATCCCTGAAGAGCTGACCGAAAAGGCGGAGAGAGAAGGTGGATATCGCATCTATCTCTCCGGAGGTGGCTTTAGAGGCTGGGGATACCTGTTGCTCTACCTCAACCAGTCCCACGGCAGCCATTATCCCATCTCCATCATCAATGGGTACACTGCACAGCGAAAGCAGTTTGAAGACACCGAGACGCTCAAGCACGTGGCCAAGGCTGCAAAGGACATCTTCCGGGTCTCGGACCGAAGACGATCGCAGGTTCCTGCCGTCGCCTTTCTCGTCAACGTCCTCTCTGAGGCTATCCCATGGGGCATCAAGGAGGCGCACTTTTGCCAGGGTGGCGTGCGAGAGGGTTTCTTGTTCCGCCAGCTCTCACCTGACATTCGACAGGAATCTCCTCTGGAGGTTGCCACGGCGTACTTTGCACCTGGTTCACGACATCATATTCAGCAGCTGCTCAAGCATGCGATCCCGAAACCTTCCAAGACTAAGGAGTTTCCCGAAGAGTTTGGCGAGCCCGTTGTCGACTCTTTCGCCAACTCGATGTATCTGCACATGTTCATGTCCAAGGAGACCGCCTCGACGACTGCACTTTACTCGACTAGTGTGGGAACAATGTCGTCGATCCACGGCGTCTCGCATCAGGACCGAGCTAGGTTGGCGTTGATGCTTGAGTCCAGGTACGGCGGTGAGCTGCCACCTCGCGAGATGGAGTTCCGCGAGGCTCTCCGCAAGCTCATCACCCCCGAGGAAGTCTGGTGGGCCGGTTACCTCGGCAGAGTCGGCCGTCTGATCACGGCTCTGTACCCGGCTGGCAAGATCCACAAGTCCAAGCCCCGCGTGGTGTTTTCTGCCCAATGGTCCTGGAATCTTGGAAAGGACAAGAATGAGGAGGGATTGATCCTGACCATCTCGGTTCAAAAGACCAAGGATGACCCTGCCAAGACCAAGGAGACGATTGAAGATGCTGTTGATGACGTGGAAAAGATTGGCAAGGAGAAGCACTGGAAGGAGGGCTGGGGCATGAAGGTCAAGGTCAAGGTGGTCGAGGAGGGTATCCTGTGATGAGTGAGAGTGACATACTCTGAGAAACAGGACTCGATATTTCGCTCGTTGTGAAGATGTCGAGAAGGGGCGTTGGACTTTGTACGAGCTGGCAAAGTAAATTGACATGATGTATACTAAAGAGCAATTGAGTCTGTCAAATTGCAAGGCTATTTCGACCTGTCACTCGAGAAGATACGTGGCGTAATCACCTTGAGAGTAAGCGAAACAAGATGGAACAGCCGTACTGACTTCGTTTTGTATCTGCTTTACTCAATCATCCAGCGCAGGCCCTCGAGCAAGTCCTCCAACCACTTCTTGGACACAGGAAGATCCGGGCAAGTGGTCCAGAAACCATGCGGCAATCCCTGATAAACGTGCTTCTTAGTAGACAATCCTTCTTCCTGGAGAATCTGGTCGAGAAGAAGCGCTTCATCTCGTCGGGGATCCCATCCACAGATGGCAAAGTACGCCTTCTTGGCAATGTCTGCGTGTGAGTCGAATAGCAGAGGCGAGAGACGCTTGTCTTCTGGAGGAGCACCGTACTTTTCTACATGAACGTCAGCTGGCGTTTCCGGTAGAAACTGAAGCGTCTTGGTACCTGAAAAGTAGTCGATGGACTTGCGCGTAAGACCGGGCGCATCGTTGATCTCGTCGACGCTCAGGATGCGGTCAAGGTACTTCTTTGGTCGCACATCAGGATGACAGAAACTACCAGCAAGAAAGACGACACCCGTGATCTTTGGTGAGAGACCCTCATCGCGAGCCAAGTGCGAGATACCGGCGGTAAAGTTGGCGCCGGCTGAGGTGCCACCGAGGATAAAGCCCTTGGTGAGATCGGTGTTGAGCTTGGTCTGGCCTTCAGATGATGCAGCCTAGATGGGGATGTTAGAGACGAAATGGTGATTGGAACATGACTTACCCAGCGGACAATGTCGAAGGAGTCTTCAAAGCCGACGGGGAACTTGTGCTCAGGTGCGAGTCGATACTTGACATTGACGACGACGATGCCCAGCTGTCGGGCAATTGCTCGACAAGTTGAGTCATCTGTCTCAAGGCCGCCAAAGACGTAGCCACCGCCGTGCATGTACACCAACAAAGGGAGGGCATCGTCACGGTTTGCGGTTCGTCTATACGTGCGGAGGGTGATGGGGGTGTCGTCTCTCACGGGGACGTCAAACTCGACAATGTCAAGTCCTTCCTGCGGAGCGATGGGATCATGATCTCTCGGCATGCCCCGTACCACCTTTGTACCCGGAGGCAGATTGTTTGGGAACTGGAGGCGTCAGTGACATGGGCTAGTACTCGTGACGGTTCAACGTACGTCTGTCCATTGAGGATCAGGAGTTGCAAAGTGTCGATACTCTGCCATTGTCAAAGATGATGTAAACGTCTTGTTCACGCCAGCTCAACCTGGATCCGTCGTCTACTTCAACATTTCGCCATGGACCCTCAACGACGGCCGATCCCTGCCTCGGCTGGACCAACCCGCTCGTAAAACCACGCACTCGATGCTGATCAATCCGATGCTAAGGCTCGGTAAGGGCTCCACGATGATGAGCCAAGCGGGCGAGATTATCTTATCAGATCAAGCATCGACGTTGCAGTCATCCCCACCGAGGGCCTTGCTGGGCCTGGTCGGGACTTTTGGGCGCCGCTTGAGGCCTGTTTCGGTGGATGACATCTCCACTGGAAGGAAGCTTGGCGGCCATGAGGGAAGTTCGTGATGGGGCTCTTGGTGCATCGAACACGATTGCTTCGCGTGGAGAATTTTTCTGTGTCAATTAATTGAGCCTTGATCTGCTCTGTCGGTCGCGATGCCATTTGTGCTTCTGTCTTGAAGCTATTCACATCCCGTCACCTTGCCCAAGTTGGCCACCTCTGACTGCCTCAGACTCAGTCACTCTGTTGCACCCTCCTCAATTCTTCCTCTTTATGCAATGAATTATTGATTCTCGATCGTTTGTTCCTTCATCCCATGTAATGTTCATCCCGAACACAAACTGGAAGGATTTGTCTCGCGAGTGTCGTCTTCTTGCTTGCATGTCGTTGCTTTCGTGGCAGGTGGCTCTCTCTTCGAGACCTGGATACATTGTCGCCCGGGTCATTCTTTTTTGGATCCTTGCTATCCAGGCAGTGGCGTACACCCAGATGACGGTTGCTGTCCTCGCTATGTGATGTCGACTTGTTCGGCTTTCGGTTCGCGTGGATGGATTAATTGACAGGATTGCCCTCGTAGGCTCGTTGTTTGATCGTATTGGTCTGTCTTCTCGTCGCATCTTGTACTTGAAGCCCTTTGTCACACCGATATGTTGAACCCCGACCGTGTCAGGCATGTCAAGTCTTGCGATGCATCGGGGTCGCATGAGCCTGTTTCTCTAGGGTTAGATCTTGCCTTGTCATCAGAGTACTCGTCTTCCAACACAGTCATTACCATTATCTTTGCTTCCGTCTGGGCTCTTTTCATCTGTGCCAACCGTCGCAACCTTGTACCTTTTCTTCCATTCCAGAACCAGTGCCTTGGCCAGGGTGCTGTCGGCTTGGATGTTCTTGGCCACGAGATAGAATGAGGATGGTTCCGGGGATGCTTGAACAGGTGGACAGTGGAAAACTTGCTGAAGTTGCGGATCAAACTGAAGCAGGGCCAGCTGTTGAGCTTGTGTAGTAGAACAACCATGGTGCCGCCGTTATTCAGGTGTTCAAGGCCGAGTGCAAGCTGCGTGAGTGTGAGACGGGTAGCCTTGCGACGCTCTCGCCATGTCCGTTGATGCGTGCGTTGAACGGCAGCATTACACAAGAGAAGGTCGAATTTTTCGAGATTAGGAAAGGCCTTGGTGGATTCAAGATTACCTGGGTCAGGTTCAGATGTAGGTACATCGTCCATCTGCATGCCCATGTCAACTGCTGTGGAGGGCACAGCCCACAGTGGCGGGGGTATTTCAGCTGGCTTTTGGCACTGTGCATAACACTCTTCTTACACCATCATCATCAATACCAACGACTACCTTTTCACTGCCAACATGGTGATATCTCGGAATACGGCGGCAACATTGCGGCGACCGAGCCTAACCCGGCGGCCCCCATCCTTGAGGGGGAGACTCATGGTCCTCACTCAGGCATTGGGGTGCTTGTCCAAGACCTGTGCGACAAAGGCACGGGGAACCATGTACATATCTAGCTGGGTTCTTGATCCCGGACAGGTCAAAATCACGTGCGGCCTTGTCCATGCCACGTCCCATCTTGTGAATCATGTTGCAAAAGAAACGAGCGTCCTTTTCAGTGGGCTCATCTGCACCATCCCTATCATGGTGGTTAGCAAGCTGTAAGACGGCTGTGATGAACAAGCCGTGGTGGAAACTTGCGCGTTTGTGCGCATCTGCTGCAGATGACGAAACTCTTGCACGTTCTCTTTGAGCTACGTAGGTGGTTAGGTGGTTGGGACCGGGAGGCTTTGTCGTCAAGGGGCAAGAGGCAAGAGGGAAGAGGCAAGAGGGAAGCGCCAGGGAGAGAATAACTTGATGGTAGCAACAGTACCTAGATGGACGTGGTGGTTGCTTGAAAGGAAGCTTTGACCTGATAGAAACGGTATCCGCCTGCCGAGCCGTGCCGCTCCAGAGGCGTGCCGCGTCTGTGTGCCTACTGTTGAAGAACTCAAAGGCTGGACTCACCAGCATGCGTCAGAAACTAAATTCGAAATCAAAGCCACCTGGATATCCCTTGCCGCGTCTGTCTCCTGGTGGGTGGAACCCGCGACAGGCTGCATACAAACTGACAAGGCAGAACACGTCAGGCGTCCGTAAAATGCCTACCTGCAGCCGCTCTTTATTGACTTTTCAAACGTTTGCCAACTCTGCTTGGCGAAATCTTCACCGCCACGGTCTTTCGTTTGCCGTTCTCCTGGATGCCTGGGGAACGCGACCTGGGATCTCAGGAAGTAGAGAAATGGACACAATGGGAAACGATGGCACCTGGTATCCATCGAGTTCCCAGAGCCGTGAAACCAGAAAACGCTGGTTGTTGGGTTAGTATGACAGGGGCAAGAGTATGTATGACCAGGAAGCTCCTTGATTGGCTGGACATCTCCGCTGATCATATGCGATATCACATACACTCTTCGTCCGCGGCTCTGGTTGTGTTTTTTCCCCTTTAGAGGATCCAACCAAGCCGTCGCAAAGGCTCCTAGAGGCTCAAAGAAAGTGCCTGCAGATGCTGACGCCTTCTGGCCTTTGCTGGGGCACAGCACGACTACGTCACAAGGCAGACGCGAGCACACGTTTCCTGCGGGACGGCAAGAAGAAGCAGCAGGCACTCCGTTCGTCTCAAAGGAGACTGTCATATCAGGTCTTTGGCCTTTTTGACGTCTCTCTTGATGCAACATGGCGGTATGGTGTTTTTCCCTTGCCTACGAACCTACTGCGCGTCTGCAAGCCGTGAAAAGAGCAAAGGGGTTACCGTTTCGCCCACTGGCCAAGAATCCCATTGCTCGAAAGAGCTGGCGGGCCTGAAGGCCCCGCCTGGCTTCCTTTCCCTTTTTTGCTATGCATGTCTCCAAGCTCCTCCGGCGCTCAAAGAATACTACTTGCCGCGCGCAACAGAGCAGGATGCAGGATAAACGGGATTGAGAAAGGCAGTACGAACACTCTCTGATGCCATGAAACTGGAAAGGCATAAATGGTTGCGTTCCTCCCTACCAGCCTGGTGTTTGACCCTCATCAACAACACCACCACAACCTACAATCACAACAACAGCGACCATCCACTCCCAACAGATAACATCGACCATCCATCCCTGACCTCGCTATTGCTTTCTGAAAGGAGATCAATATGGAACACAACACGGCCGGGTCTGAAACTCAACAGGCGATGACCAGTCGATACGAGTGCGAGGATTACCTCATCAACCACCCTTGTTATGCCGAGGCATGCAGTATCTGCGGGAGGCCACTGCTACGACGAACCTCTCGGCTGGCCAGAATTGGCCAAAAGTGGCTGCCGAAATGGTCATTTTGGCCAAAAATTTCTGGCTCGGGTCGAACGATCAAGACCATGCTACACCATCGATGTTTCCTTGCGACCATTTTGGCCGTTTCCATCATCGGTTTGTCCTTGAGCGTTGCTGCCCAGGTCAAAAGACGACGTCCGCCGCAGTGATCGACCTGTCGCGAAGAGCTGCCATTTCGGGCAAAAATGGAGCTGACTGCGGCCGTTGGACGATCTGATTGGTGGAGAAGTCATGGATATTGTGAGGCCTTGCGGATTTTCATGGTGGAAAGGGTTGGGGTTTTCATCCGAGGCAGCGCTACGGTTTCCCCCCAAAGGCTAGACCGGATTTTGTGTCGCAACTCATGGTAGATCAAACACTGTATCGACTCGATACCTAAATTGACAAAACTTGTTGGTACAGTACCCTTGCGTGCCTTGCTAGCCTCTGTTTTCAGGCCCTTGATTTGCTACCCCGCAGCAGGGGCTCCCACTAGCGGCTCGCCAAGCGGCAGAGGCTGGCTCTAAATTTTAACTTGGCCTGTCGCAGGTGCATACTGGCCTGGAAAAGCATGTATCCATCTCGCCACGAGTTCCCGCACGTTGCGGACTTGCTCTTTGACCCAGTTGACAATTATCTCGTGATTCAATTCCAACCACGCATGCACAGAGCGTGATTTTGGTACGAGACGCTGACCAACCTTATTTTATGTCCCTCTTCAAAACGTGATTCATTTTGACCCCCCGTTCATGATCAGGGCCTTGTGGGGCCATAACCAACCAACAACTCACGATCAGTGCTTGACCAGGCGGGTTTGTCAAGACCCACCAGGTTTTGTCAATTTATCAAGTTCGATCGGCTGCGCCGAGAAATATAACAAATTACGATCCGTATCAATTACTTTACTGGTAGGGCACGGCTGGTTGCTGAGAGAATTGATAATTTAAAAGAGTGCTATATCTACCTAGAGTACCGTGTCTGCAGTGCCATGTCTAAAAGAGTGTGTGTTCATTGATTTATGTGGAGCTCAATCCGCCCCCTCATTCAGTCAAACCAGACGTCTCCAATCTCCCTGCTCACACCATGCCCATTCCTCTCTATTCCTCGGGGAAGATCTCGGGGCGATAGTAAGGATTGTTGTCTGGGAAAATGAAACCAATCTCACCATGGGGGAGCTTAAGCAGATAACGCTCCTTGTGCGTTGCCCGTAAGGCATCTTCACTGTTTAGGAGATTGGTATAACAGTCGATCTCGTTGGGGAGCCCCTCGCTGACCAGTTTCAAGGCTAGGTTTGCAGAACCCTGACGCTTGTGTCCTATGATAAGTGTGGGCAGTTCCCATTTAAGATCGCCGGGCCGAGAGACACGATCGACGCGGTCTAGGACATACGACGTGATGAATCCCTTGGGGACGAAGGCGCATTCACACCAGGCGTTAAAGCCGACTAGGTTGAACTCATGGTCTAGACCGATGTTGCACAGTTCGAGATGGCCATTGAGGAAACCGCAGGGTGACATGTTGAAACCCATCTCGGCAAGATGCCTGTGGGCGTAGCCAGCGGCCCGCTCCCCCTTGTGGAACACGGGTTGATTAACGTGCTCGAATATATAGAACTGGATGTCCGTTCCATTGATGCCCTGAACTGAGGGGGCCTCCCACTGCGCCATCTCGCTCACAGCCTTGGCGATCTGACCCAAGAGCCTCTGTAGAAACTTGACTGGGATGGGTCTGTCGAGGACCGGGGTGCCTACTGTCTCAGTCAGGATGGCGTATTTGCCCTCAGACATGGTGTGATATAAGACGCGGGGGACGCGGAAATTCTTGGGCTCCTTATTTGCGACGTACTCGATGTTCTCGTGCTCCCAAGCATGGTGGTTGACATGATCGGCATCTGCCTTGGCCGGCATAAACTTGAGGGATCCTGTGCTGCCGATGCGGTACTCGAAGTACAAGCCGGGATAGATGGTGCGACGGGGTCGCACCTCACCTTTATCAGGTATCGGAGTTGTTTTAGTCGGCCTGGCCTCATCGTCTCCGAGCTCACGGATGCGGTAGATGAAGCCCTTTTCATGGTCGACGTAGTCGTTGAGCTCCTCCTGAGTCCCACTCAAGGGCAGTTGGGTCAGAATGGCCTTGCCAAAGATGATCCACGATGTTTTGTTGATTTGCCGGAAAGAGGGGTCCCATTTTTTCGATAGGCGCTTATAGAACCTCTGGAACTGTTGCTCACATACCCTTGATGAGGGTCTGATGAGGACGTTGGAGGCCAGTTCGCGCTGCTCCTCTATGGTTTTCATGGTGTTGGTAGGTAGGTTTCGTGGTAGAAGAAAGTAAACACTCAATGTGTCTCGTGTGTGAAAGTGCTGTGTGGTTGGTTTGTTGTGCGTTTGCTTGTTTGCTGTGTCTGGTGTAATTTGCATATCTTCCAGGATACAGGCTCTATTTATACCTATGGAGATGCCCCGATGTACCATGTACTTGGGAGGGCATCCTACTGTTGTTCATCACCTGGATGATGGAATTGGCATTGAAATGCAACCTTTCGTTGTCTGTACGCAGCTGGTCTCCTTTCTCAACATCAAGAACCCGACTTCGCACACAGTGCTTCATCTTGTCCTGCCGCTGCACTGCGTCTTGATGTCATTGTTGGTCCTGACATGGTTCAGCCGTTCTTAGGATAGCGTCAGAGCACAGTCCCGTTTGGGTGCCCAGAATAGCAACGTGGCTGTCATGTAACTGCATTTGGATCATGGATGGGTGGGGGGCAGCTTGTGATAGGCTTGCTGAGGACTCTCCTCTGTTGGCCCGCCAAAGAAGGCGTCCATACTCTGGCATGGACAGACCGTGCCTTTCACGGACAAGACGAAACAGGTACCAATGGCTGGTAGGGTCAGTGGACCCCGTGGGTCAAGGGGGTGTGTTGAAGGAGGCGTCTGTTTTACCTTGGGGGGACCGGCCGGGCTATTCCCGTGCTTGGAGAAGTCAAAAGGCTCCATTCATGAGGCCAGGAGGCAGGGGCTTCAGAGCTACCAACAGAAGTAACACGGCCATAACGCAATCGAAGCTGATACTCAAGCTCTGATGACACGGAACAAGTCAGTGAACTGTAGATGATGACGGTTTTCCAAGTGCAACGGATGCCAATGACGGGGAGCTGGATTGGTCTCTCGAGCGTCGTTGAGCCCTTGGAAGTGGTAAAGGCCACCAAAATTCAGATTTCAATTTCTGAACTGGAAGGTCAGAAGATCATGTTGTTGTTGTTGTTGGTGCTGTTGTGCCACAGCGCGATGTCATTGGTCAGAGCAGGCCCATTACATGATCCGTGCGCTATTGAGAGCTCCCTGGCCAAGCCTGATCGTGATTTATTGGCTGGTTATGGCCCGAGCTGCCAGTGACAGCTTGAAAACAGAGGCTAGCAAGACCCACCAAGTTTTATCAATTTGTCGAGTCAATACGGCATTTGTTTCAAAAAATGGAGGAGGGAAGAAGAAAGGAAAAAAGGTGAGCAGGGTCCTACTCATTACCTTATATCTCTTGTACCTATTATATTTTCTCTTTTATCTTCAAATATCGAGATATTGCCAAGTGACCGCGCGACCCCGACAAACTCACAGGGGTTTAATTGTCCACCTCGAGTCAACAAAGGGCATCCCTCGAGGCGTCGAGCCAAAGCAGGATGAAAATACCACCAACCAAAGTCAAAGCGGGTCAGGAAGCCACTGAAGCTTTCCGTGCGTCGTAGGATGCTTGTCTTTCACAACGAGTGACCAACCTCTCAAGTCGGTGAGTCTACTTCTTCCACCACTTCTGTATACTCGGGCAATCGAGACAAGGACGAGTATGGGTTAACTTGATATTGCGCTCTGTCTACACCTCTGACCCATTTCGCTCATGTTTCTCGGGTTCCGCTTTGTTCTTCTTCCGATACGCCTCTCGCATCTCATTCTTTTTGAACCTTGTCGTGAGCAGACAGTGAACTACAGACCACTGATAGACGCAAAATAAACTTTTCAAGTGAGTTTAGTCCTTCAGATCATCCTCGGTGATTGGGAACTTACAAAGCACATATACCAAAACAGCCACACGCAATTGATAGGTTTTCAACCATGGCCACCGTCCCTGTCCCGACGTCGTCGAGGAACCCAGCCCTACGCTTCTCTATGCCGGAGTCGTCGTGCTGGCTGGGGTTTCGGAAGACAAAAATGACAATGAATGCAGCCAGCCACAGTGCTGTTGACGCTGCCAAGACGACCATGTACCAAATCGGGGGTCTAGGGTCCGTTGAGCCGCTTGCTCTCACTGGGACTTTGAGCATAAAGAAGTGCAGAGATCCCTTTTTGAAGTTGTCAGACTTCTCACATGTTGACCAACTGAGGGACTGTTCTTACGACTGCCAGGTTGAATGCGGATGCTGCGAGCATCTCCTGACCCGGATGCTTGGAGAGCAGACCTGCCGCAAGGCCAATGACGGCGCATGCCGATATCCATCTCCCAATGTCGGCTTTGAACGCCTCACGGTAGAGCTTCTTGATGGGGTTGGTTTCCTCTTTCCTGCCAGTGACGTCCCTGATGATTTCCGCCAGGGGCATTGGACATATTGCATTCGACATGATGACTTTTTTTTCAATTCGATATTCTGGGTTGCAAGAGTTCAAAATGTTTTCGTCTGAGGGAAACAGGAAACTGGGGCTTATAACTGACACGGAAAGCATAGTCTTGGCTGAGCCTTGGCGGACAGGGAGTTCGTCCTTTGATTTCATCCCAAGGGTTCCACAGAGTGACTAACATCACCATGTTTTGATACTTGGCTGTCGTCACATCCGGGTAACGGCACTGCCACCCAAGACAGTATTTGCTGATTGAGTTACGTCATGGGGGAGGTCTGGAATGAAGCCCGACCAGCCAGTCTGACTTTTTTTATCACCACTATAGGCATGGGAGAAATAGTTTCCATCACATGGAGCATGTGTGACTTTGGCTTGGATTGCGTCGGGAGCTTGAAAATCATACTCGTAGGAGCCGTTTTCATCCGACAAGGCCTGGGGGAATATATTTGGTTAATTTCTCGCACAACTTTGATGCAATAGATCCCGTGTTTAAAATGCTGCCAAGATCTTGACCATGGCCGAATCTATCATTCTCTTCTATCCCGTGAATTGGCTCAGACATCAAAACTGCCCCAGCTGCTCAGGCACCAAATCGTTGACCTTTCCCTTTTCTAGCGCAGCCCGCACATTCGCAATGCATCTCTCCTCCATCTTTGCATGCGTCTGGCCAGAAGTAAGCAGGGAATTCAACACCCAGTTAGTAGGCGAATCAAACTCACCTCCACCGTGTATGTGCCTAGATGAGGCAGCAGCATAGCCCTCGGGTGTGCGACAAGATCAGGATGCACCGCTGGTTCATTTTCGTACACGTCTAGACCACATGACCAGACCTTTCCTGACTCGAGAGCGTCCACAAGTGCTTGTTCATCGATGATGGGGCCTCGGGCAGTATTGATTACGACCACACCCTTCTTCATTTTGTCAAAGTCTTTATACGATAAAAAATGCCTTGTCGCAGCCTGTCAAGTTTGTGAGCAAAAGTAGCCATATGCTTAGGGAACCGTACATTTAACGGTAGGCTTATAGCAATAACATCACTAGACCCAAGAAGATCATCAAGGCTGGCGTATGCTGCCTCAGTGATGTCGTCTGATTTCGTCCTGTTGTAGTAAATCACCTTCATCCCGAAAGCCGCCGCCTTCCTGGCCATGTTCCTGCCAATACCTCCGCATCCAATGATACCGAGAGTCTTGCCTTCGGGGTCGTGTCCAAGAGGAGGAGACGGGCTGCCTCGCCAGGAGCCACTGCGTAGAGTCATGACACTCTGGTTGAAACCTCTCAGGGCACCGAGCATGAGGAAGATGGCCGTGTCGGCGGTAGAATCATTCACTTCTTGGGGCACATTCGACACCTGGATTTGCCGTCTGGAGCAAGCGGCGACGTCAATCTGGTCATAACCGGCACCTGCATGAAAGACGTTAACAAGGTAATCTGACGAGGGTGTGTGCTGCTCACCAGTGTGACAGATAAACTTGACGCTCTCGGGCAAAGCCTGTACGAGCTCCTCATCTATCAGGCCAGTGACGGTAACACTGTGATACATTCGGTGCAGAACCACAACGCCATCAAAACCTCCTTGGCGGCATTTCTCAATAAACTCGGCACGTGTCTCTACTTCTGGGCCAACAATCTCGGCCAAAGACGTGAGTCCACGCCAAGATTGTAGGGCACTGCGAGTATGAGGCATATTAGCTGGATGCACTCCTCCATGTTTGTGCAAGTGTAGAGATCTCGGACGTACTGAATGATTTCACCGAGCAACAAAATCTTTGGAGGCGCCATTATCTCGTACTGTTGAGGGTATTTAGATGTTGTGTTTTACTTTGCTGTTTGTTGTTTTTAGTGTTTAACCCCGAGTTTGGCTGACATGAATCTCTCCATGTTCGGCTAGTGATCCGTTCGTGAGGGGACGGAAAAGCTATCGGAACGGCGGGAAAGTGACTGATCACTCACTGCAGATCCTCTCAGAGGTTGCAGTCCCAAATAACTAGCAAATAAATAAATAACTACAGCTAACTAAAATCCTTTTGCAGGCCTACCTACTGCTGTTAAGAATAACGGTTGTGTTGAA
This sequence comes from Fusarium solani-melongenae, assembly GCA_023101225.1. Lineage (NCBI taxonomy): Eukaryota > Fungi > Ascomycota > Sordariomycetes > Hypocreales > Nectriaceae > Fusarium > Fusarium solani-melongenae. Next base: position 795,982 of record CP090038.1, on the reverse strand, counting down.
ATCAAGGAAGTGCCTTGGGCAAACCTATAGCATGGCAAGGGAGACGCCAACAGTTTATCCACCCTATTATGCTGGAATCACGGCCACTCACGAGAATTGAATATTCTCAAGCGCTAGAGGAAACCATGATTTAACTCCGAATGACTTTTCCTCGTGCAGGATGGGGACATAAAAGGTAGAAGTTGACGACTGGCCCGCTCGCATTCTCTAGTGTCTCATTGGTCAGCGAGGCTCGCCTAAGTGAGCGATGATGAAGGACCATACACTTGATTGATGCCTCGGGAAGCACATCAGCCCTAAGTCCGTTCTTGGCTAGATATTTGCTTCTTCAAGTTTGTGAGGCGATGAATACCTACATAAAGGGGCCGTCCCCCAGGCTAGTATGTATCTCATCAACCATCTGCATCATTAGCTCTCAGAAACCCATTCCATCTTTCCTCCTGTACCACTTTTCGCATCTCAACGGCTTTTCAAAATGTCTCCTGAAAAGACTTACCCGTTCAACCCCTCTGCCGATATCCCCTCCCTCAACGGCAAGGTCATCCTCATCACCGGTGCAAACACTGGCCTCGGCAAAGCCACCGCCATTGAGTTATCGAAACACTCCCCGGAGCATATTTACTTGACTTCACGCAACTCAACCAAGGGAAATGCCGCGCTCAATGAGGTCAAGAGCGTAGCCAGCGAGGGAACCAAAGTAGCTTTGCTCGAGCTGGACCTTTCTAGCTTTGAAAGCATCAAGACAGCCGCAAGGGACTTTCTAAAGCAACAAGATAAACTCGACGTCCTGCTTCTTAACGCGGGTGTCATGGGGGCTCCTCCTGTGCTCACCAAGGATGGTTACGAAGCCCACATGGGGACAAATCACCTTGGACACGCACTGTTGTTCAAGCTCCTTCAACCCGCCCTGCAAAAAGCCGCGGCAACAGGGGCCGATGTCCGTGTTATCCATCTCTCCTCTGCTGGGTTCCGGCATGTAGGACCAGCAGGCATCGAATTTGAAACACTCAAGTCGGCGACAAGTGAGACGTCGCTGCCACTACGTTATGCACAGAGCAAGCTTGCCTGTCTCCTCTACGCAAGGGAAGCTGCAAAGCGCATCCCCAACATCAAAAACATCGCCATCAACCCTGGTGAAGTAGACACGGAGCTTTTCACTCGTGAGCCTGGAGACGATCACATGAAGATGCTGCAGACTGAGGTCGCGCCAAAGGTTGTCATTCCCATCTCGGAGGGTGTCAAGAACCACCTCTGGGCAACGACCTGTCCGGACATTGAAAACGGCGAGTTCTATGAGCCGGTTGGAAAGACTGGAGGACTTGAGGGGCATGGATTGGATGATGAGATGGCGAGGAAGCTTTGGGAGTGGACAGAGGAACAGTTGAAGGAGCAGAGCCTCTAGAGTCTGTCAGAAGTGTTGTTTGCTCATGAGGCAGAGCGGATACTTTCACCATGTAGGTAGCGGGTAGAAGTGGCAAGTGCTTCTATATCACATAACTTCAGTAGACAAGATGTTTGTTTTGGGGGAGCGGAAGTCAGGATTGGTGTCGTGACTAATTGATTGAAAGGTACTACTAGACATTTTCTCCTACCTAATTTGGCATAGAAATAGTGGCCTAGTATCATAGTATCTACAGTGAAATCCCAGAGTGGAAATATTTAAGCACCTATGCCGACCCAGACGGACCAGCATCAGATTTAGGCAGCGGGACGAAGTGCTGAGTGTCCCAACATTGATACATTTCGATAGTAGTCATCTCGCTCTAAACCCAGAGATCTGCTCAGTTATAGCTAATAACCTCAACATTTCGAATCTGAAAAGTCGTTGCTGTGATTCCCGTGGTCAGCAAATATCAAGGCAAGAAAGTCACAACTCAACGCACGTGTGGTAGGTCCAGGTGATCCTGACGATCCCTCTGTTTGATAGTTGATGATGCTACAACCCGATTAGTTTCACCACACGGCTACTTCAATCAACACTTACAGCCTGAGGCCTTTCCCGATGTATTCTCTTCCGTACTGTGTCGTCACCTCCCGGTCATCGAGGAAGAACTTGACCCTGACATCCACGCCATTTTCATCGCGCAGCTCAGCCCTGACAGAATGCCACTGCGTCGGCTCGGGGTAGTCTATGTCCAGAGCGGTGACCTCGTCTGAGGTGTTGAAAGTGTTGAACGAGATCTTGCCAGAACCCTTCCACTCGGCAACATCAATCTCTGGTGGCCACCCACTTGCAGCATTGAGCCAAAAGGCAGGCCATGTGCCCCGGTCCACGGGTGCAATGAACTCGCCTTTAACGTCGTAGCCACCGCCTGCGGTGACGGTAAAGGTGGATTTGGCGTGGATGGCCCCGGAGAGGTAATGAATGGGGTCTTCTTGGCCTGTTACTGGCTCGGCAGTGAGGGTGAGGACGCCATCGTTGACAGAGATGTGCTCTTGATCCATACGGGCGCCTCCATTATGTGTAGGTCCCCAGGGGTACAAATAGTTCCAGTAGGTCTCAAGAGAGTTGAATGAGTCCGCGGGGATGTCGGTCACAGCGCGTTCTTCGAACGGTGACCGCAGGTTATCGCAAGAAACGCCCGCCGCGTGCAGGGCAAAGAGGAGAGCGAGGGCATACATGATATTGAGCTCTTTGACGAGAAGTCGTGTCTTGAGGTGTGTTCAGTGTTTCTCTGGCCATGGACGGTTTAAATATTTGTTTCCTCTGCTGGAAACCTGAAACGAGAACATCACAGGGATGATGAAACATGGATCGTCGTATGACGTGCTCCAAACATGTCAAAGAGGATATTTAATGCACCAACGGGATATTTCTGCGTTGTTTGGGATATGTTGGTTTGTGCTGGCGGAATGAAACGTTGTCAATCCGGGCGAGGAGCATCATGGCCAACCGACCGTGTATTTTTTAATCTACCCCTATACAGTACTCATGGGTCTTTAACATCCGAGATCTTGAACCCTCCAGGACACAGCTTTTGGAAAACCTCCTGAGGATCATACTTGGCCGCCGCATCCTTCATCTTCTTGACATTCTCAGCACCATAACTACCCAACGGATCCTGGCTCTTGTCGGCATAGTTCAGATACGTCCACTCAAGGTTGCCTCCATCGATAGTGGCCGCAAACTCGCGAACCTGCCGGATCCACGCCTGCACCTTTGGTCGAGCAAAAGCTTCCTGCTCCGGGGTGTTGGCCATGACGACGGCGAGGAACAAGATACCATTGTCCTTCTGTCGTTCGACGCCCATGACGTTTCCGCCAGCTTCGACGCAGCGCTGCCCAAAAAGAGCGGGCAGGGGTTGGAATAGGCACTGAGTAATAAAGTTTCCATCTGGGATGAATTCCTTGAGTTCTTGGACAAGTTGGTCATGCAGTTCCGATGCCTTTGTGATGATTCGGGTGTCGTTCTTGAAGCAGCTCGTGAACCATGTGTCGCTGAAAAGGAAAAAGTCAGCTCAAGTTGAGTGGAAGATGACAAGGCTTGACTTACTAGTAGTTGGCAGGAATATTATACTCAAACGCCATCTCTGAAATCGTCGTCATCTTGACCGTGTTCAAGATCTCTGGGAGAGCCAGCCACTTTTCATATGCGGGAGGCTTCTCGACACCAGCTATGTTCGCATAGAGAGTAGCGACGACAACATCCTTAAAGTCGGGCATATGCGTAAATATGGTGACCAAGTTGCTGTTGATATCGTTGGGCACGTTGTCGGCAAATGCTGACAGAGCCTCGATGGCGCCTGGAATCACCTGCTTCGGGAAGAAGGTCATTCCTCCCCATACCTTGTCGCATGGGATCGCCGTCATGGTGAACTCGGTGACGATGCCAAAGTTGCTTGAGCCACCCTTGAGGACGAGGAACAGATCCGCGTTGTTGTCTTTGTCAGCTGTAACGATGTCACCGTTGGCGAGAACGACTTGGTACGAGACGACATTGTCGCAGGAGAAGCCTTGACGAGCTGTGAAGAAGGCATTGCCGCCACCGAGCAAGAGACCAGCTACTCCGACGTTGCCTTCACGACCGCCAGCGACAGCACGTCCATACTTGTTGAGCTCAGCATAAACGTCACGCCATCGGCAACCAGGCCCGATGCTAGCAGTCTCAGTTGCTGCATCGTAGGTTGTCTTGTTCAAGTGAACAAGGTCAATAGTCACACCATCTTGGATATTGTTGGATCCCGCCCAGTTAGTATGTCCGCCACTTCGGACAGCGAACTTCTGGCCCACAGCGACAAGAGCCTTGACAGCGGTTGCAACTTCTTCAGGTGAATGGGGCTGGACAATACACGCCGGGTTGATCTTGGCGCTGTTGGACCAGTATGATTCCTGTCGCACCTTGAACTCGGCATCTGTTGGGGACAAGATGCGCGACTCGAGGCCCGCCGCGACGAGGCCCTGAGCCTGGGGGATGTCTAGTTGAGGTGTGGGAGCAGCCATGGTGAAGGTTTGGAGAAGTGATTGCGAGTTAAGGTGTAAGACAAAAAGGAGTGGAGAGGAGATCTGCCGTGATAATCTGAGGACAAAAGTTGGACTTTATCATCCGCATTGACCCCCGGGGAGCAAAATAGGCTTTCTGAGGGCCCCTCAAATAACCTATTAAATCAGGCCTTGCGTAGGATCAACTCCTCTTTCGGATATACGAGTTACAGCCTGCCCCTGGATCGCGCATCTTGGCGATCCATTCTTTGCTACCAGGATCCCTTGTTGCATAACCAACACTCGCAACTCCTTGCCTCTATCGGGGTAGCCTTGTTACAAAGCGTTTCTTCGCTTCAAAAACCCATGTTTCTTTTGCCAACGCTACGTGACTGATCCCTTTTCCCTCGTATCAAGGACTGGGTAAATGCTCTTGGGTCAGTAAGCCATCTCTAAAAGAATCTTAGTCTCGGGCTTTACATAGTGTCCGTCAGCTCCTGCTCACCGAGAAGTCAGCCATGTCCGTCTTTTTGCATACATCCAACTTTTGCTGCATCTGGAAACACCATGGCCGCCGTCGTGAATGGCGTCCCCGTCGCCATCCCGCCGCCAGAGGGCTATGAAGTTGACTTCGATAACCCTCAGCGCAACAGCGTGACTGCAGCATACTGGCTTTTTGGTGTTGGGAATTTTCTTGCGCTTCTTTTTATGCTTCAGAGAGTCTACGTTCGAATGGTGATTCAGAAGACAGCTCGGTTAGAGGATGGTAAGGCTTCTTGATCCTCCTTCTCCCTCATGTTGAAGTTGCGGCAATTGCTGACGTTCAAAAGCTTGTTTGGGCATCGCATATGTAAGTACAACTCTTGGATGACCTCGAAGTGGTCTTGACCGAGTCTCGATTCTAACCCCCCTTAGGTGTTTTCTGTCGTCATCCAAACCCTCATTATCCGTAAGTATCGCCGTTATCCCACCCAACAGAACCTCTGGCGCTTTCTAACATTTTTCATCCTAGGCGACTTTGCTCGTGGTGTAATGGGTACACATGGCTGGGAAATGCCAATCACGAAATTCGCCATGTTCGTTCGAGCGTTGTACCTCCTCCCGATCCTCTACAACCCCGTCCAATGCGGCGCGAAAATGGCCCTCCTCCTCGTCTATCGTCGACTCGCACCTCAAATGTGGTTCCGCATATCCGTCTGGTTCACGACTTTTGTGGTAATCGGGTCCTCCTTGGCCATCACCTTCGTCACCATCTTCCCCTGTCAGCCAACTCGAGCGGCGTGGGACATCAGCTATACGAATCCGAAGTGCATTGATAGGGAATCTGTATACAAGGCCACGGCGGCTCTGGGAGCCGTTACGGATCTCATGGTGCTCGCAATCCCCATTCCAGTCGTCATACCGCTTCAGATAGCGATAAGGCAGAAGATTGGGTTGGTCTGTTTCTTCGCTGTTGGTGGAGTGTAGGTCACATGCAGCCGCGTATTCAAGAGACAGAGCTAATGGTCATGGAATAGGACCGTATTCACCTCCATCATGAGACTTATAGCACTCATCAACTCGATGGGTAATATGGACCAATCTTGGGGCGGCGGGCCAGTACTCCTTTGGATGTAAGACTCTCCCTCTTGTACTGTACAACGGCATGGAAATCATTCTAACACTGTATCAGCTTTGCCGAAGCCAACCTCTCTTGCATCTGTGCCGCGCTACCCACGATCAAGCCCTTCATCAAGCACATTTCCCCCCGAATCCTCGGCACGACGGATCCCGCGACCAAGAGCGGCCCTGCATTCTCCAACCCTAGCGCTCCACCGACTATCGGAGCGATAGGCACCGGCAACCAAAGACACGATCGATACCAACGCTTCGACGATGGCCCTATGTACCCTCTTCAAACTATATCCAAGGTGGAGGCGTCCAAGGGATACGATCCCAACGTTGGGAACACTTGGCAACATGCACGTCAGAGCTCGTTGAACAGCCAGGGGGATTCTAGCTCTGAAAAGGCTATTATACAAACACGTACTACGGCTGTTACATACTCTGCTTGATGCAGCGTTAACAGCCTGATGGACTTTGGGCATCTATGCAAGTACAAGACACAACGTGGCATAATAGGCATAGCTATACATAGAATATGCATGCACAACTGGGGTATGGTACATAGAAGAGCAAACGGAGTTATGGATTCATAACACGATATATGCAAATTAATTCTTTTCATAAAGCATAGCTTTGTTCGGCTAATGATATATATGCATTGGTTAATATGTACTAGCTTAAAATGGTCTGGGAGTAAAAAGACCCAACACTACTGACGACAAGAAAGAAACCTCTAAACAAGAGAGTTGACATAGTTCTCCAGGTTGGTGTACCCGTTAGAGGCAATCTTCATACCATCAGACTTATCATTGGGGTTGAGACCATTCTTCTTCTCCCACTCATCAGGAATACCATCACCATCCGAGTCAGTAGGCGCCTTGCCGCTCGCAATCGTGCCCACACCGCCAAACTCACTCTCGTTAGAGATCTGGGATCCCTTCTTTCCGTACGTCTTGACCTCCTCGACGAGGGCAGTGTCGACCTGGTCACGGGTTCGCGAGTTGCCCACGCTGCTGAGGACCACGTTGAGGGCCTGTTCCGCCGTGCGGGCGGTGGCGGGGGCCGGGTAGTCGTAGGGCGTCTTGACGATGTCCATGCTGGAGTAGCAGGTGGTACTCTCGCAGAGGGCAGAGCCGTCGAGCTTTCCGTTGCGGTTGGAGTCATAGAAGTTGTTCTTGACGTCTGTAATGTGTCAGTCTATGTTGTTCTCAACCAAGCAAAGAAACACTTACAAGCGTGGAAGTTGGCGTTGCCTCGCGTGAAAGCAGTGACACTGGTGTGAGGACCAGAGATGAAGTAGTTGTTCATGATGTTGACGTAGCTGTCGCCGTCACTTCCTCCGGCAATGTAGCCACCGCCACCTCCCCAGTTATAGATGACCTAGAACATTAGCCTCATGAGCCAAGAGAGCTGACAAGATACTCACATTGTTCTGGAAGTCGTTGACTCCCTTGACCTTGGGGTTACGGGTCTTGTTGTCAATGTACAGGTTGCGGAACAGACTGACTCCTCCGTCGGTCTGCATCAAACCACCGCAAGAGTGCGACACGAGGCCTTGAGCGATGATGGTGTCCTGGATGGTGACCTTGGAGACAGCTCCGTTGATGGAAAAGGTCTCGTCGCGGCCCCACGAGGCACTGACGTGATCAAAGATCATGTTCTTGCCATCGGCGATGGTGATGGCGTCCTTACCCGAGGTTCCTCCCTTGCCCATGCGGATGGTGATGTATCGCACGATGGCATCGTTGGCGTTGGAGAATGACCAACCATTGCCGTACACCACGATTCCCTAGGTACACTTTAGCACACCTCTCAAGGGAACGGAATGAGATTTGACATACGCCACCAGGAGCAGTCTGGCCAGCAATGTAAATGTTCTTAGAGACGACCATACGGCCAGTAATCTTGATGATGCCGCCGACGTCAAACACGACAATACGGTTAGGCTTTGACACGGCATCACGAAGAGAACCCTTGCCCGAATCACTGTTGGTTGTTAGACATTTGAAGGCATCAGGTCCGTTCCAAGCTTACTTAAGATTCGTCACCTTGTAGACCTCACCACCATTGCGGCCACCGACAGCATCCTTACCAAAGCCCTCGGCTCCAGGGAACGCAGGAACAGCAGCCTGGACTGCGGAAGCAGCCGCGAGGGTCAACAAAGAGAGGGAGAGCTTCATGTTTGGATGTGGAATTGACCCAGACAATCATGTTTCAGATCAAAAAGCGGCGTACAAACCGGCTTATGTAGCAGTGTAACACTCTCCAAAAGACCCCTGAAACCTTTCTTACCGAGCATATGGTCTGAATACCAGCCTGAACCGTCGAGAACGGGGTCTAGAATATCCTCCAATGTTTACCCTTCGGGTAATTAAGGGGGTGGACGGTGTTTGCTGGCATGTTGTGCCGATTGGTGGAACTGCTGGGCAGGGGTATTGACAGGCCTATTTCTGCCACAGGAACAGTTTCAAAGGGGGACGAGACTCCGAACTGCTGTTTATGGGCTCGGATCGCTAATAATACTTCTTCTATCATGGGACGAAGAGCGTTGATTGGTGTGTTAATCATGTTTAGCTGATACAACAGTGCATTCGGTTCAATCATCGAATATACCCGTCTCTTCTCGTATTTCGTAGTTTGGTTTCTCCTCGGCACAACAGCCTTATACTTCACTTCAATCAGTTCTACGCAGAAGTGGTTGCAGGGTCTCATTTACTTAAAACGAGCAGGACCTTAGCCGTCTTCAGACCTTCTCTTCACATGAACTAGTTATCGACCCCAGCCAGGCCAAAATCGGGCAATGACTTCCAAGTCCATTGCAAGCTCATGCTCTCATACAAGGTACGCTTTCTTCCCTTGTGCCACACAATAAGACACAGTACTTTCATAATGATATTGAGTCGCAGCGGTGTTACTATTTCGTCTAGTCCAACTACTAGCTATCAATACTGGCAAGGCCTAGTGTGTTCAGTACGTGTTTCTTCCTTTTTAGTAGTTTACGATGGCTATAGACAGCTAGGGATGTTATCTATCAATGAGTCGAGGCAGAGGTTCTAGATTAAGTTCTGGGACAAATCAAAACCCTACAACCCAAACGATATAACCCCAGAGCAACATGTTTTATAGTGTGGTAACAGCTACTGGAAGGAACAAAAAGATAATAGTTGCGTCCGCGTGTAACATCTCGGAGCGCTCAGTACAAACGAGTACCCAAATCTACACTAACAAGTTGAATTTCTATCGTTCTACGGCATAGCTGAATATGATGAGGTTAGACTATGTAACCCGTACAGTAATATTCTCGAGAAGCCTTCTACGCGTCCAAACTCCTTTCTATGAGCTAGCAGAGATGACTCCCTAAGGTATTGTTCTCTTAGATGGCTATTGTGTTTTTTTGATATAGCTGAAGGCCGAACCTTTATGGGATAACTGAGCCAGAAGATAGACTTCTGGTATGAGTCAATATAAATTCAAACTACTCTAAACTCTTAGATACATTCTTCGATATAGCTTTCTAGTTGGTATCAGCAACGCTAGACAAAGGCAGCGCAGTTTTCGGGGCCCCTCCCCGACGTTCTTGCCTTATGGTGGGGCCGGCATATCGGCCTCCAACCCGCCGGACCGGCCTTGAATTACTCGGCAGCGGCCCGGGCACCGAGAAACAGGCATGGTTAAGAAGGGGTGGAAGAGGATAACATGAAATTTCAATAGGCGTTTTATAGAAGTAGTACAGTATTTAATACTTGAAAGAATAGGTGTTAAAACGCCGGATTGTTTAGTACATACATTCGTTGAGGGTGTAGCAATACGAATATCATAAATCTTGAAAATCTTGTCATGATTGTAGCCAGTTAGGATCTGTTCTAAGAAATGAAACACGAATTTAGAGTCATCAAGTACCATCTTTTCTGCTCTCGCGACTTTGACATATGTCGGTTAGTACCCGACGGATATGGTGTGCTCTGCACTACAATCGGCTATCATCCGAGCGACCCCGTCAGCCCCCGCGTCTGCTCCAAGAACGAGGCATGTTCCGTTGGATGTATCTCATTTTCTCAAACTTATCAATATTTTATTGACGAATACCAGCCCTCAATATCTGGCATACACGTCGGTGGTCAGGTTGGCAGAGAGAGTTAAGTTAAAGTCGGTCGTCGTGGCCGGAGCGGGACCCTGCCGATCAAGATGCAGCCATGGCGTGGCTCAAAGAGGCAATTGTTCTGGGAGCCCGGTACCACGTTGACGTGAGGTACTAAGCCGTAGACTTTATGTGGGTATAAGTAGGTAGGTTAACATATAACTCGCCTCTCCCCCCTCACTCTGCGTTTATCAATCTTTATCACAAACACAAAATGTCCTCCCCTATCCCTCCCCGAGGCATCTACGCCCCAGCCGTCGCCTTCTTCAAGGAAGATGAGACTCTAGACCTCGATTCAATCCGAACCCACCTCACCCGTCTAGCCAAGGGTGGTGTTGCTGGTCTCGTGATCCAGGGCACAAACGGAGAGGCCATGCACTTGAACCACGATGAGAGGAGTCAGGTCATCCAGCTAGCAAAAAGCGTTCTCAAGGAGCACGGTCGTCCGGATACTGTCGTCATCGCCGGTACCGGTGCTCAGAGCACCCGTGAGACCATTCAGCTCTGTAACGAGGCCAGCGAAGCTGGTGCCGACTTCGCTCTTGTCCTGAGCCCCAGCTACTTTGGTAAGAATGCCGTATCTAAATATCCAAACCATGCTAATACCCAGTTCAGTTGGAGCCATGCAAAAGCCCGTTCTCTCCAAGTTCTTTGATGACGTTGCCACTGCCTCCCCCATCCCCATCCTCCTCTACAACTTCCCTCTCGTCACCGGCGGTATCGACCTGGACTCTGACCTTATCACCAACCTGGCCGCCGCCAACCCCAAAATTGTTGGCACTAAGCTCACCTGCGGAAACCTGGGCAAGCTGCAGCGTCTAGCTCACGAGCCTCGGATTGGTCACCCATTCGCCGCCTTTGCTGGCAAGACCGATTTTTTCCTTCATGGCCTTGTCGCCGGCTCGCATGGTGTCATTGCCGCTGCAGCCAACCTCCTCCCCAAGGTTCACGTGCACGTGCTGAAGCTGTACGATGAGGGCAAGCTCAAGGAGTGCCAGGAGCTTCAGACTCTTCTGAGCCGAGCCGACTGGGCTCTTGTTCAGCTAGGTGTGGCCGGTATCAAAGGTGCGCTGGATCGGTACTATGGTTACGGCGGTGGACGAAGCCGGAGACCGTTGGGCCAGGTTGATGCGAGCAAGTTCGAAGGCGGTGTCGATGGTGCTCTTCAGGGTCTGATTGATCTGGAAAACTCCTTGTGAGGAAGTAGAATAGACAAGTCTAAGTAATTTGCAATTCTAGACACCAACATCAATACCAAGTAGAATAAATCGTTAAGAATCTGCCCTAGGATTTCAAGAGCAAGGTGAATTCACTATATATCTCTCAGGTGAATCTCACTCTCCGGTGTCTCTCGGCGAGAAAACAGACGCGGCTTAGGTTGATAACAAAGGAATATTACCATTTTGCTTGGGAAAAAGCCAAAGAGAAAGTGGATTAGAGAAACGAGAACGAGTAATAACAATTGCTTTCTGCGTCAGGTTCATTGGTGCTCCTTTGTTATCTAGATACACCGAATAAGCCAAATGCCTCACAAGAGAGCCTCTAAAAGTAAATCTAAGACGGGATAGAAATTAGGCTCAATGGGTATTCTAGCAAATCTGTACATATCATGGTTTACTATCAAACATGGGATGCCGGCTTCTCAACAACCAACTAGATGGTCAAAAACTGCCCAGTGCCCACCTCCTCAAACTGAAAGAGTTTGAATATTCTTCAGCCTTTGCTACCTCTTGTTTCACCCCTCTTTGAGTATTTCTTTGCAAACCTCCTCTTCTTTTTTGCCGGACCAACACATTCCCCACTATCTCGTTTCCGCTTGTTCTGCTCCCGGACCATCTTAGCAGCCTCCTCAGCATTGAAATCCCCAGGATCATACCTAGGTAACTCGATCATATCCAATACTTCATCATCTTGATTGATGATGGGGAGGAATGGTCTCTGTCGGAACGGTTGAGGGCGAAACGTCTTGTACTGCGCAGGGTGCGGATAAGCTTGAAGCCGACATTCCCTTTGACTGGTACCAAGCGCGCCCCTGAGAACGTTATTCCACAGATCAATCACCGTGGTCTGGAAGCAGAAGAGATCCCACGCAGCCAAGCTTTGAAACGTCCAAGCTGGCTCAAAGCCCCCGCCTGGCCCAAAAGGGTGAGGCATAGTCCAAGCCATGCTAAAGTCAACGAGAATGCCGTTGACGTACTGGGTGATGCTCATATCCCTAATAACAATCCCGCATCGATGGATCTCGTGCAGTTCTTCCAGCATCCGCGGGAAATGCGAGACGGAGAGAATGCTGTCAATCCTGTGTGATGGTATATCCGACTCACCCTCAAACTTGGCTGGCTCCACCCAGTCCTTGACGATGCCTTTGATCTCGGAGGATGTAATCAGGATGGATCTGGCGGTCATTGGGAAGAGTTTTGGATCACAGCGAATCTTCCGCAAGGCGTTGCGCATCTTGAGCTCCAGAGCTTGGTCCACCTTGAGCGAAACGTAGCCGTAGACCTTGACAGCGAGGTGTTCGCGGTTAACCTCCTTCAGTCTACCAAAGGCGCGGCATTCCTGGTAGAATGGAATAAAGTGTGATTCAAACTCGTGATGCTTCTCCACAGGGATCGTCTCGTAGTCCTCGGCAATGTATTCAGGTTCTGCCAGCTCAGTCTCTGTAAACTATTCCACAGCCGTTAGCAACTAATCCATCGCCAAAGATTATGATGTACTTACGAATTTTATGGCGTATAGATGACCCCTGATTCTTGTTTTTACGATGGCGCCATGTATGCCATAGTGCCCGAGAAACTCGAGAAACTCGACATCGTCGGCAAGAAGATCGTGGTTGAATGGCTCTAGCTTGGGACCATCGCCTTCGGGTAGTGGCTTCAAATTTGACATGATGCTCAAATGTTAAAACCCGCACGTACTCTTTCTTTTCAGTGGCCCAGTTGATGTTTGATCGGGAGCAGAGCGGAAGAAAAGGTAGAAACACGGTGGGTGGGAGTCCTCATATACCCCTATAAAAGAAGAGGCCTGACTGAACAAGTACTACAAACGAACCAAGGCCTCACTTAGAACGTACAAGAGAAGGAACAACCAACATGTAGTAGAGAAGCAGAACAAGTTCAGTGCATAAGCACAATGCCATGCACAAGCCGAAAGGATAACTCTTTGTTCTTCATTTGGGCCCTATCCCGTCCAGGAAAGGAGTTATTTTCTACCAAAAGCCTATTTCCGTGTTTAAGTCGTTTTATTACCCTGAAAGGCTCCTGTACACCAAGACTCAGAAGCAGTTTTCGGCATTGGCGATGTGCGACATGTTGACTCTTTACCATGCTAGTTTATATCCATGGCGTCGAAATTAATTTTACTAGCTAAAACGAAAACAGCCAAATTGACCTCTAAATTCTACTCTACCGTACTGAGATAAGTCTCTGCTTGTCTGCCCCGATCTTAACTTCTCAAGAACGTAGTCTCGACTGCCAGTCAATTGCACACAAGCCTTGCAGACACACTTCGTGGCATCGTAAAATACCCAAAGCCAGTCTGTCAACACAGAATCCTGTTATCATCGTATACGATATGGATGAGGAAACCGTTGGCAACTCGAGAGTAGAAGGGACTCTACTTTAACTCTAGATCATAGTAGCATTTTCTAGGTATCATATTGCAAAGTTGGAGACCTCAACTCAACAAATCCGGTTTCTGCCCGGTTAGCTCAATCGGTAGAGCGTGAGACTCTTACGAGTACACAATCTCAAGGTTGCGGGTTCGACCCCCGCATCGGGCTATTCCTATAAAATGATTGAGATTCTTTTTGCCAATCGTGGCTATTTTTTTGCCTAACTCTTCACCTGTGGAGGGAAGCTGGCGATGTTTTCGGTGGCTGCTATAGGGGCCTCTTTTCTCCCCAACTCCACAACATTGCTTCGGGTCAGTCAATCCATGCGCCAACAAATGCACGACACCAGTCACCAGTGAGGTTGGTCATTTCTCACTCAAGAATCGTGTCGAAGATTCGTTTCATCAAAGGGTCATGATAGTCATCACAGAGTTGCTCTTCCACTTGCTCAGATCCACCCAGAGTGTCGTGTCAACCTTCCCTCAAGTTCCGCTTCACCACGTTACATCACAAACAACAGGTCGGTATCTGAGGTCACCAGTCAGTATTCGTCCGGTCCCATCACATAGGCGCACTCACCAATGGGGTGGCTGCTCGACAGCTGAGGCTTCTGGGTATACTTGGTCTCGAGGATGTCGCGAACGCTGTTGAGGAGCTCGACATAGCTCTGCTGGGGGTTCGCCTTGATCGCCGAGATGAACGCCCACGACATGGCGCCAGTGGCCTGGGAGTTGATGGTAGCATCAGCCCTGAGAGTGAATGTTAGCGAAAGTTTGCGACTACTCTTCCGTGACACTCACGATGTCTGGTCATCCTTGCTTCCCGACCACATGATGACGTCGGCAGGCGAGGTTCGCGTCTGCTTGGTCTTCTCATAGGCGTCGTCGCCTGTAAAGGCAGACTTGGCCAAGCTGAAAACGGAACTCGCAGCGCCTGCCACGTCTCCTCTAGAGTACGCGGTAAAAGCGTCAAACAGACCCGAGGCAGCTTCCTTGGCCAGGTTAGGCTCCTTCAAAACACCCTTGGTGGAGTAGACGTAAGGAAGATCCATGACGGTGGCTGAGTGGCACGAGTCAAAGATGGCAGTGAGACGGACGCCCTGTCCCAGAGGCTTCACGACGTAGTGGTGAATCTCGTCATCGACAATGTGGCCGGCCTGTTGGTGGTCGACTGGGTAGATGCACTCGTCGTATCCGTCATCCTCGTCACCGTCCTCGTCTTCGACCTGTCCGCCGTGGCCTGACACAGTTAGATCTAACACATTATGCCGCAAAAGGGTGCGGCTTACCAGAGTAGTGGAGGAAGAGAGCGTCGTTGGGCTGGGCATTAGACACAAGCCAGCCCATGGCGCGAATGATGTTGCTTCTTGTAGGCTGCATCGTAGGGTTGGATTGGTCGTCGGTTAAGATGACCATATCCTCGCGCTTATACCCATAGCGCTCAACGAGGAAGCTCGAGACGTTGTGGACATCGTTGATGCAGCCGCGAAGCTCGCCCTCCTGGCCAAAGTAGTTGATACCGATGAGCAGAGCCTTGCGCCGACCGGAACAGTTGGAGTACTGGAAAGTGTAGCCTTCGGGAGCTCCATGACCGAACTGCTGAGGCGCCGAAGGAGGAGGGGGACCGGAGCGGGCATGGGCGGCGTAGCCGTGACCCCGTGAGAGCGGGTATCCGTACGCGTCGAGGCCGGGAGGTGGAGGGTATCGTGGAGGAGGGTAGCGCTGGTATCCGGGCTGGCCACCGTAGCCCTGAGGAGGGTGTTGGGGAGGAGGAGGACCTGAAGGAGGAGCATAGCCGTAGCCGCCGCCGCCACCTCCGTGATAGCCTTGACCCGGGTAGTAGGACATGTCGGCAGGTTATGTGCGAGGTAGATTGTGGTGTTGATCCTTGGCGCGTGAAGCGACTCGAGGTGGAGGAAGAGGAGAGTTGTCCGGGATCAGGAGGAAGATGCAGGAGGGAACCTGATGGAAAGTTGGGAAGCTCGAGACGCAACAATATGGGGTCAGCGGCTGGCCGGACGAGCTGGCAGGGCAAAGATTGGTCTGGAGCTGACTGGCTCGACCGACGCGACAGGAGGCAGCGCAGCCTCAACTCAGTCTCACGACGCACGCGGAAGCTCTTGGTGCTCCGGAGCGACAGCGGGCGCTAATTGTGAGGCGGGGCGGGCTATGAGCTGGTGGTCGTGGTGGTGAATAGTGATGGTGACTGGAGGTGCTGATGGGGGGGGAGGGGTCTCGGATCCCGGTCGACGCGGGGCCCTCACTTCGACCCTTGGTGCTCTCACTCCATCCGACCTTCCCCTCCAGTCCCTGGGAAACCCCTGGAGTCCAGCTGGGAGGCCGCTGAGGTGCTCGCTGCTGCCGCTGGGTGCCCTGATGGCGCCGGACTGTTGTGGTCCTGTGGACATCAGCGCCAAGGTCTTGGCTGTCCCTTGGCAGGCCTTGGCGCTGCAGCAGAGCCCCTCCCCCTCACCGCAGTCCATGTCTGACGCTGGCGTCGCAGCACGGGATAAACTGCTGGAGTGTGTATCAGAAACGTGATTGACACGGATTCATTATCACAAGGGACCGAAACTGGGACGTCTGAGACGTGATGGGGGAACGGGTGGGCGCCCTCTGGAGCCCCGCGACACGATGCTCCATCCCCAACCTCTCTGGAGATGAGATGAGGCTTCACTGGCGGCCTCCCGCTTACCTCGGGGCGTCACGCTGGGACCAACTAGGTGACGATGCTGAATGACCGTGTGTTTACAGACACGTTTTCTTGCCTCTCCTTGATTCCGTGAGGCGGCATGGTCGGACATTATGGCGACGTGCGCTCAGGCTCCGCCACATGTATCAACACAGCAATACATGCCGCCCCCTTTCCTGGACCACATCTGATGAGCTTTGAGTGGGGATTTGAGCGCTTCGAGGGGAAAGCCGAGCAACACTTGTCATGAGCGTCCAGAGCCCATGGTCAGGTCAGACAAGTCAGGCCCAGATGAGGCATAGCCCAATGGAGATGACTGGAAGCCATGTACCATATACCAGTGGAGATGCGGTTTGGTTTTCTTGGTATACATGCGTCCAAGTACCGCGCCGGTGCGATATCCACATTTCGCTTCTGAAGACTAGAGAGCGTTTGTGCCGTTGAGGACTTGTTCCTGTCAGAGTTCAGTTCAGAGTTTACTGACGACGCCTCTTTAGACCCTTAAAAAGAAGCATGTTTGCGAGGGCAGAGAGCTTCTCAAGCTCAAGCTCTAAAACTCATCTCATGGAGGGGCAGAAGATGCTGCCCCGCCGGAACGGGCCGCAAGGGGCATTGACTGGCCAAAGCTTCCGGCCGACCGTTTTCCAGACGGTGTTTGACTGCCCTGTATCTGTAGAGGGGTCGGTTTAGATGGGCACAGCTCAAGATACGACAGCACCAGTGTTGATTCACGGATGGAGTGGAAGACAAAAGAAGCAGTGACATGCATCGATTCGAGTGACTCTCTCAAACAGTGACACAACTCGCTTCACCCCACCATCCCCATCCCATCCTTGCACCGTTTCGGCAGTGCCAAGTCGTCACGACTGACGATAACTGAACGGGTCCATCTTTCCTTCCTTGTGTTGCATGCGCCTGCCTGTATTCACCAACGGCCAGTGCCTGCCAGTGACAACCAGCTGTTCACTCCTCGCGCCTTGCACCTCAGGCCTTTCGCCATATAAACATAAATCCCTCCGCCTCTCCTCTGTTTATTTTTCCCTCTCATCTCCATTCTCTCTCCTCTTCTTCCGCATCTTCCCTCTGCACATCCCTCAACCAAGCCTTTCGGCATCACCTTCCACCTCTCCGAGGTCACTCTCAACCATGTCTTTCTTCAAGAAGCTTACCAAGGAGCTCGAGAACTTCGGAATCGGTGATAAGGACAAGGACGAGAAGAAGGACGAATCTCAGTCTCAGGCTCCTCCTCCCCCTCCCGCTGAGGGTAAGTGTCGAGTTGATCGCTTCCAGCCGCTCTAGCTAACTTCTCCTCCCCCAGGTACTCGCGCCTACGGCTACCACGGTGAGGGCGGCCAGGGAGGTCCTCCTCCCGCTCAGTACTACGCTGCTCCTCCTCAGCCTGCGTACCAGCCTCCTTCCGACAAGCCTCCTCTGCCTGAGGGCTGGACTGCCCAGTTCGACCAGCAGCACCAGCGCTGGTACTATGTCGAGGTAGCTACTGGTCGCACCCAGTGGGAGGCTCCCGGCCAGCACGCTCCTCCTCCCGGTCCCCCTCCCTCTGATGGATCTCGCGACTTTGGTGGCCATGGTGGTGGTTACGGAGGTGCTCCTGGCTATGGCGGCGCTCCTGGCTATGGTGGCGCTCCTGGCTACGGCTCTCCTCCTCCTCCCGGCGGTTACGGATCGCCCTCTCCTGGTTACGGAGGCTACGGATCTCCTCCTCCCCCTGCCGGTTATGGCTCTCCCCCTCCTCCTGGCGGCTACGGAGGTGCCCCCGGATACGGCTCTCCTGCCCCGTACGGCGCCCCAGGCTACGGTGCTCCCGGCGGCTACCCTCCCCAGGACGGCGGCCACAACCCTTACGGAAACGAAGGCGAGCGCGGCGGCGAGAAGAAGAAGAGCGGCAGCTCCGGCATGCTCCTCGGTGCCGCCGGTGGTCTGGCTGTCGGTGCTGTGGGCGGTGCCCTCATTGCTAATGCCCTTGATGACAGCGACAGCGACCATGAGCATGCTCCCGCTCCCGCTCCGGCCCCTGTCACACACACCGAGTACCACGAGTACCATGAGTACCGTGAGGCACCTCCCGCCGACCCCTACGCCCAGGACGGACCCCCTGCCGTCCTTCCCCCCACTGATGCTGATGGAGACTCTGTCTCATCAAGTGATCGCGAGGATGTTCAGGAAGCTCGTGAGGAGTACGAGGAGGCTCTTGCGGCTGCTAACGACTCAGACGCCAGCAGTAGTGACCAAGAAGAGCTTGAGGAGGCCCGTGAGGCGTACGAGGAGGCGTACGAGGAGGTGTATGAGGACTAAGGGGTGCAAAATGAGCCATGATTAACGACGACGCATTTCAGGTCAATATCCAATCGGGATGGGTTGAAGCCGTGTAGGCAGGGAAGCAGGTTACCTATTGAATTTGAACTCCACTTGTTGATACCTTTGTACATTGTACAAGCAGAAGGAACAAGAATGCATGCATTCATTTCGTGATGATGCTACATCTTGGCGAGAGCCTCTTGGCAATTAGCACTGCCACTGTTTTGCGGGTGAATGAATGACTGAGCATCCACATGTCGTTGATGTCGAAGGCCTGGCCTGGCGTGCGCTGCACCTCATGTGCCGCCGCGAGTGCTCTGCTGCAGCGCATGCATAGCCAGGCCAGGCGTCAGACCATGTCCCAGAGGCGCCGGGGGTGCATAAAAGGATACTAGTAGCCATTATTTTCGCTTATCGGCACGGAGCCAAGAACTATTGGACCCTCTTTGCCTCCAACCCCGGTCTCGAAATATCCGGCCTCTGCTCCGGCCGAGAGCCCGAGTCTTCGGGGTTGAAGTTGGAGGCCTCACCGGATGGAGTCAAGGCAGTGAGGAATAGTAGTCTGACAGCGCAACTTTATGAGGTAAAAGTCACCAGAGGAATAAACAACAATTTGAGGCAGGAAAGAAAAAAGTCACTCATGTGAGTTGTCCAGTGTCCATGCTTGCTTGGCATTACACGAACGTGGTGAGGGACTCTTTGCACAGCCTCCTTCTCTCCCCGCTCTTGTATGTCGATAGTCGGCGGTTGGTTCTTGGCGACTGGGAGTACCTTTATACTTGCTCCGTATTGTATCCGTGGACCGTTTGAAACTGAGATTGCTACGCGCACTTTTTGCTAGAGGGGATGGGGCATTGATGTTGTTGCCCATCCTCTTGTGTTTGAGGTGGTGATGATGGCCTTGCACACTACACTTGAGCATCAGGACAAGCATTCAACTTTTCATCTACAATACATAACGGTTTCACAAACCTAAGCCCTACGAGCTCTCTAGCGGGCGCGGATCCCCCTTTTTTTCTCCCTCCTATTCCTCTGGTTCCCACACGAACCCTGGGTAGTCATTGAGGCTGTGTTCTTGACAGCCCGCATATCTCCACAACCGAGTCAAGAGACGGACTCAATCTCTATAAGAACAAGAAATTCTGAATCGAGATTAAAAAAAAGAGACACCGCCATTTTACACTGGGATCGAACCGTTTTTTACTAGCCTCATGCCGAGATATCTACACGGCAACTTCTTGCCGAGAATGCGGCAATAATCACACCTCCATGATGCTTGATCCGATCAAGCTTTTTTTTAAGCAACGGTCAGCGAGAAACACGCACCTTTTAACAAGGGAGGGGAAAAGCTTGACAAGAAGCTTGACAAAGAAGCTTGTTTTTTTTTCATCTCTTGCTTATTTGTTTTTTTCTTGGAAGTGTAAGGGGAACCTTGTAAAAGGGGGCGTACCAGTAATATTCTTGGCGCGCGTGGATGGTCCCGTGTGTGGTGGTGTTGACGCATCAAGGGGTGTAGTCTAGTCGAGGAGGAGATTGGCAAGTAGATACGGAGCGGTAAAACGGGCGCTTGGTCCTTTCAAACTTGACTCTGTCGTTATTGCTGTTGTTGTTGTTGTCGATGAAGACGCTCCCCTCAACGTGTGCTCTAGCAATGGCTCTCCCCATGAGATGACACTCCCCATCGTAATGGGAAAACTGATGACACAGGTCTATTTCTTGGTAATTTTCTACTCAAGTAGGCCGTTTTCCTCATTCTGGCTATTTCTCTCTGCCAGTTCCCAGAAACACTCGTCACGATAGAAACAATGCTGATACTTAAAAGAACCTCCCAGGACAAACACACACACACAAGCCGACAGCGAGTTCACCTCTGCTGGGTATCAATAAATCGCATCCTCCGCTCATCGTTCCGTCGTTTACTTTTCGTTATTCTTCTCGTCCATGCAGATACACAGCGCAGCCATGAGGGCCATGTCGACGTTGGGTGCCACGACGAGTGCGTACGTCTGCTGGCCGAAGAAGATGTCCTTGCCGCTGAGCAGCTTGCGGTCGATGCGGGCGACAGCTGTGCCTGTTGTCTTGTCCATGATGTCGGCTGCGTAGTCGAGCCAACCGCCCTTCATCTCAAGAACGTCTTGCTTGCCGTCGGTCGAGGTGAAGGTAGCTGTGGCCTTGGATCCGAGCACTGGGAGCTGGTCAGTATGAGTCACATTGCACAAACAAAAGGGAGCTTACGCTTGAAGCTACTCTTGACCTCCATGAGGACCTGCCCCTGCGGACTCTCGACGTGGAACGTGGTGTGGATGTTGAGCAACTTCTTGACAATGTCAAAGAGGTGGTTGCCCTGCATGTCGTAGACCGACTTGCGACCCGAGATGCTCAGCATCTTTCCCTCGACCTTGAGGATGGGCTGGCCATTGGCAAGCTTGATGTCGAAGCTGTCGCCCGTCAGGGAGAGCACCTTTTCCTTGAGCACCAGCGTCTCGGTCTGTCGGGCAATGAGGTTGGGGAACACGCCGACCTGGCGGGGCGCGGGCTGGAGCTGGACGGACATTTTGGATTTGTGTTTGATGTGCTGACTATGGATAGGACTCGATCGAGAGGAATGTAAAGAGGATGACGTCGCAAGCTCTTGGACCGGACCCTTGGGCCCTTTTAAAGGTGGCAGAGACCCTTGCGGACAACCAAAAGTCAGTCACATGGAAAACGCCCATCCTCCCTCCCCGCTGGGACGCGCGCTGCGATCAGCCATGCACAGCTTCTACTGGTCAGGAGCTGCTGCTACTGACCGTAGGGCTGATCGCAGTAACGGTCCCGATATAGCAACCCACGAATGGATAGGGTGTGGCGCCGGCAAGGCTGATTTCCACTTGACCTCTGAAGCAAGGGGGCGGTGGAGAGAGCTGAAAGAATGATGGATCATGGCTTCAGCAAGCTCAGTCGGAGAAAAACGCCTTGCGTGCAGCGATGCTCGTCGCTTGTCGCCGCTCATTCGCCCATCCATCCTACCGGTACTTCTCTGCTTCCCTTCTGTCGAACGAGTCTTGGCTCGGTAGCTCAGCTCCGAGAAAAAAATAGCTCCGCCGGAAGTGATGTTTCGCATTGTCCACCTCATTGGGAGGGGATGGGGGGCTGTGTGTGATACACGCTAGCTGCCTAACAAGACATATTTTGTGTGCTGGATGGAGATCTGCAGGGAACTTTGGTGCTTGCTAGACACAACGTGATTGTGGCTACTGGCGGCTGAGAGGTTGTCGGTCCTGTACGGAGTACTGAGCTCTCCGATGTGACTTGTGAGGTAACATTGGTTTCGAGAGGGACTGCTGAGCTTATGATGAATGGACTCGAGAGCTGCCCTGCCGGGCTATTGGTATTGCTAGCGCTTAGAGGTTGACCAGGTAGCTCCATGTAGTCCATAGAATGAGTAGATCGAGAGCTGGAGACTGGCATTACGTTTAAACAACCTTACATCACTGACAGCTGAAGCGCAACGAGATCGTCTATGGCAACTGGCGGCCTCCGATTTACCTCATTATCAGACCAGAATAAACGCGAAAGAATGTCTTGAAATGATCCCCCAGTCCCCAGATCTTCTCTACGTCATGTCAATCTTAACTCGTCATGATCCTACCCTACATTGCCGTGTACTCTCCCCCAGTGCGTATGAACGCTGATTGCTCATTGACCTTCATCAAACAATCACGTGATTGGTCTGGTGGTCTAGTGGTATGATTCTCGCTTAGGGCAAACCCGAAAGCAAGCTTGCGAGAGGTCCCGGGTTCAATCCCCGGCCAGACCCTTTGTTTTGCACTTTTTGCCAGTGGCTGGTGATGTTTTTGACTTGATCTTGCTGGATGAAGGCATCTCTTTTTGCTTCCCCTAGTTTTGGTATGCGTCTGGCCATGAACTGCGACGTTGGGAGTTCATGGAAGAATGAGAGCAAAAGGAACAGGATCAAGGCACATATCGGAACATGGAACCCACTTCACAAAAAAACATGTCATTAAAGTCAAATAAATAACGGCAACCTTCTTAAGTCTATCCTTGGTCTATGCACGAATACAAAAACAGATCTCGGGCGCGAGATAATACACAAGACACGCTAATGGGCGTCAAGTCAACCCACGATCCATTTGGGTAATTTACAGAGCAAAGAAGGCGGCGACGATGGCGAGGCCAGCCGCCGAAACCTTGAGGGCAGAAGCACCGCTGACGACAGTGCTGGGGGTCTCGGCGGGAGCAGAGCCGGACTCGGAGCCGGAGCCAGACTCGGAGCCGGAGCCAGACTCGGAACCAGAACCGGAGCCAGAGCCAGAGCCGGAGCCGGAAGAGCCAGAACCAGACTCGGAAGAGCCAGAGCCGGAGGAACCAGAGCCAGAGCCAGAACCGGAGCCAGACTCAGAGTCGGAACCAGAACCAGAGCCGGAGCCGGAGCCAGCGGTGGGAGTAGAGTAGACACCAGTGCCAGTGGCAGTCTTGGTAGAGTCGTGGCCAGAGCCAGTACCAGTAGCGGTGGCAGTGGAGTTGTTGTGGGCAGCGCTGGTGGACTCGGTGGACTCGGCATCCTCAGTGTCGGTAGCCTTGGAAGAACCGCTGGTGCGGGTCTTGGTGGAGGCCTTGGTGGTGGTCTCGGTCTCCTCTTCCTCGTAGCCCTCGCAAGACAGGTCGAAGAGAGGGTTGGTGGACAGGTCCTTGGTGATGGCGAACTTCATCTTGTTGTCGGGGTTGGAGTCACGGAGAGTGTACCAGAAGGTGGGGGTCTGGTTGAAGAGGCGGCGGCAGCCAACATCGCGCCAGTACTTCTGGGCGTTCTTGACACTGGGGACAGCCTCATCCCAGTCGGGACCAGTCACGGGCCAACCAGTCTCAGTGACCCAGACGGGCTTGCCGCCAGCGGCAGCAATGGTGGCCTCGTAGGCCTTGTCGAAGAGCTTGCCAGCGTTCTCAATGCTGTTGCCCTTGTCGTTCTCGTAGTAGGGGTACTCGTCGACACCGATGAAGTCGATAGCGTCGAGGACGGGCTTGTTAGTGACGTTGCCCCAGACGTCCCAGGTGTCGACGTGGCCGAGGGGAACCTTGGCGATGGGGGTGCCCTTGAAGGCGGTGCGGAAGTCGTCGATGAAGTCGACGAGGACATCGGGGTCGACACCGACACCACCCTTGTTCTTGACACCAGTGACCGAGTTTCGGTAGAGATCCTCGCTACCGATGGAGACACCGATGATGAGGTCGGTGAGCTCAGTGCCGTACTTGGCAACGGCCTTCTTCAGGGCGCTGATCTCCTTGTCAATGTTGTCGGTTCCGGAGGCCCAGACACCGAGGAGGATGGAGGTGTCTGTCTCGATGGCAGCCTCGAAAGCCTCGATGGGATCATCCTGAGAGTAGGCCTGGATGTTGGTGTAGAGTCGGACGGCGCTGAAGTCACCGGGGGCGCCCTTGAGACCCTGGGCAGTCTCGAACTCGGCCTTGAAGTCGGCCTTGAACTTGGCAGATCGGTCGGCGAGGGTGGCACCGGAGTTGAAACCAAGGTAGTTCTTGGCTGAGGCGCCAACGGCGAGGGCGCCGGCAGCGATGGTAGCGGAAACCTTCATGATGGCTAAAGTCTATTCGGTTCGACAAGAGAGTGTTGTTTTTCGTTACTTTTCCTGTGAAACCTAGTAAGGTCACGCCACGCTTGATCGATCACGAATTAAAAAGAGCGTGGGATATGTGGGAAATAATATTCAAAAAAGCCCTGAGGCGAAAAGAGAGTGACGAGGAATACAGAGAATGTCGATCCCAAAAGAGAAAGGACAGACAAGAAAAAAGGGAATGATGGATGAGAGAAAGGTCTTTTTTCGTGATTGAAAGAATGGAGGAGCTTCTTGTTTTGGGTCATTCAGGAACGCCATGAAATTAGGGGGAGCGGGCCCTGGCGCCGTCACGTGCATGCACTAAGTTCCCGGTTTTTCAGGGGAAAGAGCTGACGACGCGGCTCCACAGCTATGGAATGATTGGTCCTGGCGCTTAGTCCACTAAGAATAGCAGCTGAGGTCAGTGCTCATTGGCGGCTAACCCCAGCATCTCCTGTCTCGTATCCAGCGCCACCCAAGCCATAGACGGGACGGTAATTTGCGTGTGATCGACGATAAACAATCATGATCGCGGTGAGGAATGGTTATGATACGGTGCGATACTGTTTCTTGTTTATTCAGGTTAATATCGATAAAACGCGCTCGATGCATGCTTCCCATAAGAATACGCTGAGGAGCTGCCACGTCTCGATGCCATGTGTTGTCAAGCCACGTCCAAAACTCGACAAACTGGGCTTTAACGGGGATCAGGGAGGACCAAGCTCATTCACGGGTGGATCTTTATGCAAGGAACAAGTCACCGACAAAGAAAACATAAGCAAAGTCTATTCGCGTACCCAATCTCTAGCGCATTTATAAGCTGGGATCTGGGATGTCTTTCACAGCTGGGTTCCAATTCCATGGCCAATCTTCATGTTTAGACTGGGCATGCAGGCGAAACCGCGAAACATTCGATGCAACCTCCTGAGTGGTTCAATCAGATGCAGATACAATTTCGCAATCCTCCTGGATTCACTTCGCTACTCTCTTGTGGAAAGGGATGCCCAGAACCTTCCTTGACGTCAACAAGTGCAATCTTGGTTGTGATACGAGAAGATTCCCCGGGAACAAACGACAGCCGACGAGTGGCTGAATGGTGTGTGGTCCAAGTGGGCTAAGCTCCCCCTTGGAGTGGAGAGCGGCACGCTTGGCTTGGAAGCCGATCGATCCGTTCTTTGAGCTTGCAAGCCTCGGCGTGTCTGGAACGAGACGGGACGAATGTTGGGCGACCGAGTTTAATCTTGTCTGAGTTGAAGATATTGAGACGATACTCCTCCCGCAACTCGAGATGAAGCTCAAAGCTTGAACAACATACACGACTCGTTCACCTGCTCCACTCGAGCTGCCCCTATCTGACCCTCAGCTCACCGTTGAATGCTTGTCAGGAGGTTCCCGCCTCAAGCGCTCCCGACCATGTCTCACAGACCAAAACATGCCTGGTCACCTCCATCAGCCGACAGTCTCAGCCATGCAAGGTCCAGTCTTTACAACAAGCATTGCAACAGAAATTCTTTCTTGAATTCGAGGCTGATGGATAAAACAAATTGGTATTTGCATAGATTCCGGTTTCCACGCTTAAAACTAGACCAACCTACTCCTTGTCGTTCATCCCAACCACCGTCACGCATTTCACTTTTGCTCCCTGCTGGCCTGAGCTTCAGCGAGGAACACCTCGTCCTCGTTAATCTTGTAATTGGCAGACTTGCGAGCCGGGACGCCCTTCTGGAACTATCAAGGCTGTTAACAAAGATCCTTCTTGACTTGGGCATATCACTCACCATGTAGTCCATCTCACCAAAGGTTCGGCCCTTGGTCTCAAACATGCGGAAGTAGCCCCAAACGAGCGTAAGAGTAGCGAGGCCGGCCCAGAAGAAGGCCTGTGCTGGTGTTAGCGGACGCTGTGGCGAATATGGTCAGGATGGGTACTCACAGTCTTTCCCTTTGCATTCCATGCTCCGGGGGAGAGCAGCTGTGGCTGGAGGAGTCCTCCGCAGACAATGTTGCCGACGTAATAGGTCGACCGGGCCAGGACGACGGTCTGGGTTCGTAGACGGGTTGAGCCAATCTCTGCAACCAAGGTGTAGATGATGGGACCGACCGACATGGAGTAAGCAGCGAGCCAAACGATGCAGAGCAGCGACTGCGCCCAGGCGAGAGCATTGGTCTGCTTGGCGAGGGCTAGGAATCCGATGACCCAGAGGATGACGACCAGGGAGGAGAAGCCGGCCAGCCAGATGGTGCGGCGTCCCCATTTGGAGATGTAGAACCACGAGATGATGGTCCCGACAAAGGCGATGCCAGTGCCACCGAGGGCGATTCCGTACGAAGCGTCAGGGCTAATACCGGTCTGCTGGAAGAAGAAAGATCCACTGTAACAGAGAGCGCCACCGTTGGTGATCTGGGAGAGGAAGCCCACGCATGCGATCTCGGTACGTCGAATGTTGCTCCCGCGGAAGCAGTCCCAGTACGTGACGCCAGCCCGCTCCTCGATCTCGAGCTTGTTGGTGTGTACCATCATGGCGACGGTGGCATCAATGTTGATGTCGTGCTCCGGCTCGGAAAGACGCTCGAGGGCTCGCTTGGCCTCGTCGAGCTGGTTCGTCCGGACGAGATACCAGGGAGACTCGGGGGCCATCCAGGCGGCGATGAACAGAGGGACAGGCCACACCCACTGAATGGCAAAGGGGACTCTGTAACTCCACGCGGTAGGGTTGTTGACGAGACCCTTGAGGACGCCGGCTGAGATGAACTGGCCGATGCACCAGCACAGGTTGACATAGGCAGTGAGATAACCACGGATGGCCAGAGGGGTCACCTCAGCAGCATATGCGGGACCAGTAGTGGCAAACACACCCCAGGGGATGTTGCAAAGGAACTGACCGACCAGGAGAACCTCGATATTAGGCGCAAAGAAGACGACAAAGATGAAGGCAGTCAACCAAAACAGACTCGCCATGAGAACCTTGCGGTGGCCCCATTTGGCAGTCGCCCATCCGTTCATCAAGGCGCCGATGATGTTGGCAAAGGCTCCGAGACAGTTGAACCTCTGCTGCCAGTTTGCCGAGATCTGGTATCCGTTGTCCTCATCCAGCCAGGCACCGTACTTCTTGCGGAAACTCGGGTAACCGTAGAACGAGCTCAGGAGGGTAACATCGTAACCCTCCATGATGACGGTGGTCGAGATGACTTGGTCTGTCAGCACAGCACCCTTTTTTGAGTAGGTAAACTTACGGATGGACCAGAAGGCAGCCCGCTTGTACGTCTTGAGGGCTTGGAAGACGCCAAAGCTGTGCTCCTGGGCCGTGGCCTGGTGAGCCTCGGTGTTGAGCGTCTTGTCGTGCAGGTCGACGTCCTTGAGGTGGTCGAGGCCATTGTCAGTGGTCTCGACCTGGAGCTCTGGAGCTCCGCCTTGCTTTTCGGTCGCCATGTTGAAGCCTGCCCAGTGAGGTGAACAGTTGGATCTCAATGGATGAGAGCTGGAGAGGATAGGGCTGTATCAATTGAGTTTCCCCAGACTGGGGCCGCGGGTAGTTATAATGTCACCCTTGAGCTTGCCCCCAGCTAGGATCCTCCTCCTCATCCTACCTCGACTCTGCAACCTCACGGCAAACATGATCCTCTCCACTCGAAGCCCGGCATATCGAATTGAGCCTGTATCCGCAATAGGATCGACGGGCCGTTAAATCGTCCCTCCCTCAGGTTCAAGTTTAGTGTTCGAGGGCCATCTCAGCACCACCCCGCGCCATTGGTGGAAGATCTTGCGGGGGTGATGTTCAAGATGGCCTGGTCTTATCGACTGCGAGTGGACCGCCTAAGATCAAGAAAACGCCTGACCACTCACAGCTTGCCTCCTCCCCCTCAAATCTCTAGAGTTTTGGGGTAAAAGGATTCAACTGCCTAGTTCAGCAGGTGGAGAATCTGGGGTAGGTCTGGGGGATGGTGGTTTGATCCTTGCCGACGTTGCTGGTATCCCTTCGGTGTAAACTCCGCTTTCTCTTAGCCCTGCAGCTGGACTTTCTGGGGGCCTGACGGGGAGGATCAGGCAAGCTTTTGTTGGTCTCTGGGGCTAGGTTCGTCGGCAGTCAACTCCGGCTGAGTGGGCTCTAGTGATGCTTGGGGTCATGCATGTGAAGAACTTTTGTCTCTGTTGGCACCCGTATTGCTTGATCACGGGTGAATCTCAAACCATCTTTTTGTCTATTCTGCCGGTATTATATCCTGGGAATGGGTTAAGTGCTTCTCTAATCGCTGCACGCGACCTTGACCGTGGTCAGAACCTTGAGCCGCATGCATGGAGCCCCATTGCTCTCTCCAACTTGTCGTACATTGTTGGGCTATATTCAGCGCTCTTTCAAGGGCCTGTCAGATACTGGATTTCCTCCTCCCCCTCGTTTGTGTGAATGTCGGGCCCGCTTGACTGTCCCTCCCTGATATGTCAGTCATCACTAAGATGGTCTCTCTCCCAACAGTGCTTATCTACTGCTTACTTTTGCCACGGTCAAAGCTCGTATGACCAGAGCTCCAATACGCCAGTTGAAAGATCCATCAAACGGGTGATACCGTCAAACGGGCCGTCTGGTTGAAGCCATCCAAGTCGACAGCCAAGTAGTCGTCTCCCACAAAGCAAGGTTACATTCCCTCCACACCACCTCCGCATCTGACTTGTATCCTGAAGTTTATCTCCCAGCTCATTTAGGCTAATCCCCAGGCTCATATTCTCCAGCCTATGAAGCGCCAAGATGGGGGGTTAGAAGTCGGCATATCAGATGCTGCTTCGGCTGCTCTCGTCCCGAGGCACTGGATCACCCGGGAGGGCCACATCGGACCATGACTCGAGGATATGGTTCGAGAGAGGGCGCTCTTGAGGACCCGACAGGCTGGGATGATGGCTTTTTTGTTGCATTTTGCCTGATTGCAAGCGATGGTCGGATCCCGGGTGAGACTGCCGTCGGTTCGTGGTGTTTACATCCGTTGGCGGTAGTCGTCGAAGGCGAGCGGTCTGATCTTCGCCTTATAGACAAGTCTTTTAGATCTTGGTCTTTTCTTCATCTACAACCCTCATTACTTTGTCTCTTTTGCCTCTCTTCCCGCGTTTCTTCATCTTCCAAGAGCTGGACTTGGGACGTTCCACGAGACTTCTTCTCCCTCCTTACGCCGCCCAGTGTCATCGCCTCCTCTCCCCTTCCCGGTTGTTGCGAACGCGTCCTACTCCCTAGGCCAGTCCAGCTATCGGTTGGGAGAAATGGATTATGATCGTAGAAGGACGCGGGAAAGACACTTTCAGGCCCCCTCAAAAAAGCAGAGGCGAACCTAGGCCGGCGAGATCGACCTGTAAACTTGGCCTCCGTCTTACAGGTTGTCCGGGCCGCCGACTTATGGGTTGTCCAGGGCATCGTCTTACGAATTGTCCAGGCCCCCGGCGTACCGGTTGTCCAAACCGCCGAAGGAATGGAATAAGTCGTCGTTTGGGTTTGGCTACTATTCGCGACGAAGCTATAGCTGTCTTGTTAGCCTGAATTCAACCTTCTTTCATATGTGAGGGAAGATGACTCGCCTTGATCTGGGCCTGGGTGCCGAAGGGTCAAGTGAAGTGGTGAACCACGGATGTAGTGCCGCCGAGGTGGCCGTCAGACGATCTTCACTTCGCGCCTGTATGAGTTTCATGATCAAGTCTTGCCCGTAGTCCGAGACTTTGCATGAGTGCAAGGGATCCCTCAGAAACTCAGAAAGACCGTGGCAGTACATAACCAGATGACTGGTTTGGGGAAAGGGGAGCGTCCCTGTGAGTATCTCGTACACGACACAACCCAGTGACCACATATCTGCTGATACAGAGAATCGCTGGTCTGGGATTAGATGAATGACTTCTGGAGCTATGTAGCCCAGAGTCCCGTGAGAGATGAAATCAGATGCCTACGAGTCTCTCAACCTCATGCTAATCCCAAAGTCGGCGACCCTGACATACCAGGTCGGAGCCCTGGACACAACCATCATGTTCTAAAGACCAGTTAGGAATGTGGCGAGATTTTCACCGGATAGTCATACCGCTGGCTTCAGATCTTGATGAATAAACCCACTGCTGTGCATGAATCCAACAGCGTCCAAGACCTGTTCTGTGATCTGTCTCCCCTCGAACTCCGATAGAGGGTAACCCTGCAAGTTTGTATGCAGATCTCCCAGGGGCATAAACTCCATGGTCATGAACATGCGGCCGTTTAGTTCATACCACGCCTCCGAGCGCACAAAGCAATGGCGGTACTAATCCTTGTTAGAATCTAAACTCAAGCATACCCATTAGCGAAACCCCAACTGACCTTGGGATGCGAAAACTTGAAGGCTGCCTCGAGCTCGTTGATCCAGTCTTTTTCCAGGCCTGTTGTGGCATACGAGATGATTTCCTTGACAGCCCTGACTCTGTTGTCATTGCCTGTGATGCATCTCTCCAGATGGACCGTTCCGTAGGCTTCATTCCCTAGCATTGACCGCCTCTGCCATCGCTCCTCTTTGCGCGAGGGCCGTCAACTTGGAGACTCTCCAGATTCGTAAACTACATGGCGAGTGCACGAGTCCAAGAAGTCAGCCTCGATTTTAGAATCCTCGACGAGATCAGGGAGGGGCATCCTTCTGGGCGGGCCAGGCTTACAACCACCTGATGGGCGACGTATTCCACATCAAAGATGGAGCTAATCTTGCCCTGTTGAAGCAAGTGTCGAGATGGCGAAGGCTGGCATGCGAGAAAGGAAAACGGGGAGCTCCAGAGAGTCTGTGGTGCTTCTCAAAGCCTCACGACGGAAGGGCATTTTCTTACATAAGGTATTTATGCATAAGCGCGCATTCAGCCCAACTGCGCCTTAACTTAGCTTGGCAACAAACTAACTTTATATCTCCGGTAAATGAGACGCTGGAAGGCCCTTGGATATTTCTATTCACCTAGCTTTTTCAACGCCAAGTGAATACTCAACGATGCTCTCAGTACCCTGCAAGATATGCCTCGGCTTCGACGAGAGCCTGCTCCAACCGCCCT
Organism: Fusarium solani-melongenae; assembly: GCA_023101225.1. NCBI lineage: Eukaryota > Fungi > Ascomycota > Sordariomycetes > Hypocreales > Nectriaceae > Fusarium > Fusarium solani-melongenae. Next base: position 764,564 of record CP090038.1, on the reverse strand, counting down.
CGAGAACACGCTGCACTCTTGATGAACTATGCTACTCCGCGCCGGCATGTTCTACCTGCAGCATTATCCTTAGAGCTGTTAAGCATTGCTTTCCAGAGATTCTCCTGGCGACCGGTTACTTCGCTCTCTCATTCTCTCGATTCAACGGTCATCACCTACAGAACCCCAGCGAGACCTTCAGTGTGACTGTCTCCGTAGAGGTAGATGTCGACGAGGAGGATCTGCCGAAGGAGCTGGTGGGACGAATGTTTCGGGATCGTGAACTTCACATATACACTGCCAAAGGTACGGGACTTCCTAACCGCTTTCCTCGATTTGTACTCATAAACTGCGTACATAGGAAACCCTTGTCCCTGGCCAGTGTTTGAAGAAGGTCCGGTGATTCCTTCTAAGCCCCGGGAGCTTGCGGACCAAGCAAGGAAGTGGATTGACGACTGCGACAAGATTCACACGGGCTGTAGAAGGTCTAAAGAGAACATGCTGCCGAAAAGAGTTGTCCAGATTACCCAAGACCCAGGGGCAGCATCATGCAGAGCTCGCCTTTACGAGACGTCGCCTGGCGAAAGGGCATCTTATGCCTGCCTCAGTCATTGCTGGGGTAAACACCAGATAATCAGAACGACCAAGGACAACTTTGACCACCACAGGAGAGAAATTCCCTGGGATGAGCTATCGACTACCTTTAAGGACGCTGTCGAATTTTCACACCACCTTGGTCTTGAATTCATCTGGATCGACTCTTTGTGTATCATCCAAGATGATACACCAGATTGGGAGAGAGAAGCCGTCAAGATGGCAGAATACTACGCTAACGCTGACGTTACGTTGGCAGCCACTGCATCACCGGACGGCACGGTAGGGTTTTATCCTCATCGACTCACACGAGATGAACCTCTTGATATACAAGGCGTGGACAAGCAAGGACGACCGTACCACCTCGTTGTGAGGACTCATATGAGGCATCCCTACGAATCTAGCCGCGATGAAACGTTTAACGGGGGCACCTACGAGTTTCCACTTATGACTCGAGGATGGGTGCACCAAGAGCACGTCCTCTCGCGAAGATTCCTCCACTTCGGTCCGAGGGAGCTTGTGTGGGAGTGTCAGTCGTTGACAACATGCCAATGCGGAGGAACACCCGCAAGACCAACCGTTCGCGAGAGGACGACCCAACTCCTCAGTGTTTCGAAACCTGGCCTAGATCTAGGAGATCCAATGGTCGTGCTCAAATTATGGTATCAGAATCTTAGGAGCATCACGTCCCTGGATCTTACATATCTCCAAGACAGACTCCCAGTCATGGCTGGCATTGCATCGCAGCTCGGCAAGGAGAGAAAAGGGCGCTATCTGGCTGGTCTGTGGGAGGACTCCCTCGTCTCTGATCTATGCTGGCAGACCTTTGGCGACGAAAGGGAGAGGCCAGAGACGTTAAAGAGCGTGCCGACGTGGTCGTGGGGTTCAGTCTCGGGGCCTATCGCCGGCCCGTGGGATCGTGTCCACAGGACGACTTTTACAGTCAAGGTCGTTGATGTTGACTGCAAATCCAATGGACCTACATTCCTCGGCCGCCTTGATCATGGAGTACTTACTCTAGAAGGGTACGTGGCTCGGGTAAAGATATTCCCTCGCGGAGAACGCGGCCAAGGGTTTCCGCGGATCCAGTTCACAAACGGAGAGTGTCGTTCCTCAAGCCCATACAAGTTCCAGTTCCAACCCGACGTGGAAGACTGGACGATGAAGACTCCGGATTCTCAAGTGCTAGCTGTGGAGATGGGAAAGACTATCGAGGACGGGCAAACCCAGGAGGCGAATTACTTGATCCTGCAGCCCGCCGAAAGAGGCGGTAGTTTATTTGAACGGGTTGGAAAGGTTTGGGCGGCAGCGGTAGGAATCGGCTCGAAGGGGGCGAGGGAGGAGGTAGGTCATGAGATGTCATTCCCTGGCTATTTCGCAGACGAAGCTGTTGTTGAAAAGGTCCGAATATGTTGAATTCGGTAATTTGAAGTTATTACTCCAATTCTCGTTAAATACGCCCACCACCTGAAGAGATAACCTTTTCGCCCGAACTTTTATTCCCAGAAAAATCCTCAAGAATCTTGAATATGCCTCCCAAGCTCAGCAAAGTCCCCGACATCCTCTCCCGTGAGGTCCCAGTCCGGATTATTATACATCGAGTAGCAGTACTTGTAAAAGTCGTCTGGCGGAATGTCCGCCATCATCATGTCTTGCTGCTGGTTGTCTCCCGCGCCCTCGGGCATGGGAACCCAGAGGTTGTTGAAGTTGTCCCAGAGATCAGTGTCGAGGAGCATAAAGTCCTCTGGAGATGTCTGTCCCTGTCCGGGAACTAGGTCAACGCCGGTGTTGCCCATGTTGACGAGTTCTGTGCCGTTGACACCGATACCATTGGTCTGAGTGTCGTGGTAAGCATCGCCGTTGACATCGCCCGTGTGTGCCTGAGGAGAGACGTTGACCACTTGCAGTGACTCAATCTTTTGAGCCATCACCTTCCATAACTTCTTCACCTCCTGCAGTCTCTCACGAGCATACGTGTTGCCATGGTCGGCAAGGTACTGCAACTCGCCCAATGCCTCGGTCAGTCCCGGCTTGGGGTTGATCTTTGAGCTCTCGTCGCAGACAGAGTCTAGAATAGCGGCCAGAATCATGATGAAGGCAGCAGAGAACGAGGCCTCAAAGTCGTAAAAACCAAAGATTGCTGAACTTGTTAGCACATAAACTTTGTAAGAGGTCGTGGCACTCACCGATCATGTTTCGCTTCCTTAGTGTACCAACGACTTTCAGTTGCCGCCTAGCAGCTTCCACACATGTCCTTGATAGCCTTCCAAGTGGCGAAGCTTGTAGTTGCTCACCAGTTGGCCCCTGGCCACTCAGGATGAGCTTTGCGGCATGAAGCATGATTGGCCGGATTGTGAGAATTGTTGCCTGAAACTGTTAGCAAGTAGCTTTTTAGCTATTCGGTTCTACATACCTGGAAGAGCATCAGATGAAGCGAGGCAGTTGTCCTCAGACACTGGTCGCGGCCCAGGTTGTAGACATCGGTAACCGAGTCTGAAGGAATCTCCTGTGATATCCCGTATAGAGACTTGACGATCTCCTGAACGTGAGGGATGAAGGTATTCTCGGATTCGTCCTCTGGGTTGTAGAGTACTGCAAAATATTAGATATGGCTTAACGTATCAAGGAGAACACTAATTACCAGCTAGGATACGCCCTGTGGCTCTAGCAATCCGAATGTTGGTGCACATAGGTCCAGCAGGAGGGAATCCGGGAGAATCGCTTGGTAGCGAGATGTTGATGGCTTCATCAGCTATGCTGGGAGGGTTTCCTGTTGCTGCAGCCAAGCGCCTGAATCATTGGTTAGCCATGATTCGTCACTTGCATTAAAATCCATACCTCTCGTGCATGTAAATTGTCCACCAGAGACGATTCAGATGGACCTTTTCTGACTGCATCAAGTGTCTAGTTCCACAGACTCTATGATACTTTTGTGCAATAGCTAGTCGCATAGCAGTACTGATCTAGGACGGGTCAGTTCTGTTAACAAGAATGAACTAGGGTACTCACATAGAGGTAAGCCTCTTCCTTGCGGTTCATATTGACAAGATAAATCGCAAAGAGCGCAAAGATCTCAACCCCGAGCTTTCCAAAGGCACGCATCTCTGTCAGTGTCGGCACGTTCTTGTGCGCATATTCAAACAGCTGAACCCCTGAAAACTCGTCATTGCCCTCGGGATTCGCGTCAAATAGTGTTCCAATGGCTATCATCAGAATCATCTCTAGGACCCACGGCGACTCACGCTGCGCGGGATCGTCTTTGTTCTCGTAAAATACCCACAGGCGGTCTGAGAACTCGCGGGCGTCAATGTGATGCTGTGACTGGCCGATGTAGAATAAGGCCTTTTCCAGTAGCCGCTCGGCCTCTTGCCTTGACGGCAACTTTGGAAACTCGGTATTCGAAGTTCGCCATGGGGCACTATTCCTGGCTACTTCATGAAGTTGGTTTGCCTCTGGGCTCACCCAGGGCTTGTTTGTGATCTGCTCATACTCGGGACGAGATGACCCAAGCAGATCCTGTACTCTGGAACCAAAGGTATGACTTGAGCTTAGAGAGGAGCCGGCAAGAATAGCTGTTCTTGTATAAGCGGCTTGGTCATCATGTCGTGGTCAAGTCGACTTACTTGAAGCTGGAGATGTGTGGGTGGCTTCCTTAGCCGGATAGCTAGGTTGAGTCAAGGGTGCTGAGAAGCTGGACGGGCGAATGAAGCTCGGAGACCTTGATGTTCTGTGCTGATCTGTGTGTGGGGAGGAGTGAGAGGTCTGCGAGTGCCCATTCGTTTCTCCATTGAGTCCGTTGTGGACTGGAGCCGGGGTTTCTACAACTGTTAGAGTGTTTGCAATGAGCGGCTGAATGACAACATACGTGAAATGCTTGCAGGTAGCCCGGTTGGTATCGTATTACCCTCTTTTTCATATCTGGCCAACTTGCTCTCAAGTTCCTCAATACGACTGTCAACCCCGATTAGTAAAGATGAACAGAAACAACACAACACTTCATACTTGGCCATATACATGCGCTTGTGTCCATGCTCAGGAACCCTACAGTCCAGCCCTCTCTTGGTGCAGTACTGACAAGGCGTCGTCCCCGAGCACCTAACCTTCTTCTTGCGGCAAGTGAGGCATCTGTAAACATGTCCCGTTAGCCTCTACTCAACGAACTGCATGAAAAAAAAATGTGGAGAATCGGGCTCTCGTACGCCAATGGTGCCTTTCGGGCATCTTTGCTGTTGGAAGCCGGACGCCTCCGAGCCATGTCTTCCGAGACTGCAGGCATTTGACCTAGAGAGGGGAGAGAACAACAAAAAAGGAGACCGATAAGAGAGAAGACGACCTAGATCAAACCCTTCTGGAATGCTTCGCCGAAGGTGAGGAACTGATGGGCAGATGCTCCGAAGGGGACGCGGGGATTTCGAGTGATGATGGGTTGTCGCGCCCTCGGGACAAGTTCCGACGTCGCCATCCCTTCTCCATTTTTTCACGCCGATCACGTGCCGCTAAAGATACACCATCTTCCAGACCTGGAGATTTCCTTCTTTGAAGTCGGGATAGAACCCGGTTCGAGACCTACAAACTCTATCTAATGATCCACATGGTGGCGATCTTATCTTGCGATTCATTTCAAGGTTGGTTTGACTACTTTTCTTCCAGTTGAATACCGGCCTCGAAGCCGATGTATGTTTAGGAGTTGTCGTTAGCCGAAGCAAGCCACGCTTATGCCGTCAACTGCCGTGAGACTCGACAACGACAACTTTGTGGGCAGAGTACAAAACAGGTGATAATTACGTTTTATTTACTATACAGCCATAAACATGGTGCTTAGAAAGAAATTATTAGTTTAATGATGTTGCGTGATATAGTGAAATTCTACTGGCTCTACCAGCTCACAAAGACGAAAAGGGTTGATTGCGACATCGGAGGTCGACGCCGAGATGTCGGACCCAATACCGAGAAACCGATGTGACGTGCTCACAAACAAGACAAGGTCAGCAATTACCATGTCAGAAAGACAGAAACCCATTTTTCCTATGTACTTGATCGAAATAAATACATCTAATCAGTGATCACTGATACTGCAATCATCCTTCGCTATAAAACAAGAAAGAATAATCCAACCCTCCCGCTGCCTATTGTTATACATCTCTCAAAAGGTATCATCAGATGGCCCATCGCACAACCACACAGGCCTTTTTTTCACCGAAATTACTTCATAACCTTTTTACATCCTCGGTTCTCTAGGCTGTTGCATCATAGACGCTGCCATCTTCAACCTGTGTCTCGCCTCGGTTAAGAGCTCCCACTTTGTGTTGGACAAGGCATCGTCAACAACACTCAAAAGCCCAATGATCTTGTTCCGGTTGCCGACCACACCGGCTTGGTTCTGATGCAGGTGGAAGGCCTTGATCGAATCAATCGTCGGCGGGATCATGATCTGTAGATAGGTCCGGAGGTCCTCGTGGCGATCACGCTTCAGCGCCTCGTAGTCAGGACTCATCGACATGGATGGTTGCTCAGAGTGAGATCCTTGAGGCGTGTCGGCACTGGGGTTACTAGCTTGCGTTGTTCCTTGGTTCGACGATGACTGCATGCTTGGCTCCGCGGCCATCTGAGGTACAGCCAGAGTGCTGGATGGATAGTGTAGGTTGTCAGGGAACGGCTCGATATTCCCGTCCTGCACGTATCCGTAAGCCCATAGCACAAGGGACGCGTAGTATAGAGCCCAGGCGCGAATGAGCAGGTTGTCCTGTGCAGCGTCGTACTTGGGATAAGGGGATGGGGTGAAAACGGAGGGCATTCCACCTGATTCACCCATATTGCTTCGCCTGGGGGTCTCTTCCTGGAGCAGGATGAGTCTTATCAGCTGCAGTGCATGGTACACACCACCAATGGCTCCTGGCGAGGCCACCCATTCCTTGATCTTGGCCTCTGTTCTCCTCCAGTCGACAGACGAAACAGTACGCCCGAGGATCTGGGTAACGCCAGCAAAGATGCACAGCTCGGGCATGCTGATGTAAACGGTAATGTGACCCAAGTGGTAGAGAACCGTTCCCAGAGTTTCCATAGCATCACCATCATCACTTCCGCCTCTACTGCTCAGCCCCAGTCTCTGCCAGTCAAAGGCCGCATGCCGAACATGAGCAACACCATCATCGTAGTCTTTTTTCCACCAATCAAATGCCCGCAACAACTTTGGCCGCCATCGTTCTTGAACACCCGGGATTGTGTCAGTACCGAGAGTACCCCGATCGAGGTCTCGCTGATGCATCTGCCATGTGACAGAAAGCAATGCAGCAAGAAGAGCCATCCTGCCAAAAGAACTCGTCCGCACTTTCTGGCCGTTGAGAGTCTTTTGGAGCCCATCGAGGAAGGTTATTGGTGTTACGCCGTTAGCGTGTAAGCTCGATTCGACACAGCCAATCTCGGACGGTGAGTCGGAAGACCAAAGAGTGTTGTCGCAGGGGAGTGGAAGTTTGATCTCGTGAATCACCAAAGTGGGTGTATGCCCAAACAAGGCGGCGTGGATGGCGTCGAGGATAAACGCAGCAAAGGCTGCTCGTCGAGTGGCTTCTTGAGCAATCCAATGATCCCACCACTTTTCAGGTGAGGAATCAAATCCTCTTCGATCAGGGCCAGGGAACAGCCTAGGCTGCCCAAGCTTTGGACTTCCCAGGGGAGTCTGGACTCGAGAGGTGTAGGAGGACTGCTTGCCGGTCAGGGCGCTTCCTCTACGCATGAGGGACAGCGTCGTGGGGAAGTAAATGTGAGCACGCTCGTGAAGAACCCGAGTTGCGTTCATCTTTTCATACACCTCGAGGATGAGAAGCGTTTGAATGACCCAGAGCTTGGCCGGTGGATGAGAGTCGGCGTGCATGAAGACTTGCCAGCGGAGATTCCACGAAACAAAGGTGGTGAATTTTGAAATTTTGTCCCCGTTCTCTGGCAAGGCAGCCTTCTTCTCAAGCATGGACGCTCCCATGATCAGAACGGCCAATAAAAGGAAATCGTGGGCCGTCTCCGGTATGAACGTTGGATGGTGCAGGATAGGCAACTGGTCGTGAAAGTTTTCCCAGTACGAGTTGATGTATCGTTGAACGTTGAGATGGCTGAGGACATGGGAGTCAGCGTCGCTGTCGCTTCCGAAAATCTCGTTCTTGATATCTGCGGCCGATCTGTTGCCCTGTGAACCAATCTCGTTGAATCTCTGCATCATGTACTGGAGAAGAGACTGTCGCTTATGCTCCGAAAGCCCAGTCTTTCCAATCTGCGAAATATCAACAATCGGCGTGGCCATGGGCATAGGCTCTGACTGGAACCAGAGGCCATTCATGGGTTCGACATAGGATCCTCCCATCATTCCCGGCTGCGAGTAATCCGGGCATAGTTGACCAAAGTTGTTTGAGTATCCCGCCATCCCGAGGTTGCCACCAGGTACAAAATTGTAATTCGAAGCCAACCCCTGGCCGTTGAACAGCCAAGAGGTAAATTCGTCGGTGCTGGATGGCGATAATCCAAAAGGCTGCTCCTCGATAAGTTGCTCGGTGCTCGACGTCGGCATTCCATTTGCCATAACATAGGACCGGTTCCTCATGCGCTCAGGCCGGCCTGGTAACCCAGGACTCGCCATGGGCATTGACATGTCGGCGCCTGGCATCTGGTCCATCCTAAACGGAACTGTGCCCATGGATTGTTTTTCCGGTGAAGATTCGCGGCTCTGAAGTTGTCGTTGGTCCCCAAAGTAACCAGCGGCCTCGCTCGCCTCGTTCTGCTGAGCCGACTCCGGCTGTGCCGAACCTCCTACACCAGCCTTTTGCGAGCTTGGATCGACGCCACCTGCGTCCAGTGAGTGTCTGTTCCTGGCAGGCTGTTTTTCATTTGCTGGCGTTTCCCTCGCCTCGTCTTGAGTGTCGCTCCAGGCAGATCCATCTTCGCTAAATGAGTACCTCTCAGCGCGTTCCCTCGGCGCCTTTGAAAACTCCCTCTGCGGCCGTTGAGATAACCGACCATTCCCATACTGCTGCACCTGGCGCTCATGCCTCAGCTTGTGACGCGCGTAGAGATCCTTCCTGACAAAGGTGAATGAGCAGCCCGGGTAGTCGCAGTAGTAGATCTCCTTGGGTGAATCTAAGACGTGTCAGCATGGGGTCCACCGCACCTCACCGGGGCAGAACCATGACTGACGGTTAAGCTGATGCCTCTGAAGATGTTCCGCTCGCGAGTAGGTCCTCCCGCAGCCCTCGTGGTTGCACTGGAACTCCTTGCACGAGGCCTTGCGGCGTTTATGACGCGGGGGTGATGAGGCCATGGTGGCGCGTGACCTTGGGTCGGCGGCCAGGGCCCGACGCGCTGCGACGGTCGAGTGAGTCCCTGAAGCCTCTGTAGGGCTGAGGCGAGCAGCGTCTGCGCGTTCTGTATGCGAGCGAGGTCGTCGAGACGTCGTTGAAAGCGGGGGGTTGGCTCTATCCAATCTCAAGACAGATTGAAGATTATGGGGGCAGCCAACCTCGGTCAGCTGACCACTCTCTGCTCACTTTTTGGTTGTGGCCTGTCATCCCCGCGAATTTCCCCGCCTTCTCCAATTTTAGTGGCCGAATGCGGGGATGGCGCCGAGGTGTAGGGTAGGTGGCTTGCTTCTGCCGAACGTGCCGGCAGCAATTTGACCAGTCACTCTCCTGAGTCCCCCTTGGCGCTCACTCCAAGAGACGTCTGTTGGTGGGCTTAATTGAGCCTATAAGTGGCGGCGGTGGTTAAAAGAGCCATGTCGTTTACCGGTCCCAATTAGGTATACGCATGCGGTGGCTGCCTCACATCATGTTGTTTTTACACACGAGTTCCTATGTCTGTTATAGTCTGTCTCGCCAAGAGAGTGTGTGGCTCAAATTCTTCAACGCCCACGGAATAATTTCTCTTTTGGTGACAAAACCCACACTCGCTTGCACGACCTGACGGAGAATCTCAAGAATGCGAGCCAAACTCCGCGACGCTTGTGAAACATACCTTGTCCTGGTTTCAATTCGTCAATTCAGACCCTAATTGTCCAATCAGGCCACCACGCGCTCTCGTCCTTGGCAGAAGTGCACTATCCACAACCAAGTGCTTACTACGGTAGCACAGGAACGGAGAACGGCTTACTCCGTCTCACAGTGAGGCTGACGATCCTATCTCTGGATAAATTCACAATCTATTACATCGGGAATTTCTCGGGCCTTGTCCTCCGATCCAACAGGGGCAACGAGCAATGATCGCCTTCCCCCCACAAACACTGCGATGCTATCCAACGCAAAAGAGTCAAGCATCGTAGGCGATGCTGTCTCTAGTCATGTCCTGCAAGGGTCAGTCACTCTCCCGGGAGGTGATCCTCGCTCGCTTGGAGGACTCAGGGTGATCTACTGTAGACGAGCTGTCAGTGCGCAGGTCCACTCTTGACCAAGTCTGTCAGATGATTGTGAGACAAGACCCTTTTGCTTCAACTGCCGAAGCTGTTAAATTGTCTAGCTGCGGTGCGGGCGTCGCCTGTCCTGTCCCCGCATGATGCCATGCCATTGTGTGTCCTGATCTCCTTCCCGGCCGAGGAGAGACAAAGGCGTCAACTTGTTTGCTTAAAGTTGTTCGAGAAGATTCAAGTTTTTTTGTTGACTCAGGAAAGGGGCCAAGCGTGGTGGAGAAATCTCCGACCGTCGCAAGGAGAAACTTCCCAGAACAGCATCACAACCCGTCGCGGCGTCTTCCAAGCGGGTTCCACACACGTGTTGCGTGCCTGTCTGTGCCTGTGCCACTGTAAGCCCGTCCACAACAGGGCGCCTTTCAGAGTCGCATCCCGAGGCACCCATAGAGTTCGGGGCTAATGTCAGGGGGTGTCTATACTGCCACCACGCGACGGCAGGGGCTTGGCTTCGGGGTTGTATGCCCAACCGAGGCCAGTCCCGGGACGTGCCAATTCCGCAAAATAGTCTGTCGCCTCTTGATGCCCAAGAAGTGCAGATCGGAGGTTCGTCGATGCGGTGGATTCGGTGACCATCTGAATCGCCGCACAAGGGCCGGACGGACCCAAGAGCCAAAGCCTTGGGTCAAATCAGTCAATCATTCAAGGGGGCCCCCAGCTTCTGGAGTAGATATATCTGCGACGCTCCAGTGTCCCCGGCCCGACCCTACCGGGCTCTGGATCCTTTCCGCTTCTTCATTCAATCCTTTGTACTCGTTTCCCTTATTCCCATATTGAATGCATATGATCCCCCTGCGACTTGTTGGGTCTTGCATCAGCCATGGCCGTCCCGAACCGAGGCCCTGAGCTTCAGGCAGTGTGCTACACGCTTGCGACTGCTGCAGTTATATCGACATTACTACGATGCTATGTCCGTGTACGCCTCGTCAAGAATTTTGGCTTTGACGACTGGTGCATGTGTACCGCTCTCGTGAGTCCCGTCCCGCCTGTGCCGTATGATCAACCGTTGACCCGGACAATCGACAGTGTTCATTCCTTCTTTTCGTCATCAGCGCCCTCATCGGAGTTCACTATGGCACCGGCCGTCACCATAAAGACCTGGAACCCGAAGATATCAAGCAAGCAATGAAATGGTGGTGGTGGTGCTACCTATGGTACTGCACCAGTATGATCGCCTCCAAAATATCCATCGGCTACTTCCTCCTCCGAATCACTGTCCGAAAGGTGGACGTCTGGATCATCTACGGTGTCATGATGATCACCGTCTGCACCGGCGTCGTCTTCTTCTTTGTCACCCTCTTTCAGTGCCAGCCTATATCCTTCTTCTGGAACAAGGACCAGAAGGGCACATGCATCAACGTCGAGGTCATCATCGCCCTCACCTACCTATACAGCGCTTGTAGTGTCATTTCCGACTTTACATGCGCCATCCTACCAATGTTTCTTGTGTGGAAGCTCAACATGGGCAAGAAGACCAAGATTGCTCTCATTCCTATCATGGCTATGGCCTGCGTGTAGGTACCCCCTTATCCCAGCACAGGATAAACAACTCACATTGTATAGGGCGAGTTCAGCCGTGGTAGTCCGTTTCGCATTCGTCAAAGATTTCAAAAGCCCAGACTTTCTCTGTAAGCATCTCCCAAACTCCATTGCACCATCACAACTCCAAGCAAACCTCTCTGCTAACACCTCCCAGGGGCAACCGTCGACATCGCCATCTGGTCCACCACCGAACAAGGCCTCGCCGTCACTGCCGGCAGCCTTGCTACTTTGCGACCTTTGCTTCGATTACTCGGCCACAAGCTTGGCATATCGACATCGGGCCCGTCTGTCTTGCAGGACACGGATCAGCCCATTGCATCGGGGGGGTTCAAGTCAAAGGGCACCGACGGCAGCGGGAATAGGCATCGCAGCCTTTTTAGCCTCACCACATTCACACGGGAGGACGATCTGGATCGCCACGGGCGAGACGGCGAGGCAGCTTACGCTGGGAGGAGCCATTTCGACAGGCCGGGGCAGGAAAAGTCTGTCTGGGGGACGAGGACGAGTGTGGAGAACGAGAGCGAGGAGGAGTTGACGGGGATGGGGCAGCAACACAACAAAGGGTTGAGTGGTGATCCACAGCGTATCGTCAAGGTGACGACTTTTCAGGTCCAGGAGGATCGAATCTAAGTATAACTAATGAATGAATCTTGTTTCTGTTTGTTCACAACATCACAGAGAGAGGCCATCGCCGCCATTTTATCCTCCTCAGCCAAGGGCCCCTCATAGAGGTGTCGTGTGTCGTGCCGGGTCAACACATAAAATGGTGCCTGTGACGTCAAGGCCTCGGGGACCCGGGAGGTCCCAGATCGAGGCATTCAAGCTCTTGTTTAAGGCCTAGTCGGCTGCAGGATGCAGGGCACGGTGGGCCAACAATTGCACATGTCGCAGTCCCATCCGCCCTCTGTCTCTACCGGCGGTAAGCTCACATGGGGGACACGCGGCATAACAGGCTGTCTTTGATTGGCGCGTGTCGTTCGGTACGCAAGAGAAGGGACAACCTCTTGTAAGGCTAAATACTCGTATTGGAAAAGAGCCGAAGAGCGAGGCTGAAGAGGAGGGGAGTGAAATGTATCAAGATATTCATTCGCCCACTCGCCAATCTCCCTGACCCGATTCTCGAGTCTCTCAGGTCGCACGATACAACGTAGTAGGCGTTCGTCCCTAGCAGTAAAAGGGGTATGGGGGCGGCGCATAAGACCATATACAGTTAGTGGCGGGCTGCTGCCAAGGCGACAAGCTTATCTGCACAATTGATGATCCTCCCGCGTCTGCGCTTCCTTCCCGCCTTTCACTGGGCGAGACGAGACATTGATTGACGCGATGCCTTCGAGAAACCGACCGCATTCTCGGATTTGACCCATATGCTGTTCGTATTTGACCATGCTGACGGTCCTACACATTGCTTTTTTCCAGTCCAACGTTTCCTCTGGAATGTTTACTCGGCCAAGTCAGCCTTACTGGCCCACCATTGAATGTTACGGGACAATCTAATGAGAGTGTCCATCTCGATGGGTAATCACAAGGAACGATATACTTAGAAACAATATGTCGATCATGGTATCCCAAGGTATTCATATTCTGAATAAGGAAGCTGTCACTTGTCAACCTCGTCCGACTCGTACAACCGCGTCACCTTGACCATCTACGGTGCGAGGGCCGGCAACTAGAAAAGCTTGACCTTGATTTTCAAACTCTGTCCATGTCACCCCGCATGAGACCTCAGCTAGGCATGCAGCTCGTCATATTTTGGAGATGGCATCAAAAGAAAGATGGGGAGGGGGTAGTTTGAAAAAAACAGGTTCCGATGTCTTTCGGGCATTGCCCTGAGCGGGACCACGTCACACTGAATGCTCATATGGGGCCATGGGTGCACTTTGCGGTGAGGTGTTGTAGTTATTTTGTAATCAGATTACTATACAGTACAGTGATGCTAACAGGGGAGCGTCAAAGGAGAAAACTAGATGGGAGCCCATGAAGAGAGATGTGAGTTCAAATGCAGCCAAGCCAAGGCAACTCCTGCCTTGCATTTGAATAAGCAATGTGTCTGTGATTACCCCTTCACACATCAGTTACATGAACAGAAGTATAGATAGTATTGCTTCTTTTGAAAAGTCGGACAATACTACATGCAATTCCTCTGAAACAGCAGCAAACCATGCCAAGCTGCAACATTGTGCTGATGTTGGACGACTCTCGGCCAAACACCACGCGAGACAAGGCCAGATATTTCGGGAATGCCCCTCTTTCCAGGTGCCTGGCTAGTAAGAACCAAGTGTTGCAGACTGTCAGACGCTTATTACAGCTGACAGCGGGAGTAAGCCCTACGACGACCGATAAGTTTCGGACTCCTATGTTGACAGTCTGTTTGTCGACAGGCTCACCGACTGATTAAAGAATACTCACATAAAAAAGCATCACGAGTACAATTTTGCGGTTCATTTTTCTACTTTGGGTAATCAGATTGCCTCTCAATGCTCTTGTCGGGGTCAGAGTTGTAAAGCTTACTCAGATCTGAGGCACTGCCTCAACAAATGATATCCTATAGTTCACACCTCCTATCGCTCCAACTACCATCTACTGTGTCTAGAGTTAATTAGATCAATGGTATTTCTATCTTTGTGGAAGGGAAAGTTGCCTAACCTGACAACACAGCCACTACTCGCCAAGTCCAAGTCTCGCCTGAGCCTTGCACTCTTGGTTCCATTTGTCGTTTCTGCGCCATGTTCATGCCTACGAGTGGCAAGAGTTGTTTTCATCTTTCATAAGTAGTTCGAGGTCAACTTCAGCGGAATGAAGGAAATGCCACTACATTTCTAGATTTCGTGAGATGGAACCGAGGCTTGCTTTGATTTGGGGGTTCCCTCAAGCCTTTCAAATCAAGGCAAGCACAGTGCGCTACGCAAGCATCGAGTTTATTATTTTCCTAAATCATGTTCTGTCCCTTGAAAGCTTCGTATAAAACTACTACGTGCAATTCCCTTTTAATTGTTCTGTGTAAAGAGGGTCAAGTGAAATGAAGCCTTTTTGACCAAGAGATCGACCTACTTTTTGCCACCATTTCCTTCTAGAAACTCTCAACCCCTTTGCCACTCATTCCAAAGCCCACTAAAAGAGAAGAATGCCTAACTAGAATTTGCCACCTTTGAGTTCCCCCTTTCTGTGTCATCTGACCAGCTTCCCTTCTAGGAAAACCTACGAGATGATCGACGTTCGGATCTGCACACCCCAAGAGAGGCTGAGTCCCAAGGCTGAAGATGCCATCGCCATCAGCAGAACGGGGCAACTTATGTTCTTGATATTCAATCCTGATTGCTTGATCGAAAGTGGTCACTTGCAATTCACAGCCATCATGTTCGGGGAGGCCGACGAGGCATGATGTTTGCGTTGGTGGAGTTTGACCCTTTGAATGTAAGGCTGGCTACTCTCGTTTGAAGGACAGGAAAAAATTATAAAGAGAGCAATCTAAAGCAGTGAATATCGTCTTCAGCTTCCTGAACTATATCCTCCCGAGTCCTCAGGGTTGAGCGGACTGGTTCAACATCACGAGCCACGGGCCTCACCATTGCCTTCATTCATTATTTTCATACCCAATCTCTTATTGTTAGAGGTATTTCGCCAGGATGCCCTAAATAAAGGGCACTACAATCAACAGCAGTGATTACCTCTGCCGTACGTATCCGCAAGTGGGCGACTGCGGCCCCCTATTCAGCTATCCCTTCAACGGCAAGGAAACTCTCAGACATCCAGAGCGTAATACTCCTTACAGAGCAAGAGAACTGAGTTGAATCTTTGTGAGAGTGGTCACGGCTCACCAAACTCACTTGCCGCAAGGGAGCGGCGCCAAGGAGCCAGGTGGAAATGGGCTTGCAGCACTCCTGAAAGGACCGGTTGAAGTTCAACCAGGGCCAAAGGAAGGCTTCATTAGCCGGCGGTTACCTCCACAGGTCCTACTCGAGGCATTTGGCATCTTTGTGCCTTGATTGGCCACGTCGAGGTATGAATTCTTACACCCCCTTTGTCAGATGGGCCGAGAATGATCACGCACCTTGCACCTAGCCTGCCAGGACCAGACTCCTGCAGGCGACACCAGGAGAAGCACACACCTATGGATTCATCCAAGCCCGGGACCATGACACTACGTAATTGACGCTGTTGGAGGGGGGTATATTCATCTATCTAGCAAACAAGTGTGAGTGGTGATGCACAATACGCCAACACATGCCTCAAAAACAAGATTGCAACTACTCCCGAACCTCCTCCTCAGGTGTCACACCCCCTAGAGGTATCAGCTCAACCTCAGTCCTGGCCCAGGTGATGTTCTCCCTCCACCCGGGTGCGTCGGCCCCTAGGTCTGACTCCCACAGCATCCCCGACAGCTCGCGCACCATCTTCTGGCCGAACGAGCCCACCCACCACGCCAGCTTGCCCAGGGCGTGTAGCTGCACGCCCCAGTGCATCATGAGGAACATGGCCACGGGGTCCGACTTCTTGAGGGCCGGGCCAAACTCGCGGCCTGCCATGGCAGGGAACCCGATGGCCGCCCCCTTGTACAGATCCTTGGAGTCCACCTCGAAGCATTTCTTGATTGCTGTGAAGCTGGACCGGTATATGCGGGTGCGGACGGCGTCCTCTGTGTGAGCCTCTGGATCACTGCTCTCACCCCCTCGTGGTTGAATGGCCTTTTCGATGATGGCCGATAACCGTTCGAGTGCAGCTTCGGTCTCGCTTGGCAAAGACGCCGGCGTCTGAGTCTGCTGTGACGTCCGAATCAGGATTGCCTCTGTAGACTGTGACAGGGCACCCGAGATGAGGACGTCATAGTACCTACCAGCGATAGAAGCGTTACCCATCAGAAGCTCCCACAGAGCAACCATGCGTTCCAGGATGTTTTGTTCAAACGCAATCATGCCCTCGCACTGGGCGAGTGCCATGTTGACCCCCACGGCGAGAAAGGAGAACATGAACATCTTTTGCGCATTCTCTGGCGTCACATTCTCGAGCTGCGCACGGAAAGCCCTGCTCGCCTTGTCGTAGTACTCCAACGCCAACTTGACGTAGAAAACAGGATCCTCATCCATGACGGCGTCGCCGCAAAGGCCTATTTCGAGCGCTACAAATGCAAACATGCCGTGTAGGAGGTACTCGTTCTTGAGAGCCCAGATTGGCACGTCACCTTGCAGCCACTTGATGTCCTCGGGGATGCAGACGAGACTCATGAATGTGCGCGTGGACCAGCGGTGCATCAGCTCCAGCTCAAGACGTCGACGGGTCTCTGTTGCGGGTAGCTGAGAGGGGGGATCTGGGAGGTATGAGCAGCCTTCGAGACCACGGGCTGCGCAGTTTGTGCAAGGTGGGCCTTGCTCATCGCACTGGATGATGGGTTAGTTAGTTTGTAGATAAGAGAGGGCTGGGTTGACTTGGAATTGCTCACTTTGACATGCCTCTTTTTGCAGTTGCGACAACCATGCCGCGACTTGTTGTGAGTTCTCCGCTTCATCAGCATAATGCTCAAGTACAATAGCTAGGCCCCTCAATTGAAGTCTTGCCAATTATAGGAAGGATAATGATGGATCACGAGACCTGGCTCACAAGCTGGCAAGTGGATTGATGCAAGCCATGGTTCAAGATGTCAAACATGGAGTTGCCTAAACACGCAGTTGAGCTGCTGTGGCTGTGCTTGAGGCTGTGCAGCAGTGAGATGCCGTTTTATCCAGACATCGCCAATTGGCAAGAAAGCATTGAATTAATTCTTTTTAATTATTATCTGTATTTCTATTTCAATACTTCTGTTCCCATTCATCGGCTGGTGTGACACCATCTCTCTTTCGTCGCAAAACCTCCTCCACACAAGACAGCCTCTAGCATTGTACCCAGTAGCCCACCAACAACAACACCAGCCGTTTCACCAGCTCCCACGACCTGGAGACTGAACTCCTGGTTGATTCCAGGTTCGAGTGACTTCTCCTCCAAGGCTTTGCCCATGACAATCATGTAGACGGCTCCTCCCCCGAGGCCAGCGCCAAAGGCCAGCAGTGCCACGGGTACAGGTGCCGAAAAGACGAGCAGTACCGCATTGATGAGGAATACTGCAGAAGCGACGCTCAGAGCTGTAAAGGCAACCCTGGTGCTCTCGGGCCGTAGCAGCGGGGTGTGAGTTCGGGCAATGAAACCACCGATTTGGAACGCGAGGCTGTAGCTCGTGAAATACGAGAAGAAGGACCCAGTCAACGAAGGAAGCGGCAGTGCCCGAGAAATGCCAGGGTACGCAAGTGTTTGTAACGCAAACGCCGCGAATAGAGGAACCATGAAAGGTCGAACCATGGCCTTTGTGAGGTTGACTCGGTTTGTTGTGCTCAGAGCACGTGAAAGCTCCTCAACTGGATCCTGTATCGCCAGAGTCGGTCCATCTTCAACATGCACCTTGCTGCGATCCTGTCGCGCCTCGGGATAATTCACGGGTGCTCCAGGCAAGACGACAAAGAAAGCGACAAGCATTGCACCCGTGAGCGCATAGATGCAGTCGATAAAATCGCGTAGGAACGACTGCATCCAGACGGTAAGGACAAACGGAAGAACGGCGCAAAACACAGCGCCAGCTCCAACACCGGCTCCCCATCCTGCGAGGCCTGCGCGGCCATAGTAGCGCATCATGCCGAGGAACGAAACCTCCATGGCGGCGGCCGACACGGACGCGAGGGCCGAGGTGAAGATGCGGATCGGAGGGGCGATGTTTGGCGGTGTGCTCTTGGTCACGATGGCGACGATGATCCAGCCGCCGCCGACGGTGAGAGGGCGCATCCAGTAGGGTACATGGTGGAGGACGTGAGGGATCACCAGTTTGGTGATGAGGGCTGGGATGGTCTCGATGAGGAGGACAATCCAGCGCGGGTATGGGATAATGAGGTAGTTTGCCGAGTGGACGACAAACGGCACAATGGCATTGACGAAGCCTTGAAAAGTCAGAAATGAAGATTGCCAGCATCTGTAGACGTACCAAGGATGGCAAAGCCTAGATATGTTGGCAACGTTGTGCCGCAGAAGCCTCCTCTGGCCTTGTAAGCCATGACGACAAGCGATGCCGACAACCAGCACAAAAGAATGCAGTTAGATGATGATTCGAGAATAAGGCCATGAAGGGTTAAAAAAGAGACAAACAAAACATTTAGCTCTGGGTCAAAGAGCCAGGCGCAAGCGAGGAAGATGAATTGAGTGAATACGAACAAGTTTCCAAATTAATCTCCCTTACGAAACGCACCGCACTACACCGCACAGCTCTCCCGATTTAGCCAGGCAAGCACCTATTTAGCTACTGTGCCTCCTCACCTTGGTAAAGCCTGTATCTGCCCTGGCCGATCACGGCGATAAAACACGCCGCTTAGACATGACGACGACTGCTCTCAATCAATGCTACCACCTCCCAAGTCTCATCTACGACGGAGCGAATCCCCATCTCGTCCACCCCTGGCACAGCCTGTCATCATGACCCGCCCTCCCACGTGGGGCTGTGCCTGGGCCTCGACTCTCGGGCTCTGGCTGTCACGGTGTCGAATGATTGGACAGAGATGAATTTCGTGGGGGAATTGAAAAGATGCCGAGGGTCTCATGGTCTGAAGCTGGGCGGTGGAGATAGCCTCAGTGCTACAACCTCGTGCCAAGGACGATATCGACCATGGAGTCCAAGGCGGTCATGATAGTGGTCAATTCTGCGTGATGACCCTGGAGATTAGGCGCGTTTGTAAGCCCTTGTGTTACACATTAAATAACGATAGCACACATGAATTGCCCGGCTTAGGTCCATCCTTTGATCCGCTGCTGCAGATCATCCCTCCCCAATGATGCTATCCCCGACATTTACCTGATGTTTCCTCCCTCGCTCCTTCCGGTGATGCCCTCCAAATGGCTTCTTCGTCCTCCTTCTCAGGCCGCTCAGCCTCCAGGATGAGAAGATTCCCTGATGCTGACCCCGAGGACGCTGCGTTCCCTTCGAGTCAGTCCGCGTCACCGGTTTTTGTGCTGCGAGGCTCGTCTTTGTATTTCTCTAGAGTCATGTCGCAGCCGGTGAGGAGATGGGTTCTTGTCATTCTAACATTTCTCCTCCTCTCTTGGACCTCCTACGTAGCCTTGGTAGGAGTCTTTTTTTTTATATCTTTCCGAGATCTTGCTCATGAGTTCATCTAGTTCACCTCACATCTTGATCATGTCATACCCGGCCGGACCTCATCAGAAACGCTCTCGCGTGCCGACCTCGATGGCCTCATAGTGCCTGCTCAAAGCACAAAGCCCAGCTCCTCACGGCGTCTACGCCTTTTCATGCCCGCAGACTCGCCTCACATTAACCTCTGCAAGACCATCATGTCTGCCGTCGCTCTGGGCTACCCCATGCCTACTCTGCTAAACTGGGGACGCGAGTACAACCGGCCTTCCTGGCACTTTGCAGGTAGTCACATCGCCAAGCTTGAGAGCCTTTTGGGCGGTATTGAAGCCCTTCTCCAAGATGGCGCGAGCGTGGATGACGTCGCTGTCCTTGTCGACGCCTACGACATGTGGTTTCAGCTCCCGCCTTCTGTGCTCCTCGAGCGCTACCACCAGCTTAACCGCGAAGCTGATGCTCGCGTGCGTAAAGAATGGGCAGCTTTTTCAGACTTTCCCATCCCGCCTCCTCGTCAGGATATCATTGTCACGACGGCAAAGGACTGCTTCCCTGACAGCTACTCGGGCTCTGATCCGCGGTACGAGCATTGGCCTGAGTCACCGATGCCCAAGGACATGTACGGTGAGGGAACAGATGTGATACCGTGGTCGTTTGATCCTGCAAGAAAGTACAAAAAGGTGCGCCCGAGATGCGTCAACAGTGGCCTTATCATTGGCTCCATGGGCGGCTTGAGAGAAGCCTTGCGCAGGTGCAAGGAGAAGATTGATCGCGTCGCCATGAACGGCCGTCAGCTTTGGAGTGACCAGGCGCTTATAGGAGAGGTTATTGGAGACCAAGAGATATGGCGTGAGTGGGTGAGACATCTCGCTTCCTCATGGAACGGCTCCATCGCCCACAACGACAAGACATCTCTTGCCACCGCCGTCCGAGGCATCGCTGACGCTGCCTTGCTCGGCCAACGCTTTGAGTTTGGTATTGGCCTCGATTACAACTTCACCACGGCCCCGCCCACCTGCTCCGCCGAAGAGGACGGCTACTTTGTCAATCTCTCCGACGCCGCCAATGTCACCTCCGAGTCCGAAAAGGCCGGGGTCCCCGGTCCTCCGCGCATCAACGGTCCACCCCCGGAGCTGCGCCGCAGCCCGGACAAGATCCTCTCCGGGACAAACTGGGGCTCAGTGCCGCTATACACTGACTTCTTCTTCGGCGTCACCCCCGTAGGAATCCACCACAACGCCTACGTCAACGGACTCAAAGGTCTACGACTACGTACCTGGTGGGACAAGATGTGGTACTACCCGCAGCTACGAGACCTTATCGTCCAGCGCCTAAAGCCCGACACAGACGAGTCAGGGCGGCCGCTGGCAGAGATCGAAGACGAAATTGTGTATCTGGCTGATGGGCATCACAAGACGGCGAGGGTGTTTAGCCCCCGTAATCCTTTGGGCGAGAGGTTTGTCCCCATCGCGTGGGACGGCGTGTGTCAGAGCAAGGCCAGCGGGAGGATGTGGTATGACGAGCTGTTTGGGGACGAAAAGGGTCCTCTACACGTTTGAGATAGCATTAACCAATAGGAATTAGTAATGTATAATCATGACAACAAGCATTTTTCCCTCCTTGCAATACCCCAGACGAGATCCTCATGACCCCTTTGAGTGACACGAACGACACGACATAAAACAACACAACATCAAACAACCGATAATGTAATCAAGAAGACATCCGATAACCATCGGCGTCTACAGGATCAGTTAACCTCGATGGACCATCTCTCGGCGAAACGCTAACAAAAAGCGTCCTCCGCCATCGCGCATGAGCCCCCAAAGCTGGGGAAATCTAAACTTGGGTCCAGAGACCATTGTTTAAAGGGTCGGGCCTTTTTGGCGATCAGACGTCACATTCGCTAGAATTGCCAAAAAGAGCTGGTATCTGTTCGGAGTCGACATTACTGCATTATCTAGAGTCATTACAGACTAAAAGAAAAGATCCTGATGTTGCCAATGAGGGTATAGAATCACAATCGCCATCCCAATAAAAACACCATAAATCACAAAGGATCGTTGCCCGTAACGTCTCTAGGTTGCCTCTTCAGAAATCCTCACAATCTCGCAGAGGCTCCTCACAAAGATCATGTCAACCTCTTGTGGTTCAACATCCACCAACCTGTCCTCTCCACTACCCTCCTCAGCCATCATCTTGGCTGTTGCAACTAGACGCGAGATACACCGTAGCAAACCGGATTCAATGTTCCGCGTGGCATTGTCCTGCGCCGTAGTCGAGGGAACCTCATCCTTGCCAAAACCCATGGCCGTGAGCGGCGTGCTAAACTTCTTTGCAAAGCGCCCAACATTGGGTGTCAGATGCGTCTGTGGCACACTCAGCCCGAGCAGTGTAGCCGCCTTCTTGGGGATGTCCTCGCTCTGGGGTTTCGAGTAGGACGTCGACGCGCGCTGCGAGGCGGGCTGGTTTCGAGGAACGCGCGACACGTAGTTGTATGCAACAATGTGGGCATACAGGGCGTCGCATATGTAATCCGAGCATCCGCCAAAGACGTGTCTCAGCGATGCCCAGGGTGCCGGAGACGCCACAGCGTCTTGGTGAGCGCCATCTTCGTACATGTGTAACCGGTGGCGCCTGGTACCGATCGACTCGCGCCCATGCGAGACAACCTTTTTCCAAATAGACCTCCGGGGCCCCGGGGCTGCCGGGTCGACCGGGGATTCGTTCCAGATGTCTGTTGAAGGGTGCCGTACCTTTTTGGAGTATGTCCGGATCGTCTCGATGGTGAGACTAGACGAGAGGAGCATCGTCTCTGGGAAGCAGGCGATCGACACTCTTAGCGTCTCGATAATATCTGGCGGCAATGGGACGGCCTTTGCTAGATCGTCCACTGGTATTTGGGGTAGGCAAGGTGGGTTTGAGCCATCCAGCCACGACTCGACTGTAGGTAGTGGAGATGGGGGTGGTGTTTCTTGGATGTAAATAGTGTCTGGTCGAGACAGTGCCGGAGGATAGTCGTCCATGTAGCTGTCTTCCTCAATCTCTAGTTCAATGGAGCCAAAGTCTGACTTGAGGAGGATGGTGTTGTTGTCAGTTTCGTCGCGGAAGCGTTGTGTGTAGTATGGTGACTGTTGTTGTTGGTGACTCTCGGTGCTTATCCGCGAATCGAAGCAGGGCGTCTTGGGTCTATAAGTGGTATCCAGGGGGGTTGTGGCTTGTGACAAGGAGGCTCTCCTCGGGGGTATCATTGGGGCTTCCATAGACTTGATGGAAATCTGACGTTGGTGCCGGGATTGAGAACTGTCGCCACTAGGGCTAGTCTGGTGTGGTTGTTGTCTTGGTGGTTGGTCGATATCTTTCATCATAACTGTTATGTCAAATGTCGTCTCTGTGCTTGGGGGTGTGGGTGGTCGTGGAGATAGAGCAACTGATTGATCCTCAACGGCAGGCTCTTCTTGCACCTCAATCTCATCTTCGTCATCATCGTCGTCCGAATCAATATCAATCCAGCTGTACTCATGCGCTCGGTCCAGTGAGAGTAGATCCTTGGGCGATGGAGCGCTTCCACTGGCTGATGTAAGGGATGTAGCCGCCGTAACGATAGATTGCTCGCGAAGTCGAATTGAAGGAATCTCCATGCCTCCGGAAGACTCAGAGGCAGGCAGAGACTCAACATCTGAACCAGTCTCCTCGGAGCCATAGCCGCGTTGTTCGATAAAGGATACCATCGATTGTCGTTCTTCGATCGAGCCGAGAGTTTGTATTCGTACTGATCCGGACTGATATGGTGATGTAAGAATTCGACCTGGGCAGGGTGTCTTGTCGTCTTGCTTCTCCTGGTAAAAGATAGCCATTGATGGTGAACCGGCAGTCATGTTCTTGGCCGCGAAGACCGCACTAGACATCTCCAGGTCTCTGGCCAACATCTCCGGGAAGCAGCCGTCCATATTGTCGTCGGCACCCTCGTCAGGCACAGGGCTGGGAGTATTAGAGCGTGAATTGGGCAAGGCAAGCGGTAGTAGGCCGGTCATTCTCGAGACGGAACGTCGTTTCGCAGAAGCCGGTGATGAGGTTGCCCGGTGCGAGTGGTCGTGGGACAGAGCTGCGTCTTGTCTGTATAAGTAGACGGCGACTGGAATCTTGGAATCGAGCACAGACATGGAGGCTGATTCAACTCAACGGTGGTCAAAGACACAACTCTGGCATGAACTCTTGAACCTCACACTCGGGGGTAAAAGAGTTGCCAAAGGACACGGCGAGTTATATGACTGAACCAGGTTTGGAACTCAACGACCAGCGCGGAGCGACGGCAGCAGGAAGGGTGGATCTATGAGTGGGCACAGAGCTAGAGGACAAGACAAGACAAGACAACTGAAGGACAGGAACAGACAGGACAGGGCTCAAGGGAGGAAGAATGGATGCTTATGTCGCTCAGCCATGTAAATCTCCAGGGCCGCTCAAGTCAAATGAGAGAGGATGGGGCCGCACTGGGCAGAGAACGGGGCGGGGTCTGTCGCACATGGCAGAGCCGGGACAAGAGAAGACGTGATACGGAGGGAGACGAGAGCAAATAATGTAACTAACGGCGCGCCCTGACCTGCCTGACAAGAGGAATGAGGTGAGAAGTCGAGTGGCGCTGCCGGGGAGGAGATGGTTGCACCGCGAAAAAGCAAAACAATGATGGGCTCTCCTCTCGCTCTCCAAAAGCAAAAACAGGTCCCGGGCCCCGGGCCAACAAGGATCACAGCTCCAGCGGGCCTCGACTCTTCTCGATTGGAAGGTTTGGAAGCTGCTGATCCTTGATGAGAGCAGCAAGACGAAAAAGAAAGGCAAGGGAGGCAGATGCCAAAGGGGGGTTGTCCAAGGGAGATCATCTTCTCCATCGAAGCACGCACAGCGATATTCCATGTCCGGGTTTCTGATGTATGAAGGCTGCTGTGCAAGATATCTCCGGCTGGCTCCACCGAGCAATCAAGCTCCGGCTTTCACAAGGAACTCAAGCAGGCAAATGCCGCGAACGTACAGATGGTACAGGTGCAGCAGAGTGTGTACCGCTGGAGCCGTGTTGGTGACCCGCCCAGCACTGGGAACTGTCATACCCGTGCCAAGCTGCGTCTGCGTCTGCGTCTGCATCTCGCAGTCCACCGCCCACAAGGGCGGGAACCTAGAACCTTGAGCGTGTGTGTGCGTGCGTAAGGGCATTGTGGACAGAATGAATTCCATTCCGCACCCAGACAAGCGCTCCATAGCACAAATCCGTCAACTAGCCCCGAAATCGATACGGGCCGCACAAGTTGGATATGCGCGAGGTTTAATGAGGGAACCCTGAGAAAGACAGGAGACGAGCCACCCGCCGTTTCGCGTCACTGAAATTGAGAGGCGTCCTGCCTGGCGCAGCCTCTGAGGGTGATATGGTTCGAGCACACAATCACTGTCTGTGAAACCTCGTTCGGCCACTTACGACCGTGACGCTCTGGTGCCTTGGTAAGCACTCAAGTGTCCCGTCTGCAGCTCCTAGGCCATATGCGATCACGAGCCGTGTCTTCGTCCCGTGGACATCGAGGCTGCCATGGTGCCGTGGCTGAAACGAGAGACTGGCATGCGAGTTGAACTCTCGTCGTCATCGGGGTCAGGTCTCGGCCTTGGACTTTGAGCAGAAGCAGGACACTCCAGAGCCCTGCGAGCAACCGAGACAGCAGCAGGTAGCGCCCGAAAAGCCATTAGGTGCGTACAGCGTAAGCAGGGAGACCACGAGGATCAGAGCGCAGGCGGATGTCCTCATCGCCGACGGATGCAGAGAGGTCAAGCGTTTCCGGGTCGTCGACGAGGACAACAGCCCCAGCATGCACAGCACCCCACGGACGGTCATCTATTTCGCAAACACACCGATGCCACATGGCTCCCTGAGCGTCCGCATGGCAGCCATTGCAGGTACCGTACCCGTACCGTACCGTCTGGGGCGGAGAGCAAAGAGCCGCGAGAGACGATGTCACTTTTCTGCCGTGCCGAAGCCAGATACACTTTCGATGCGCTGCACGCGGCAGGGCGGCCGATGACCTCTTGTCCTCGATCCGCCACGTCTTTGTACACGATTCTATCACAACTCGCCTGCTGCTGTCAAACTCTGTCAGAATTTTTTCGAACAGATGGAGCTGACGGATCCACGGATGGAGCCTTGGAATACGGAAAAAGCTATCCAGGACCCTATCAAGCTTGATCCTCAGGCGGGAGAAGCAAGGCGAGGACAGCAGGGAATGTGATAAATGACGAGGAGCTCAGCGCTGAGGAGAGGAAAAAGGAATATGCCCCCAGGAGGACTATCGCAAGACATGCTTAACTTGAAGCCGCCTAGGGGCGTGGAGCAAGGGGTAAGCTGGAGGGAACATGGATGAGGGGATGACGAAGGAAAAGCAAAAGCAAACGGCCTGTGGGTAATGAGATCCATAAAGGCCCTGGAGGGAGGTTAGAGGTTGATGAGAGAGTCCCCTGAAGCTTCAGGGCATTCAGCAAGGGCAACCACTATAATTCGGGGAGCCAACACTGAACATCACGTCGTCCCCTCGACCTGGCAAATGGAATTTCAGCTCCCTGCACAAACGCCCCGGACATCAAATGTCCTGAAAATCCCAATCAAGGGATTGATAGGCCGCTATGAGGCACTACAGGGTTCGTTCTGCAGGGCAGTACCGGGGGCATAACGGGCGGCCGGGGGAGCTCGACCGGAGCTTGGGATGAGCTCAATCAATTCCGACAGACAAAGTACAGTAAAGGCTTCCAATTGGCACTGGGCGACTTGGAATTCAATGGATGATAAAGGGCGCAAAAGGCAACAGCCACACACGGTGAATCACCCGCCTCAAACACTGGGCCACTCAGCCGCAGCGTCCAGCATAGAAATTCGGCGTCGACAGGGCGCTAGCCTAGCGGCTGCCACACCGCCCGCGGCTGGGATTGGCGCCGCTCCACCAACCTGCCAAAAAAGAAAGCTCTTGCCAAATTCTTCCCGGGCTAGCAACACGAGCAACCAGGTTCACCCTTTTAGCGAAGCAAACAACAGAGAAAAGTCTTCTTCTTTAATATCCCCAAGCTCCATTCTCACCTTCGCGAAGACGACGAGAAACAATACCCCTGGCCGCCTCGTGCCATTCCGCCGTTCCAGCCCTATAGAGTCCCTGTAGGCTTCAGCACGCAAGAGCGCGGCCGTTGAGAAGAAGGTCCGGCAGCGGCGTCTGATTGGCTCGACATCAACCCTGCCCACTTGCGAGTTGTAAGTGTTGGATATTTCACGTCGACACGGCTTCTGCAGCAACTGGCCACCTAGTCGTGTTTGCTTGTTTTGGCGTTCTAGACAGTCTCCGCAACGGTTTTCTAGAGTCTTGGAACCAATCACTCAGGCCCCTGGATCCCAGCTTCTCGGACGTCTTTGACACACGTGCAACTCTGACCAACCAAGCATTCCTCGATTGAGGCATCATCAAGCCCCTTTGACAACAGAGCTCAGCGGTGAGCCTGGCTTGTGATTTAACACATCTTCTTCACGACATAGACAACCAGGCAAGTACTGGTGCCGATCAATCATCTTGAGGCATCTGGCTTGGTCACCTACGATACCGCCCACCACAAGCCCACAAACGAAACGTCCAAAGAATGCTGTCCCAGGAGTTCATCTCGGCCATCTGCGGCCCTCCTCTCGCCGCAAACACTGCCGTCTCCAAGGATGTCGGCATCTACTCTCACTCCCTCACCCCGTCTCACACCATCAAGGCGTCTTTCAAGAAGAGCTCCACTCCTGTCAACGGCTTAGCCGTCAGCCAGACTCACATCTTTGCCGCGCAGGACCAAAAGGCACACGTTCATGTCTACTCCCGCGTGCGTGGCAACCAAGAGGCCCTCGTGCCCTTCCCGGACAGGATCCGCAGCTTGGCCCTCGCTGGCCAAGTGTTGGTCGTAGGGTCCGCAGAAGGAAGGCTGTTTTTGTGGGAGGTCAGTACGGTCTCAATCCGTCCCCCCAACTTTGTCCCTCCCGTCTCCGTGTGTATGACATGCACACAGACGTGACGCAAACCATTGGTTTCAATGTGAATACTGACAAGTGACAGACGTGCACGGGCCGGCAAGTGTCGACGCCGCCTTGCCATGTTCAGGCTGTCTCCTGCTTGGCTGTGACGCCCTATCACATCTTGTCCGGATCTGAAGACTCCAACATCAACGTTTGGTCATTGTCACGCCTGCTTGAGCTCAATGTCCAAGTGGAGCACGAACCCGACCTGACACTGTCCAACCACCGTGGTGCCATCACCAGCTTGACCGTCGGTCCCAGCACCAACCCGGAAACCAGCATATGCGTGTCTGCCAGCAAGGACAAGACATGCATCATTTGGAACTATCAGACCGGTCAGCTTCTCCGGACGTTGCTCTTCCCCGCCTTTCCCCTCTGCGCCCGTCTCGATCCGAGTGCCCGGGCTCTTTTCGTTTCTTCTGAGGATGGCGCCGTCTCCCTGATCGAGCTGTATGGTGGCGAGAAGCCGGTGCTTGGCTCCCGCAGCACGGAGCTGCCGTCCATTGTCGTGCAAGTCAGCGCCCCGCTGGCTGTCTCAGATCCAGAAGCCGGCCAGCCATCGTGCCTCGCTGTAACATATGACGGCACTTCGATCCTGTCTGGGCACACCAGCGGCAAGATCTTGCGGTGGAGTCTGGCTGAAAACTCCCACCCGACCGAGGTCGCGAGCCTCAATGCCTCAGTGACCAACCTTTGTTTCGTCACTCCCTTGTCGGCGGAGCAACCGACCAAGGCCTTGACCATGGTCAAGCCAAACCAGAACCTCAAGCAATACGCCTTTACAGGGCAATTGACTACCGATCTCGGAGATGGGACGCGACTCAGTCAGATGCTAGCCACCAACGGATTCTCGTCTGAATCCCTGGAGACGGCAATCTCATCCGTGTCTACACCATCCAACGGGAAGCAAGACGACGAGCTTGCCAAGCAAGAGGAACAGTTCCGAGCCATCATGAACACTTGCAAGCTCCTCAATGGCCCGGTCAGATAGAGAATGCGCAGGTGCAGGCCCGGCCTGAGTGCCGTGTCTGGATGTCCTATTTCGTGCCCAATCCAAGTGCTCAATACGGGCTGTATTTCAGCCCAAGATGCCGTTTCCGGGTGATTGATGTCGCTTCCCGTTCGCTTTTTCAGCCTCAACGGGCTCGAGCGCATCTCGTGCAGCACGTTGCATATGAGATCCGACATGTATGGCGCACGGCCTACGACCACCCACGCCTCCGCTTCGGTCCTCCCCTGACATACGGCAACATGCCCAAGCGCACGGCAGGGCGCGCACTGCAGCTGCGGTTCATGGAAAGAGAGCATGGCGTCAATTCTCGATCGTTTGTTCGGTCTCAGAAACACTTGCATGCATGAGGCGACGTCATGCTTGCTGAGGCCAGCCGGCCTGGGGTTGCATCTCACCGGTTCGGAGTAGCGTGCATCTCATCGAAAAGCTGGTGCATCAAAGCGACTGCAACCCAATCTCGATGCAAGGGACCTAAGGGCACATGGGAGCGGAGCATCTCAAGGAAGGCGCGAGTTTGGTTCCAGGCCGACTACTGTCATATGCAAGGGGTTCCGATACTACTAGGGGTTCTTGGTGTGTAACCTTGGCCACTAGCCAACCATTAAAATGTTGTCATTTATCGTGTTCACGAGCATCATGGGTATGGACTTGACCGAATTTGTGAAAAGCTGCAGTGGTTTTGAGGGTTGCGTATGCAGACTCCCGATGCAACCAGCAACCCGATGCTCAACGAGGCCATCCATATCGATCACATCTTAGATACTTGGATATTCTTGGAAATTGAATCATATCTTGACCATGTTGAACCCCTTGCATGTGAATCTCTTGCATTCCGCCAATAGAAACGAGAGGTTATGAGTCCGAGACAACATACGATTCATGCTATGATCGCCTCTTCTTGTTCCATATGTGTATGCCCTGAATTCTTCATATCTATAGCGTAGGGTAGGATAAACAGAACACTGCTGCAAGGGGGGGCTCGTGGAATGCCATGGTCGAAAGTACCATATCCTCGTGGCCATCTGCATGCAAGTGATGGCGAATGTCTTGAGGGAGGCAAAGATGTTTTCAAGTGATGCGAGTTACAGCTGGAGGCGTTGACTTTGATGCAGTCGAGATTCCTTGAGGTGCATTGCCCGAGACAAACGGTTAGGCACATGGAGGCTCCCTACATACGTAGTTATTGCCTTTGAGATGCAACGATCGGCCGACCGTGAAAATGCGAACTCGCTAGTTCCTCGGCTTCCAAGCACGGAGAGGAGCTCTTAGTGTGTTCCCTTCTCTATGTTGGGGTATTTTTTACATTTTCCCTTGTTCCTATCATGAATGTTTGTCTGCTGCTGCTCGAGCACTTGCTCAAAGTGTTGAATTGCCTTTCACTGTCGGCCACATACCTGTCTAGGTAGGAATATGCGTGAGCCCGAGATACTCTTTCACTATTTCTGTTTACAACTTGCAACACACATACGCTCTGCTAAGCAGGGCTGCACACTTACAAACGGTATTAATTCTTCATTCAGTTCTTGCCATGCTTGGACAAACAACTGCCCAAAGGATAATCCAGGGTATGGCTTGATTGTAAATGTTATGCCTTGGGGACCCATTGGTCCGAGAAGGCATGTCGAACTGGAGCAAAGACGTCTGCGGCCTTGACAAAAGAGCGAATTGCAGCCCAGGCATTTTTGATGATGCAACAAAAAGCCGAGTTTTGATGCCAATCGAAACCCCGAGATCTTCACCGGATGGCCTACCGAAGAGTAGCATCACCGACACACTGTGTTCTTACACCTCATGAGGCCGAGATATACAGTGCGGATAGATGCACCCGGAAATCCCGGCCGGAACGGCAAATTTCTCCGCCCCGACTAACACCGAACTCGCATCGCCAAATGTCTTGCATCATCGGACACTCTCAAGCCGGTCGCGAATCTCTTCCCC
Source organism: Fusarium solani-melongenae (assembly GCA_023101225.1). NCBI lineage: Eukaryota > Fungi > Ascomycota > Sordariomycetes > Hypocreales > Nectriaceae > Fusarium > Fusarium solani-melongenae. Next base: position 733,846 of record CP090038.1, on the reverse strand, counting down.
AGCCGTTCCTCGCAGCCCACAACCCTCCCCGATAATGTCTGTCGTTGCAACTCTCAAAGGCGACATGCCGCAGCAAGTACGATCACTCGTGAGTCACCCCTGATCCTCCGTTCCTCTCCTTTGGGCTTGCTGCCTCGGTGCAAAAATTCAAGCGGGCAGAGATCTTTGATATGTCGCTTCTTGAAGGCTTCAATTGATTTTGAGATTGCTGACGATGGAGTTTCTACAGTACCGCCAATTATTACGGCAAGGCGAGCAATTCGCCGCGTACAACTTCCGCGAGTATGCGAAGCGACGGACGAGGGATGCGTTCCGGGAGCACAAGGACGAGCAGGATCCGCGAAAGGTGCAGGAGCTGGTTCAACATGGCTTGAAGGAGCTTCAGGGCATGAAGGTGAGGATACACAACCTTTGTCGGGTCGAGGGGTGGGAGCTGACGGTCGAGCAGAGGCAAACAGTCATTAGCCAATTCTACCAGCTGGATCGGTTAGTCGTCGAGGGCGGGATCTCGGTAAGTACTGGCTGTCGAGCGAGCAGCGAGGAAAATACTGATGTCTGGACCAGGGCAAGCAGACGGGCAAGCATGGAGGGATCGTGAGGCAGAAGGAGCAGGGGTATGCCACAGCGCCGATATCGAACATCTCCGAGCAATACTGACAACTGCATAGTTACGACTGAGCGGACCGAAACATGACGATATATTCCATCTAACTCAAATAAAAAACCAAGAGACGAATCGAGTGTACAGTAGGACTTTGGGGAGCTATGTATATGTATCGGATACCACACAAGGGGTTTGAGGGCGACGGCGGACCGTGAGGGCTGCGCCGAACCTGAACAAGGAGGGTGCATCACGGTTGGGGACATTAACGTTAGACGGCGAATCTCAATTCTTCCTGGCTTGGCTTCTCTGCTATTTGAAGATCTATTGCTGTGCTTTGCTGGGACCGGCTTCGGCTGGTTGTGGTTGCGGGCCATTTTCATCCCCAGTTTCAGTGTATCCTTAAGAGTGACGAGACGACGACTACGACGTAGAACATTACCATCCAACTCCCCAGAGCTTTCCATTGAACTTCTCTCTACAACTGCCATTATTCACCTGTGAAGTTTTTCGTCCATGCCATTCACGTTACCCAACTTAAAAAGTTTCTGTGTGTTATGTCAGCCGGCTATCGCCACATTTAATTGGCCAGTTGGCATCAACCACTGGAATCTCCATCGCGACTCGCGACAAGCCTCTCAGCCTCGTACAATACAGACCCTCAAGCAGTTTATTCTCAACAGCGCCACGCCACCCAATCACGGAAAACCGTCCCAACTTGCCTAAATCAACGTCATTTCACGAGCCGTTGCGCTCTTTCATCCGCCGCGATGGCCCCGGGAGTATGTTGCCTCTTAATTGCTGCCTGCTGCAACCCTCGACTGACGTGATAGACGCGACGCGCCAACCGTTCTGGATACGCCGAACACGATGACTTCGAAGGTGCGATATCGCCGATCGCCAGATTCAATACATACTAACTTGTCAAAGGTCTCCCCGTGCGACAATGGCGCCATGAGTGGGTGAATGTGGTGCCGCCTCCACAACAGGAACAGCCTCAGAAGAACGACATTTGGTCCATCGAGCTCATCCACGGCATGCCCAAAGACTCGAACCTACTCCCACCGCATAGCCAGGAACTTCTCGCAGCCGCGCGATCCGGTAGACTCTATAAGCGACCTGCGCCGGCCGAGGAGGAGGAGGCTGATGCAGAGGCGGTTCCCGAGAAGCTGGAGAAGAAGGAGGAGGACACGAGTGTCAAGGGCTTTAGCATCAAGGTCTGGAAGCAGATGCCTCGCAACGTCGATACCCCTTCTACCTCCCACCTCGCGAAGCGACGCAAGAATACCGTGACGATTGCCAGCCGGACGGTCGAGGATAAGGTCCAGGGCCCGACGGTTACGAGAGCGACAGTGAGGAGGATCGATGCCGCTGGAAACCCATACACGGAAGAGGTCACATTGGCAGATGGACAGCAGGTTCAGGGCGAAATCATCTCGACGAGGATCGAAGCTGCGCCTGGGCCTGGTCTTGAGATGGCTGCCGGGACGCCACAGTCGTCGAGACGACGACCTCCACCTCCCAAGAGAAAGGCCAAGGCTGGTCCTGGCAGAGGAAAGAAGAAGATCAAGAACCCCGTTCCGGAGGCTGGTGCGCCTGCACCTGCGGCACCTGCTGGCGCAGCAAATGGAGCTGCTCCGGCTGCGCCCGTCAAGCCTGAACACGCTGCGGAAGCCGTGAGTCCCCGCGCCATGGGTATTTGCTCTCGACTGCTAACTGTACATAGGCTATTAAGCAAGAGCGCGAAGACTCGGCGAACCAGGATAGCCCGATGCCCGATGCCGACGATGATGACGATGACGATGACGAAGATGGTGAAGAGGGAGAAGAGGGCGAGGAGGGTGAAGGAACACCAGCGGCAGAGAGCCAACCGAGTGGCGACAACACCAAGACGCAAGATCATGAGATGACAGATGCGGCCCCAGCTTCCGCTCCCGCTCCCACTTCTGCTCCCGCTGTGGTTCCGCCTGCAACTCAAGTTCCGACTACAGCTCCGGAGGCTGCAACCACGGCTCCAGCTCAAGCTCCAGTCCCGGCACCGGCACCTGACCCGACCCCTGACACGGCCACTCTTCCAACCGAACAACCCGATGTTGAGATGAAAGACGATACCTCACCACAGCCCCCACAACCAAGCCCTCTCAACCTTGCTCCTCCTCCGTTGAACCTCACCCCTGGAGGCTCCAGACTTGAGGGCAGCCCGCTGAAGAACGTCATCCTTCCCTCGCCTACTGTAGAAAAGAGCGAGGAGAAATCACTTGCGGCAGTATTGGACGCTCCTGTTGAGGCAGACAAAGCACCAGTGCCTGCAACAGAGGAAGAGAAGCTAGTGAAAGCCGCTATCGACGCTCCTTTCGAGGCTGGCAAGGTTCCAGAGGTGCCTCCAGTGCCCGTGGTGCCTGTGGCACCTTTGGTATCTGAGACAACAGACTCAACTGTGGCCGAGCCGCCATCGACAGTCGTTGGAGATGCCCCTGAGGCTGCGATTGAGCGCGATGTACCGACTTTGGAGCCAAGTGCCAACGACGCACTGTTACCGCCCCCACCTGAGGAGGTTGGCAATATTGCGACCACACCGAGTGCCGGTGAACCAAGCATCTCAGCCCCTGGAAGCGATATCAGACCAACGGCAGAGAGCCAGTCTGGCGAGGACGCTACGACAGTCCCCGAGAGACCACCCTTTGAGCAGATGGATACAGGTCTGACTGAGGATACTATCAACCCTGAAGACTCGGCCTCTTTCATCGGAGCACCCTCTGAAGTAGCCGATGTCCCAGTGACTGATACCCCAGTAGCTGCTCCTCAGATTGAAGAGCCTCCCCCTGAGCCGCCAGCAGAGACGACTATCCAGGAGACTAGCGTCGAGGAAGTCAAGCCTACATCGCCTCCTCAGCCCGAACCTCAGCCCGAACCTCAACCCGAGGCTCAACCCGAGATCAAGGAGGAGGAGCCAGCTTTCATTGAGGAGCCTGACTTGCTTGATGACTTGATGGGCGAGCTTGACCGCCAGTCTGAACAGAAGCCGAGCGAAGTGCCAGTCCCGGCACCAGAGCCTGTTGCTGAAGTTGTCGCCGAGCCAGCCGCGGAACCGGCTCCTGAACCTGCGCCTGAACCCGTACCTGAATCCGCGCCTGAGTCCGCGCCGGAATCCGCACCGGAACCAGCCCGGGAACCAGCCCCTGAGTCGGCTTTGATACCATCCGAATCACCAGCAGGACCTGCAGAAGAACCTATAGTTACAGATGAACCCATGGTTACAGAAGAACCTGCGGCCACGGAAGAGGTGAAGCCCGAGGAGCCTGTGCTTGAAGCTGCTGCAGCCGAAGCACCAGCGGCAGAGGCACCCACCGCCCCCGAGCCCATGCAGACCGATGAATCAAAGTTAGAGGAGGCCTAGAATGCAATCTTGACAGACATGGATAAGGAATTATTCGACTTTTTCTCCTAGACCCAGAGGTGATGGATGCGATCGGCTTAGAATTGTGAAGAGAGGAAGAATCTTGGTTGGTATTCTTTTTGGGCCCCACATGAACGAAGCTCGGCTTGTACAGTATTATTGCTACAGGAGTTGATAATGGGTAGTTTCTATGAATTAACGGACGACAAGCGTAACCAGACCATTGTACACCTTGTTTCTTAATGACGGTAACGCTATGGTGCTCCAGCAACTCGGTTCCGTGGGACAGATGTCGTGCCTTCCTCCCTCGTGGCTGTGCTACTCCCACGACTTGTCCCTGAACTGGTGTTTCTCTTCTTTGTGTTTTCCGTCTCGGGTAATGCATAGCGGCCATGGACGCGAATGCCTCTAGCGTGGGCGTTGCTCAAACCCAACAGGGCAGCGCTTATCAGCAATAGTCCAACAAGCACAATAGCCCCAGCCTGGGTCATGTTTCCTCCCAGCGCAGCAGTGAGATACACCAGCAGCTTGGCTATCGCCTCGAGATACCCGTCAATGTGTGACTGAGCACGTAGCCAGGCATGTGTGACGATGGCCTGAAGATCTGCATCTGGACCTCGAAGACGCACAGCGTGGCCGCCGCCGAGATCGACGATGTACTCGGTGACGCGGTGGTCGTGAGGAGTGTGGCCTGGTGATTGGGTGCGGTGTTTGATAGCCCAGACGTTGAGGATACGCGAGGTTATGAGCGTCAGGAGGATGGCGAGGCCCCACCAGTCCTCAAAGAGGATCATGAATGTGAGGGAAGATACTGTAAGGAGGGGACTGACGAGGTAGAGGAGATGACTGAGCCAGTCGACATCCGGGAGGGCGTCCCAGTCATCATTGTCTTCGTTCTCATCCTCTTCATCTTCAAGCTTCCGTTTCTTGAACAGCTTTTTGAAGGCTTTTGCTGCTCTCCAGGGCATGTCTAGCCCAACATCCAACGTCACAATACCCTCTGGACTCTGGCTGCAAAGAGCCACAAGATAGCTTGCCGTTATACTATTCTTGACTGCATAACGCACGCCGTTGAAAGCCTCGACGGGCAGGGCGACCAGGCCAATAGGGGCCTCGCGCCCAAAGTCGTCACAAGCTTGCTGGTAATGCAGACCCGGGGCGAGAACAAGGGCGTCGACCCATGAAGCACCGCCTACAAGTGCTGTGCGGCGGGAGATTGTGCGGAGATCGGCGAGGGCAAGGAGGCCGCTGGCAGAGAGGACGATACCGGGGAGAGGGGTTGTGGTCCAGGATGGGATGAGGGATCGAGGCTGGCCGTGTAAGTGGGAGTTTTAGTGTTTATTTGAGACTTGCCTCCATTGTTTTCTGTAGCGACTGACTGTTTGGCTCAGGTGCTGGAAAAAATAAATAAGTGCGAGTATATCTTGAGTCTTTGGTAGAATCTGTTCGTTCAAGCTGTAGACTAACACGGGTTTCGAAGGGTATGGAGGGGATACTTGAGCACACTACCAACCAAAGTTCACGAGTGTACAGGTAAGAACTCAAGGGCTATGAGAGGGCTTTCTACGAGGTTCATGTCATCTTAGTATTTATGGACAAGGTGCCAAGTTGAAGGTTGAGACATAAGGTTGTGGTTAGTGGCACGCGATCTATTCAGGAGCCGCGTGGAGGTGTCTCATGACATATGTCTTGTGTAGGACAAAGATAATGACACTCTGGAATTATTGGAGGAAAATTTAAAGATTCGCGTTGATGATAGGAATAAACCTGACGGTAGATGAAACATTTCTGACTTTTGCGTTTAATTTTATGTGAAGCACGCGACAGACGTTGTGCCCTTGACTCATGGTCCAGGCTGTTATTGACGAAGTGGATAGAGTATTTCATATATGCTACACCACCCAGTTTACTTGATCTATGTTTCTAGATTTACCAAATACTCAATGAAATCATTCCATCTAATTCATTTATATAATTCTTAAACTAATTAAACCTGGGGCAACTATGTTCTCCCTCACTAGTGCTGAGCTGGTGGCCGAAAGTTCACCCAACTTGAATACCCTACACCCCAATCTGGATGACTAAGCATTGCGCAACGAACAGGTTGCCGTCATGATGCATCAAGCCAGCTATCGAAGCTCCAAAGCGTCAAGTGAAGCCGCACAACGCCCCCTCACAACAACATCATGCGGCTATCACTGCAGCCACTGCTCCTCCTGGGGCTCTCGTCCCTCGGCGCCGCCGTGTTTCAGGACGAGGTCGGCCACATCGATTTCCACCACGCGCTCGTCGGCGTCCCCCAGGTCGAGACCACCTTCTTCCACCGGCCGAGAAAGCAGGACAAGGCGAGCCTTCTCTACACACTCAGCGATGTCGGCGTCATCGGCGCCGTGAATCCTAGTAACGGCGCGCTCGTCTGGCGCCAGCAGATCTCTGTTGACACCTCCAATGGCGGCGGCTTCTTGCGCGCTGCTGAGGGGGAGCATTGGGTTGCTGCTGCACATGGTGCGCGCGTCCAGGCTTGGGATGCTCTGACGGGCCGCAATGTCTGGCACAACGAATTCAAGGGTGAGGTCAAGGATCTGGAGATTTTGGAGTTGACCGAGAGCTCGAGGAAGGATGTCTTGGTTCTGTTTGAGGAGGACGGCTCGACGGTTCTGCGACGTATACACGGCACCCTCGGCCAGGTTGTCTGGGAGTTCCGCGAGGTGGCCAAGAACATCCCCCTCCAGGTTTCCACCGATATTTCCAAGATCTACGTTGTTAGCCTCCACGGATCCCCCTCGTCCTACAGCCTCAAGGTCACTGCTCTCGATACCGTGTCTGGAACGCGCGTGGACGACCTGTCGATTGGAACCAAGGGCGATGTCCACGGACCCAAGGACGTCATGTTTGTTGGCGCCAACTCGGCCGCGCCCATCCTCGCGTGGACTGATGCCGGCCTGTCCAAGCTCAAGGTCAACGTCCTGGGCAGCAAGACGACCCAGGAGCTCAAGCTCCCCGCCGAGGCCGTCTCTGTCACAATCCATGCCCCGCATCTTGTTCAGTCGCAGCCGCACTTCCTCGTCCACACCCGAACCAAGACGGGCAACAAGGCGGAGGTTTATCACACCAACTTGAAGAGCAACCAGGTCTCCAAGGCTTACGAGCTGCCTCACCTGTCTGGCCTCGGCGCCATCTCGACCAGCTCTGAGGGAGCCAACGTCTACTTTGCCCGTATCACTGAGGACGAGACTCTGATTGTGTCTTCTGAGTCGCATGCTGTTCTTGCCCGATGGCCCACCAAGCCCGCTGGTGACATTGAGGCCGTCCACGCCGTCGCCGAGGTCCTCAAGAAGCCCGGTGGTGAAGGATTCGCTGTCAGAGCTGCCGCCCTTACCAAGTCGGAGGATTGGGTCCTCGTGCGCAATGGCGAGATCGCCTGGAAGCGCCCTGAAGGCCTCAGCGCTGCCGTTGCTGCCGTGTGGGCCGATGTTCCTGGCAGCGAGAACCTCGCCAAGGTCCTTGAGCAGGAGGCTCACACCAACCCCATTGAGGCCTACATTCACCGCGTCACTCGTCACATTGACGACCTTCAATACCTCCCCGACTACCTGGCCTCTCTCCCTGAGCGCTTCATGACTAGTATTTTCGGCGGTGAGCCCGTTAGTAAGAAGGAGGGTCTTCACCGGGATACATTTGGCTTCAACAAGCTCATCGTCCTCGCGACTCGACGTGGCCGCATGTATGGAATCAGCACTGAGCACAATGGCCAGATTGTCTGGTCCAAGTCTGTTCTTCCTCAGCTCCCTGGCGAGACTCTGGACGTCAAGGGTATCTACGCCAAGGATGAGGGCATTGTCACTCTTCGTGGAGCCAAGGGCGAATACGTTGCTATCAAGAGCGACACTGGCGATGTTGTCGAGGTGATGCCCCCTGGGTCGCTGCCTCCTGTGTCCAGCACCGTCGTCGTCGACAGCTCATCTGGCAAGTGGCTGCTCCCCATTGGTGTCAATGGTGAGGCCGGTCCTATTCCTGCTGGTTGGACCCCTGATCAGACCATCGTCATCCGAGGCGAGGGCGATGTCCTCAAGGGCGTTAAGTTTGTCGAGGAGAACAACAAGGTTTCTGAGGAGGAAGTTTGGCAACTTCAGCTCTTCCCTGGACAGACCATTGTTGATATTGCCAAGCCTTCGACCCACGACCCCGTGGCTTCTATTGGCCGTGTCCTGGCGGACCGTCGCGTCAGCTACAAGTACCTCAACCCCAACACGATCGTGGTGGCTGCCGCCAATAAGGCTGAATCCACCCTGTCAGTTCAGCTGGTTGATACCGTTTCGGGTCAAGTTCTGGCCTCTTCATCGTATGCCGGCGTCGACTCGACTAAGCCAATCTCTTGCACCATGGCTGAGAACTGGTATGCATGCACCTTCTTCGGGCAGCATACTCTCGAAGATGGCACCAAGCGATCCATCAAGGGATACCAGATCGTTGTATCTGATCTCTACGAGTCATCCTCGCCTAACGACCGTGGTCCTCTTGGCGATGCTGTTAACTTTTCCTCGCTTAAGCCCGTGGACACACCGAGTGGACCTCCTCTGCCTTGGGTTGAGGAGCAGGCTTATGTTCTCTCTCAGCCGCTCGACTCTCTTGCTGTGACACAGACTCGACAGGGTATTGCCAACCGCCAGGTTCTGGGTTACCTTCCTGAGTCTCACGGCATCGTCGGTCTGTCTCGTCAGATCCTCGATCCCCGACGACCCGTCGGCCGAGACTCGACCCCAGCTGAGAAGGAGGCTGAGGGCCTCATCAAGTACACGCCAGGCATAGAGATCGACCCCAAGTCGGTGGTCTCGCACCAACGAAACGTGCTGGGCGTCAAGGGCATCGTTGCATCGCCAGCCATCGTGGAGAGCACGAGTCTGGTGGTGGCTTATGGCTTGGACGTGTTCGGCACTCGGGTTGCGCCGAGCGGAGTGTTTGATATTCTTGGAAACGGCTTCAACAAGGCGACACTGGTGACGACCGTGGTGGCGCTGCTGGGCGGCGTTTTGTTTCTGTCACCAATGGTAAGCAACCCTTCTCTTTTGACTTGCCGCGACATCCGCTTGTGTAGACGACGGCTGGCTGACACTAGATTCTGCAGGTACGGAGAAAGCAAATCAACCGGAGATGGGAGGGACTGTAGAGAAAGAAGGAGATGGATGGATGTCGAACAGACGGGAGTTAATCACTAGACTCGGCCGATGCGGAACCAATGATGGTGGCACATTGGCCTGTGGGATGTAAATGGAAACGAGTTTTTGCTTTTAGGTTCAACTGATTTAACGGCATGCCCTGAAGCTATTGGACGGTTTCACTCGTGATATTCCCGTGTTTGGCTTTTGGAGTCAGCCTCACGATGCTACGGTTCCAATGGAGAATGGGTGTCGAGGACCCTTAAGGGCTTTTCTCCCGTGAGCAGCCACAGCCACGTCTTCAGAGGGTGTCTCGGCCAGAGCGGGTGACGAGAGGGTGGTCCTCCGCCGATGAACGGAGCAAAGACGGGCTTGGCGCCACGGCGGTGTGGGGCTGCAAAGGCCGTGTAGCACGGGGAGCGAGGCTGTACCGTTCTGCCTATGCAGGCAGGCATAGCAGGCAAGGTAGATGGTCATGTTACTGTTACTTTGTGAATATGAAATGGCTGACAACGGGCTGGTGTCATAGCATAGACCGGACTGCTACCTCGTGTTGCTCTGCAGACTGCAAGCCTTCCCGTAGGTTAATCGGACAATGACTGACAGGCATTTCATGCCATCGGCACTCATGCACCGATCAGACGGTTTCTACGAAGACGATAGGTTCCTCCTCCTTTCGGGCCTGTCAGCAGGCACATAACGCACCCCGTCTTTCACTACACACCCTATAATAGCCTAGCCTAGCCGAGGCCTTTGACACTCGAATAAGATGATGCCATCGTGCAGGTTTGCTACCGTATTCCAGTCGGGCGACAACCCGTGAGGGCTTGACGATGCCCGTATTCTTGCTTCTTCTTTTTCAGCTCGTGTCTAGACTGTTTCCAGGTCTGAATAAGAATTGAACAATCACGAGATGAATAAAGCCCAACAAGACAAAGACACCAACAAAGCAACTCCGATTACAGACGTTTTCAACGTTAAACGTGCTCATCTTCCAATAATGCTTTTACCCAGAAAGCCCAATAGGCAAGCAGAGAAACGCCAGTCAGCACGGCCAAGCATAAAGTTACCCCGATCCCAAGTTCTGGAAAACTCGGACCCTCGGGGGAGGGGCGCTGTTAACGCGAGCGGGGGGCTTGCAGCTTTGACGAATAAGCGATGAGGTGGTTGAGTGAGGGTGTGGTGATGGGTGACTTGCGGGGTATAAGACGGCACTTTGACGACAGTCTAGTATCGTCTACTTGTGTTATTTTTAGATGGAGTATTGTGTTTGATGAGGGAACAGCGCTGGATAGATGTCTTTTTGGTGATGGGTGAGGAATAATGTTACATTGCGCGGTATGCGTGTGAGATAATTCATCAAACCGCTTTCATGCTTGATCGACTGTTTTCCTTGTATCACAGCTGCAAGCAAGGAAGAAGCATATCACTCGGGTCATACAGAAGAGTAAGCAAATCCTCCGGTAGGACTTTGTCCCCGTTTAATTACCTCTGTAACAGAGCGTAGGGCTGGTATGGATCCTTGTACCTTGCACCGCTCGAGCTGTAGAGCTTCATGTGACTAGGATAGGACTAGCTGTACGGTAGCTTGTATGTCTGCTGCATTGGCGAATACGGGGTGATGGCCACGAAAGCAAATCATGATATTGCCCTCCAGCTACTGTTACTGTGAACCGAGGGCAACCACAAGACATCGTATTCAGATGCCCAGCTCTGCTGATCACCCGTCCCCTCTTGCGGGTGCGTGGCTTACATGGCTCTCGGCATTGGGGCCGCCTTTTCACGGGGTGGGAGGGAATAGCCTCAGGAGGGGGAAAGCTGCTTCGCCTCCACACCATCTTGAGGAGGGAGAGAGCCTTGTCAGCTCGTGTTCTCTTTTACTTTCGGGTATTGAAGATCTAGAGAGAGCAAGAATAGTAACGTATGTATCTGAAAAAAAAGTATATAAACTCGTCGTCTCTCCCTACAAGTCCAACACTTCTCATCCTCATCAGTTCAACTCAACCAAGCAAAGCAAACAACCTCTCGCTCAAACAAAACACTCGCTTTCCACCTTAAACCATCTTTTCTACAAAACAAAACCGCCATCATGAAGGTCACCGCCGTCTTCGTTGCCGCTCTCGCCACCCTCGGTGCTGCTTCTCCTCCCAAGGGCTGCACTCCTGGAACCTACTCTTGCACTCCCGACGCCAAGGGCTGGCAGGTCTGCGATGTCACCCGCGCCTGGGTCGTAAGTTCACTCTCCGACAAGAAGTGTGAATAGAATACTGACTTGTTTTTTCTCTAGTTCGCTGGTGCCTGTCCCCCCAAGACCGGCTGTGTCTTCTACAAGCCCAGCAACAGCCCCTACTGTGTCCCCCCCGGCTTCAAGTTCCCCCAGAACTAGAGGCTCCCGCTCTTAAGACGAGGATAGCAATAGAAGCTGCAGTCTCCTCGAAATTGTCTCCCCTATCCTGATCGTCAAGATGGAAATTGAATCGTTTGGGTATGGGTTTGGGTTCTGGTACATGATTTACTCTTTTTTGCTTCATGCTTGCATGAGTTACGATCCTTTTTATGTGCTTAATTCGATATACGGAACATACACATACACGAGACTGGGGCTTTTAGATAGGTAGCGTAGCGTCCGCAAATCTACCACAGTACCCCATGCCTTGTTCAATTCTGCAGTGAAAGGGGGGATGATACTAACTTGCACTTGGATCAGCATTAACACTCACATAGCATGGATCAAATATCAGGAATATTAAAGCTTAGACACAAGAAAAAGATCGAGACACCAAAAGAGTTGATAATTTAGTTCAATGTATATCTCGACCGACTCTGGAGTCGATACTGTTGAATGCTGTCCCTATCCAAACGCCCCTGACTCCTGGTCAAATGTTTACTGCATGTATCTTATCATAATCTGCCCATATAATCTAGCAGTTACCCTTCCAGTTCTTGCTAATCCACTCTGTCATGTGATATGTCCATGTGCCGTCAATATACTGCTCGACGCTGTCCTTGTTGTACTCGCCACCCAGGAACTTGAGCGCATCGAGTAGCCAAGGCTGGACAAAGTCGAGGTAAACAAGATCCACTGTCTCAGGCTTGCCACTTTCGGGGAAAGCAATCTCGGCCTGCACACAGTTGGGAAGGTGGTACGACTTGACAGGCTCATGAATCGTGTCGTCGCCGTCAGCACCAATGTCATCCTCGGTGGTGTAACCGGCCGTAAGACTTGGCTTGTCATCAAAGCTGCGGAGTTCCAGACGACCTTCCTTATCTTCCTCATCCTTTCTGGCCTGAGAGACAGTAGCAGGGATAGGGAACATTTGCTGAGGAAGACCCAGGAACTTGGTGTCAGCACCCTGCTCTGACAGGATCCTCTCGAGGCTGTTGAGCACATCAATCACCTCGGAAGCAATCTTGTATGGCACATCCGGGATGTATCGGAAGCCGCTAGTAAAAGGGCTGATGGCGAAAGTGCTATCTCGGGTAAAGGCGCCCTTGAAGATGTCGAACCTGACGCCACCTGTGTTGGTAATGGCAATTCTTGGCTTGTCTTTGCGATCTTCGCGCGTGATGATGTCTGGGAGGACTTGGTCGGTGATCCAGCTGTAGATGTTGTCCTCTCCTGGGTACTTGGCTCGGTTCATCCACAACGTCTTTGGTGCGCACCCAAACTTGTGGTCGAGATTGAGCGCCTTGCGGGCATTGGTGATCATCCCAGTGACTTTCTTGCCCTGCTCAGTAGGGAACGTTGATTCGTTCAGGCCAGTGTGGTAGTGAAGTCCGTATAGGTTGCTGTCAATGTATCGGCGAGTAAATGTGGGAGAAGCTGCGGCCTCGACCTCCTTGGTGTCTTGCTTCTTAATGCCGTCGATAGACATCCATCCAATTGTCTCCAGATACCGGCCACTGGCAATGGCAAAGGCCTTGGAGTCATATTTGACAGCGTCACGAACATGAGCATGACCGCCAAAGAAGGCGATAGGAATGTGCCAATTCTGCTTGCGAATGGCGGTAAAGATGGTCTTGAATTCCTCCATGCGGAGACCAACGTGGCCAATAACAACAAAGAGATCAGGGCTCTCGCGGATCGCCTTCTGGAACCATTCCTCCTTGATCGTCTCCGCCACAGGTTGGACGACGGTATTGTTGGCGTTGCCGGTAAAGTCAAAGATGAAGCCAAAAGCCACAACCTCGAGGCCCTGGTTCTTTGTCTTGAACTTGCGGTAGCGCTGAGCTTGAGGGACGCGATCGCCGGTCTCAAAATCAATGTAATCGAGGTTGGAGGCGAGGTATTTGCCCTCGAAGTTGGGGACTGTAGTATTATGTTCTTTGTCGGCCGAGTAGTGCTTGTAGAGCTCGTGGTTGCCAGTGGAGATGATGTCGACGTCGGCTTCGGCGTAGATGTCGTATTGGTAGAGGCCCTTGGGCGTTGAAGCATCGTAGAGACCGTTTCCTTCGACTCGGTCGCCGGTATCGATGACTATCACATCCGCTCCCTTGTCGTCGGCCTGTTTGCGCATGTGCTGGGTGAAGGAGATGTAGTCTCCCCAATCGGCCGAGTACTGAGCTCTAGATATGGTTAGCTATAAGTCGGAGGTCCCTAGACGCCAGCCAAAGGCACATACTCTTGAAGATGGCCCCCAAGCCAGCCATGCGTATCAGTTGTGTGAATGAAGTTGATCTGACCCCAGGTGAGGTCTCTCATGGGACCTGGCACAGGCTGGACAGCTCCCGGCTGAGCGGCATGAGCAACAGCGGCAAGCGCTGAGCTAGCAGCCAAAGCTCTACTCCGCAAGACCATACTGCAAATGAAAGATGGTAATGAGTGTCAATATGAGTACAAATGTGATTCAACGAGACGGGAAGATGACTCAGTCCTGTCTTGTTGATGATGAAGATGGAAGAAGGAGCAGCTCGGCTCGAGTGGAGGAGGACCCGGAGCGATAAGGTCCCTGCCGCTAGCAATGACGTTTGAGGGGCCGAGACCCTGATGGCCGATGGCGGGACGAGATGATTGGCTGATTTCTCTTACGTTATCAATATCGACCAATGGGGTTTCCGAATTCTCCCCGCAAGGGCGCAGCTGGTTTTCAGTGGGTGCATATCAGCGGGCCCGGTGCCTGGAGCACGGGACTCGTGTTACTTGAGGTGAGACAAAGCCTAAGTGATGGAGATCCGTGTGACTTTGCAGTGTGATCAATATTGGGGAGGAGAAGATTGTGTCTGTGCCCTATTTCGATGTTTGGAGATAGCGTACGGAATGGTTGGCTAGGAACACAAGTTGAAATCTTGTATTATGGACGGCTAACAATCTGGGGGTTGTCCTTTATTCGTTGAGGGGAATGTTAACGGTAAGTTGAAGAACTGTTGTTAGAAAGAGCAGATTAACTACGTGTAGGCAGTGTCAAAGGTAGTAGGAGAGTGAGAAAAGGGACTATGTCTAAGCTATGGATGACATGCATTGATGGAGTATGGCATACGTGGTGTCCCTGGAAGCTCTCCGGCATGCTAGGATACAAATACCTGATTCTACGGTTATTCGCACTCATAGAAACTGTTTGCTCTTTTACTTGGCAAATATACCCTCTGCTAAACACCATGGATTGGCAGGCCGCTAGCCAGGATGCAAACGACCACGCAATGCAAGGAACCTATGCCACCGAGCCCAGCGTATGAATGACGACAACCACCCCTTGAAACAAAACGAGATAGGGCTGACAAACACCATTTCATCTCTCCAGCACCTGAAGCGAGGCATACGACGAGTCTCTTGCACTCATTTTACCCAATCCGTCTCTGACCGTATCTCGCACCGCCATGTTATAGGACAGCCCTATCCCCATCCTGAGCCCAGAGCTGCTTACCCCATTCGGGGATGATGGCGCGAAGCCAGGTGGCTCCCTTGCTGGCAATCATGGAGAGACGGATGCTGATTGGATGGATCGCCAGATTGCGGATCCTCGAGTCGCCGGTACGAAATACGAGACGCGGCGGAGGCTCCACTCTCGGCCGCTGTGCCTCCCGATGGCCGGGTTGTTGTTTGCGGCTTAGATGTCCGGGTGTTTGTGATTTGGTGTGTTTTCGACTTATAAAGGACTTGCCTCTTGTCTTCGTTAACTTGATCCCTTGCGTTTGTGTTTTTGGCGTCAATCTTGAAGAAGTTGTCTACTGAACGAGTGACATACGACAAGAAACCTCAAGTGTCAGCAAATCGGGTTTCGGAGCATCTATCTCTACGTCCTTTGTCCGACCTGTCGGATGTCGACACTCTCCCACGGAAACCCCCTAAAGACCGAATCTCGGTCTACCAACATCATATTACTCGGGGATTCCCCTTCGCAGAAACAACGACATGCCCGACGGCGGTGCTCTTCCGAAATCTCTACCTCCGACGAAGCCTGGTGAGAACCCAGCCCGCCGGCATCTCGGACAACTGTATCGAATCCCGGCGACAGTGGAACCCAAGAAGATCAATGGCTGATAATTTTGCGCAGGAACAACAAGTGATTCCAAACCGTATACCGTTACTTCGGAACAAGAATGCAGCGACCTCTTCCTCCGTGAAGTTTCGGCCTTGCCTGAACGTGAGCCAGCTTCCAGTAACACGACGTCTCCGACGGATAGGCAGATGCCCATAATGCCTCGTATGCTCTATTCCAAGTAGGAATTGCCTGGCTGCAACATGGCTGACTCGACCCAGGGAGAGATTCTGCGCAGACAGATAGCGTGACGAGGAACAATGTCTGGATAGGCCGTACCGTACGGATCGCCATGTCAAATGTCCTCTCCGGATCATGACATTCGACGCTTCAACATATCAGAAGCCACTAAACTTCTGCAATCGGCCCAGATTTTGGCCGAGACCTTGGCCTAGCATACACAGAATGCCATATGAGGGCAATGAAGGGTTGGCCTCGAAGATAACGTCGATTCGATCGAGGTCGCCCTCCTGGGTGATGTCCAGCCCGTGCGAACGCGCTTAGGAGTTGAACCTTGACATTGCAGATGTCGCATTACAAAGATGGAAATGTCATACTGACACGGAAGAGAGTCGACTAGGAGTCTCAATAATGTCTTTGCATTTCATGGCGTTGAGCATTGATGCCACGGAACGGCTTGACGACGGAATGGAGGATCGAAAAGCGGATATGGGAATCGTCTGAGAAACTCGTATATCGCAATCACCCAGCTCAATGTATTACAATCCGATGACCAAGAGAAGGTCCATGATTCGATATCAAGTCAAATGCTCGATTGTATTTCGGCCAATTGTCACGATCCCCCACGTGGCTACCCACCATCATCACCTCATGCCCCAAATCAGCTCCCATGCCCAGACCTTTCTCGACCGCGTTGTGCGCCCTAGCCGCCCGCGGGACTTCAGCCCAGGACGCCACCAACAGCGAAGACTCGAGCTGAAGATGGCGCGGGACCAATCTCGATTGACTCTGCTAGTTGTGACTCTATTCGTTGAATGATCTCATGGAATTTGCTTCTCTGTGTTTGTCTCGTTAATCTGCACATGTGGCAGCCAGAGTCTCATCGATATGGAGCACCACTAAACTCGCCCGCGTAGATGCCACTCACTGTCAGCACTGTAACTTGACTGCTGCAGCAGTTCTTCCAGGGAGCTTTGGCCCCCGGCCCCGCCGTGACCCCGCCGTGAAGAACGCCACGACCACGACAGAACCGCTAGACCAGCTGGGCAGCCCACCAAGCCAGGACGTTTACCCTGATTGAGTTTAGTGCTAGTTCTTGGCTCCCGCGTCCCGTGGATCTTTATGTGTCTAGAAGCCAATCAGAAGCCTCATCATTAGCAGCTTGCCTGTTTAGGCATGGCCGAGGCTGATGGAAGAAGGAAAAAATTGATGGACCAGCAGATGATGGAGACAACCCGTCGACCATGGTCGCGGTACAAGATGCTGCGCTCAGCCTGTTCCGTCTCTTCTTTTCCTCCTCTTCTCTTTATCGCTGTTAGAAAGGATCGTCGCTTTCAGCGGTATCTCCGTGCAGTGCGTCGCCGATCAATCGCCTCCAACTTACTCCACAGACCAGTCTCGCGCAAAAGGTGGGCGCATTCAAAAAGCCCCCCCTCCGCCTCTCATCTGATTACAGTCCTCCTTTGGACTTGACCTCTCCTCCTTTTACTTCAACCCTCCAGCCCATGTCGACAAGCGCCAATTCGGCCCTCTACCTTGACTACCACGCGCTGGCACATCGCTACATGTGCCGCTTCGGCTTATAAAACACCAGCGAGCGACTTTGAGTCTTTGCGCTTGCTGCAAACCTAGGGGACGATAAGAAAGACTTCATCCGACACTTTTGAGCAGACTACCAGCATCCTCTTGCCATTGGTAGATCTGGCTTTTATACTTTTACTACACCAAGATATCGATCTGCGCTTCTAGAATAGGGCTATTCGAGGTACGTACGACGTTGGCGCAATGCGATCAGCGTCATGGACTCTGATGGGGGGACGAGCTAACGGGAATCTCCAGACTACGTCTTGTACACCGAGTGATCCTCATAGAGTAGATCTTAGACTCCGTCGAGCTTCGTTTCGCAATCCCTATCCTACGATACACAACATCCCGCCTAAATACTACGATTACTGTTACCATGGCTACAAACAGCTCTTCCGTCGGCGACACCAAGGGCTTCGGCGCCGCTACTGCAGATCCCGTTATCGGTGTCGCCAATGCGCCCAGCCCAAGCGAGGATGCCATCGTTAGCCAGGGCATTCACACCCTCGAGGTCAAGTCAGTCCATTGGTACAGCTACCTGACTACCTACGACTTCTGGATCGTCCTCGCCCTCGGCCAGGTTCTCGCCCTGTGCATCACATCGACCAACACCTTTACAAGTTTCCTCGCCGAGGAGGGCACAAACATTCCCGCCTTCCAGACCGTCTTCAACTACATCCTCATGTTCCTCATCTACACCCCCATCTTCCTGTTCAAGGATGGTCCTCGCGAGTGGGTTCGAGTCGCCTGGACTGACGGCTGGAAGTACTTCATCATGGCGTTCCTCGATGTCCAGGGCAACTACTTTACCGTCCTGGCGTACCGTTACACCAACGTCCTCTCCGCCCAGCTCATCAACTTCTGGGCTATTGTTTGCGTCGTCGTCATCTCCTTCTTCCTGCTCAAGGTCCGCTACAAGATCTTCCAGATCGTGGGTATTCTCGTCTGCTGCGGTGGCATGGGTATCCTGATTGGCAGCGATCACATCACGGGCTCCAACGGCGGAAAGGGTCTTGATATGGTCAAGGGTGATCTCTTTGCTCTGCTCGGTGCCACGCTCTACGGTACTACCAATGTCTTTGAGGAGTGGCTCGTGTCCAAGGCGCATCTCTACCATGTCCTGTCCTTCCTGGGTCTCTTTGGTATGTGCATCAACGCTGTCCAGGCTGCCATCTTTGACCGAAAGTCCTTCGATAACGCCACCTGGAACGGTGACGTTATCGGTTGGATCATTGGTTTCACGCTGTGCTTGAACCTATTCTATGCGCTGGTTCCTGTCATGCTGCGAATGGGTAGCGCGGCTTTTCTCAACATCTCGCTTCTGACGGCCAACTTCTGGGGTGTCATTATCGGCACTCGCGTCTTTGGCTACAAGATTCACTTCCTGTACCCGATTGCTTTCGTCCTCATTATCATCGGTCAGCTCATCTACTTTGTGACCGGCAGCATCCTTAGCGATTCCAAGAAACCCTGGCTTGGAGACAATCAGGAGGATGGTGTCCTGGGCTTTGGAACTGCCAAGCTCAAGGCTCTCAATGCTGCTCGAAAGGCTCAGATTGAGGCTGAGTCTGGTGGCAACGAGTCCTGACCTGGTCTGAGTGACGTTGACGAGTGAATGAATAGTACAGGTGGGTTGGGTATGGCGAGGAAGAGATGGAGTTGGAGAGTCTGGATGGTTGCATGATGTCTTGGATAGACCTTGGCTAATGGGCTATTGAACTTGTTTATGGTCAAGATGCTGGGGACGGAGCGAGATAACATGCATATTAATACATTAATATTTGCTGATCATTTTCTTCTGCTATGGTGTAGATGTGGAAGATTGGACGTGTATAACAGATGGATCCCTTCTTCAAGCCTAGGTTGGAGTTAGTCTGATGAATAGGGACGTAAAGAAATACTTACGCTAGCTTACAGGTGCGGAAAAACTATGCAGCCAGACGGGACGACTTGTCCTTGTCCTCATGGTGAGAGTGGGAGACATCACCACACCCGGGGAGGTGTCGGAGGTAAACTTGGTGTGTTGCGTGCAGCGGTATTTCTTTTAGGAATACCTTGATTAGCACCAGAGCTTGCACGAGTACCAAGTACCGAGACGTTAGGTCGTAGTATATATAGCTGGAAAGCGTGGTTATTTGACAAGCGAGGAGTAGTTCAGCGTCCTGTCTGGAGGGGGTTTTCTCGCTGCCGCGATGGACGAGCATTTCGTCAGAAAGGGTGTATGACTAGATCTTCAATCCGGTGCTGTTGTTTATCGATCAACGCACGAGGCAAATGAAAATGTCTGCCATGACTAGGTGGATGACCCGCTGACGAGGGGTGAGGATAGTGTTCGCACCAGGTCTAGACAGCCTCAAGGCAAGAGATCTTTAGATCTCGGATGAAGAGGAGCTCTGGGTAGCTCTCGTCGTTCAAAGTGCGACTGTGATAGTGGTTCAGCCCATTCGTAGCCCTGCCTTTTACTCATCATAGTCCCGGGACACAGAGAAAGCAATCATTGCCCTCAGTGTCATGTATATATATAGGTGACTCTTCCCGTCTCCAATCCCTGATATCGCTCCTGAGTCTTCGTTCTGCTGCCTTATCTGGGTTCACGGCCTAGGAATTGCTCCGGACGTCAATTCCAGAAGTCATATCATAGCGTTGGTGCTGTTGTCCCACTCATTTTCGGTGCTTCACTCCCCATGAGATGTGTTGGTCGTCGGCCACCGATTGTTGCCTGAGCTTCACCAAGCGTACACCTTCGTTTTAGTCAAGAAGACGAGTGCTCAAGCAGCTCCAAGTCGAGTTGATCTCGCGGTGTGGAGTCAGGGTTGACCAGTCAAAGCTGACGCAGAGTCGTCAAGTTCATTCTGCCTGATGTCATATCGATGATGACTACTAATGCTGATATGTGTGTCCCTTCCACGATGGTGAAGCTCGTGGGAAACTCTGCGAAAGGTGTGTTAATCGCGCAAGATTTCCACTGGGATATATATATATATATATATGATTCAAGCAATAGTTCGGCAACCACGTGGTGTAAGCTCTCGGGTGTGATGGGTTAACCAGCAAATATGCCAGTCAGGCATTGCATTTCGCAGAACAACTCACAGCCAAGGCTTGAGCGTGGGTGCTTCCCGTGAACCGGAGGATATGTATCTGCTGTATATATAACACAGCTCTTTTTTAAGCGCTGAGAGAATGTGCGCGCGGCAGAGGAGGGGTGTTACCCTTGCTTCTTGGAGATGCGGTGTTGAACCTAACATCCGATATCGCCAAGGAGTATTTAGTAAGCCTTCCCCCGGACTGTGTAGGGGGCAAGGATCGGTCCAAGGGAGCGGTGAAGAGCTGTATCTGACTCTCGGCTCTCTGTTCGAGCTTCATCGTCTCGTTGTATTCACTAATGTCGAACTTCATGTGGATGTTTCCCCAGGCTTCCCGACGTAGGCCTTCATGTACCACGTCGAGCATCATCACCATTCCTGAAATGATCAGGGCCTTCACATATGGGGATCTTTGGTGGATCTCTTGTAGCGTATTGACGATTCCCTGGACTGTAGTTGCCAGAGTCTCCTCATCTGACCCGGTCTCTAGTCTGTCAAGCCACATTCCGGTGAACTTTGGGCTGGCTCGTTTGCTGTGCTGATTCTTGCAACTACATATGAGCATGGTTGGTCAGGAAAGTGAGCCCGGACAGTACGTTTGCACAGTCGTTTGCGACTGGGTTGGCCGTCCTCCAGCCAAAAGAGCAGCCAGAATCGTCGGAATGGTTGTTTTCATTAGAAAGGAAGTAGACATGAAATATATAAGTTGAAGCCGAGATGTGTAATGGTAACGGAATGAAAGGACTTGACATATGCCTGACGTCGAGGATAGTGGTCGCATGATAGAGGTGGTGAGGATTCATTCTTTCACCCTCTTCTTTCCGACGGAGGCCAGGCAGATTAGCTGAACTGGCCAAGTCTCTGACGCTATCTGACGGTTGGGCTTCTGTTTATATTCAAATTATCTGAACACGGCCTCACAGTCATGTATGGGGCTGTATCCGTTGCCACAGATATAGGCGTAAAGTGATTGACGAGACCAACGGCGGATCCGGTCGAAGCGGGACCAGGTGTCTATATAAATAAAAAGTCAATAAGACGAAAGCAGCTTTATTCAAGGCACTACCGGTTTCGCCTCGCGGCTTCTCTCCGGAGCTAGTAGAGATAGACGCTGGTTAACACATCCCCCTAATATGCCACCAATCGGACCAGCTGACTACATATCCACGAGCCGGCGAATAAAGAAAATGAACCGTCCGGCCCATGATGAGGGCCTCTTCTGAGTGGCGGCGTCGTCCGCTGTGCGATTGCAGGACGGGCTACTCAGGGTTGACATCGAAGGTGCGAAAGCGTTTTGGAAAGCTTCGCATCATCTAGAACATGGTAATAGTCGCGATCGAGGAAGTTCGTTGGAGCCATCTGTTCTTGCGAGCCCTGGCAACCCTTTTCCTATTCGTCCAGTTCTCCCCACTGGAAGAGCACACCGTGATGCGGGAGAGATGATAAATCTCCATGACAGGCCCGCTAAACTGAAGAGCCGGGGCGTTCGGCAAGGATAGAGGTTGTCCTTCGGGGCCGCCGCTTTCTCTGCACGACAATAGACGGAGATCCCAGGAGATGCAATTACTTCTGTTGCTGTGGGAATTGAGTACATTTATATAGGGGAGTTCCATTCATGGCAATGTCCATCAGAGGATCAAACAGACTTGAACGATGTTGGTGCATTCCCGGGTAGCAGGGCATACCTCTTCCGATTCAGGGCATGACGGGGCCAAGTCGTATATATAGAATCCTAACATTCATCCAATGCCTTCTCATTGCTTTTTTTCCAAATGCAGGCCGGTGTCGATCTTCGCGATTAAACAGCAACCTAGCTTGGCCTTGAGACTCAGGTGTGGTCGAGTTGACGTCTGGGTCACTTTCCCAATAAGTCTTTCAGGGGCGATCCATAATGATAACAGATGTAATATATATACTACCATGAGAGAAGGTATGTCGCCGGGCTGCTCTACTGCCTGGGTCGTGTTCTCCATGGCTGAGCCTGCGAGAAGGATCTTGGGAAATGATTGCCCCCCGGGGCTGCAGCCCATAGCCGTCCCCAGTGGAAGCGTTGCTCTATATAATAATGGTTGTTGGTAATATTGGATTAGATGATATTTGGGTGTTCAGAATTAAGGCGTATCCCGTATTGGGATATGAGAAAACGCACTCCTTGTATTCTTCCAGCACCATAGTGAGCCAAGACTGAGAGTGCACATCGTGGCGGTTTGCGCAGGCTAAGCATTTGGTACGGGGTCTTCCGATCCGACTCACAGTAAAGTCTTGAGTGATTTGCGAGCAGTTGTGGATATGGCTGGTGGATGTGGGCATTGAGGTTGAGCCATTCGAGCTCGAGTCTCTCGTCGTAACTGAGGTAGTCTACGACTTTGAACTCGTCATCGGCTTCGTAACCCTCATCGTCTAGTAAGTGAAACACCAAGCCATTGTGGGCCATGTATGTAGAGTGAACCAGGTACTTAAGTAAGTTGACTAGTTGGTCCATATCGCCAGTTCGGCATGATGATCGTCGCGTAGGGCCTTCACATCCTTTCCTAAATGCATCTCGACCGACGATCCTCCGTTGACAAGATGTTTATCGATCTGCAGGTATTTGGTCATTTTCGTCTGACTGGGAAATCTCCGGATGATGGATATATAATTAGTTGTACGGGGTAAGGGGATCCAGTGTCTGTGATCCCATTGTCAGGACGCAACTCGCAACAGGAACTTGATGGAACCAGCTGGACTGGGCCTGCCAGAGAACCCTGGCAGTTAGTGTGCGACATGGCCCAACTTCTTCTTGAGGACTTTCATTCTGTCCTCCTTTTCCTTTTGCAGACGCTTCACTTCAGCATTGAAGTCCCTCGGCTGTGACGGCTGTCTCTACCGGAGTGCTACGGCGAGAGATCTGGGGTTGGTTCTGCATGCCTCTGATTGATAGAGAACGCCAGCTTATATATAGAGATAGCACCACACAGACGAGGCCTTTAGTCGTCGAATGCGTCGCGCATCTGGGGGGGCAACGTCCATGGTCCCCTTTCCGAGGCCTGTGAAGAGTTTGATGAACAAAGCCAGGAGTCTCGGGATGTTCCTTCTTGATTCTCCGTTTGAAGATGGCCCCGCTGCGACCATCAACAGGGTTTCCTCCCAGTTGGCCAGGAGTTTCTGACTCTGTGGCTCCTCTCTCGATGATATATGATCTTGTTGAGAGCGACAAGGCGGGGACATCTTCGATGTGCTTTCCGTGAGAGTCCGCGCTGTCTGGTCAAACTCTTTGCTGTCAGTCAGGGAGGAGCTGGCACGTGTATCGAGTTCAGAAGTAGAAGTTGAATGTTCGATATCCAAGTACTGTGTTCGGCTCATGGCTTTTGAGCAAGAACTGCATCGAGACATGGCTTAGGCGTATATAATAGAGCGAATGTGGTAGTCAGGTTAGATGTTGTGACACTCCATTGTGAAGGACCTTCTCACTTGAAGGACCATGTGTGTGCCGTGTGCTTCAGCCTCGAAGTCGTTCGGGCATTGTCCAAGACCGCAGGTGTCTGTCTACACCACGACACAAAGCCATGATGATCCCGGTGACGTTGTTTCGCTTGGTAGAGGTGAGACGGTACGCGATCATGAACCCAGGCTCGGGATTCAGCACCAAAGAGCCACGGTTGGCAGAGGCACAGCAATTTCTTCCGAATTGGACCTGCTTTGAGGTCATGGTGGCCTGCAAGAGGCACTTCTTCCCCCCGCCGTTTCATGTCATGGGCCTTGGTTGGTGTTGGTTCAACACTACCGACTTGCCCCGGCATTGGCGCGATCGGGGTAGCTGTAGCTATGCGAACCTTTGAAGTGCTTGTGTTTATATATAGGGCCTCAGTCTCAGTCACCGTAGGGTGGTGGGCATATAGGGCCACGAGGAAAGAGGTTGGACGAGGCTACGGTTGTGATGTGTACAACCTTAGGCCCACAGGCAAGTATCGGGAGTGCACCTCGGCCAACGCAGATTTCGATCGCTTCTCTTGCTGGCCACCGGAGGGGAGCTGTCTGTTGGATGGAAGCCCGGCGATACTGGGTTGTTTCACTCGAGACATTTTGCCCGTTCCTATCACTTCCGCTCAACCCTTTTAGAAAGCCCACAGAGCGTCGACCATTTGTGAAAGAAATCTTGGGTCGTAATAGTCCTCACCCTGGTGAGGGAGATACAGTGCACAAGCTTGGATGCCGATAATATGTACCTGGTCCCTGTGGCTATATTTGTTTATTGATGATGCGTCCATCGCCCCAAAGCCGAATCAGGATGATAGGTCCGCTCCCTCTGATAGAGGCGAATTTCGCGGAGACAGCGCAACCCGGATCTGGCCAAGGTCTTGTTCAATGCGAAGCTTTCATGACCCTCATATATGTACTGATACGAGAAGCCAACAGGTGTTGCATACAGTCGAGCTCCATGGCCTGAATTGAGGTTTGTATAGAGAGACGGGCATTCCTCATCAGTGAGAATTTAGTTCCCCTGAACGATGGTAAGCGTTGCATTGATGAAAGGATGAAGTGCGCGCTGTGGTATAAATATGGACGTTTTCCTATCATTGGCAGACTAGTCTCTGGGATGTTTTTACCGGCCGGTTTGCAAGAATGGCTCAAGACCCATGCATTGAAGGGTAGTATATAGGATCATGTCGGACGTGAAGAATGGGGAATGTAGACGCAGAGTAGACAGAGGCCTCATGAAGTGATGGACTGACTTCTCCTTGTCGCCCTGGTTTCTGGTGGTCTGCTCTTGTATTGAGCAGTATTCTCCCAACGTCAATGATGCGATGAAGGGTGAAGAGGCCATTGCCTCTCTCGAGCCTTCGTGTCAGGTGGTTTGCACAGCATATTGAACACACCCTTTGCAAAGCGACTCGGGCAGTACTGTGGTGAATATGGGGATGCCGGGAACCAAGAGGCCAAAAGACGAATGTAATAAATGATCTTTGGGATCTGGATACCATGCCTGTGCGGTATATATAGGTCATCATTTGTATGACACGGCGGTATGTAAACGAGAATAGTGATGCGCCCGATGAGTGATAGGGATGTCATCGATGTCTTCCAGACAGTCTCTCGCCTGAAGCCATAGGCTAGGTGGAAACCGATTGCCAGAGTGCCGGACGTGCTGGGCAGAGCGGCAAAGCTCGCCGAAATTCCGAGTAAACACCGCACGCAGCGATTTGAGCAGATGGATTCAGTCTTGTCTCGCTCTTGCGTCGCTGGGGCCAATCTTTGTGAGGGGATGGAACAGTCTCGTGTCCCTAATGAAGACAAGGGAACTCCTGCAAGACTGGGCATGGTACGAAGTTGGTGTTGACTGGATGGCGCCAATTACCGGGCGGAAACACCCTGTTGGAAGCGTTATTTAATAGGAAAGAGACAAGAAATATAATGGGATGGTGAGAGTGTTGATCGATGAACGGAATTTGATCTGAGCGAGGAGCCTGGGGGCAGGATACCCCCTGTTATACTTGTCGGGGCCAGATCTCATTGTCAGGCCTGGTGCAGAAACCACGCAACCTAGTCATGAAGTAATTCCGAAAGACAAAGAGTTTGTTGTTTGTAATGCAGTTTGCGCTGATCTCCGAGCCTCTCCCGCTTGGTCAAGCAGCTTGCTGGTTGTTGCAGCATTCCGTGATTGCCTGCACCTGGCGTTGTGTCATGCTAGAAACTAGGCAGCAAAGCGGAAACTTGCCGAACCAAACCGAATTGCCAAAAGAAACAAAGGAATGACTTGCTCATGTTCTTGGTCGCCCTTCAATTGATGGGTGCGCTGAGACCCGGAACACGCCCTGAAGTATTGCCTACACATGGGTCTTCACCATCCGTGCCTTGGATCGCCCCGAAACGTGGTCTGCCTCTCAGTGCAAGTAAGGAATGATTGAGACTGTAGATAATGCCTTGTCTAATGCCCTAGGCGCATCCCAGGTATCTCTAAACTGCAAGCCAAGGGCACGCTACATTATCCCTTAACGCATTAAGAAAGCATCCATAGACCCATTGGAACCCCCCAGTCATCTTAAAATGCCCTCGAAAACAAGCTCATCGGTTGCTTTCGAGTTCAGTCTGGATAGAACATCGACGAGACGCGTCAGTTGAATACCTGCTTCTTCCTTTACATCACCGTCCTGGTTTTGCGACAGCTCCAACAATACACTCCCCGCCAGCCGTATCTGCTCAATCTGCTTCATATCAGCATTTCTGAGCTAGGGATGTAGTATCCTTCAACTCACCCAAGGTTCTCCCATGATCTGCAAGTGGTGGATCGGCAACTCAATCAAGGTGCTGACAAAATCACGACCTTCTTCAACCACTCTCCTAACAAGCAGTGATTCATCACTCCAGCCTGGCCCCAGAAGCCCTGCTACCTTGTAGACGATGCAGTGTCGTAATATGGCCATCCTCAAGGCGTGCATAGCGATCCGGAGCTGGGTAGTCTGTGTGAACAAGGTCTCATTCTGATACTGTGTGATGAAAGCTTGCTGCGATGAAGCAAGATTTCCATCATCTTCTAGTGGCAATGCTGAGTTGTAGTCGTCCAAGATGTGGGAAAACTCGTGCCACATGGCTGGTAAATCACTGACAGAAGAAACGCTAGAGTCATCGTTCTCTTCATATCGGTCGTCCCGCGACTTTGACCTCAACGCCCACATCAACTTAGCTGCGTTGTACCTCATGCGACAGCCCATGTGGAAGCCATCGATCACTTGTTTCTCAAGCTGTGGCGAGTTTTCGCATCGCCCATAATCCAACATGGGCACTGGTTCCTGTTGATAGGGATTCGCGGTCAGGCCGGGGTCGAATAGAGCTTCGTGTAACAGATATGGTCGGGTCCCCAGAGCAGCAGCCGTATGGTCAGAAGTCAAGAGATGCCAAAAGTTGTTGCGAAGTAGCTGTGCCTCCAATGGCGGATACCTCGCCAGACTTGTCTCGTCATAGAGTCGTAGGTCTAGTGCTAGCAGCCTTGCTTGGCCGACGACACGGTATGCGAGCTGGGACTTGCCAGTCAACTGCTGAATGGCGCTGGTGTGAAGTGAACGGATTGATAGGGATGATGAGTCCGGGTATTCGAGATCGATATCCTCGTATAACTTAAAAGTTGCTCTCGACGCTGTGTAGAAGGCTGAAGCAACAGCTATAGTTTGCGGTCCAATGACAGCTTCGCGATGGATGCTGGCGATGGATGCGCAGAGCGCCGAGAGGAGCGTATATGCTCGTAATGATGTGAGCTCATCCTTTCCAGCTGCAGCTTCTAGTTGCGGATTTTTGAAAAACTGGTTCGCGCTCTGCCATAGAGATGGCTCATGGCAGAGTGGAGCTGCGGGGAATAGGTACTGAGTGAAGAGACGGATGCATTTGTCAACGATGTTCAAGGGAGTGGTGGATGGGACCAACGCTTGCAGCTTGGTTAACAGGGCTGACTTGATCTCTCTTGCACGCTTGATCATTCCAAGCGGTAAAGAATAAGAAGCATTAATAGGAGTTTCGGCTCCAGATTCTAATAGGTAGGAAACTCGAAGCTTGTCTGATGCTTGGGCAGGATGAAGAGGAGCTGCGGGTTCAGGAGACTCAAGCTGAGAAGCTGGGGAACTCGTCAAGGTATTCACAGGCTTCCGGCCCCTCTTCTTGGGTGCAATCTCGAAAGTACATTGAAGAGCAGATATGCGACAGAAAGCACATGATGGTAATGCTCCGTCACACTATGGTTGCCGACAAGTCAGCTCCGAGGACTCCGGTAGGGGTGAGCGGGTGGATGCGTGGACAGGTGAGAACGTACCTTGATCTTCCGACGCTTACAGGCGTCGCATGCACGTCTAGATAATGGAACTTGTCGATTGTTCTTCATGCTGATTCTCATGGAATAGATAATGTGGTGACGGTCGGAGCAATTCTCCGCGGTGAATTTCCCGGGGCTTCTTGTGGGGGTCACAGGAGAAGCCATACCTGCACCGGGGCCGGTGCAAATAAGATATATTATGTAAGCTAGCAGCATAGAGCCAATCAGAGGTTAACTTGAAATCAGCCACTAGCCACCCATACTTAGCCCACAGCTACGGGGCGCTGTAAGCTGCCTTTGCAAGCTGCTGTTGCAAGCTGCCTTTGAGAGCTGTTGCAGGCTGTTGCAAGTTTCCTTTCTAAGCTGGTTGCCTCCTTCAGCTCAATTGGGGCTGTGAGCTTACATAACATATCTTATTTGCATCGGCCCCGGTGCAGGTATGACTTCCCCATCTAGAACAAGGGGCAAGTTTGACTTCAGGGCGAGGTTTGATGATGTTTTCATGTGTGAGCATGATCCTGCGATGCTGAGATAGAAGGGAATCAAGTCAGTTCAGTGTTGTTATTTACGTCTGGTATCGGTATATTGATGGGGGTACCTGTGTTTGCAACTGCTCCAGTGCTTGGAACGGGACAGTAGATGTTTGCAAATTCATCAATCGTCTCAATTATTTTAGATTTGTTTGTCACAGATGTGCATCATGGGGCTAGCAAAATCCATTACTTGCTATATTCCTAGGCTTGTGCACAAAGAATAAGTAAAAACTTGAAGCAACGGAGCGTGACACACTGACTCTAGTCTGCTGGAGAGTTTTCATTTGTGAGAAGCAACAAGTAAGTTGGTAGTTCTTTCAAACAAATTCCATTGTTTTATTTGCTCCTATTACATCCTGCACCGATTTCAAACACGCAAAGACCCCGGTGCTGATCGAGAAAATACCAAAATGAACCGGAATCCAACCCATTCCAACACTCGAAGCTATGGGAGAATGGAACGCACACTAGTTGGTCCTGGAGCTATCGATGACTTACCTTGGCGCTTGAACTAACTCGTTTCACCCGGCTTCGAGGCTGAAACCTTGACTATCTGGATTAGATGCTCCGGGGGCATGGTTCTAGACTATGGCTTCTCGGCCGATTCTAGATTCTGGCTAGACAAGGCACCAAGCTTGATGCGCCCACCCGCCATGGTCAAGCCACGTGCTTTAGGAATGGGAACAAGTCTAGGTCTTGTGTAGGAACTTTGATGCCGCAATTGGCTATACAATTGTTAATGTGTAAGCCTCCAGAGGCCCGGGTCCGTTCGGTCTCTATCTTGTCCGAGACTGAAAGCAGTCTTCTTATAGAGCACTGCGGCCCTCTTTTCTGGGTGTAGGAGCGTTTGCTCACACTTCTTAATCATTTTTAATACTTCAATTTCTCAAAATGTGGTCTCCCATATTGACCCTATGCGTGGCAAGTCTGTTCTGGGGCAACGCCATGGCCATCGTCATCCCAGCACAGAACTCGACCAAGGTCAAGGTGCAGATGGAACACCTTAGTCTCAGGGCAACTGGACCTCTCGGAACAGCTATTAATCGAAATAACTGGAAGGTTACCTGCGATAGCGACAACCCGGACTCAGACAACGCCTGCCAAAAGGCCATCGATGGGGATGTAAACAGCTTTTGGCATACGGCTTGGTTTGAGGACACGAGCAAAGACCCAACGCTTCCTCACACACTTACAGTCGATATGAAGACCGTCCAGAGCGTCAATGGAATCTCTGCTCTCCCTCGACAAGACGGCATTACCCACGGATGGATCGCTAGCCACGACGTCTTTCTCAGCACAGATGGAAAGACCTGGGGATCTCCTGTTGCGACAGGGACATGGTATGCAGACGGAACCGAGAAATTCTCCAACTTTGAGACGAAACGCGCTCGATACGTGCGTATTGTCGCCACCACCGAGGCATACGACGGTCCATGGACGAGCATCGCCGAGTTCAACGTGTACAAGGCTGCTTCTTACACCGCACCCAAATCTGGAGTGGGAATTTGGGGACCGACGCTCGATTTTCCTATAGTTCCCGTTGCTGGAGCCGTTGATCCTGGGACCGGAAAGGTTTTGGTCTGGTCTTCGTATTATCACGACACCATGAATGGGTCTCCTGGTGGTATGACATTGACGTCTCTCTGGGATCCAGCAACGGGCATCATCACCCAGAGAGAAGTTTTTGAAACGAACCACGACATGTTCTGCCCTGGCATCTCCATGGACGGAACAGGGCAGATCGTTGTGACTGGCGGTAACAGCGCTGCAAGGACAAGCACTTGGGACCCTGTCAAGAACCAGTGGGTGTCGGGGCCCGACATGAAGATCTCCCGTGGCTATCAATCATCCGCTACCACATCCAACGGCAAGGTCTTTACGATTGGGGGTTCTTGGGCTGGCGGTGAAGACTTCAAACCTGGTGAAATCTTTGATCCAAGCTCGAGGAAGTGGACGCTTCTCCAGAATGCCAAGGTCCAGCCTATGCTCACGGCCGACACCCAGGGACTCTTTCGTTCTGATAATCATGCATGGTTGTTTGGTTGGAAGGGAGAAACCATCTTCCAGGCCGGCCCTAGTTCTGCCATGAACTGGTACTACACCCAAGGCAAGGGAACTGTCAAGCCCGCGGGAAAGAGGCAGTCAAGCCGTGGAGTTGATCCAGACTCTATGTGTGGCAATGCCGTTATGTTTGATGCTGTCAAGGGCAAGATCATCACATTTGGTGGAACTCCCAATTACCAGGATTCTTACGCCACGACCAACGCTCACATCATCACTATCGGCGCCCCTGGGACACAAGCCAATGTGGCCTTTGCCAGCAGTGGCATGTACTACCCTCGTGTGTTTCACACTTCAGTTCTCCTACCAGACGGCACGGTATTCATCACCGGAGGCCAAGCATACGCTATTCCTTTCGAAGACTCGACTCCCCAGCTCACACCAGAACTATACATCCCTGATAGCGACACCTTTATCAAGCAACAGCCTAACTCTATCGTACGAACCTATCATAGCATTTCGATTCTTCTACCCGACGCAAGAGTCTTTAATGGCGGTGGTGGTCTATGTGGTGACTGCTCAACAAATCACTTTGATGCCCAGATCTTCACTCCAAGCTACCTCTTGACCAAAGATGGAAAGCCAGCCACTCGACCAAGCATCGTTTCAGTTTCGGCTACCACGATAAAAGTCGGCGGTTCTATCACCGTCACAACGGGCGGAGCTATAAACACTGCCTCTCTGATTAGATATGGAACGGCTACGCATACTGTCAACACTGATCAACGTCGTATCCCCTTGTCTTTGACGGGTGCTGGAAAGAACAAGTACACATTCAAGGTTCCTAGTGACTCGGGTATTGCTCTGCCTGGGTATTGGATGTTGTTTGTCATGAATTCTGCGGGAGTACCGAGTGTTGCGGCTACTATCAAAGTCACTACTTAGTCCAAGTTGCCAGTATACGTTTTTAATCAATTCACCACATCTATGCTCTATCCTTTGTTCATTACAAGTCCTGACTCTGTGGTATGGACAATCATTAATCTTCCACCAGTACCACCTTGCCGGTCTCAATACTTTATATCACATTCTGTCTTTGGAACCTTGACGGCAAGGTCTTTGAACTAGGCGCCCCAGCTGTTATTCATGTCTTTATTAGCCTCTTGAATATTCGTGAAACCGATTTTCATCGGTAAGGACTTGGTCTTAGCACCTACGGAGGAATAGAGACGAAGTTATCACTCTATGTTCTGCAAAAGGAAATCACGGAGGAGCCAAACATTGAGGCTTCAACTCCAACACAAGCATTAAGCCTAAATTCAAGGTTTCGGTAGAATTACCTAGCGTTTGTCAAGTCGCTATAACCTTTCGGAAGGTCGTCATCGGGCCCTCGGCCCATATAGGCAGTTGTCCCATAACACGATGCCAAATGGCTCCATGATCGACACATTCAACATGCTTCGGTACAATTCTACCCCGACATGCACCCCCAATACGAGCCTGCAAGCTGTAGAACGAGGAAATTGGGGGTTTATGCGCTCCTATTGCCTCGGCATATAAATTGCACATATAGACTTTTCTGATGCCATGTTTCAAGATGGTCATTGGCGGAATAACGCATTGTTCCTCCGGTGTGGGGGAAGGACAAACGTGATGCAAGCTTGGCGAAAGGACAGCATAGTCAGATGCTCTTGGAATATATGTTGTTATATAGCCGGCGTTGTTTGCTTCTGAGGGGATTTTGAAAGTCCACCTCCTCTCTGCTGGTGCCGCTTCTACCCAACTACTGCATCTCACGTCTTGTTCAAAATGAAGTTCTCTTCGGCTTTCCTGTATGTGCTGAGCTCACTTGGCGTAGCTCAAGCAAAGAAATCCCCCTACTTTGTGCTCACTGGCGACTCAACCGTTGCCGTCAATGGAGGCTGGGGCGATGGCTTCCTGGCCGACTTGAAGAGTCCCGCTTCTGGCGTCAACAGCGGCAAGAGTGGCGCCACGATCCCCTCTTTCCGAGCTGAGGGTCGATGGAATACTGCTATTGAGGCCGTTAAGAGCCATAAGGGAGATCATGAGTCTATTGTGACCATCCAGTTTGGACACAATGACCAGAAGACGTATACTCTGGAGCAGTATTCGAACAATTTGGTTGGGTTGGTTAATGAGGTGAAGGCAGCTGGAGGAACACCCGTGAGTATCCCCTTGATATATCAGAGTCTGCTCGTCAGTGTAATAACAAGATAGATTGTCATCACGTCCCTCACCCGCCGCACCTTCAGCGGCGGCCACGTTGTTGAGAACCTCAGCGAGTGGCGAGATGCCGCCATCGCGGTCGCCAAGGATCTCAACGTCCAGTATCTCGACCTGAACACTGCGAGCACTAACTACATCAACGCCGTTGGCAAGGAGAATGCCGATTACTACAACCTCAGCGAGGGTGACAGGACCCATCTGAACCCCGCTGGAGAGATTGTCTTTGGCCGCCTGGTTGCTGACCTGCTCCTCGAGAAGAGGCCTGATCTGAAGAAGTATGTCATTCCCAATGAGGAGTTGAGCAGGAAGCTTCGGGAGGGAGAGTTTGCAACCGGAGAGGAATAAATACTGTGCTTGGGATATCAGAAGCCCTCAAGCGAGTAGGATCAAACCAAAGGCGCTTACTTCTTAGTTAGCGAAGTATATATGGCTTTGAATATGAAACACGCCTAGTATATCATCAATATATCTAAACTCTGTGCCGGGGGACTTTCATCTCTAGCAAAGTCTGTAATCCACCGAAGCTCATCTATCGTCTCAGCCTCCCAATCCAGAAGAACCTGAAGGCTACCGATCCTTCTGAATTCAATAGAATTTGTTTCGACCTTTTGCA
This sequence comes from Fusarium solani-melongenae, assembly GCA_023101225.1. NCBI lineage: Eukaryota > Fungi > Ascomycota > Sordariomycetes > Hypocreales > Nectriaceae > Fusarium > Fusarium solani-melongenae. Next base: position 700,195 of record CP090038.1, on the reverse strand, counting down.
GCAAGAGGCAATGCACTTCCAAGCTCTCGAAAGGGTTCCTGTTGGCTCTGTCGTGTGTCAATATCGGTAGACAGTACGGATCCTCTTCTTCAATGTTGATCTCATCGTCCACGTCAAGAGAGAACTCAAAGGTAAAGTGTCCGCCCCTATCACCTCTCCATTCTGCGTCTTCGAGCTGGGGGAGGTTGACTTGGCCCAACTTGCCAAGGACGCTTATATGACCCCCGGTCACGTTGGTGTAGATCTGATCAGTGCTGCTCTCGATTTTCACCGCGGTGATTTCAACCAAATGCCGGTCGATGCCTTCGCGATCCAAGATGCTGATATTTGCAGCCTCAAAGTCGAGAGACGCCCAGCTCCATGAAGGGCCTATGACCAGTTAGAAAGTTCAATTCTCCCGTAAAACCATACCCACCTCGATATTTTGTTGGTCTAGTGACGATCAAGTCATCTTGTCCAACCATGTTCTGCAGCTTCCATGACAATCCATGAGGAAGCTGGCTCTTCCACAAACCCGCCAAATACTCGTCTTTCAGCAGAGGCTGCGCTTGACTTGCTATACCTGCAATGGCAGCAAGACGATCAGATTCCTTCGTGAGGTAGCACCTGCAGAACATCTGTGTCAACAGTTCCCAATGCTCAACACCGTCCCTTTCAAGGCTATCCCTCCAGTCTTTAGTGCTTCCCGGAAAGGTCTGATCTACATCATCACCAAGTATCGATGGTTCGGAGGGTAAGCCGCAGGGATAAGTCTCGCAGGCTTTGAGTGTCCGGCATTCCCAGAATAGTTGAGAGGAAAAGTGCAAGGTCCGGGGGCTCAATAAGCGCTCTTGAAAGACCCAGCCTCGCCGGTTCAAAGTTGCCCGAGAAATAGACTTGAACCAGTGACTATCCAAGAAGAATACGTATTCGCTCTCATGTCCTTTCCAGTTGACCTGTGCCGTATGCGGTGTGATCAAGTGAGAATCTCGCCAGGTGTACAATCCGCCTTGACCACGGGAGGCTGATGTTGCTGCAATGTTGCAGAAGGAGTACTCATAAACCTTTCCCATGTTAGAAGACTCTTTCAGCCAGTCTTTCTTTGAGTCTTGGATAATGCAGAGAGAGTCTATCCATATGTATCGAATGCCCAGATTTCGACACTGCCGAATCGCATCATGAAAGGTAAAAGGCAAGTCCGCCGGTCGAATGCGCTGCATGAAATCGTTGATGTTTGCCTTCTTCAGCTTAATCATGTTGTTTGTCGTCCATCGATGGCTTAAGGATATGTACAATGGCGACGGAGAGCTGGAGTTGAGAGATGAAGCCATCACCAATTTCGGATCCTGGGTCGACCAAGCGGGTCCAACGTCGATCAGACGAGTCGGGAGCCATGATTGCTGATCCCTAACGCGGCACTTTTCATGCTGTGTAGCGCACTCAAAGAGCCAGCGCGTTGCCATCGACTGGCAGGCATCAGCGCTATTTGGTGGTCTTGGACAATCAGGTACCATATCCCCGACGGCTATATCAATTGTTAGACTCCTTCATCGAGACATCTTGTGCAAGAACTTGCTTGTCTTGGGATACATGTCCACCGAGAGGAGCTCGGGATAAACATGGCTTGACGTTTTAAGCTCATAGACCAACGCGCAGAAGGCGGCCGTATCGTCGTCCCAACAGATCCTTGGACCGATGACGGCCTTTTCGACGTTGATCCTACTACCGAGCTTGGAAGAGACATCATTCCATACTATCCGGCAAATGGGGCAGCCAGAATCGGCAGCTTCAAGGATGTCTCTTCCCTTGCGCTTCCATCCCGCAAGTGAAGGGTCTTCCCAGCTGTCACAAGTACTGGGCTCCAAATCAGGCTGTGAGAATAGCTCTTCACATTTACGGCAAAGCTGGTCGGCTTGTGTCATCGTGTTGTTTGACAAACTGATGAAAGGGGCAGGGTACAGAGGAAAATGTGAGATAAGGTTGAGTTTGTTGCTAGAGTAGAGGACAGCTGCATTTGAGAGTGGTCAACAGATTCTAACCCATCAGCCCCAGTCACGTGCATTTCACCCAGAGGAAACATCATGGTTATGTCTTCAGAAGTAAACTGGTGTTTCCTCTACTCATCATCTCAAGTATCGAATGAAGCGAGACGGTATTGTCTATCTACAGGTAAAACTTACCCTTCTGTACCTTGCCAACCACCACATCCTCCATCGGTGCCGCCAACGCAATTCGGCCAATCTCAGCGTGAGGTTCAACATCGCCCAGCATCACCTTGACCTCCTTCATCTTGGCCATTTTATCATCGCCGCTCATGAAGGACGACTGCTTGATATCTTCACATCGATTGTCCAGCATGCCCAGCGCAAGCGAGCCCAACACCTCAGGGACCAGTATCCTGAAACGAACAACCATGGCAGCCATGGATACGCCAAAGAGGATCGTGGATGATGCGAACAGCATGGTCAGCCACAGTTTGTTGTATTGGACAATCTCCTCTCGAGTGTACGTCTCCATCTCAACGACGTTGATGGAGACGACGTTTCGGTTTTCCTCGGTCAACCCTCCCGCCACGTCTCCCGGATGGATACCCAGCAAGAGTTCCGAGTTGATCAGGTGCGCAAGACGAGTCTCAAACGTTTCGCGCGGGAGCGCAGCGGGTTCAGTATCATTGAATGCCGAGAGCGCGTTGAAGGGCTCGACCAAATATGCGATGGTCGGTGCCTGGCCAGTCCTGGGATGTAACCCCGGAAACATGGTGGCAAAGATGTTTAAGAAGCCATCCGACTCAGAAGAGCTAGATCCTATGTCAAACACTGTCCAGTTTCCATGCCGTGGTGGCTTTGGCGATCGGCGCACCGAGGTTGGCGAGCACAAGGTGCCCTGACAGTGCATCTTGACGTCGACATACGTGGTGTAGAGATGGCATTCCGCATATGAGCGTGCCTTGCGCCCAAAACTGTGAGACTCCCATAAGAAGACACGGGCTGTACGATCCTTACCTGGGCGGTACTTTTCGCCCAGACCCTCGAAGTCATTCCCACATGGCTGAGAGAGGCTGACCCTCAAGGTGTATTCGGATCGGAGTGTGGTCCAGCGGCAGTTGCTTCTGTCGCTCGAGTTGAAGTCTGGCAGATCCACGAGAGATTTGTTTTCGGGATGTATTTTGAGGGTGGTACATACAGGACTAATATAGGAAGCTGAAAAGTTGAACGTGTGGTTTCCCTGACTGGGGAGCCCTGCCACAGGGACCCCAACGAGCGAAGAGTAGTCAAGCTCTGTGACGTTGGATACATTGATCCAACTAGTGTCTGAAGCACTATCTGTGAGCCTCTCTATTAGGGGAAGGCGAATGTTTCCCCAGATATCCTGGTTTCTGCTTTGCAGCAACCGTGCAGACAGAATCGAGGCGATGGTGGGTGGGACTAGCATTCTCCTGGCATCAAGCAAACTATTGTGATATGCTGTGAATCTAAACCGACTAAATGTGTCCAGCACCGTTAGGTTTCCTGTCGAGTTTCGGAACGCCTGATTGGCGCTTATCGCCCTCAACGCGGCTTGACTGCCCAGGGGCGAGAGACACCACAGTAGCAGAATGGCGATGGCGAGGATATTGAATGCCTTGAGCCGAGCTTGTGTAAACACTGCTTCAGCTACCGTGTGGCTACCGACAAGCTGCTCGATGAGACCGATACGGGTGCCGTTCTGGAGCCGCCAGGTTGCAAACGTCTTCAACGCAGCGCCGACAATGGCGGCGAAAAGGACGGGGAATACGGTTGGACCCTGCCACTGTAAGTGACTGTGAGGTTCTTTTAGGGGAGCAGCATACATATTTGGCCAGGTCTAGAAGGAGTCTGCCTGTCGAGCCTGGCGTGGCTGAAGTGCCATGGTTCATGTAGATCATGCCGCCAAACACCACGAAGAGGAGGGCGGCAGTTGCAAGAACGAGATCAAGGAGGCTATCGAGGAGCCTTTTGAGAGACCAAGGCCCCTCCAGTTGCCCGGGTTCAGCTTGCTCTGGCTTGTCCTTGGACATGGTGCTGAGTTACCTCGGGTGAAGAGAAGGCAATGGACAGCCAAATCGAGTCAGAGAGGCAAGTATACGAAGAGAAGGAAACGCCTTGCAAAAGATCAGGAGCCTCTAAGCCAATTATACAACTGACTGCTTTTTTTTCAAAGCCAGGCTGCCAAGAAGCTGAGTACGAGACGCCTACCGGTGCAACCCACAGCCCCGCACGGTTGGTTGCACATTGCTGCAGGCGCCCATCACGAAGTGTGGCTTGGCAACTATTTACACCGTTTGATTCGAATGCACAGAAGAAGCGGGTGAGATGCCGTGGAGGAACCCTCAGCCTGCGGGTTTCAGCTTTGGGGGCTAGTGCGAGGCAGATTCGTCGTCATTCGAAGCTATCTCTATGTTGTCAAGGAGAAGAGATATAGTCTAGATGTCGGTCAAGACTATCCAGGTGTTGATTTAGTTGTAAGATGGGCAGAAATACCTCAACGCCGGGTTCATTAGCCAGCGCCAACTGGTGAATGAGCAGTGTTCCCCCTTCACGCATTACACAATTACAAAGCCGGCTCGCACATCCTCCCAGGGGTGCCTCGTCAACACCCTTCGCACCGAACTCCCACCCACTCTGCTGCCTTTCTCAATCCCAAGCCCCTAATTTAGTCCAAATTGTTTCATGAACTCCTGGATATTCCTCTTCGCCGCCCTGCAGTGTTCGTCATTGTGGATGCTGAACCCAAGATACTCCTCTAAAAATTTCTTCGAGTTCCCGAATTAAAGCTCGATCTCTTCTCGGAGAAGTAATGGTCGATAAGGTGAGAATCATCGTGAGCGTGCTTATCCAACTCTTTTAGACTCCTTCTCCTTGGCCATCATCATCCTCATAATCTCTCTCCCTTCCTTGCGCTTCTCATCATCATAGATGCTCAGTCCATACGCTATTAGAAACTTGAACTCGCCTCCCCAATGCTCCTTAAGCCATGCCCTCTCAAGCTCGGTTAGGGGATCTAAAGCCTTATCTTTGAAGACTTTAAATCTCTCCATCTCGCTCTCGGGCCAGTACAAGCTGATCATGTAACCCTTTCCCTCATCCAGGGGACAAGGACCGAGCCTAGCACCGCGAGGTGGTCCGCCTAGCTTGAGAATGTAGAAGACCTTGGATCCCCGCTCAAAGTAGGCGCAGGGTCGACCTTGGTCGTCTCTCAGGGTCTGAACATGGTCAGCGAAGTTCATACCATCGATATTGTAATCGATATAGATCGGACTCCCTATGCTGTTGCAAACAGAATCTGGGAAGTGTAAAACGTTCCTCAGCAATATCTCTCCACGATTTCCGTTCGGCAGGTCGACAGGGAGCATAATGTTTCCCACGCCAATGGCCTCAAGCTTCATACCCCGCGAGTCCGTGAGCCAAGTCTTGAATGGAGTGCAGTTATCGCCGAACCAATGACGGTCACAGGCAACGCTATAGAAAGGTTCAGCAGGGCACTTGTAGAGGGTGGAGGGTCAGTACATACTGAGCATTACCAGTCGGCGTGAAGACCCAAGTTGGACAGACAAGAGGCATCTCCGGAGGTTGCTCAGGCTGTTGTTGAGGCAGCTGGAGTCTTCTTTGCCGACGGCGACGATGATTCCCACGAAAAGATCCCGCGTGAGCGCCTTGAGGATGCGCCGCCGACTGTTGATGAGGATGCCTCTTGTTCCCTCGGTGATATCTCCGCCGTCCACGGCCCGACCAGCGCGAACCTCTCCCTGGAGGCGACATAGCGCCTGTAAATGATGAGTGTTAGAATTGACTTGAGGGCTGCCGAGGGCAAAAAACACCACGATAAAATCGCAGAGTGATGAAGTGTCTAGATGCCCACGGGATACAGTTCAGCGACAATACCCCTCCTGTCAACCCTCAGTTTCGGCCCTTTCAACGACAGTCAGATAGATTACCCCGCATTGAGAGATCCCAACGTCGACATGGACTCGGTGCTTGAGGGTTATGTGATAGGTGTCTGGTGTTGCTGCTCCCCCGTGGTCTGCTGGGTCGTTGACTCGTCGGCCCAAGGTAACTCCTCAAGCGCTCGTCTAGCGACCTTTCTCTCCGCACGTAATCGACGCTTCGCTTTTATACCCAGCTTTCTATTCGGCTTTGGTGATGTGGAAGTGACCGGCGGTGTCTCAGTCCAGACAGGTAAATCACACGGTGCATGCACAACAGCCTCAAGGTAACGACATAGCTCTTCGTCGCCAGGCTCCCGCACCATCTGGCCATCGCGGACAGCAATCATCAGCAAAGCCTTGAGCACAAAATGAGCGTCGTTCCCAGCCGCGTGGAGTTTCGCATAACCAATCCCAAGCTCGTCGAGGAGCTTCTCAACACTATACCGATAGGACAGCTGTAGAGGAAACTGCGCAGCTTTGACCGTATCCAAGACGTAAGAGGCTCGGTTCACAATCTTTGGGTCGATATTGTTGAGAACGTTAACATCCTCCTCAACCCCATGTGCGACCAAGACGTAATCGCGGTCTTTGGTGAGCAGAGAAATCCGCGATGCAATGTCGTGAAGCGTCATCAACTCTGTCTCTCCAAAGAGAAAGCTCTTGGCTGCCCACTTGCACGGCCGCGAATCCCGATTAATAAATTGGTAAGACGTGATGGCATCGCGAGGATCATCCAGCTTCTGCGCGAGACACCGAGTGTCAAAAATTGATACGCCAATGTGGAAACTCTGCTCAAGGGATATGGTTTCGTAGCCTCCGCCCGTGTCGACATCGACAGACACAAGCAAAGCGTCCTTGATGAAAGTGTCGGGCAGGTATTGCCCAATTTGGGGTGGGCTGTATGGCAAGGTTTGAATGGTCTCCAGGCGATACCCCAGAAGTTGTCGAAGAGCAATATTCTCCTCGCGGAGAATTCCAGTGTGTGGTCGCAGCACCGAGGTCATGGCCAGGCAAGGCTAGAAAAGGGTAAAATGTCCAAGGTAAGTTGGATTGACGGGATGTTTTCTTGACAAAGCGACGTGGCTTGCCATGGAGGTTATCTGAAGTAAAAAGACCTCCTCATCCGAGCTTATCCCTCATCACATCCTCCATCATATGGCATGGATTGAGGCCCTCGACATCAACAACAGTGTGAGATATAGAGGCGTGCCTTTGACTTCTCGTGCATTCATTCATTAATAATTCAGCTAAATACCCAACTCCGCTATATCCCATGCATGATCCAAGTTATCCCAACTCCTCACGCCAAGGGTATCAGCGCCCCATGCTAGAGCCAGCCAGCGCCCGTCATAGCCAAAAAGGCTCCCAGACACAGTAGTATATATCGAGATGCTTCATCCAAATCTCGCTTGTCCAATGCCTATCCTAAAAGTCGTGGTATAGTTCCATCTCTTTCACTTATTTACCTCCTCGTCTTGGGCCGTCCCCATCACAGGGGTCACCTTTGAGCAACCCGACTCTACGGTCATGCTCACTTCGCAACTGCTTATCCCCAGTTGGGACCAGAGTCTTCTCTTCGAGCCTCTCCTCGAATGCTGGATCGCCTGCTCGGAACTTTTCTCGTATTCCCTCAACGCCTGGAGGCGGAGGTGGCGCCACAGCTTCAATGACTTCATCAGGCCAGAGAATTCGATGTGCTTCTTCCACTGTGAGTGGCGGCTCGTCGATCTCCTCGTTGTGGTCAACCGTCGGCTTTGCAGGAGAGGTCGCAGCCGGAGGTGGTAGATCCACTGGTGCCTGTCGTGGCGTAGTTGGGGTTCCGCTCCTCGTGGATCTTGAAGTGGGTGTTTCAGGTCGTGGCCGTGGTGTCCGCACAGGGCTGCCCGCGCTCACCACGGACGGCTCTGTAGATCCCCGGCGATCAGGCCCTCTCGAGAACGAACTCCTGGGCACCGACCGCTGAACGGATGGCGCTTGTGACGAGTATAGGCTATCATCATCAGAGTCCGTGTATTCCACATCGTCATCGTCACCTTCTGTCATAATGGTCATGGCGTCCGCCGTATCGCCTGCCGTTGTCTTGAGGATATCTGATTCCTCCTTGAGGACTTTTTCTTCATTGGTGTTGATGGTGATCGGAATGTGTTGTCTGGCCCCTGCTCGTTTCCGGTCCATGCGCAAGATGTTCCTCATCAAGAAGAGCTCATGATTCTTGAACGTCTCGTAATACGCCCGGTTGATCATGGCAGCAGCATGAAGATCCTCCAATTCCCCAAGTTCGCACATGACGCGGAGCCGAATGATCTCGGGAAACTCGGTTGCAACGCTGTATCCCGGGTCATTCGCAGCCATGCCACTCAATCCCTTGTTGAGCTGTGTCTGGGGTTCGCGTTCACGGTGTTTCGAGAGGGCCCAGCCATGGCTCTTGCCACTAATGTCAAATAGCGTCAGGCCCAACACGCTGTTGTAGATGTCATTGATAGACGACCGAAAAGCCGGGCCCAGGTCGCACACGCCACGGTGAACAGGGGTCGGCGGTGCCGGTACCCTCCTCAATGCATCAACCATCTGAGCCAAACTCCTAGGTTGTGGTAGCGACTCAGGGAGGTGATTCAACACACTTGGTCGCATGATGTGCGGCAACAGGCCCATCTCATTGTAAACCAGCATTAACCATCCTAGATTTGTTGCGTCACACCAATGACTGCCCTTAGGACATCTGGGTGTGCTCGTAAGCATCATGGGAGTCACTATATCGGACGACAAGCTGTTTGGCTCTGTTGGTGAGACCCCTGGCTCAACTGAAGTGTGTGTTGGGGCTCTGAGGTATTCTTGAATGGCATTGGCACAGCAGTCATAAACCTGGGCGACCTTGGCGCATCGGACGGCCCAAATCTTGTCCTTGATCTTCTGCGGCCAAGGCTTAGCCTGCAGCTCCTTTTCATCAACCAGGTTGAGAATGGTAGTCTTGGACATTCGTGAGAAGAGTTGTCGTAACCCAAAGGCATAGCTGATCACCAACAGTCCGTCAGGCATGTCGTCGGCACCCTTGTGCATCCATTGAGGCATCCACAGATGTTCCACGACAAGTTCCAGGGGTGATGTGCTCTTGTATCTCATACAGCACTCAGCGATGGCGACGAATTGCTCAAAACTGATTTCCTTGGGCACCCTCTCATTGTGCATGTGGGCTGCGTGCAACAGAATCTCGAGAGAACTCAGGCGGTTGAGCTCGACTTGTGGCATGCGGTATAGCTTGACCTCTGATCCGTCCTTGCAAAAGTACTTTGTCGGGGGCGATGGTAATAAGGTCGAGAGATCATCGTCGTCATTGGGATGTAAATTACTAGAATGCCCCGAAAACATGCGAGCAAAGATGGGGGAAGTCTCCGCTAGCATATAAGACGATACTCGAAATCGGAGTGCCGGGTCATTGAGACCACATTCCGGAGCGGTGTTTGCGAATTCGAGAACAGCATCACCTCGCTGAGAGATGACATACTCGTTGATGGTGCGGTCGGGGGAGATGCCTGATTCGCCGGACTGAAGCAATTGTCGGATCTCGGTCAACTCTTGCTTTATTCTTTCGTAATTGTAGAAGCGCATCTCGTATTTAGGGAACTGGGAACGGTCAGTCAGTATTCGCAAGAGCGAACGGCCAAAGTAGACTCACGAATTGAGGATCCGGCGACATGACCCGAGTCACACTGGCATTGCGCATGCGCGCAACGGCCTCCTTGCGGAAAGGCTTGTTTGTGAACAAGGCCTCAACCATCTCAGGTGTCGCCTCGCGCTCATTATTCTTGTACGTCTCGATGAGACTCGTTCGGCATGCTTCGGCAAGCGACTCGAGGTAGTTCTTCCAGTCGCGGACAGCCGTAAGCCAGGCGTCATTCTGGTGAATACTCTTAACAACACTCCCAGAAACAACCTCGGCCAAACTCCTCCCGCTAAAGGAACTCCTCGTATCGTATATGTGACCGGGACTGCGGGGAGACTCGACGGATGAGTCGCGACGGTTCAGAACTTCGCCCCCGCCGCGAACATCGCGGGCGCGGCGGAGCTCGTCTGTGAGGATCTGTCGGCATAGCGTAGCGCATTGCTCCTTGACCTTTCTGAGATCATTATAGGCGGCGTCGACGTGGTCGGGTGAGGAGGGGATGTTGCGCGGCATGCGCCCGACCAGGCTCTGGAGCTGGCGCATGTTGGATTCTTGGGTTTCGAGGGGATTGGCGGAATGGGACTCGGGGGATTTGGGATTGAGACCTAGGTCCGAAGTACTCGTGTCGGGAGCATGTTGACTTATTATCTTGATCTGTCGCACGACACACATTAGTCGGGTTCTCTGAGCCAAGCATCGCTTCGACGTACCCCTCTCCTTGGGATCTTGTTGATCAGAGAGTTCCATTTCCGCCCAACGCCCGGGGGAGGGCCATCGCTTGAAGTCCTCGAGACCATGTCGACCCTCATAGATATGTTGGAGTGTTTGTCGCCGGAAGGAACGGAAGCCCGGTGGGATCGCATCAGGCCTCGAGGACTTGCACAGCTTCAGTGCCGGTGCGAGACCACTGCATCATAGCCACCGTGAGGAAGCGAGGCCTCTCCGGGACGAGAGGGGCCGGAAGACTGCTAGAGACTGTCCGTGTGATCCCGTGACTATCGTATCTTTCTTGGTTGTCGGCGTTGTTCGGTGGCAACGCAGTGAGAGGCCGTCGAGCCGGGGTCGTCGGATCGTGGGCGCAGGAGGGACGGGGACTGATAATCGCTAGTTATCGGCGGTCGCTGTAACCCCACAGTCTCCGGGGATATGGTTCGCGATGAAGCAAGCGGCAGGGCTGACAGGGTCTATGAAAGACGGCAGAATATCCCCAACAGCAAGACACTCGCTTGTCGAGGAGAGATACGGCAGCCAAAAGGTCAGGTCGGGCTTCGGCTATTGTCGTCGTTTCCAAAGGACAGGGCCTGGGCTGAGCGGAAGGCGGAGAGAGCAGGTGCCAAAGGTCGCTAACTAGCGGGCTTGGTGAGACTGGGGTTGAAAACCGGGGCGATTAACTGGAGTAGGACTATCGACTGTCTGGACTCTGTTAGCGGCCGCGCGACGACGAGGCTTCAAGATGCGCAAGGACAACGCGTTTGTAGATGCACGCGCTGCGGGTGGGATGAGACGGGGTGAGTGAAAGAGGAGAGGATCGGAGCTGAGATGAGATGGATGGTGAGCGCGGCTGGATGACTTCTTGGCCCGTACTGTATGGATTGTGACGTATGGCCTGGAAGCCGGGGGTTAGACTGGTGTGGATGCACAGTGCTGGAGTCAATCGACACAGTACGGACCGTTCCGGGCGATTCTCTAGGACTGAAGCCAATAAACATGCAACGACTTGTATGAAGGACTCTAGAACTTTATATCCTTCGAGGTACTTTAATAGACGATCCGTGGGGTTTCGTCGAAAGGGGGGCAGCCGTTTATTCTGTGGAGTACAGGCTGCCGGCTCTTGCTGCTCTGCAACGAAAACAGCCAAGACAATTGCGGGGGAGGAGACGTTCAAGTCCTAGGTCATGAGACTGCCGTGATCTATATCTGCAACTCTCAATGACAAGTGTCGTTTAGCTAAGGCAGAGTCAAGTTTCGAATATCTCTTCTCTTGTCTATTTGATCTGCTGTATACATGATTGTTCACTCTAACATGTGCTCCTCGGCTTGCCGTCGTGGCTCGTGAAGGCTCCACCACGATGGATCGTGGACTAGACCAGACCAGCTCACGGTCAAGGTACCCGCCAGAGCCTCGTGTCAACGAGGCAGCCTCAAACAGGGTTGCAGAAATAGATGTATCAGGTATTCAATACAGGCATTCTCGTAGTTCGTATTCACTCAACTCGAAAGATGCCTTGTCGTATCCAAGGCAGCTCTATATGCACCTCATCCAAACAACATCACAATCACCTGCTGGCCTCGCTTGGGCTCAGACAGTCATCACAGCCCTAAATTCAGCCCTTCACAAATACCAAGACCAGAAACCGCCTTGATGAAACACAATGTCTCATATCTCGCCCCTCCATCTCAACCAGAGCTCCCAAGGGCCTCTCGCAACCCCTGCCAACGCCCACTTTTAGGCTCCGACATAAAAACCATGCTAATTCCTCAGAACATCCCGTCCGCCCTGTCTCTTCTCCAGACTTTTGCGAGGCCCTCTTGTCTGGGGTTTGGCGGCACTATTTTTGGAGTGCAGGTCTGTCTACCGGGTCTTTCGTGGGGCTGGCAAGTGGACGGGCCAGGTGGTGTTTGGGGGCCAGATCATGGGTGAAGCCAGGCACCGTGGTGATATGCCTCAGAATGGAAATCGGATTATGGCGCTGGCAGGATTTATTGGTACGTATGAGTATGGCTCAAAATATCAACGCGATATCTCGCGGGTGCTGGGCCTTGATACGAGGATCTTCACTATGTCTTGAAAATAGAAATAAATATCGTAAGATATAGGGTGAATATAGAACAAAGCTGACGCTTTAGGCAACGAAACCAATTATCCCTAGACGATACTTATGACATTAACATGCTAATTATTGGATCAGACTTGGCTTTCCCTCCTATCCTTTATCCTATCCATGAGAGCATTCCTGTGGCACGTTTGTCATATGGATCCCAATCACAGCTCAATCACACATCACCAAAGTACATGGGACAACATGGCAGAAGGTCACAAAGCAACTTCAAAGGCGGAAATACAAAATCGTGTCATAATTCTCATTCTAATTCATAACCGTCCATGAAATCCCACCCCAAAACACCTTCAAACACCCTCATCACCAAACACAAACACAACTCTCCCCTTCTCCTTACTCTTCCACCCCTCCTCAACATCCTCCATCTTCACTCTCCGGATCCCCTCATCCCCCTCCCCGACAAGCACATTCAACATACCCGGCACCTCGGCCACGTACTCCTCCAGCTTCCACGCTCCCGGTCCCGCGCCTCGAACACTGACGTCCCGTCGTCGGAGGCCCGCTGCAGGGATCTCAGCTCCGTCGCCGGCCATGGCACCGATTCCTACCCAGGTGAGGGCGTTCTTTGCTGAGGCTGTCGAGGCGCTTGTCAGGTATGCTGCTGGCCATGGACCGTAGAGGTAGTCGAGCACCACGTCAGCGTCCGCCGCTGCGGAAAAGTCGGTGGACGTAGGCGGATCCTGGAGGACGATGGTCGAGTCGAGAGGAAGTGCGGCGAGGGCATCCTTATTACGAGCCGCACCGACGACTTGTGTTGCTCCAAGAGTGCGGGCAACTTTGATGGCGATTTTCCCGCTTGCACTCGTAGCTCCCATGATGAGGACCTTCCAAGGCTTTCCCTCCTTGCCTTTCCTATCCTTGAGAAAATCCACCCGCTTCTTGAGTCCCATCCAGCTACTCATGACAGGGTTCATAAGCGCAGCCGCAACAACAGGATCAACACCATCAGGCAGCTCCGTAACATCCTCAACAGGAACATTAACAATCTCAGCAAAAGTGCCTTCTCCAGTGGTGAGCGTGGTGAAGTAGGACTTCTTCCCCGTCGAGACGTTGACGCCGACGCCGTCGACTCCGGGGACGTGGGGGAGAGAGGTCGAAGTGTAGTGCTTGCCCGCGGCTCGGGTGCGGACGAGTTGGTGAAGACCTGCAGCGAGGACTCTGATCTCGACTTCTTCCTCGTGGATGGGAGCGGGAGGAGGGAGGATCCTCATGGGCTTTGGTACAGCGCCCCATTCCGCGACTTCAGCAGAAAGCATACTCATTGTAAAAACGTATTTCGTCCAAGTTAGAAATCGACAAAGACTGTGACATCTAAAGTAAAAATAAACGAGACAAACCCATCTCTTTATACTCATCCCCTCATTCCATCGAACGTCACCTCCAAACCCAATTCTCCCCGCCCTCAATCCATATCCCGCACACGCCGCAATATCCGTCCAACACCACCCCAGGCACCACCTTCAGCCCACCAGCTTTTGCCTAGCCCACCCTCACACTAAGCCTGACTAATGAAGCCATTCCTTTGATAAGCTCTGACTACAGAGCTTTGTCAAGACACGCAAACGCAACCTTGCAGCTCGCGTATCCAAGGTATTGATGATTATCAGATTGTGACTGTTTGCAGCCTGCGAAATGGTTAGCTGCAGCGAGGAGATGACAAGCAACAGTCATCTTGACGGAAGTTCGGCATCATGCCGCTCTCAGCTCGCTCACACGCACACACCGAACTGCCCCGCCCAAAGAAACCTCGAGAGTTCTCAAAGGGTGCTGAGACATTCCGAGCGGCTGAATTGTTAGTGTGACTGGACCTACAAGATTGGGCTGAGATCACCATCGTTCATCACCCAGCAAGGCACTCATATCATCCCAATTGACCACCACTCTATAGAAACATTCATTCATTAAAACTTTCAGGTATGTCATTTTTGTGCTCCGTTACATCTGTCATGCTTTTTCTGACAACCATCTAAAAACGCTGGTCCCTCCTCTGCCTGTGTAGCCTGTAGATATAAACTGGCTTCCCTCCCTCCCCCCTTCCAGATGGGCTTGTCTCGATGCAATTGCAACTGTATATAAAACGCCTCCCAACCGGCCATGTTTAGAAAGACGCCAACGCCTCTCCCTTCCGTCTTTGCTTTGCATCCATCCATTCATCCATCCAGCCGGCCATTCAGTCATTCTTCCATCCATCCCCTCCCAGCCCGCCCGCCTCCCGTGCCAATCTGTAACCGAACACCACTACCCGCTGTGGTATAAGTTGCTGTGATGATGGCTTCCCCTCGACATCAATCGTACACACTTGCTACACATGTCAACATCTTCCACCTATCCGGATCCCATCCAGAATAGTGTCCAACGTGTCCCATTCTCGTCCCGCGAAGCATCCCTGACACGGCGTCGGTGGCTAGGAGCGGCGCCGAGGCTGCAGTCCGTCCTATCCAAAATGGTGATATGCCAGTTGATAAATCAAGCGATCGTCGTTGTCCCGGGCGAAACCCCGTGAGGTGTCCTTGCCACCTTGGGTTGCGTGTCACTACACGAGATATTCCATCGGTAGTTCCCGGTGTGGCATCAACTTCAGCCTCCCTTGCGCTCGGATTCAAGCTTGGGAAGCTGCTCACCGTTCCCTTGATTTGCGGCATTGTTGGCACCCTTCTTCTTTCCCTTGCCCGCCTTTTGCCAGCCTCCGTCGCTCTCGCTCTTAGCCCCGCGTACGTGGCCGTTCTCTCGGACTCCGTTGGCCTTCTGAGACTGCGCAGTGGGTTTCTGGCCCTTTTGAGGCTTCGATCCATCCTGGGAATCCTGCACTCGCTCGTCAGGCTTCTGGCCTGCCTTGGACCCATCTCCCCGTGATGCCTTGGGGCTGTTCTGTGCAGCGTGCTTATCTGATTTCAAAGGTCCATCCGGCTTTCGAACCACTGTGGGAGAAGGAGTGCGATTCTCGTACACTGGAGAAAGATGAGCAAAATCTTGACCAACAGGGCGATCAATCCGATGCTCAGCGATGGCGAGATCAAGCGGCGCAATGCCATTCTGCTGACGGGACATTAAACGCTGTCGAGTCGAGGGCGACAGTCGTGAAGTCCCCGCCACAGGTTCTTGCGCGAGACTAGAGGCCGCCATGTAGTATGTGTTCATCATCAAGATACGCTCTCGGAATGATGGGTCATCAGCTGTAGATGGGGCCATATGCGGTGTGGTTCCGTTCGCTACAACAGGAACTTGGTTAGAGACCCCTTGCTTGGCCGCTGCCTCTTCTGGTGCACTTGACGAGACAATTGGACCGTCAACGGGGTAACTTGGCACACCGTTTCCAACGTTGATCTGGAGAGGATTCTCAAAG
Organism: Fusarium solani-melongenae; assembly: GCA_023101225.1. NCBI lineage: Eukaryota > Fungi > Ascomycota > Sordariomycetes > Hypocreales > Nectriaceae > Fusarium > Fusarium solani-melongenae. Next base: position 684,428 of record CP090038.1, on the reverse strand, counting down.
TTGGAGGAGTCTTCTGAAGCATTGCTCTCTGAGCCCGATGGTTGGCGTGGGCTCTGGATGACACTCGTCTTCAGACATGACCCATTGACAACCAAGGGTCGAGAGAGATTCTTGTTCTGGCTTCCAGGGAAAGGGGCCTGTGCAAGTGGCGCCGATGCGGTGCTCGCAGAGAAGGCTCGCGAGTGTCCCAGTGGCGAGGGCGATCGGGATGTCCTTCTCATCCTGCGGTCGAGAATCGTCTGCGGGAGTTGATCTGTTGAGAGCCGTCGGCGTCCTGGGCTAGAGTTTTGGCTGAGATCCCCAAAGGCAATACTGTTGGAACCAGGCTGCGACTTTTGAGACTGTTTACCGGGGCTGGGGCTCTCTGTCAAGTAAAACGCGCCATACTTGCCCTCTTCCGACTGTGGAGAGTCGGTATGAGCCTTGGGGGTCTCGTCGAAATCTGTGTCGTCAGACATGAAACTCGGGATTGGAACACCATTCATGCTACGAGAGTTGGCGCCATTGACTTGCTGGTTACCGAAGTAGTTCCCAGCTGCCTGCGCTGACGGAGATCGAGATGCGGGCTGAGAGTGTGATCGTAGGGTACCGTTCGTTGAGCCACCTGCCTCATTGTTCGCCCCTGATCGCTGCATGGAACGACGAAAGTCCTGGGTTGCGCCATTGGTACTAGCTGGAGACGAAGGGTACGTTCCGTAGCCACCTGCCTGAGGGAAGAAAGGCCCTCCCAAAGTCATCCCATACAGGGCATAGAGATCAGGTCGCAGGGGCGCACTCAGTGGCGGGTTATCGAAAGAATTCGTCCTCGAGCGGTCCGTAGACTGTTGCTGCTGCTGCTGCTGGTTGGTGCCTGTGCTGGTCGACATCCTCTGCTGTTGCTGGTTCATGGCCTGAGCCTGAGCTTGGGCCTGGTGCTGCATAAATGCTGGTGACTGAGATGCATACAAAAGCCGCATGTTCTCCTGGTGATATGCCATCTGAGTCATGAGATCTTGCTGTGTATACTGGAACTGGAACTGCGGGTTCTGATACCACTGCAGGTCCTGCTGCATGTTGACCTGCGGCATATACACGTTATTGGTGTTGTTGTTGGCATCATATTGGGGAACACCCGACGACGCTCGCCGATTTCCCCCGTTGTTCCGGTGAAAATTGTTGTTGTGTCGTCCGCCGCGGTGGTTTCCACGACCGCCACGTCCGGAATGTGTCTGCGACGAGCTGCGCAGCAGGACAGGTCGAGATTGCGGCGGTGGTCGGGACCATACTCTCTCCTCCTCTTTGGGGAACACGTACGGCTCGCACGCCTCTTCCAAGTTCGCCACTGAAATCAAGTCGAACGCTCGTCGAAGTTCCATATGCAATCCCCGGAACGAGTACTCGTCGGCCGTGTTCCCGAGGTTACGGGAGGTGTTGAACGGCTCTTCGACGCAGAGCTGGTTGTTAATCGCATAGTGCCACTTCTTCTCATGCTTGGTAACTAGCTTTCCGAGACGGACCGAGAGAACGTGCTTATCGTAGTCAAACTCGTGCGCGTAGAAGCGAAAGAACTGGAACAGAAGCTCGGCGACCGATGACTTGTTCTTGTTTCCAAAACCAGACAGCTTCTTGAGATCGTCGGCAAAGTCGGGCATGGTACCGTCCGGCCTGGGAAGCTTGTGTGACAGCTGATGCAGCGCTGGGAGGACGGGAGGGCTTCGGAGCTGCAGGAACGCGATGATCAAGCAAATCCATGTGTAAGAACTCAATGTACCTCCAAACGCTATAAAACGGTCAGCCAGATCTGCAGCAAGACGCAAAGTGAAACGTACCAGCATCGTTGACTATCCTCCTCCGGGTCCAATACTTGACAATCATGGCAAGCTCACGAACTCGAGGGTCGGTGTCTATATATGTTCGAACCATGCGGGTGTTCTCTAGAGCAAGGGTGTTGTTGACATTCATGTCGCAGGCAAGGCCCAATTCAGGATCCCAGATCTTGACAATTGGCACCTTGGCTGCCGAAATGCAGACAACCTTTTCCATCCCCCCTATGCGTTGTCAGCAGGTTACAGTTGGGTGGGTGAGCGAGACACATACGTCGCGCCAGGAGGTCGGCGATCATGCAAACACCCTCCAATTCGCGCCACGGGGTGGTGATGCAGATATCCACTAGGTCCGGTTAGATGTGGCTTACGAGGAATGCGGAGTCAACAAACCATCAGAGTCATCCGAACAAAGGAGATTTCCAGAAGAACCAAAGAGATGAACACGGATGTCGTGTCCAGGCCACTCGTCGTTGAAGATCTTTTCAAGCTTCAGCACCAGCTTCTTGCGGTTCTCCTCGACAGCGGCAGTGGGCAGCAGTCGGTCATAGACCTCTCGCATGTCGGTCGCCAACTTTCGCTCCTCATCCTCGGTCAGCTTGCTTTTTACCGTCTGCAAGTCCAGCTTCTCAAGACGGTCGTTGCCGACCGAATAAGGTATCCTCCTTCTAGAGTTGATCTGGGCCGTCTCATACTTGCAGCCCCCTAATCGCGGTGGCAAGGGCCGCAGCGACGGCAGGGTGCTATTTGTCTCGGAGTAGGCGGATCGGGGGGAGTGATTGTTTGTGCCGGTAGGGGACGGCTCGCGATCCTCAAAGGAGAATTGGCGAGCGTGCTGATGAGGCGTCGAGGGCACAGAGCTGGAATGGGACTGAGCCGAGGGCGCGGATCGACGGGGCAGAGGCCTCGATGAGTCGGCCGACTGTTTGGAAGGCATCTTGGGCGGAACCTCCTTGGAGGTTACAACCGAGCGACTCTTGTCTGAGTTCTGATGTGACCTGCTCCCATGGCCTCCTCCTGTGTTCCCCTTACCGGCGGATGCGTCTTTGAGCGACACCTTGCTAGAAGATCGCGACCTGGGCGCGGCCTGGATATGGGGAGCGGAGACGACGGGAGGGAGCGGCGGCGTTTGCAGGCCGCCTCCGCGGGCGGGCGAGATGAGCTTGTTGTAGTGTAGGAGCTGGGCGTGGTAGATGTTGGACTGCTGGGGGAGGAGAAAGGGGAGGAAGTCGAGATGAGAGTGAAACTGGGTGGCGGCCGGGTCGGGGAAGAAGGAGCCGTCGGCGGCGGGAGCGCTGTGGCTGCTCGTCGTCGAGGCCGTCGTCGAACTCGTCGTGCTCGATGTTATCGTCGAGACCGTGTTCCAAGGACTTGGGGGATAGGGATGCTGAGGTTCGGCCGTTGTGGTCTGGGTGTCCATATGGAGCAGCGAGCGAGCCCCGGGACAGTTTCAAAGGAGTGCGGGGAGGCGACAACAGGCGTCGACGAGGCCGTCTTGTCTATAGAGAGTCTTGGAGGGTATTCTTTTCTTGATGCCGACAAGAGATGACAGAAATTGAGAGCAAAGAAGTGACGGCGAGAGTATTGAGGACCGCAGGGAGCGTCGAGGCCTCTGTATCCGAACCAATGCACAGTCCAAGGAGCAGGGGGCGAAGATGACCACGAGGCGCTGTTCGGGGAAAAGCCAAGGCGGACGGCGGAAATAGCGAGGATGAATCGTCGAGACGAAGCAGTTGAAGCAAGGCTACTGGCGAAAATAAATAAATAAAAAACCGTCGTGGAAAGAGGCAAGAAATGAGAACAGCGCCCTTTCAAAGTCGAAGAGCGTGTGTGTTGGTTGTAGTTTGTTGTGCGAGGACGAGGCAGCTTTTTTTGGTATAACGGCGAAGCCCCGGGGCGCGGGATAATGATGGAAATGGAGGATTCGAGGATGGTGAACGGATGGACGTGGACTGTGTATGGGACCGAGACGCTTGCTTGTGGGGGGGGTCCTTGCCAAAAGGGGTCGCTCGGTGCGAGGGACGCCGGTTCACCTCGTGGGGGAGAGGGTGAATGGGTTGGTTTCTGAGATGATGCGAAGGAGAGCGAGCAAGTAGTACCGAGAAGATGGGAGAGAGAATGATGATTGAGAAGAGAAAGAAACAAAGCAACAAATGCGAATGGAGTAGTAGAGCCACGAGCGGGACAGGACAGGCTGAGTGAGAGAGAGAGAGAGAGAGAGAGAGAGAGACACACACACACAAGCAAGAGAGACCGAGCCAGTCCTCCAAGTGCCGTCCTTTTTGGTGCTTCTGGCTGGATCTGGGTCTGGGATTGGGATTGGGGTTCCAATGTAGTATGGCGGATGCAGGTGCGCTGTGTGTGAGCTGTGCGTGAGAGGACGGGAGTTAGTACAGTTGGTACCTCGCAAGTCCAACAGATGGATGGCCCACCCTCCACTGAGCGAGTCGAGTGCCACTGAGGGGAGGGGATGTCCATGGATGGACTGAGGTGCGAGGAGGACGGTTTGCACACTGTACTTGCATGAATTGTCCGGTATTATCATCATGTGCAACCGCAGCGCAGCGTGTCCGTCCATCCATCGGAGCCCCGGGATAAGCTCACTCATTTCCATGTTCACTCTCACCTCAGCGGGGGCTGGGCTTTTGCCAGTTTGCCCCGTCTGGCGACACAAACTCGGTACATTTCTGCTACCAAACGCCTCTCGTCAGAAAGTGGAAAGCCAACATGGCCGTTTACCAGGGCAATCACAGTGCCGGTACAGTGTTTTCCATGACCCGACACCCATCATCCATCCGCCCACGCGCGGGCGGGCGAAAATCCAATGGGCGCCTGTGCCGGTAGCGAGCGGAGGGTCCCACTGCCAAGCGACAGCCTCAGCAGGGCCCTTCTAGCAGATGGAAAAAGGGACGCGGGACACCCGAGAGGGTAATGGGATGGGATAGGCAATATGAGATGGTAATTGACGGCAAAGGGGAAAGGGAATCAGTAGGTTCCTCCAGCAGTAACAGGGCGCAGAACGGGGCCAGCAACAGGGCCATCTCGAGCCAGGCCCAGCTTCCGGCGTGTGCTAGGGGGAACATGCCCGTGGAATAGCGAGATCCACCCGCCTGTGCCTTACTGTACCGTCCAGCGCGTGGCAGCAGCCTCCGCAATAGTTAGCGAAGCAATAGGGCCGCTGGGATCCATGGACAAAGCCCGTCAGGGATCCCAACAAGAGAGATGCACTGTGTGCGGTTCGTAAGAGGTTGCGACTGTGCCATTGGAGCGTTGGCCGAGATGACGGGACGGACGCGGGCTTGCAGATGCACCCAAGATTGCCTCTCCTTCTCTAGGTGCACCTCAACCCATCAAACTCAAGATACGGATATTCCTCCTCCAAACAGGCCATCCTCTTGTCAATTTAGAACTGCGCTTCCTGGCTAGCGCTGTGTCAGTCTCTACAGGGGCCTTGGCCGATGCGCTGCCGAACGGGGACCCTGATTCTGTACTCTCTCCCCCCCTGACGCGCCCCGTGTGTCCCACCCGCGTCTCTCCCATGGATGACTCCTGGCCGTGATCCATGCCTTGGGCCCTTGCCCTGTTGTGCTGCTACGGCGCCCCCAAGTCACGACCCGTCCCTGGAGAGGAGCTTGATCCAGAGGAACAGTCTCGGCCGGTACCTCTCCGACCGGTAGCCAGCCATCAAGGAGGCTCTCTCACACCTAGTTTTGGTGGAGGGCGGGTTCTGGATTCCGAGGGGTTGGTCCTCCAATTCCCCTCAAACTCAGGATTCTCCTTTGTTTCTTACGGGAGGAGGATTTGGCTCTGTCCAAGGAGACATTAGACCGGCAGAATCAGGTACGCGACCGGTGCGACCGACAGAAGCCCAGAATTAGCAATTAGCAGGCCCTTCTGCTGCCGCCGTAAATGTCCGTCCGTGGCGGGTAATTATTGAGACGCAGCCCCAAATGAAGAGGCCGACAGCGCATGATAATTGCGGAGAGACGTGCAGCTACAGCTACAGCTACAGCTTGTCTTGCCATGTCGCTTGTGTGGTGGTAGGCATGTGCGTGTGTGCGGAGGCGAGACCTCGCGTGTCCCCTTTTGGGATTCAAAGGGCGACGTTGGAATCATATTCTTTTCTCTGCAGGTATGTAGCTTGTTGGTTCTCTCTTCTTCTACTTCATCATATCATGTTCTACTGAGACCACAAGATTTCTCGCCCTCGATTGTCAAGACTGAATCAGATTTGATCGAATACCCGCACTCGGAGCCGGTCGTTCCCTTTACTTTCTTGAGGGACACTCGTATAAATGACGGGAGGCGAAAATAGACAGACAGCCAGAAGATTTGAATGGAATTGATTGATGATCGAGCCCACCCGCGGCCCGTGTACCTGCTCCTCCTCCTGCTCCTTGTCCTCCCTATTGCGGTCCTGCCAGGCCAGCACACGGATGGCCCATCTCAGAGCCCGCCATCTGTCACGCCCGGGGCGCGTCAGGTCAAGGCTCTGAAGCCAAGCAGGGGTAAGTTGCTGTCGCGAAGTTGCGAGCGGAGGCGGGCTGGGCTGCATCGTTGACGGCGAGGATACTAAACCTTCAGCAACCGACAAAGGTTGTTTTTTCTCCTTTCCCCTGGGAGCAATGACGGCCTCGAATACTCCGTAGTCCCCTTCTCAACTCTGTCGTCACGGGCTGGCTGAACAATCTTCATTCTCCACCAAACTATCGAATTCTCAGGGTTCCAGAGGCCAAGTTATCGATTTGACTTTTGTTCGCTACTCTGGAGTCTAGCGCTGTCCTAATTGACGCGCCGAGGAGAGACACACCCCCCCTCTTCCCATTTCCCACTGCTCCGGGGACCGGTCGGTGGTACGGGGAAATGGACCGGGGGTCTGTTGGTGCGGCTGCTGCGTGTGTAGCACAGGCTATCCGTATGTATCAAAGGGAGAGAGGGATTGATCTACAGCATCTATCCAAAAGGTGCACCTCGTATCGTCCAGTCCAGTTCAGTTCAGCAGGAGAGGAGACTGGCCATGTCTCATCGATGCCCGCCTCTTACACTTTGATATACATTGCATCCCAGGACCAGGCCCCATCGTCATACCTCTGAGCGGATCGGATCAGACTCGTGTGGTCATTCTCCCTTCCTGGCCACCGCCAGGCTTTCTGGGCCATCCCTTTTCTGCATCGTTAGGTTCTCGTCTTGATCGAATTGGAAAAGGGTTATCCGAGATCCGCCTCAAGAAGCAACAAAAACAAGCTCGTCCCTTGCACCCGTGGATGCGCCGCCCTGCGAGATGACGGCAACGCACAAAGGGCCGACGCGAGGCTACCTTTACGCTGGTCGTATTCCTCCGCCATAGGTTTCGTATTCTATCTTTACTCACGGATACAGCACCGTATCTATTCCTGGCGTTCGCGCTGACCTGCTCACTCAGCAAAAAGGGTATCGGATCTCGGTCAGCCACGTCCAGGTCACGAGGCTCCCGTCAATGCTCGAGATCCCAGGCCGTTTATAGTCCTACACGTAGATCAGACTATTCACTGACCGGTGTCTCTTTTTTCCCTCCTCTCCCGCTTACCAGCCCAGGTTCGGATTTCCCGATGGCGCACTTGGAAACGCCTCGCGGCCGCCATCTCAGGTCGGGTACAACCACACATTTTCAAGAGACCGTTCCTGAAGCACAGTGTGCGGTGCGGCCACTCAGCGCCCAGGCCCTGCTCCTGCTTGACTTTTCGTCCCACTGAAGCTGACTTCAGGCTGACGATACGTGGCTGATGGTCTTGCATTGATGCGCAAGGTGCGAGCGAAAACTCAATTGCAGCGACTTACCTGATGCTGATGCAGGCGGCTGGCTGAACGAATGACCCGACGGGACAGCCCCGACCGACTTGGTTATCTCTTCTTCCCTTTCTGCCTCGCAATGTCACCTTCTCAACTGATGCCTTGCCTTGTTTGTTTACTTGGCCATGATTCATAGTCTCGAAGCGTGCAAGCAAGGCTCAGCGCATTTAGATACTGCGAGGCATTCGCCTTGTTTTGTTTCGTGTCCACGTGCAATTGAGGCTTGCAAACACCAATCTCGGGCTATCTTGGCGACCAAGTGGTCATTTCACACTCGAGCTCAGCTGAATCGTTCCAGACCCTTTGGGATGAAAGCAAGCGCTTTCACCTTGGCCAAAATCGCCTAATTGGGCTCAATAACGCAGGCCTCAATTATCACCCTGGTCACTTTGCTGTCGATAGTCTGCTTACCGGCACTTGACAGTTCATGTGGCTTTCTTTTCTCTCCGACGCGTATGGAGTTGACTGGTCCAGTGGTCCTTTGCCTGTTTCACCACTGCCGGGGCTGGTGATGGCGAATATATATCTCGTGGTATTGGATCCAGCCTGACGCGGGCAGCCTGGTAGATCAGCCTTGACGAGCATGATCCTTGCTGGGCAAACGAGACATTTGCCTTTTCTATTTGGCCAGACCAAACGTCAGTCTTCATCCGGCTCAGCTGGTCCCTTTGTACGACGTGAAAACCAGGCAGGGAAACAGATCATGTCGGCCACTGCCCTGCCTCAGAGTGTTGGGTGTCTCGGATACGATCTGTTAGAGAAGCGATATTAACCCCTTTCACTTTGGACTTTCGAGGCGTCCAAGTCCTTCAGAGGCATGCCGAGTTTTACATATCATTGGAAGAGCTCCCCTTCTTGTTTGGTTTGCTACCCTACCCAGACCCCAAGCCCGAGGATCACCACCTGAAGTGGTCATCTCAAACCTGGACATTCGGCCCTGATGGCGACATTCCTCCGTTCGGTTGAGACAACCTGAAGCCATCTTTGCCAGCGTGGCAAATGTATCGCCTCGACCAAGCTGGATCATCAGCCATCGGTATGCCACGTCACAAACCAGGGACGACTTCAAACCGCCATCAGGCACAACTAATTCTTGATATCTCGGAGTTCAGCATCGGCCCATTGGGTTGCGTTTTGGGGCATCCACTATGTCAAACGATCAAGGAAATACGCGCAGGTTGTCACTGAGTGTGGATGTACGATGCAAGTTGCTGCGTATTCTCCTCTGCGGAAGGCGAATGGCATTTGCAGCTCAACCAGGGCACCGAAACTGGTTTCTTGCTTGTACTTCAAGCCCCTGAAAAGAGTGTCCCGCAAACCATCGCAAGGCACCATGGCTGCAGTGCTTAATCCCCTGAGCCTATTGCCTCTTTCAGTGTTGGAACTGAACTTGGACTTGGCGTACATTTTCAGATGCCCTTCGATGGTAGTAAGGGGGCGACATTCAGCCTGCCTGGTCCTTTGGTGGTGTGTTAATCCTGCCAACAGATTCGAGTTGAGCCACTTCTCTACAAGCAAAGTGCAAGCTCTCGTTTTCGAGTCGAATTCGGAGGCTTGACCAGCTCATTAGCTATTTAGTCATTACGAACTCTCCAGGAATGCCCACAACCCGGAGTCGGCCGCTTCTAATACGGTGTTCGGCGTAGTTGTGCGGACTTGGTCACATTTGACAGTGGGGATGTCGCGACATGACAAGAAACGGTCCACTCATCCAAGGACAGGCTATCGATCAAGAAGCCTAGGGTCCCCCGCAACTATAACAACATCCGTACAATGGAAATCTTCAGTCTCGTACAGCTCATGGGCGCTTGGGTCTACGAATGCCGGCCTAGGCTTCCTAGGTATATTCGGGAATCTGTGGGGGAGGATCGGATCAGATCGGCTATGCCATCTTGAGTCGCTTATGTCCCCGACAAGCGATGCCAGGTAAGAGACGGCGGGACCAGATGAACTAGGTATTGGACTTGATTCTTCTCTGCGGAGTGCAGAATCGGAAGAGTTGGACACCCATCAATTGACGTTCACTGCAACCTGACCAGCTGATACACCATGCCATTCATATACAACTTCTATGTAGCTCAACTGTTATGGTAAAATACAAAATCATACAATGTAAATATCAAGGAAAACGCTTGCTATGCCAACAAAATCCTGGCTCCATCCTCAAGCTCCATCACATCATCTGCCCTCATGGCCTTGCCACCCCAAATAACAGTCCCAGTCCCATCGATGGCAAAAGCGCCAGCCTCTTGCCATTTGTTCCCCATGACTGTCAAGGGTCCATCCTCGTCTTCGTCGTCGTCATCCAATGCGGCGACCTTCTTTGGGGCCTTCTTGTCCTCGAGGCCCTTCCTTTGAATGGCCCCGGCCACCTTCTCCCCTAGCCACCCCGTCTCCTTCCAGCCCTGGACCTGGGTGGTAGGGTTGAAGAGATACCACATGCCGCCGGTGCCCAGTCCCCAGGCTGCGTACAGGGCTCTGTCCTCGTCGATGACCACGCGGACGCCCCAAGAGCCGCCGAGGAGGGATACCCACTTCTGGGTGGCCTGCTCTGAGGCATGCGAGACTGCTATGCAGGTGAGGGCGTCACCGTAGCGGTTCGACAGAGTACGCAAGTTGATGAATGTCTTTTGTGCGACTTTTTTAAATGTCAGCTGATGAGTTTTAGGAAATGAAAGAATGTCGTGCAGAGACAGAAAAAGTAAAGGTGCAGCATCGACGTGGGGAACAGGGAGATTTGACAACATACACGCGCAGCCAACGCAGCGCAGAAAGACGAGCAGCGTCCTCCTCTTGCCGCCGAGCACAATCCTCCTCTCCCTGTCGACAGGCGCCTTGTCCCCAATGCCCGGTACGCGACCTATGGCGACGGACGGGGGCGGAGGGTTCAGCCAAGGCTGGACAGTGAGCGGCAGAGATCGGATCGACATCCAGGATCCCCAGCTCTGGGGGGGCTGATCATCCTGGTTTGACTTGGACGATGACTTTTCTGGCTGCTGCTGAAAGTCAAGGATGTCGCGGGGGATGCCGGCCTTTTTGAGGGCCAGCTTTGTTGTGAGGCTGGAGAGCATTGGGTCGGCTGAAGGGTAAGAAGGGAAAAAAAGGACAGAGTGATACAAGGACAGGGGTAAAGAGATACAAGGGGGTGACAGGTTGAACAAGTCAGCTCTGCAGTTGCGGCTCGGGCCGATGATGACAAGGGGTGGGAGATCAGCGGCAATTGATTCAAGAGAAAAGAAAGACAGAGAGAGAGATTATAATCAGATCACATCATGGCCCTGGTGTTGAAGATGTGGAGTTGAGGCTGCGGGTGTTATGAAACTTCTAGGGGCCGCTAGTGAGGAATGGGGGCTTGCGCACGAGCCTGGGCATGGCCTTGCAGTTGATGGTTTAATATGAAGAGGAGAGTTTTTACGAGCAATGAAGGGGAAGCTATTTAAGAAGATGACATGCTCGGATTGGAATACAGCTGGTTTGATTTAGGTAGTAGGGCGCATGTAGAAGCGGCCGGCCGTGTCACCAAGCCTCGAGCGTCGGTGATCGTATAAGCACCTAGTAGTGACAACAATAAATCGACTCTACAGAACCTCCAATTGAGCACTTCACTCATCCCATCATCCGATTCCCTGTGAGACGACAGCCAGCGTTAGCATACCAGAAAACCCCGCCATCAGTCACAAGCATGTACTTGCTCGAGAAGTGCTCGAGGGCGCTTGAACATGGACGCACGCCATCTGCGAAGCCACACTACCTAAGGGAACGAGAGTCCAAGCTATCCAAAGAGACAACCCGAGCACGACACCTTGGCCTTGTCTATCCCACCCAGTACTAGGGACTATCCAGGTGGACGAGCATGAGTATCGCTCCGCTGGGAGGCGGAGACGTGTTCATCCTCAGCTACAGTCCTGTAGAGCATCATCCACGAATGATCTCAAGCCATGGGATCTGCCTATGGATGGACGAGTCTTGTCAGGGCTGTTAGGTTTATAAGTCACTGAGGAGACTTGGGATAGTTGATGCTGCTGGTTAGAATCGAGGTAGGCGTCTAGAAGTCGAACCCACAGGGCCTGATAGGTAGCCTTAGATGGTGACGACTTTAGACTCATGAACCACATAGCAGCAGTCGGGAAACGAAGTCAGGAACCAGGCCTTTACATATGCCATAACGCTGCGGATTGCCTAGGCCCTAACTGGGACTAACATGTCTTTATCCGCAAGTGTCTCATTTATCGCTTGGTGAGAACTGTCGCCTGTGCCAAGTGGGTGCAGGCGACTGAGAGTTTTACACTAGGAGACTGGCTCGCTGTTAGTACTAGCAGTCATTGATTCACACTGTTCAGTGTCGAAACTGCAGTCAACGCACCGACCAGGGGGTGGGTATTGGGAAGACCAACGTTCTGGCCTTAGAGGGTGAGGACGGCCTCCGAGGGGCACTCAAGAGGCCAAAGAGGTTCCGCTCAGTGTTAGCAGCCTCTTCAGAAGCCTTGAGTTTTAGGGCATGAGCGTAGGAACCTGGATGGCTTCAACAACCACACACAAGGTGGCGAAGAACCTGGTTGACCTCATCTTAGAGTGGTGTATGAAGCGGCCAGCCGGGTCCTCACCAGGTGCAAAGCGGCCTGGTCTTTAAGGGTTCCAGCGAAACACCGAACCAGCTGAGTATGGTGATGGAGAGTGACTGTTTGGTCTAAGAAGCAGCTAATGACCCCAGGCTTGCTCACAGGCCAGGGCCTGCTAAAACGAGAAGAAATGAGTGAGTCGACAACAATCTCTTTGCCGTGGAAGCATACTCAAGGATCTCACTTACCATAGTCAGGGTGCAAAAAGAGAAGTCGGATAGTCGTAGTGAGGAACAATCCCCAGCGATATACTTACCAAAAGCCTTAGGAAGAAGGATACCATCAGCAAAAAAAAGAGCACATCAGCAAAAAAAGAATCTCAATCATTTTTATAGGAATAGCCCGATGCGGGGGTCGAACCCGCAACCTTGAGATGTGTGTACTCGTAAGAGTCTCACGCTCTACCGATTGAGCTAACCGGGCGGGACGCCTGTTTGGTGAGGGTTGAGGGTGTCACGACCGTCTTGTGAGGGGGACAGTAATGGACTCGTTGGTGTTGAGAAGCTTGAGTAGGTATTGATTCGATGTATCTAATTCGCTCGACCTGTGCACCTTGTGATTTCAACACCATCCTGTACATGTTAGTACCAGAATCTTGGTGTGCGGAAGGCATACTCACTGGGATACCCGTCGGCTCAAAACTGTTGATCAACCGACTCTCATACACCAAATTCGGATCTCCCTCCGCCTCATCCAACTTCTCCTCCCCCTCTCTCTTCTCATACTGCTTAGTAGTCTTATCCGAGAAGCCACCTGCGCTCTTTGATCCAGCCCTCTTCTCCTCGACGCTGCTCCGCACGTAGGCCAGGTACGGCGGGTTACCCGGCTTGATGACGTTGTCAGCTGCAAGGACGGTGCCTGGTCCCACGAGGCGGAGACGCTCGCAAAGCTTGAGGTCGCTGAGGTAGGCGGGCTTATAGTGGTCCAAGAACATGAGGTCGATCTTGGTGAGGGTGCCATCTGCGTGCAGGCGTGAAAGGGACTTGTCGCTGGGGCCGACGATTACGCTGGCGACGGAGCGTAAACCCGCCAGATCAATGAGTGAGGTGATGACGGCGGCAAACTCAGGGTTGCGTTCGAGGGAATAGTAGTGTGAACCACCTGAGGAACGCACGGCGTCGGCAAAGAGAAGAGTCGAGTAACCCACGTAACCACCAAGTTCAACCTGTAGACGCACGTTCAGATGCCTTCAGATAAGATCTACCATGTCTCAGCTTACCATGACCTTGGGCTTCACCTCAGCAATCAGGTCCGTAACAATATTGCCCTTGTCCTCGCCCACATTCATGAGATACTTCTTTGTGCGAGCAAACTCATCGATGGCCTGCAGAATGCGCTTCGGCGAGCCACGCAGCTCGTCAATGTCGTCTCGACCATAGACATAGTGCAGAAGCTCAATCTCTCGACCATCGTCGAAAAAGACGGTGTCTTCCTGCTCGACATACGCCTTGGATTCGTCAAACTGAGGCATTGTTTCTTTGTTCAAGGTTAAATCTTTGCAGCGTGAATGTTTGTGACGTTCCAGGCGCCCTTTTTATCCGTACAGTAACACAAGAAACAGACCGCGTCACTCAGTGTACCCGTCATTCATTCATCCCCGTCCTTTTATATCCCTCTCCCTCGACTCCTCTTCTCCACACACGGAATCCCCATTCCGGGGAGCGGCTTTCTCCCCGGCGGGCGGGCGGGCACGGCATCGGGTGGGGGTAGTTGGCGCCGAAGGGAGAAGAAGGGAGACGGGAGACGACAGACGGGAGCTTCCGATGACGCGCACATGCCCAAGTCTTCCAAATTTGGCGTCATGGTGTGTAACTCGAGTTAGACTGTTAAGGAGTTGGTGGTTACTCGTCCTAGAATAGAAAGGACCCTTGAATGAATGCCTCTACTGTCAGATCAGATCAGAGGGTTTCACGTTCGCAACAAGTCTTATTAACTCCCGAACCGTTCCCATAAATGTATGCCCTAACAATTACTGTCTCCCCAAATGTTTGTCTCCCTTTCCAGAATGTCGTCGCAAAACCAGCAAACAATTTCTCCATTCCCTGGCCAAGCAACCCTTGTAGAACCGATCTCCGTATACCCCAACCCTGCACCGAACGAACCTACCCAAAAGCACGCAACGCAACGCAAACGAGAGACGCGAAGGAAAATGAACACCCAAACAGTCCTGACCCTATATCCACCCTGAACCCCAAGAAATGCCTTTGTTTTATCTCCCTCCTTTTTTTGTGTCGTTTTTGGGTCTTGTGTGTTTTTGTCATATATAAACACCCGCGTTTTCGCTTGCCGAGTAAAGGATTGGTGATCCGTATAATCCCTTTCATCCCAGAACCTTTGTGTTTGCGCCGACAAATCAAATACCTCCCATCGTCTAGACTCCGAGACCGTCGCTCCGGCTATGCTGGCTTGCACTCGCCGCAGACGATTCGCAGACTTGTCGTTGGTCGGTAAACAGCGTAAACGCCTCAAGCTCCGCTCCCTTGGGTATCCGTCGTTGCCGTCGGGACGCTGAGCCGTCCCGCCACAATCATGATGAGCGCCCCAGGCCGTAGCCTTCCCAAAGAACTTCGTCCAAACATGTTTTCGAAAGCGTCCCTTCCCGTCCGTCCGTCCATCCATACTAGACACACCTCTTTTTCCTTGTCCATCCGCTGTTGAACGCAAAGTCGACATCCCTAAACAACGGACGCCCCATTGTGATGATCAAATGCAACTCCCATTTCACCAGTCCAAGCCCTTCAGCCGAAAAAAGAAACAAATGACAACTCCTCTGTCGATGCCGTTCCTTCAACACCTGTGACCTCAATGGAACCACCCAGCTCTAGCCAGATCCGAGTAGTCTTGCGTGTTTGCCGTTCCCCATTCATTGCCAGAGTGCCCCCAACATGAAAATCAGGAGCCGTAAAAGAGCTGCAGAGACACCGTCCCTGTCCCTGTCACAACTCATATGTACCAACCTCGATGCATCTTTTACCTCAAGCGCCATTCCCTATGCAACTGTCAACGCCCTTGCCTACCAGCACGCCCGAAACCGTCCCTCAGATTCTAACCCCAGACACTAGCAGGGGCACCGAGGCCCGAAGACTGACCCCAGACGCCGTTGCCACGGCCCCAGCCGCCAGGGGAGGCGAGGGGAGTGGTCGACCGCTTGGAGGAAGCTGTGGTCGCCGGTGTGCCCGAGGGACGGGTGCCGATGGGAGCAACAGAGGCTCCAGACTGGCTGGGCTTAGATCCAGGGGCGAGATCGCGCGAGGGGGATCCGCCGGTTGGGCTGGAGGTGCTGGTTCGGCTCTGGGGTCCAACCGCGTTGTCAAAGACCCGGTTCGTGGGTCCAGAGGTCTGGGGGCTTGCTGTGCTCTGGGGGCGAGAGGCCGGCTCGGCAGGAGGGCCGTGGGCGTCGCCAGTAGAGCCTGGGGTACCGGCATCACCAGCAGGAGGGGCGCGGCCGATGTTGTCAAAGGCCAAGGGCGAGTGTCCGCGGATGCTGGAGGGTCCGCTAGGGCCAGGGGCGCCGGGGCGGACGTTACCAGTCTCGTCAACATATCCGGCCTTTTCAGCGAACGGTCCCTCGCCATACAAGGCGCTGCGCTGGCGGGCGATCAAGTCCCGAGTCTCCTCCTCAGACATGTGCTTGTTGCCCGGGAGGGTCAACTCGGAAAGGACGGCTACGTAGAAAAGCTGTTAGCCCAAGCTCAACAAACTCGACGCGGATTACATGTGTGCTGTTCGGGAGAAGCGAGTGAAGAAGAAAGAAAACATGAGCGGCGTCCGGCCAACAATCATCAGCCGCCCATGACCACAATTTTTTTCTATTTGGCATCTTCTTTTGGTTTTGCGATAGTAGGAATGTGCTATACAGTAGAGGGTGGCCTACTTCGCTGGTATTGCTGCTCAGTGTGCAGGTTTCGAAGCTCTCGCTCCCGCTGAGCTGCCATCCTTCTCTTCGCCTGCATGACCTGCTCTGCCTCGTTGGAGCCTCGCGAGGGCTGGTGACGCTGGTTGGCGTAGAAGTTCTGGAGGTTGGGTCCCTGGGAGCCTCGGGCGTCGTCAAAATTGTTAACCGAATGAGGGCGAGAGCCAGAGGAGTGGTGGGACGCGCGCGAGTCTACATCAGAGCATGGTCAGTTGGGGGGCTCAAGGCGCCCTGCCAGTCCCAGCCTACTCACCAAGGTCTTGGGAGGATGCTGGCAGGGCAAAACGGTGTAGATCAGAAAACTCACGTCGGCCGCCCATTCCATAGCCCTTGCCAGACTTTTGCAAGTTTTCATAAGCTCGGTCGACCTCTGGGAGGGAGGATTAGTTCCTGTGCGAGACGCACAACTCGTCAAGTCCGAGTTCTCTCCAATTTCTGGTTCGGGTCGGCCACCCGACAGCAAAGTGACTGTCACAAAAGACGCCAACAGAAACCGGAGGGAACAAGACCGACGTTGTTGATGGAGAACATACCGTCGAACTGATACGAGAAGGCGTAGTCGTCCTGGGGCTGAGGTCCACTGGCGCCTGAGCGGATGAGCGAGTTAATGGGCATCCTGGGATCGGAAGGCGTTCGCATTCCATCCGTACCTGCACGAACGGGAGTGGTCGAGCCCTGGTGCTCCCAGTTGTTCTGGGTCGAAGCCGACCACTGCGGGTTGTCGTAGTAGGACATGTTGTATTTCGGATTCGAGTGGGAAAAACCGGGACGGTGTCGGTTCGAAGATTTCTCAAATCTCGCAACGAAAGAGTCTAGCGACGACAGTGACGAGTTAGCCCGATGAAATCGTCAAATCGATAGACAGCAGTTCGCGATGACCAGGTGCAGCGCGAGGCAACGAGGGCGCCGGGACACAAGACAATGAGGGACGGTGGTGGAGGAAAATTGCCGCCGTGGCCGACGTCAGGATGCGATGCATCAGCCATCTGAGACAGGCTCCATCGAGAACCACCAAGCCCTCAGGACCCCCTCGTCGCAACACGTTGACAAACCGCTGGCGATACTGTGCGTCAAAACATCGACTCACCCTATGCGGCAGGATATCTCGTCGTCGAGTGGTGCAGCCTCGTTCGCGGGAAGAGAGCGCAGGGGTGAATGGCCACGGGCCGCGCGAGTCGGGAATAAACCACGAAAGAGTTCGGGGAGGCGGAAAAGGCACGAAGCTTGGTCGCAGAAGCTGGTGACAAGACGGCGGACCAGGAAGACTCGAGGCGAAAACCGCTGCAGAGCAGACGGGAAGTCTAATAGAGAAAAAGAGGGAGACGGAGACGGAGAGGAGGAAGAGGGAAAAAAAAGAAGAGGCCGAAGATGGTGGTGAACAAGTTGTCAACGGACAAAGCGTGATGGGGGGAGGAAAAACCCAGGGCCTGGTGCTGGTCTGGTGGGAAAGGAGAAGGAGCCAGGCCCAAAAGTCATCAATCAAATCAGGAAGTCACGTCGTGGGGAGTGGGCACAGGTCGGCAACGCTTGGGGCGCGCAGTTGGCAGGTGCCAGGTGCAAGGCGCTGTCGAAGGCTGCAGGTACTTGGCGTGGTTGTACCTTGTGGTGCTGGTCCAACGCTCCTTCTCAGGACGGCTGGTCGGTCGAGTGCCCTGAAGTGATCTTTACGGGACCTGCCCGATGGTCAAATAGTGGGTAAAATTCACTGCAAGACACCTGGAGGCCGCCTCTCTTAGTGATGGCTTGCCCACCCAGGGGAGGGAGGTACCTACTCCACTCGTACCTCGTTTCGCAGAACAGGGAGAGGCAGGAGGCAAGAAAGGGTGCTTGTACTGGGTACAGCTGCTGGGTCCTTCCTCGAGATGCGGACACTGAGACCTCGGGGAAGGAGAACTCGAGACATGCATCCAGGCCGCGCCTTCCCCTTTACAAAGAACTGGATCTACCTCCTGCCTATGTTGAATTCCTCGTCGCCTTGTGCCTCGTCTCCCCATGCCCTGCCATTTTCTAGAACACAACCGATCTTCTTCATCTTGCGCAACCATCTGCAGCTTGGATGTCTCTGCGACTTCGTCCGCCCCCCCGGCCCTGCCCGCCCGTTGTCCGTTGAACGCCCAGACGCCCGCCCCAATCCGTTTTTGATTTGATAACCGGGCTAATGACGGACACTGAAATGACGACGTGTGGGGGGTGCCTTTTCTTGGCCCTTTTGCCAGCAACACAACGCTCTGCGCTCCATGCTCCACGATGCCCGTTGACGGCGGGTGGGTTGCCAGTGCAGCCGGGGAATGAGAACACTGTGCGAATACATTGTGTCCTTTGGGTGTGAATGCGAAACCATTCGGCGGTGGGGGATATCATCAGCCCGAGGGTCGTAGACGGCGACGCACGTCAGTTCACCAATGTTGATCTCCAACTCCTTCGTGATTGACTAATTCATGACATGCAGACTCCCTTGACAGGTTTTTCTTCTTTAATGTCCTATCCTGTGTCTGAGCCTCGGCCGAAGTAGCTCGCGCCATTCACGACCCTGCAACGCTTCCAACGCTGCTCGAATCCTAGGATGCCCTTGGCCTCTTACTGCTCCATGCTCACACGAGACTCAGACCCAGTAACGCTTAGGACACTCTCTAATGCTTCCATCCTTGAGTCTGACTTCCCGGTGCACGGTTCAGGCATCGCAAACCGTTCCATGCAGCCCAATTGTCTTTCGACCGCGACCCAAGGACAGACGTGCATCTTGAATCGATCAGCAACCGACATCAGCAATCCTCATCATTGATGGCCACTTCCGAGAATCCCACATTCGATACCATCATGCAACCTGCCGTTGCCACCACAGACAGCCTTGCATTGTTCAGCTACAACCGGGACACCTTACGGCATATTGCACCAGATTAATTTATCAGTATTGACTCGTTACACCGTCCGCTGTAATAGGACGTCATGTTCCCACTCTTCGGCGCCTCATCCTCCTTTCCTGTCTTTTCAACTCTTCGGTTTTGTTGTCCTTTCAACGTTAACAATGGGCCATCATCTGGATGATGTGGGGACCAAATTACATTGACGACTCTCGTGTCCTAGCGGCATCCCCCTTTTCCCAGCGCCACGGGTTTGATTGTGCTGGACCTGGGGTTTTTTAAGCGGGGACGGTCTTGTATGCCGGATTGTTCTCGTTGAACTCGCGGTTTCTGTCACCGTGAGCCGCCCATCGTGTCGTTGACCGGCGTCGGTGCTTCGTCGCCATACTGCCATGCAGCTTATTGCTGCAACCTTCAGGTTCATCACCTTCTTGAAACAGGGCACTGCGCGCCCATGACGCGCTGCGCTGCGCGATTCCTTTACCTGCAATTCCTGCTCTCTCATGGTCCCCTCATCCTTAGCCGCATTTAACGTCCGGTCAAGAGATCAATTCCGCGAAAGTCCGCCTCGGTGTCAAACTGTGCCGCACCGCCTTCGTCCTGGTATCGGCTAATACGCCCGGGCTTGATGCTGACTCGTGCCTGGTGCCCGTTGAACCCCAGACCAGGACCTTGAAGCCGTATCGCATCGTATGGAACTCCTAAGGCGCTGTCCATCATGATATGCCTGATGGACCCAGCGCGTTAAATAGCATGCATGGCCTGGGATACCACGCCTCGAACTTCGCAGCAAGGGTCCAGCTACCGCAATCAATCATGTCACCTGCCTGCTACATAGCCATTCTGCGCTTGTCATCTTGCCCGGGCTCTCGCCCGCAAGACGGACCGTGGTCCCTGCGATATCAAGCTTGCAGCTGCAAAATGGACAACGCATAGCATCACTTTATCGGCACTCCGTTCAGACGTTCCGGAACGGCCAACTCACATGCAGAACGCCAACTACCTCATACCATGCCGGGAGCTAGAATTGGCAACAGTGTCCGTGTTTTCTCTCTCAATCTTATCAACCACGGAGGATCGTGTTCGGGCCGTTATCTGGCACTCTCATGAATACCTGAAGACCATACGCAGGTAACCTCCGCCCTCCAGCTCCAGCGGGTGCCCGCATGGGTCGATTCTCAACGATCCCTGGCAACGTGAGGAACAAGCCGGGCCTAGCAAATACAATTACACTTTTTTCCATCTGTGTTCTGGATGCAAAGCGCGGTTCATCCAAAACCTTCCACGCTCGAGGTCGACATTGAGCATCGCGTCCAGGCGGCGCGTTGCCAAGTATCAACCTCCGTGTCTAAGTACAGCACAGTACGGAGTAGGCACCCCGACTTTTTCCCGATGACCGGCTACTACATTTACATCGATTTTTGCACGCAGTCTGTGCCTCAGCCAGCCACGATAACTTGTAACTTGGCGACGAGATATTTACGAAGATTGGTTCTGTGAGAAGATGTTCATACTGTAACTACAGTATTCAAACTAGCGTGACCTCTCATTACCCACATCGCGACCTATCCGTTAGGTTGTCGGCATAATGTCCCCATCACATCGATGGTGTTCTCATAGCCATCTCCTGATCTCAAGATCATGGATGACCTCCAAAGTGCACAGCCATTTGCAAGTTCTCACCTTGGTAGGTTCCTCTCTTCTCCCGCCGCAGCTGCTCGTGCTGCTGACACGATCCTCAGCTACCATTCAGGGTGACAGGGGTATTAATGGGCGGACCCGGATGGATGGACCGACCGAGGGTCCACCCATTCCTCGTAGCCTCCGTCTCTTCGATCGCTCGCTCTTGGAGATTGACGACTTGGTCCCTTGAAATCGTCTTGTTGAAGTTTGTTGAAGTGATGCTGGAGCGGCGGGCCCGAGCCGTCTAAGCTCGTCGGACGTTTTTGCACCCGTGTTTAGCAAAACGAGCTTCGTTACAACTCCCCCCGACTCGAAAACACAAATGTCGGGATTTGGAGTGCATCTGATCCACCCTACTGCATCCCTCAAGAAAAGGTACCAGTACAGTGCTGCCATCGGGAGGCCCATCCCATGTCGCCCAGTCAGCCGAGTCACTTTTACCCAGGCGATATTGGGCAAAATATGGCCATCCAGACCTCCCACCCTCGTAGAGACTGATAAGTTCGCATCTTTGTAATCACCGGCTAATATCCCGCAGTCCCAATTTCCCCGGACTAGTTTCGTTTCCATCATTGGCCAGGTAGGAAAACCGCATGCTGAACTCGTCACCATCTGTCACCCATGTAGCGCGCCGGTTGGCGCTCTGATTTGACGGTCCTCGTCTCTGGCACTTTAATGGCACCTTGATGCCTAGATGGTGGAGGAATCAGGGTGATCGGAGAGGTGGAAGGGATCCTCGTGGTGGTTTGGGCCACACTTGGATGAGGCGTGCGTTGGTTGGGACAATGACGACATGGCACTCTTTCTTGTCTTGAAAGTGGAGTCTATGAATAAGTAGTGGTTGTACTCGCATGTATTTCTCAGAAGCAATTTGGTGATTGTTGGCAGCTTGCCTTGGTTGCCTTGTTTTCTGAGAGGACTATCCGCCATGCCCATCCAGTTGCTTGGATCACACTCTTCGACATTCTAGAACATTTACATGATGTAAGTGACTAAATACAATTTTAGAATAGATATTAAAACCATGTTGGGAGTAAAACTTCAGGAACAGCAAAAAATCGCGGAACCGTCGTCGTGGTGTAGGGTATGGATACCATTGATCAGGTTTTGCAAGTATTCTAGGCCCGCGAGACCAGACAGATGATTAGATATGAGATATACTGCGAGTACATTGATAAATTAGACATTCATGTTGCTTGTCATTATACGGAGTCTAGATCCCATCTGCGAGGTTGGTTAAAGCATAAATGAATATCAGAGTAATGTTGCACAAGCAGCTTGTTGAGGTGAACATAGTTTCTCACCCAAAGGTCACTGTTTCGAAGTGGGTGAATCAAGAATTAATGCGATTAAGTGAGAAAGCCTCCATGGAGGGAAAGAAAAGTACATCTTGATGCTTCGTGTCACAGGCGAGTAGATACCACACTAAGCTTAACTAGAGGAAGGAAATAGACACTGCTTTGCTCCTATGGAAACCCGTGTTCCGTCAAATAGTAATTTTAGCCCTTAAAGAAAATACCTGACATCTTCCTATCCCCGGAATCCTGGCACCAGGCCGTTCTTCTGGAGGCAGCATCCGCACCTGGGTAATGTTTTGCGGTTCGACCACAAGGAGTTTTCAATAGGATCCCGTCCCTAGACGAATAAGAAAGTACACCTTCTTGCACTCCTTTTAGATATCAAAAAATTGTGTAGTAAGGTATGGCCTGCCTCATCATGTTGCCCATACACAAAGACGATGGACGCAAGGCCACTAAGAGACCTTGGCTGAGGCGGTCATGGCACTGCCCCCCTTCGTAGAGGGAGAGCTCTTTTGGGAGGGCTAGAATGTGATTGAGTTGTTAGAAACTCGTGTTTTAACTTGTCAGAAAGGGGTGCGTACTGGACTTGGAGGATGAGGAGCGACTTGGTCTTGGGCCCATGCACCAGCGTGGGCGACAATGTCGTTTTGTGTCTTTTTCTTGGTGTGCTGGACAGGATCAAGAGCCATGGTGTCGTGGTGAGAAGAGAGATAAGCAAGGCCAACTTGTAACAGAAGAAAGCACAAACAGCTGAAACTGAAAGGGTGTTGAGGGACTGAAGCTGGGATCATGCAGTGCTTGGTCACCGGGATGGCCGCCCTTTAAATATAAAAACTCCTTTAGTGGAAGTCAGCAGCAGACTGCAAGAGCTCCTGTATGTTCTATTTCCGGTGAAACAAAACTGGTTCACATCGGGAGAAAGGTTGGCTTAGTTAGGTTCGTATTGGGAGTAGATCCTCCGGTCTCATTGCCTTGACCTACTCTAGTCTCTGGAAAGCGCATAAATTGATGACTTCCAAATTTACCGCATAGAAATACTTTTAGACAAGGTTTCTAAGGCGATGGCTTGAGACAGCCCAGAATTAGACTCAAAGTCGGCCCATGTCTTGCTGGGAAGTTACTCGAAACGGCATCGGCATTTCCTCTTTTTGTGAGTAAGGCTTGTTGGAGGATAAGACAGAGATGAGTTTAAAACGTCCAGAATAATGCGGAGATTAGTTGGGCAGACGGGGAGAGATGTGAGTGGTGAAGGGAGAGGGAAACTAAGACATGGAGTTAACTGGCTGGCCTGATGACCAGGCAGACATTTCCTGGGCTGAACAACCAGCCAGCCAAATACCAGCGGAGACATTCTGAATTGTTGTTCTTTCCTGAGCTAGACTTGCTTTCATAACCTGGCCTTGGGTACCCTTGGGGCTTGCGTAGATCCTGGGCTGATGTTGAATCAGCTAATGCCAAGGTTACTGGCTTCCGGCAGAGACATTTCGTAACATGGCGGGATAGGTGGGACGAATAAAGAAGGAGAAATTTGTCTTGGAACTGTCTCTGGCGTTAGGATTCATCAATGCACGAAGAAAGGTGAGGCTGGGGGCTCGAAGATAGGCAATCAGCTTCTGCTGCCCGAAATCAGATCATGACGCATGGCCCAACCTCGGTCTGCTTAGAGTTGTCTTGTCTTAGTTTTTGACTCTATGACTTGGATACTTGATCCCGAGTGGTGACGATGCTGGCACCCACAGGCCCGTTCACCGGACCCGTGTCCAAGGACGGCGCCTCCGCTTGACTCGGCTCAAGCCTGCGTCTGGCCTTATCTCATGGAATGCTGACAGGATGTCGTTCGGCTGTATTCGAAATCTGGGCTGCTCTCGCCAAGAAGGGATCTTGGACCTCTAATGAATGCTTTGATAGAAAAACTTGGCTTGGAGAGAGCATAATGGTTGGGGCCCTGGAGAGGGCATTGAATGCTGTGGTGACTTGAAAGAGGATCTTAGCTGTTACTCTATCGACTGCCTTGGTCCCCTACTAAATCAAAGCTAGCCATGCCCCTGCTCGACTCTGAATGACTTTGCCTGTGCAGCTGTACTGGGTGTTTCCTGTGTTTTACATCAACGTCTTGCTTCTAGATGAGTAGGCCTCTATCAGTCATTGAGCTTTGAGCCTAAGAGCTTTCGAGACCAGGAGAGTGATGAGGATTGCTACTTGTACAACGGGAGTGATATTACTTTGTTATTATTTCCTTATTATTGCTGCATTATGTCCCATGGCGTTGAATGATCCCACGATAAGATCTTGGTCGAGTTTCACTTTTCTTCACCCTCAAGTTGGGATGGAACCATCACACTTGCCCTTCACCTCATTGCCATCCTTGCCAGTTAGACCATCAAAGTATGCGAGGAGAGTTTCAACAGGTACCATCTCCATCAGCCCCAGGTTTGGGTTCGATGACTTCAACGGCTTGCCACCAAACAAAACTCGCACATAATATCCAGGCTTGCCACTTGAGCTGCTCTCGTCTCTTGACTTGGAAGGTCCTTTCTTGTACAGCTCAAACACAATCTCGCTGCCCATTCCGGGCCAGACCATGACGTCGATCTGCAGGATACTCAGGACTCGGCTCATGGGGCCGTCGTGAGCAAAGTTGTGCAAGTAGAGGGTTTCTCTGTTGCCGTCCATGACTCCGCGGAGATGGCTCGCTAGCTCGGCGATCCAAACGCCGTATGATGTAAACGAGGCGGCGAGAGATGCAGGGGCGTCGCGGTACATTTGTGAATACTCCCACTGGCCCATGCGGTAGACGGCTTCGGCGAGCTCTTGATCAACACAGGTTGAAGAGTTCTTGCCATTAACAAGCTTGCATGGCAGGGGCTTGTCGTGGCATTGACGGGCGGACAAATTATCGTAGTAATGGTCGAAGCTGACATGGAAGCTCTGATCGTCTTTGGGCACACCTGAAATATCGTCCAGCGTATCGAAAAGACTCTGGCCTTCAGTCAAGTGCTTCTGCCATTCACGGTTGGATGGTGACATGATGGCATTGGTCAGCTTCTTTCCAACAGCACAGCTGTACCGGGGTTCCAGACTGTCGATGTCTGCCTGCTGGATAAGCAGAGGGACAGACTCTGTCGTTTGCCACATGCCGTTGATAAACATGCCGGCGACTTGGCTAGTGATTTGGTTATTGGTGACTCTGAACTTGACCTTGCTGCGCCAGTCCTCATCACGGCCTGGGATAAAGTGAAGTAGATCATGATAAACCTCATACAGGTCCTTGCCGTGTACCCAGGAGTCGTCTAGACCTCCAGCACTGATCTGAGGGAACTGGCATGATCCAACAAACCCGTACGGTGTGAAAGGGTTGATATCGGAGGTGAAGCCTGACCAGTAACCTTGAGCAGGGGGGTTGTGTCCCTCGTCGAAGGGTTTGCCAAAGTAGTATAGACCTTGATTGTTGCAGTCCCATCGGTATGATTCGACGGGAAAAGCGTTGGCTGCATATGGTGTGCGCTTGTGATGTCTTTGGATCTGGAGACAACTGTTGAGAATCAAACAACTCATTTAAGGAAACCTCAGGTTTGACTTACCACCTCGACATATATTAATTCATGATCATCAGAAGGTTTCACGTATTCCTTCTTGCGTGCATGAGGCATGTTGCACCAGTTGTAAACGCCATACTTGTCCTCAGGCGTATGTGAAGTGTTGTATATGAAGCCGTAAATCCCCTCACCGTGAAGTACACCAGTGAGGTTATTTATTTTGTTACTGCTCGGAGGGTACCACTTGGGGTCGACCGCCTGAGTGACGACCCCCGAGGAAGCCGTCAGGATGGCCAGCAGGCCACTTTTGGGCAGAGATGACATGGAGATATACTGGCTCATGCAGTAGAAGGCTCCGGCTAGAACGACGGCCGTGAGAGCAACACGACGAAGCTGAAATCTGGGGAAGAAGAGCGCCATTTCTTGACGGGGGAGATGGAGCCTTTGATGTTCGAGCTCGACCTCCTTTACTGTTTTGGCGAGGTTGAAATTAGCCGCTGTATTTGGTATGCACGTGGGCGATATGATTGGACGGGGCACTGCTGAGAAATGGGTCTCTGTCTGGACAGCCCTTGTATGGACGCGCAACGTTTGTTCTTTGGCAACCTTGAGTGGACTACAAGCAAATGCGAAGCGTTACATTGTTGTTTTTCTCCGTTGTTTGTGATACCAAATAGTGATGGCTTCAATGGAGAAATTCCCATTCATGCATTGTCAGAGATCAACCCCTTAGTGCTCATCCTTGCGCCCCCAATGTTTCACAGGTTGACACGCCACCCTGGCAACCATTACGTCAGAGGAGTCAGGCTCGACAAGTCCTAGATATATCAAGGTGAATCTTTGCACTCGCCTCTACGGTACCTGTAAAGCATCTTGTATAGACATAACCACAATGGAGATTCCGTGGGAAGCCCGTATTCGTCGTGATCCCAAGTTCAATCCCCAAGACAACACCCAAGGTCTACTCCCGATAGCGAAGTTCCTATGGGATTACTCAACCGCTGAGGGTGTCAAGGCTGGGTATAAAGCTCTGGGGCAGTCACAAAAAGAGAAGTTGAGTGGGTTTTTATCTTCTCTGCAGGGTTCTTCATCAAAACCGGTGAGTAGTGCCTCCTATCATGGCTACAAGAAACGTGCATGACGATGGTAATGCTGACCCTCAAGTAGACCTTACCCGAAGAGGAGTTTGTTCACTCTCCACTTGAAGACCAGAGAGGGATCCGTCTCGTTCATGTCGATGTTCAGAATTCGACGCTACGTTGTACCCTCCGGACCTATTCGGCCTCTGAGATCCCACCATATGTCTGTCTCTCGTACGTTTGGGCCGACTTCGGTCCAATGATGAATCGAGGGCGCGACTTTCGCGAGACTGAACTCGAAGTGCCCATGTTTAGCCACTCAGACAGCGCTGATATTATCCTCAACGATCGTCGTTTCTCTATTGGGGCCAACTTGCACGCTGCCTTGCTTGGCCTCCGACAGTATCTCGATGGGAGACCTATCTGGGTAGATGCCATGTGTATCAACCAGACCGATAGCAACGAAAAGGCTGCCCAAGTCGCTCGCATGGGGGAGATTTACAGTGCTGCAGAAAAGGTCTTTATATGGCTTGGTCGGAAACACACGCAGCGAGACACTGCCATGAGGATTCTCAAAGTCTGGCCTTCTTTCCCTGCCGACCCTGACAATGCCAACATCGAGTTCCACGGAAAGAAATACAAGACGGCCAAGGCCTTCTTTGATGCGACTTCAACTGGGTCCGAACTCATATCTTGGATTGCTCTTCTCACCATCGTGACTGAGAGTTGGTGGAGCCGGGTTTGGACGGTGCAAGAGTTTATTCTCTCAAAGGAGTATGCCTTCTTCTACAACGGAGCTGAAGTACCCACTGAGGATTTCAAGAAGGCAATGGACTGGACTTACTTTATTGCTGTCAATTGCTCTTCCAAGCTCATCCCCTCTTGGGTCACTTTCCAACCATCCATCTTTGACCTTAAACAGCACGGTACAAGGCTGAGCTTTCTCGATGTCGCCATGCTTGGGGCAACGAGGATGGCGGGTGACCCGCGGGACAAGGCCTGGGCTTTTCTGGGAATCACGGACCCGGAATCGATTGGCCAACCCCCTCTCAAACCTGATTACGATAACCGGAACATGGGAGACTTTTACATCGACCTTGCTCAACGTCTCCTGCGAGGTGATGCTGGGCTACTTGTGCTCTCACTTGTCAACCACCCCCTCCCTAAGGAATCATTCAAGTTCAAATCCAAGAAGCCAATTGGTAACCGTCTTCTTGACCAGTACAAGGCCAAGAAGCGCTTCCCCCAGCAAGATCCGAAGTTTGCACCTCCCAAAGAAGACGTCTTTGATGAAGCGCTGCAACCGGACTGGAGCGGCAAAGGCGTGGGATATCCAAGCTGGGTTCCCAAGATGGCGAGCGCTGTTGCTATGGAACCTATTTTCCTCAGGGAGATGAGAGCCCAGAAGGCTCGCGGGAAGCCTCTTCATGATCCTGGTTGGAGGATTTTCCACGCTGCGTCAAAGGTTCAGAGAAATTTTTCTTTATCCGCTGATGGGAAAAGACTCTCAGTGGAAGCATATTTGCTGGACACAATCAAAGCTGCGGTTGCACTGCCCAAGACTGAAGAGGATGAGCCGGGCTTCTATCAAGCCTTTCGGTCATGGTACCCCAAGAAGAGTCGCCTAGCGGAGATCCCATATCAACACCAGCCTTCAACCACTGTACCAAGTGCACTATGCCGCACTCTACTGATGAACATTTGGCTCACCTCTCATCCTGCTCCAGAAGGTTGCGAAGCTCACTTTGCAAACTACCTGGCCCGCATCTCAGGGTCCGCGTCGGGCGTCAAGCATGACCTGCATCTGAATAAGAAACCAGACCCAGAAGAAGGAGACATATTCCCTGCAGCCATGAATGATGTTGGGATCGATAGAGTTTTGTTTATAACTGAGAAAGGATACTTGGGTCTCGGTCCAGCAAGGATGGGGGTTGGCGATGTGGTGGGCCTGGTAGCAGGGGCTCATGTACCCCTTGTGTTACACCAAGGGCCTTGGGGATGGATCTTGGTCGGCGAAACTTACCTGGAAGGAGTCATGGATGGTGAACTTGCTCAGAAACTGGTGTTCCAGAGTGTTGAGATCGTGTAGGTCGGACGAGGAGTTCTGCAACACCACGCTCTTGAGGGATATTTCTCACGACATTCTTCAACAAACCAGGGGGGCTGGCGCAACGGTAGCGCGTCAGATTCCAGCAAACTAGGAATCTCCTGAAGGTTAAGGGTTCAAATCCCTTGTCCCTCACACCCAACTTTCATTTTTGACCTTTTTGCCCCCGTCCATCCACGCTTGCGCGATTTACTACCACACCTTGACCTCTCTCCTCAATTGGTACCTTCCTTAGACCAGGGTTAGCTTGCTGCCATTACCCTCCATGTAGGGTAAGTTACATTGACTCAATTCCATACGCTCAGCCGCATCACCAATTCTACAATGGGCAGCTTGCTTTTAACTCAGAGCCGACAACTGAACGAAACCTGTACAGTCCTAATTTTCAGCCAGTCTTTAATAAGAGCATCGAAATCTCATATCCCAGCTTCATTTGCTTTGAATGGAGTGGGTGGAAGCCGTCAGTCTCCGAATCCCAAGAGGGTGCTAACGCGCATTAGGGACGGGGAGCAGGAGCTTACAAACAATGCTCAAAAGCACGACAAGGCGCCCGAACCGTGTCAAAAGAATTGTAGATTTTGCGTAGTAAAGGTTTGGCGGGGGATGAGGGGTTGATGCTGACCAGCTCACTTCGATGTGGTCATTGATGACGTCTCCAGAAGAGGCCACCAGCCACAATAGCAAAAGGCACATTTATCAATACATAATGACATCAAAAGCTATAAAACGCAATACCAGAAAACGCTATAATTAAGAAACTATCTACGAAGACAACGAGAGCATCAGGGGTGACCGCAACGAATCACCCGCAAAGAAACAAATTCTCGAACACAACCAAAGTTTCGAAATTAAAATACTGTATGTGACAATTGTTAGTCTATGCATAGACCTCGCTCTGCAAAAGGTCATCTAAGGCTAAGGGAATGTAGATCGTCTGGAGTCGCTATCAAAGTCCCGGTCACTCGTCGTGATTAGTGAATTAGATGCTCATGCTCTCAGCTATTTCTCTTGCCTATGCTGACCGATAAAACAGCCCCATTTAGACGCCTGAGCCCCAAGCTTAGCAGTATTAATTGCCCATACTGGCCCTTGAGATATGCGCGCCGTCTCGCGTCGCTGGACTGTCCACGGGCCGGGCCACAAAGGCTCTACTTCTTTGGATCGTTCTCCTTGTCCTTCTCCTTGCCCTTCTCGGTCTCCTTCTTCTTGTCCTTGTTGTCTGGCGCTGGGGCGGGGGGATCTGTCGTCTTATATGGGTTGACGCCCCATCGGCACCCACAGTGGAGGCATACTGACGACCCTATGGGATTCGGGGCCTTTGTTGCGCAGCCATTGTTGGTGCATCGCCAGCCCATATTGTATATAATTATCGCGGGATGGTTGTTGTAGCTTTTGGTTCCGGCTATGGAGGTAGAGGTTGTTGGCCGTGGTGGTATATAGGCCGAGACAGTAGTTGTGTTGAGAGAAGAGAGTTGCTATATTTGCTTGATTCGGGAAATTTCCTAGCTCAAGACATCGTGGTGTTTATATGTATCTTCCGGGGGATTGATTCATTGCTGGATCGGCTGGATGACTCGCTCTCCTGCGCTTGACGACGGCTCTAAGTGATTGATGCCATGAATCACCAACATACTATAAGAGGCTGAGGGGGCAATCACGGGCCAGTCATGATGCCGGTGATGAAGTCCCCTGGTTGTAGGACAGCTTACAAGAATCACCTGACAGATTGCAGGCTGATGCTGTGAACGTCGGGTTGTCACTTGTCTTTCAGTTGACTCATTGACGATCACCAGGTATCACAGCGCTACCAAACGAGTGGGTTCGTGCCGCCTGGCCAAAACGTGTCGTACAAGCGCTGTTGATTGACTTAATATCTGCCGTTTGCCTCGGCTGTGGTCAGGTGTTGAAACCAACTGTACCTCTGCCTCCTAGGCGGATAACTGTCAATTCCTCCCGTGCCCAACAAGCACACAACTCATGCAGTCAGCCACTTTTGTCAGTGATCAATATGCTTCCCGCTGACTGTGTTTGAGGGAACTGTCCTGATCACTGATCACTGTCACGCGGTTCTACAGGCTGTTGCAACGAGCTTTGAACCGAAGTTACACCAACAGAAAAGCCGCTTTTCCTCCGCGACATCTCTACGAGTGCTTACTTCAACATTCGACTCTCTATGTCTTGCCTTGGGTTAAATATTTGGGCTGCTCAGAGAGCGACGATCACGTCAAGGTCGGTTCATTGCATAAGACATGGCATAAACATCGTTCAATCTCGTAACCTGGAAAGATCTCATCATATGTACGGTTGGTTTCCCTCCTAAGAAATTTGATATCCAACATGGCCAACTCAGAATTCCCACTTCAGTGGCCGGGTCAACAATTTTGCAAATATCACCTGAACCCTGTGGACTCTGTTGCGTCTAGCAAGTGGACTGGCCATTGCCAGTAAAGGTTCCAGGTTGATAAGCGCCGTTGGCATCGCCGAGACATTCCGCTGTAAAAATGTCAGTCTCCAAAGGCAATTTTTGCTTCGGTTGAAGTATTACTTACCAACAGTGACAAGCTTGAGGTTGTTCTGCTTTGCCCAGTTGATCAACCAAGGCGTAAGCGTCTGAACCGTGCTGGCATACGTCTCATGCATCAAAGGAATATGTCCATTGCCGCCGGCACCGGCTTGCTGGAACTTCTGCTGACTCTGCTGGGCGGTCTGGCCGTTCCAGTCACCAGAGTCAACGTCGTTGGTGATGACCTTGTACCCGAGCGACTTCATCGTGGGAAGCACGTTTCCGCCCGTGGCAAGATACGGAGGACGCATGTACGCGGGCTTCTTGCCAATGATGTTCACCATGGCTTGCTCAAAGCGCTGCATCTGCTGCGTGAGGTCATTGGTGCTCAGACTGCCGAAGTTCGAGGGGTGAGTCCAGGTGTGGCTGGCGATCTGATGGCCTGAGTTGTAGGCGGCCTTGATGGCGTCCTTGTGGTTGTAGACACAGCCATAGAGGGTACCAGTCCAGAAGAATGTGGCTTTGGCACCGGCTTTGTTGAGGATGTCTACAAGCTGGCTGGTATACTGCGCTGGGCCGTCATCGTAGGCGAGAGCCAGAACACCAGGCTTGCTGCACTGACGGATGACAACGCCAGGAGACGCCTGACGTTCAAAGAGGTCCAGCGGGTTGGCAACGGGGAGGGAGGCAGCGCTGGCTGCAAGAAGGAGGAGGTTGACGGCGGTCTTCAAGAATGACGGCATTTTGGTTGCGTGTACGAATGAATTATGTGCGAGAAAGTAAAATGGCGAAAGAAGGATTCTTTGGAGTAGAACTGGATCAGACCATGAGGTGGTCCGTCAAAAGGTTGACTTTCAAGGAGGCTATATAGGTGAGTACAACTCTGCACCAAGTAAATCAAAAGTTCCATAAATCAGGTTTAGAATACAACACTCTCCCACAAACCAATCATGTCATTTGACAAGGCATGAGCAGATGCCGGCCAGACTTAGCCGCGGCTAGTGCTTAATATACACCAGCTATACTATGCACCACCCTCTCTTTTTTTCGGAAGATGTGCCTGAAACAAAACGTGCGGTTTCAGGCTGAATTTTCCCGGACCCCCTGGACCACCCACCCCTTTCTAATAACGGAAATTTCCCCAGCTATTGTTTGGACGGGTAAATTCAAGTCCCGGACCACGCGGGGATGCCGATGTTACCGTACCTCGTTGTCCAGAATAGCCGGGACCCTCAGCCCTTTCCTCGGTGTTGTCATGTGGACTCTGTCATGAAATGGCCTCACTGACTTGCCTTCCTGGGAAGGCCTCACACGGACGGCCCGGGCCTCGATCCTCCGGTAGTGCAAACGTGGACCGGGTAAAGCGAGCCCCTCTTTTTAGTCCAAAGTTTCGTGATTCGGAGATGAGTGCCTTGTCTCGTCTTGGCTCCGGAGGAGGTAGTATCCACCCGGAGTAATTTACATGAGGGAGCTCCGGTAGAGTACCTACGTAGTACAATAAAAGCGACCGCATGTCTTCTTGACAG
The DNA here is from genome assembly GCA_023101225.1 of Fusarium solani-melongenae. Classification (NCBI taxonomy): domain Eukaryota; kingdom Fungi; phylum Ascomycota; class Sordariomycetes; order Hypocreales; family Nectriaceae; genus Fusarium; species Fusarium solani-melongenae. The sequence goes on along the minus strand of CP090038.1, from coordinate 651,669 downwards.
CCTCTTTTGCTTTCCGGGTCTCCTCACCGGTAAAATCGATCTAGCCAAGGCCCGACGGACCCTATTTTGTTCTGTTCCGGTAAGTCCTTTTAGGAAATTCCTTTCGTCCTTGAAGCTTAATAGCTTCACCTATACCGACAACATCGCCGACTTCAGGCTGAGAAGATTTCGAGGGGACGTATATAAGACTCCGTGCTGACCAGATTTTCTTGGTATAGCAAGACAACACCTCCTGCCAACACAAAGCACATCATCACCACAAGTCAAAATGGTTTCTTTCAGCTACCTCCTCGCAGCCGTGTCTGCCTTCACTAGTGTTCTCGCCGTCCCCACGGCCGAGACCTCTGAGAACCCTGCCCTCTCTAAGCGCACTCAGAGCTCCACCGGCAACCACGGCGGATACTACTACTCCTTCTGGACTGACAACCCCAACACTGTCACCTACACCAACCAGAACGCTGGTCAGTTCAGCGTTTCCTGGAGCGGTAACCAGGGCAACTTTGTTGGTGGCAAGGGTTGGAACCCCGGTGCTGCTAGGTAAAAACACAGTCAAAGTTGTGTCTCTTCGTATACTGACGCCTGCTCTAGAACTATCAAGTACTCTGGCACCTACAAGCCCAACGGCAACAGCTACCTCGCCATCTACGGCTGGACCCGCAACCCTCTGATTGAGTACTACATCGTCGAGAACTTTGGAACCTACAACCCCTCTTCTGGCGCCACCAAGAAGGGAGAGGTCAACGTCGACGGCTCCGTCTACGACATCTACACCAGCACCCGCACCAACGCTCCCTCCATTGAGGGTACCCGCACTTTCCAGCAGTACTGGTCTGTCCGCCGCAACAAGCGCTCCAGCGGCTCTGTCAACACCGGTGCTCACTTCAACGCTTGGAGCAACGTTGGCCTGAAGCTTGGATCTTTCGATTACCAGATTCTTGCTGTTGAGGGTTACTACAGCTCTGGCTCTGCCACCATGACTGTTTCTTAAGGGGCTTGAACAGTTTTCGACGTTTTGAGGAACCTGATGGAGGGGGGATATTTGTGGGATAGGAAATTTTCGTCGGTCGTTGGATTCTAGGTCCATCTTGCCTGAGGGTGTACACTCGCTGCGTGCCTACGGTCTAAACGGTCTTTGATTCTCGTACATAGCTTAGCTATCCCTATTTTAAGGGGGAAGCGCCACTCATGAGATCGATCAATGTCAGTGAGCAGTAAATATACATGTCAGAAACCATACTTGATGTTGGGTATACTGGGATTGTGCATTTAGCCGGTGCATGTAGATCCGGGTGTGGCGTCTCCTCGCTTCCAAGACGGGACATATGCTTAAAAAGCTCCTCTAAGATGCATCTGGTTGCACCAACTTTCCAAAGAAAAGAGTCGTTGAACTCGTAGTAGACTCTGATGGGCGTTGAGTAACTGACCGTATTCTTCAAGGCAAGTTCGCTGGAGTGAGTTGACGGCGTTGTACATCAAGTGACATGGCTCTAGACACGGGGAGTGAAAACCAAGGAAACGAAACAAGGGAGTATGATTGGGTAGCTGTTAATTTACCCACATCATCCCAGAACCTTGGGCTTGGAATCCTAACCTTCTATAAGAAACATAGTCCGGGGGTTTGTGGGGTCAGCCACGTTCAGCTGTCATGGTGTTGGTAGAAGCAACTCGCAACTATCTCCAAGAAAGACATGTGAAACTCGATCCATTATGTTCAAAGTTGATGTGTACGAGCCAAAGTTTGGCAATTTGCCGACATGTTGCCTTGAAGCTCTAATCTACCTGATTCTCGCCGTAACCCTCCTGTTGACTTATCTTAATAGCCATAACTCCTCTTATTTCTCGTATAGAGGTTATAGTAGTTGAATACCCTATGGGAGGCTTAACCTTTTATGATAATATAGCTAGGTATGACTCTTTGATTATAGGTAGTAAAAGGCTAAAAACAAGGCCACTATATTAATATTACCATGATAGATTAAAAATATGCTCTTTATTATAATTAGAGCCTGGCCCTCGATGGGTTAACTAAGCTAGAAGATTGTGAAACTTGATCCTTCTGATGAGTCAGTATGGCTCTTCTTTATCTGCTTCTGATCCTTCAAACTTCTCGGCACTCACTGGCTAATGTCAAGGTTTTGCCAAGTCTTGATGCAAGGTGAAATCTGGATGAACATCAAATGCAAGGCAAGGATCTGTGCCAGTGGGAATGTTCACCAGAGCATTCTACGTCACTTCCTGTCTGATCTAAACGCGAAGGATGCGCTGGCGTTGGGCTTGTGTCGTGCTCAATTTGTTATCCCTATGTACACCGACCATTTGAATTGCGTAAAGTCGGGGCTGCTGATTAAGCAATGAGAGTCTTTTCTCCTTTCTCAAGAAACTCCCATTTTTCATTTGTTTAGTGATATTCACTTGGCAGGAGCATCATGGCAATTTCGTCTGATGCCTGAGACACTACCGACACGAGATATTGTCCTATCGGAAACATGCATTTGTTGGAGTAGAAACGAAGGATTTACGCTAAACTGTACAGAGCCCTACGATGGCCTGAGTACGAGAAGGAAGGAGGTTTGATTGGATGCATTGACGTTACAGATGATCCTCCGACCTCCTTGTTGTTCCCGAATAAGCAATAACCGAAGCTGTTTTCTAAGCTCAGTCTTGCCTTTTTAGATGTTTGTGATGTCTGTAAATGGTTTATCGATAATTTCCCTTGAAGAAAAAGTTAGATGTTACAAGTTTCTCGGCTTAAATGCCATCTTTTCAACAATGACAAGACAACTTATCCCTGCCTGCGTGGTAATTAAAAGCCATGACAACCAACAACGCATGGAGACCGCTGACCAGGGCTAACAAGACAACCAATCGGCAGGCAGTGTCAGGTGGGTCATTCCTAGATTACAGGGGATCATCCTGCTCCTGCGCCTCGCATCAAAACCTCAAATATCTCGGGCCATCGCAAAGTAATCTTCATCTTCTTCACCACAGTCGTTACCTCAAGTCAGGAAGCCAGTTTATCACAATGACTAGACTCATCCACGCCGTTCTCTTCTCTTGGGCCACCCTGGCCGTCGCCCGCGACGCGAAACAACAACCTGCGACGATGCCTGTCCTCAACCAGAGCACCTCACAGGGTTGCTTCAACAAGCTCCCGACCGGCGCTGAGTCTGTAAAGGCCAAGGCTCCGTACATCAGCTCAGGATTTTGCAACAATGCCTGCCAGGACGCCAACAAAGCTGTCGCCATTACCAGCCCTGACGGCTGCCACTGCGCCGACACGTACCCCCCCGAGTCGGCCCTGGTTAAAGACACTCAGTGCAACTACCCATGCTCTGCCTATCCGATGGAGGCTTGCGGCGGTAAGGAGCCTGAGGCATACAGTGTCTTCAACACGGGCATTGAGTTGGTGGTCGAAAACGACGACGGCAAGACTGAGGCGACCACCACCATCAGCAGCATCACGCCTCCCTCGACTCCTCTGTCTTCAAAGCTCCCTTCGACCACGACTGATGGCACCACTACCGACGGAACCACTGTTGAAGACACCACTGCTGTGAGCACCCCTACCAAGGGGGTTGCTGCTGAGGGCACCTCTGCCGACAGCACCAACGGCGCCCAGAGCACCCCCAGCGCCACTGGCACCGACGTCCCCAGCGCCGCCGCCCCTAGACTCTCATCACCCGTCGGCAAGTTTGTCAGGATGTTCAAGGTCTTTTTCAACTAGGGTTCTGGCTGCCAGGGCTCGTGTTTGCTGTTCTTTCTAGGGGTGAGAGTGCCAACTGTGGTCGGATTTGTATGGACCGGCTGGGTCCGGGTATAGAATTGGGAATGGAGTTCATAGCTGGACTAGACATAAATGTACAAATATCTGTCTGAGAGTTGTTAGCGTGATGTAGCTCTCGTTGTTAACATGGCATGAAGCGAGAATGTACCCGGAACAACATCCGGGAACTATCTTGGTAGGATTGTCCAATATCTAGGATTGGGTAAAATGAGAACTTTCGGGGCCTTGAAAATGACATCAAGGCGCGATGTGACATAGATATAGATGAAGCAAAGGACGCGATTACTGACCTTAGTACATCACCGAAACTTCATCCCCTGTTCTCACCACCCAACTCTCCACTTTCTCCATCCCCCACATCACTGTGAATAAATGTCGTGCAAACTCATCTACCTGTGCAGCACCGACACCGCGTTCTAGAAGGGACGGGCCATGAAGACTATATATGAACAACGGGTCAGTGTGGCGAGCAACGGCCTCCCAACGCGCTGAAGAGGGCGCCTCCCACAATTTTGCATGGGTCGTGATCTGAATATCGCCCCCGCACCCCTCGAGGAATTCGCCTCTGAGACCGTTGTAGACACCTGTGGCAAGGTTGCAGAGCAGCCAGGTTCGACGAATGGACTCGGAGAGGACAAAGGCTCGGTATAGGGCTGGGACGGGATCGACGTCTCCGATATGAGTTCCACCGTATGCCGGGGTAATGTTTCGTAATAGAGGAGCGAATGTTGTATCTTGGGTTACAGATTCCCATAGCTGAGTGTTCCAGGCATGAAGCGTACTCATGAGGCTCTCAGCTCTAGCCCGACGCTGAATAGAGGAGGAAAATAGTGCAAGAAGGATGTGAATGAGAAGGGCTTGCGTGCGGGCTAGATGGTCTCTAGCAGAGAGTGAGTTGAAGGATATGGAGCTTGAAGCTGACTCCGAGTTGAGTAGATTGGAGATGTGAGCGGATGAGATTGCACCGATGATGTTCTCATTCTCGGCAGTAGCCGCGTTTGAAATGGCAATAGCAGAGTATGCATCTTGTATACACTGCGGGTAACCTGACTCGGAATAGAGATGGCGGTGGATGAAGGAATTGTGGCCGTTGCGGACAAAGCGGGATAACCAGTCTTGTAGGCCCCGGATGAAGTTTGAGAAGACAGGAGATGGTGGTATTGTATCTGGCGGCTGGTAATGGAACGCTACTGTCCAAGCTTGAGGTTGGAGGAACCAATCCAAGTCCCCAAACCTCCTCGTCAGCTGGACAGAGGCTGGGGGGTCGACCATAGTATTTGAGGATGGCGTCGGCAAAAAGTTGAAAGATGGACACATTATACTTGCTGCCAACGCTGAGTCAAGCAGCGCCGAATCCGGGACAAGCCCGACGTGACTGTCACTGCCTGCATCGCCATCGAAGCCAGCGGGGGCCCATACACCACTGAATCCATCATCAGGAGCAGTGTCGATGGTGGTAGGGTCCGGCGGCGGACGTCGGCGGCTGGGCGGGACAGGTGGATATGTGCAGACCATGTCCCTATCTAGACAGCGCGAGCACGACGGGAGTCTCTTGTCACATCGACGCTTGGTCTCAACGCACGCGAAGCAAGACGTTTGCTTGGACCGCCGACCCATGGCGAATCTTGAAGGCGAACGACGGTGGAGGGGGGTGATGATCGGGACAGGTTACTGAGCCGCCATGCGGAGGATGGATCTGGTAGGTTTTGGGAGGTGCTGCGGACTTGGGTCGGAGGTAACAGGGATACGCGTATTAGGTTCGAATAGTATCAGTGCATCTCCGCAAGCGCGCCGCCACCTCCGCCAGCGCCTATCCAAGAGATTTAGCGTCCTGGCTCATACCAGTGGTGACCAGGTAGCTAGTATAGGTTTACAAATTGCTGCGAATGCTTAACTCCCTTTAAAGAAGCCTACACCAGGAGTTGGGTTCTCTGAGAGGGTTGTCTGTCACGTCTTCTCAGTTCTGCCCATCACAGTGAGCTTGCACACCATGACTACCGAACAGTGGGATCCTTCAGTAGATCTTCCAGATCTTCGCGGCAAGGTTGCTGTCGTGACGGGAGCTGGGTAAGTTCGAGCTGCACAGCGCAGGGCTTCAACTGATGCGCCCTCTTCTACAGGACTGGCATCGGATTCGCAACTGTCAAGCTACTTGCCCAGAAGGGAGCCAAGGTGTACTTGACCACTCGCAACGAATCAAAGGCTCTGAATGCAAAGGACACTTTGATTAAGGACCCTGCTATCAAACCGGATAATGTCCAATGGTTGATACTGGACTTATTCGACCCAGTTAGCATTACCACTGCAGCCGAGGAGTTGAAGAGAAGGGAGACAAAAATTGACATTCTAAGTAATACCCAAGCCCTAACCTTGTGTATTGGTATGATCACTAACAAACTCTTAGTCAATAATGCAGCGGCATCAACAGCATCCCGTGAGTTGGTAGACGGCAAATACGAACAGCACATGACTGCCAAGTAAGGAGAACTATCATTATGCTAAGAGCGCATGACTGATATTCACAGTCACATGGGACCTTTTCTGCTCACGAATCGCCTTTTGCCGCTTCTCAAGAACGCTTCTAAGGACGAGAAGGCTGACGTCAGGATCATCAACGTCAGCTCCACGGCCCATATCAGCATGCTACCAAGTCATTTCAACTTTAACTTCGACTCAGCTACATGTTTCAGGGACCCGGTACCTTTATACCCATGGCAGTGGAGGTTTCTGGGTAGATTCATGTTCGGCTTTGACATGATTCGCTATGGTGTATCAAAAGCGGCCGTGGTACTCTTCACACAAGAACTCCAGCGTCGGTTCGATGAGCAAGGTCTCCCTATAACATGCATCGCCGTGCATCCGGGAGAGGTCCTCACTGAAGGCGTGCTAGCCATCAACAATTTCTTCGTCAGGGCCATTGCGCGCATGTCGTTCATAAGCGCTGAACAAGGTGCCGCAAACCCGTTGTTTGCAGCTGCTGCGACCGAGGTCAGGGAGAGTGTTGAAAAGTACAAGGGGAAGTTTCTCGTTCCTATTGGGAAACTGGAAGCTCCTAACCCAGTCGCTGAGGATGGGGGACAAGTCAAGGGTCTATGGGAGAATACGGTCTTCGAGATCAACCAGTGGGCCGCCGAGAAGAAGCTACCTCCGTTGCTGGCTATGTGAGATTGATATAATGAGGTAAACATGAGAAAAAGAGCTTCTTGCAGATTCTAGTCATTCTGAAGGGTTGCATGGCAATGTATTCTTTATTATAGTTGAAGCCCGGCCCTTGATGGGTTAACTGAGCCAGATGATCGAAGGGTTGCATGGCTGAATGTTCTAGGCTATGGTTTTGTTCGGCATTGGATTTTAATGTTGGCATATGTGTTGGTTGTTTCTATAGCCGATGTCTTCTTTTGGAAGCGTTACTGAATCCACAAAGTTCTAGCGTTGATTGCATCTGTTCTTACGGCAGCAACATTAGAACGCGTGACTCGTTGCTGGGACTCATCAATAGACTGGTTGCTCAGTCAAAGAGGCAGACCAGCTCTTTGATATCTTTGCTCCCGGCGTATAGTGGCTTTCACCCTTCTTATCAGAGATGCCACTCACATTAGTACCTTCAACCCACTGTATGTGCCTCTTTCTAAGGAGATTGTTAATAAATACACTCACCACGGCAAGAGAATGTGCATGTTTCAGGCAGTTCAAGTCCAGTGGTTTAAGAAAAGCTACAAAGAGCCGCTGTGTGTGATGCTGCTGGTGATCATCGTGGTGCTTATCAAACTTGCCCACGGGGGGTTAGCAAACGCATGACAACCTGTGACTCCCTGATTCTGCTCCAGGTACTAGGAGTAGAACTTGCAATAGCGACAAGCTTCGAAATTATTATCTAGTTGCATACCTCCAACCTTTCAAGTAGCTATACAGGAGTTAATATCCATAACAGAAAAACCAGAGTAATCTGTTGAAGGCTATTATTCCTCAATCTCAACTTCTACCAGCTCAGTAATCTTCCTCCTACCATCAATCCACTTGACCGTAGAAGTAATCAAACTAGTCTTCTTAACCTCCTGTCCTGCTCCACTGTTCTTTGTAGTAAATGTGGTAAGATGCGCGACCACACCTCCCTGCTTGTCAGCATCGTCCCACTTCAAGATCTCGGAGACGCTGTTGAGGGTCATGCCGCCACTGCCGCGGACGTACAAGATGCCTCCCTTCATCTCCTCATAGCTGAAGAGGTTATGATTGATTCTAAAAGACTGTAAGTATCATTTACGTATGAGAATATACACTGCTGGAATGGCTTACTTGACTCTCAGACTCGGATCAACGTCTTCGTTCAAGGCCTTCAAGGCGACTTCATCCTCCGGTTGGTAGAAAATTGCATCGTTGATCTGCTTCACCCACTCGCCTAGAGACAGATTCTGAGACGACATCTTAATTGTATGAGGCGTGGTAGAGATTAAGTTGTGAGGTTGTAAGAGGGCAAGTGAACTGCGTAATGAGGTTCTTGAGCTGGTTATGGGAGGTAGATATATCCTACCTGTCTCTGTGAACTTAACGAACTTTTACAACCACTCAAAAGACATGTTTGATATCCGTGTTCGAACACGACATTTTGATCAATGATGGACCTTTCAATATGGAAACCAATCAAACGGATAGGCCTTCTCCTCCGCCGCATCCCCCCTCCGCCGCACCTCCGCAACATATCCATTACATCTCCACGACATAACAGTACCTCCGTTACATCTCCGCGATATCTCCATCACATGTCCACTATACGAGTGTAAGTGGACCTCCCAACTTCCATGCTCCATAACCAGCATTACATCCAAAGCGCCAAGCCCTTTACCACTTCGAGGCTTACAAGTCGCTTTTAGTGAGCTTAGCAAGTGACCGTATTCATGCATGTGATTTTTAAGATAAGTATAATATATTGAAGAGTAATTTCACCTCATAGCATACCCAAAGGCAGATCAAGGCAACCCAGCAAGAGAAATACAGTTTTACATACAATTAAGCCATCACAATGCGCAATGCCTTTTAACGCAAGACTCAATATCAAATGAGCACTTATACTATATCGTGGCCAACAGTAATATTATCATTCTGCATCCGGCTCTCGATATTAGATGCGGTTTATCAATGATATTCGAAAGGCTTGATAGACTGCATCAAGGTGTGAATAGATGCAGCGTGAAACCTTGTTCAAAATTGAAGTCCAGTTGGGATAAGTTATTTATTCAGTGAAGTTTCCATCATCCCCAGCCAAAATATGGGCACAGAATTAGAGTCCTACGAATTGCACAGTCAGGAATCTAGGGTCCGTATCTATGCGTCTTCTAACATCCCCGGATCTCAGCTCATCAACATCCCACGCTGCCCAGGCGAAACGGCCGTGGAGGAAAGTGGCCTGAGACGTCGACGCCCAAAGTGCCCAGCGTCCAGGCAGGTTCTCTATAAGTCTTGGTTAGAAAATACGCTTTATTAAACATTTAGAAAACATTATGTAACACAACGTTTTGCTTAACAATATAAAGTATGCAACTAGTACAGGGGGTTTCAGGCACATACCATCATCAAAGGGGAAGCTGTTCTCATCAAGGCCCGCAGATCGAGCCGTTTCGGAGAGAATCTGCCCAGGATGGAAAGTAACAATCTGTAATTTCTCACGGTCCACCTCCTCTGCAATCTTCTGAACCAGTAGGTGGCCTGACATCTTACTTAAGGAGTAATCCGGAAGAGCAGCGGCAATAGATGCAAGGTGAATCGCAGCAGTCGATACATAGACGATGTACTATCGCGGGGTAATTAGTTACTGATTGATGTGTTATTGGAGCACGTCCTTGTCATACCTTTTTCTTATTTTCAGCACCCGGCTGCTTGTGCAGTCGCTGACAGAAATCAAGGACTGCCTTGACGTTTGTATCGTACAGGGACCAAGTCTCTTTCAAGTCAGTTTCGAGGAGTGGCTGTTGCTGTTGGCCAAATTTGGCCGCGTTCAGAACAAGGACATCGACAAATATGCCCTCGTCGGAAAGGCTAGACCAAAGCCTGGCGACTTCCTCGGCGTTTGCAACATCACAAACCCGAGGGATGATGTTCACCTTGGGAAACGCTTCCGAAAGCTTGGAGGATGTCTGGTTAAGAACATCACTCCGGCGACCAGTCAGGATGATGTTTGAAGCTGACGCCTCTGCATATGCTCGTGCAATTGCAAGCCCAATTCCGGCGGATCCGCCGGTGATCAGGATCGTCCTACCAGACTGGTTCAACTCAGGACGAAGAGGTAGAAGGCTCGGATAAGGTGTCTTGTGAATTGTCGGAACGAGGCGAGGTGGTGCCACGACAAAACTGTTGTCAGATCCGTCTGTTTCTGTGGAGGTAGCCATGGTGAACTTGGTTTTTTGTTTGGCGTAGGTTGATACTAAGAGAGTAACAGCAAGATGAGAGAGAAGCGATGTGCTGTATATTTCTAGTGTTTTAAGGCTTGGCCTTCTTTTTATCAAACACAAGCCACCATTTACTAATAACTAATTCCATATATCATCAACGATAAGGCGAATGAAACATATTCCCCTTCATCCATTGTTCCTCCGCCGTTCCCCCGCCACATCTCCGATAGGTGCGACGTAACCTACACCCGCATGCACTGTCCGTTGTGTGTCTCGGAGCCGGACTCTTGATTGTTGCCGAGCGGGACAAGATTCCGGAGACGCTATTCCAAGGATAGTTAAAGGAGACCAACATGCGGCTAAGGGTAGCATGCAGATTGATCGCTTTCCAATCGGAGACTGGGAACGATCCTCCGCACAAATGGTTCATAGCGTCGGGCTACTGCGGAGGAAGTGAATTTGGTGAAACGTACCTCCGCCGTTGTTATCCAGGGACAGACAAGATGGTCTACGAGGGAGGGAAAAGTAAAGACTTTGATAGTGAATAGTCAGTATAAAAAGGCTAGGATGGCCTCTGGCATATCTTAGTACAACACAACACATCGTGAACCTTGCACTTTATTTCGCCCATTACAGCAAAGTTTCACCTGATTCTCACCTCGACAAAGCTCAACCATGGCTGGAAACTCTCTAAGATTCGATGGGCGCGTCGCCATTGTGACCGGCTCAGGTCGAGGCCTGGGTCGCGAATATGCCCTCCTTCTCAGCCGTCTCGGCGCCGCCTTGGTGATCAATAGCACCAGCTCATCAACCGCAGAGGCAACCGCCAAAGAAATCACCGACGCTGGTGGCAAGGCCGTAGTCCACATCGGTAGCGTGTCAGACCGCGAAGTCGCCAATGCAATCGTGAAAACTGCCATCGACAACTTCGGACGCGTCGACATCGTCATCAACAACGCTGGCGGTGCCAACGCTGGTGACTTCGACCAGACTTCTGACGATAAGCTCTGGGACATGCTCGGCGTCCATGTGGGAGGGTCTTGGAACGTCACACAGGCCGCTTGGTCACATATGAAGAGTCAAAAGTTTGGTCGCGTTGTCATGATAGCATCGCCTGTTATGTTTGGCAGTGCTCAACAGTCAACCTACGGAGCTGCCAAGTTGGCCCTTATGGGGTTGGCCAAGTCTATAGCCATTGAAGGCAAGGAGCACAATATTCTGGTCAACACGGTTGCTCCTATGGCCTATACGCCTGGTTCTGCTGCCTTTGTTACGGACGAGCAGACGCAGGCCTTTATGGAGGCCAGCATGCCCGCCCGCGATGTGGCTTGCACGGTGGCATGGTTGGCTCATGAGAGCTCCGAGGTCAACGGTGAAACCGTCGCAGCGGTCAGCAGGCTCGTTACTCGCATCTTTCTGGCTGAGACCAAGGGCTACTTTGGAGCCGCAGACCAGGATTGGACTGTTGAATCTGTGAGGGACAACTGGCAAAAGGTGATGGATGAGACTGAGTTTACTATCCCGACTAATATGGCAGAGTTTGGCCCCAAAATCTTCCAGCGACTTGTTACGCGCCAGTGAGCATAGGTTTGATGGTTGTTTGTAGCTCGGACGAGGACACAGAGGATCCAAATGATCTCGTGGTTTAGAATAAAGATAGCCTGAAAACAATAGAACTTGAAGATTTCTCACTAGATGCCCCGTCTTGAGTCTAGCGGCGCTATGGGGGCATATATCCTCTCATCTCGCATTCCCTCAAATTCATGGTAAAGGATCGAGGCATTTGGGGCGGAGGTACTTGAAGTCTTGCGCTCTGGTCCTAGGGTAGCGATATCCAGTGACGTTGATGACCTGCGCAAACGGAATCCAGTTTCCGTGCACCGGTACGAATCTAAAATGTGACAAGATGTTAACTGCAGAGTCTAAGCCCAGGGGTAGGTTCCTCACGTTGCGCTCAGAGCTACCTTGTCGGCTGCGAACTTGTCCAGGGCTGCCAACAGGGCGGCCTGCTCGGAAGTCGTTATATTGGCCGTGTTAACGTTGTCTGCATCGAAAATCAAAGTCGTGCTGTTGGTGGTGGCGCATCGTGGGGATATGTGTGCGTAGCTATGGTCGGCTGCGTGTACAGAATCTCCCATGTGTACGAGGGTAGCCTGGATAGTATCATCGCCGAGAGTATATGGGAGATTGGTCCTTAAGGAGACGTCAGTGACTCCTTTTCTTTCTGGTCATAGAGTCTTACGAGTATGTAATGAATCTGTCTTTGGGGATGGTTGAGTAGTAGTCCACCGCGTTGTCAAGGGCAATAACCCTTGCCCCGGCAGCCACGTAGTCGATAGTGCCGTATGCATGGTCGTGATGGTGATGAGTTGGCTAAGGAGAAATATCAGTGGTTCGTACATGGCATGGTCGGACGGCTACTTACCCAAACATGCGTCACGGTCTTGTTCAGCGTTTCTCTAACCCACCGCAAGACAAGCCAGCTCTGGTGTGGTGGAGCGTCTAGCACAACGACGTTGTTACCCAGTTCAAGAATGAGCTGGCTGTAACCGGGAGCATCGGTCACTGTGAGGAGCCAGACACCTGGGAGATCTTTCCAAGGTTGGGACGCGTTGAGGTTAGCGAAAGTGCCAGTGTACTTGCCAGCCCATCTATAGTAAGCATTGTTCTCGCCGATCTCTGCAAAGCCGTAGGATATGTCTCGACTTGGCACGTGAGCCGCTAGAAGACGGCCAGAAGGACCGTCGAAACGTGCCAATGGTATTCCAGGGTTGACAACGACCCTGGCAACGGAGTACTCCATCAACAGATGTTTGCGATTATAGATGGTCTGGAAGCGACGGGGAAACTTGACTCCGTTAACGGTCAAATAGTCGTTGAGAAACAGGTCGTTGGTAGAGGGGCCAAAGAAGCTGTGGTTTTCGTACGAACGGATGAGATATGGGAGTTTGGTGTCTTCATCCAAGAGAACTGAGATGTCGAGGGTCTTGTCGTAAACTTGGACAAGGCAAGGTAAAGGTCAGCATGGAAACCGCTTCCAAAAGCATAGAGGGTTCGCATTTCCAACATACTGGCCCGGTGCTTTTTACCATCCGTGGTTTCTTCCATACGAATAGTGTGGTAATTATTCCACGAGATCTGTCACAAGGCTTTAGTGTTTCAAGTCAAGTCTCTTGCTAAAGTGAACTGACCGTCCTGAGAAGCATAGGAGACATTTTGACGGCCTCTTGTATGAGGAATGCTGCCAGAAGTCCTGAAGATATGCAAAATTAGTGAGAGAGACTATGGACGAGGCCAGATATACTATTAATAAAGATACACACCATCTTTATACCCCGGAGGTGGTGCACCTGGGGCCATGAGCAAGTCGCTTCCTTCTACAGTAGCAGCGAAACCGTCGCCTCCATCCTGGACAACGAGGGAAAAGTTGACTGGCTCAAGATTAGGACGGGCCCATAGGAAGTCGGCTGGTGACGGAAAATTAGCAATCGACCGCTGACAACGTCGAGTTTCCTGAGTGCATGCCTGATAGGCCGTGAAACCTGTCGATGCGCTGCTTTACAACACCTCCGTGGAAGGAGAAGGAAACGTTCTGACGACCGGCACCAGCCAATATTCTGTCGAGCCCGTTCAGACCAAACGTCTGGGACATGGACCTGGAGCGAAAGTGTCTGTCATGATTTAGCGATGAAACGCCAGTAGCACAGGTTACTGCATCAAGGTGAAGCATACCCGTCACCTGAGTAGGTAACATCGAGAACGGCCTCGAGGTTACGGCTACCTCCTAAGGCTTCAATTCCTTGGGAAAGAAGCCAGTGGGAAGACGAGTCTCGTCCAAGGACGTCGGCAACAAAGGCTAGGACCACCAAACTGGCATATAGTAGTGCGATCATGGTGGAGAGTAGGCTGCTCCTAATTGATGAGTACTAACGTAGTGTTTGAAGTCGAGTAAGAGACAAAGTGGCCAGATATTTATCTTGGTACGGTCAGTTGTTCTTGCCATCAATGACGCCTCTTACAGAAGCCATCAGCCACAATGGCAAGACACAGCTATCAATACATGACGACCTCAAAACCCAATACTGTAAAAGGCCGCGAAAGCAACCAAAATGCAGCAGATCCATTTTAATCATCAGGCTCCTGGCTGAAAGCCCATGCATTTCCCGAGATTTACTTCCGCGTGAGAGTTGCTCTCAGCTTGTATTGTTCTTGATGATGTACAGCAGAGTGGTTTACGAAGCAGCACCAGCATTGGCAGCCAAAGCAGCATATATCTACTCGAAGAAGTTGAGATTTCAGGGGCTAACGTGGGTCACCCATAACCCGCCACCCCCCATCACCCGCCACCGCACAACACCATCACGCGATTTCCTTCACAACAGCGAAACAACTTCAATTTTCGGGGGTATGATCTAAAAATAACTGGAATTCACCTTCAAGGTCCTTTTGACTTATCTTCCCACTTTCAACATCATCTGCATACTCTTTTCCTAGCTTTCTGACCTGTTCACGTGTCTTCCAGATGGCTTCAATATTTGCAAAGCGTTCATTCGGTCCTAGCTTTACTTTCTTCCGTTTCTTAGGCCGAAAATGCTCTAACTGGGCCTCTAAGATATGTATTCTCCTATCGCGATCGGCAATAGTAGCGAGATGCTGATCCAGCCCCTTGGCTGCCTTCCGGAATAGCAGTCTTGCTGTATATCCAAGCTCCTCCTTATTTGCGATGAATTCGATACCCGTACGGACTTCGAGACTGCGATAAGGTGTCAAAATCGCCTCTTCTATGGCAATTGGCAGCTTCCTCTTTGCAGAAGGGGTTTGAAATGCGTTGCTTTCTCGCCGTCGCTGCCGTTCAATGAACCATGGGTTCAGAAGGGGCTTTGTTATAGAAACTGGCCACATTCCTGATGATTTCCAACCCGCTCGTATAGTCTCCGGCTTCATAGCTTGCATCCGTGCCTTGAGATAGCATTTCAGGAAGTATGCCTTCCCCAGGGCTGAATCATCCGTGATTTCGATGAGCCGCTGTACCTCACGGCGATACGCCTTCTTCATCACTGAAAAGACCGTCAAATCGAGCGGTTGAAGGAGATGAGAGCTGTGTGCCGGCAAATATAGGATATATATATCATTGATATAGCATTCCCACATAAAATCGATAGTTTCGTGACTCCCGTGACCGTCAACGATAAGCAACCGCGGCTGGTCCTCTGCTGGCTTCGTCAATGGAATAAATATCTTTTTCAACCATTCCAAGCCGATATCATTAGAAGTCCAACCCTTCTCTGATGATGTGAAGTACCAATCTTCATATCCTTTAAGTTCCTCGGGAAACCATTAGTGTTGAATAGTCATTCCCTTGAAAATGACGAGTGGTGGCAATGCGAAACCCAACGCGTTTATCGTTTCGAGGATTGAAGTCCACACACGCGACCCAGGGACTTTCTGAGGCGCAAAATCATCATCAGATCTTCTAAGAACCAGCCCATTCTCTCCTTTTCCTTCTATGATGCCTGTCTCATCCATATTGTAACGATATTGGGGGGGTATCTTCCTAATCACAGGTAACGCCAGTCGCTCAAAGCATTCCCTGATTTTCTCAGCCGACGCTCCTTCCAGACGGTCGAAATCAATAGTCTTGCCTTTCACGGTTTTAACGCTTAGATTTCTTCGTAAAAACCCCTTAATCTAGTTCTTCCCGATGGGTTGATGATCGCCGGAGACGGCAGCGATGCGCTAAGCGAATTCTCTAAGCTAGCTATATATAGGAGCGAGGCCTAGGGCACGCTGAGCGACGACCCAGTCAGCGAGGTGTGCTTCCTGAACTGGAGTGAGGCGTTGACGATGTGCGTGTGCCTTGAATTTCGGATCTAGGCCCTTCAGACGGTCTCGGAGGGTTGAACGTGGCACATCCCAGTCTCTCGCAGCTTGCTTGATATTTCCCGTGGCGACCACTTGGTCAATTGCCTTTTCGACTTGATATTCTGTATATTTCGGCATTGGCAATTCAGAATCTGGAAACGGAATTAAAATTGGACCTGAAATGAGCGAAAAATCGCGTACTTACTGGTTGACGCGTTGGTGATGTTTACGGGAAGATCGCGTGGTGCGGGGTGGCGGGTGATGGGGGGTGGCGGGTTATGGGTGACCCACGTTATGGGCGGACTTGGGCGGAGCAGTTGGAAGTTAAGGTTCACCTATCCCCCTTTTGAGACTGCACTAGCCCCTTTTTGACCCATCTCCGACTCAACTCCGACGGGATCACACCAGCAGTTCCAGCCGAGGAACCTTGATAAGGCCAGTGCTTCATCTGCAAGCCTCCGGACTTAATTGAGACTTGATTTCCCTATGTCCGCATAGTGTTTGTATATAATAACTTGCATGGTCTGCACTGTCCAAATTACTTGGTCTTTCAGCTTCCGTCGTCATTCTACCCTACATAAATTGTACTGCCAGACCTGTCACCATCATGAAAAGTGGTGTTACGTTCAATCCTGACAAGGATATTCCCGACCTCTCCGGAAAGGTCATCTTGGTTACTGGAGGCAATACTGGGTTAGGCCTTGAGACCGTCCTGCAGCTCGCAAAGCACAACCCTGCGCACATATATCTTGCAGCAAGGTCGGAAGAAAAAGGCAACCGAGCCATCAAAGAGGTCCAGGAGAAGGTCCCCAACGCACCGCCCATCACTTTCCTCCTTCTTGACCTTGGGTCCCTCGAGAGCACGAAAGCAGCCGCTGCTTCGTTCCGAGCCTCATCAGACCGCCTGGATATTCTGGTTAACAATGCCGGTATAATGGCCGTTCCGGAAGGCCTCACTAAGGACGGATACGAAATCCAATTTGGTACCAACCACCTCGGCCACGCTCTCCTCACCAAGCTCCTTCTACCAACCCTCAAAGCGACCGCCGCCAACAGCTCTTCTGACGTAAGAGTCGTGTTCCTCTCGTCATCTGCATCAAGTATGGCACCTAAGGACTCTTACCACCTCGACAAAGCCAAGACGACGATGCAGAATCTCGGCACCTGGACCCGCTACGGCCAGTCTAAGCTCGCAAACATCCACTACAACGCAGCGCTTGCGAAACGCCACCCTGACATCAAGTTCATCAGTCTTCACCCCGGAGTGGTGAAGACCAATCTAAGTGACTCGTTTATCAACGGATATGGTGTACTGTTGGCCACGGTGTTTAGGTTTATTGGTAATATGACATCCGTGAGCGTTGAGAATGGAACCTTGAACCAACTCTGGGCTGCGACTAGTCAGGATGTGGAATCTGGAGTCTTTTACTATCCGGTTGGAGTCACGGGCAAGGGTTCAGCTTTGAGTAATAATGAGAAGGTTCGGGAGCAGTTATGGGAATGGACGGAGAAGGAGCTTGAATCATATGTTGTTTAGTGGAAATGTGTTCTTTATTATAGTTGGAGCCCGGCCCGCGATGGGTTAACTGAGCTAGAAGATCGTTGTTTAGTAGTTATGAGTTCCAAGTGGTAGAACACGATATTGGTTGAATACAACATGCTAAGGGGCTACTGCCACAGAGCAAACTTGTCAATGTTGATACTTCCCGTGGGAAATGTAGTATTCAAACGGCATCAAAATGCAATGCTACATACATGCTGCCTTGTGCCTGGGCTGATCCTTGGTATATTGGTATCCAAACATAGCCAAGGTCAGAAGGCAACTGGCAGCTCCCCAAGCAGCATCCCAGCCTCCAAAAATGAATCTCAATGGCACCGCAAGGATGAATATGCCGCCGATGTAGACAAGGAAGACAGATTGAGATGAGAGAAGCCACCCTTCCTCGACGATTAACCCCCGCAAGGTCAACTCATAAAGCGAAGGGCATTCCCATGTGTCGCAGAGGTCTAATATTTCTCTGTTAACGAACTGATTAGCCACTTAGGTCACGTTTCCTTGTGTTGAGAGGGAATGGGAATATACAGGTGTGAGTAAAATCGACTTTTCGGAATGAGATCATTCGCCTCGCTCACTTCGGGACGCTGGAAGGCTAATGTGAGGAGTGATCTTCTCCTGGACAGTTGCAATAGCCGTCTCTTCGCGTCTCTAATCTTCTCAAAGGGACATTCGTAAGGTGACTCATATGGCTCGAAAACCGGACCATGGGCTTCTTCGTAGTCGTCGCACTCTGGAAAATGCTCAAATGTTCCACGGTGCGGATCATAATAACAAGTGAATTGCCTGTCTGGCACTTCATCAATGATGGCTTGCTGTTGCTGCATCTGGACTTCCAAGTCTTCTGGAGTACAAGCGCCGAGGAACTGAGAACGTCCATCCCCGAATCTGTTAGAACTACTCGGCCCGACTTGTGCTAGTAGTGATACCTGTGTTGCTCGTCAGCGGTAGTATCATTGAGGACACAATCGTAATTCCTACCGAGGCTAAAGAAACCTGTTTAACACCGTAGAAGGGAAGCCGGTGCCTCCAGCTCTTATGAAAACTGTTCCAAGAATCTTTGATCAGACTCCACTGGCCGACATAGTCCGTTGCGACGGTTGAGATCGGAATCAGAACTGGTAGTACACGGCATGCTGAGGGGTTACCGCAGCAGAGCAACAGGACACAGGACTCGCCGTTTCCCGAGCCAATAATCGGCTCCAATATTTCTTTTAATTTCTCAGTCCGGTGTCGGTGATTTTTGTGTCGTCGGGGGCGCTGGAGTCTGTTCTCTTGGCCTTCATTCTGTTTTTGGGTGGGGAAAACCTTGTTGAATGACGACAGACTGTCTGGGTCTTTGGATAAGTTACTGGTGCTAACGTCGATTGTTTGAGAGCACGGCGGGGATGGCGGGAGGGGCGGAGTATCCTGTGCCGCCTCAACATCATATCCACAAGGGGCTCGGGACGGACGTTGCAGGACTGCACGCGGTGGCTTTGGGAATCCCATTTCATCGAGGAGTCGAGAATTGCTAAGCTAGAGTATGTCTAGCCCAGAGGAACCGGACCCAGACTCTTAATAAAAAGTGTCGATAGGGAGTTGACCTGTGTGGCTGTGTCACCAAAGTTACAGCCAAGGCAAATTCCAAGGCTTGGTTAATCTTTGTATCCTCAAGAGGAGGCAGACAAGGTGTGCGGGATAGTTCGCCAGAGGCGCAGCGCAAGCCACATCATAGTTGTGATATCTGGTGCACTCCTTGATCTGATAGGTGGCCCCTATTGGTTGCACACTGGGCTTGAAGACCGCCAGGCCCAACGTGGCTTGCATATGGGCGGTTAGAGGGTGAATTTGTGCTGGAAATGTCGTGCTCTGATTGCTGGCCTGATTTACAATGTCACCACCAACACAGCCCAGCTGGACTTGGCGTATCAAATCCATGTCTGCCTTGACGCAAACGAGCCCCCAGCCTCAATTTGGCTGACACATGCATGTATGCCCAACCATCTGCCAACAGTTTCGGCATATTTTGACAGAATGGATTCTTCGTCTCCATAATTGAGCCTTTCCATGCTCCATCTCATGGTAAACGGCGACCTACTCTGCAGGCCAACCGAACATGGCCGAGGCACTCGGCATCGCCAGCGATGTCGCTGGCATCGTTTCTCTTGGCATTGCTATTTGTAGTGGCCTTGACACGTTTTTCAGCGCCATCAAAGACCGAGATGATGATCTAAAGCGCGCCACGGAGCTCTTGAGCCTCCTTCGCAGATACATCGAGCTCATTCGACCGAGTGCGTCGACACTCAGCAGCCGCCATGCCCAAGCTACTGACCTCGTTGTCCTAGCACTAGGATCCTGCGAGAGTGAGCTTCGAGCTCTAAAGGAATTTGTCGACAATCTGAACAAGGTCGATGGCTCTTCAGATATGGCACGCAGGTGGGACAAGTCAAAATCAGCCATCACCTACCCGTTCCAACGGAAGAAGTTGACTCAAATTCAAGATAAGCTTCTCAAGGCCACGGGAGCCCTGGGAACTGTCATTCAAGCGTTGATCCTGTAAGGGCAGCCTCCCCATCAAATCTCATCTCTTAATCTCGGCAGGCATGTTGGTGTGGGTGTCGGTGACGATATTGAGGCGTTTAGAAGCGCCGTTCAGAATAACCACTTGGTTGCGACGGCATTCTTAGCGAGACTTGAATCCAAAGTCGAGAGAATCGAGGGGTCTGCTGAACAGACAGAAGCAAGCCTTACGGCGATTTCAACTGGAGTTGAGGAACAAAAGACGCTGGCATCCAGTAGCCAGACACTAATCAAAGATACCAGCCTCATGGTCTCGGGAAAACTGGATGCAATCGTAAGTGTTCCAGGGAGTCATAATGCTGGCCCTAATGAAAGGAGCAGGCAGAAGGTCTTTGGCTTGGTCCGCAAGCCCAGACCCTTGGCACGGCACAACAAAAGGACATTCCACGGTACTTGAGAAACTCCATGATCGAAAGAAAAAGCATCCAAGAAGCAGCCATGGCAATCTGTCTCTGCCAGAGACAGAATGGCAGAAAAGGACGACAGCCACTGACGACGTACAGACTTTGGGGAGGTTTGGCCATTTCTTACCAGTCAATGTCCAAGGGAGATCATCAATCCGGGTGCTGTTTTTACAAGAGATGCACAAAGACCATGATCACTTACACTGGCTTGCGGTTCCTCCTCTCCAAGGTTGTTAGCTTTTCTTTGCAGCGTGATTACCAATGCGGAGGCTCTTTAACAACACACTCGCTGCGAACATACAATGTCAGGGAAATGAGTCCAGTCTTCGACGTCTTCGACCCCTTCCAAAACTTCGGCGGTGGAGTTAACCTAACAACATTTGCCCGGGAAGCTATCAAGAAACTACAAATCGCTTACACTTCTGGGAAGGCGTCGCCCTTGGACGCTAACACCCATGGTTACAATGCCGCCCACCTGTGTATTTGGTAGGTTCACTTGTTAGAAGAACCGCATACTTGGACTTGACAAGATTCGTAGAAATATCAGCAATTGATGGGAATGAGATGGGGCACAAAGAAGGCCGAACGCTCTGAGGGCCTCAGGATGATGCTACTGTTCCTGCAACAGGTGGGCGTCAATATCTATGCGGGTACCAACTCCGACAGGTATCCCGCACCAACTCAACGCCCCTAGCTTTTTAAGTAACTTGAACTAGCCCAATGATCGAATTCGTCCTTAGCGAGCATTCATACACGGCTCTGGGTCCAGTCTACGATTTTCTTGCGAACTGCGAATGGCAGTTTGATCCTGAACCAGACCCTGAGCGCCCCTGGGGTCTGAAGTTTGTATTCAAGCACGGAGTTATAAACGTGCTACAAGGGCGCCCTGACATTATGGAAGGTGCTTAGCCCTGATTGCTAGAAATATGCGAATGGGATGATGGCTGACGATGAAACAGGGCTGGGGTAAAGAAACATTTTTCTTGCTGTGGCAAAACGAGATGAAATAAGGATCAAGGAGCTTATCGAAAATACCAAGTTTGTCGAGTTTGTGCGCGAGGCACCCTTTTTTGGACAAAACATCTTGCATTTTTGCATGAACTGGGAGACTGGTCTCCGGCTCTTGCTTGAGAAGGAGGCCACACATCACCTAGTGAACCAGCCTGATGGAGAAGGATTTACGCCTTTGAAGGATGCGCTGGAACTGAGCAAGCTTGTCTGCAAGCAGCGGACGGACCTGTGCTCTGGCTGTGGCTGCTCGGCTACCGTCAGGCTGCTTCTCGAGATAGACTGCCCCATGGGACTCGATTCGATTGCCGAAACGTCCGAATTTAGAGCTTCACCGAAAGCCAAGATAGCTCTACTAGAGCACCTTGCGCAGAGGCGAGAGCGGCTACAAAGACTGGCATTGCACCATCTCCCCGAATTAGAGCTACGAGATCTTGCAGTCGCTCTAAACGAACTACCAGACATGACAGCCCCTGCGATATGGGATAGGCTGCAGTCACTTCATCAAAGTGGTGTTGTAAAAGTACTCCACAATGGCCTAGATCCTTTGATGCCAAGCGAGCTTTCGGACCATGTTCAGCAAGGAATCTTGCATCTTCTAGACCACCCTAGAGATGCCGAGGTGGCGTTCAATCTCGGATTCAAGGGCATAGATACGCCCAATGGAGACGGGGTAACACCAGCCTTGAGAGCAGGTAGACCTTTTACCTACGAGTTTACGGCGGAAGATCAATTGGCATACGCTGACTGGCTGATCCAGAAAGGTGCCAGACTTGATTATTGTGCTAATTCTTTGGGAATATCTGCTGCTCATGACCTAGCGCGCTGCTGCGGTGAGTGGGTTCGAGGCGAATTCCCCAAGAGAAGATGGTGCGATCAAGTGCCAATACATATTGGACGAGTGCTGCTCAGTGTGGTACAGAGCGCCGCACAGTCTCGCCTTCCCTGCCCCTGCACTACAGAGGAGTTGTCACTGCCCCTGCACTACCTTGTTGTTGCGTTGTTGCATGATTTGGAGGGCACGGTCACATACTTCAGATATTCTGATGCCATCGCCAAGGTTATACACTTTGTCGATCTACTCTCCCGCTTCGTCAGCGACCTGGATCTGGCTTACCTCGTTAAATCGATCATCCATGTTCTAACCCTAGAGTCCCTGCGCATTAGGCACCTGCCAGCGTGTCACGAACTTGGATGTGCCACTGAAGACACAGTCCAACGCGCAAAAGAGGTAGAGGAATGGGATGATATGCTTGACGAGGATCGAGCCTTAATCGAAAGGCTAGGAGAGTTGACGGAAGAGTTTGAGCAAGATTTCTCAAACCAGATTGTCTCTATTGATGACTTCTTGTGGCTTCATTGGCTCCCCAGGATGCGGCAGGTTTGCAAGGAGCGTAAAGCACTCGATGAAAGGAATAGGCAAGAACTTTGCGAACTTGGTGTGGTTCTAGATGAGGATATTGGACAGGATATGTATTACGATTCAGCTGACACGTCCGAGTGGGAAAATGATTTTGGAGATGATGACTTTGGAAAGGGTTCTGGTGATGGAGAAGTTAGTGAGAATAGGTCGACCCAGGTGAAGGGGAACGCAGACAAGGACAATGTCGGGTAGTACTTCGGTATTGCATTGTTTCACGTTTAATGCATGTTTTACAGCAAAGGATCACTGTGTTAGCCTTGGGATATGATGCTATGGTGTGTTGATAATGTGTTCTTTGTTATACCTAGTTGAAGTCCGCCAGAAGACCCCATGTTTTACAACCACACCGGGCTAGAGTAAGCCTCCAGTTGTCCTATGAGACTCACTCTTCATGTCTCGATAGTTGTAAATTTGGAATCCTAGAAACGATCATGCTTAGTATCATCCGAGATATCTTAGGGTTTTCACCTCTAGCAACAGCACTTAGACCAGGTCTTGTCCAAGCTGCCCCTGATTTCCTCACCGTCTTGAGCCTGTGACAATTGCCACGGCCGAGGGTTCTCGGAGAAGCCGGTGAGGCTGACTTGATCTGAGCCACACAAAATAAGCAGACGTCAAGAGATTCTGCCCCGGGAGCTCGGATCACGGAATGTCAGACCAGATCGGCGGATTTTCCATTGGCCCACGCGTAAGTAATATCGGATCTCGGCTGATGCTGTCATCATGATGCGGGTGGGTACTCTGAGATTGGCTCGACGAATTGGCGCGTATAGAGGGACCCTGGACCTTTGGATTGGCTTACGCGTATTTGTTGACAGTTGTTTTTGGAGAACGGGACGATTTATGAGACACTAACTCTGCTTCCATCTAACTTTCGGTCCTCATGTGGAAAGGGTCCTTTTGAAGGGAGGATCCACAGAGTTGATCATTATATGAGGGAGCCGACCAAACTCCAACAAGAGAATCTCACCAACTTTCTTCTTTTCACTCTTCTTTACAATCGTTTGATACATTTCTGATACATATCCTTTCCTCTGCGGTATTTCCACATCATCCGTTTCTCGCATCATCCCACTGGGCTTCACCGTCATGGTCCAGCTATGGTCCGTCTCGGCGATCTTCGCCCTGCACATCTTCCGTCTTGAGGCGGCGACCCTCGGTCACGAACCTCGCTATGCGGTTTCTACGGATTTGCAGGTTCGAGCTCTTCCCGACTCCCCGAGCGGTGGCTACGCTCCAGAGGTGGTCGACTGTCCACGCACGCGACCAACTATTCGTACGGCAGATGCTCTGTCGGATGAGGAAACCTCATGGATTCCTGTCCGCAGAAACAACACCTTTGACCCTCTGCGTAAGCTACTTGAGAATGCCGCCATTCCCAACTTCAACGCGACCTCCTATCTCGACAGGGTCCGCGACAACACCACGGCCCTACCCAACATTGGCATCGCCATCTCTGGCGGTGGCTATCGCGCCCTAATGAACGGAGCCGGGTTCTTGTCAGCTGCCGACTCACGTAACGGACACGACAGCGCCGTCAGCGGGCTTTTGCAGGCGTCGACTTACCTTGCCGGGCTATCCGGTGGTGGCTGGCTCGTGGGGTCCGTGTTCGCCAACAACTTCTCCACCATTCCCGATCTGCAACGGGGCGCTGAAGGGTCCTCGCTTTGGCGGTTCGACCGGTCAATCTTTGAGGGCCCCGAGGAGAGGGGAATTGGGGTTTTGAATACGGTCGATTACTGGACTGAGGTTGTGGATGCCGTCGATGAGAAGGGCAAGGGATGGGACACATCCATCACGGATTTCTGGGGCCGCGCTCTGTCTTACCAGCTGATCAACGCCTCAGAAGGTGGCCCGGCCTACACATTCTCGTCGATCCAGGATACTTCGTCTTTCAAGGATGCCGATACGCCGTTCCCGATTCTTGTCTCCGATGAGCGTGCCCCCGGTCAGCGCATCATCTCGTTGAACGCGACCGTCTTTGAGTTCAACCCTTACGAACTCGGCTCCTGGGATCCCACAACCTTCGGATTTGCTCCCCTCCGTTATCTGGCTTCCAACTTTAGCGATGGCTCGGTTTCTCGCAACGGTAAATGTGTCCGTGGCTTCGACCAGTTTGGCTTCGTCATGGGCACCTCCTCATCCCTCTTCAACCAATTTCTCCTCCAGAACGTCACCGCAGTTGGCGAAGATTCTGGCATTCCATCCTTCCTCACAAAGGCCGTTGAAAATATCCTCAAGGGTCTGGATAATGATGAGAACGACATCGCACAATACGCGCCCAACCCGTTCCGCGGCTGGAACCCCTCTACCAACCCTAGTGAGAAGGATTTCCAGCTCTCGTTGGTGGACGGCGGTGAGGATTTGCAGAATATCCCCCTTCATCCGTTGATCCAGCCTATCCGTGGCGTGGACATTATCTTTGCCGTTGACTCGTCTGCTGATACTAACAATAACTGGCCCAACGGCACTGCTCTACGTGCTTCGTACGACCGTTCTCTGGAGGATATTGGCAACGGTACTCTGTTCCCTCCCGTGCCTTCTGCCGAGACCTTTATCAATAGCGGCCTTAACCGTCGTCCTACCATGTTTGGCTGTGACGCGGACAACTTTACGCTCTCCGATGGACAGGTTGTGCCGCCCCTGGTTGTCTACGTACCGAATGCGCCGTACACGACATTCAGCAATGTTTCCACATTCAAGCCATCTTACACCATCGAACAGCGCGACCAAATCATCACAAACGGCTTCAACTCCGCTACCCAGGGTAACGGTACCGTCAACAAAGACTGGCCCGTGTGCGTCGCCTGCGCCATCATGAGCCGAAGCTGGTGGAAAGCCGGAGAGACCGTTCCTGACGCTTGCCGCACTTGCTTTAACAAGTACTGCTGGGACGGAAAGTCAAACAATACCCGCGTTAACGATTACGAGCCTAGCTTCATCATCAAGAATGAAACCGAGGATAGTAACGGTGCCAACGGGCTTGGACATAACTTTGCGCTCACTGTTGGGGTTGCCTTGGCTGTTGTTTTCTTTGGATACTGAGACATGGTGCCGTGGAGAGTAGTTGGATAGGGTGGAGGCTTTCATGAGCGTGTTTCTTGTACTGTCTTGTAAAACTGGGCTCGTTTTGATTCACTGCCCCTCCCTTGAATAGTGCTTCGAATGAAACCAGTGGCCTGAGCTGATTTCTGTCTGTACGATATCGTCCAACCTCAACACCTAACAAGCTTTCCTATCTGATGGCGTACATTCTCAGTGCCTAGGTAGACCAGTGTATAGGGTATCTGCTTTCCCTTACACTCTAATCTTAACCTGACCAAGCAGTGGCTCATGTGTGCAGGTATTGGGATGGAAAATGCTGCAATAAAAGTTGGTTGATGAAGAGTTTTCCCCCGGGGACTGGGTGTGAAATGTAGCACCTAAAACCAAGCTTTTTTAAGGCGTCAATCGACTCAATCAATACCAATATCTCATGGCACGAGCGCATCTCAAGTGGCGTCTTCTGTACCCTGCTTATGCACCCCAACTGTGCGCCTTTATGCATACGTACATATCTTTGTGACACTTCAGTGGACTACTAAAGAAATGAGCGGAGGCCTCTTGACCCTCACCACCTTCTGTCCTTTCCCCTCTTTTCCGTATCGAATACGAAAATGCTATGCCAAGAGTGCAAGGCCGTGTTCAAACAGCCCATGTCCCTGACGAAGGAGTCCAGCAGGCTAGAATTCCTGGCTTCTACGTTCCGATACGATATTTCCCTGCGTGATTTTGAAGCGAAAGCTAAGCGCTGCTATAGCTGCCGAGACATCCTCCGAGAGATCGTCAGAGATGATAGACCTGACCTACAAAGGGACTCCGCCCTGCAGATTCAGTACAGCCATGGAATTGTGGCTAACAAGACAAGAACCAGTCCCTGGTTCCGAACCACAGCGAAGCTCGATGGATCGTTCCTCGCCGGGACTCGGATGCATTTTGAAAAGGCCAAAGATGAAGGTGTGTGAAATATTGGTTCATAAGGATGTTGGCAAACTGACCAAATGCTCTCCAGAAACGCCTAGTCTAATGAGCGCAAGCACTGGTTCTATAGGGAGCTTAAACTTTCTGAAAGACTGTCTGGAGAAATGCCGCACTGAACATCAGTCTTGTCCTTCTACGAGCTCCGGTCCTGCTTGGGTTCCTACCCGGCTCATCCAAGTTGAACAATACAGTTTAAGGCTTGTGGACTCTTCTGAAACGACCATCTCTGAACCATTTGTCTCTCTCAGTCACTGTTGGGGAGGCGCTGATATTTTGAAGCTCACCACTGGGAACATCAATGTCTTGAAACACGACATTCCCTTCCTCGAGCTGCCAAAGACGTTTCAAGACGCAATCCAAGTCGTCAGAAGTCTGGGTATGAGATATATCTGGATTGATTCACTGTGTATTATCCAGAATTCGGATCAAGATTGGCAGAAAGAAGCAAGCACCATGCTTGAAGTGTACAAGTATGCCTTGTTCAACATCGCAGCAACGGCCTCGACCAACAGCTTCGGGGGTTTATTTCGGGAGAGAGATCCCCACCTCATGCAGTCAGAGGTACTTGACATCGACACCGAGGCTATCAAAGGCCGATTTCATCTCGTGGACCAGGGATACTTTGCGGAAGCCGTTGACGAGGCTCCGCTCAATCTTCGATCGTGGGTTGCCCAGGAACGCATGTTGTCGCCTCGCATCGCGCATTTTGCATTTGACCAAGTCATCTGGGACTGCGCTGAATCAACCGCTTGCGAGTCACTCCCTAATGGTACAACGGCCTGGTCCAGATATAAGGCGAGGCCGATGACGTTTGGATGTAAGCAGGGTTCGACCCTGCTCTCACCTGCAAAGACCGTTGATGAAGGCTTGGGCCAGTGGGGGACTATCGTCAACACCTACTCTGCCTGTGGTTTGACAGTGCTTGGAGACAAGCTCATCGCCATTTCAGGCGTAGCCAACCACCTACGAGATGAGCTCAAGATGGAGTACTGTGTCGGTCTGTGGAGGCCCAAGATGGAGATACAACTCGCATGGGTCGTGCAGAGTCTGCAGGCCGATCGAACACCTCGTAATGATCTTGCTCCAACCTGGTCTTGGGCATCGCTCAACGGAGCAGTGCATCTACAGCAAGTTAATATTTACGAAGGATACAATGTTAGCTCACTTTGTTCCATCACCGAGGTCAGTCTTCGTCGAGAGACTGATGAGCATCGTGGTGAGAAGGTTTCTGGGTATCTTCGCATGCGCTGCGTTCTCAACCCCATCACAATCGAAGGCGATTCGAAGTCCTGTCGTCTGCGGGGGAAGGGAATGGAGGAGCACGGCAGAGTCGCTCATATTGACTCGCCTGACGTTGTCGGGGCGAAGCAGCTCTTTTTCGTACCTCTGTTTGATGTTCAGGCGCCAATGTCATTTGAACAGAGGTGGAAGGTCAGTTCAGAGATTAGAGGGATGATTGTTCAAGGTGTCATGGGACGACCAGGAGTGTATACGCGGTGTGGGCATGCTTTCATCGGTGGTGCCGTTCGTACCGACACGAAGAAGTTTGACGAAACGTACGATGCACTCAAGTCGCCGGAGGGGAAAGCTGAGCTACCGTGTGAAGAGTACGACGCAGATTCTGGTCATCTCATAAAGCTGATATGATTCAGAGGAGGTGACGCGAGGGCGTGTTTGTTTCTGTGTTGCCCGGCTGAAAGGATGCCACGTGTAGCATCAACTCATCTCACACATACCAGTGAAGCACTGTCCAACTTCTTTGTGCAATCCAGGCTCCAACCGTTAAATAATTCATAAATGGTCTTCTTCTATTAACTGTTAGCTAATACTTTTTTGGCTGGCGAAGCAAACATGTACCACCGCATTCATTTCCAACGTGCAGCTGCCTAAGGTTAGACGGCTGCTTCCCCTCCTTTTGCTCAGACACCTTCTTTGTTCACCAAACTCACACATCGCAATCAACTGTAACCCTCTCCATCTCTCATCACTTCTCAAAACGCATCGCTCTATCAAATAAAAAGACAGCATGGGGCACAACGGGTCTCAGTCTCTGCAGGACATCCTCAAAAACGTTGCACAGGAGACTTTAGGCCTTCTGCCTAATCTCTTAGGCCAGCTCCAAAGCACAGCCGCCGCCCACACTGCGCGCAAGTACTCTCTCGAGACTCTTCACCATCTGGATCCGAATTATTGTCCTTCATATCCTCAGCCGGCTACCATTAGAGTCATTAACGAGGATACTCTCAACGCTGCTATTCGTTTGTCGCAGTCGCTCAATGCTGGCCCACCCGACCCTCGAATGGCCAGCCCGCATGTGGCTATCCTCAATTTTGCGAACCGCTACAAGCCCTGCGGTGGATTTCTCAATGGCCGCATAGCTCAAGAGGAAGCGCTGTGCTACCGTAGCTCTTTGGCTCTGAGCCTCAACAGAAATCTCTATCCGTTCTCTGGGCAAGAAGCTCTCTACAGCCCATACGTGCTCATCTTTCGTCATGACATGGCTCATGGGCATCGCGTCATGAGAGAGGTCCCTCCTAGAAACCTCCCTGTCGTCAGCGCCGTGACCATCGCGGCCCTCTACCGTCCCAGCATTCACACGTTCAAGCTAAGGGGCGGCATCGAACAGCCAGTCTTTGAAAAAGATGAGGATCGTAACATCACCAAGAGCAAAATGAGACTTGTCCTCCGCATCGCAGCTCGCAACGGACACCGCTCCCTTGTTCTTGGGGCGTTTGGGTGTGGCGTGTACGCGAACCCTCCCGAGGACGTTGCCCATTGCTGGTTGGAAGTGCTTCGCGAGAAGGAGTTCCATGGGAACTGGTGGCGCGAGGTCTGGTTTGCTGTCTATGACCCGAAGCAGGAGGGTAACTACGAGATCTTTCAGAGGGTCCTTGCTGGCAAAAGAGTTTGATAGCACTGTAAGCCTGGTGATGCTTTCCAAGAGGCCATAGGCCACAATAATGAAGGGCACAGTTGAGTTTGAGGATCCTGGCCTAAGATGTTTTATCTCTGAGAGTATAAGGAATCATAGTCCCAGGCTGTTCTGGTGTGCTTCTGAAGAGGCTGAAAACCACACACAGTTTGGTCTTGGAACGTGACCAACAGAGCGCACACCGTTCAGTGCCAGAAAAGATGGTCCGTGACGACGGAGAGGCTACCTGAGTTACTGCTCCATACTTGATGGCAGTTATACTTGTCACGGCCGGTCCGGTATTGGCACGGAACAAGAGTACATACAGGCCGTCCCGTAGCGACTGCTATTTTCCAGGGTGACTCAGTACACTGATTCCAATACTATCGAATCACGGGGGCAATAATATGCTGAAAACTGTGCTGTTTGCTCATATCGCCGGACCCCATGACAGTTGCAGTCATTGGATTCGTCATCACTCCTACCCATCTCTCATGTACTTAAAGAGCTGAACAGCCAACCTTCGTAATTGTCTTCTACTCAGAGCAGAGCCTTAGAACTGCGATGTTGCAGTATTGCTCCAAGGTCATTGCATGGGGACGCACAACCCCCTTTGCGATGACTTTGAATCAGGGCACTGCTATTTATATATATATGTGTGGCCTAACATTGCTCCCTTTGGCCTCCCTATCTTCCGCCAAGAATCTAGGCCGCTCTCGGCCTTACTACGCCCTCACCCAGAGCTGAGCACCGGTTTGGAAACTTGTTACCGCGCTATTCAGACATTGTATTTGTTTTGAGCCAGCGTCCCCTTCTCTAGTGCCTATGATGGCCCCAGTGAGTTCTATGTCCCAATGGACTTGACATGTGCTAATATTTTATGCTTAGGAGCTATCCCGCTTGGGCGAGAGCAGCCACCACTTATACCGAGACCGTAAGTCCGGCCTCCATTGGATGGCACCCGAAGATAGAGATCTAACGTGATCAAGTAGTCTGCGAAGCGTTTTACAATAGCTGGCGACACCCTGACAAACGGGCGACCGTCAGATCTATATACCACATCACGGAAAGCGAATTGGATCAGTCGTACCGAGGACGACGGTTCCTCGAGTACTGTATCCAAGGGGGAGGCAGATCTAAGCGTCGCTACCACGGTACCCGTCAGGCCTGCCTTATCAGAGAGAGGGGGCATGTCTTAGAACTCTGTGAGAACAGCGAGTGTAGAGTCTGTAGGATCCTCAAGTACTCTTTCAGAATCCCGAGAGAGTGTAAGTACAAAGATAGAGAACTATGAGAATGTCAGGTTAACCATTTAGTTAGGTAGGGGCTCTATGTTCGGGAACGGGGTCTACTCGACGACCGTTTCGTTAAGTAAGTTCTTCCCTCTCCCTGCTCATAAAGAGTCTGTTATGATCGTACTTTAGAGGCTGACATCTTTGCCGAAAACCACCACATCCACTCCACACTTCACGCCATCTTCATCTGCAGGGTCGTCACCAACAGACCTCAGTACCTCCGGCGCCCCGATAACTGCCGGACCCGGCCAAACCCTGGGTTTGACAGCGTATGTGATGGGCCAACAGCCCCGCGGAACGAAGCATGCTCACTTGTTAATGCTAGGTTGAGGCTGTTACTGTTCGAAACGGTGGACGGGTGGTGTATCCGGAAACGATCGTCTATCGTGAGGATGCCATTGTTCCGGTCGCGGTGGTGATGTACACCAGGCAAGGGTGGTTGCCTTGAAGAATAGTCTCTGTTTATGAGGGTTTTGTGATTGTTTCTGATTGACATGACACATCTGAGGAGCCATCTAGGCACCTATCTAAGCAGCGGGCTTGTCAAACAATATCAACATATGAGCAGGGCGTTAGAAGTGATTCTATTCTTGAGCCTTGCTTGTGTAATAATGAATTATTTTTTTCGCTAGATGGAACTGCGCCCTAATTCTGGAGAACCTGGGCGCCCAGAGCTAGACCGCCTAGAAAAGTTCGTGGAAATATAGGACCTTGAAGAACACGAGCCAGCTTTGACGCTTCTTCCATCTTGATATTCTGTCATCTCCAGTCAACCAAGACTCTTCTCTGTCGCACGTCATGGTTGAGAATACCCTGCGCCCTCAACCTCATTTTGGCTGCACAGCCAGCTTCGAGATCAGCCGCACGCTAAACAGGTCTTGGCCAGAGCCTGCTTCTTCGGACAACCAGTCAGAAGCGCCGCAGCCCGTTGGAATGGCGCCCAACTCCTATCTTCCTCGCTAAATGCCTCAGACCGCGGTGAAACGAGGCTGTGCTGTGGATGCGTGGAAGAGTTGATGGAACAATTCTGTTTGCTTGGGAGTCCCATTGTGCAACAATTGCTTTGTCAACACCGAAGAAATGCGGGGGAGCCTGGTGCTTTGAATCCGCCTTGCCGCACTGCGTAAACTCTCCTGAAACGATAGCGGCTGAGTATGTTGACTGGCGATTGGCAAAGAACTGCTGCCTGAATTCCATGTGGCATCCTTTTCAACACCCCAGTCACAACCCTGCCACCGTTGGTTTGGCGCTGTGGCGCCAGCTTCTCGGTTCTGAAGACCGTGTCTTGACCAATTGAACACCGCATGGGAAGATGGCTGTGCTGGCACAGCTTCCCCTGAAGATAATCGATTTATTCATCAGCTGCTCTTTAACCCCAAACTTCGATTTTCGGGCTCCCATCATGCTCGCCGCCACTCCCCCCCATTCCCATTAAGCCAAATCCCAAGATGCTTCGATATAATGGCGGATCAGACTTACCCAAGTCGGAGTCTGAGGCTAAGAAGCATATCGCCAAAATTCGGAAGGCCAGGGATAAGGATAAGAAATCGGGGATCGCGGGGATGATGGATAATGCCATCGGCATGTGAGTAAGTCCCAGTGCCAATCACGGAGCATCGCGACCAACACTCGATAGTTTATCGGACGATCTATATCAGAAGCCCTCGCATTTCATCTTGGAGTTCCTCCAGAACGCAGACGACGGCAACTACGACGTGCCAGAGCCAACTCTGGTCATCACATTGGAAGAAAACACTGTTCGCTTCGACGCCAACGAGGTCGGCTTCACTCGTACCAATGTTGACGCTCTGTGCAGCCTGGGCTCAAGTTCCAAAGTTCAGTCGGACCAAGCGACTGGCCACAAGGGCATTGGGTTCAAGTCAGTATTCAAGGTTGCCGACAAGGTATGGATTCAGTCGGGCCACTACTCATTCAAATTCGATGCCAGAGAACGCCTGGGAACTGTGGACCCCATCTGGACCAAGTTTCCAGATGAAGAGCGAGAAGGATATACATCGATCCGCCTCCGGTTGCTACCCAAGCTGAATCTCTCGGCTTTGGCTGATGAGCTATTGAAGCTCGATGCGCAGCTATTGCTGTTCCTCCGGAAGATCCAATGTATAGAAGTCCACGTTATTCCAGAAAAAGGCCAGAGGGCCCGTCTTCCCAGGGTGTTGAAGCGACGCACAGATTCCAGAATCCCGGACGGCTTGCAGCGATTCACGTTAATATCAGACTATGCATCAGCATTCCTCGTCTCGAGCCATCGCACCACCAAACTTGGGCACGACAACAGAAGGAAGGGGCGGAAACACTCGGACATTCTCCTTGCATTTCCAGAGATGTCATTTAGACAACCACCTACGGCGACTCAAAACGTTTATTCGTTTCTACCGATCCGGAACTATGGCTTCAAGGTTAGTCATTCATCTGTGCAGCTTGATAAGACACGGATATATAACTGAACACACACTCTAGTTCATCATGCAAGCCGATTTACTGCTCACTGCTAGTCGAGAGGATATTGACAACTCGTCTGACTGGAATATCAAGCTGCTTGATGAACTCCCCCAGGCCATGCTCACAGCGATCAAGCGTTTCAACTCCCGTCGTCTTTACGATGCATGGCTCCCTTACCTCATCTTTGACCACAATCAGTCAGGCTTCTTTGAGAATCTTGGGCAAGAGATCCTCAAGTTGTTATCCAAGCAGCCCATCTTGAAGTCCATCACTGGCGATCTGAGACCTCCGTCAGAGCTGACTCGCATCCCGGCGTCTCTGGCGGACACAGAGGGCAGCTCCATGATCCCTCGGAGCTTCTGCCCCTATACGTTGGTCTCATCCGAGTTGTCATCTCAGTATACAAGTGCACTGGATGACTTGGGGGTCAAGACCCTTTCTAGCGATGAGTTCCTTAGCGAAATCTCACACTTCATCTCCAGGTTTTCCACAGTCTTTCAGTCCCAGCCTTCATACTGGCACTCGCGACTCGCGTCTATTCTCCTTCGTCTTTGCGGGTCACCGGAGTACAGGTCCGAGATTGCCAAATTACCAATTGTTCTGCTCCAAGACGGTCGATGGGTTACCCCTGATGCCGGTCAACTTCTATTACCTCTGAGATCTAGCGTTGGCCCGGTTCCAAAGGGCATTTCCGCCATGGAAGTTCACCGTGACGTTGCTGATGACCCTTCCCGTCTTAAGCTGATCCAGGAATTTGGAGCGAGAGAGTCTGGCCTCAGGATGGTCTGCGACATCATCACCAAGACACACGAGGACATGGCCTTTGCCCCACAAACCATTGACACAGACGAGCTTGTTTCCCACATTGTCTTTCTGTATCGTGCTCAATGGGTCCGGACCTCGGTCTCTAGCAAGATCTGGTTCGTTGCGGAAGATGGGTCCCGTGATCGAGGCCATCACATGTACGTCGACTCAAATTCGGAGTACTCTGCCGGGGCCGTCTTTTCCGGAAATCATAGATCCAAGTTCCATTTCTTGCACGCCAAGTATGAACTCGCTTTCTCGAGAGTTGGAAGCAATGAGAACCCGACGCATTGGAAGAAATGGATCCGCGAGAAATTTGGTGTTGCGCATCTCCCCCGTCTAGTATCAACAATCTCCGAAGACAAGAAGAGCTTTATCTTATCGAGAGACTTTCAGTACCTGATAGATCACCAGTCTTCGAAGATATTCTTGAGTGTTCTCAAACACAATTGGAGTCACTACTCTCGTTGGATCCAGGAAACACCGACTGACGCGGCCGAAAAGGACAAGAAGAGGTCGAAAGAAAAACTACGACATGAATTGTCCTTCTGGCGCGTTCAATGCCGTGGCGGCCCATTTGTTCAACTGAGAAGGACATGCCTTCCACGCAAGAACGTACTTGTTGGACTAGGTCTATGGGGATACTCATCTGGCATGCAGGGCCATGCCCAAGGTTATCCCCTTCTCGACATCTCCGACCCGGAGGATAGTGGTTGGGACTTTTTGCAGAATTTTGACGTCGTTGTGGAGTTGAAGCCAGTTCACTTCATCAATCGATTGCTGGACCTCTGTCGGACTGAAACTACTAGGGCTGCTGTATCCGTATTGTATGATCAGATCGTTACTTGTGCAGATGATAGCCAACTCGGAGCCATCAGGTACAGTATAACCAGACGAGTGTATCGTAATATTTGCTGATTTGTGAGCAGGAAATCCTTCGAAGAGAATAACCTCATCTTCATTCCATCAACAGAGCATTGCCCTAGCCGCTGGGTTGGCCTGGATGAATGCACCTGGGAAGGGTTCACGTGCCTCCGAAAGATCCCCGACTTGAAGAGACATTACCCTTCTCATCAACATGAGACTCTCTTCCGAAAGTACCTCAATGTTCCTATCGCTAACCTGAAGACTCTCGTATCCGAGCTTCAACAAGTCACGTCTTCTGACTCGCTGTCCTACCTCCGCAATCTCTTCATCACAACAAGCAGACGCATGGATGCCGCCACATTGTCCGAGTACAACGACGCGGCCATTGTCAAACAACTAGGCGGGCGTAAGATTTGGCCAATCACAAAATCAGGCTCGGATGATGGCTTTGAGAGTCTCATGGCCAACGACGACGTGTGGTACATTCCTGACCACGGTCACCTGCGCGAGACGTTTTCAGGGAAACTGCCTTTCTTGGCGTTCGATACCGCAACTCTTGCTCAGCTTGAACAACTTTTGCGCCCATTTGGCCTCGATAGGAGGATTATCTCCAAGGCGGCGACATCAAAGACGAGCACGATGGGAGAAGCGCCTTGCATGGTCGACTACACCAAAGCGCTCACGGCCAAAGCAGAGTTCATAGCCAGGCGAGTAGATCATGTTGTGTTGAGAGATACTTGCTGATATTTCGATGCTACAGGCTTGTTCCCTTGGGTCACGCAGACAGGAGCACTATCTTGCGCCGTCTGGGTGCGATATGCGTCTATCAACCGCAGAAGGTATCCGTGCAATGGACCGTCGTCACCCAGGTCGCAGACATCGTGCATGGCCATGAAGAATCTGGCCGTGTATCAGTGACGACTAAGGAGGACGGACTCGATATCTATCTCGTTCCTGAAGACTCCAACATCTACTGCCCTCCGTTGGAACTAACGGAAGAGCTAGCCGCCTGCTGTGGCATTACAACCCCTGAGCACGTCCAGCTCCTCACACACATTCTAGTGCAACAGGATATCCAGAGAATCTCGAGTGACCTTGAGAGAAAAGGTATACCCAATGATCTGGAGGGATTTGACAACACAAATGCAAACCTTCCGGAACCCTCGTCCGCGGACGTCAAGATCTCAAGCAGCTTTGACGATCATCTAGACACTCTGAGCTCGCAAGGTAAGAATAAAAAGCCGGTAGACCTTCCTTTATGCAGAGATTGACTGATGGTGATTTTGATAGCTCAAACACTAACAGGCAGTTACATGGAGCGAGCCCCCTCCCCGGCCTCGTATGTTGCAAGGACTGCTGAATGGGATGAAGTTCAGAAACGCTACAGGCTTGTTACTGTTGGACCTAAGACTAGGTCTATCAAGTATGGAGTTACGGCATTGTCGGTGCCAGAGTCGTTTGCATCCGGCAGTAATAGTGAGAAGGAAGACAACTTTATCGGTCAACTATACGTGAGTTCAGCAGTGGACATACTTCACATTCTCGTCTCACGGCATTGATAGGTCTCAAGCTTCCTGCAAGAAGTCGTTGGTGATGGATACAAGCCTAGTGCTCATTGGACAAGTCCCCTTCGAAACATGGCAGGCCATAGTCCGTTTCAGGGCGAGGCTTCGGACACGTCAACTTTCACAGTCCAGGACACTCTGGGGCGATTCAGGCAGTTTCTAGCACAGCAGGAGCTCCAAGGCATCGAGTCGCTGGCAGAATCTATGACCTTTCACATAGAAACCATCGTTTCTGAAGAGTCACTGTACTCTGGCTTTACACTGGATGCGCAACAAGCGAAGAAGGTGAGTTCACTCCTTAGGAAAATCTTCACCCCTGTTAACTAGTGATATCTAGGCTGAAAGGCTGTCTCTGACCCGGCCTGCGAATATTCCGTTGAATGAAGCATTCATCTTGGCTGTCGTATGTAATCTTCATGACGAACCTCGAATCGCCTTTTTCGATGACCCATGGCGGCACTATCATGGCGGATCCCTCTTATTGGAAGCACCGAGCGGCTACTGGGCACGCTTCAACGAAAGTGCGCGCCCTCTTCATATTAGAGGCGCTGCAAATGTCCAGTTAATGTCGCCAGAGGATTCTGGCTGCTACGTGTATCGAGACCTACGCCCAGGGGAGATGCGGCTGTTCAAGCTCTCCCCTGGAACGGACGATGAGCCCCTGAAAGGTAGTGTCCACCAGGTTCTGGCTGATTCCGATGAAGAATATCAAGCTCTGTCCTACGTTTGGGGCGACATCAACTCCTCCCTGGCGCCGCACTTTATTGAGACTTCCGAGGGAGTGCTCCAGATCAGCTTTTCTCTTCATTCCGCTTTGCGAGCGATCAGAAACCAAAAGACTGATACAATGCTATGGATTGATGCTATCTGCATTAACCAAAAGAGCGTTACGGAAAAAGCCATACAGATTCGCCTTCTGAGCACCATCTTCCAGTCAGCCACGCAGGTTGTGGCTTGGCTTGGCCCAGAGAATCAGAGTCAGAACGGCGACATTGTGGTTGAGAACCTCAAGAGCATCACCAAATTTGCACGACAGTCAGAATCTAAATATTGGTGCACGTTACTGGATAGCATCAAAACCAAGAATGAGTCTCGGGGTGGCAATATTGATACCCTGGCCGACTTGGATGCCTTCTTGGCTAGACCTTGGTTCAAACGTGTGTGGATCGTGCAAGAGCTGGTGCTACCAACCAAAGTCACTCTCATCTGTGGTAGATCTAAGATGGACTGGGATGAATTCTTCGAGGCCATCCAGCTCTGCGAACGGGGCCTCAACTCAGGAGGTGGTCATCACACCGACGACACTCTAGTGCTTCAGCATGCCAGCCCCGCATACGCATTGGGGATGGCACGAAAGTCACTCAGAGAGGGCCGTAACAAGTTTTCCTTCCTCCGCTTGTTGGACATGTTTGCCCATTGCCAGGCCACCAAGATGGTCGACAAGCTGTTCGCACTTCTTGGTCTTGGCTCTGACTGCAGTCAGCAAGAGTTCAACCCGGATTACGACTCAACTATACAGCAGGTCGTTGAACGATACGCTGCCTGCTTTGTGGAGAGAGGCCAGGGTATGGACCTGTTATGCAGAGCCGGAATGAACAAGTCGTATGGCTTTTGTTCATGGATCCCTGAGTGGACAAGACACAACTTCCCTCAGACGATATCAACATGGGATGCTGCGAAGGGCACATTCTACGCTGGGAGGCGGGAGCATCCAACGGCCCAGGTGCGAGAGACACCCGACACTGGCCTGTCGGTTCTGCAAATCAGTGGTCTCTCAGTTGACAGAATCACAACCGTCGCCACAATCAGAGAGATTGGCAAGGACGGGGCTGACTACTCTGGTCCTGCAGACGACTTCCGTAACTTGATCGAGTTTATCCATTCATACCCATCCGGGGAGAACAAGAGCAGCATTCTTCTCAGACTCCCCATTGGAGACGCAAGAAAGCCCCACCTAGAGTCGACCACAGACCGCCTCCGAGCATACCGAGACTTTGTGAATCAGGAGACAGATGACTGGCCAGATAACTTGGAAGAGCTTGTGTG
The DNA here is from genome assembly GCA_023101225.1 of Fusarium solani-melongenae. NCBI lineage: Eukaryota > Fungi > Ascomycota > Sordariomycetes > Hypocreales > Nectriaceae > Fusarium > Fusarium solani-melongenae. The sequence continues at coordinate 612,720 of CP090038.1, read as the reverse complement.
GGGAGAAAAAGAGGGATCACCCGAGGAAGACAGAGTGGTCAAGCAATACTGGCAGACTTCACAGGCGTTCATGAGCAGAATCTCAAAGGCTGTTTTCTGCAGGACTGAGAAAGGCTACGCTGGTCTGGTACCGGGAGGGTCACAGAAAGGCGACGAAATGTGCACATTTGGTGGTGGCAAGGCGCCTTTTGTGCTCAGGAAGCGCATAGGGGAGGAGTATACGCTAGTGGGCGAGTGTTATATACATGGCCTTATGTATGGCGCTGAGAATGTCCAAGGGGCTCAGGAGAGGCAGTTTTGTATTATGTAAGCGAGTGGATCATATCGTTGGGAATCTTATGACATGTCGACTTGGTTAGGACTGCAAGGCGTATAGGACACATGTTTAGAATTAGCTGGTCTGAGACTTATTGCTTTTGCATGTTTTATCATGTTGCGGTATCATGGGGTACATGGTTTGATGAAATCTTTCAGAAATCTGAGACGTAGACCGTGGGGGCACTTATTTGGCCTGCTCGTGCTTCGCGTTGACCTTCTTCCAGCTCTCCCTCTCCTTCAGGCCATTCCACCACTTCTGAGTAGCCGGGTACTTGGCGAGAAGTTCTCCAAAGCCAAAAGGCTCCGACATGTCTCCGTAGGGCAAGTGGAACAAGTCGGCGAGGGTAATGTTGTCTCCTGCGAGATACTTTTGCTTGGAGAGGATGCGCTCGTAGCCCTGCAGAGCTTTGTCAAGATCCTCGAGTTTGGCCTTGACCACGTCCTCATCAGCAGGTCCGAGGTTTAACACCTTCTTGAACACTTTCTCAAAGGTGATTCCGGTGGTGTTGGGGTCGAAGTAGGAAAGCTCAATAGAAAGGGCCTGACGCGGGTCAGCAAATATCCACACAACAGACTGGTTCGGTGAATAGTATTACCTGCTGGAAACCGGCGTAAGCCTTAAAGTCAGACTCAGGAGGAGACAAGTCGATGCCGGTGTCACGGTACTTGGCGGCGATGTAATGGGCAATGGCTCTGCTTTCTATCTCAAAGTCAGCATTCTCCTAACCCAGATGGGGATCGTTAGATGTCACGTTTCACTTACCGTAAACCTTGACACCAGTCTCTGTGTCGATCAAAACGGGGATCTTCTTAAAAGGGTGAAACTCCTCAGCGTACTCGTCGGTCCTGTGCGCACCCGCAAGGACATCAACAGCAGGCAGCTCATACTCCAGGCCCTTCTCCTCGAGCACCGTGCGCACACGGCGGGTGCAAGTAGAAGGACCGTATCCGTAAAGCTTCAAGACCATTGTGCTGATTTAAGCTGAGTTCCAAGAGAAGAGTGATTGATGGTGATGTGATTGTTGGACAAGATTCCGACATGAGCACCACGATGGTGACTTATATAGCCCAACCTCATGAGTGCACAGAACTAGAATTATTAATTTGTTAATAATTGAATCATCCACTCTCGGCTGTCATCCTTTCCGTCCAGTCGGATTGGCTAGTTTACGATCCTTTTCGTGTCTCGTCCGTCATTCGGACGAGAATTGCTCCCGATCGATTGGTAAGTCGCACGGAGTTAATTTGCAGCCGAAAAAGGGACCCAAAATAGGAATATCTTTCGATGCAATTGCTTCAATTGGGGATTTGATTAGTCAAAAGACATCTATCTTTTTCTTGGTGGGCATTGACGAGAGCATTGATGATCTCAATGTCCCTTCTGGCAGTCGACAAGAGTATTAGGCACCCTGGCAAACACAATGTTCAGCACAGCAACGCCGCAACCATGAATCTGCTTACCAGGTGTAATGAGAAACAACCGATGAAATAGCACATATAGAGGGGATTGCTGACTAATGGATCATATAAAATCTCTATTTGTTCTATGGTATGAAGCTTGCGCTGTGAGACAAGTTGTAGCAAGCATGGCGTCTATTTGACCTCCCAGTAGTCCATCTTTTAGAAGCCCTTGAGCCTGAAGAATCTAACTTGGTTTAATAAATGGTACAGTAGGACTACATGTTGTAGCAAGCAAACGAGGTGATCTTGTCGTTGTGGTTGGCGGGGATATTAGCATCAACGCCGCCACTGCTCGCGGGAACCACCAAGCTAGCCCCCTTGCAGTTGGCATCGCTGAGATATGTTAGAGATTTTTCTCGCCATGGAATTGATGCTAAACTTACTCCCAGAACTGGCACCACACGTTGGGAGGGATCTGGATGTAGCTAATGCGGTCATTCCAGAAAGCGTCGTTTCCAAGAAGGTTTCCTAGCATAACGGAATCAGCAAATTGTCAGGTATCGAGCGAGATGTGAATCTTACTGCAGGTAGCGTGGGGAGTGTCAAAAGCCTTGAACTGGCCACCGCCGTTCTTTTGGTTCTCGAACACACCGATGGTGATAGCCTGGGCCATACCGGCAAGAGAGAGCAGAGCGGCAAACTTCATGGTGATGAGCTTGTAACTGTTGGAAGTGAAGAGTGAGGAGGGATTGGATGTATCATCTTGAGGTCCAAACGCATCTACTTATATAGTCAAGATACTCTACCCTTTTCGACTCTCTCATGAAGTCGGCTTCAGCTGGCTAAGTCAAAGATCGGTAAGCGGTTTACTCAGCGCTTCTGTGGGGTAGCTTCATGCATCCCTACAAGGCTGGCCAGTAACATTCAGAGCAGCAAGTGAGTTAGATTAATGTTACTCTGCTACCATAGCTTCTTAGCTCGAATCCTGATATGACTAAGGTCTTAATTGACTGAAAAAGCGGTATCCGTAAGGTCTTGGTAACGGCAAGGAGCAGTAGTTGAAACGTCAAATACGAATACCCACTTCAGCACGCGGCCGTCCTAATCCTATCTTTAACCTTTTACGAGAAACGATCTGCCGGCATATCAAGCTCATCAGCAATTACACGCCGTGGGAGGAATCCAACAGCGGCCGATCGTTGACCAAACCTGACTCAAGATTCTCAAGGCTCATCCGAGCGTCGGACGTGGATGCTGCATGACAACCCGTATTATTCACTGCTGTGCCTGATACTTCCTCCGTCTCTATGAGTAGGAAGTTGACCGATTTAAAGTGGCACATGATTTTTAGGGTCGATGATACTGTCTCCTGCACGTTGCCTAGACTGATGGAGGCACGGGAACTAAATGATCATGTTGGTGGGGAGGCGGAATTGAAACCGCCCAAGGAAGGTGTCTCAGGGCATGCGGTCCGAGAATCATGCTATGGATGGTATTCGAATGCATACAACGTATAAGATATTAGGCATCTCGCATACCTCACAACCAATAAGACAGGAGGTTGAGATTGGTCTCGTGATGAGAACTCAGGCACCGTGTCGCTTGCTCGTATAGCCTTCCTATCATCCCGGAAGGTGATCACCGTATTCGGGGTATTGAGTTGCATCCTGCAACGTCGGATATTGTAAGCTCCTCCCGAAGTCGGCCGCTACCATAAGTCATGTGCCATGGTATGATCAGCTTCATGACCTACACGTGCTAAATCCGCCATCTAAGCTCCTGCAGGGCCTAGAACGAAGCGGTTAAATGCACGGTCTCGCCCAGTCAGTATGAGTGATACGATGAAGCGGGGAATCAATGCAGGAAACTTGCGCATCTCGGACCTTGTCCTTCCGGTATGCCTTGGGACGACGCCCCGATGTTCCGAAGCGCGGAGCTGGCTCAGTGATGTGACAGCAACAGCCAGATACAGCAACTCGAGAATACCACATGCAAAAACGATGCACATTGACTATGCCTTGCCTAATATCATACAACATAGACTTTCGAGTTGTGTACTAAACGAGTATAAATAAGACTACCAGTCTACCAGCTGAGGAGCACAAGACTGTATCAACTCTACAAATCAAACAAAAGCAAATCAGTCCTTCATCCACACATCTCCACACACTTGGACACTTTTGCAAAATGAAGTTAAATCTCCTCTTCCTTGCGGCCGCCGTCATCGCCGCTCCCTCGCCAGACGTCGAGTCCAGGGATGTCCAAGCCCGTGCGACATGCTGGAACCGAAGCAGTTGCTCCCGGACCTGGGCCGGCAAGTGTGAGGACTACTGCAAGCCCTACAAGTTCTCCCACATGGCCAAAACCGACTGCGGGCTTTTGTCGCAGCGATGCTGCTGCAAGACCAAGTAGCGGTCGTGCTACTTGCCGCTGGGTCTTGTCGGATGGCTCTACACCTGCGGTGGCTTTGATAGAATTATGAGGCCTGACTGGAGAGATTAGGGAAATGGGGTGTAGGGAGATTACTGGGTGAGGTGTTACAGTTTGATTGCAATGGAATCTGAGACGAAATTAAGTTAGGCCATGGTCATCAAGCCTAGCCATTTACAGATAGCAGCACCCTTGATATTCTCGTCAAGTTGAGAGTCAAATATATACATTTGGCGTAAAATTGATACTCCCTGGCCCTTCAAGTAACATCTCATAGCTTTCTTCATTTCCCTGCCATCCCTAGTAATATGCTAGCCCCGTCCCACTCATCGAAGACTTCGTCCTTTGCGCCCATGATGACCTTCTCATACCTGAGGACTCCTGATTTCCCTAGGAGGATTGGGATCATCTAAACAGATACATCTAACACGTCACAGAACGTGTTCAGAGCCTCACACTCGGCAGCTTGCTTCGCCGCCCGATCCGCCACCGCATTCATCGATCTTAGGATCCTCCAAAACTCAACCTTCAAACCAACCTCATCGAGCCGCTCGATTTCCCCAAGTAGTGCTTCCCACAGATCCTTATTCACCACCTCTTCATTTCGACTGTTTCTCCACGAATTACGTACCCACCCATATGCCCATTCGGTGGCGCCTTTGGCAACGTATTCCGAGTCGGTGGCCACGACCAGTGTCGTGAAGCCATCGCCGGGCCAGTAGCGGAAACGTAGGGCGGCCAGGACGGCCCGGAGCTCGGCACGGTTGTTCGTCTGGTCGTAGTAGTGGAAAAATGGGCCCCAGTTCTCAAGGCGTGCGGAAACTATGCCTGACTCATACATGGTTTTTGGTTTGAAGACAAAGGCCCAGCCTGCCCTAGGGTTGGCCCGGCCATTGTCGGAGCAGGCACCGTCTGTAAAGATCAGGAATTGGTCTGGGTTGTTGCGGCGTATAAGCCGATAAACGTGAGGGTCTGTTCGTCTGCCTGTGCCGGGCGGGAAGAGTCCGTCAGGCGTAGATGTTGGTGATGGCGGCGCAAACTGGGATGGAAAGACGCGTCCTCTGCCTCGTATGCAGCCCTCTTCTCGCATTGGAAGGGGTTGACAATCTGTTACCGGGTCAACCCGGCGACAGTAGTCCGGAGCCGGGCCATCGTGATCGTGTACCACAGAGCCTCCTTGGTAAGAAAGCATGTCGAGTTCTCCAGCCGAGCCTGGGAGCTCATCATCCATGAAGGTGTAATCGACGCAGCAGGACCCGCAAACGGGCAAGCCGTGACGTCCACAGACTAGACGCCCATCTGAGAGCTCAATGGGGCTGTCCATGCTGTAGACTTCTAGTCGAGCTTTGTATGGGTGAGGATCAATTATGACTGTGATGAAGTTGAACGCCAGTGCGCGTATTGTGTGTCCCGTCACCTGACCAATGTCTCAGACGCTGAGCAGTGAGGAGGTGCTGCCATCACACTTTCTGTATTCATTGGCACAGATAACGGCTGTGAATATTCTCTATACCTACTTCGCTATGATATGATGGGGAAATATTTTGAGCTATATTTTTCAGTTTGTTGCTTTTCTTTGCAGACCTCAATTTAGTCAACCGCACGACGAAGTAGAAGCCACGCTACAGGGCTTATGTTATAGTGGTTGAGAGGTCTTTGGTGCCTCGGAATTGTTTGCTTTTAAGTTCTATTTAACTTTGACAATTTTATGTTTTCTGATTGCCCCTTCTTTTGAAGTACTATGACGGGAAGATGTTGGGACCCCGGCAAATGAGGTGAACCAGGATGATGATGTAGATATAGAGCGGAAGTGGTCTTTTAAACAGAAATGAGAAAGCGAGAGAGACGAAAAATCATTCCTTGTAAGAAAGCTTGAATAACTACTCAGTAACCTTGTTTAAGAATCGTCTCGACGTCTACACTGGTCTCATCTTTACTTGTTGACTTCAGCCACGATAGCCTCATGCATTCCTTTCGGCCCATCTACAGAACCGACCCGCCCAACCAAATGATGACACGATTCCTTCTAGCATAAAAAGCCTTGTTCTTCCATCGCTTCATCGCTCCATCGCTCCATCTTTACCAATCTTTGAATGTTCGACAAGGCAGACGACAAATATGAACGGCATAGGGGTCCCTGCGTGCGCCTGCGAGCCAACTCACCGGGTCGTTTGCGCCTGCGGGACATTCAGCTGTTCTAACTGTGGTGCCGCCCGGAAACAGTCAGCCCATACCGTTGCTCGTCTGGGCCTGTTTGATGGTTCTTACTTCGGCAATCCCTCCCCGAACCCTCTTTGCACAAACTGCCGTGGCCGCTCTGAGCTTGACCGGAGGCACTGGGCAGTACCGTCGAAGCACATGCAAAGACTAGACAATCAAACTTATGAACAGCCGGAGGGGGGCGAGCAACTCGACCGGATCCTTGCCATATCAAGGCGATTAAGAGGTTATTCTCTAACGGGGCGCGCAAGAGAACCAAGCGAAAGCCCCAATCAGACAAACCAGGGAGCAGTGTCTCCTTTTACAGACGGGAGGCAATCTAGGGCCCGTCAACCAGAAGAAGAGCAACCCGCCCAAACCACGAAACAAGCCAGGACGAGGGAGAGATCTGAGAGGTTTATGAGGACCGTCGAAGAAGAAAGACAACGCCAGCGCCAGAGAGAACAGTTCCAACGGAGACGCGAAACAGAACTCCGCGTTCAGAACGCTCAGCTAGAGCTGCAGAATGAACTCATGCGACAAGAAGCACAACGTCAATTTGTCGGAGTGGAGCCAGAGAGACGAGAAAGCTTCGTGCGTGCCGGACTCCTACAACTATTGAAGCAACGTCAGAGACAGGAGAGACAAAAGGAGGGAAGTAGGTCGCAGACCACAACGACGATGACGACGGGCGATAAAGTCACGAAAGAGATGAGCAAGCAGTGTACGGTCTGCTTCGAGACTTATACAAACGTTCAGGATTCCTTTCCATTTCCGCCCGCCCTTCGACAATGCAGCGAACACCACGACATGGACGTTTGCGTACTCTGTCTCTATTACAATATCAAGTCTCAGCTTGAGTCACGAGGATCTGCAGCATGCAACGATCTCAAGTGTCCTAATCTTGGCTGTGATCATGTATACACCCACGCGCAGGTCTGGCTTCTATCCGACCCAGACACCTTTGCCCTGTACGATCAATTTTGCCTCAACACTGGTCTGGCAATGGAGGTCAATTTTCGGACATGTCTTCGCGGGAGATGCACCAATGGCCAGATCTACGACGACTTGGACCCGGATTCCCCATCTGGAAACCGAATTCTCTGTAGCGTGTGTGGTTTTGTCATGTGCTTTAAACACCACTGTCCATGGCATCAAGACCTCACCTGCGACGAATACGATCTACAGAGAAAAGAGAGCGACAAAAAAACAGAAAGTTGGTTGGCTGAAAATACCAAGCCCTGCCCCAACTGCAACATCCCGATCGAAAAGGGCACAGGCTGTTTTCACATGACATGTCGAGCCTGCCGATACGAGTTCTGCTGGGAATGTCTGGTTGACTGGAGAACCGCAACGTCAGGTCATGGGGGACATCGCCCAGATTGCTTCTTTCGCAAGAGAGCGGCTCCTCCGCCCACGGCGATGATTGGGAGTACGATTATGGAGGCGCAGAGGAATAGAGAGAGGGCGGCCCAGATGCGGGCAAGGATGGACGGCCTATTGGAGTGACTTCTCGCGCTTGAGTTTGGTCCAAGTATACTTGGACCAAATAAATGAATTAAATTCTGAAAGAATGTTTAAGGACCACATCGACTGTAACTATTACTTAGGTATTAATAGCAGGTGTTAGCTAATATTGTAGTCCCTCCGAAATGAGAGCTCTTAACCGAGCGGCCTCGGCTATATCAGCTACCCTCCTCCGAAGTGTTCAACTTTTAGGCAGACATTTGCTTCGATATTGAAGCTTTGCCCCGCCTGGCTTTTTGTAATTCCAGATACGATCTCGGCCATATTGACCAATGAAATTCGCGACTGCTGCCCTCTTGTCAGATCCCTCGTTCAGTTGAGGCGCAGACACCCCGCTTGAGAGATCGTAGCGGGGCCATCATCACTCAATTCTCGCTCAACCAAAGTCCTGACCTTATAGTCTACGCTTCAGAGCCCCTTTAGTTTGTCACAGGGTCTTTTACGCCAGGAAGCATGGCCATAATCGAGGATTTTCCTCTTTTCAAGCTTTGCGCCCTATGCAAGGGAATCTTCCCCCATGCTGACGACCCCAACTTCGACGATAACATTCAAAGCCAGATATGGACTAATGATGAGGGTTACCACTTCACTCGAACACGGGAAGAGATCGAGCGAGGGGCTATTGAGGGTTGTGAATTCTGTACAGATATCGTTCAGAATGATGGTGCGTACAAGAAGGAGAGCTCTCCAGATCGCCAACACGAAACGATCGGCCAAGATGATGGGTGTGAGAGCGACGAGGAAAGCGAACTGGAGAGTGAGGTGGGATCACAGTCTGCGGAACCTGATGAGGGCCCAGACTACATTGCCATGTTTTCAGGACCGCGAGCCGGTTGGTTTCCTCCGATGGAAGAGAGACTCGAATTCAGGATCAAGTTTCACTCTGAAGACAAACGTCTAGCCGTCTACGACTCCAATGGCCTGTTGATAGGCCGTAGGTGGTGTTTACACACAACACCTGGTAGGTTTTCCCCATTGCCCTCTCCTACTTGAGCTACCTCTCACTATTCCCACAGGCAACCCAGCATCCAAACTCATCCATGCTCAAGCAACACTCGCAGAGTTAGGGTCGGACGAAACCTTTGGGGCCGTACGACGGTGGCTGGGCGAATGCGTTGACAACCATCCAGAATGCCGCGGTGATACCCTGAGAGAGCTACCAACGAGGCTCATCATGGTCTCACCACTGGGGGTCAACGTTTCGGCGCGGTTGTGCGAAACCCTCGGCAAAACAGGACAATATTGCGCCCTCAGCTATTGCTGGGGCGGTGACCAGCTTCACAAGACTACCCGCCAGAAGTATGCCACATATCTTCGAGAGTTACCATACGAAGAGCTACCACAGACCATCCGAGATGCCTTCCAAGTGGCCCGGTCCGTTGGAGTAAGATACATATGGATTGACTCACTTTGCATCGTGCAAGATGAAAAGGAAGACGTTGCACGAGAGATGACAAAGATGTTCCAGATCTACTTCAACAGTTGCTTCACGATCTCGGCAGCCAGCGCGATGACTTGCAAGGACGGGTTTCTCAAGCGCCTGCCATTAAACGATACGGGGCTCTTCTTTCTCCCCATTCGCGTGGATAAGAGCACTAAGGGTTCTGTCCTACTGTCTAGGGAGGGGCCTTACTGGGCTATGATTGGGGCATACCCGCAACCCATTAACGACCGAGCGTGGACGCTGCAAGAGGCGATGCTCACACCTCGACTTCTCATCTTTACCGGCATGGATGTCATCTGGAAATGCCAAGCTGGCTTTGGACCGGAAACGGCCGAGCACCCCAGAATCGCTAACGAGATTCACATTGAGAATCTCTATGGGCCTCCTAACGAGAGCCGGTGGTTTCCGGCACTGGTGGATTGCGGTTACAACTTCATTTCTATAGGAAGCAATGGAGGCCGTCCCTCACGCTCAGGTGATGACTTGGAGGTTTTGCAAGAGCAATGGTGTCTCCTAGTGGAAAACTACACCAAGCGCAACCTCACCGTCGCGACGGACAAACTTCCCGGCATTTCCGCCATCGCCCGACTGCTGGCTCCCAAGCTGAAAAGTGATTATCTAGCAGGGCTTTGGAGACAAAACTTGATCTTCGATCTGATGTGGAGTGTACGTCGATTCCCCCGCCCAGAAGTGTGCAAGTCAGGCAGCCCATCTTGGTCATGGGCTTCCGTGCAAGGCATGATCGAGTATGTAGGTCGGAGGCTCGTGGACGGCGCGGCTGAAGTTATCAGCTGCAACGTGAATTTGACATATCCTCAAGACCCGTATGGGTCTGTCACAGGCGGTGTGCTCGAGATCCGGGGGCACCTTTCCCAGGTAACGAAGGAAGACTTACACCGGGAGCATGGACGGATCGATTACAAGATGGACCCCATTGGCCTTTCCCCGAACCTTCGCTCTTGCATCAAGAAACAATCTCCGACTCTCTGGTGCTTAACTCTCGGTTATGGCAAGGGTATGATGATAGGATGGCTCTACTCTCTCATTTTGGTCAAAGAACCGGGCTGCGGGAATCGGTATCGACGGGTTGGGTTTCTTGAGACTGATGCTGTGTGGTCTCCAGAAGGGCAGGAGGATTTCCAGAAAAAAACCATTACTATAATCTAGCATATTTAAATCCGGCTTGTTACTAATTCTAGAGAACTAGTATATTTGATAATGCCAAGTGCCGGGTCACTTGAATGGCCGTTTCTTAGCAGAAAGCCTGCTATGACTTCAGGCGCGTTAACGTTCGAGGTTGATGGGATTTTGCTATCCGCTGCATTCATCGATGATAGCTCATTTTTTCCCTCCCGCCCTCTCCATACTATACATCGTCCTATTTGGATTATTCTCTATCGTCTACCTCCGTAGAGCGCCGAGATAGTCTCTCAGCCACCAGTCTTCTTATTTGGTTTCGAAACTCGCAGAATTCCATCTTATGCCGTACCTAGTCTTGAACCCTCACCTCGAGAGCCTGAGCGCTCTGGTACGGTGTCGAATCTGACTGTCTCATTATGGCCAATCTTGGGCCATTTGCTTGTTTTATTTGGAGACGGATGTTATCCAGAAGGACAGTGAGTGCGTGCTCATGCCGACGAGAGGTAACTTGGCGGGTCTTCATGTCAGTAACCACGCTCATAACGAATCGCTTAGGATGCTCTCACCATCCCCGTATGTCCGCAATTCGCGCATCATTCCCTTGATCAGGGTCGACATGCCGTCAATCAAAATTTCGATTTTTTCAAGACTCGCGCCCAGCGAAATCTCTCTCTGGTCGTCAACGCTGCCAGACCTCTTTTCTTTGCCAAAGAAGTGGAAGATCTTGGGTTTTGTTTTCTGGAACGTGTTTTCTTTAGTGCCCATAGAGCGGATGCAGCACTTCCATTCTTCTAGGCGGTCCTCGACGGCTTCAAGAGCTTCTGACACCGTCGAGCATAGAGTACGTGAGCCCATAGCAGGACGCGAAGGTATGACGCGGAAGTTTCTCCCACCGTTATATTCAACCCAGCGTAATAGATCGCTGTCTATGCCTCCATCTTCCGTGCATTCTTCTGGCATGATATCAGCGTAGAACGTGTAGTCTTTCACGGAGACACGGAAGTCAATGTCAAGAGCTTGCTTACTGTCTCTGCCTTTGTGCTCCTCTTTGCTTTATGCCTTTCTTTCGTCGTCAAGGTTTCCAATGTTGAGACGCTGGTTTCCACTGCGACATATGCCGCAGTGTTGGTCGTGTTTGTGGGAACAAGCACAGGCAATTCGGGATAATAGACAGAGTCTAAGAAGACTTTAAGATACTTGTGCTTGAATTTAGAAGCCTAGCATTAGGATATGATGCTATGATGTGTTGGCAGTGTGTTCTTTATTATAGTTGAAGCCCGGCCCTCGATCGGTTAACTGAGCCAGAAGATCGTGAGACTAGGCAGGGAGTTAAGTCACATAAACTTGCACCAGACGAAGCTTCACTCTCTTGCTTCAAGTTCCATATAGTCGACCACTAGCCTTTGGTAATACCAACAACCTAAACCTCAGACGGGCTCTCCCTTCGTCGTCTTCGCCACGTTGCAAGCCCGCCGCGCATGGTATTCCAATCTTCCTTCTCACCCCTAACTCGTCTCTTCTCTTTGACTTCAGAGTTATCCGTTTCCTCCTTCGAGTGTCCTCCTACATGGTCGTCGCGGTCGATCTCTCTCAGCCACAAGATGTACAGAAGGGCCGCCAAGACCAGAACTTGAGAGAAAGGAGCGTTAGCAACAACAGAGTCGCACGAGGGGGGATGCCTTACAAATTGGTAGAGATGCCCAATATGGGACGTTATGAAAAGAGTCAACCTCCATGGCAAAAAGGGACGACAGAGAAGATGACGTTAACTAGGCAACTCTTGTTACTTGCAAATTCGGCTCAGATGAGGGTATGAACACCTACACAGAAAGCTGTAATAGCAGTGAAGATCATGGCCGTCCGGCCTTGCTGGAAGCTCTGCCTCCCTTGCTGGATGGCGGTCTTGCCCTGCTTCACGCTCTCTCTAGTGTGATTGTTGGCAATCTGCCTCTGGGCAAGAGAAAGCGTCATTTCAACCTATTGCGTAAAAGTCAGCATGGTCAAACGTACCACAAATAAACCTTACATTTGACTTGATGTGATGGGCAGATTCGATCATGTCCTCAATGTCGCTCATGACGTGGCTCTCCCATCGCCGGTTGTCCGCCGAGGATCCATTCTTCAACTTCTTCCAAACCCTCATTTGATGTTTACCGATTGCTCGGAACGTTTGAAGCTCGTCGAAGATGTTTCTTATTTTGGCCAAAAGTCTCGCGGCAGCCTTCGTCCCCATCTCTTTTCCTTCTGGTCCGTCTTTTTCTTTCGGCTCTTTCGCTTCCAGGTACCCGCAGAAATCTTCAAACAACCTGGCGTCTTCCCTAGCCTGAGAGAGGTTAGAAGGTCATCACAATATCGATGCTTACGTCGAGGAACGTACAATCTTGTTGATCGAGTCAGAAAAGATCTTATGGATGCAATGGTCGGTTTCGTAAACCGTCGACTTTGGCGGTCGGTCGTAGGAATCGACAGAGTACGCGAAGACTGCCTTTGCCATCTCAAGCGGGGATCGCACCCTTCTTACTCGCTTTTCGATGTAGTCAATTGCATCTGTTAGGAATGAATCTTCGGCTTGGTCCATTGGATGCGTGGTCGCCGTGATCAACCATTCTAGGTACGAATTGTCAGCAAAATCTGCTCCCCACCACAGGGATTGTCGACATACTATGACCGATTACCCACACCCACAGCTGATTCACCCTAACAAGGGTCCAGTCAGACCTTTCGGCCACACCTTCAGGGTGTATAGTCTTTGTCACAACTTGTTGTTCATTCGTTTGTAGTCGATCCTCGTGCAGAGCTTCTTGTTGCTGGGCGTCCTTTGGTTGACTTCCGGAAAAACCGTAGAAGGACTCATCAAGAGTTGCCGAACCATGGATGACGTTGCCTTCGTAGCACTTCAGCAAGCCATAATATGCGTCGTAAGCTCTTTGTAGATCGACGTCGTTCTGATCCCTTCCGTCGTTCTCCTCTTGTTTGCATCCCTTCTCCTGTTCGTTCCGCGATTGTTTGCCCTCGCGATTATCGTTCTCGGTGTGGTACTGGCCTCGTTGTTGTCTTGACAAGGCAAGATATGGCATCTAGGTGGAAAATGAGAACTCAAGGGTTGACCTTGACGAGGGATACTCACATAAATGGCTTGAAGAAAACGGTCAGGGCTGGAAGCGTCCTTCGTTTGGGGTAGCGGCTCAGTGGTGCATAGAGGCTTCATGATCCGCGACTTAGATGTTGCATCTGGAGTCTGAGTCCAGCTGGACTCGAAGAATGCATTCACCCTCTCAACGTTATTCGACCGTGAGTCGTTCACGCATGATGGCTCCTCAATCAAGATTCGTTTCAAGAGGTCCTTTACAATCAATCAGCGAGATGAACTTCTCGGAAGAGAGCTCAAGACACTTCTGGGGGCTTTCTTTAACCCGTGACAAACTCACATTCATCCAGGTAATCTAATGAGACCAGTCAGTTCAGTGCTCGATTTGGGACTTGGTAAGACACGCAGACACTCACATTCGTTGCGGGAAGATGAACCCATGTGAAAAGGTCATCTCCAAGGCGCTCTATCTTTGTGGCTGTGGTTGGTACCGGCCCAGTGCCATAAATGACATCTTGGACGCTGCGGAACTCGGTCAAGAGGGTCGACTCGTCATCTTGTGCCTTGCATTCAGTAACCGCCGCCTTTGGACCCCAGTGTTTCAAGAATTCTTCTTGTTCGGTACCAGCCGTTGGTATCTCGGGTTTCTCCCCTCCGGACGTGATGGTCGGAGTAGCATTCCTCAGCGATGCGAGCACCTCGGGCAGTTCCAGATAGGTTGCCCATTGAATTGCGCTCCAGCGTCTCGTGTCGGTGGGAGGCATCTTATTCCTGAGATGCTTCCTCTCTTCGAAAAGACTCTGCAAGTAATGGTGGTTTTCTTCGTTTTGGGCCGCCCAGAGGAGTGCCTCTACTTCATCTCCCGAGTCGAACATGCTTGCGCTCTCTGAGTCCATCATCAACCCCAGGATGTCAGCAGGGTGTGATTTGAGTGCCAGGCCCAAAGCTGTGTTTTCCCATTCGTTTCTGAGCCTATTCTGACCTTCTTTCATCGCCTCTAGGATGTCTTTGTAGGCGCTCCAATTGCCAGTTTTCGCCGCCAGATGCAACGCTGTGTCTGCTTCGTCGTTCTGAATCGCAGGATCAGCGCCATGTGCCAAGAGCTTTGCCACGATACGGGACTGGTTTTTCTTCTTGTCATCAGGGCTTTCATTTTCCTTCTCGGAAGGCTCAAATGCGTAGTGGAGTGCCGTGTTATATCCCCCGTCTCGGTCGGCTTGGATGTTGCAATCCGCCCCAGCTTCACAGAGTATATTGACGCATTCGACATGCCCTTGTTCGCTCGCCGCGCATAATGGTGTTTTCCCGGTGTCGTCGGTCACATCTATCGCTGCATGCTCTTCCAGAAGAACTGCAACAACTCTCTCGTGACCTTTTCTGCTCGCTGCGTGCAATGGTGTCTCCCCCTGGTTATCGGTCCTGTCGGTCTTGGCTTGTTCCTTCAAAAGAAGGCGAGCAGATCTCTCCCACCCATTTCGACACGCACTGTGCAATGGTGTTTCTCGGTCATTGTCGGGCTTGTCAATGTCGGCTCCTCTTTCCAGAAGAAGGTTCATGATATCGACACATCCTTTCCCACTCGCCACATGCAAGGGTGTCTCCCCGTGCTTGTCTCCCTCGTTGATTTTGGCCGGGTTCTCGTTCAGGAGAATTTCAACAATGTCTAGGTGCTGGTATCCGACTGCTGTTCGGATTGGAGACCACAGACTTTTATCCAACACTTGAGTGTTGGCCCCTCGGGATAGAAGGAGCTCGACAACATCCTTGTGGCCTTTGAAGCATGCATCATCAAGAGGAGTAGCTCTATCATTCCCTCGGGCGTCAATGTCCGCTCCACGCTGCAAAAGCAGGTCCGCAGTATCTCTGTGTCCCCTCAAACACGCGAAATGAAGAGGCTGTCGCCCGTCTTCATCGGTCCCAAATAAGAGCGAAGTGTCGTCTGGTGTATAGTTCAACAGCTGTCTGACCGCCCACAACATGCCGCGGTCAGCTGCCATGTGCATAGCGTTCTTATTGCCATCATGGTGGGAGCGCTGGCGGATCTGATCTTTTTCTAGTCCATCGAGAACCGCTTTGAGACGGTCTGCATTCCCTTCATCATTCTTGATGATCTGGAGGAACTTGTGCAACTCAGTCTTCCCGTCGCTCGCCGCCGATGGTGATGGCGACGATGTGGATGAAGAGTGAGAAGGTGGATCGGGAGTAGGACTTGGAGGCGGTCCGCTGCTAGGGTTCTCGGTTTGCGAATGCTGGGGAGTTGGAGAGACGGGGTTCATTATGTCTGAGTTGACTTGGGCCGTCTCGCGACTGAGGGGCTGGTCATCATCGCCTGGGTGGAGGCTCGGTCTGTTTTCCTCGGTCATTCTTAAGTCGAAGATGAGTATGATAGAGAACAACTTTTCAGAAGCCAAGGAATGTACCTATATAGGCATAGAAAAAGAACTTTGGTTTACCGGTGTGGGACATGGAAGGGGGGGGATAAGCCTGTTCTTGGCGTAAGATTGGATCCAACAGGCTGCCACATCGTCCCACTGCACGCTGTTGCTGGCGAATCTGCGATGGTCTTCGTTCTGGATTTGCTTAGTTCCCTTTCGCATGCTTGGACTGCATTTCACTGTTCCGAAAAGCGTATTGTCCGAGCCTGCTGCCTGATTACCCTTCATCCTGCAACTGAGGGACTCTCAGAAGTGGAATTGGGGGCCGGATGCCAGGGCGCGCTGGACGGAGCGGACTCGGATCAATCAAAACGAGATCAAAAGGCCGGTCTTATAAAAATATGATCTATCACTTTTGCCCTTGTGTTCGCATACCGCTGTGATCTTGCAATGCATATTCATGCGTGCCTTGTTCCCTATCACCATGATAATTGTCGACCGCAATCAATTTGAACCTTTATTCGAACGATATACTTAACTACTGTATAGAAACAGTAAGCTCCATATCACTTCAGTACAGGTCAATCCATCACTCAGACACTGTATATGTGCTACTGCACATATTCCCCCGTCTAGTCTGGACTGGTAGTCTCATAGACTATTGCTTCCACACGGTATTATCCCTCTTGACCATATCACCATTCACAGTGATGGGAATGTTGCCAATCATATAGTTGCGACCCTTGAGCCAAATAAGGAAGCCTGGAAGTCGCCATGCATTGACGGCACCCACACCCCAGGGCCCAATGGGAACGGCTTGCGTCTCGGATTTGTTCACAGTGAAGGGGCGGTCCAGGCCTTCAGGCTTTGCGTCCGGCTTATCGGAAGCTGCTGCGAGCAGATCACGCTTGATGTTGGTGGCCAGGACGGGCAGGGCGGTATAAAGGTTGTGGAAGCCTCCACGGGAATAGTCACCGATATCGCCAGCCACATATACGCGAGGACCAGCAGCGTCGGCACGAAGAGTTGTTCCGTTGGTCTTGATATAGCCTTGATCGTTTTTGAGATGCGCAGCAGCGTACTCACTGTTGGGCGTGGTCCCCCAGGCGGGAATGTACACGTCGGCAGTCCATTCTTCCCCGTTGGATAGACAGACGGTGGTCTTGCCATCGACATCGGTGACGGACAAGGCGACACTGACACCGTACACAACATCGACGCCAACCCCGTTGAGTAGTACCTCTGCCTCGAGAGCACGTGCCTGACTGAGGACAGGCAAAAGCTTGCCCCCCTTGGTGACCAAGGTGACTTTGGCCTTGGGGTTGGAGGGACGGGAGCTGAACCAGCCGGCGGAGCCGTTGAGAAAGTGTCCAACTTCGCCTGCCGTTTCCACGCCCGTGGGTCCACCGCCAGAGATGATGACAGACGTGGCTGAAGCCATCTTCTTGTTCAGATCCTGAATAGCAGCTTTGCTTGTTGTATAGTTATCGTGGAGCGAGGTGGCGGGAGACGGTGTACGCAGGCCAGTGGCGAGTATAAGCGCATAGTAGGGCAGCGTCTGGGTATCCCCGCCGTCTGCCAACCTGGTGGTAACAGCGCGGCCCTCGACGCCCCAAGACTCGGCCGTGCCGTGTATAAAGGTGTATGATTCGGAATCGTACGACTTGAACCCATCGTCGATCGGTGTGAAGAGCTTTTCGGCGGGGAGGAGCGTGGCCGAGACCATGGAACGCGGGATGCCAGTACTCCAAAAGAAGTGCGAGGAGCTGTCGACGACGTACAGATGGTAGGTTTTGTTCAGTTTGTCCAGTTCTAGCTTGATGTGTTTGAGGAACGAGTGGGCGATACCGAGACCTGCCCCGGAGCCGCCCTAGATGACAAAATTGTGTGTTTCCGACATGGTGATGGGGATAGTTCTAGGTCGCGTTGAACAGGCTTGGCTTGCGGTTTGAGTGTTGTGAGAAAAGGAAGGGAAATGGAGGAGCGTGAGCAAATATAGTACAATCTGGCCCTGAAAATCCAGTCCTCGGGACTAAAATTGACTCGGGTCCATTTGAATATCCCTCATGCGAGGCGAAGTGTTCAGGACGAAACATAGGTCCGAGCCCAGTTGCTACACGTGTACCTAGGACCATGAGGCTAAATGAGACCCTGGGCTGATAAGCGAAACCTCGGGTGAGGCACAGACCGGAAGCTCTTGACAAGTTCAGACAGAGTTGAGGGTTAATTTACAGTGCTCCACGTTTCCCCAATGTTACCCGTCATGACGATATCCAATCAATAGTATTAGCTGGTAAGAGTTACAGGTGTGGGAGGTATGAGCGTGTGACCACCCATGCCGCCAGCACCAATCCCATCGCTATCACCGACATTAATAAGATGGAACTGCTGACGGCGGCAGAGGTCGTCCTGTCGTACGCCACCCACCGTCCCCATTGTCGAAGTACCTATGGGAACGACCTAAAAGGTCAAAGCTACTCCTGGGTAGGGGGTAAAGCTGGTGCATGGATTCGAGTCAAGGGTGAAATCAGTGTCACCGTTTATTTCGTGCTCAGTTGTTAGTAGCTAGGTACCACACGCCACGAAGCCGAATTACCCTTCTTCAGCAACACGGATCCTGTCAATGACAGACTTGTAGTCAACGTTCTGTATCAACATTCTGGATGGATCGCGTTAGGCCAAGCATCATCAGGTCTGGTTAACATCCAGCTTCAGTAAAGGTACTTCTAAAACATACCGCCCTATATGATCACATTGATTGCTTTGCTTTTGAACACCATTCAAGGGCGCGCGAGTTGAGATTGTGCATCATCGAAATCCTGGGCAACAATGACCGTGCGTTGAAGTGGTGCCCAAGTCGCGTGGGGGCGATGTCTGTGCGTTGTTAGCGGAGTCAGGGGATGAAACGCTGTGTTACTTCATGGGTAAGGGGAGTTGTGAGCCAACTGTCAGGGAAGATGCCTCGCCCAGTTCCACGAGAAAACGCGATTTATCCATCTCCCTGGCCATTACCGAGGAGACTTCCATTTCATTGTTTTGGCTTTGAATATCAACGTGTCTTTTCTTTGTTGCACCGGGAGTCTCAATCTTGTCATACCTCCATTCCTTTTCACAGCCCGCTTGCTGAAAGGCGCGTTTCAACCCCCGACCACGTAGCCAACCATGGACGCCATCTCAGTGCTCGACACCGCTGCGCGCGCCCTCTCCATCACGGAATCTATCACTGAGCTATCGTCATCTTTTAGTTTCTCCAAGGCACAGCTACCGTTATCGCGGGGTCGCAAAGATGAGCGCACCATTTTGGAAACCCTTGAGCAGTTACGAACCACGTTACTCGACATTCGAATCCCATATGTACCACAACAGCCATCTACGAACTTTGTCACAACTCCGAGCGACGCTCTGGCTCTACGAGAGCTTCTATATTCTCAGCAAGCTTCCGCAAGGCTGCTGGAGAACGTTATGAGTACACTACGGAAGTCGCCTGGCAGGCCATGGAGATCTTACGCTGAAGAACTTCAGCGGATTATCCCGACTGTGACCCTTCAGGTCACCTCTACTCTTGGGTGGGTGGTATAAATACCTCGCTTCCAGTCAGTTTTCTTCTTTTGCGCCTTGTATTCTTCCATCTGAAAGATTCTAATGTCACATGCCATGATGCTAGGTCTCGAATCTCCGAACTAAGTCGAGTCGTCGAATCCATCCGAGAGCGAGAAGCAATACACTAGACCAGAATTTGAGTCTCGCATCTATTCTATTGCCCGCGACTTGGAGAGTCTAAGACTCCATGTACAAAAGCTGTTAGCGAACCCTCACGCAAGCACCTCGGCCGCCCTCACAGAGACCGATGTCAGCTCTACCCTTCCGGGTTTAGGGGAGAGGTTTTTCCCCATCCTTTGCCAATTTTCCTGAAGAAGTGGATCCAAGAGAGTTAAGACTGCTAGTAACTAGAAGTGCATGGCATAACATATGGACGATTCGGCTGTGAAGTGATTAGCGGAAGGAGATGCGGGTAGGTGTCTGCATCCTCCGCCTGAGCCGCTTGCTCTCCGTGAATAAGGCGACGCAGCGAGATTCAGCTAAGCTAGGCCCCAACAGGCCGTGGGGTTTGTATAGTTCAGCCTCAAACATATAAGCCGAACGATACCCAGTCATGTGTTGCTTTGCTGTGCTCCCGGGACAACCTCTTTACCCCTTGGCTACCAGCTTCTCTGCAATTCCAACACGGCATCAATAATTCCTAATGCTCGGAAACAAATATGCACGGAATTAACGGAAGCCACGAGCCCTTTCCAAATCTAGGGATGCATGTTTTAGGAAGAAATAATCGGTTTCGCACAGCTATTTCCACCTCAATGATATATAACTTCCCCCAATTATTGTACCGCGTCCGTGAAACTATAGCCATCTACTTCTGCTGCGTCTTCAGCCATGATTCCAAAGAAGTAGGAGCCTTCACATGATCCAAATTTTCTCTTTCCTCCCAATCCCAGAACCCTTTGTTCCCCAAAAGAACAGCAGCCTTTGGTAAATATTCAAACCAAGCAGCCCTGTCTTTTGTTTTGCGATCGATTGCCAACTCAGCCTCGAGATCTTCCAGACTTCCTCCGTTGACGACATCAACCTTGGTTCCAGTAGACTTCTCATAGATTGCTGCAAATTCCTCTACTGTATTCTCACCAGAACGGAAGCGGAAGAATCCTCCCTTCCCTTCCTGGACACCCTTGCCGTTTATCAAGATCTCGATGGTCCATGCGGCGATGTCCTCCGTGACGGACCAAGGGTACTTCACAGTGTTACCGTTGCCCCAATAGGACATCTTCGCCTTGCCTTCCGTCAACTCGAAGCCTCCGGGACCGTACGGAGAGTAGATAAGATCGGCGAAAATGCCGGTGAAGAAATACACCGGCTTGATAGGACTGGTCAATGCGGCATGTTTCTCGAAGGCGATATGGGCGTCGTAATTCTCAAAGTCGCCGAATTTGATGTTCGTCCAGTCATTATTCCATGAAGAAACAACAAAGACCTTGATTTGAGCTCGCTCGGCGGCACGCAGAAGGAGGAGGTTGGCGTCCAGGTCGAGGACGGGGGATGACGCGTAGGCGGAGATGACGGCATCGACACCTATCATGGCCTTTTCGATAGCTGGAATGTCGTAGTAGGAGACGCTCTGGACGAAGGATTCAAGTTTATGAAGCAGCTCAGGGCTGAGGCTCTCAGGTTTGCGGCCCAAACCCCTGACCTGGAGACCACGTGCCAGGGCAGCGGAAGCCAGTAGCTGGCCAAGATGGCCCGAGACTCCAACAATTAGAACGAGCATTTCGATTGTGTATTTGAGATGTGAACAGGAGTGATAGGATGCATAACAAGGAGTGAAACTACTGACTGGACGACAATCATGCCCTTTTTATATGGCCAAGGACTTGATGCGCTTGATACCAAGGTCGATCTCGAAGCTAGGTACCTAGGTGTGCTTGATCAAACACCCGAGCGTTCGAGACCGAATAGATTTGTCATGTAGCAAGTCAACAGTCCCAAAGTACAGAGACTTTCAATAACGAGACTGGTTTAGCTGCAAACATGGTACATGATACATGGTGGGGATTTACTCCACTGTAAGCAAACTGCATTAGCGCGTTCCCCAGGTTAGTAATACGTGACCAGTCAGTCGAGATCTTCGACGTGCGCTACTGAGTTCTGGACAACCTCGCTTCAAAAACCACTTCTCAACCCTTCCCAGTCCCCCCCTTGGTGCGGCATCGTTCCGTTTCTTTTTTTGCTCAATTTCCCACAGTGTCTTGCAAAGAGTTCTCCTACTGTGCACGTTAAGATGAACCCTTCCGAGGATCCCGAATCAATTTCGGAATTCCCAGTCGCGGCGCTGGACCTAATGCCACAACAACTGGAGGTGGCAGGCCCAGGGGATGATTGGACGGGGGTCACGAGTGCCAGAGAGAGAAGGAGGCGGCAGAATAGACTCAATCAGAGGACCTATCGTGAGTCACAACCCGCCCTCCTTATCTCGGGACTTTAACTCGATGTTGAGACAAGCGGCAGGCTAATCTTGGTGCAGGTAAAAGAAGAGCCCCTGGCTCCTCTCTCTCCTCAGAAACACATCCGTCTAGGAGGGAGAATTCCTCGCCAGGTGGCTTCGACCTGCCCACGGAGGCGCGGCACCAAAGATGGACCCGAGTATCTGAACATACAAGTGACAGCTTCGCCTGCGGCATCCCCACGCCCCTGTCTTTGTCCATGGTCATCCAGCTCAACGCGTTCAACGCACTTTTTTATAATGCATATCTGCTGGGCATCAAAACAGAAACACTCTGCGACGTAAAGATAATGTCTCCTTTCACTAGCGTCGGTTCCTATACCATAGATGAGAGATGCCCTTCTAGCCTTCACCCAACTTTGGCACAACGGACAATCCATCATCATCCCTGGATAGACCTACTTCCGCTACCTCGCCTGCGGGACAACCTTATCAGGGCATTTCAAATCATCAACGAACAAGAGATAGGTTCCGATATTATGAGCGTTCAGGCTGTTGCCGGCGAGAAGCCAACACTGATTGTCTGGGGCGACCCCTCGAACCCTCGTTGGTGGGAGGCCAGCCCAGCTTTCCTGCTGAAATGGGGTTACTTGTTGAGAGGATGCCAAGAGCTAATCGAGGCCACAAATTATTGGCGTAAGATGCGTGGAGAGAAGCCTTTCCGCATTGATGTGTCCTAGCAACAGTGTGGACGTGAACGTCTAATTTATACTACTTAATCCCCGGGGCCTTAGCTATGTAGAAGTCTAGAAATGGTACCAAAACGATGATTAGACCTCAAGAAGCGAACTGTTTCCTACAAAAGGTCCCTGGAAACTGATTGTTCGTTCTGAAACTCGCCAAGCCGGTCGCCCATCCACCAGGATCTTTACAAGAGCATCGTCGTACTTGCCCCATGCCGTTACTGACTGGCCTTCGAGAGTCCCAACTCCAAAGTGTATAGCTCGACCATAAGTTCTCACATTTGCGGTCAACTCGCCCGTAATATTGATGCCTTGGGTGGTCAGGGAGTGCTGAGTGATTAAATGGCCGATTTGGCTTCGCAACGCCATCGTCACGTTGGCCAGCCCGCTGATCGTGCCCGTGGGCTCAGGGAAGTTCAACAGAATATCTTCAGTGAACACTGCCGCCAACATGTCCCAATCCTTGTCGTCCAAGGCGTACGAGTAGCGTACCAGAGTATTGCGAATGAGTTCATGATCCGACGGAGGACATCCAAACGGAAGACCCTTACCGCCGAGAGCCGCCCTTGTATCGACAGGACGGCTCAGATGCGATCGGGTCTCGGCCATGCTACTTCCTGTTCGGTACGTTTAGCCAAAGTTCGCATAAACACAGAGCGAGCGGAGATATCACCAGAGGCAGCAAAGGCGAAGCCTAAAACAAGTTGAGGAAGGAACCGAAAGAAGCGCATCTTGGTAATAAGTATATAGGATGTGTTTTTGGTAATATAAGAACTGTTAGATTATCGTGAGGGATAAATAACAGTCCCAGATTTTGGAGGGGGTATCCTATGTATTAAATAGTTTAGGTGAGTACTACCACGGTACAACAGATCAGACACCATGAGATCCTTGCCGAAGCTTTGCACATAATTGATGGGACTGTAATGAAAGGAACGATTGACGGTAGGCGAGGAATCCGTTTGGTTCAGGGGCTTCCTCTGTTCATCCAGGTTAACTTACAGAATGACACATCTAGAGTCAATTACGTGGTTGAACTCTAATATTTCTTATTTCTAAGCTCGGAGCGGGCCCGCTGTAAGCAGACGGCATTAGCGTGCTCATGCTCGCCCGTGTATCCCCTGGCGGAACCAAGACATATACGATCGTCTGTTCCCCTATCCTCGGCAGCCAAGCACAGTGTGCCAATATTGAGTTGGTCCTTGTTATTAGAGTTAAAACCTCCCGAGGAAATCACGGCACGCAGAGAGCGGGTCGTTCGCAGCATCAGCTAAAAGACCAAGGGACTGCTCAGGCTGGTGGATAATCGGGTCGAGTTTCTGCATAGAACCGTCAAGGACTTGATTTTGCCCAAAGACATAGGTGAGTACCTCCGAAGTAAACTCCCATCGCACTACAATTCCTTTATCTTTATCGCTGCCGCCTATCTCGGGTTTCTCGGAAACACGCGCCCATACGAATCGCTCGTCGCGGGCATCATGAGGCAAGGACATGGGCTTAACACTGGCAGTTCATCGCCCATCTCAACCAGGCTCTCGTGTACGCCTCGGAAGCGCTAAATTATCCAGGCTAGCCCGGCTCTCCAGTGCCGGCAGAAGAGCTAATGGACAAGTACGAGGCCACCTTACCGTTCAGGGGGTTAATTCCCAAGGTTGCAACGCCATACAGGTCTTTCGTGAGCAGCTGCTCAGGCACAACGTGTTGTTCTATCTCCGCCAACCCGAGAGGAGCCAGGCTACTTCGACGTGTTCAACGAGTCACCACTGTTTGCCGCACTGATGCCAATGTCCCGCAGCAGTGGTGAGAGCTCCGCGCCTGTGCCGGGGGTTCTCGATCATCTCCTCCGGCATGGCGAGGATCCAAACGTGCTGCCGCGACAACGGGGCGCAACATCCGACGCGGCATCGCCATGGGTGCTCTTTGCGCGGAGCACCATGTCTGTCTTTAACATGTTGTCAGGGCTCTACCTGTTCCCTGCCGGTCGGTGGTACGATGCCCTGGGGGATGGCACCTTTAGCTGCCTGCCTGATGTCCTTCAGCGCCGACCCTAATATGCCTTTCTTAAACCGCCGGGGTGCGCGCACCGTCTTTTCACACTTTCTAGACATTTCACTGTTCAAGTTCCTCGGCAAGGAGTGCTTCAAGGACTACCTCGGGACGCTAAACGCCTTTCTACGGGCAGGCGCGAGCCTTAGTGTTCCCACTGACCTCGCAGGCCCAGATGCTGAGGTAGCGCATGAACCTCGCAAGGCGGCCAGGAGGCTCGATGTTAGTATCATTTTGCACCGAGCTGAAAGGTCTTTTGGCGAGATTGGCAGCAGACTCACAGAGGGCCTCGTTTGTCTCGTCTATCCTAGAGAGGCTGGTAGGCGGGACCTTGCTCTAACATAGGATCTTGATCATGCGGGTTCTTATAGCCTCAAGAACTCGGAGTCACTGGGCAGGAAGCTAGGATATGGAAGCGGAAACAGATTCTAGAATGTCAATCAAATTTATGTATTATTCTATAATGCAATTATATGCGCCTCTCTTTATCGCTATGCGCGGCCAATGTTAAAACCGCAACCCCATTAATATAAACAAACCCGCTCCAATCATTATACGTTCCATGCCAAAGCCAGTTCTAATGCTTACTGCTGCTGGGTGTACTCGCAGCTGTTGGGGGTGGTAGTCTTGATGGTACGAGCAGTAAAGCCAAGGCAGCCCTTGTTGCCACCGGGGTTGGCATTGCCAGCATCGACCCAGACGCTCCAGGAGCCACCGGCCTTCTTGCTGTTGGGGCAGGCAATGAAACCGGCGCCGTTGAAGTTCAGGTTGCCGCTCTTGTCGATCTTCCAGCCCTTGCGCTCGGCCTTGCTGGGGATGGGCTGGACGCCGGTGGTGTAGCCCAGAACACCCTGGCCCATACCGGAGCGGTCGACGTAGAGCTGCTGAGGAGGGTTGTCGGTCTTGTAGAGGTAGAGCTCGTCACCGACGAGGTTGAAGACGGCGTGGTTGTCAGACTTCTTGTCGCATGAGGCGCCCTGCTTGGCGAGGTTCAGGGAGAGGAAGCTCTTGGAAGCCTGGAGAGCGCTGAAGTGAATGGGGCTCGCTGAGCGAAGAGCCATGGCCTCGAATTGGACGGGCTTGCTAGGGGCGGCTGAGACGATGCCGGTAGCGAGGAGGGGAGTGAGGAGGATAGCCTTGATCTGCATGGTGATTGTTGTTGTGGGGTTGAAAGTGGTGTTGTTGAGTTGAAAGTCGTTTGGTGGAATTGGAAAGTTGGGAGAGATTGTTTGAGTTGATTGAGCTTGTTGAGAGAAGATGAGAGTGATGAGTGATGAGATGAATGAATTTGTGTCGTCTCCCTGGATTCCTTATATACATGGCGACTGTCTCCATCTCGTATTCCATGGTGGAGTTGTTTCATGGAAAGTGCCCTAGCTGATGCTATTCCAAGAAACCAGCCTATCCTCGCCTAGCACCTTGCCCCGAGCATGTTGCTTGGGCCGGGTCACACGGCAAGCGGCCAGGCCGGTCGACGCCGATCTAGAACCAGGGTTCCCCGTATCCTCTCGGCGCTAACGGTGCTCAGCCCACGCTAACACCGGCAGTTCCCAGCCTTTGAGTGCTATTCTTGGTGTCGCTAATCCTTGCTTGGCGCAGGTCCGTATTTTGGGGGAGATGTGATTGGTTGTGCGGGCGGATGCTGCCGAGGGAGTTGGGCTTTGGGTGCTGACATTGGTTGGGTCGGTGAACCAACGCTGAACGTGTTGATGGTTCGACGTCATGTAGACACGGAGGAGCTATGGCAGAGTATTTTCCGATAGTTTGGTCCAGGGAGGCTGAGGCATGTTGGTCCCTGGAGAGCCTAACCAAATAATCTGGCACGTTGCATTCCGACCGAGGTTCCGTCAGCCACCCATAACGATGCTTCAACCCCTTTCAGACCCGAAATCGCTAAAGAGGCTGGCTGTTGATGGCTTACAATGTGCCACCGCCAGTCAGATGTGTCGCGCAAGCCTTGTCTTAGTCGGTCCCGAGCGTCAAGCTGAGGTCTGGCTCTGAAGACACGTTACATGCACCTTCATTCATTGACTATTGTAACGGTTCAATTGTACTTTGGGTAGTTGGGTGAAAGATGAGATCTATCAATTGAGTAAGTGTACTTAGGAAAATTTGAAGAAATAATGACGAAAGACCAAAAGGAAAGCAACACGTGAATGAACCAAGACAAACGGGATAGCTACCCTACACCATTAAGACGCGGATCCTGCGCGTAGCGACACCAACGCGTCGCGTACCTCAGGAAAATCCAATTCTTCAATACTCTCCTTCCAAAGCCTGCCCATGAACCTTTTGCCTTCCTCCGTGTACATAAAGGGATGGTAGCTGGTCCAAGTCAGCATAATTGATCGTGTTCAGTTGGAGATTGGGCACTTACGGATGAATCTCCCAATCGCTGATGAGACTCCCATGACTGTCCTCGCCTCTAGCCACAGCGCCGTCGACATATCTCCATGCTGCATTGTTCACAGTGGTACCCAAGGCCTTTGTCAGTGGCCAAGCCATCGCCCTCATTAGCAAGGGAAGGTTGCGGAAGAAGCTCGTACCCGGCGTGAAGCTCGGATCAACAACATTGACGATGACATCATCAGCCTTTGTCAACTGACTCAACAGCAGGGTAAGCATCAGTACCAATCCCTTGCTGGTGTCGTATCTCTTCTTGGCGATTGAAGAGTCCCATCCTTTCTCATCGCCAAACGCAGAAAGAAGGGGATCGGCGTTGCGCTCGGAGAACTCGGCTATCAGCGCTGCACCAGATGCAACAAGCATGAGCCGACCTGGGGAGTCTGATGATGTCTTTCTCTTTCTCTTGAGGATTGGGAGTAAAAGTAATCCAAGTAGGGCGGTCGACAAGTAGTTGACTTGAAACATCTCCTCGTGTCCGGTTGATTTGTTGACTTGCAAGTCGACATTCATGATGCCGGCGCTAAGCAGAGCCATGTCCAGACGGGGCAGGGTTGCGCACTTTTTGGCAAAAGCCCTGATAGAGTCATAAGAGTCCATATCTAGCTGCCAAACATCGATCTTGGCTTTCGGGTAGAGTTTTCGCAGTGAAGTTGCAGCCTCTTCTCCCTTCGCGATGCTTCGAACAGCAAGGATAAGGTGGGGAAGGTGGAGCGACAGCAGAATCCGGCCACATTCTAACCCGATGCCACCATTGCCACCCGTGATGACGGCTGTTTTCCCGGCAACCGTGTTGTTTTCGAGGTTTGGCTTCGGATTGGGTCGTATTTGGTGTTTGACAAAGATCTTGGCGAATGTGTAGGGTTGTTCTGGTGTTAGAGACAGGGAGCCTCTAGGAGCCGCCATGGTTGATTTGGTTGCGTATGAATGGGATTGACGCTAGAATTATGCGAGCTAAGTCTACTTCTATCGAGTCTCATCATATAATTTATACTATACCATTCAATATTCTGATTTATAATGCCTCCCTCTTCGCTCCCCTTAACAAGTTGGTTCGCATGGATCACGAACCACCGAGACCCCGACTTATCCTAAAAAGGAAAACAATGTGGTTGTCCCACTTTATTCTCACCGCAGCTTCATTTGTCAGATTGAACTTGACCTCACGTCTGAGCATTAAAGCAAGGTCATTGTCTCTCCTCTTTCTCTTCTGGGTTTTAATGACCAGATTGATACCCAAAAGCAGACATCGCCATGCCACAACAACTTGCCTTTGTCATGACCGACAGTTCCGGAAGAATCGGATCCCCCGAGCGACAGTTGATACGACGCCATTGCATGCGTCAGAAGAATAAGCAGCCTGGTTCTCGGAGATCTAAGCGCGAAGCTGCTCGAGTAGCTTCTCAGCTGTCACATGAATCTAGACCAAAGGACCAAGAGACGAATAATTCCTCCGACCGACTGTCCGTTCGGAATCGAGTTGCGCCGCCCCCTGCCTGGCTTGAGAAGGCAGAGCAAACACGACTCTTCGTTAAGCGATGCATACTACCACCGCCCTCTGACTGGGCGCTATTTCATTTCCCAGAAGGACTAGACATTCCTGCACAGAAGTCAATGCACCGATGTGCGTGGTGGAGCCTCAATGATGAAGAAAAGACGATGCTGATCAAATCGCAGACTTTATTCACAATCCAATCAGAGACGCCCTCTACCCATTCAAGCACTTTGGCATTCACATTGACTTTGACGAGGACCCTTTTATGTGCTTTCGACTACTTTGCTCTGAGCCACTGTGCTTTAGAGCCATGCTGTTATTAACTTCGGCTTCCAACGACTTGGTGTCGAGACAGCCGTTATCTAGAACAACATACCGACATCTCCGGCGTGTTCTACCTCTTCTGAACCTCCGGCTATCAGAAGAGGATGTGTATAATAACGATATAGCAATCTATGTCGTTAGTATCCTGGCTTCGATTGCAGTTCTATTTGGAGACTACAACGCGGCTCAAACACACGCAATGGGCCTATCCAGGATTCTCCGGCTCCGAGGCGGTTCAGAAGCAGTAAACGAAAACCCCGTGATACAATTCTCGATGGATAGGTAACATTTATTAGTGCGAAGACTCTTGAACATCTTCTGATATGGGTATAGGTTAAACTTTTCCAGTTCGCTCGTCACAGAACTGTGGACGCCCATCTATGGCGGTGTTATATGGGAGCCACCCAGATTTCCCGCTGAAGTGACGAATATTCATAAATCGTACAACATGCTGTGTATAGATGGATTGGTTGATCCAGACCTGGTTACCGTATTCACTCACCTTCAACACACCGCAATCTTCCTCAACATGCACCATCACAGCAAGACACCGGTCAATGGAGCTTTGATCCGACAATGCCTAGGGTTCGTGCATTCTGGCATCATTGATCTGGAGTTCCGCCTTGTGGACAGCATATCCAAGTGCCTTCATGTTGGGATGATGGCCTTCCTCGCAACAACCTTTCGTCTTCCGGGCTCAGATGGGCAACATTACTGCAAAAGTGTGGCCGAGAAGATCAAGGTATTATACAATGCTGCCAGACCTTTACTCCAGGACAAGCACGGAATCTTAGACGTCTGGCTGATGCTAATGGGGCAAATTTGCGTTGGCTCTGGAGTTCAGCACCAAGGCGGGAGTTGGAATCCGTCAGAACTCTCCCAGTCGGGCTGGGATGAGACGCGGGGACAGCTGAAGAGAGTCATGTGGATTGACACGTTCCATGACGACATAGGGAGGAAGGCCTTTGAAACACTCACCCACTCCAGATGAATGAGAAGTCTCTCACGCCAAGATGTAGCTCTGCTTTCTTCCAACGGTACACGGGTATCCAGCCCAAGCCAAGACACATGACCCATCGGAGAGAAATAGGCAACGACCTCAAGAATTGTGACTGTTGATTTCCTTATGTTATGCATCAATACTCAAGATAGGAACTCTGACCGAGTCACAACACATTGCACGAGCTCTTCAAACATGATAAACAGCTGCTGCAGGAGGCACCGAGGATCCCCGATGTCTTCATACATTTCTGATGAATGCCAATCTCAAGATAGGCCAACTGCCCCGCAGACTGACCGACGTTGGACATATTCTGAGGCACTGACTGCTGTAAGTCTTTGTTCTTAGCAATAAACCTACCTTGGGGCCGGGCCTCAAAGAGCGCTTTCATGGCGATGTGCCCTGACGTCCATCCTAGACTAATGATAAGCCCGACCGCGATGACTTGGGCGAAGAATATCAGAATAATGTTGCTTTATGAAATACGTGGAGTGTGGCATTAATTAGGATGAATAAAGTGAAGATATAGACGGTTAGTGGACGCTCGAAGAGGGCCCTCAGGTTGGTGGTGCTGATGTGAACGAACTGTTTGGAAGTCTCTTGAGATGTTGAAGAAAAGAGGGCCAAGTGCTTTGTTCTTCATTTTGAGGCTCATGATAACTAATAAGAAAGAGTAGAAGATAGAAACAGCCGCACTGTCGCTGACCAATCTACTAAGCTGGGCTTGATAACAACATTGTAATCCATGAATGGGTCAACTCAAGTTCATGACTCGATCCTAGTGGTCCACTGCTGAGTACCCCTCTCCGTCAGGGGTACAGTCTCCACGATGACGGCAACAAGCGCGCGGGAAATCGGGGTTTAGATTAGTCTAGCTGTGTAAAAGTCGCCGAGCGGCCCCACGTCGATCTGGATGTTCACGCTCTTGAGGCATGGGATCTCGTCGTATTCGACTGAGGCTTTTTCCATCATGCGATGATAATACTTCCCCTGCAGCGATCTAGATGATCTCGTCGGCTGTGTGGGCGCTGTAGTATCCCCTGACCGCCTGGTTCAGGTTGGACGGGAATTTCAGGGGGCCCGAAAGACCGATGCGGCTTCCAGGACTTGATCCTCAGAATTCTGCTTTTGGATCGTTCGGCATTAAAAGTGGCTGAATCGTTGGTGCTATCAGCTCTCTTCCCCCTCTGCTAGTACCGCATCTTGTGCCATGTGTCGTGGCGGTGAATGGTCCCTGATTGATAATTCTCCCGACGCGCGCGGCAATGACAAAATCGGTAAGGCCGGAGCCTCGGACTGAATCGCGTCTCCAGCCCGGTTTGATGAATTGGACACGATTGAAATGATTGAATTAAATATGAGCCGAGTTTCTCACGAAATAGTCACTCATTCTAACCAAACAATCAATTCAGTTCAATCTTCATTTCTCACTTTCCAGTTACAATCATAACCATGTCTCCCTCCATCACCGCCGATCAGTTCCTCGCTGCTGCCAAGCACCGACGAACCGTTTACGGACTTAAGGACACTTCTCCCGTTTCCGACGACCGTATTGAGAAGATCATTACTGAGGTCCTCTCTTTCTCTCCCTCCTCCTACAACACTCAGCCCGGTCGCATCACCCTCGTCCTTGGTGAGAAGCACAAGCAGCTTTGGGATGTAGTTATCGAGCACGCCGAGCCTATCCTCAAGGGGGCTGGTCCTGGTGTTTGGGACGCCATGGGTCCCCGCTTCCAGGCTTTCAAGAACGCTTACGGTTCTGTATGTCTTTTCATCAGCCCGACTTGGTGACTGCATGCTAACAATGTAATAGGTCCTGTTCTGGGACAGCGGAGAGACCATCAAGAGCTCCCAAGAAACCCACCAGTCCGCTGCCCACATGTTCCCCCAATTCGCCGACCACGCCAGCGGCATGGCCCAGATCCTCGTCTGGACCGCCCTCGAGCTCGAGGGCTTCGGCGCCAACCTTCAGCACATGGGTGCCATCCCCCCTGTCGAGGCTGCCCTCAAGAAGTTCCTCGAGGTTCCCGACGACTACAGCCTCAAGGCTAACTTGAACTTTGGCGAGCTGGCTCAGCCTCATCCCGAGGTTCCTGAGAAGTTGCCTCTTAGCAAGACTCTTAAGATTATCAAGTAGATTAGAGAAGCGTCTGGTATTTAAATAGACCTAGATACAATTAGAAAGCATTTAAAGTCCTACTGTTGTTATGACCACGTAGTAGAATAGCCTCCCTAGTGATGCCAGGTACGCGTTTGTAGCATAGTCGACACTAAAAATCCCTTGTGCCTGAGTCTACGGCCGAGACCCCTGCTGACTTGTCCCTCGAGTCGCAGGGGCGAACCCGAAGTGATCAGAGCTATTAGTCCATTTCCACTCGTACTCCTATTCGCCAATTCTATCTTCAACTCCAGATGCCCACATTCAGGGTTGAACCAATGAAGTGGACAAGGGATCCTGGGCTCGGATATCGATGCCGCCATGATGCGGCAAGGTAGGTATAAGTCTTGTATTATAGGCAGCAGAAAGGGTAATAACAAAAGGGCCATTATGTTATTAATAGGATACAATGTTATGAGATGTTAATATATCCTTTGTTATAGCTAAATCCCGGTCCTCGATGGGATAACCGAGCCAGAAGACCGTGTACTTGCGGACCTTGGTCTTTTATATTGGCTCAACTATGGCTCGCTGTTAGTATCCACGTTCCCTTTCAAGAACCTACCATGATGGCCATCTTAAACAGAGAAACTGGACACAGTGGCAGTGCGGCTGCTTCTCCGTACATCATTGCTATGGGTAACCTAGACTCCTCACATCATTACGGCGCTTATCTTAACCCATCTTTGCCGCGAGCAATAGTGTCACCTTCCATGGATTCCCCATCAAAGGCCGTGAACCCACGTTCTTCCAAAAGACCACTAAGCAGGGCGTTGTCATTTACTGCGTCGCCGTGGTCATGGTATGCCCCCTCTTGACCTTCCTCCAGATGTCCAGTGGATCTGCCCAGGTCCTGACTTGGCTCATCAACTTGGCCACGGGATGCACCATTGTCGACTACAGCGTCACCGTCATCAGATACCTCTGCCTTCACCGTGCCACCATCGTGCAGAAGTTTGACCGCAATGAGCCTTCCTTATCGCGGTTGGTTCTGGCCGTACTCCGCTTGGCTGGCGCTCATCTGGGATAATCTTATCATCACCTTTTACGGATACAAGAACCTCTCTCCCTGGGACATCGATTCCTTCTCCACTTATTACGCCATGGTTATCCTACTGCCAATTCTCTTTTTTTTTTTTTGGGTTGAAATACGTCAAGGACCAAGTGGCTCAAGCTGGAGGAGGTCGATCTAGTTTGGGATGCTCCTTACATCACCGCCTACGAGGAGGCCCCCTGATCGTCCGATTGGATTCTTTAGGGATTGTTGGCAATCTATTCCGTTCAATAAGCCTAGGAACAAGACCGATGAGGCGATCACTTGTTAGATCACGTGTAAATACCGAGCCGAGGATGTGCTGTATCCGGAAAGTGGGTAACGAGAGATGATGTGCTGCCATGCCGAGGCTCTGGGTGCTCAGAGATATCATCGAAGAGGCTGAAGGCAAGAAACCTGACAGCTAGCTCGATTGAGGAAGGATGCATGAAGAATCGGCTTTCAATTGACATATCCTTTCATAGCCTCGTCCAACACTTTGTGACAAATTGCACGATGCACATCATTCGACGTTCGAGAAACAAACGGCATCACAAGACGGTTGGCCTCGATTGTCACTTCCTCATACAGCTCCCACTCCTCCCCCAGCGTTCGTTCCGTACTGGGAGTGTTTCCAGGCTCAATTGGAGATGCCGCCGATGAATCTTGGCGCGGACGGACTACCCACTCAGCCCAGACCACAATGCCCGCGGTAGCGTTGGCACGCGATCGGATGCCATGCGGGGTGCACTGAAAGACGGTCGGCCACCTCGTTTCCTTTCGTAGACCGGGGGCCAGCGTGATGACTTCGTGGATCTCAAAGGTGCGGAGGGTGTTGTCTGGAGGACCGAAGTAGGGGTCACTTGTAATGCCGTCGATATCTGTGGGCTTCTCCGTGAAGTCTGCGATTACTGGATTGCTCTGGAGGGTTGGTGTGTATGTCTGGATGAAGTTGAGGACAATCTCGGGTGGCAGGGTGTTTGGGATGGGGATGGAGATGAAGAAGCGATACTGTGACCGCATTGCAAGCCTGAGATGTTGTTGTCAGTGTCTCACTAGTCAATCGCGTGTGTCTCCCACAGTACCTGAGTCAGGGTGCTTCACTCTGTAACGTATGCGTTGTTTTGGCAGCTTTGTGAGGTGCTGCTACAGCCACTGCCGATCACGAGGGGCAAGTGACGTCAATGAGCGAAATGAACCTCCTCATCAGCAGAGTCGTTATATCTTGGGCCTGAGAGACGCGCTGCACACGCGTACGTTGCAGCCTCATGAATCGTGGGTACAGTCAGAAGTCTAATCCCATCCCGAAACCAAGAGGTGGGGGTGGGAGCTACGGAGGCTTCCTCAAGGCCGACGGGAGTCGCTTAGTCGAACAAGCGGGTATATATGCTTAACGCGGCGTTACTAGGTACAAAGATACCTAGGGTAACGATTTTCATTGATTGATTAGATATTTCTCCTCTCCCCCTCACGCCACAAATACGAGTAGCGTCATGCTGAATACGGCCACGACCCATGTAGCCACGCCTGAGAGCTCAGTCAATGATATGGCGGAGCTTGTTGATCCTCCTGAACCTCCTGGAAGTCCCGACGGCTTTGGTGTCGCGTAAACCTTTTCAAAGAGGACGTCGCCGTCTTGCCTTCCGGTGATGCGCGTGCTGTTCTCGCTCACAATCTCGCCCTTGAATTCGATGCTGACGTCCATATCCATCGTCCAGACCCTATCGTACTTGTCGTACGTGAGCATCTCCCTGAAATAAGACCGCTCGAAAACCTCAGACATAACAAAGGTGACGTCCTCGCGTCTTCCACAAATGGCCTGTCGGTCGCTTATGTACGGGTAAGCCGACTTGATGGTTTGCTTCAGCGAAAAGGTCATTGAATTTGCCCCGATGTCCTTCATGTCGGCTTTGGCGCCTTTGCTAAGCCAGAAAGTTGGAGTCGTGGTGTTGAGGTAATCGTTGCCCTTGGGGATCCTACTGGGTGGAAGGGGGTTGAATAGGGCTCCGGAGCCAGTGGTTTGGTTGTATGCGCAGACATCGCTGAGGGTGAAGTACTGGCTGAAGCGAACGTCGTAACGGTCGTTGTAAGGAACGTACGCGTTGTCGGGAATGGGAGGGACATTTGTGTATTCTGCGGAGGCTGAGAACTTGTCGTTATCCCAGTCGGTAATCTTGGTGTCCCAATAGACGCGTGTGGTCTGTTGCTTATCTGTGGAATCCGAGTTTCGATAAAGGGCATCCGAGCCAACAAAGGCGAAGGAGCCGCCATACGAGGTTTTGGATAGAATAAAGTCGCTTGACCTGATCTGGACCCATCGCTGATAAACGTCGAGGTAAGGACCACGCGATTGGTTGGTTTGGTCTGCTGGCTGGAATCCGTAAAGGTTCCAGTGGAAAGGGTTGACATCGGAGCTGTTTCCTCTGGGCGCCGCCACGAATAGAGCTGGATAGGTATACTTCTTCTCGTCGTCGTCGTTGTTACCGCAGCCATTGGCTCCGTTGAGCTCCCACACCTTGCTGTCCTTGATGCGATGTCGAACGGTGATAGTGCCGTTGTAGTAGATGCCCGGGAGACCGAAGAGCATCTCCCGCTCCTGAAGTTGTTGACAGCCGCACTCTCCCAGACCGCAAGCGAACTTGTCGCTCAAGCCGTTGGGATAGAGAGAGGGCTCATAGGGATAGCTAGAGCTTCCGCCACCCGATGACCCTCCGGAGCTACCGCCATCAGAGCTTCCACCTCCACTGCTGCCTCCGCTGCTCCCCCCACTGCTTCCTCCATCACTAGAGTCGCCTCCTCGTCTAGCAGCAGCCAAACCAAAGAAGTGCGAAGATAACAAACAAAGAACCG
Organism: Fusarium solani-melongenae; assembly: GCA_023101225.1. Classification (NCBI taxonomy): domain Eukaryota; kingdom Fungi; phylum Ascomycota; class Sordariomycetes; order Hypocreales; family Nectriaceae; genus Fusarium; species Fusarium solani-melongenae. The sequence continues at coordinate 576,754 of CP090038.1, read as the reverse complement.
AAGCAGACAGATTAACGCGCATCTTGACTGAGAATAATGTCGAGGTTGAGATAAATAGCTCACGTTGGGCACGTCTAACCATTTAATATACATGTCGACTCATTTTGTGAGGCGGTGCACTAACACAGCAGATCCCTGCCGTGCTTATTTTCAGCTCTCGACAGGGGTTCCGATCCTAATATGAGCTTGTCTCTTTTGACCTCTCATATCGTCTGGATCGTCGAGATGCCAAGAAGTGGCGGTTTCACGGGACCTTTAGGCGTGAAAATCTTACCCGACGATCAATCAATAGTCGCCCGATTGACATGGCCATGTGGTGGCTTTGACTTGAGATGCAGGTGGCAAATGACATTTTTTGTCTGCAAGGGTCCGTTTTTCGTATTAATTATTGTAAAGGAATATGTATGTCGTTTCACAAATAATTATGAGCAGGGAAGTTGATGATACGTGCAGGAAATTTACGAAACGTGCATATCGGAAAAGTCGTGACCCAGCCCCATGCAACCTTTTCAGCCTTACCATAGCATGGATGGGACAAGGCGGAAAGCTGCTAACGCCTCTGTGCATTAGATTCTCTACCATGTTTAATGCAATAGGGTGAGGCGATAGATGCAACTCGCTTTACCAGAAGGTGTGTTTCAACCGTCGAGAACGAAGATCCGATCCCAGAACGCCAACACAACTGCCTCCATGCTGATAGTCAGTAGCAAAGGTGTTTACATAATCTTGGATTCGGATAAGACTGCGAGTTTACTACTTTTTCTTTACAAACGTCGAAGATGGATAAGTTTATATGGCTGATATTCACAAAGTTATTTAAACTTCAACCTTACAATACTTCAAGCTGAAAACTATAACAACACAATAAACACTCCCTCCAGAGCTACAAAAAGCCAAGTTAAGGTTCTCTATCATCATCCACAGCCCAACTCCAAATGAGGGAACTGTGGATGCATGCATGTATCATCATGATTCATAACCTATGCAGGTTGAACGCCCCCAAACAATGGAGAAATGGCAAAAAGAATGAATTGCCGTCAGCAAGACTCGAACTTGCGTTTTCAGTGCTTCAAGAGACCACAAACTGATGTACTAACCCCTATACGATGACGGCTCATCTGGTGTTGAAGGGTGGTGGTGTATTAGACACTATATCCCCCCCTGTGAGGATGTTCGGGGAAAGTAATCTCCGATCTTTGCAAACCAGATTTCGCCATATGACATCTGTCTTCTTAGAGTCTGAAGCTAGCTGGCAGATTATTCTCCTTAATACTCGACAGGTCCCCAACCGAAAGGCAGTTCATCTCCTAACAGCAAAAGCAGGTCTGATCTCGAGGTCAGTGAAATGGGAAAGATCCTCTGAAAGCCCCCTTTCGTTTTCCTCGATAGTCGGATAAAGCCCTTTATCTGTGATGTACTCGCCATCTCTCGTCTCAAAACGCAGTCTCCTGTAGTTCCAAAACATGGACTTTCCTTGACTGCTGTCAACTTCCCACAAGCCTTCAAAGTCTGGCTGTTCTCCGGCAATGACAAATAGATGTGACGCATAGTTGTATTTGAAGAGGATATCGTATATCAGATAGTTATCTCGGAATGTCATCTTGGATATCGCAAGACGTTTGGGTCTTTTGCTTGAAGAGATAATTCTCCCAACAGAATCATCTTCAAACATTCGCTCATGAGGCGCCCGGAAAAAATCCATCATCTGGCTGATTTCGATATATATTACATCCAATTCAGGATCAAATGGTCGCATGCAAGTGTGGTTATCGCTTCCGGGGGGTATCTTGACGCCATTCTTGCGAGCCCATTCCAGGGTGACGCTACGGGCCTCGTGGTTGACAAGTATGAGGGGCAGCTCCACCGAGATTTGTATCACCAAGTCGGGACGAAACTCAAGCTCGATGTAGTCTTCTAACTCTGGAAAGTGGCCCTCGTCCCCTGGCCGGAGGAAACGTCGGTGCCAGAGGCCTTCTCGGTATCGGCACAGAGCGGGTCCTATGATTGGCAGGGCTTGTTGCCATATCTGGGTGCGCAACTCGGGAGGAAGTTTTGGGAAGAGGGTGAATGAGGGAGAGTCTGGCGTCATGATTTTGTACCGATAAAATGTGAATATTGTGGTGTTATTCAGGCTGGGATGTCGTTGTGGACAATTGTGTTCGTTGTTTCCGAGACTAAGAACCGGGGGCTCTAGCGAATAAATAAACAACTGAAGGACTGAAGAGAAGAGGTGAGATTCTTGTTGTCCATTACCACGTGGGGCTGTGCAGCGCAGGCTCAGCCATTGTAACCCAATAGAGATGTTTCCGGCTGCGTCCAGCAAGGGCATTGAATCCCGAAGCGAGAGGTTTTGTTGTTCAGTAGGTTTTTGGTGAACTTGGTGACGCTGTCAAAACAAGCCTCAGCCACGATAACAAAGAACACAGTTGTTCAGAAGACTTATCTAGATATAAGGCCAAGTTGAGAGCCGAATTCGGCGGTACCTCGATCGAGGCCAAGACAATGGCTCCTTTGGCGCCTTTCAGCACCGGGCACCATCAGCCATAATAACAAAGAAAACAGTTATTAATGCATGTCGGCAATAAATCCCAATGCAGAAAAACGTGATCCTGGTATGATGCGACGCAGATAGCGAAGGGTGGGTGGATGAGACTATGGCGTGAAACCCTAGTTAGACCGACGAGACCAAGAAAATTATGTTCTATCCTACCGGGGTGTTAGTTTTAGCCAGCAAATAAGTTACGGTATTAGTTTGAGGTGGTTTATATAATCCGTTGTCTTGAGAGTCGTGTAAGCGCAGTCTAGTTGTACATGCATGACGAAGGTGATCCTCAGCCGGATTCTTCACTGCAAACTTGGTCTGTTTCTTTGCAGCCAGCCCAGCCTGGTTCTTCACAACCAACCACATAGCAAGAACCCCGCTCTGTCTGCGTGTCCCCACTTGAGGTAGTCTTTCAATGGGAGTACCGAAAGGTGCGTGATGGTAAAAATCTACTCCTTTCACTGACCAAGCTGATATGGCCAACTCCCTTGTCAACAAGTTGGTTGCTAGCCTAGCTAGCGCCCAGAACGAGGTTTCTCTCGCAGCTGCTAATCTCAACCTCGATTTTACTCTCATCAGGCTGGAGGCCCCCAAGGAGTTTAGAGGTATCGACAACAGCCTCAGCGATGTGCGAAGGGAGAATGCCGAGAGAGGTACGCTGCACCGGACCGCCCGAAAGCTGGGTGCCCTCTTTGATGGTGTTCCGCCTCCTACCGAACACCTATTATCAGCCTATGGCAAGCGCGTGTCCGAAATCTGCGAGCGGAAGCACATAGACCCCAAAGAGCGAGCCAGACACGGTATCTTCTCTCAATTTGTTGGGCCCGATTCGGCCAGCTTGTGGGCAGCAGCAACCTCTGGCACAAATGCGATTGCCGTTCACCTGCTGGCATCTATGATTGCCGGAGTGTTTGACAGTGCTGAGTCAATTGCTCTTTGGTTGCAAATAATCGAGAGGAGGAAGGCAGAAATTGAGCGCACCATTGATAAAGAGAGGGACACAGTCAAGGCCATGGCAACGGCACTGGCAACCCAGCAAGAATTCACGAGAGACGAGCTGGCAGCGTGGGACAACAGCGCTCGGTCCTGGATCAACACGGCGCATGCAGCGATGGCTGAACAACGAAAGGTCGCGCTCTTGTATTCCGATGAGGCTGGGGCGCCGGTTAACAGCTCAACCGATCCATACGACAGTGTCATCATGGCCTGGAAGGATGCAATGTCTTCGATGGATTCCCTTATTCAGGGCATCCCGCAGAGGGTTCGGAATGGTGCTGTTCTCTTGGCCATCAATTCCTGGCACTTGTATCCGGATTTATGTGTCCTGAGCCGTGGTCCCGATGTCATTCAACAGAAAGATTCGCTCATTCTTGGCTCTGGGATCCTGACGGTGGACGTTGAGAGGTCCTCCGAGACCACCGGTAGCGTGGTATGGTCCCTGCCACTGGCGTATTTGAGGTACTACGGTGAACCCGTCCTCATAAACCGTACCCTCGGTGTGAACTCCACGCGGATCTCGATGGATCAATTCCGGTACGTCCTACTTGGATGTGTCTTCGGCACCTGGAAAGGTTCCGGCGGGTCAGCCCTCGACAACATCAACCTCATGGCTCGATTCTTGGATGCCTTGCGCTCACCCGAGCGATCGTCGCAAGATTCACCGCAGCGAAAGTCGCAATTGCTTCGGATGAAGGAGGTCACGGCTCAGACTTCCTGGATTGGACAACTTCTCATGGCTGCAGATGACATCCTATCCGGAAATGGTGTTGAGAGGGAGACTGCTATCAAATTGGTCAATCATGGCCGTCGTCACCCCGGCTTTCTCTGTCCGCCTGAATACCGTCCTCTGCCATTATTCGGGCTGTGCTACATACCGTCTTTGTTCTCCTTGCTGAACAGCCCTGAAGCGTGCATAGGGTATCTGAGACAATTCGCAAAGGACCACAGCCTGTCGAGCGATAATCATGTTATCAGGTACTACCCTGATCAGAATATCGACAAATACGAATATGCGACTATCAAACCTGTTAGCTCAGAGTTCGGATCAAGCAATCGGCATGGGTTCATTCGCCGACCGAATCCATCAACTACCCAAAGCGAAGCGAGGCACATACGATGGATTCCAGTGGCAACTGAACGACCAGCTTGCGGTTGTGAAGCTTGTTCCACGGGAGGACCTGGGCAACCCCGAGGAGAAAAAAGGTCCCATTTGATGCGGCTGGGCCGAAAGATAACAGGCTCAGGAAAGATCTGCTCTTGCCAGGAACACGGAGGATGTTTAGTGACGTGTCATTGGGACATGGCAAAAGCATGCCTCACTAGTGAGTCGAGTTTGATCAAGGATCGCATGAGCTACGTTCGTGACAGAAGAGAAATCTGCTTGCCGGTGCACGAGATGCGCATGGCATCTGATGTAAGTGGCTGGTCAGCGGACTTTGGGAACGGGACAGATTTCCAGGCCGCCCTGACGCAACTTGCACGTGGTGAGTTTTCAACCCCGTATTTAGATACTTTGTCGGGCTCTTGAAGTTGAAAAGCTGCCAGGAAGAGATGAAAGAGAGACCTTTGTACGCCTTGAATTCTGCGTCGGCGATAGTACGCGCGCCGAAATACTTAAGACCTATCCGATGACTGAGCGCGACATTGATCTTCTCAAAGACCAACCCAAGGGCGAGACCAAACTCCAGGACAGTTTTATCACAGGGGAGACATTCCTAAAAGCCCTTCAGCATGATCAGTTTGATCATGATTCGCTGACGGAATGGTTCATCATCAGTCTTCCAGCAAAGTATCCCAGGTTTGTGGAACCACTTAAGGCCTGTGCCGCGGCAGTTGAGATGTATTCACGTCTGCCAGAAGCGACTGTCGACTCTTCAATTGTTGCACGCACGTCACTCACTGATGCCCGGTGGTTTTCAAGAATGGATGGGGATCATGGTCCACCGCTGAGATTGGAACTCTCGCGACCCGAGGCATTTGCCTGTATTGCCATGTTTGATTCGGGCCGCATCTATGACATCGGATACCTGAAGAATGTGTTCGCCATGACATATGGAAACTCCATCTTTGTGGCAAGCCCCATGCTGGCTGACCCTTACGAAAGGCCCATCGAAACCGAAATTAAACGTGTTCCCGGTAACATCGGACAGCCAGGGCTCTCATTCCTCATTCCCCCACCAGAGCCAAGGATCAGAAGGTCAAACCCCGAGGCCTGGACTGTTCTCAACCACAAGCCGTTTGAAGGACAGCTCGAAGACAACTTTTGGAAAACTTCGATGCACTTGACCCTCACACAGTACCAGCCCGGGTTGCCTGGCCTAAACCCCGATGAGCACTTCATTGACGAAGCAAGTGCCCTCCGGGAAACCCTGGTCCAGGTCTACGACAGCTCGGAATGGGTATGTGATCTCGACATCCTCTCGACTCTGAGTAACCCACTGGTGTCCCGTGTTACATGCAGTGGCCAGGACCAGCACACAGCGTCACAGCCGATTCCGGATACCTTTCCACAAACCGCCACGGTGGACAACTGGGAAGAGCTGCTTACGCCGCCTGTTGATGCAGCAGTCTCTGTTGTTCGAACATCCGGGAACTGGCTAGGGCGGCTCGCCGCCGTGGGGGTGAGCATCCGCTTGAGGAAACGTGTGGTTATTCTTCCGAAACAGCCATGTTGGTCTTGTGTTGAGACTCACTTGAGAGAATTGAAGCCTTCTAACAATGATGATCTGGACCCTGTCCTGATCTTATAGAGCTCTATGCAAGGAAGCGAAGCCGGGAATTGGAACCGATGTGGCCGGACATAGTGGGTGGCACCATGAACGGCTTGAGGGTCACAGAGGAAGGAAAGTATCTCACCAGAATGAAAGAGGGTGGAAGGACCAAGTATTTCCGTAGTTGCATTCATTTTTTTAGTGCTAGTGTCTCCTTCGTCAAAGCCCGCCAGGCATGCAATGTGGCAATACTTACTGTACAAGTCCAACCTTCCGGAGTGTCGCCTCGTCGATCCGTCAAGCAGTAGAAAAAAATCCGCGACAGCTCGGCGTCGGTGCTGGCACTCAAGACTTTGAGAATCGCGGCATCTTGAACCTGAAAATACAATACAGAGTCATGGACTGTATCCCGACGCTGAAGAGCGGCAAAAATGGCGTCACATCTGTAGACACGGTGCTTCACAAACTGCCGCCACCATGTCTGGCTGGAATCTAAGAGACCTCAGCCTGGTATACGCTGAAAATGACGGGTGATGGTTCGCGCAGCGTATGCCCCTAGTTTCCAGGGAATCCTACAAGGGACGGGAAATCCAGCGACGGCTGTCCAAGCGTTGACGTTTCGATCCTACCAAATGATCTACGACCGAAAGTAGAGTTGAGACCCGTTGCAGCCCGTCACGACCGTGGCATCAACCAAGACGCTCATCCCGACGCGATGGACATGGCTGTGGTGCTTGGCATAATCGGCGTGCATCTTGTGCTCGTCCTGCTCACGACGGTGCGTTATGCGCAGAGGATGAAGCATTCCACGCTTGGAAGCGCATGGCAAGTGATTACGCAGATGGTGTCGCCTCACACTTTGCTGGTGATGGAGGGATTAGATGTCGTGCGGGATAATAGAGTGAAAGAATGGGCCAGCCGCCAAGTCGACAAGGCCTGGATACAACACGCTATGGATATCGGGATCTACCGGTGGCTTCCACTCCAATCAGCAGGTGTCGGCATGAGGGGCTAGATCATCTTGTTTATCGAACGAGGCCCGAAAAGGGATCTGTCAGTCAGACATGCTAACCACCTCTTGTCCTCGGAAGATGATGAATTGGGAAACGCGCTTACAGGCACGGACACGTCAGTTGCCTTGTTCAGATCTTGTTGGGTTGATGCATCTCGAGTGGGCGCTAATGAAGAGGATCTGCAGAGTATGGCCACCTTGATGGGAGCAATGAGAGAGCTACCCTGAACAATGTGCAGTTTTACAGGATGAGGATTGCTGCGGGATGAATCAAGGGGTTTGCTTATCATGTATTAATCAGAAAATGATATTAAAGTCATGATATTCACTGCCATGATTACATGTTTACTGTCCTTCACCGACATGCGAAAGGATGGAATAGCATCACTTTAACACAATGAGGGGTAACATCACCAAACACAATTGACCATGACGTTATCCCAGCAGCCTCAACCGTCAATTTCAGGTGGACGAGAAAAATAAACCCGGTCCCCAGAACGGAACATGCGTCGACTACTTGTGGGTCAAGGCGCAAGCAAACAATTGCGCATGGGGATGGGATGGATGCTGCACCTCAACACTACCCGAGTTGCCGGTTCGTGGGGGAGGGATGAATGGCGGTGTGCCACGTACAACACCAAGCGCAGGCGGGAGAGTCAAGAACCTGGTAGTTCATCTATCACGGCTATACTCGAGACATTGGGGGTCGCTGGTGGCTGTCTCGGATGTGTATCTCTGTGAGAACCTCGTGAAAGAAATGACAATTCTGTTTACGTATGGACTACAGCTGCCTGAGAATGGCTGAGAACGAAGCCCAACTTACAGCGCAAACTAAGCACAGTCCCGGGCTGGGCCGTCTCCAGCCTCAGATGAGACAATTTCTCGCAGCTATGGTGCCCGCTCAAGGTCACGGTGACACTTTGACAAAGGCTCTTACGATCTCATGTACCCATTGACCGAGTTGAATAGACGCCCAGAATCAAATCCCAGTTGATGTGGTGCCAACACCCGCAGTCTTAGCTCCGGGAGCACTCTTTCTAGCTCCCCAGCCACTGTTTTTTTCTTCATGACCCCAGGCCTCGCCTGATGTTCCGATGCGGGCGCCAACAAAAAAAAATACAGGGTCCTTTTTTGTTAGTGGCCTTAGTCTTTGGCGGGGGAGAAAAGAAGGGTCAATCATCTGACATCTCGAGCAAGCGGCATCACGATAACTCTAGACGAACCGGCGAAAGAGCCGCTGGTAAACAAAGACCCCCAAACAATTTATCCTATGAGGGCATTGTTTATTTTCGGCTCCGACGCTCTATTCGCCACCAGAGCACAACTCTTGCAGCACCTAGACAGCCTTGACTCTGCTCTGCCACTCAGCCACGAATAACCATCCAGGCGCTAGAGTGCGTGCTGCAGGGGTTGCCTGTTGCGTGCATTCCCTCTGAGCCCAGGCCGTCGAATGACCTGTCATGCACGGCCGAGGACCCTGAGGTTTACTTGCGCTTGCGGGGGTGGGATAACCTACCAGCCTGGCGTCGTCGACGATCGTCAGTCGTGTGCCCTCTCGTGGAACTCCTCCATTGGCCGCCCGCTTCACGTTTGAGCCCAGAGATTCCCTTCCCAGTTGTGGCGGCCAGGTCGCTTGAGGGGAAGCCTGCACCCGGTGTGGCATGATTGACGGCGAAGCTGTCGTGAGTCGACCTTGTGAGGCACTCGGTCAGGACTACCGGCATGGTCTGGGATATAGCAGCAACCGTCTATATAAGACGTGATATCTTCACCATGTTGAGGAGGAGAACCATCCTTCACTCAAGCCTTCTACAACAACAACTACAAGCTTGAACGAGCAGTTAAACCAAACGCCTTCCATCTCTACCCGCACAATCCACAACTCGCCTATCTACCCTCAACATGGCTTGGTTTGATGACTCCTGGGATGTCCAAGAAGCCGGTAAGCATATCATTCTCCAGCAGGGGTGGTGTCCACACGCTAACAACCCCAGATGTCGCTTCCGCCCAAAAGTACGGCGATGTTGCCCAGCAGGCCATTGCCCTCCTCTCCAAGTTCAAGACCGAGGCCAAGACTGTCCACGATCTCCTGAAGCACCTCTCGGAAGCCGCTGCCCAGATCGAGGCTCTGGAGAAGGCCAAGGCTGATCTCGAGGCTCAACTCGCTACCCCGGCCGCGTCTGAGGTTGCCGAGCCTGTTGAGGAGGCTCCCGCCGCCGAGGAGACCCCCGCCGAGCCAGAGAAGGTCGCTGAGGAGGCCCCCGCTGCTGCCGAGCCCGAGGAGGAGAAGCCCGCTGAGGAGGAAAAGGCCGCCTCTGTCGAGGAGGTCCCCGCCGCTGAACCCGAGAAGGCTGTCGAGGAGGAGAAGCCTGCCGCCGAGGCTGAGGTCGAGAAGCCCGCCGAAGAGACTCCCGCCGTCGAGGAGGAGAAGGTCGCAGAGCCCGAGAAGGCTGCCGAGCCTGAGAAGGTTGCTGAACCCGAAGAGAAGCCCGCCGAGGCCGAACCTGAGAAGGCCGTCGAGGAGACCCCGGCCGCCGCCGCCGAGGAGAAGCCTGTCGAGGCCCCGGTCGCCGAAGAGAAGCCCGCCCCCGTCGAGGAGGAGACGCCAGCTCCCGCTGAGGAGAAGGCTGCTGAGCCCGAGAAGGTTGAGACCGAGAAGCCCGCCGAGGAGGAGAAGCCTACAGAAGCCCCCGCTGCCGAAGAGAAGCCTGTTGAGGCTCCGGTCGCCGAGGAGAAGCCTGCCCCCGTCGAAGAGAAGGTCGTCGAGGCCCCTGCTGCTGAAGTCGAGAAGCCTGCCGAGCCCGAGGCCACTAAGCCCGTCGAAGAGACTCCCGCTGCTGAGGAGAAGCCGGTTAAGGAGGAGGAGCCAGCTGAGAAGGTCGTCGAGGCTGAGAAGCCCGCTGAGGAGGAAAAGCCCACTCCCGTTGAGGAGAAGGCCGCCCCTGTTGAGGAGACAAAGCCTGCACCCGTCGAGGAGGCTCCCGTCGCCGAGCCTGAGAAGCCAGTCGAGGAGAAGCCTGCTGAGGCTGAGAAGCCAGTAGAGGCCCCTGCTGCCGAAGAGAAGCCTGCCCCTGTGGAGGAGAAGGTTGTTGAGGAGAAGCCCGCCGAGGTCGAGACACCCGCCGTTGAGGAGAAGGTTGTCGAGGCCCCCGTTGAGGCGCCTGTAGTGGAAGAGAAGCCCGCTCCCGTCGAAGAGAAGGCTGCCCCCGTTGAGGAGAAGCCAGTTGAGGCTGAGAAGCCCGCTGAGGCCGAGAAGGTTGTCGAGGCTCCCGTTGCCGAGGAGAAGCCCGTGGAGGCTGAGCCCACAAAGGCTGAGCCCGTACCCGAGCCTGTGCCCGAGCCCGTCGCCGAAGTCAAGAAGGCCGAGCCCGTCGCGGAACCCAAGAAGGTTGAGACAATAATCGCCCAGCTCAATGGAGCTGCCGCCCCCGAGGTCTCTCAGCTTGTCGCCCCCAAGGCCTAAGCTGATGCATTGAAGAAGGCATCCATGTTTGCTGAGCGAAATCTCAGCAAACATTTCTCCTTCATCAAACTGACAACAACCAACAATGTTGTCTGCATCCCACAGCGGCTCTTGGGACCGGCCGAGATGAGCGACCACATTCGTGTCTCATCGTCTGTTGGATGATACCCCCACAAAAATGGTCCTAGGTCACAGACGAAGTTTATGATTCACGATATGGAAGGTCAGCTCACACCTTACAAGAGGGCTTTGGACACTCATGGTCTCGCTGGAAAGTAGGCCTGGGTGCCTTGATCGCCACTCTTGGTGATTTTGGGCGACACAGTTGAGGAGGAATGGTGTTTAAAATGTTGTACTAGCGTCTGTAGCCTTTGAATTTGCGTCGATTGATGATAGCTTTCCATCATCAAACCCATTCTCTCTCTTGCATTTGATGGTGAATTATGATGATCGAAGTCATTCATATTTGGTATCAGTAATCTGTTGAACGAAAGAAGTGCATGTGGAGCAATAATTGGCTTCAACTTGTTCGCGTAGCCGATCGTTGAAGGCGTCGCAACAGAGACCTTCCATCGACGTCAAGAGGAAGACGAGAAAGCTGGGAACTGGCGGGTAAGGCCTTTGTATTATTCCCTTTCTGGGAATGGATCACCTCTTCGAGGAACGGGGACCTCTGCCGGCTCGACAGTCCGGCCTGCATTGCGGCCCAAGGTGATCGACCCGACAGCAAGGGCTTGAGCTTTGAAGGATCGATCTAACAGACTAGTTTCATGCGGAAGTAAGGGACAAGCTGAATTAAGAGGGTTCGGCTGATGGACGATCCCTCGCCTATGTAGGGTTTAAGAGCCGAGGTGGAGAGCAGCACTGGGTCCGTCTGGGGTATCTGACCACGTATGGAGCACGAACTGTCGGTCATTGTTGCACATTTACGTGCATTTTAATGCGTGGAATGAAGTCTCCCGTGGAGAAACACATAGTAGGTACTCCATACTCTTCCCACAAATAGGGAGAGTGTTCCCAACATGCCATGGTGCTCGTATTACCCTGCTCATCTCCACACGCTTATACCGGAGGCATTATCGCCATGGACGATACCCTTTAAGGCTCAAAGCCATGACAGGATCTTCAAACGGGGCCGCACACCACTTTTCTCTAATGATGATGGTGTCGAATTCTAGAAAACCCCGTCTCTCCAAAATGTAATTGTAGGTTGAGAGATGGTTGAGCTTAACTCTATTCTGTTCGTTTCTTAGCTCGACCTTTGCTATGGCTACCGAGCTCAAGGTATCCGATTCGAGTTCATGACACCATGGTACCGGCAAACGGACCCTTATGGTGTTTGGTATCTGTTATCCTCTCGCTGTCATGGCTGTCATCCTCCGATTCGTGAGTCGGCGGATAGCGTCTGATGCCTATGGAATTTTGAAAGACACGTATGTTGAGGTGGTTTCTATTGAGATAGGAAGTGCTTCCAACTCGAGCCAGGTTCAACTTGCAGGGCAATCATCGGCCTAGACGGCCAGCAATTGCATTTGCGCACATTTAATCACACATCAACGCGAGCAAGCGATAGAGCTCAAGTCCAGCTGACACGGGAAACTTAACATCCAGCAATAATCCAAGCGTATCATTGACTACCTAGTTCGTGAGGAGACTCGACTCGGAGCGCCGCTGGTCAACGGTAACTGCCGGGACTGTACGGAGTATACAACTCCTGTTCAGTCATGCTGAATCAGCGGTAAGTGTGGCCTGATGAATGCCCGGCGTTGCTTGTCGATTCTCCAACAGACGTTGCATTAGTGTATACGCAATTCACCGGAAACGACATCCTTGGCTCCATTCTGGGATAGGATGTGATCGACAGTATCGAGTCCAGCTCCCTGACTCGCGTGTACCGGAGAACTGCAAGGCTCCCCGGGCACTGGGAATGTGTGCATTCTTCAGCCAACAAAGTTCAGTAAGTGGTGCATTTCAGGTTGACCAAGTCCGCGCCGTGCTGCAGGTGAAAGCCAAATAACCACGGACGTTGCCGTTAGAAGTTAAGTCGCCCATGGATCATCAACGGTCCCCTGCAAGTCTTCGCCGATTTTCATATCGCGATGGACGTGAAGGATCTTGTTACCCCGCAAGGATCCGGGAACGGAACTATCGCGGAGGAAGCCTTACTCATAGAAGTATGGTCTGCGGGGGAGGATCTGGTAACCTGGAGAACCTATAACAGAAGATATCGAGGATCTCGTATGCCAACTTACATAAAAGCAGGGCTCTTTAGATGAAGATTACGTAGAAGATCAAGACGGCTGCTGTCACCTCTCTTCTTCCTCATCTAGGATCCTTCTCTGATCTCCTTTTCTATCTCAGTTGTCGATCTCAAGCTACGATTGCTTCATCCTATAGGCCACACAGACTCCATGAAACACTGAACCCGAAACTTACAGAATGAAGGCTACCTTTCTTCTCGCTTGCTTTGCTCATGCTCTCCAGGCCTCTGCCTCTAGGGCCAAACTCCTAGCAGACTGTGAGCTAGCAACAACCGGCCTAGTCAAGACTCAAGATGGAGTGCACCTGAACTATACACAGGCCGGCCCCCTCCTGGGACAGAACCTTGTCTTCATCCCCGGATGGCGACAGAGTGCTGCTGAGTGGAAGAAGCAGGTTGAGTACTTCTCCAAGGCTGGCTATCGTGTCACCGCGTACGATATGCGCGGCCATGGGGAGTCAGAGAAGCCAGACTTTGGATACCGACTGAGCCGCTTCGGCGCAGACCTCAACGACGTCTTGACTACCCTCGATCTCCACAACATCAGCATTATCGCTCACTCGATGGGCTCATCCGTTACCTGGGCATTCTGGGATCAGTACCCAGACGAACGACGACGGATCGACCACTTTGCAATCGTCGACCAGTCCTCGGTTCTCGTCGCCGATCCAACCTGGACCAAAGCCGAAGCCGAGACCTTTTCCGCTGCCCTATTCACGCCCGCTGGAACGTACGAGTTTGCAAACAACCTGACGGCCGAGACGCCGCCCTTTGTTCGAAGCATGTTCACCCCGAACGTATCCGAAGCCGACTATCAATGGGTTCTCCTAGAGAACAAAAAGACTAGCGACAAGAACGCTGCCACACTCCTTATCAACCACGCCTTTGCCGACTGGCGAGATGTTCTTCCCCGGATCAACATCCCCACGCTCGTTATCTCGGGGGATGTCAGTGTTAACAACGCGTCTGGTATCTCGTGGGCTGCGACGCAGATTCCTGGGGCCAAGAGTCGGACTTTTACTGCTGAGGAGAAGGGCAGCCATTTCATGTTTTGGGAGAATCCCGAGTTGTTTAACAGTGTCATCGAGGAGTTTGTCGCTTCATAGAACTAAGCGAGGCGCTGTCTAGGGTCAAGATTCTTCTCCAACCCAACATGGTGTGTCTACTGTTGTTGACTAATTCAGCATTGGGTTCTTTATTGATGGTCTCATTGATCCGGATAAGCAAGCTAGATGTTCCGTTTAAGTGATTGATATTACCAAAGGTCCTACTTTAGATACCTTTGGATTCTTTTAGCTACACCTGACTGTGATCGTTAACATGGGTAGTAAAAGGCTTACATCTTCATACCTAAGTCAACCGGATTCTCGTCACGAATACATTTACCGCGGGTTGTCCATTCGGGTATTTCTAATGAGGATTCAGCTTCATGAGCAAAGAACCAGCACTTGCTTGGCTTAAAACAACCCCAATCCTACATGACCCAAGAAGGTTTCACGAAAAGGGCAACCGTGACTAATAAATTTAATGACAGCATAGTATGGACGATCTTCTAGCTCAGTTAACCCATCGAAGACCGGGCTGCAACTATAATAAAGAACACATTTGGCATAGTACGGACGAGGATGCAATTGAAGATGTAACAATTCAAAACTACAGGTTGTTCATCTTAATGCTAATTAGTCCGGTCCATTTTTTTCTTTACTCTGCCTACCTATCTGAATATCTAGATAACTTTTCAATCTCGAACCATTATAGATTCCAAGTCAGCTGCGTCTCGACACAGCTCTTTCCCAACTCTGCCCATCCAAGTGAGCTCCATTTCTCAGGGTTCTCTGATGCCTCGGTGAAATGTTTCATGGCCAACACGGCCTGAGCTGCCCATCTCTCAGGACTCAGGCGTCCCACACCAGTTGCCAACGGCGTCATGAGAATGCTGCAAATCTCTTCTTCCCCTTCAGGGGTTTTGCCAGCTCTTACGTCGCGGTTGTGGTTGTCCACCGCACAGAGAAGACTCCAGATGCATTCGTAGACAACCTCACGATCCCAGTTGGCGTCGGCGGGCATGCGCATGGTTGGGCAGAGAGCAACTCGTTTAGTTCCCCAGACGTTTCGTGACCGAGAGTGGAATTCGTCAGGGATGCGGACTAGAGTGCAGGTACCTGGAGGTGCAAACCCTCTCCATTGCTCATAGAGTTTTGCTTGAGCAACGCCTGTGAGGGCATGATAATCATCTCGAGGTGCAAAGGCGCGGGAAATGGCATCGTCGAATGCTCCATCTAGTCGCCCGTATGAGTTTGCCGGAGACACGATTGTGTCGAACTGGACAGATGAGGGGAGTTGAGATAGAGCGTAGTCGTGAATCTCAATTGAGAATGAAGCAGGGAGTTTCCTGGCTACACGTGCAGCATCAAAGGCATCAATGTAGCGCTCTTCCATGCAGAGGAGATGGATATGAGGGAGTGAGGAGTTGCTGGAGCCCATTGCGAATAATTACAGCAAATCAGATAAATAACGATAGGCCACAGATCAGAGCTGATATCGTCGTAATGCGGAATTATGTTTTGCTAATAAATCCATAGATCAAAGACGACTTCCCACGTATTATTATACCATCTGAGCGAGGTGGTTGCCTGATGTCTCGTCAACGTGTTCTTACCCAAGTACAGGGGTGGGGCTAGTTGATCATTGCTGCGCCCTGGGGCGGTGCTTTTGTGGCGCTCGCCACCACGAGGGCATTCTCAACCACCAAGCTAAGACGAGCTAATCTTAGGGCATATACGATGCTATTTTTGACATCTACTATTATGCATGTTGATTGAGGGGGCACTTCTCTTATAGTATCAGGATAGATTAGGACTACTAAATTAACGTGCTCTCGCGCTCTTGCGTCCCTGCCGCGAAAGGGCTGCTTCAACTTCATAGTCCCAGGTCGACTCGTTCCTATCAAGTGCCCACGCTGCAAAAGCCTCTGGGTTCTCCTCGGATACCTTCTTGCACGTCCTCAAACCCTCCAAGACATCTTCGCATAGCTTATGGCCCCCTCCCCAAGCGGGTATTTGGTCTACAGTACATTCGCGATATGCCTTCAAAGCTGCAACGTCTTTCTCATCTAGGACTTTGTGCGTTATGTCGAAGCAAGACATTGCCCGTTCAACCTCTCGAAAATGGTGCCCAGGTTTTCCCTTTTGCGGGAACACCAGCCACCATCCGAATCTACACACATGGTCCTTCAACTTGGAAGAGACCTCCTGAAGCGCCCTGTCTATCAGAGCTCTGAACCAGCTGCCGAGTGCGCGGCCCAGCTCGAGGCGACCACTGGTTTTGGCAAAGCAGGCATTGCAGCAAGCACCCTTCAAGAGAGCCTCCACCTTACCGCGGAACTCTAGATCGTCCAACAAATATGGCAAGAATTCCCGTGCTGAGCGTGGAGTTGGAACTAAGTGATGGACTCGAACGCGAAAGTTTCGCAGCTCTTTCCAACGAGTGCACCCGGGGCAATGTACCATCCACATTTCCCAGGTGATCAGGTTTATTGCATTGCTTGGGGTACTGCCATAGCCAACAGACATAGTTTCTAGCGTCTTCGGGATCTGACAGCCCAGAAAGTCGGAAAGCCCTGGGAAGTACCTGTCCAGTTCTGAATAGAATTGGAGCCGGCAGTTTTCTTGGACAGGTACCCTTGCAGTTCCATCTGCTTCATGACTGGTTGGCCCCAGCTCACCTCTGCGGAATTGACACTCGAGATATCTTCGGTTCTGTCGATCACAGCCTATGAACACGAGTTCATAGTTAAAGTCCGGCCCTCGATGGCTTAACTAAACCACAAGATCGAACACGTCTTCATAGTTGGAGCCCGGCCCTCCATACAGAGGCAGAACATCGAACACGTCTTCCTCAACTGTAGGCTTGTGAACCATATCTGCCACTGGTTCCCAAGTCGTTGGCGCATCATACAGCGCAGAGACTCGCATGAGTTTCTGGTAGGGTATTCCCTGAATAGTGAAGTTTTCGAAACACCGTTGAGCAAGAAGACGGAGGCAGCTGGTACAGGCCCAACGAACATCGTCATACTGGGCATGAAAATGGTCAGGAAAGTACCTGCTCGAGGAGGTCGCGAAGGGCATTGGTCCTCCGTACTCCTCAAGAGTCTCCATCTGCAAAATACGTTCAACAAAGTGCCTGTTCGTAGGTTTAATAAGGAGACGGAAGTGCTGGCTTGTTTGGCTGAGCGATATCAGACCGATAGGGTCTAGGAGGCGGATGAATGAGCATTGAAGCTCGGTCGGCAGTAAATCTAAAGCCATTTTGTGATCCTTAGGTAGTAGTAAGTTTTACTAGTGACTCTATGAACAAAATGGAAACTCAAAAATGTAGTTGTTCGGCCCGGGGCTGAGATCTCTTTGTTCTTAACAAAGGACGTTGGCTGATGGGCGCTGTATTCCTTTTCAAACTGCCCCAGGATTGGCAGTTTAAAATCTATCTTTAGGCGATAAGGAATTACAGGCGAGTTTACTAAATTTAAAACCGTCTAAGGGGACTGGGTCTCCGAGGTGGTCCGGGAATCATCCTCGAGACGTGATGACGACGTAATATGGCATATGACTTCCATTGACGTCAGCATTTGAACATATACAGAATCGTCTCCAAACCAACAAAGCTCTTTAAAATGTTTCCTAAAAAAAACTCAAGCTTCTCTTTGTCTAAAGCCTTACATCTCCCCAAAGCTTTGTCGACGTCCATTGCTTCGCAACAAGCAAACATCCAATATGCCCCGCTACAAAGGGAAATGTGTCTGCGGTAATCTTCAATACACCGTTTCGCTACCCTCTCCTGATGAGGCTCGGACTTCCCTTTGCCACTGCCACAGTTGCCGGAGAGCATTCAGCACGAACTTCGGACTAACTACCAAGGTTAGAGTTGACAACGACAAGAGAGTAACGCTAACAACCAAGTTAGGTGCCTGTAGAGGGATTTGAGTATAGACATGGGAAGCCAAAGACCTTCAAGCAAAACAACGGTGTAACACGAGAGTTTTGTGAGAACTGCGGCGTGTTCATCTGCGAATACGGCGTGAGTGATCGAATCCGGCATACCCTGCAGCCCTACGTCAACTAAACAATGGTTAGGAACAAGCGGCGAACAAGTTCCGTTACGTCATGTGGGGGACATTTGATAGTCCAGAACAATTCCCTCCTAAAGGAGAATTCTTTTGCAAATATCGCACAGATTGGATGCCAGAGATACCAGGTTCGTCAGATAACGAATGTGAAAACTGGATATGTAAAGGATTGACAATGGGACAGGCGTGTTTCGCAAGAACGAGATTAAGGAATAGTTGCAGATCCGGTAGACAGTCGGTAGATTGTGATCACGTATGAGCGGAATGACGAGTGAGGGAATAAGCATACACCAAGGATTCATCATTCATGCGACACCCTGAAAGTAACATGATGGTATCAATTAAATATCCTCGCTAAATGCACAACTTTACATGCATGGCAGAAAGTAATTAAGAATAAATGGATGCAACGTCCCTTTGTAGAGATCGCAACAGCTATCAAGAGCTTAAGCAGAGGCCTTGGCCGCCTTGACAATAACGTCGCTAGCCTTCTCAGCAACAACATACAGAGGCAGCGCAATGTAGAAACCAGGAATCTTGGGAAAGACACTAGCATCGACGACTCGCAGGCCATCAACGCCACGGACCTTGAACTCGGAGTCGAGAACGGCCATGGGGTCACTATCAGGGCCGATGGCACAGGTGCAAGAAGCGTGGTGACCCCATGCCTCATCCTTGAGGAACTGCTTGGCATCTGCCTCGCTCGTGACGTTGTTTCCAGGCCAGACTTCAGGAAAGCTGCCATCAAGAGGGATAAGACTATCAAAGGCTCGTCGGGAGAATTCAAAGCCTTCGTATGTGGCTTGGAGGTCCTTGTCGCCTTCTCCGTTGCTGTTGACACCTGTGTCGTAGTAGTTGAAGTTGATGATGGGCATGTCCCTAGGGTCAGTGGACTTCAACGTGACCGTGCCGGCGTTGTTGCGGCTGTGAGACTTGAGGATGATCCAAGCCCAGTGCTGAGCATCGGCGAGAGAGTCGGAGGCGTAGCCGGGGAAGTAGCCCTTGAACTTGGCTGGGGCACCGGAGATGAGCAGATCGGGTTCCTTCTCGGCAACGGAAGACTTGAGAATAACGGCGATGGCGATACCGTTTGTGGCGTAGACACCTTTGGTGATCGGCTCGATGCCCTTTTTGTACTGCTCGAGACAGGGATCGGGCATTGTCTCCAAGAAGGTGCACTTGGACGTGATGACAAAGTCGCTGGTGGTCTTGCCAATGACGGTAGCTTCGTATCGGTCCTGCATGTTGGTTCCGACACCAGGAAGATCAACAAGCACGGGGATGTCGAAGGAATCAAGCTCCTTCTTGGGTCCGATACCGCTGAGCTTGAGGAGCTGGGGAGTGTTGAAAGAGCCAGCGGAGACAATGACTTCACGCTTGGCCTTGACGCTGCCAGATCCGCTGGACTTGGCCGAGGTAGAGCGAGGGTCGGCGCGATACAGGCTGGAGCCTTCCAAGAAGTCGACACCTGTGGCGCGAGGCTTGGAGCCAGTTTTGTCGAATGTGATCTTGGTGACCTATTATTCTATAAGTAAAAGCATGAATTCTCATGAATTGTCGGCACTTACGAGCGTGTCGAGCTTGACATCGAGGTGGTACTTGCGAGAACCATCAGAGTTGACAGCATTGGCGGTGTTGAGGATGAAATCCCTGGGGCCGCCACGCACAGAATCAGTCATCGACAAAGGAACCTGGTAGAGTCCAGTCTTGCTCGCCTGGCCAGGGGCGTTGATATCTCGAAGCAAGACCTGACCAAGTCCAGCAACGGTGTTGAGAAGAAAGCCAACAAGGCTCTTACCCATAGCAGAACCAGCAGCGATGATTAGGGAGAGGAGCTTCTGATCTTCCACGACAAGAGAAAGAGATGTAAGCGACAGACCAAGCCAGCCCTTGAAGCCATGGCCGATGATGCTGCTGGGCAGGTACATGTTCTTCTCCAACTTCTTGAAGTACGATCGCATGTTGGTCGGGTTCCAGGAGTCATCGCCAGTGAGACTAGCGATGTTGCTCCAGTCACTATCATGAGCATAGATAGAAATGAGAGCATTATGGCGCGAGCATCCACCCAGCGTTCCAGCACGAGGATACAAAACACCAAGAGGCTTAGCCTCGGCCGGGGGATCAAGACCAACGTAAAGACTCCCATCCGGTTTCTCGTATGTCATCTTGGAGTCCCGCTTCTGCTGCTTGGCATCGGGGTAGTGGTTGACATAATAGTTCCACCGAGTGTCCTCGAACTCGGTCGACATGAGGTGCAGAGCTGGGATCTTTTCCTCCCAGGCATCGCCAGAGTCGCCGCCTGCATCGATTAGGAGGACCTTGTAGCCAGCGATGGCGAGGTTGGCAGCTACGGGACCTCCTCCTGCGCCGGAGCCGACGACGACATAGTCGTAGTCGGTCGAAGTTGTGTCACGCTTTCCGATGAAGGGATCATGTCGAGGTTGATTTGATGATGTCTTCCAGGGAACGGCACTGTGTAAAAGTCAGTATAATGTTTTCTCTCTAACATGGGCAGTGCTGACATGGATGAGGCCGAGTCGGCCAAGAGTGAAACGAGTGTGAGAACGAATGAGGCGCGCATTTTCAATGCGGAAGCTTAAACTCATGTACAAAGAAAGGAGTGACCAGTGGTGGGTAGGATGAATCAAAGAAAAAGATCTCAAAACATGGATGTGATGACCTCAAGCCAGCTAAAACAAACCAAGCCTGAGCCAAGAAAAACAAAAAGGTAAAAAAAAGCAGGCAAGCAGGTTCAAGATATCGGCAGTGGGTGGTACAGCACTAGTTCCAGAGCGGTCTTTAAGGTAAAGCCACCGCAGGACGCTAACAGCAGGTGACTTGTAGGAGGGTTTTCAAGTGCCGACCTCCCAGGGCATGTTTCACGAATCCGGACTTGAATAATTAGTAGCTGATCGTCAGCCACGTACGACTCGTCGGAAGGTGGTGGCGAGCTTCCGGCCGAGAACGGAAGAAACGGCAGCCTTGATTTTCCTGTCTTGTCGCTGTCATCCCCTCGGTTGTCAAGCATGGATCCAGGGGGGAGATTGAAGGCTCTTGGGCAGTGATGACGGTTGCTGTCGAAGTGGGTGACGTGCATTGGAGGCAGAGCGTCTGTGGGCCATAGCTTACGCTGCTGGGTCGCAAGGCCAGGCCGTTGGATAACTTGTGGGTAGCCGTTTGCGGATTCAAGCTTTCATAGAAGCCCGTTTCATTCTGTTATCTTCAAAGTTTGCGTAATTGGGGCTTGAGACACCTCTCGTCCACCAGCCAGCCACATGTGTTGTTGACCGACCTCCCCTTTTCGGTTGCGGACTTGACTCTCAGCCCCGACCCAATCTGTATTACAGTCGATCGTCATGACAGCCAAAATGAAATGAAACCTCTCTGAGCAAGTTAATGGGTATGCAAACGGGGTCGGCACAAAGCTTGCCCAGCCCAAAGAGGAGACGAATGGGGTCTAGATGTCACCCAGAAAGGGAGATCCCTGACCCTTGCAAGGCTAGTAGTGCAACGGCTTCACTCTCCACAACCCCGTACTATACTCGACTTGGACTCCTCCGAGCCTGAACAAGAAAACACTCCGCGACGCATGAACTTCGGTTGCAAAGTTCAAGCGGGGAAGAGCAAGGGGGATTGGACTAAAGGCCGGGCATCATCTTCCCCGGACGATCTTGGCTGCTTTGAGCAAGTGCTGGAGCAGGGTTGAAAGCCTTGCTGACGCTGTGCTAAAATGGAAGGATACGAGAAATTAGTGACAGACTGCAAGATTACGTGGGATCCCGAGGAGAGTCAAGTGCAGGCTTCTGTTGTTATTGGAAGGGTGAGGAGATCCTCTCTATCTAGTCTATGGTAACGAACGCTGAAAGTAAAGAAATTGTTGCCTGAGTTTCACACTGGCTCACGAGGAGTCACTGGCAGCTTCTCTGAAGAGTGACGCCCATGATGATGGTGATAGTCAAACCTCATGTCAGTAAGCTCCATCGCAGACGTCTCATTCGGATTCTTAGAGACCCTCACGCCTTGACCCTGCGACAAAGCCTTGGAGGTGCTCTTCTGCGAACTCGATGGCTGTTTTCCTTCCGAGATGTTGGCATATTCCGACTTGCTTCTAGCCGTGGTGCCAAAGACTTTGGGGAAGACGAGAGAGAAGAGGGAACGGATGGCGGGCATACAAGCGCAGAGGACGCTGACCGGGACTTCAATGGTGCTCCAGTAGCCGATTTCAACGTAATCCTCTGTTTTTGTTAGTTTATTTGATGTTAGAGTTGAAGGATCCAGAGTACTCACGCGTCACGTTGCTAGTTGTGGCATAACTTGCCAGTGACTGTAGTCGGACAATACTGACGATGGTAACACTGGAAAGATTAGTAACGGGAAAACAGACTGATAGGAAGGGGGACATACAAAAATCCAACACTGAACATAAGCATAATCTGAATTTTCTTCTTCCGCGACAAAGAAAGCTTGTAGAGTTCCCATAGCGGTAGGCATAGCGTAGCCACGTCGAGAACAATGTTTAGAATGGCCGCCATCCAGCCCTGCATGTTGATGTTGTTGCATTTTGCGGGAAACTCCTTGTCCCACGCCCTCCAGGCACCTTCGATGGGAGTGCATTGGAAAATTGAGACGAGCTCAAAGGCAATGAAGTATGCGACATTGAGGCCAATGAGAATCCAACAGCCCAGTCGGATGTTTTTGCCCGGAAAGACTTTCAGGTAAAACAGTAAGATCGAGATTTTTGTAACAGGGAGAACTCCGAGGTAGAGTAGTTCATCCCAAAAGAAGAACTGAACCCTGATTAGTTGTTTGCATCATTGAAAGTTGCCAAGGAACTCACGTAAAGGAAATCGGTGATGTCGTCAGGATGCACATTCCAAATATCTTTACCTAGACCAACTCTGGAGATAGGTATAGATATGGCGTTGAGGGGTATCATCATCAGCTATAACGAGTGAGCAGGCAATCAACCGACACCAAAAGATGGCATACCACTGCAAGAAGCATCACCCAATCGTCAGCTCCCCAAGTCTGTGCTCGCACAAAAACTCTGGCCATAACTCTCAGGCCGAATCCCAAGAGGCCGATGACGAGAAAGACGATTCCTAAGATCCATACTAAAGCTGTGCGGTCTCTCGACGGCGCGTTGCATGTGTGCTTGGAGTAGCTCTGGACCACTGGGAGTTGTTAGCGAAAGTAATTTTGATGAGTGAATAAACCTACAAAGGGACTCTCTGACTGTGCAATTGGCGTGCACGCATAGAGAAACCTTTTCGTTCAACTCAACGTTGGTGCAGATACAGGTGACGTTGGTCAACTCGCAAGTCGACTTGAGCGTCTCCTGCTGGATACATAGCAACTACACGACGTTAGCTCACAGGCAACCAGAACAACCAACAGACGAAATGCTTACGCCACAGGTAGGAGGCTCTTCTGGGGTGGTGGCAGCCCACACACCAGCCTGGAACACAGCCAGGATCAAGGCGGCAAACGCAAAGAACTTCATCTTTCCCTGGTCATTCAACAAAGAACACCGCAGACAAGAAAAAAGAGACGAAGGGGGTCCCGTCCAGAAGCGACGGGACGATATGAATAAACCGTTTGAGACTGATTGAGGACCCGCTCCATCTACCGAAGGATTCAAGCCAAGACGTGCTCGATCTACCGAGCCAGGGCAGAGAAGATCCCTGGTGCCTGAACTGCCCACCGTTTCATCAGAGATAGGCTGGGTCCGGAGTGAGGCCGCTTATCCATTACGTATCGGCAAGCATAAATTCTGGGAATTGCGGCGATAGAAACGGGCCTTGTAGACTCGTGGAAGAATGGATGACGACTGCTAGCGGGTGCCATTGTGAAACGGACCAGCCGGGTTTTTGGGAACAGACCACCCAGCCTTACTGGAATTGAGTAGGCAGAGTTGTATTTTCACTGTTCTAGGAGATTGGCGACCCGTTCGAGAGGGACAATCCACTCGAGTTCGCCGATAGATTGCTGTCGCTCAACTGAGAAAACAGAACTTGTGGCTTGGCTATGACAGGTAATCTCGCAAACGACTCGTTCGCTGCAGGGATCGACCTTGATGACATTCAGCCATGGCACCGGATCCAAAGGAGCTTCGCTTCTGCGTCATGCAGGGGCCGGTCCCTGTCCGGGAGGAGTTCAAGAATGAGATCCCCAGCCTCCCGTTGATAGTGCCCGTACGGCAAGTAAAGATATCCGTCCTTCCCGTCGAATACACTTTTGCAGCTCTCAACTTTCACAAGCCGATCAGTGGGTAATCGTCTCATTCGGACTCTACGGGCTTGCACAAGAGCCCGCGGTAGCATTATTTCTCAATGCCGTGAACGAGACCGTCCAAACTCTAAAGGGGGGTTCATCGAATGTGGATTTTTGCTGCCATTCCTCATTTTAAGCGAACCTTGCTCATTCTGGAAAGCCGTTCGTTTTGCACAGGGCTAACTAACTAGTCAAGGATTCCCAAGGTTCCCCGGAGTAGTGTTTCAAGCTACTAAACGACCTCCTCTTAGTGTAGCCCTCTCTGCACGGACTGGGTGAGGCCCTGAATAATGAATTGATAATGACCAATTAGGGACGACGCGTTTTGACGATCTTGATTCTCGGCTCTGACGATCGTTTCCTGGAGAGATGGGAAGGATTTGACATGGCTGGACACCCAACTCAGGGGGCCATGTGCGTATCCTTATTATTCTGTGTGCCGGCTATCCTTACGTAGTCCCAAGTAGACGGTATTACCGGCAACCAGGAAACACAGCCCAAGGCTGATCTCAATATCGGCGACCAGAGCCTCGGCACGCACCTGTCAGAAAGGGTGCCCGGTAAAAGCATCGACCAAGAAGCTTGTTTCGATTTCTAATCCTTTGCTGCTTGATAGGCTCAGCATGCTGCTCCGAAACTGCCAGTCTTCAAACGTCACTCTTTAATACTCACTTTCTACACTCATTTTCGACTTTACCATGAAGTGCCAATCCTTTCTTTCTGTTCTGCCGCTTCTTGGCGTAGGTGTCAATGGCTTCCCTTCGTACATGAATGGGCCCATTGGTGACATTGTGTCTTCAAGGCTTTCCGACAAGGTGGAAGGCATTTTCCACGAGGCACATGAGAAGAGGTTGCTTTTCGACCCCTTGACGAAGAGTATCGATGTCAGCGGCGACCACAAGTTCATCCCACCTGACTATTCCAGGGGCGCTCAGCGAGGACCTTGCCCTGGCCTGAATGCGTTGGCCAACCATGGCTACATCAATCGGAAGGGTGTTACCAGTCTGACCGAGGTGACTGGAGCTATCAACAAGGTGTTTGGTATGGGCTTGGAGCTGTCAACCATCTTGTCAGTGATGGGCACCGTATTCGTCGGAAATCCTCTATCTCTCAACCCAGGCTTTTCTATTGGCGACACTGCCAGCGGCGCTCAGAACCTCCTTGGAAATCTCGCTGGACTGCTTGGTACACCTCGAGGTCTCACCGGCTCACACAACATCATCGAAGGCGACTCTTCTAACACTCGAGCCGACCTCTACGTCACTGGAGATGCTTCCACCCTGGTTCTTCAGCAATTCAAGGACTTCTACGAGATGTCCTCCGGGGAGGGGGACTACAACTTTGATGTTTTCGCCGAGCGAGCTTACATCCGCTTCCACGAGAGCGTGGCGACGAACCCCAACTTTTACTATGGACCGTTCACTGGCATGATTGCTCGCAATGCTGGTTATCTGTTTGCTTGCCGCATGTTTGCGAACCACTCTTCCGAGAACCCTTCAGGCTTCCTGAGTATGTACATCGTTGCGGGATAAAAGCATTCATCGCTGACTTCCTATAGACAAGGAGGTCCTAAAGAGCTTCTTTGCTATCGATGGTGAAGGTGACAAACTTACTTACAAGCGAGGATATGAGAGGATCCCTGAGAACTGGTACCGTCGACCTGTTGACTACAGTTTGGTTCACCTCAACCTCGACGTTCTGGCTTTGGCTGCCAAGTATCCCGAGCTGGCCAGGTATGTATCCAAGATTTCATTAAACAGATATCAGACTAATAGGTCGCAGTATTGGAGGCAACTTGGGAGAGGTCAACAGCTATGCCGGAGTCGACCTCAGCGATCTGACTGGTGGTGTCTTGAATCTCACAAAGCTGCTGGAAGGCAACAACCTGCTCTGCTTTGTCTTTGAGATTGTCAAAACTGTGGCGCCCAACTCACTATCCACCCTTTTCAAGATCATCGAGGTCCCACTCAAGCTCGTCACTGATACTCTCGGAGCAGCCATTCTTGATCTTACGTGCCCAGCTTTCAAGGACCTTACTATTGGTGGAAAGAGTTTCGAGGAGGGCATTCAGGTTCAGTTCCCTGGTGCCAAGCTTGGTGCTTCTGTCCTGTAACCTGTATACTTTTCGTCTTTTTCTCTAGCCAGCATATTGCTGCACTTTTGAAACTGGTCCTGGATGCGAGCCGCTATTATAGAAATAATCAAGACAAGCCTAATACCATTACTCGAAGACATGACTCAAGCATGCCTGAGCTCATTTTTACTTATGGACTTAAACGCTTGCTGCTGCAAGTAGAGTTAGCCGATAGTGCTCTACGGCATTGAGTCTTGACCCTGGGATGTCCTGATAACTCTGCTGCTCGGCTTTGTAGTGGATGTCCTCTCTAAACCTAGCATGAAACCCGATAATAATGTTCAGTGAGCACTGCCCAGGCCAGAGACCTGGAGCCTGGCTCAATGCTATCAGACATCCCTTGGTACCCCAGATTTCGGAGATTTATTGCTCCCTAGGGTCCCTTACGTAGACCTATCACTGCGTTTGTGAACCCTTCATGGCGTCACCATGTGATCCTACCCTATAGCTAGTTGAATCACTTGTCTGATTCTTGTATTCGCAAACAGTGCCCAGTATTACAGCAAAGAGTATATTTCTTAGCAAGATCTCTTATTCACAACAAGTTCATGCTCTCAGCCCTCTATCTTATCTTCTGTTTTCTCTTTTTTCTCCTTACTCATCGGAAGTTCCCCACTGTCCGTCGGCTCCGCATTGCATCAATAACGCCGAGCCACCACCTGCCCTTCCTGCAACCCATCTCCGATGCCATCAACCAACAGCCCCCATAACATGATCGAAAAGGGTGTTAAATGGCGCAAGTCGGGCGGATTACTCCCCTTTACACGAGATAGCCTATCTCAATCGTTACGCGGCAGTTCCCGATCGCTAGGTTTAACTCCATCGGGACAACCCTCTCGCGAGAAATTTGACAGCTCATGTTTTGAGCGTCCAATCATGGCACTTGACAGCAGTTGGCACCTTGGCCGGCATGTCCAATCATTGCCTCGGCAATGGTGTAACCAACAATGAGAATGGAGACCATGCAAAAAGGACCAGTGAAATGCATCTACCGTATGCCGGTTATTTCCAATCATTTAGCCGTTGGCGGGATACAAAGCTGTTGCTTCGGCCAACTCTGTCGAGTGAAATCTCGCATGATCACCACAGCTTCTCCTCTAGCCATGTACTCGCTCTGGATCTTGGTGGCCGCCGTCGTCATCTGGCGACTTCATACCGTCTTTAGCCACCTCTCCAAGGTTCCAAAGCAAGTCCCCTGGGCGTACAGATCCAAGTTTATCCCGTATCTGTTCTCTCAGCTCGATGGTATTCTTAATACCCCGCCAGCTATTAACAAGGGTTATCAAAAGGTAATCCCATCCCGATTGGCTCGCAAGAACTTCTCACTAACCGAGTTCACAGTACAGCAAGAATGGTACCCTCTGTGCCATCACTTTACCTTTCAGCCGACCTGAGATCCTCATTCCTCGCAGCCTCATACGATGGGCGACTTCTCAACCGGATAAGGTGTTGAGTCCGACCCCCATTCAGCATGAAATTGTTGCCGCCAAGTATGCCTTTCTCAACTCGTCCGTTGGGAAGGACTTTGCCGTCTATGACGTTCTGCGCGTTCAGATGAACAGACATCTGCCCAAGTTGATCCCGCAGATCATGGAGGAACTTGCCTCTCAGATCGACGAAACGTTCGGATTAGATACAGAGTGGAAGGAGGTGCAGGTTTTTCTTCTTGTGAGAGAGGTGATTTCCAGAGTTACTGCTCGTCTCGTCATGGGCAATACACTATGTCTGTGACCGTCTTCTCCCAGAAAGGTAAATTTGCTGACTTCTAAAACAGGTAACGACAAGGAACTGGTTGACAATTTGTCAAACTTCTCCAGCAGCGTCTTGCCCAGCGCCATAGCTATCTCCCTCTTCCCTCCCTTTATGCACCCCTTCATCTCCCGCCTGACCTCAGTCTTCAACCATATCTACATGCGCAGAGCGCTCAAGTCCTTGGGACCATACGTCAAGCAGCGGATTCAGGCAGTGAGGAACGACGTATCCCAAGGAGCCAAGAGCCTCCCGCGAGAGGATGTCATGACTTGGCACATTGAAGAAGCTCTACGAAAGAAGGAGCCCGAGGAGGGATTGGAGGATCGAATCGCCTGCCGTGCCTTTGCGACGGTGTTTGCTGCCCTGGAGTCGACTACCCTTACCATGACACATGCACTCTTCAACCTCTGTGCGACCGATGACCCAGAACAGACTTGGGAGGCCCTGGCAGAAGAGGGGCGTCGGGCTTTCTCGACAGAAGTCGATCAGGCGAGTGTTAATAGTCTCGGGCGCGCAGACAGCGCCGTCAAAGAGACCCTTCGACTGCACACGGCCATCAAGGCTCTCTCAGTACAGGTCATGGCCTCTGGTGGAGTCTCACTTGATGAACATAATCTCAAGCTGCCTCAGGGTTCACGAGTTAGTGTCTCAGCGTGGGGAATACACCACGACGAAGACATCTATCCCAATGCTTATACCTTTGACGCATTTCGCTTCTCACGTCCACATGAGAGCAGCATGGTTGCAGACGAAAAGAAAGAGGCACACCTCTTGGTCTCACCTAGTGAAGACTATCTTCCCTTTGGGTTTGGAAGGCATGCCTGCCCAGGTCGATACTTTGCTGCGGTTGAGACGAAGTTGTTTTTGGCGTACATTGCTGTTCATTATGATTTGAAACAGGTACACAAGAGGCCAGGCTTTGTTAGCTTGGGGCATCTTCCGACACCACCTATCAAAGGCAGGTTGATGATTCGAAGGAAGTGTGACATGCCTGAGCCTTACAGAGGAGACTCGGCTATGGTATGATAAGTGCAGCAAACCCCCTTGGTCGCCCACAAATGGTTGATAAACATTCCTTGAACTTCATGAACTCGGTGCATAGAGTTACTTTCTTGATCTTCATGCACCAGCTACAATAACCAGGAACGCAATGATAAAAAATCGCCGACATAAAACTTTGTCAATTGACAAGCCTCATGGCTCGCCAATGCCGAACTTGGTGTTCATCCCAAAGGCGGTGGTTGTAGACTCAACCGTCGACCGCGTATCAGATCCAGCCTCCTTCGCCAACCTATTGCCCTTTTAATGTAATTTTCAAAGGCATTCTTCGTCCCTGGTGCACTCTGACCTCTTCCGGGGTCACGACTAGGAGATTAGGTCAGTTAGAGATTTTGTTAGAGATGATGCCTTAATCTCCCCTACCATCAGTTTGACATAATGGCAAGATAGAAAAGATAATGTTAGGGGTAAAGCAAGAGGAGTTACTACTTATGAGTGACATAAGCAGAGTTTCGGGGGTTTTAGGCACGAAGGGCAGAAGCGGCAAAAGAAAGAAGAGAGCTACAAGCTGTCAAAGATAGATAGTTAAAAGCATAGTTATACCCTACGATAGTTATTCTATAGGCTAAATTCCATGTACTATTAGCTTCACGCTCAAGAAGATCTACAAATCCATCATAAAGCGGGCAAGACATACCTGAATTTTGGTTTTAAAGTCCTTCGGGATAGTCCAAATCGCTCCCATGTTGCCTGAACCCTCCCAGTTTGGAGCGGTCCAGAGCCTGAGGAACTTCCTATCAGAACAGAACTGGTATCCGTCTTTGACGAATTTGCGACCGCTAACGATGAGATCCAAGTTATGTCTCGTAAGAAATGTCGAGACATGGTCCGGCCCGAATTTGACCCCGTCCCGGCCATTGTCGTTCCATCCTATGATATCATCGTCAAAATCACCGCGCAGCAGGGCACGTAGAATGCCCTCTTCTTTCACCTATGGCGTCAAGTCAGTGGTATTCGGGTAAGTTGATAGAAATGTGTGCTATATCTTACACTGGTTGGTCGGAAGATCTGCTCAATATACTTCGGGCCGTGGGAAATTTCGCCCAGGCCTCCATGGACGCAAAATATTCTGTTATTCACGGTTGCTGCAAGTGGTAGGTAGTTGAAAATATCAACAAAGCGCTCCCAGAGCCATATGTCGTGACGCTTGCATTCTTGGTAGAAGCCAAGCTGTCGGCGACTTACCTCCTCACTCTCGTGGTTTCCTTGTAGCAGAAAGAATGTCCGCGGGGACTTGATCATGTAGGCAAGAAGAAGACAGATAGTCCCCAGTGACTGTATACCACAGTCGACGTAGTTTCCCAAAAAGAGATAACTTGTCTCCTTGGGGGATCCGGCGCAGTCGAATACCTTGAGCAGATCATAGAAGTGCCCATGAATAGGGCCAACAACCTGATAGTGTCACCCCAAGTAAAAGAGCGGTTCAAAAGGCTGGTCCAAACTTACTGTCAGCGGGGGTGTCAGTTTCAGGAGCGTTGACTGGGAGATGAGAATCCGTTTTGCTTTGGTGCATAGGAATTGGATGTCTGTAAGCTGGAGGTCGATCCGAGTCTCGGGATCGAGATATCTGGTTCCAAGAAGCTCATTTAGGATTCTATCCAGGCGCTCCTCGTCATTTTCAAAGAGGACCGTGGATCGAGGGCGTGGTTCAAACAACTGTTGTTCCAGGCCTCGTGCATCCAACTCCTCTTCCAGGCGTCGCCCATTAAACTCTTCCTCCTCCAAATCCTCTTCCTCTGGGTCTCTTTGATCGCTTTCTCTATCACTCGCACCTAATCTCTTAAGAATCGACTCGAGTTCTCCAGGGTTGAAGAATTCTTCTGTAATCTTCTGGGCCGACGCAGGTAAGTGCTCTTCACTTTCTGGCCAGAGTTAGCCTTTCTATTCCACATCGGTGATTCAAGGTGCCATGGTCTCACCGTTTTTGCTATGATCGTTTACAAGGGAGTCGGATTCGTCTGTGCCAGATTCGGCATCATCATCGATCGTTTGTGGCAGAACTGACAAGGAGATCTCTCGAAGGTGGCCAGACACATGTTTGTAATAAGCTTCATTGAGCCTCTGGTATGTTGCAAAGCAGAAAGCGCACTCGGCGGACTTAGAAGCAGCTGGTAGGTGAATTGACTCATGGGAGGCCCATGTCCTACTATGTTTGTAGAGTGTCCCACTCATCTGGCAGTCTTCGACAGTGCACATGTATGGTCTCAAATCATTGAACACATGCCTCCTATTGAGCGTTAGTGATCATGCGGATTGATGATGTGAATGGAAATAACACACTTCCACTGTTTCCTACTCATGGCGTCCGTAAGATGCGTTAGACAGACTGTGCAGTCAACGCCGCCCTCCTGTACATCAGGCATAGGTGGGACACGGGGACGGCCCATTGCAATTGAAGAGGCGGCCGTGGAAAAAGAAGCAAACGTAGCTTTCGATGCGTTGTCGTCGAACTCAGCCAAGTCAACACGTCTAGAAGTAGAGGCGGGTTGAGCGGACCACTTGGAGGACGAGGCCAAGGCTGATGAGAAGACAGATGGGGGAAGGACAGAAGACTTTGTAGTTTCCGTGATCTGGGGGCATTTTCTAGTGAATAGGCTCTCTGTAACAGTGTCATTGATTGGGGTTTCCTTCACAATGGCCGGACGTTGCATCTCGCGTATCTCGGTTGCCCGGAGAACGTTTGCTTCAGCGAGGCGCTCCACCAGATATCTAGGGAGTGCGTCAAAGCGGTCTCGGATCTTGCGGCAGTAGATCAAAGCTTCTTCGCAGGAAGCCGTGAACGACTCTTTCGTATCAAAAGGAGGCTCTTTAGGATCCTCCATCTGTGTATCCAAGGCTGGGTTGTCCAGGGCCGGGGCAAGATCGAGAAGGCAGTCGACATAGGCAGAGATTTCCTCTATACTCTCCAACAGCCCGTAATTTGACTCATCAGACCCTGATGGAGTATCAGGCCTCTCGTGCTCGTCCGAGTCGGGGCCTTTGAGCATGGTCTCAGCCACGTCCAACAAGGCCTTAAGATGGTCGCAATCATTAAGCTGAAGCTGAGACGGTTCAACTAATGCTTGAGATATGGCCTGAAGAATAGAAGTCCCGAGACGAAGAAGAAGCGATAGAACCTGGTGATGAAGTTCTTTTGAGCGCGACAGGAGCTCATCGAGCCGGCCATCTGCGACGTCCAGACCCTGGCACCACAGGAGAAAACGCTCGAGTTCATTCTGGCACATTCGGCATGCCTCATCCTGCCTCCCGACGAGGGCCTCCCTGAGGGAGGCGATGGCTCTGCTGATGCTCGTAGAGAGCTTGGCCACGAAGCCAACACCACCTTTGGAGGTCGCAGCGTCGGGGACCCAGCTCTCGATGTCCTGCCGACTGAGAAAGGACGTTGACATGATCAGCGAGATCACCTATTCGGGTTAATAGGAGGACATGGCGGATGTAGAACCTCGTATGAGGCACTGTCTTTGGGCTCTTAGGATTGTTGGGTGCGGGGGTCTGTGAAGTAAACCCTTGTTGGTCAAAACATGAAGGGGATTGGGCGAGAAGTGGCTGCAGCAGCGGCTGAAAGAGGGGAAGCAGTCTCAGTCTCAGCCTCAGCCTGATTTTAAAGAAATCTGTAATCTTTTGCAAAGCAAAGGTTCCATCATTGCGACTGATCGGTATCTCCGTCAAAGGTGAGACTCCAGGATGAGCGGAGTCGAGCTGATCGTCGGGGCCGTCCTTGGCTCCATCCATATCGCGATCGAGGTCTATGACCGATCCGGTAGAGTCTTCGAGGTGTTCTCTGCCTTTAAGCAATACCCGCGGGAAGTGTCCATCCTCGACGCAAAGCTGAGCGTGCAACGCACTATCTTCCGCAACAACGCCATCAACCTCCTCAACGGCGTCACGAAGGATCAGGCAAGCGTCCTAGAAGTCGTCAACAGGCCCGCATCGGCGGTTGCCAGGTCGGGCCTCACCATGGCGCCAGTGTACCGGAATCGGATAGATGCTCTGGGGGAGTCTTTCAGATCCTGCGCTCAGACGGCCGAACAGATCCAACAGAGTCTCCAGGTGCTCTGTTCGAAATCTGATGATTTCCGGGCTGAGATTGGCGAGAGACAGGACGTGCGTCCCATGATCACAGTACACTGCCTGATATGCGAACTGACAATAGATCAGGATATCAGCACATCAGAATGGCTGAAGCTCGTCAAGACTCGCTTTCGGCTGGCATTGAGCAAGCCCAAAATGGAAGCGGCCATCATGGAACTCCGAGAGCTAAACAGAGACTTTAGCCTGATCACAGAGCAAATCATCAAACACTTGCAACAAGTTTCCAATGGAGACAGTGAGGGCAAACTTGCAACCCGCAGACCGGCTAAAAGTCTCAATGTACTGCAGCAATATCACAGAGCCCGCTACGCCTCCAAGGCCCTATATTCCACGCTTCAGGTGCAATGGAACTGTAGTACTCATCAGTACCACTCATTTGACGTGCGGATCATTGACTCTGATCGTGGAAAGAGTAACGGAAAAGCCAAGGCCGTATCCTCTCGATATGTCACCTGCGAGCTGGCAGTCACCCATGATGATTCATCCCCTTCCTCGAAAGGGCCACTTCATCTCGAGATCCAACAAGCCTGTGAATCGGACGATGAAGAAATTGAGCAACTAGCGGCTGATACAAGCGTTCATCAGCTTACGCAAGTACTCCAAACGAGCGCTGATCGACTCAAGGTGGAGGTTCCCGCCGGCAAGAAATCAAGAGTGCAGAAATTCATCGGCCGATTCAGAAAAGAGAAGCAGAGTGTCACGGTGGCTATCAATAACGCATCGACACCCCAGCTACCAAACCTTGCGCAATCTATGTGCGATTTCCATCTCAGTGCTCAGTCTACCCAGCTGAGCACCTCATCCTCAACCGACTTGTCACTGATCGACGACGTCTACAAGACGGCGTACAATAATGTGGCGTGCTGTAACGATAAGTCTTTCCTCGGTTCCTGGAACGGCCCTCACGCTGAGTGGTTCTGTATTCCAACAGTGCTTTCGTCACAGTATGGCGGGTCGAGGGCACTTTCAGATATCATCATGTGGATTTCTGAGGAGCCAGTGCTTCGTTCCCTGCCTCGGCCAATACTGGTCGAGCTTGCTGGCAACGTAGCTGAGGGCATTATGCAGTTCTACTCTACGCCTTGGCTGATCTCAGGTGACCTGGGACAGAACGTGCGATACTTCGGCCCTAACACATCGAGTTCTACCTCAATTCGGCTCAAGGGGCCATACTTTATGGCACGGTTCAAGAACAAGCAGGGGAAAGGCCTGCTCCGGCCTCCTCAAGCAGCTGTGTCCTCGGGCGAGGGCATCACGCTCTACCGCACAGTCCGCTTTTTAGAAGCACGCAACGAGCTGCTATTCAACTTTGGAATCCTGATGCTCGAGATTGGCTACACACGGCCGTGGCACGAGCTGAAGCGGGCCGTGACAGCATCTCACGGAAAG
Organism: Fusarium solani-melongenae; assembly: GCA_023101225.1. NCBI lineage: Eukaryota > Fungi > Ascomycota > Sordariomycetes > Hypocreales > Nectriaceae > Fusarium > Fusarium solani-melongenae. The sequence goes on along the minus strand of CP090038.1, from coordinate 541,946 downwards.
CTGTCCGACTACAAAATCGCTGAGAAACTGGCAGGCCAGTTGGTCAATCAGCTTGGCTTGACATACCCAAAGATTATTAGGAAGTGTCTTGGGTGCGACTTTGGACTAAGAGAGACGGACATGAATAATGAGGACCTGCAAAGGCGATTTTTGGAGGACGTGGTTGCAGGGCTACAGCAACTCAGGGACTACATGGCGGAAATGAATATCGCGCCTTTGGGATAGCTTTCTTGTTCTCATTCGAGTTTTAATCGGCACAATTTGCAATGAAGAGCAGAGTGAAACAGTATATACTTTTATAATCCCTCATAACAATTTTAGGCCCTAAGGCGGGCATCCATTTTGACCATATAACCGTCGTTTCAGCGATCACATCCAACCGACTCTTCGGAATAAAAACGTCGCACCTCCAGCCAATGCTGTCGCCCCTGTAAAGACAATCAAGGTGCCGTATCCAGTCCCGTATCCAGCCGCAGCTTGTCCTTGCCATGGCATGCCTTTGATCAAGGCTTCGCTCAACGGCCCTGAGGCGACGTTGCCAATGCCACGACCAGCAGAGAGCACACCTAGAACCATAGCCGGGTCGAAAGAACTGCCACTAGTTGCACGGTCACCACTATCGTTTGAGGGTCCGGCTGTGACCATGCGCATGATGCCAGGCCAGGCAGAGGTGTACGAGCCTGCGAAGAAGCCGTAGATGATGCAGTAGACATACAACACAGGCATGTTGGTCGAGAAGCCCCACAGGAAAAAGGTGCTCAGCGTCGCGCCGGCTGCAGAAATCATGAAGCAGTCGGTGACGTGTAGACGGTCGGTCAAAGCCCCCATGGCGACACAGCCAAAGACCGAGGCGACGTTGATGAGCAAGACGGTCAAAGCCGAGGGGAATGTGCCAGCATCCAGTGTGGCTCTGGCATATGAGGGGAGGTAGATACCAGGCAGGAAAAAGCCAAGCGCCTGAGCGACATTGGCAAATTGATGAAACATGAAGTTTCGGCTCAATGCAAAGCTCAGCTTGAGAGGGTTGATATGTTTGGTGGCCGAATGAGGGAGGCGAGGCTTGATGAAGAATGCAAGCGGCAGGGTCAAGATGAACAGAGCCAGGGACCAAATCCTAAGAGTGGTTCGGAAGCCATATTTGTGTAGAAAATGTTCAAACAGCAGCGGCAGTGCAAACCCGGCCAGTCCTGTACCCGACCACATGACGCCAAAGGCAAAGCCCTTGCGCTTGGCGAACCACTCATCCATATACAAGATGCATGGGCAGTACGAGATTGAGCCGCCAATGGCATATAGAACTCCTTGGGTGAGGATGAGGTGCGTCGTGTTCTGGGAGAAGGAGCTCAAGGCCAGGGCGATGCACATGATGAAGAGGCCAATAACCGGAGACCAACGACTGTACTGGGGGAAGAGTCTCTGGATGCTCATGACGAAGGGGATGCCGAGATACATGATTCCCTGGGGATGTTAGGTTGAGAGATACTTGTGCAAAGGGCATTGGCTTACCATGGCGCAAGTACCGATGACGGCGATGGCAGACGACCCTTTGAAGGGAGCATTGGTACTGTAGTAGTCCTGGAAGACACCAAATGCAAATGGGAAGCCTTTGACAGTCAGCGATGGAAGTCAATTGGGGTGTATGTGTGATTATCTTACCCCAGGTTAGAGCCTCAACCATGAATGAGGCTGCCAGGAAGAGCCATGCTTCCTTGCCCCGATCAACCGGCGGCAGTGACTGGAACTCGGTTCCACCAGTGAGAGCTTCACCTTGAGAAGTGGAAGAGCCGTACCCCTCTTTACGGGCCGTCTCCTGGACAGGCTGAAGTTCAACTGAAGTTTGGCTCATGATGATAATTGATGGAAACTCAATTGCCTCGATGTGTTCAATTGAGTTCTTGCCCTTCTTTTAAATCTCGCCATCATTTTTTTACGTTGCTTTTAACCTTCAGCCCCTTGTTGTTTTTGCCCGACGTCGGACTCCACCGCGCGCCCTTGGTCTGACATTTGACAAGTGGAGATGTGCAGTGTTACATGAGGATTGGTACCGAGATGAACTACGGACGTCGTATTACGTAGCTAATGCTGTGTAGATCTAGGATTGACGGTCAAAGGCTCAGTCAGGAGCATCCACTCAACTAAGTAGAAAACCACGTCTTTTAGATCAAGAAGACGTAGGGCAAGGATGGGGGATGCACGCATCATCAAGTCAATTCCCCCCACTATTGGAGAATTTGGACAGGGGGAACGACAAGCCATGAAACTGATGAATAAGCAGACTCAGTAAGAACCCGAGGTTTCTTGGCTTGCGTGCCTTGGCAAATCCTCTCCACCCTTGACGCTGCTGTTCAACCTCGCCGACATGCGTCACCATCAATAGACACCGACACCTCATCGTCTTTTGCAGCTCTGCTTGCAGTACACCCATCGTCAGTCGCCATGAGTGAATCAGCTGAGAACCCGAGCCCGCTTCCTCGCCGGACTCGTGTCGCCTGCAAAGCCTGCCATGCCCGGCGGGTGAAATGCGACGCCGGCGACGGACAGCCGTGCTGGCATTGCCGGACACGCAACACGACTTGCGAGCTGATAGAATCGAGACGCGGCAAGTGTGTAGACCAGACAGTACATAGTTGTGACGTGCTCAAGCTGATACCTGAGCCAGATATACACGGCAGAGTCGTGGTCAAGCAAAAGACCGCCGTGTTTCTCGCCGGCTCCGAGAAACCCGAGAGCCGTCCACCGATGTGGTCCAATCTTCCCCTGACATTGCTCTCAACACACCAAACAGCATCTCCAGTTCAAATGGTCAAGACGCGCCACAACCCCAAGATGAAGACACCAACGCCGATTTCCCACAACCCAATGTCTCTCAGCAACCCCAAACTCAAACAAATGCGCGATCATATTGTCTTGGTGATTCCAACAGTTTGTCCTACATCATTGAGATGATATGCAGTCCCAGAGGTGGAGTCGCCGAGCCTGTCAAGGTTCACTACCCTATTCCTGCCTCTATCGCCGACCGTGCAGTGCTTCCAAACAGGCCACAAGTAGAAGTCACCAGTTTACAGGATGCTTTAATAATGCCACCGCGAGGTATAGCCGATCGATTGGTCTCTGCATTTTTCAACATTATGCATCCCGCATTTCCCGTCTTGAATCGGCGAGTCTTTATCGAGCAGTACAAGCTCGGACAAGCATCCCCTCTACTTCTTCAAGCCGTCTTTCTCATCGCAGTCACCCTCTGCGACGACAACCTGATCCAAGATGCGGGATTTACGGACCGTGCCACTGCAAGAAAGACGTACTATGTCCGCGCAAAGGCCCTATATGATGTTGACCACGAGATGGACCGTAGTAACATCGCTTCCGCGCTGTCACTTATGGGGTTCTGGTGGAATGGGCCTGATGATCAAAAAGACTCATGGTATTGGCTGGGCTGCGCGACAACTTTTGCTCAATCCATCAACATGCATCGCTCGTAAGTCAAATTCTCTCGTGTCACGTATATGCTAACGTGGTTCCAGTATGGCCGGGTCGGAGTTAAGTCAAGAGACGCGATTGCTCTGGAGGCGGATATGGTGGTCGATCTACGTACGTTACTGCCAATATTGCCAAACACCTGCAAGCTAACACCCATAGTCTCGAGATAGACACACTGCGGCTTGTCTTGGGCGGCCATGTCGTATCCGAGATGAGGACTGTGACATTGAGCCTCTCACTGAAGACGACCTACGCTTTGACGAGTGCTACGATGAGGAGCTAATACCCGCCCAAAAAGATTACCACATCTCTTATTTCATAGAAATGAGTAATCTAGCAGTGATACGTGAGTAAGAAGTAAGAACCCAAGTTTCTATAGCTGACCATGATCACCAGTCGGCGACATCGTCATCGGCGAGTTCAGCCCTCGTCGCCCAGCGTTAGAATGTTACAAAGCCGAAAATCTCGTCAAAAGACTTGAGCAGTGGCATTCCCAGCTACCAGAATGCCTCCGAGAAATGCCTCCTGATGAGTCCTTGGGCGCATTGTTCTGGGCTAGCAACCTACAAATGGCGTATCAGTACGTTTCGAAACGGGCCTTGAGCTGCCCCGTCTAACACTGGCGTAGGAATTACTACATCCTTCTTTTTCGCCCTAAAGTAATTGAGAATCTGTCGCCAGAAGAGGCTGAGAGAGACGTCCGGGCGCGAATGGCAGCCGACTCCATCACCCGTATGGCTGAGGACATGCTAGCCTCTGGTACCATCCGATATGGGCAGATGCATCTGTAAGACCAAGCCCTCCCCCAAACGCGATTCCATTCTAACTCTTCAGTGTTCCCGCCGTATTTGGAGCCCTCTCCATTCATACAATCGTCATCTGTCGAAAAGACCCAATACGCAGACAATTAGCCGGCAACAAGTCAAGGCAGTGCATACTTGCATTGAGCGAACTAGCAAAACCATGGCCAGTGGGACTCTGGATCATGAGGTTCTTTGTCAATCTCTTTAGGAGACTCACAGGACAGGACTCTGCCGTTTCCGGAGGAGCAATTGTCAACGTTACCTCTCGGATCGGGAACAGCGACGCGGAATCTCGAGGAAATCAGCTCAACGATAACATTGCCACCTCAAGTAGACCCGGGGGAGCCGAGCCGATCATGCCAACGGCCATGAACAATAGGGTACAGTCTCGGGATCAACAAATAGTCGATTTCATGCCCCAAGTTACTGATCCGCTAGCCTCTGACTCGTTCTGGGCTGGATGTCTTGATAACTCGATCGATGTTGACTTGCTTCTACAGCATGGTCTCGGTCCCTTGCTCCCTGCACCTTTTGGAGTTGCACCCCCTGATACAATGGGCTTGTAGAGCGGCCGGGGTTATCGTTGTGCAACCTCAGCCCCTAAGGACGGACCACGACACTTTGGTTGATAACCTCATCATTGGGAACGAGAATCAGGTCTTGGGTCGCCAACCAGCTTTCATTATTAGATGATCCCCAAGGTTCTTGTTAAAAGAGTGCAATACGTCTAATATTAATCTATAAAGCCACTTTTTGTTCAGCCATCTAACTCATTACCGCCTGAATGTTCCACGCGAATGCCTTGTTTGTGTTCCAACCATCTGAAACAGCGGATCAAGACATCAGCGCCCAGTCTATGCATTTTAGGTATATCCCCAAACCATCTCCGCAGTCAATTGCACGCCATTCTATTGTATTGTTCGTGCAGATTACAGCGTCTCAACAGCAAACTTGCTCTTTGCCCGTAGAGCCTTGCCGTGCTTGAAGAACAGGTATGGGAAGGGTGCCATGGCAAGAGTCAAGAAGGCTAGCAAGCTTGAAGCCCACTGAAACCCGAGCTTCTCGTACATTTGGATGCCGAAGAGGGGAAACGCAGCTAGCTGGAAGTTAGCAGACTTAATAATGAGAATGTAGTTTCCTGAAGACATACCAGCGAAGGAACATCGCGCAAAGCTGTTGGCGGCAAGGGCAGAGGCGGCGTACTTTGGATAGGCGTCGACCTTTACATTAAGGTTAGTATCAAATGCCATTCGAACGGGTGGGTTGGATGGAGTGCCAAACTTACCAGAAAGGTAAAGATTCCTGTGAAGACAAGTAATGTTCTGCGTAGACCCAGAGGTTAGTGAAAGCTCTCAACGAGACGGTAGAGGATCAACTCACCCGCAACCAAATACAGCGGAGCCAATTATGGGTACAATCCAGTGAATGCTAGAGTACGTCGTCCAACCGAACCAAAACAGACCACAAGGGATGAGTATGGCGCCCAAGATGGCAGGTGGCAGTCGAAACTCGGGCTCGCTACCTCCAATCTGTCCTGTCTCCTTCTCGTGCTGCTTCAACAGCTTGGCTCGGATGTTGGCCCAGATTGGGGTGCTTCCAGCTGCAATAAGAAGTCCGACCATGATGCCCAGCCAAGTGAGACCGGCCTGCCAGAGGTTCATGTCGTGGTTGGTTCGGAATACCAAGGGGAAGGCGCCGAAGAATAGGTAGAGGATGCCAAGCAAGATGGCAGAGTAGAGGTCTAGACAGAGACACATCGGTTCGAGGAAAAGTAGCTGGAAGGGTCGTAGGAGGGAAAGCTTGAGTGTTGCCCTGATGGTTTTTGTTGTGTTTTCCATAGGTGCACGGTAGGCCTCGTTTCCAGTTTCCTTTCTCAACTTTCGTGCCTTTGCTCGCAGCAGAATAGGGTGGTATGTCTCGGGGGCAAAGAAGATGATAGACAACATGAGGACAACAGCCCAAATGATCATGACGTACCAGGTCCATCTCCAGTCTATGTTGTAGTTGATGAAGCCACCGATGGCAGGGCCAATAGCAGGCCCGATGAAGGGTGCCAGCGAGACCAGACTCATGGGCTTCTGGATCTCACTGCGAAGGAAAACGTCTCCCACAGTTCCTCCAGCAACGGACAGAAACGTGCTGCCCGCAAAACCAGCAAAGAATCGAACAATGATCATGGTCTCGATATTTTGAGCAACGGCTGAAGGGATGGTCCAAATGGTGAACATGGCCCAGGACACAAGGTAAATAGGTCGTCGTCCATAGTACTCGCTCAGCGGACTTGTCAGCAGAGGACCAAGAGCAATTCCCATGACAAAGGTTGAAAGGCCAAGCGTAGCGACAATGTTGGAAACGTGAAACTCGGCATTCATCTGGGTGTATGTTGCCGTGTAAATAGAGCTGGCGCATGTCCTTGATGAAATGTTAGTCATTGTCTGCAACCATGTCTCAAAGTACTTACACGCAGAGACTTGATGTGCACACAATCGTGACAATAACCCACTTGCGAAACACAGACATGTTTCTCGGGTTCATTGGATCCTTTTCTCCATCCCAAGAGACTTCAAAAGAGGTGCAATCGGGGCCAGAGTCATCGCCATCGCCGGCTTCAGTAGTCTCTTCACTGAAGTCGGCTGGGGTTCCGTTTTCAAGACCGCTTGGGTCCTCCTCTGATTTTGTCGGATTTCTGAACATGGCGTGTGAAGGCTGATCTAGTTCGATTGAATGATGATGTTTTTCGTCTCCGTACTGTTGTGACTCCCCCTGTCCACTCAGGGCAGGTTTTTTGGGAGTGGTCATCTTGGTGCTGGCTGAATCCAAGGTGTTGAGAATAGCGCAAAAGGTTGACCACGGAACGAATTGACTCGATTATCGAAAATATCCTCTCCCTGGCTCCAGGCCGGCCCAATAAGTATATATCTCGTCCTCGGCGTTCGTCGAAGAACGAGAGAAAGGATTGGTAATGGAGTCGTCTACGGTGATTATCTTCTCTTTTCGGAGATAGAGCGGGGGCAAAGGCGAAGCGAAAAAGCCGAGGCGTCTTGGGGAAGGGATCCATATGACGTGCTGGGAATGGAATCGACCAGGGTCTTTTAAATGATGATTCGTCAAGATTTGGGACATTTCAAGATACGGATTTACTTGAAGGTGTGTTGAGTGCAAACACGGCTGGACAAGATGTACCGGTAACTAGGAAGTGTCCGATGACCGAGTACCTTCTATCATTGAACCGGTCAAATGGCACAAGTTGATTCCCTATGAGACTCGAGAGCTGGCAGCCATGAGCTTGAGTGTCCTGGGCATTACGATCGAGTCTTCGCCGTCTAATTCCGCGATTGTGGATATTTCCAGGCCCTTGAAAAAGACGATACCAGCGATACCGCCGAGCTGCAGGACCTTTGGACACGGCAATTTGTCTTCGGAAAAGGAATTGACGGCCTATACACAACGAAACACCACCATACCGCCGAGCAGTGTTTATCTCGATCTCACGTGTCCCTTCTGAAGGAACCGTGTCGGACTTAGGGAACGCGAGGTTCTCACATCCCGATGGAGGCAGCTCCTTCTGGTTAGACCGCGCAGGGGGGCACTCAAGACGCCGAGGTGACTTCTGGTGATGGACAAGAGTGGAGTAGGAATTGACTCGCTTTCCAGAAGAAGTGGGTGGTAACTGATAAGAAATTCTTGACAAAGACTACTACAACATAAATATTTTTAATTATCTCACTGAAACTTCTTTCAACACTATAACCCTTACTCACTAACTTAAAAACAAAAAACCTCCTCCACCAACGTCTCTTCGGATTAGTTGCAGTCTGGCAAGATCCTTGCGTGACAACCAACTTGCCAGAAGCGGTATCCTCTGACTCCCGCTGGAGTTCATGTCTGTCATAATAACGCTGCCAAATTAGCCGTCTTTGGGATTTTTTCTCCCAAGCCTCACCCTGCCTCGTCACAGGAAGCTCGTTAATCGCGTCTCTGATGCGGCCGCGTAGGATTCGCTCTGCTTGACGAGCGTTGTCAGAGCTCACTATCAATAAAATATTAGAGGTTAACGCCATAGGTTACAAGTCAGTTGGGTAGTCAGCTTACGGTCATTGATGGCCTCTTCCTCAAGCCTGGCAAGTGCTAGACTGAAGTCGCTCAGCAGCCTAACTATCCCGAGCTCTGGCGCACTGGCCTCAGAGTCGAGATGAATCATGAAGTGGTTGAACTCGGAGAAAACGTCTCGCTCCATGATGAAATCGCCCCCGAATACTACGTTCGCCGAAAGAGTATCAAGGACATAAAAGTCAGAGCAGACTTTCTGCCTGGAGTCTCCAAAAGTCTACGTCACATCGCGGACGATGCCAGTAGTGGAAATCCGTGTTCCATCCCCCAGTTCGAGAAGCAGCCGATGTTCAGGGCTTTCATCAATCTTGAAATTGTTCGACCTTGCCCAATAGGAATCTACTAAATCGAGGTCGCACCCGGTGTCAAGAAGGGCGTGGGCATATGTGTTGTCCATCGAGCCCCAGAGGCGTCGTCTTTCATTGCCGAGAAGGCTCATCCGAAGGCATGACCCGAAACCAGACCATCTCAATCTTTTAATTCGATTCTTGAACTTGGTAAGAGTTTGCGTGACTTGTAAAAGGCCATTCGAGAGGATGAGGTCGCTCGTGCATTTCGGGATAATCCAACAATCAAGGATGTGCTGCTTGGGCTCGCCCAAGAATGAGAATGGAACCTTGACTGAGCCTGTTGATTCTGTTTTCCTTCCGCCAGCTAGTTGAACTGTTTTTGTGTCTGATTCATACCCTCCCTTGCTATGCATCCCAGGGGTTTGTAACTAATAGGCTTTGGCTAATAATAACAAAAGGAGACAGGGAAAAAAGACAGGCGTCTCAAGGGCTATAACAGGAGACAACCACGGAAAGGTATTTTGGAAGACATGGGATCACGCATGGGCACAGCGGCTGAGCAGACATTAGCGAGATATTATAAATCTACATCTCGGTGATACTGCCGCTTCCGGCTCCAGATTCTCCTAGCCTCATCCCGCCGCTCGTTCGAGCTAGACCATATATGTCACAACATAATACCCCGAGGGATCTCTAGAGTCTAGTACCCTCATCTCCACCAGATTGCGGCAGGATTGGCCACTGGTTTGGACTCTCGCAAACCCTCCCCGGAGGCTTTGGTAAGCCCCTGCCGCCATGACTCTAAAATAAGCATCATCCGCATTTAGCGCCGACATCCAGACCGGGAATGTTTGTCATTGCTAAGGCGCGATCCGACCTCCAAGCGTTTTCAGCAGTGACGTCCCGATCAACCCACCCACCCCGCGGCGTCGCTGCAAAACCCCTTCGAGGAATTGCTCAATGGTGGCTGGGCAGAGTGCAATCAAGTTAACTAATGCCTTGCTTCTCAGACGTCCTGCTCGTCGGCCTTGTCAGGAACACTCTTATTCTGGCGAGAGCACAGTTCCTTCTCGCCGCTCCGAAGCGGAGGAGGAAAGAGCCTCAGTCTCTCTCGGTCTCGATGTGCTACTCATATAGTCGTAAGCCCCAATCGCCCGTGTGTGGCTCAAGAGTCTTTTTAGTCGCCTCGTACACCGGTGGTACGCCTCAGTATTGTTATCCCGGTGGATGGGCCATCTGGTCTATTGAGGTCGAGCGACGAGCTCTCAGGGATTTGAAGCCTGCAGATACCCCGTATCCCGCTGGCCATGCGCAAGCCATGATCTGTTTGCCGCTAGATGCTGCCGAGAATGAACGCCATTTCCAGCGAGGCAAGCGCTGTTCCAATTTGATGAGGTAAATTACCGTGCTTAAATACCTGAGCAGACAGGCATCTAGCTAAACAGCCTGATCTAGTAGACTTCCCCTTTTGTCACCCAGCACCTTAGCATCGGGATTATGATGCTATGATGTGTTAAAAATGTGTTCTTTATTATAGTTGAAGCCGGCCCTCGATGGGTTAACTGAGCCTGAAGATCGTCACCCAGCACCAACTATAGTTTACCCTGCCTGTTGTCCTCCGCAAGCTTCAAGCCCGGGGGCAGGCTACCGCTCTGGATCTCCTCGAAGAGGCTTCTTAGTCCCAGGGAACGCCGCCTTTCTTCCTCTCGACGGAAGAATTCCTCCGCAGTCCGAATCCTGTTCGGATGAATCTCATCTAGTAGCGCATAGTCTCTCTTGATGACCCCCTGGTTTCCAGCAGAGTGCCTCCACATTGTCCAGAAGCCTGTGAAGTTATCCCTAACAGACATCGTCGCAGGATCGTTCGGGTCGGCGTTGTAGGCGGCCGGCTCATCGGATATAGGCACGTGGTCGAAGAATACCGACATAGGAATATCAACGAACCGGGCGGGCTTGCCCGTTACCTTCTGGAAAGCCGCAGCAAGGTCGGCATAGGTGATATGGTCGATAGCCACCTCTAAGTCCATTCCATCAGACCTCTCAGGGTGATCGAAAAGCCAGCGGACATAGTGCGCACAGTCGTCAAGGGAGACGTGCGCCACGGCCCCGTCCCCGAGAGGGACCATCCAGGTAACGGCTCCATCCTGAACACCAGCAGGTGTCATGAGCGTCTGCGATGTGATCGCCATTTCGATGTACGGGCCCGTGGTGAAGATAGAGACGCACATATCGTGACTGCCCCTCTGGCTCAGCATCCACTCAGCCATGCGGCCCTTGCCATCGTAGTGACCGCAGCGGAACTTTGGGTCGTAGCCGCCCTTCTTATAGACATAGTCCAGGTTACCAAAAACAAAAAACTTGATGCCTGATTCAATAGCCAGCTCGTACGCGCGGATCGTCCAGTATGTCTCCGTCTTTTCGCCGCAGTTAAAGCCATCGATATTGACGAAAGCGCCCCAACAGCCTAAGAAGCCCTTCCGCAGGTCGTCTTCGTTGGCGAACGTCCCCTCGATGAACTCGACATCGCCGAGATCGGCCAGTTGCCGTGCACGGCTCGACTGGGCATTGCGGGTGAGGACTCGCAGGCTGTAGGCTCCGTCCTTTGCGAGACCTCGGCACACGGGCAGACCTTGGGCGCCCGTGGCGCCGATGACGAAGATGCGACGGCTGGACATTATTTGTAGGGTTGAGGACTCCTCGAGAATATGACTTGATACTGCCTCGTCAAGACAGTTTGTTGCTCTTCAGTCTTGAGATCGAGGAACTGGAGGCAGGCGGGCTTATATCCCCGCCAGTTCTCCCGAGCCATTCACACTTCACAGGTTGCTTAGAAATCTGCGGCGCTTCGTTTGCGTCCTTGAAGGTTTAATGATGACGAATTGTGGTGTGACACCGGAGGGTTTTCGGCTTCGAACAACAGAAGAGCCATTTTGTTCCTCCTTAGGTTGGACGGCCGTGATGATTGTTTACTCATCGTTCCCGTCCCTTTAGGCTCCAGGCACCCCACCTCTCTTCACGGTTGGTGGGATTAATAATCGGCGATCACTAATCCCCTGTGCCTTGATTAAATGAATTCTCCTTGCGTGGATGTCCCGCCTCTGCTGCAAAACAGAGGGTGGCTTTACGACACAATGCCTCATGGCGTTGCTGCTACTAAAGCTATGGATGGATGGCATGTAAAACATAGCAAGGCAGGGCTATAATGATTTGAGGGCATACGAGTATTGTCTATTAATTACTTAAAAATGTATTTCCTCTAATCTAGCCTAACGTACTTGATAAGTAAGTGAAACAGACAAGCAAGTGAAACAAAAATCCTAACCTTCCCACTAGAGATCACAATAAAAACACTATAAACCATTTGATCAATTAAAACTACTCACTATACTCTTCCCTAGACGTCTCAATCACTACCTGATAGGTCCTTGCATTATGCCCGGGCTTGCCGCATACACCACAGCGCCGAACACCCGGTCTAACTGACCTCCCTCGACCACCACTCCTCGATGATTCGGCCGCTACCTGCGCATCTATATCTATTTAATTAATTACTTGCCTGCCTTCCTTTATTATTATTACCCCTCTTTTCTATAATCTAGTCCTTTTTGCCCTCCGGCGCCGGCTTAGTATCTTATTTGCTTATCAAAGGTCCTAGACCTTGGCCCTTATGAGAGCCATCTCATATATAATTGCTTTTATTTCCTGTAAAAGACTGAAAAATAGAGATAATATAGTCTTCAAAGACTATAGGGTAGGTAATTGTAAAGGACTGAAAGATAGAGATAATATAGTCTTCAAAGACTATAGGGTAGGTAATAAAGATAGGAGGTGAATAGGCAGTGGAATCAGTCCTTATAAAAAGCTGATTGGCTAGGTAAGGAATCATAGAGTAATAAAAGTGGGTCAAAAGTAAAATAGGGTTATAATAAAGAAGACCAGCTTCTGATTGGTGTTTTTATTGCTTGTATTCGTTGAAGATCTTAGGAGCTATTTCTAAGAGAAGATCTATAGCTTATATATCCAATTGGTCGGAATCTATTAGCCCGATTCGGATAAAAGTCATACCGTTGGATAGCTTAAATTCCGGGCTTTAAAACCCTATTAGTTTTGCTAGTAACGGATAACTAGAAGCCGAGTTATGGCATGATAGAAGTTAAAACCTATAGGGTTTTAAACTAGGATATTTAAAACCAGATAGGAAATACTCTTTGCAAGGTTATGGCTTTAACGGCGTTATCGGGATTATGATAAAGCGCTAAGTCCGAAGTCACGTGACCTTCCTAAAATGGAAATAAGCCCAGAAAGGATAACATTGACACTCTCTTATATTTCGCTTATCTAAGCAGTTACTGCTTAGGGGCAAGTCATACGTGCACCGCCCCGTACACTGCACCTCTGGCCCTTAGTCAGCAACAACCCACTATAACTCTTTTCCTCTCAGTGCCCTGAGGCCCTGTAACCTACTTCGTACGATAACCAAAATGGAAGACCTCCCGCCTCTTCAATATTATCCCTCACGAGAAGAGCTTGAGCTTGATCTTGCAATCTACGCAACAATTGGCGGCTATAAATGGATTATTCGACGCTCACATTCACAATGGAGAGGCTGTGAGCGGCCTACTATCCTCTATGCTTGCAATCGCTGGCGGCAAGGCTGCCAATTTTCAATCCTTGCCAAAGAAAACTCGTATGAGCTATGGTATCTCCAACAACGCACTGAAGCCCGATTTTCCCACCATAACCACGGGCCCCGAGAGCCCCGAGAGCCCCCTATCCGGCAGCCCCAAGAGCCCCAAGAGCCCCCTGGCCAGCAGCTGCAAGAGCCGCAAGAGCCGCAAAAGCCATTGGAGAAGAGGTTGCCTACTTGTAGTAAATGTCATATAGAAGGCCATAGAAGGGGCGCAAAATGCTGTATTTTACGTGGTCAAGATAGCCCTTAGGGCACTAGAGGGGAAGAAATTACAGCGGGCTATTGCTGACTAAGGCCCAACGGTGCGTGTACGGGGCGGTGCACGTATGACTTGCCCTGCTTAGGTAAGCTGTTCATAAGAAAGCGCATAAGCTAAAATATAGGGTAATAAAATCCTAGGCTTATATATTATAAGTGTGACGATCGTATGATTCCCAAGGGATAAACCGGTCGTGCTGGGTTTATGTTGGCAGGGGGTTATTGGCGTTATCTTGAACAAAGGGTGTAAGTCACGTCTGGTAATGTGCTCAAGGGTATTGAGTGTAACCAAGTTGTATTGATAGCTGAGGTAGCTGGTACATAAGAAAGTGCAATGAGTGTGTCTATATACTTGAGGACGGCTCGCTAGAGCGTGAACGTCCTTGGAGCGCATCGCTCCAGGACCGTCGTCGCTCTAGGAGCGCATCGCTCCCTTTATGCGTCGCTCCCAACTCTGGTTGGTCAAGTCATGTGACCCTGTCGTGGACCTTCTGCGGTTCTGCCTTGCGACACCGCCTTGGTCAGACATGGGTCGTGACATAAATCTATTCCTAATTTCTAGGCTATATTAATTTTAGCTTTAAATACCTTTCTAAACCTATAATAACTATTCTGCTTGCAATTATACCTATAAGAAAGCTAATCTTATTAAAATTATAGAAATTATCTAATTAGATATTAACATACATGATAAGCGAGTGGATCAAGCAAGTGAGTGGATCACTTTTACCCTATAGTGTAAATCTCACCTAAATCTAAAATAAGTTAAAAAATTTCTAAATAATCTAATTAAAATTTATATAGGCTAAGAATATAAAATAAGATATATTAAAAAATATAAACTATCTTAGTAATTTTTTTTAGATTTTTAAACTAACTTATTAATAAGTTATTTAATAATTTCTTATTCACACTGTTTTTTTATAAGTTTTTATTTTTAAAAAGTTAAAGAGATTTTTTAAAAATCTTAGAAAATTATAAGCTTATAACTATTTTAGTTAGACCTATAGAATTATCTTTTTTAGATCTATAGCTATTTTATAGAAGTTTTTAGCAAGTTAAGGTTTATGATTTTTAGGTGCACAGTATGGCTGATCCACTCGCTTGTTTGATCCACTCGCTTATTGTAAAATACCTTATTTCTAAGAAGGTCTTTTATAAATAAAATTCTAGAAAAATAAGCCTATAAGATATAAGCCTAGGATTTTATTACCTTATACTTTAGCTTATATGCTTTCTTATAAAGAGCTTACCTAAGCAGTATCTGCTTAGATAAGCAAGATATAAGAGAGTGTCAATATTACCCTTTCTGGGCTTATTTCCCTTTTAGGAAGGTCACGTGACTTCGGACTTATGGATTTATCATAAGCCCGATAACGCCGTTAAAGCCGTAACCTTCTAAAAGAGTATTTCCTATCTGGTTTTAAATATCCTAGTTTAAAACCCTATAGGTTTCAACTTCTATTATGCCATAACTCGGCTTCTAGTTATCCGTTACTAGCAAAACTAATAGGGTTTTAAAGCCCGGAATTTGAGCTATCCGACGGTTTAATCTTTGCCCGAATCGGGCTAATAGATTCCGAGTAATTAGATATATAAGCTATAGATCCTCTCTTTAAGATAGCTCCTGAGATCTTTAACGAATACAAGCAATAAGAACACCAATCAGAAGCTGGTCTTCTCTATTTTAACCTTATTATCTATTTGACCCACTTTTATTACTCTATGATTCCTTACCTAGCCAATCAGCTTTATATAAGGACTGATTCCACTGCTTATTCACCTCCTATCTCCATCACCTACCCTATAGTCTTTGAAGACTATATTTCCTTTATTTTTCAGTCTTTTACACTTATCATATACATTATACTTTATAATTATATTTACTATAAGCTAAAACTAATCATAGATAATAGTTAGGTCTTTATATTTAGCTCTCTAGTAATTATATTTATAAAAGAAATATATCTTAAGGTCTAGGTATCACTTAATAAAGTTATAAGCCTAATATATGCCAATAGGTAGCGCGTCGCGGTCAGCAAGCAATTAATCAGCCATATCTTTCACATCACGAAGCCAGGGGGGAAATCCTCATGAATCTAGGTCGAGAATAAAGTGAATAAGTATCTGTTCCTCTAGATTAGATAGCCAACGTGATTTCTAGATAATATCGCGTCGAGATTGGATGCCTTGCTGCCGCCGCCAGAGCGTTGTTGGATTGACTATATAGATCGTTGCAGCGCGTCGGAGCTTTAATTTTGGGTCATTTTGAAGGGCCTGAAGGGCAAGAAGCATTCTAGCCTCATAATTAGACTATGACATGCTGGGTGGTTGAGAATCAATTGATCAAATGGATAAGGTGTAGGTTGAGGGATTTTTGTTTCACTTGCTTGTCTGTTTCACTTACTTATCAAGTACGTTATTATAACTTGCCTTACTTTATATTATATTTAAAAATTAACCCGTGGATTACCTAGCTCGCTCACTCATCAACAACGGCGAAGAAATGGAGTCTTTACGACGAGTTCAATCAGACTGCTGCATCAGGCAACAGGATCCCTCACAAACCTCTCTTTACCTCGACAAAAATAATCATCCCCAAGAGCAGGCAAAAGAGCCAGCTTCGTAGCCTCTCAACAACAAAAATTCTCTCGCTGGATCAAATGACCACGGGCAGATTATGAAAAATAGTAAGGTCAAAGACCTGGATGGAATGTTCCAACACATTGAGAGTCTGTACGGTACTATCAGCCATCTTCTAGACGTGAACAGATCACTGGAGTCCCGGCTCTGTGCCACGCTAGAGGAATCAGTAGCCTTGCGGATAAAATTTTGTTCATTGAACCGAGACATCCAGAGTATCCTCATCGAGAGGTGGATGAGCTCCGAGCTCAGATCTCCAAAGCCAGGCGACCGGTGTTTGAAAGCACACGTCGAGGTATCATTGTCAGCAAATTGCTCTCCAAATCACGGTCAATACCTCAGCTAGCTGATGCAGGTGGCAACCATGTACCCTTAGACACTATATGGACCACTGCCTGGTTTCCGACCAAAGGGATCTACTCGACACGGCGCTGAACGTTGATCAAGCTCAAATACTCTTTGCCTCATTCGATGAGTGGTTTGGCGACAACAATCTGGAAATGATATTATTGACTACTTGTCCAGTGTGCCGTAGCGTCAAGTTTGAGCAGCTTGTGAGCGACGGATCAAAGACATTGGTCAATGAATTCACCAGGGATCTCCTAAGACACACCTGCACCAGCACTGTCTGCTCGGATTGCTGTCTGAAATCTCTTTCATCCTCCCTAGAAGCATTATGGGAGAACTGGTGGTCGATTTCCGGATCGAAAAGCCGACTAAAATTTAAGAACTCCCGTACCTCGGTAATTCCCCCGCACTTGAAAAAGCCACGATTTAATTTCCCTGCGTTCCGTTATTTCCGGTTTCTCGTCGCGTCCTCAGCCCATTATTTATTAAAGGCCCTGTTATATCTGAACTAGGACAGCTGTTGGGCACTGTAATTTTATTCGGATCTCTATATTGGAACTCACCTATTACAATATTTAATTGGTCCTCTCTATCTCGCCGTCTCCTATTTTTCGGTCCTGATATCATCAATAATTGTTTCATTTTAATTACCTTGCCTCAATCTCCCTCGAAACCATGGCCCAGATTAACTTCTTCCGCTACCTCCTCCTCAAACTCGCCGCTGTGTTTTTGCGACTCATCATGTGGTGGCAACAACGCAAAGCGAATCTCTCTCTACCGACTGGCCTCGAGCGAAAAGCAATTCGCATCCCGTCGCGTGATCCAGCTCGCTTTATTCATGGATGGCTCTACTCGCCATTTGCTGACGGTACCCCTTCGTTGGCTAGAAAGAAGCCTATCGTTGTGAACTGGCACGGGAGCGGGTTCGTTCTTCCGAATCTGGGTAGCGACCACGACTTTTGCGCTCGCGTTGCAAAAGAGACTGGTTTTGCCGTCTTGGATGTCGATTACCGCAAAGGGCCCGAGGTGCCATTCCCCGGAGCTGTTTATGATGTCGAGGACACCTTGAAATGGGTAGCAAGCCAACATCAAGAGCTCGACCTAGAACGTGTGGCTGTCACAGGATTTAGTGCCGGCGCAAACCTGGCTTTGGTGGCATCATCGTCCTTGAAAGAGAGTTATCCAACCCTCAAGATACAAGTCGCCGTCGCAATATATCCTCCTGTGGACCTGTCTATTGATCCCGAAGCGAAAGCCGTCCCTCATCCGATACGGCCAATTCCAGCAGATGTAGCGCGTATATTCGACGCGTGCTACATCCCAGACAACTCATTGCGATCAGATCCTCGCATTTCCCCTACATTTGCGGATCCTACACTTTTCCCTGAGGTAGTTGTTATTTTGACGTGCAGCGGAGACACTTTGTCGCCAGAGGGAAACGCGATGGCGGCGAAGCTTCAGAATGGAAAACGCCGGGTGATTAATCAGACTTTGGAGGGTGTTGGTCATGCATTCGACAAGGGTGTTCTTGAAGGAACCCATGAATGGGAACAGCGGGAACTGGCGTACTCAATGGCTATAACAGAGCTCAAATCCGGACTGGGCGCGTAGCTGACGGACTCAGAAGACAATTGATCGAGGAACGAAGCGTGTCTTGGAAGATACGACACGAACTTGAAGCTAGAAGAGAGATAGATTGATCCACCGGGGACGTCAGAAAGGTCTATCAGGCGTTGTGTTAAAGTGCTGCTCCTTGCCCGTTCCTGAAGAGCATACCTACTATCCAAATCGCGCCGCATTATCGACTTTTCGTCCGTGGAAATTCCCCGGCGTTTTCCCGAAAAACCACCCTTAGATTCTACACTTTCTGTCCGTCAACCAGATTCGACAAAAACCATCTGTCGTTTATTTATTTTCTATCCGAGGCGCACAAAGATCATACCGCTCAAAAAGCCCGGTAAAGGAGACTACACGGTGGCAAAGGCCTGGCGACAGATTTCCCTACTGGCTACACTCGGCAAGGTGTTGGGTTGGAGTCGGTGGTCGCGGAAAGGATCTCACATGCTGTGGAAACGTACGGCTTGCTCCCAACGAATCATTTTGGAGCCCGCAAGCAACGATCAGCAGAACAAGCGCTTGCGCTCCTGCAGGAACAGATCTATGCCGCTTGGCGACGTGGACGGATCGTGAGCCTGGTCAGTTTCGATGTCAACGGAGCTTAATGGAGCGTGGAAGAAAAGGCTTCTTCAGAGAATGAAGGCTCGTGGCATCCCGGAGCAGCTAGTTCGCTGGGTAGAAGCGTTTTGCTCCAATCGCACGGCATCGATCCTTATCAACGGAGAGTCATCGGAAATTCGAGACCTACCGCAAGCAGGCTTACCCTAGGGCTCTCTGCTGTCTCCAATATTGTTTCTTTTCTTCAACGCAGATTTGGTACAGCGGCGGTTCGACAGCAACGGAGGAGCGATCGCGTTTGTAGACGATTTTACAGCCTGGGTCACAGGGCCAACAGCGCAGAGCAACCGTGAGGGAGTCGAAGTGGTTATCAAAGAGGCTTTGGATTGGGAGAGGAGAAGCGGCGTAACATTTGAGGCGGATAAGACTACTATTATATGTTTCACCCGGAAGGAGTCTAAGTCTAACTAAGAGCCCTTTATGATCAGGGGCCAGATAGTCCAACCGAAAGACCGTGTTAAGATCCTAGGAGTTATCATGGACGCCGGGCTTAAGTACAAGGAACACATCACCAGAACAACATCCAAGGGGTTGAAAGCAGCAATGGGACTAAAGAGGTTAAGGGGCTTATCACCAGCGACAGCAAGACAGCTATTCACAGTTACAGTAGCCCCGGTTGTGGGCTACGCCTCCAACGTGTGCATGCACAGGTGCTAGGATAGAATCATGGGACTAATTAGCAGGGTGGTATAACCCTCCCCCGGCGAGACGATCCTCCAGTTAAGGATTTTGCGGGTTCAAGTACTAGTGCCAAAAGGGCCTCATCCGGTCAGCCACAGGGTGATAGACCGCTAGCCTACGGGGGCGAGTAGCTTGGATGCTATCTGCTGCTTGCTAGGTACACCATGGGCGCCCGTTCTGGTTGCAGGGAGAGCGAGTAAGAGGGCAGGAGAGGGTGGTTAGCAACATACCAAGGGGTACTCGAGGGTGGGGCGTAGCGGTTCCAACCGGCTCTGTCAACATTCGTCTAGATGTGTTTTTGCTCGTGTCTTCCGTGCTGAACACCTCTAGGGTATGGCGAAGAATACCTTATCGAGGATTTCATTTATGTGGCCGAACAGAACGGTCAAAGTGTTGCGATCATTCTGGAGATCCGTAAATGCTTCAGGTGGGATATGTACGTCCGAGTTTACTGGATGTACCAGCCAGAAGACCTCCCTCAAGGTAGACAGAAGCACCACGGTACGCACGAACTGGTTGCGTCTAACCATAGTATGGCTACCTGCCCTACAGAGTGTAGGGGTCTGTAATGTTGAAAGGTGGGATTTTTCGCCACCTGTGATCTGATGGGTTAAGAGCTCTCTTCCGTGTAAGATGATTTAAGGAGGTATAAGTCGGGAAGCTGCCACTTGATGACCTTCTTGTACTAAGACCTTTCGGATCTGATAATCCCTATGTAGTAGAGTCAGGTCAGAGGGAGAGGTACGTATTAGTTAGCGGGAAATAACATTACAGACCCCTACACCCTGTACCTTTCCTAGCGCAAAACTAATCTCGTTCCAGTGGAAAGTATCCCGGCTAAGGGTATCGAAGGGAGAGCAAAAAGCTATTGATATTGCTGCTGCATCTGGAAACCAGGAAGTTTTACAATTAAGAATAGTTACCGGGAATAAATGATACTATGCATCCTGTGTGGCGGGAATCGGATGCCCGGATCTAGCCTGCTCTGCACCTGGACCAACTCTGAGGTACAGCCATGAAGAATGTGGGCTGAAAAGGTAGTTGATTGACGCTTGTGATGATGGTGTAAGAAGAGCGATATGCACAGTGCCAAAAGCCAGCTGCAATACCCCCGTCACTGTGGGCTACGCCTGCCCTCCACAGAGCTCAGCACCAACTCAGCTTAGAGCGGCAGGAGCTCAGCTCTAGAAACGGAAATGGATTTTGGTGTGCTTGAGTTTCGTCTCCGAGTTCTTTGGCATTTATCTGAAATTCTTGGCTCATCTTCATGTTCCTCACCACTAGGAAGAGACATCAAGAGACGGCGTTAGCCGTATTAGCCGAGCAAACGAGCGATCGATCACAATGGCTGTCGCTGTTGTCAATATTATCGCCGCGATCATCCTATTAGTAGGGCCAATCACCATCCTATCTTTCATGAGCTCCCGACCGGCCGTGCTGGGTATGATATGCTCCTCTACTGTCGCGTTTACCCTGAGCGTGGGATTAATGATAAATGCAAAACGAGGCGAGAGATTTGCAGGCAGTGCAGCGTGAGTATATAGCCCCCGTGGCCGAATAGTTCAAGTATCAAGTCTAATGTGAATAATTACATTTAGCTATGCTGCGGTTTTGGTTGTGTTCGTAAGTAATGGGGACTTAACAGGACGTCGTTAAATATAGCAAGACTTTTATCTCCGTTAATAAAATATGCTTCTATATTTATCGATGCAATTGTAGTCTGATTCATGGTATCTTATTTACGTGGTCAACTTTAATATCCTTTATTGACTATTGAGCTGGTCTAATTAAGTGTCTTGAAGAATTGCGGTAGCCTATCTCGCAATTCTTCTAACTTTCGGATACAATACTGTCCAACAGGCTCAGAAGGCTCTGGTAAGCCTTTTTCCAAGTAATGAATGGCTGTCCAGCCAGCCTTCCGCGCCCCAGAACAGTTGCTATACGAGTCATCTGGTAATCCAGTCAGCGGTGCTTCCACATGTTTCATGGGATACTTACCGATGAAATAGCAATTCTCAACGTCTGATACACCTGCTTCCTTCATGGCCTTTCGAAACATGTCTTCATGTGGCTTACAGACTAACGGTACTTGCCCGTAGTCGCAATAAGTCAGCCCTTCAAAGAGGTCATCAACCCCTAGCAACCGAACAACCCGTGTGGCGTGGTTGATGTATGCATTCGTTAGAAGCCACAGTTTAACCGTGGAGGTATCGATGCTCTTAAGAAACTGTCGTAGTAGCGGGTCTGGCTTGATCAAGTCCTCCAGCGGAAGAGCGTCGTCGACCTGGGCGTTGTAGTCTAGAGGATCGATCTGGTGATGACGTACCAGGCCTTGAAGTGCTTGGCCGTACTGCCGGGAGTATTCTCTTTGGAGTCGGGCAGCTTCGTCTTTGGGCAGGCTAAGATACTTCTCGAAGTAGGCGTTCATCAGGGCCGGTAACAAGTCTTGTACCCCAAGATCTACGGACTGGGGTCAGTAGGCGGGGACGAGTGTGTATGAGATAATAACTTACCTCGAGAGTATAAGCAATTGTCAATATCACTATAACTGTTAGGACAGGCTGTTGGATAAACCAAAAGGTGCTCACAAGAACAAGACAGGTTTTTGGCCGTCTGTCAAGGCCGAGCTATCTCCTTCGCCCATGTCAACAAAACTACAGAGCGGAATAAGACTAGTAAGGTCGGTGAAACTAATGGCTTCCCAGGAGGAGCCAGTATCCAAAGAGTCGGTGAAGTTTATGCCTCGTCTGGCTTGCAGGAGCTAAGATTCCCCTCCAACCCCCGCACATAGATCCCCGCTCTTCCGAACAAGAGGAAGATGTCATGTGAGTTCATCACCACAATCACAACAGGAGCAAGTCTCCTTTTCAGCACCAACTGCTTCTTATATCTACTGGAGGTGACCAGATAACTGGCAGATGTGTTTGGAATAATTTTGTGGAACCCAAGTTCTTAGATTAAGCTCTGGTGTCACTATGTGAAATGCACGTTTGTATGTCAAAAACGAGGTCACCGCTAACACTATGGGTTCTATTCGACTCATTGCATGTCAGAAACAATGAGCGAAGAAGATATATAGTAAGCCCCAAGTCGACTAGTAGTGCACTGCCCACGGCGGGTGATCTCAGGTTCCAAAGTAAAAAGGGTATCAAAGTTTACTGAGTCAGTTAAGATATTAGTACCACAAAGCGTTAAAAATTGCTAGAAGAGCTAGTTAGAGAGTTGGATGACTGTGCCGTCAGCTCAGTCATGAAGTATTGTTGGCCTTCACCACCCACACCACCACCTCAAGCTCATCACTCCCCAAACTCCTCAGATGCAATCAGGCAATCGGGCGTCTGGCATTGCGAGCTATCCATTTCACACTCTTTACCTCCTTTATGAGGTTTCATTCCATTTGGGTCCGTGGTAGTGTACAATTGTCCATCTAACAAGTGACTACTCCGACCAAGCCAGAAATGGGTAAGCTGTTGCAAGGAACCAACAACCGACCCGGCAGGGGGCCATCAGACCAACGGTTCACAGACAATAGCCCCGGAGATTTGAGACAGTACCCACTAAACCGTGCACCTTCAACTTGGTGCTGTCCTCACTGCGCCCGTTCATCATGCCAGTGCTGTGCTTGGAGATGACATGGAGCAATAGTCAGAAACCTTGATCAGACCACCTCGGGTTCCGTTGCTCCGTGGCCACGATTCACTTTCTCAGAAAGGACATAATTATCCTAAATACTGCCTCAGGTGAAGAAGATGCTGACGTGGAGAGGTTTCAACGGATATGTCGGCCGAATGGCACAACATTGAATACGCACCCGAGTTGATGCGAATTACCCAATCAAGGTGTATTTGGCGCTATTGCTGGGATCTTAAACGCAGGGTGGTAAGCCACCATGTGCTGTCGCCACCAATCACAGGCGTAGCGTGTAAGCTGACCAACGTAGATCTCTGTTGATGCAAATAGAAGCGCCGCTTGTATCCTTTTTTGCGAGATGTTGAACAAGTACAAAAGGGTGGGAGAGTCCAAGACTTGGTGATCAACTTGGACTAGGCAATCAACTTCTCGACACAATGGACAGCACCAATACCACCTCCGCTGGCTCTAAGTGGCCTCTTTTCACTAAGTACAATGAGTTCCCTTTCGACCACATCTACACCTTTTGCATCTTCGCCTACTGGGTGCCTCACATGCTTCGCATGATAAAGTCCAAAGGCTTCGCAAAGGCACACCACTACCACCGTTCCCTCCTTATTGTCCACACTATCGTCTCAATGATCGAAGTCGTCCTCTTCCACGCCAAGTCGTGGCAGCTCGGCTACGATGCGAAAGCGAACAACTTTGACCTTTTCCTCTGTGTCGTACAAACTATTACAAGTCTCGTCATGACGGAGAGGATGCGGTTCGTACCCAAATTGTCTCTCGAGTTGAGCCGTGGGTCGTTCCAGAGCATGGCCTTTATGCGTGTACTTGCTTCAGGTCTTGCTGTGTACTTGGAATCGACGAAGTGGCATCGGGCAAGCATCAAGACGCTTTCTAGCTTCGTCTGGGTGCGATTCATCATGATGTGGTCCAGCAAATTCGCCGGTATAGATACCCGCGGGCAAGCATACTCGCTCGGCTTGATTGGCGGTATTCTCATGGGTATATATGAAGGAACCTATCCCCATGGTATCGCCATCTATATGAGCACAACGCTTTCGCTGATGGCCTTTGATCGCTGGGCATCCAATTTTGACAAGTGAGTATATGGCAAGAATCTATCGAGATTGATTGTTGCTAACAGATGCAGCCCCGTTATTGACTCGTTGAGATTCGTCGGATTAGTGAGCCATCGGGTTGAGAAGCCAAGTCAGGAGCCCGAGAAGCCGTTGAAGAAGGTTGATTGATGTGTTGGGTTCGGGCGAGACACTTTTCCTAAGAAATCTAGCTAGGATGAAGTACGTTGAAATGAAAAACTTCTTGAAGATTTAAGGATCCCTCTCGTAGTGAACATGTCCTTCAACTTCAACTGCGCCATCTCAACTTGGCATGTGATGGTGATAGGCCGCTCCGGCACAGAAAGGGTACACAGCCTAAGAATGTTACCTTAAACCGCCTGACAGTAGGCTACTAATTGAAGTCTTGTGGAATCTCGTGGAAGAACTTGAAGGCACCCGCTTAGGCGTACCCCTACGGCCGCCAGCCGAAGCCCGTGAGCATTGCGGCAACACTGGCCCTGCTTGTTGCTGACGCGCCATTTCTGAAACGGGCAAAAACTGCTGACAGGGACGCGTGACACGACTTGACCAGCTATGGATAAGATACGTAGGCAAATGATAGTTTATTTCTCAATTAGAAAATATAAATATGACTTCTCTGCCTTCAATAACGTTCAATGCATCTTTCAGTCCTGTTCCAACCCATCCAACATGCATCTCATTCTCACTGGAGCCACCGGCCTGATCGGGTCTGGTGTGCTCGACGCCATGCTCAAGATGAAGGATATCACCAAGATCTCAATCCTCAGCCGAAGACCGGTCGCTATGGCCGAAAATGCTCAAGACCCGAGAGTCAATGTCATCATTCATACAGACTTTTTACACTACGGGCGAAACGTGCTGAGCCAATTGCAAGGTGCTAATGGTGCAGTGTGGGCTCTTGGAGTCAGCCAAACCAAGGTCTCCAAGGAGTAAGCTATCTCTTTTATACCCTTGGGCGATGTTTAACGACAGTCTCATAGCGAATACATCAAGATTACAAAAGACTACGCCTTGGCTGGCGCCAAAGCTTTCGCCGACCTTGCTCCCAACGACGAACCTTTCCGCTTCATCTTTGTCTCTGGACAGAGCTCAACACAAAACCCTGGGCCATTCACGAACCGATACGCCCGCGTCAAGGGGGAAACTGAGCTTTTGCTCTCCGAGATGCGCAGTACCTACCCTCGTCTCATAACAGAGGCCGTTGGACCAGGTGTCGTCAGTGAAAGAGACCATGCCGCCATAAAGCCATACGTCCCCGATCAAGGCTTCTTCCATAACAGTGCCAGAGCTGTTCTGGGTCCTCCTGTTCGAATGGCCTTTCCATCGCTTGACTCTCCGACTGAGCCGCTTGGCAAGTTCTTGGTTGAAATGGCGATGGGAAGATTCGATAAGCAGTTAGACGAGGGAGGGAGCGATATCACGACACTAAAGGGCGGTATGAGGGTTCTAAAGAACCCAGCTTTCCTGAGGCTAGCGGGACTGTCATGAATGTTTTCGTTGACATCGGATATAATACATGTAACATAGTAACAACATTGTTGGCTTTATATAGCCATGGGTATTTCCAGGTTCAAATCAGGCATCTTGCCCAAACACCGTATCGTAATAGTTCCGGATCCTCTCACACTCATTCAAAAGAGAGTGCTCACAAGTGGCCTTGATAGCCTCCTCCCAGATGACCTTTTCCAGGTCATAACCTGCTTTTTTCACTACCGAATTGTAATCCGGGCCCCATATCCTTGACCACTCCTCCTTCTCTCCCTCCTTCGTTTCGGGTGTCAGCTCATCTAGTAAGCTGTTGAGTCGTCTCGTGTCAAACTTGACTCTGTTTAGGTGGGCAAACATGGTCGTTGTGATGGGTATCTCCCGTTTTCCGGTTTTCTTCTGGTTTCTCTTCCAATCAAGCTCGGGATCTGCCTGCCATATCCCGCTTCCGTAGTGGATCTCTCCTGGTGTAAGCATCATCGCATTTTGCTTAACCTGCCAGAAGGGTTTTTCAAGCACCACGGCCCCCTGCGTGAACGTCTCCTTGTCACCTGATCCCCATGCGCCCTGTGAGTGAAGTTGGTAGTAATACTTCCCATAGAAGTTATAGTAGGCCGCCAACAAGAGACTGTCGGCGTGCCGTGCCTTATCGTACAGCATGATTCCAGACTCGGAGGCTCGTGACTTCATGGTCCTGTTGGGCATCTGTGCCTCTGCAATCTCATAAAAGAGAGGCGATATCGTAGGGAGCCAAAAGTCAGGCCATGTTACCAGACCATGGCTCTTGTAAGGTTCCACATCAAAGAGATAATCGGGTTTTCGAATAGGAAAGGCGTCTGAGTCCAGGAAGAGGATATTCTGGAAGCTCGAGAAGATGAGGGCAAAGGCCTTGAACTCGAACTTTTCGAAATGCGGCGTGCTGTAGTTGGCAGCCTTTGCCACGTGCAAGAAGTCATCCATGTTGAGGCATTGTACGTCTAACGAGGCAAGTGAAGTATTGCATAGCTTGCGCTCATACTCGCTGGCCGAGTCCAGGAAGAGCTGTACGGGGAGCTGGGAGCCGACATGGCGCAGCATCAGCACAGCCGTGGCTGCGATACCGAAGTTGGTGCCACTTGCGGTGATCACCACGCCACGAGTGTCGCGGACAAACGGTAAATCGGGGGCCAGATATCGAAGACTTTGAACGTAATCGTGGTGAGTCTGTTTTAATGACTCGAACTGTTCTGTAGGTAATTTGAGGACATCAATGTCGATTTGAGCCTTGGAGCCGTGGGGGCTGAATTGCTCTGGATCAAGGGGCCTCGGTGAGACAATCTCTTCACCCTTGGGCTGAGCCTTGTAAAGCTCGTTGGACAATCGACTCCAGAAGTCGGCGACCTGAGAGGTTGGGCCGGTGAATTGTGGTGTTTCTGCATCGTAGGTGTAGGTACTCGTTGATGCATTGCTGGAGCTAGAAGTTTCGGGCTTGAATTTCGGCGCTGTTATTCTTTGATATGTATAAGATAGATCTGAGGAGAATATCCAAAGCGATAGAGCAAAAATGATGGCGATTAGGAGGGCGGTTATTTTGACAAGATGTCGTCGAGAGGCCAAGACGTGAGCCCATGCGGCGCTCTTGCTTTCTTCGAGTGGTAGAAACATGATAAAATGAAAAAGAAAATCGGAAAGGAAAGAATGAATGCGTTATGCTTCAGAATGCGTCGCTGTTGTCGTTGGACGTCCCATTATAGACAAAGTCGCTCGTGCGCCTAGAGGCGATCCAAAGGCGGCGCCAA
The DNA here is from genome assembly GCA_023101225.1 of Fusarium solani-melongenae. Lineage (NCBI taxonomy): Eukaryota > Fungi > Ascomycota > Sordariomycetes > Hypocreales > Nectriaceae > Fusarium > Fusarium solani-melongenae. The sequence goes on along the minus strand of CP090038.1, from coordinate 514,412 downwards.
GGGTCTTGGCAGCCTCAAAAGAAATGTTTCAAAGGGAATGCGTAAAAGGTGGCTGTGCTCGGATCAAAACGAACGACGGTCTGAGTCAATGTCTGCAACTCAACAGCCGTCATTAACGATGACGCTCATTTTCCCAGAATTTTTAACAAAAGATGAAGAAACAAAGAAATGCATTCCTCATGTTGTTTTTAGTAAAAAATCCTCTTATCCAAAATTTGGGGTCCGTGTCCCTCCTTTCGTATTACATTACGCAAGCCCCCGGAGCCGGGATCTCCCACCCACATCACGACCCGGGACCCTTGACAAACCCCCCCAACACGTCAAATGGCACAATCTCTAGACGAATGTTTCATGTCGTCGCGTCTCATGTCGGTCGAGTTTTCCACTTTCCGATTGATGCACTTGCCGTCGTTCCAGCTGCCCTCGACTGCCGTTCGCCCGCCCGTATAGCGAGCTGTTTGATGACTCAGATGACGCAACTCTGCGTTCATGGCTTCCTTCGCGACATGGAACTAAAAATGCCGCTTATCCGCCGGAATATGCACGTTGGTCCTCCTCGTGTAGCGTGTAGGATTATAAAGGAGTGATGCGCTCTGACGGTTTGAGGCTGGTGAAACGGGCCGCAGAGGGGGCTACAGGGGGAATGAAGCCAAGATTTCGATGCTTCTGTTGTTTGCAGCCATGTTCCTTGTTTGACTGTAACAAAGCTGGGGAAGATGCGCATTGTTGCAGCCGCAATGTAGCAGCTGCATTGTTTCACATCAACGACTTTTTCTTCTAACCAACAACTCGACCAGCTAAGAATTATCAGCCCATTCTCCTTTCTCATTCACAACCACCTGTTGGTGGCGCAGCTCACACATAGGTACCATCACCTTTGTTCGTATCTTCGTATTTGTTTAATGAAACAGCCCACCATGACTCGTTTTAAATCCCTCTTTAAATAATAAGAGGCTTAATTAATTTTTATTCAACGCTCTCTTTGCCTTGTGGGGAAAGACCCTCAGTCCATCAGAAGCTACGAGGCGATCGGTGGAGGAGCCGAGGCATCCTGGCTAAACAGTGAAATTTTATTAACTTTCTCTTAGAAAGGTATAAAAGTAAACGCCTTACTTTTATCATATATTTAAATCCATACATTTAAGCATCCAAACGTACTAGTTAGATCTTATTATTTATTTTATATTTTAATTCTATCTCTTCTCCCCTATACTATAATGCCGATACCCATACAAGCTTCAAGCTTCTTTCGCAACTCAGCTTTGTACAATCGGCTATTATCCTTCCCATGGAGGGCCTCGCGTCTCCACTGCTAAGATATCTCGCGGCGAGACTTCTTGCGTCACGTTTATCCACGGGATGTATGCCTAGGCAGGGCAATGGCTCAGACGCGGCATACGGTGCGTTGTGTCTTGCCCTTTTTCATGTTCACTCGGTATTAGCAAGACAAAGTTATTGTCTTTCTAATTAGCTAATGCTGTTTAGAGACATCTAGTTTAATACCGTTCTATATGAACCTACGTTCTTTGCTACCGTGGCCCATGAATCCCTCTAGAGACAATATTAAGAATAATGGGGGGGAAAAAAAAAGGGGGGGGCATTGGGGCTCTACACTGGGGATGATGCGGAATTAGGTATAAGTCAGCTTTTGAGGAACCCAGGTTAGAGTACGGTAGCTTCAAGATTATAAATATGCCACGGCCGGCCGTTCTTGATAACAGCCCACTCCAAACCGCAGCTAGAGGGATATTCACATCGACCATCTTGTCAAGGAGGAGCTAGGGTGGTCTTTATAATGTCTGCCCACTTTCTCTACCAAAATCCTGCCTGCGATGGGCATCTGCCTTCACCATGCCTCAAATAGAAAGGCGCCCTGCACCTTCCATCCTCACCCGTCTTGAGGGGGAGTTAATAAAAGCGCCAGGCAGACGGGATACAGGGGTATGGCCGAGCGGTCGGCTACTCTTATCATGTCCAACAGTAGCCTCATCCCGCCCACTGCATCTATTTCCATGTGGCTTAATCGTGTCAATAATCCGCCTTATCTCCTTCAGATCTTCATCAGTAAACTCGATCACTAGGGCCATCTGAGCCATGAGTTCAACCTTGGAGCGTGCCTGGCTTGGTAGAAGCTCGGGATCTCGGGGTGCACAGCTTTCCAGTCCTGGCATTAGCTTAAGTCCGGTTCCGAAGCAACTGCACAGATCAGAACAGCCGAAACCAAGGTCTCACTGCATGGCTAGATGTACTTATTACGCATGACGTGCGCGCTAGCCGGAAGGCACCACTAAAGCAAGCTAGAGAGCCAAGGAGCTTGGAACCTCTTATAGCGGAAGCCCACAGGGGTTCATAGATGAGTTATCAAATGTGTTCTTTATTATAGTTGAAGCCGGCCCTCGATGGGTTAACTGAGCCTAAAGATCGATGAGTTATCACAATTCATTCAACTCTAGAGGCCCGAGAGGATATACAAGTGCAGTGGGCATGCATGTAGGATCTTGCACCAAGTCAACTTCAAAGTCTCTATTTCGAGCGGTTGTGCTGGAAGTTCTCCTCTAGTAACCATACAGAATAAAATGCTATCATGCCAACTTCAGATGCTCCTTTAGACACTCCTCCAAGGTCCTTGGCTTCTTAACATGGTCCAGCACAGTCAATTCATCCGCATCAAGTTTCCAGCTCCCTTTGAGAGTAAGGAGCGCCGCAACTTGCTTTGCATATTCCCAGTGGTTGGCTCTCCCATGTTCGAGACGGAGACGGGCCAAGTCCCTCTCAAGATCCTCTAAGCTTCCCACTTTCTTGAGCTCGATTTCACGGCCAGAGATGCGGCGATATGCATCCGCAAGCTCTTCCATGCTAACCTCTCCAGAGCGAAACCGGAAGAACCCGCCCTTGCCCTCCTGTACGCCCTCTCCATTGAGGAAAATCTCGATCGTCCAGGCGGCGACATCATCTTGGGATGACCACGATGTCTTGCTAGTGTTCCCATCTGCCCAATATTGAAGTGTGGCCTTGCCTTGGTCGTCTAGGGTGAATGATCCGGGGCCATGATTTGTCAAGAGAAGATCGGAAAAGACACCTGTGAAGAAGTAGGCGGGGGGGACGGAGCTCGTCGCCGCAGCGTGCTGCTCAAAGGCGATGTGTGTGTCGTAGTGGGCAAAGTCTCCGAAATTGATCTTGGACCAGTCGTGATTCCACGACGGGGCAACAAAAACCTTGACTCCGGCCTTCTCAGCAGCGCGAAGAAGTAGCAGGGCGCCGTCGAGGTTGAGAATCGGGTTGGGCGCGTAGCAGCAAATGATCCCGTCGACCCCCTGGACGGCTTGGTCAAGTGCATCGAGGTCGTAGCAGCTGGTGCTGGTGACAAACGACTCAAGCTCCTTGGAGATGCTCGGCGGAAGTTTCGTGGCATCGCGGCCAAGTCCTCGAACAGATAAACCTCGCGAGAGGGCATTCGAGGCTAGCCGCTGCCCAAGGCTGCCCGTAATACCGGCGATGAGAACAAGCATCTTGTATGGTGAGAAATATTGCGTGCGAGAGTGGAAGGATTGGAAAGCTTATGCCTGAGATAAAAAAAAGTTCAAGAAGAAAGACGTGTGTAGTATGATTAAGTACTCCGCGAAGATTTGAGTTATAACGTTATGTCTCCACGTCAAGGAGCAAAACTCCGCATCTTCGCTCCGCCCGTCAACTCCGCACGTCGACCGCAGCTTTTGGCTAACAGGGATTGTATCGACTGACGTCAGTATAGAAACGGCGGAGGAAGGGAGATGTCGCCCAAGACGTTGATGTTGACGTGTCTTAAACGCAGGGGCCACTTGGTGCTTCTCGAGGGCTGGCTGCACACGTACTATCGTACTTAATATTGCAATAGCTTCTCAAACGGTGCCTATTCTCAAACCACAACCATATATGTCTTAATTCAGGCATGGGTTGGTGGGCTTGTTCAACCTTGACGGCTTCTATGAATGATGAATGATTGTGGTATTGATGAACTCATGAATCATCCAATTCCTCCTTAATAGCACTGCGAGCCTAAGCTGATCGTATCTCTAGACATACATATTCCCAGCGTCGTAAGCCGGCAGACGAGAAGAAATAAAACAAAGGAAAGAGATCAGTATTAGACACTTCGCTGCGGTGGCCATCCTCCACCATTCGAAACTTGCAGGGTGTCGTACAGTAAAATAGAGCCAATTAGGCCCCTCATTTAGTATAAGGCCCCCTACTTTTAGGTGGCCTAACGGCCTATTTTTATGTATCCCACAGGGCAACTCAGCTCTCAGCCAGCCCCGTATCTAGGAAAAGCTGCCCACATCAATCGCCACAATGGAGTAGAATTCAATGAATTGATCAAAGAGCTAGTCAATTAACATTTAACACGGCGTAAAAACGAGCTTGGGCCCCGTGGCTCTATGCTTCTAACTCAATTGGCTTGGGCTGTTTACCAGGCAGGTGATGGAGATGCCGGTTCACCCTTTTCCCTTACCGCCAAGGGCTTCTTGTACGATCTTCTGGCTCAGTTCGAGGGCCAGGCTTCAACTATAATAAAGAACACATTATCAACACATCACAGCACCATATCCCAATGCTAACCCAGTGGTCTTGGGCTTCTTGTACAAACGCTTCGAAGCTTCTTCCGCGAAAATCGGGATACAGTTCCTTGCTGGCAAGAAATCCAACATATCGAGAACGTTCAGCCGTGTTACCTCCACCAGTGACGCAAGAGTTCCACCACTCAGATAAAGATAGCGTTAGGAAATCAAGGGACTTCAAGCTCAGCAAGGTCTTAGCCCTGAGCTCAGAGGGACTCTTCTGTGGAGACTATTGAGAGACCTTGGACTCAGTTAATATATCATGGGAAACTAGACTATGGTGATTTCGATGATATTTATCGACTCAGTTGCCCGATTAAAGACCGGGCTTCAACTATAACAAAGAACATAAGATCGATATTTTATAGCATTATATCCCAATGCTAACATAGTGGCCTTTCTTTTTTAGTCATTCTGCTTCTTAGATATTTGATACGATTGTGCCTTTGATTCGTTCCCTGCTGAGCTTTTTCAGAGTGTCTAACATTTGGTGGAATGTGAGTTCTTTGTTTCAGGCTAGAACAAGACGATTGAGAATTAGAGAGTGCGCTCGCCATTGATGATCCTAACATAAGTCCTAACATACTGTAAAGAAGTTGAAGCATGCTGCCAGTTGCCCACTCTGATGATACTATTCATAGCATTTATAACCGCGTAGTCGATCCTACTAGAAGGGAAACATGGCAGGTTAACTTAATATCACCAGCTAACATCCACAGCGGTGTAAGGTAAGTGGAGTTTCTTAATATACTTGAGTATGCTCTCTCTCTCTACGGGGAAGCTAGCCTCAACGACTATCTTCACACATTTTGTAATACAAATCTTGCCATATCTCGAAGCACAAGAGCCATCTTATAGAGCAACAATGGCGAAGAAATAAGAAAGATATCTTCTCACTCCCGCAGCCTTGCAGAAGTCCATAAATAGTAGAGATGATAACCTCGTTACCGTTGAGAATCTTGACGAGCCCATTCTCCTGGTCGCTTAGGACAACGGTCACGAGTTAATTGGTTTCTTTTCCAAGTCACGTACTGCTAGCTTTTACAGCGAGGAGGGTCTAACCAAGGCCACCACTTCCTAAAGAATACCAGGTTAGGGAGTATAGCCTGCTCCATGTTCATTCTTATTCCTTTTTATTATGAACTGTAATAACGACAAGAGGCCACCAACCGCAATAGCGAAAAAGACAGTGATTAATACATGAGCAACGTAGTAAGCCAGAGGGCTTCTGGTCCTATATTGTCACAATATCATTTGCTTCCAGCCCATATTCCAATGCTCGCCCATAAACATACATGGTTAGATCTCTAGCAATAATAATTGGGTGAAATGCGTATCTACCCTTTTGCCTGGATCAACAGTCTCAAACGGCACCTCTGAGGCACAACTCAAGCATCCTACCCTATCACACTCACCCAACGCTACAATTATGCATAAATCGTAAAGCAACCTTGATAGACTTTAGTTTATCATGCATCAGACTAAGTCTACCTTCCAGATTGAATCTCGCGTAGAACCTGTCTAGAACATTCGTCCGTAAAATTAGCGCCTGAGCTATAAACTCCGATCTTCCGATTAGAAGCAGAGAACTCACCGCATCGTTCGAGGAGAACATCGTGTTCGGCCATCGGGTAAAAAGATAAGACGGCGCTGGCTGCTATCTTTGGAAGGTAGCTGTTCTGTATAGTCTGCATTTTGATCTCGGCGTGAGCGATTTAAGGATCTCACAGGGTCAAAAAGGTCTATCCTATGCGGCCTCGTGCGTTCGTTATCTCCGGGTTGGTATTGCGTGGTGCAAGTTACAAAAGATCCCGCCTGGTTGCCAGTTTCAGAAGATTGGGCCAAGGCGCATGACCGAATTAAAGTAATGCACCCGCCTAGAGTAGCAGTGCAGAAGTGCCTTGCTCTTGGCGATAGGCCGTCCAGGTTCATCTTATTCCCGAGATTCTCTGCAGAGGTAACATGTTTGATGCATTGTCAAAGACAGCGAGATACCAAGTGAGAAATACACCCTGAAGTGATATTTTTCCTCTTTTCCTGCATTTTTCTTATCAATATCCCGTTCCTAATCATTGCCGGATCACTCGATCCTCCGCGCATCTCCACATTCTTAATGGTCGACCAAGTTATCGACTTGCCTCATCGGGATGTTGATCCTTGCTGCCAAGCGCCATCTATGTCGATCACTCGCGCGGGAGGATTACAAGGTTAAGATGCTTTTCCCAACTGCCGAACTAGACGACGGAGAACGGAGTTCAGTACCAGAAAGGCAGGTACACCCATTTGCATACTCTCAAGCTATCACCAAGCAAGCTTATCGCGGAATCACAACCAGAGAGGCAGGTATGGAACCGGACATAGTTGAGACGAACCATCAAGAGGTTCATCTCGACATATAAAAGGATGAAGGATCACCATTCTAACAGTCTCTCAACCCCAACAATCTCTCTTCACTCTTCAACTCTCTACTCTTGGAATCCTCTGCCTGCTCTTCAACATGGTCAAGTTCGCTGCCATCCTCGCACTCGTTGCGCCTCTTGTTGCCGCTCGGCCTCAAGACCGACCTATGATTGTCGGCGGAACAGCTGCCAGTGCTGGTGACTTCCCCTTCATCGTCAGCATCTCTTACAATGGCGGCCCTTGGTGCGGAGGTACCCTCCTCAACGCCAACACCGTCATGACGGCTGCCCACTGCACTTCTGGTCGCGCTGCCAGCGCTTTCCAGGTCCGTGCTGGAAGTCTGGTGAGTTCTCTGATACTTGAAGAATCTAGCACATATCCAACTGACTATTGACAGAACCGCAACTCGGGTGGTGTCACCTCTGCCGTCTCTTCCATCAGGATCCATCCTAGCTTCAGTGGCTCGACCCTGAACAACGATGTTTCCATCTTGAAGCTGTCTACTCCCATCTCCACTAGCTCCACTATCTCGTATGGTCGCCTGGCTGCGTCGGGCTCCGACCCTGCTGCCGGCTCCGATGCCACAGTTGCAGGCTGGTGAGTAGATCTCGGCATGTGCTCGGTTCAGGACTAACTTGGAATATAGGGGTGTCACTTCTCAGGGCTCTACTAGCTCCCCCGTCGCTTTGAGGAAGGTTACTATCCCTATTGTCTCTCGCACCACCTGCCGATCCCAGTATGGCACTTCTGCCATTACCACCAACATGTTCTGCGCTGGTCTTGCTGCGGGTGGTAAGGACTCTTGCCAGGGCGACAGCGGTGGTCCCATTGTTGACACTTCCAACACTGTCATTGGCATTGTTTCTTGGGGTGAGGGTTGTGCTCAGCCCAACTTCTCTGGTGTCTATGCCCGTGTTGGCACCCTCCGCTCTTACATTGACGGCCAGCTGTAAATTCCTCGCTCGAGTAGTTTACACACCTTGGTCTGAGTACTTTGTTTGACGGAGATTTCAGCGGAGGCGGGATGGAAGACGGAGTAGGAATGCTGAGAGTGTTTGAGAGTTTAGTTGATAGTCAAGATCAAAGTCCCAGTTGGCCATGCACTGGCAACTTGGGCGACTAGATTCTCAATAAAATTGCTAGTGAAAGATTTCTTCTCGAGCACCATGATTATCAAATTCGTGATAGGCATGATTACACTTGAAATGTTTCTGTAAGCCTTCTTCCATATCCCGAACTCACCTTCTGATATATGACACCATTCTCCAGTTCGCTTCCGTCTAAGTGACCCCATATATACGAAAAGGAACATCATCAGTAAGTATGATTGATCAAGTATCTTTAGGTCAATCTTGTCAACTATTCTATGAATCTCAGGACACCAAATGACACAAGAACAATGAATAATATCAAGCATGTTTACAAAACGAGCGATGTTTCCAACTACGATGTTACTGCTAATGCATTCCTATTTACCGAAGCAATTCCTAATATTCATTCACCAAATTGTCTGATGGTTTGTATCTTTTCACAACTCCTCTGCCAGATCTTCAACAACCACGCCTTTGATCTCCTTCAGTTTGTCGATGGCCTGTAGGGTCATAGGTCTAAAGCCAAACCGTGTTAGTACTGCCTCTTAGTACGAAAGGACTCCGGAACCTACGGGGGATAACATGTAGGGATCATGGTGCGAGTGCTCTTCCAATTCTCTGCGCCCGTATCTTCCTTGACGATACTAGATTGAAGATTAGCCTGACTATCAGACGTCATAAATATCGCGTATCGTACTCCGTCACAGTCTGATTGGATTCTTTGTAGTCGTCCATCAGCTCAAATGTATAAGTGATTGACTTGAAACTCTTTTGTCAGCAAACCCTCGAAAACCAGATTTTGCTTGTGTAGAATTCTTTTACCTTTCGGTCGGCCATCATGGAGAAAGCTGAACGGAATAGAACAAGCGAGGCACAAGCCGCGATAGTGATGAGCACTAGGCAATATTTCGAGAAAAGATGCATCGGTATTTACCAGCCTTGACTTGAAGCTTTCAGAAGTAGGCGTGATATGATGTCTATTTAAGTAGCATTTAAGCCTTTGACTATCTTTCGGACGTCATCGAATGTGGAAGGTGATGATGATGTGCTTATGACAGGGGTAAGACGTCGGAACAAAAGATCCCTGCCTCGACTCCTCAGCTGTTGTCTGTGTGGGGAAAGCTTATCGGCGATCAGATCAGGGTGTCTCACGGTCACCTGAGTTTAGGGTGAGCACCACCTGAGCCTTGCCTGAGGGGAGCCTGAAATGCCATCCAAAAACGGCGATGTTTCGTCGTCGATATTCCCCTCCAAACACCGTAACCTCGTTCTTTTGATTTCTTATGGCTGCTGCCATAAGCTTCATATCCATAGACGTACATATCTTGGCTTAATGGAGTTGAGGAGACAGTCGATGCTAACGAGGCCAGTTTAATCCGTTGCACCAAGTATTGCAACCTTCATTGGTGTGATCAATATGGTGAGGCTACTAGCTCATGGGCTCTTTGGAGTTTCCATCCATAATAACAACAACAGCAGCAACAGCAACAATGGCCTCTTTTGGAGACATCTAATGAATGCCTGTGCTGCATCTAAATGTACTTAGCATAGTTACATCGACACACATTGATCATTTGTCAGCTAACGTTATGAGGGCTTTGCGGAGGGCAACGTCAAACTCCGCAAGCATGAACTAAGGAAACCTTGATACTTTAAAAAGCGGGTCTCTTCATCAGGCTCGGGTCCTTGGAAGACCCCGAGCTGGTTTGAGACCTTCCCCCTGCAGGGTATGGTCTGGTTGGCTTCAGGGTTCGGCTGTTGAGAAACAGGTAGGTATTCAGTTCTCTTTCAGTTACAAGCTAAGTTAAAGTCCTATCAGGGACCTCAGCTCCTCTATATGATGTAGATACCCAGGCTTGCCTTAATTCATTGAAGAGTTAGACTCAGCAGCCTGAACACTGGGAATTGAGAGACGAGTTCCAAGGTCAACAGCAGTCTTTTGCGCCATCTGCGTAGATGGCTCATGGTTCACAATTGTTGCGGAGAAATGGATGTCCTCAAGTATTTCTCCGAAGAAGGATACCTTCGAGATGACGAGATTGTCGTGGACGTGCTCGTCTTGAACGCCGCCGCTGTCGGCGCTATCAACCTCTGGTTGAGATCGGCAGAGATAACATTCTGAAGGACTTTGACCTGAAGTTTCGCACCGACTTGGATTTCACGGAACGTCTCTATAAGCAGGAAGTGGAAGAAGCAGGCGGAAGAAAGGTATAAATTCTTACCGGGTAACAGACATGCAATAGCTGATATGGCGCTTGATGGCTCATAGGTTGTAGTTGGGGTTTCGACTCTCACAATTCACTTATGGAATCTGGCAAAGGACCGTCCTTCGTATGGAACCTCCAAGAGTGCAGGCACCCTGATCCTCCAGAAATTTGCCCGAGCCCTCAAGCCAGAGGAGCTACAAGTCCCGAATGTTCACCCTGACGCCGTCTGGACAGGGGGAATGAAGGAATCCGGCGCCACCGAGGGAATGTATAAATATGATGATGGTAAGTCTCCAACCTTGTTCCTATCGAATTTTACATGCTAACATCTTATTAGTCAACCTCCCAGCCAATTTTATACATAGTCTGGGCTGCCAGCCCACAGGCAGAATTCTTGCACGGTTGATTTATCTGGGCCAATTGGGATGTAAACAAACTCAAGGGGGGAGGTTCGCTTGGTGAAAACCCAAACTTATTGACGGTTGGGGTTGAAGGACTATCGGAAAGCAAGAACCCACCCATTGTTTAAGTTTTCTAGACAGCTATACACAGCAAGCTTCAAGAGGGTGGATAGGACACCACATGGATTCTTGGAAAAGGTCACAAAGATGCGAAACAGGTATGAATGCTTGCTAAATATTGTAAACTGGGTCAATTTCTGACAGCCTTAACCGAATATCAAGTTCGTACTTTATCCAGAGCCATCATCCTCGTGTGATGCCGCCAGTCAAATGAGGTGTCACCTCCGGAGAGCAGAAACGTCTTTAGAGCACTGCTCTTCTAAATATGTCTAACTGCAAAACAGCCTTGGAAACTAACCTCGGTACCAAAGCAAACGCATAAGACCAAAACACTCGTCAAAAATTCCATCTATTGCACCAACTCCAGAGAAGTGTCGTACAACCTCTTTGCGTTGTCCTCATCGTACGCCCACTCAGCGTGACCAGCCTCAATCAAATTCTCGCCCTTCCTGGGTTCACTAACCCTGTTCCGTTCCAAATACTTTCCCCCACAACCCTCAAGCTCTCGGCTAACAGCCGCCCAAACCGACGTGGAAGCACCCTGCTCCGGGTTCATCATGGACCTAAGCGTAGCCATGATCCCACACTTGAAGAAGATAAGGGCATCCTGCAGATTGGGCTTCTGGAGACCTGTTCTGATGCCTCCAGGGTGCACACTCCAGGCGTGTAGGCCCTGTGACCCGTAGCGACGTTCGATCTCGCTGGCGGTGTAGACGTTGGCAAGCTTGCTCTGTCCATACGCCACAGAAGGCTCATATCTTCGCTTCTCCCAATTGAGATCGCCAAAGTCCATGGGGGCGTTCCTGTGAGCGGTCGACGATACAATGACAACACGAGACTGGAAATCGGGGGTTGATGATTCCAAGAGCATAGGTCTCAAAAGCTCAAACAAGAGAAAGTGCGAGAGATGGTTGGTACCCCAATGGAGTTCGAACCCGTCCTTGGTTCTTCCCTCGGGGACGTGACGTATTCCGGCATTCTCGATCAAAATGTTGAGCTTGCTGGTTTTCGCTTTGACCTCGGCGACACAGGTGCGAACACTCTCGAAAGATCCAAGATCAAGTCTAAGAAGGTGAACTTGAACATGATCAAGAACGTCTCCGAGTGCAGTTCTGGCCTTTTCCAGGTTGCGTGCCGTGACCAAGATGGTTGCACCTGTGGCCTTCATGGCCCGTGCCGTTTCGATACCAAGTCCAGATGAGCAACCGGTGATGAGGACTACCTTGCCATTTAGGGCTTTTTCTCTCTTCTCATCTTTGACAATTTGCAGGGCGGTAGGTCGTGCATCTCCAGGGCCGTTGGGTTTGAGGTGTGCAGCTGCGTATCTGGAGGCTGTCGACGTCATGCTTGCGCTTGGGGATGATGAAAAGGGGGTCGTGTTCGTGGCGAAGTAACAGGAAAGCGCCTGAGTATGAGTTGGATATTAAGTAAAATATCATCCGAAGGTACTCAGAGGGGGGTTTATATGTTTATTTCATAAGGTAAACTGGTCGGACTTGACGGAGTTATGCTGGACTGGTGATCTTGAGCATGGCCCGTGAGTGTCAGCTCCTTTTGCCTATTGCGGTTAACCGCCTCCAGGCATGATGTAACAATAGAGCAAGCCCGATCTAGAGCAGGTGCCAGCAAGAAAAATGACAGTAGTTACGAATGGCTCCATATTTAGTCCAGACAATATTTAGAGCAATCAAGAATTGCTCTCTCCTATTATGTAAGTTGTATGCTAAATCTCCACGATTAAAGGATTCTCGCCTCTGGTCTCTCTCCACTTGTTTGCCGCGTTGACAACGTCTTCACATCCTATTAAGAGAAACCCCCATTTCTTGGCAAACGACTCGGTCATTTCCCATCCAGCAGTGTCCCAAGGGTCCGACCAAGATATTAGTCCAGACTCTCCGATCCAAGAACTTGCCAAGTTTGCAGGTGTAATAGTATCACCTTCTTCGGTTGTTATCGCAACTGGGGCTGGTTGACGCTGGTCAACCAGGGCGGATTGCTCTTCAACTTCGTCACTGGTTAGACAAAGTTTCCCGAAAGCCTCTCCAACTAAATCCAATAAGAAGACATCCTCATCGATATCATACTTTTGAAGCGCAAATATCAGGTTATCCCGTAGTTTTGGGGAAGGGAAGAGATCCACCCAGCCAGGATGCGGTACTTGCTCTTGGACATGTGTCGGCATCAAGGACACCGGTAGAGTAATCTCAACACCTATTTCTAGGGCAGGTAGGGTGAAAACGCGGCATATTGAGCAGAACCTTGTGGTTTCTAGGGGGATGGTGGATAATATGAAGTAGTTTGTTAGGATGGCACGGGAGACGTTGAACGAGATGACATGGAGAAGTCGAGAGTCTGGTGTGATAGGAAAGTAAACATCAGTCGCCGATGGAGCATCGATCTGATCTTTTCCCAATTGGCGAGAGACGCTGGTGCGCGGTGGTGGTTCGAAATGAGCCTCGTGCTCGTGTGCCTCGGTGAGTCTCTGACGTCGACCTAGATGCGCAAGCTGTCAGCAACAGATACTTGAAACGGGAAGATCAGTCGATTTACTTACGAGCCGCTCTCTTATTGATCCTGTTTTGCCTCTTTCTTCTTTCTTTGGCATCGCTTAGACCCGCCCATTCATCCTTCTCACCGAGGACCTGAACAGACATGGTTAGCCTCCGTGACAGTGGAGCCATGCCAGGGTTCGTACCTCTTCGCGCATCGGCACAAGTCGAAAAGTCTGAAATGAAGCCATGGAGAAGACTGTCGATATTGGGGAAAACGCGTCCGCTTGGTGGAAAAGAGTGAGTACGATGGTGATGGTTTAGTGAATGGTGCATGTTTTAAATGGCTGCTGACACGCTTTGCTTGAATCGGGGAAGTTGGGCGGATGCAGACTGCTGACCAAACCAAGCCAATTCAGGCCTAGCTTCCAACAGGCTAAGACGGCGAGATTCAGGGTAGGTTGATGATGCCTAAAATTGAACCATGGTGAGAACTCGCGTCACCTTGATCAAGGATCTTCTAAACAGAACTCGGATAAGGTGAAAATTGCGAATAATGCGCCGTGATTTTAGTTCTAACTGGGTAGCCTCTGCGTAAAGACCTGACTGTCAAGTATGCAGCTTTGAGCTTATCTTGGGAGACATTGTGCTAGTCAGCGATTCGCTCCGTCAACCCAAATATTCATAGCTTGCATCGTGTTATTAAAGCTCCCAGATAGAGGTTTAAACTTCAAAAGACTGTTTATGCGTAATAGTTGCCTCTTTATATTGCGGGCAAAGTCTGCTCCTGGCTTCGAAACCCGAAGACAGTCGCCGGGGCTGGCCTTCGTGTCCTTGTTAGAAAAGGAAGACATTGCGAGTGAGCATACATGTGATTTCAAGTCAGATAAAGATAAACAATCTTTCGCCGATTTTCTGCAGCCAATCCATTACACACCCTAGATTAGATCGAGCTATTCTACCTACTTGAAATATGACTCAGCTCTGAAGAGTCTTTTCCAGTGGGTGGAGGTCCAGTCCACCAACCTACCAAGCGCCAGCTGAGCGACCCTCCTCCAACCCCAACCAATGTTGCTCACCTCCAATAGGCATGAACACCACATATGGAGTCTAAATATCCTACTGTATCGCTCATGGCTACTTTGAAGGCGCCACGTACCTACACTATGCATTTGTTGGTGATCTGTCGGTAGCTTTTGCTTGGTTCGCTGCCCCCTTCGTCAACTGCCTCACCAAACCTCTGGCATCCGCGTGCCCCTGGCAGCAGGCGCCGTGGCCGTCCTCTTGGTCAGTAGCTTGCTAGAATCAGTAAAGAATTTGGCGCATTTCTGTTCTTCCAGGGACTTTTGTTTGACTTGGGCAAGTTGAAACCTCGAATGTCTGAGCTGCGGATCGGCTAACTTAGAGTTAGGGCTCGGTCTGGTGCGTAAATGGTAAACGACAACTGCAGAATACGAGTCCGAATACTGACTAGTAGCTCGTAAAGACTCAGGTCCCTTCTCAGCCAATTTCCGCTTTGGTTTGGGAAGCGCCTTAGTCTAGCTCAAGTTAGTGGATGATCTGATCAGCAACCCTCCTCAACTGACATCCGCTGTAGAGTATTGCAACATGCAGTGCAGGATTTGGAAGATGGATCTTCGCCAACAGAACTCGCGCTGCCTTAGAAAGTATCGGAGTGAGATACACGCTTCTTCTCAGTGGCTGCGTATCTGCTGTTATGTTGGTGCTGTCAATTATGTTCCTCAAGGAAAAGGGTAGGAAGGTTGAAGCGAAAACAGAGCCCCTTCAACCACTGGTTTTGGGACAAGAGACTCTTTCGGGCCTGGACCTTGGGGTGCGTTTGGCGGTACGAGATCTATGAGTATGACGTATGGGCTTTTCTAATTGCTGAGCTAGTGATGGGCTGCTTTATCGCCCTCTACTCTAATGCATCGTATGCGACAGACGGGCTGGGGCTTTCACAGCGGCAAGATGCTGGCCTACAATTGATCCTTGTCGTTGAGTGCGGCCACGCTCTGTGGAGGAATGCTTGCAATTTCAAGGAACTTCAGGATCTTCAAGAAGACATGATGGAAGGCGTTTAAAAGTAGTTACTTGCGTGTTCATTAGGCATATATCGCTATTCTAAAAGGCTTGCTCCAAAGACATATAATGTAGGTCTAATCATTCCCAACTCCAAAACCCGTCATTCAGATCCCTCGACGCTCTACTGGTCGTTGGTGACGTAGCACAGGATCCAGCCAAAGTCGACAGGGTTTGTAGAAACATGAGCAGGCTCCTTCTTTGTAAATCTCTCACTACCAGTCTTGGAAGCGTACTGGTTGAGATATCGTTGACACACGATGTTGTCGTCAGCAGGCTTGGGTGCTTCGGCAACGTGGTCGACACCCTCGAGCCTAAGCTCGGTGATCTGGCTCCGGCTGACGTGCGTGAGACGGCCGAGGGGTACGAGAATGTTCTTCTTGGTTTGGTCCTTGCCGAAGCCGTTGACGGCAACGACCTTGGCTGAGACGTGGTTTGGAACCATTGTGCGCTTGAGCATCTCCATGGCGTCGGGGGGGAGGAAGCTTGCTGTCGCGGTAGAAGCGAGGGCAGCGGTAGCGACGATGAGTGTGGTGAAATGCATGGCGATTATTGTGAGGTGTTTTGGGAGCGTTGACGGTGTTTTCGTTGTTGTGGTGGCGGATGCGGTTGTTTTGTTGTCGTTGCTGATGAAGGTCTAGTTGTTTATAGAGCTTCAACTGATCGTAGTAACAAGTGGAAGAGCAAGTGGATTATGTAGAGCGAGTGCAGAGGTAGAGATGAAGTAGTAGGTTGCTTGAGACGATTGCGATGATAATGAAAAAAGTATTGAATCTGCAGAGATTGAGATGCCTTTTCTACTCGGCCGAATCGAGGCTCTCGTCAAGCGTCTGCCCAACACCTCGGGACCCTCTGTCAATCTAAATTTAGCCCATACCAGTTCTCACAAGTCAAAGCCATCCAGTCTGTCACTTTCATCTCTCCACCAGACGCACCCTTCGTAACGTACACGGCGGAGCCAATAATAGCCTCCTAATCGTCCCACTTTCTGTTGGTCCCAGCGGAAAACAAGCCTTCTTTACGAAAAACGGCCCCTGCCAAGGGATGCTTGAAGCTTTGGTCTAGAACTTTACGGACAGGGGTTAGCAGATCCTCTCTGCAAATCAGGCCAGGATTTACCTGTTAGCCGGAGGAAATGCGAAGGATTGCTGCGATTCAACGTAACATCTCACGTCTGTGTTCTGGAACGTGGGCCCGATGCCACAGGCGCAAAAAGTTCCCTCGGTCAGTGACATCAGATAAAACAAGAGATCTCGTGCTCGGCAGTGGGCACATGGGGGACCTTGCATTCAATAGTCTCGGCGAGATTCCTTGGCTCTTGGCACTATTTTAAGCATATGGATGATGATGTCGGCGCGTTTTGCTTCGTCGAGACGTCGGTAAGGCCGTCCCACGTGCAGCAAGATGCCGTCACTGCCCTTCCAACCACCTCGTCCACACGATAATATAGCATTGGTGGCCGGCCTCCGTATTTTGCGCATGATCCAGGTCTTGAGGCTGAGTTCTCTTCAGCCCTAGACCCCATCGCTCCACTGTGATCCAATATGTCGGTCACTCGGGGAGACCAGTCCCGGTTTTGATCCGAGGATGCAGATGAGCAGCTCGCTTATGCTTGCGCTTACGGGTTGGATGTGTTTGACTGCAGCTCGTAACTTTCACTGTTTCTTATACATATTCATGTCGCAGCCTAAAGATTAACTGTCAAGCCCTCTAAGGGCAGGTCTACCAACCGTCGCCTCATTGTCATTGATGTCCATAGTTCCCTTCACACTCTGCCAAGCAAGGGTCAGGCAGAGGGATGCCTTCTCGTATAGGTATGCCACTCTCCCTTCCTAAGCTCACGCTTGCCCAGCATAATTCTCACTATTCATCAAACTAATCCCAACATCCCAGTAGAAATTGTTTAACCCTCCAGTCCCATCTGCTGCCTGCACGCCGCCCTCCTCTCCCGCGAGTAAGCACCTCAAGGTCACATCTCCATACGTTTCTCCCATCCAGAAAGCCAGATCGGATCTGCACTTTTTTACTATCGCGTCCTTGAACTCCTTTACTGACAAGTTGCTAGCCTTGACCTTTCCGCCGGAACCTGACTCTGCCACACGAGCGAGCGGTCGCCAGAAGCCGATCTCGACGAGTAAAAGTCCCAAAGCGTAGATGTCGTGGACCCTTTGATAGCGCTCCTGGGGCTCTGTATTGGCGTTTGATCCCGCAGGTGGAGACTTGAGACGTTGTCTAACATGGGGGTGTAAGTAAACAGCCTCGAAGTCTTCGACAGGTGCCGAGATGGATAGTTCGGCTGTAGAGTCGGGACGAGAGATGGCAAAACCGCCGATTATGGGTGCTCCAAGATCGAGAGGAGTATGCTGGGTCGATGTTGATGATGTCTTCGCCTCGTTTACAAGAAAGGCGATGTGCAAGGAGCTGAATCGCTCGTGATGCCATCGCGTGAGCAGAAATGTGTAGAACCCCATAACCAACATAGTGGCGAGCTCGAAGCACTAATTCAGACTTGGCAGAGGATGGCTGACGCTTCTTCGGCTGGAAGATGGCCTTTCATTTACACCTGGTCGCTGGCTTCCGGGTAGTATATCGTAAAGAGTGACAAGAGTGGTTGAGGATGTGGTCCTTGTCGGCAACGCCGACACCAAGCCAAAGACCTTTGCGCTGCCGTACTCAATGAACCCAAGAGATGGAAGAACCTGGAGATGCGAAAGCTCCCCAATCTGTTGTAGAGAGTACGATATCTGCGACATGCGCGTGCGGGCAAGTTTGTAGACGTCGTAGTCACCTTGTGGAAACGGTATCCATTCGATCATGACTCGACGAGGTTGACTTTCATCATCGGGAGAATAGTGGGCGATGGAGTATTGGCAGCCTGAAAGGACCTTGGTGGCATCGATTCCCTTAAATTGAACCATCTTGCGCTCCATTTTTGTCAGAATGTCGTCCAGATCTGCATCGGTAGTTGCCCCATCCTTGAATCGTTGACGAAGCCTAATGAACTTGGCGCTCTGGCTGAGGACCGTGTTACGGTTACTCGACAATCTCGAAATATCTCCAATGTTGTCCGAAGTATCCAACGCGTAACCCGCGATGCCGAGTTCTAAGATGCTGTCTCAAAGGTTTTGCGGTAGAATGCTGTAGAGCGCGTTGTTCCAGTAGACCATGGATTCCAATGAGCTGTCAAGGGTAGACTTGTCGTTATCTTTCCAAGGGCTTGCATTGTGTTTTATCCGCGTGATCCAGGGTGTATGCTTCAACAAGTCGTCGGCGAATTTCTTGAGTCGCGTTCTCGACTTGAATGTCTCTTCGGACAGATCGAGGGTCTGCCTCAGCTCTGGCGGCTGAGCCTGGAAAATGGTCAGGATGCCATTTCGCTTGAGCACATCTTCAATCTTCTCTAGAAGTTTGAGAATGTTGACCGCAGCATCTGTAATGGGCTGTCCGAACTGCTTGTCTAGCGTGACTTGGAGTGCCGATGTTTGGGAGGGCACTCGTCGAACCGATGGCGGATGACCTGGTCGGAGTGCGAGATGCTCCAAAGCCGTCCACCAGGTCTGAAAGCGAAAGAATTCCATCTCCAGCTTGCACATCCAATCGGCGACATCATCTCCAAAGTCGTGAGCCTCGCGAATGGTGCGCCATACTTCAAAGCCTTTCTCAAACACAGCGACAAGCCCACCAAGGCCAATGATGAAGGAAGGGATCTCCAGGCCTGACATGTTCGCAAGGCAGATTTTACAGACACAAAATGCAAGATAGAGAGTTGGCGTACCAGGTAGCACTCAAATAGTGAGATCTGGATTACGAATACCAAGCCTAGGCTGACGAGTCTAGACCCGGATATTGATGCCGTACCCAATGCCCCTCAATATTGAGCTGAAAAGAAGTGTGGCAGTGTTGAGACAGCGACATGCTTGTATGTCAATCTGATTGGGTCACAAAGTTATTAGGCAGACAGTAGCAGACGCCGTGGCTGTAGCTTGTGACATGTTCCTGATTTCAGCCCAGTTTGCATCGGGCACTCTTCTTATACTTATTATCTTGAAGCCCGGGCTGAGGCATTTACCAAGAGCAAGGCTCTGCGTCCATCGTCACCGTCATGGCCGACTTTCAATCCCTCTCCATCTACACCGCTGAGCCCTCAGCAACAGAACTCGTCAATCGCCCAGACAAGACTTTTGCCGTCAAAGGCCAAGTCGGGGAACAAGTCTCAGCGCTATGTCACCAAGAAGATTGTCACGGCGCAGGGATTTGATGATTCTCGACAACTCGCCGCTGTCATTAACGAGATACGAATTCTTTCTGATGAGACAATCCGACAATCCGACTTCGTCGTATCCATGCTGGCTGTTTCGTGGAGCGAGTCTCCTAGCCTTGGACGATTTTGGCCCCAAGTTCTACTCGAAGCCGCAGACGAGGGCACTCTAGCAGAATATCTATCTGCTGTAGACATTGACTTCAGGAACCAGCTCACTATAACTATGGAGATTAGGCGCGGCCTTCAGTTCCTCCACTCACAAGGCATCGTCCACGCCGACTTAAAGCCAACAAACGTCCTCGTCTTCAGCAACGGCTTCAGCCAAGAGCAGCAGGAACTGTCAGGAAAGCTCGGTATAGCCACAGTTCGCGCAAAGCTTTGCGACTTTGGATACGCAGTCATCATCGATGACTACAAGTCCGAGAAGTTGCTTCAAGCGAGGATCGGTAGCTACCCTTGGATGGCGCCTGAGCTTGATGCCGAGGAGACTATCAAGTTGGAGAATCTTCACAAGACTGACATTTACTCTCTTGGATTTCTGGCTGCTAGCATTTTCATGAACGGCAGCTTGCCCTTTGTGGGGATCACACCAGATGAGGTCTCTGACATCAAGTCAAGGTTGAAGGAACATACGGATGCGGCTGTTGCAACGGTGATGAAGAATATCAAGAGCAAAGCCTCACTTGACGAGTATCAAGAGGAGTACATACACACCTTCCTTTCAGGGACATGTGTGCCCTCCCAGGCTGACAGAGTGTCACTGTCTGCTATTCAAAGCTATCTGTTTCTGGGTATGATGCAACAGCTTGGAAAGGGCAAACCGGCGATGCCCCTGGAGTGGTTCCCCGACCTACGCGAGGCGGGAGAGAGCTATCAGTAAGTTGACACTCACAGCGGCTCCACAGCCAAGTTAACTTGTCTCAGTGATGCTCTACAAGCGCTTGAGAAGAAGCATTCAAAGCCGACACAGATACGCAAGCCCAACCTAGACGAATGTGTCCCACGCTAACGATGGTCCCAAGGGAGAGACTAAGGAAGATCCCAATGCCGCAAATACTACTCGATCTTCGAAGAATGCGCAACGAAGTCATTTACATTCAGATAGGCAACCCCGAGTTCGAAGAGACTCTGGCAAACACATTCCAGGACCACAGCTTGAAACCAGCAAAGATCCGAAAGTTTAGGAAGGCTTAGAGGACTGACGACGACTTTTAGGAGAGTCAAGACTTTTTTGATCGTATGGATGAAGTTTTTGATCGAGCTATTCTCAAAACACCTGATGTGAGTTGACCTATCGTCATGTCTTTGACATCGTGGCTTATTCTTTTTAGTTTGCGTTTGAGCACACTTTGACTACCGCTTTGATGCCTCGCGTAGTTCGAAAGGAAGTCATCAAGGATCTCAAGGCAACGTGTGACTCCGACTACATCGAGGATCCGGTCGCGCCATTCCATCTGGCTGGTGCGTATTTCAACAGCCAGATTGTTGATCCATCAATCGAGGAAGGTCTCAAGTACCTCGCAACTTCAGCCGTGATGAAGAGTCCGGAGGCTGTCTCGTTGATTCTGAATGTCTTTGATGCCTGCGAGGCTTCATTGCCCGAAGACATTCGAGATGAGTTGATGGCAACGATCAAGACTTACGGGACGACGACATTCAGCGGTGCACAGGCAACTCTTTTTGATCACCATATTCCAAGGCAGATTGAGCACCACGTCATTCTTGGAAAGATCTGGTCCAAGAGATGGCCTGAAGAATACGAAAAGTGGCTGACCACTGATACGAGGATCCTCAATACCGTGTTTCCCGCCAACAATAACCCGCTGTACTTGAGAGCCGAGCCAAAAACTGGAGAGCCAGAGTTTGACTTTGACCAGTTGACTACTTTTAAGATGGGTGGACCTGACATGCTTGATCCTGCAAAGAGGCCGGACTTCATAGCAGAAGTTACTCGGGTTGGTTGCCTTGAAGCTTGTCGTGACTACGGTTTCACATTGTTACAGGTTGCTGTTGTCAAAGACGATCTTGAGATGGTCAAAATTCTTGTCCTCCAGCTTGGCGCCTCTATCAATGCATACGGTAACACCTACCGCTGGACTCCATTACTGCTCGCCTGTCATTGTGGCTATTACACAATGGCCAAGTGGCTGGTTGAGCACGGTGCAGATCCCGCGATTCGAGAAGAACTCCACGGGGCAACCAACCCTCACTCGTTGCACAGATTTTCCGATCGCAAACACTGTGAAGAGATCTTGGACATTGCTCTTTCCGCAGACATCGATATCAACTGCGCCATGAAGAACGGAATGGCGCCGCTTCACGCTTCATTCTCTGGTTGGGACTACTCTGAAGGAGTAGCTGCGAGACTTCTCCTCGAGTATGGCGCAGATCCAACAAGACAGGCAGAAGAGTGGGACGGGTACTTTGGATTTGTGACCCCCATCACTCTAGCCGCCCAGGTGCTTGACGTTGACTTGATGCTCGAGATGATATCGGCAGCAGAGTCCTTCATCTCCATTGCTGGTCTATCCGCACGTCGTCAACTCAGTCATGCCAAGGCACAAGCATTCTCCGCCCTGACAACAAGAACTCGGTTCTACTACATGGCGACTGCGGGGCGTGGCTACATGAACAGGCTTGAGGCCGCCATCTCCCTCTTGGCAGATAAAGACATGCGCGACATTGTAGATGAGCGACGAGCGGAGGATGAACGGGTGGCGGATACTTGCTTGGCAATGTCGATTCACAAGGCTCGAGGATTTTTCATCGAGGCACTTTTGAACGTCTTTCCTGACACAAAGGTTGATGCTCCATTTGAAGGATTATCACGAACATTTTTGCAGATTGCCATCGAACGACGAAGCATCGAAGCTATGCGATGTTTGATACGACATGGCGCAAATCTTCTTGCCAAGGACATACGAGGTCGAAATGCGCTTCAAGTGGCAGCTCACTACTTTCCAACTGTACTTCCAGAATTGGTCAACCTCATGGAGGGGCTGCCACTTGAGAAACGGGGAGGCAAGACCATCAAAGAGGTCTTGGAGAGTCAGGACAATTCCGGGCACACGCTTTTTGCCCAGCTACTCCTCGAAGGGTACGATGAGGAGAGGCAGCTTGCAGAGTCTCTTCGCTTAAAGTACGGTCTGCAAAACGATTACAAGATGGGAGGGGGTGGTGACAAGTGGACGACCCTTGTCGGGTACATGGTCTCGGCTGCTGCTGCTGCTGGTCTCATCCCGATCGAGCATGTGCAGTACTTGCTTGACTTGGGTCCAGCACCGGAGTATGTCTGTGACTCTGAGGATAGAACGCTGCTTTCTTTGGTAGTGCAAGGGTTCTCGGGATGTAAGCGAAACGGCAAAGTATGACAAGGACCCAAATACTACGGTGTAACAGCGCGTAACTTGTACGGCCTCCCCTGTCACCAGATCACAACCATGCTACGACACCATTTTTACCCGCTCCAAGACACAACGCACTGTTCTTCACATTGCTGCCTACTGGTCCAACAAAACGGCTCTCCATATGATCAAAGACCACGTCCAGCGCAATTACCCCGGAAAGCCAGTACCATGGAACCTCATTGAAGGGGGAAACACAGTCCTTGACTTTGCATCCCTAGGTGTCAGAGAGAAGACCCTCCCGGCACTTGGTCCTGAGGGGAACAAGGTGGCCACCAGATCGACGAAGAAGGCGGCTTTGGAGTGCTACAAGTTTTTGAGGGAGAATGGCGCTCTACAGAATTGGGAGTTGCAAGGCACTATGGTAGCGTGAGTTAAGATGATACAACTGACTGTGGGTGTGTGCTGACCACTGAGACCTAGGGTACGGCTGCTCATGTACAAGGTGGACTTTGTCAAGACTGGCCTCTTTATGCGAGTGGCGACAGAGCGGCTCGGCCTTGGAGCACCAGAAATGGATCTAGATGGTACAACTCCCCTAAAGGCCTTTTCTGAGAGTCTTGCTCCATCAGTTCAACCATGGCGTCCAAGTGCACAGTGCTAACCTTACTAGGGGTCATCGAAGTCGCTAACACATGCAGCCCCGGTGCAAGGCTGATCCGCCTCCCTGTGGTTCAACTCGCATGGCGATACAACAACTTCTTCCTCAGATTTTACTCTGTTCGTGTATCATCTCTCGCCATGGAAGGCTCTGAGCAGTTCCGCGCTTGGTTTGAGAAGCGGATGACGAAAGACGACCCCCGATTCTACGAGAGCCTCAACCTGCCCCCAGGACTGTGTAAATCTCTCCTATCAAGATTCAATCCGAAATCTAACTAATGGCTGCTGTTAGATCCGTACAAGACTCTCAACTATAAGCATTCTGTGCCTCATACTAATGAGACAGTTGAGCGGACCCGAACTGGGCCCATCTGGACTGAAGAGGAGTGTGATGGATTACGAGCAAGGTTTTCGGCGTTGTGGGATGTCTTTCTTGGGGAGAATGAGCGGGAATTTCTTGAGAAGCTAGCTGAATGAGAGACAGTGGGCTAACAAATGCAATGTTTACTGGAAGAGATCTTGTACATTTTGCATAGGAGTCATTCCGTTACTCACTCAGCGGCTCATGAACACCGGCCCTCATACAAGAGACTCCCTCTGCATCTCCTCCAGAACATAATGCGCTTGCTCTATCGCCTTGCGGTGCAAGTGAGACCTGGCCTGTCGTAAATGAACCATAATTTATGTCTAACCTTCCCCAATCGGATACCAGCAGAAACATTATGTCCCACCTTCAGCAGCCATGGAAGGTGAAAGTCAATGCTAGATTTCGGGGCAGAGTACGGGGCTAATAAACGATGGAGAATATATTTAACTGGCTAGGTAGACTCCTTGTGCCCCCTGGCATCGTCAGACATTGATCACTTGAAGCGAGACTGGACAGAGGTCCGCTGTCGCTTATCCTCACTTATCCCTTTTCAGATATTGGCTTCAGGGAGGGAAATTGGCCTTTCAAGGGTTCTCCGTATGGTTCGTTCAATTGGCTATCCCTGCCTACAGGGTGCCGAGCAATAATTGCAAGGTGTCTTTTTCATTTGCATGTATTTGTGTTATTCCACACGACTGCCTTTACTTCCAGTATTCCTTTGGAAGCAGACTTCCAATAGTTCTCATAGTCTTTGTCAATCGTTTCGCTAAACGATACACGTCAGGAGACAGATCTTTTGATTTTTGTAAGATGCCCTGTTCAACGTAACCTCCCGTGTAACAGCGTACCGCACCTGTGTCATACAGCAAAAGGAGACGCTCGTTCTGAGCCACGATGTATCCTTTTCAACGGAGGCTAATTTTTCTTTATTAGAGTTGAAGCCCAGCCCTCGATCTGATAACTGAGCCAAAAAAAAAAACCCCCCCCCAGAAAATCAGACAAGCGATATTCAGCAGTCTTTTTGGACATCCATCTTTCACCCTTATTGGCGGACTCTATACCGCAATGTTTAACTCACAGATTGACAAGGTCGCGGATCCCACCGGATCTTCGGCAATGCTTTTCTCCGAGCGTGTATGGACAATGCACACGCTAACTACTTGTTCCTCTCAACTGACACTGACGTAGGCGAGAAAGAAGCGAACAGTCTTTATATGGACGTGTTGTACCTGCTTTGCGGGAGGTATGCGTGTCTCTGTGAGCAATTGCCCGAGCTGTGGCCTAGAACGGTGCAGCTACTGCCGGACTGAGAAGATCGTGGTTAAAGAGTGAGATTGTGACTAACAGCTATTGTTGCTGTTGGAAAGTAGGGCTCTGCCTTGATTGTCTGTATTGTGTTGCCCCTGTAGCTTATTGACTCAGGGGCTGCCATAAGAGGCAATTCTAAGTTCCGAGGCTTCGCCGAGGTTTCGTCGACGATGTGCCGGATCTGACTAATCTCGTGTACACAGTCTTATCCAACAGTTTCCCCCTAGAAAAACCAAGACTAGAGAAACCCTTCTCCGCAGCCCCGCTGCGAGCCTTACCCAAAACCCGCGGCGAGGCCACAGCGAGCTCTTTTCCTTTCTCTTCCTTCCTTAGTCTTAGATATTTAATCAACCAGTTTACCTTAGCTGCATAAGCTTTAGTCCGACCCTAGCACTAGGCTTACTATAAATATTATAATACTAAATACTTAGTTATATTAACCTCCCTTAATTATTACTTCGCGATAATTTAGCTACTATTTATATAACATAGATATCACCTATGCGTCGCATCCAACTATGCGTCGCACTTTTCCCTCTTCTACCTAACTTTTCACTTCATTAATTATATCTCTGCCACTAAGCATAATATAATCAAATACTAAGGCAAAAACCCTCCTTGCCCTTTAAGCCCTTTAAAATAACCTAAAACTAAGTATCTAAAGCGCTGCTAGCATCTATAAAGTTAATGAGCATAGGCTCTATCGCCGGCGGAAGGGCATTTAATCTCGACGCGATTAAATCAACCTATCGCGTTAATTATTTAATCTAGAAGAATAGATTATTATCTAGTTTATTCTTAACTTAGATTCACGAGGGTTTCCCCCGCGACTATATGGTATTAAGGAAATAGCTAACTGATTACTTATTAACTACGATGCATTACTTATTAGTAAGCACTAGGCCTCTAATTTCATTAAGTAATAATTAGACCTTAAGATATATTTTAATTATAGATATAATTACTAAAGGGCTAAATATAAAGATCTAATTATTATTTATAATTAATTTAGGCTTATAGAGAATATAATTATAAAATATAGTATTAGCCTAATTAATATTTATAACTTTAATAAGATTAGCTTTATAATAAGGGTTATTATAAGTATAATTATTATAGGCGCTAAAAGATATAAAAAGTTAAAATTAATATAACTTAGAAACTAGAAATAGGTTATAGCTATTTAAGTAATTAATACTAAAGGCTAGGTAATTATATTATTTATTATAATTATAGGCTAATATTACCTTACTAATTAGTATTAAGAAAGTAACCTCTTAGGCGATTAAGCTATTATAATAACTTAAAATAACTAGATTAATAATAATATAAGTCTTAAGTAGCTTAAGTACTTTAATTAATATATTAAGGCCTAATTAATTAGTTATTATTATCTTCTTATCCTTAATAAATATAATAATTATTACTTAATTAACTTTAAGAAATATTATAAAGATAACTATATTATTATACTATATATATTGCCTTATTTATCTTATTTACTTTAGCCTCTTAATATTAAGTACTTTAAGCCGCTTAAAAAGGTATATAATTAAGAAATTAAGTAATTAATTAAATACTTTATAACCTATATTTCTAAGATCAAGTTCTTTCTAGCCTTTTATATCGCCTATTAAGCTATAATAATAAAAAATAATATTAAGAGGGGGTTTAAAGGGGCTAGGCTTATTTTTTTAGACCTAGAAAGTATTATATTAAAGCTTAATATATAGCTATAGACTCTAATACTAGTTAAAGAGGCAATTAGCCTCCTTAACCCTTAGGTCTTAAAGACCCCAAAGACTATACTTAAGGCTAGCTTATAATCTAAATATCTTAAAAGATAAGTGAGATAGTATTATAATAGCTCCCTAGTATTAATTCTTAAGGTACTTAAGTCGCTTTTAAAGGAAATAAAGGTAATAATATATTAGAATACCTTATTAAAGTCTAAGAATTAAATCTTTTAATAAGTAAATAAAACTCTTAATAAGTAGTATAAAATAAAAAGAGCCTAGTTATAAAATAAAAAGAAAATAATTATAAATAAAAATAAAGAAGTAATTAATTAGATAGGTATTAATATATAAATAATAGCTAATTTATTAAGAAGTAATAATTAAGAAGGGTTAGTATAATTAAAGAAAAGGTATTATAAAATATATAATAAGACTAGGTATAACATACTTGATAAGCATGTAAGCTAGTCAAGTAAGTGAGCCACTTGTATTTTTACCTTAAAAGAGGTTTTTTAAAAAGCCCTCTAAAATTATAATTAAGCTTAAAATAGCTAAAACTTTATATTTAGGCTTATTATATACTATTTTACCTATATACTTACTTAAAAAATCTAATTAAATTTCTTATAAGCTAGTATAAGAAAAGTCTATTCGCACTATATAGATAGCTATTTCTCTATAAAGGGATTTTTCTAAAAGTCTATAATAAATATTTTAGATTTAATAAAATATAAGGTTTATAAAAATACTCTTTTTAACCTTATAGCTATTTTATTAAGAAAGTAAAAGTGGTATAGGGTAGGTGATCTCTGGTTATACAGTATAGTGGCTCACTTGCTTGACTGGCTCATATGCTTATCAAGTACGTTAATATAAGAATATATTAAATAATTATTATTATATCTAGAGAAGAGTATAATAATTAGTTTTAATTAATTAAATACTATATTATAATTTTATTAAACTTCTTATATTAAAGGTTAAGAAAAGTATAATATATAGTTAGATATAATATATAGGTGATATCTATATTATTAGTATTTATTTAATTAATTACTTATTTTTCTTTTTTTATTATTATTACTTTTTTATTTTATAGCTAGGTCTTTTTTACCCTTTAGCGCTAACTTAGTATCTTATTTACTTATTAAAAGTCTTAGATCTTTGCTTTTATAAGAGCTATTTTATATATAATTACTTTTATTCCCTTTATAAGAGACTTTAATACTTTAAGAATTAATTCTAGGAAGCTACTTTAATGCCTCTTAATCTATCTCTTAAGGTATTTAAACTAAGATTAGGCCTTAAGTATAGTCTTTAGGGTCCTTAATATCACGGGCGTTGCCATTTGGTGGCCCGAGCTTGGCCACGGGCCCGGGCTAATAATAACCCAGATGCGACGAGCTCGCATAAGACCTCGCACGCGAAGGACCTGTCAAATGTAACAATGTATGTATTGTTGTTCTCTGTGTATTGCTCGGCGAAGCATCGTTAAGGGGAAGGCGTAATATCTTCGCCTTCCTAATTGAGCCTAGTATCATCATGTGACACCCTTTAAGGCATGTGGCAGGCTGTCACATTTGACATACCCCCTTAGGTCTGCCCAACAGGCTGACCTAACCCTATGATGCCTTTAATTGGCTCTCTGATACATGATTTAGTTGATCCCACGGATCCTCCTTTATTAATAGCCTCTCTAGCCGCTGCTCATCATCGGCAAGCTCTCGGCGACGGTTCTCTTCAAGTAATTCCTTCTTATCTATTATGTTCAGCTGCTTCCTGAAGATCTAGAAGGGCTCCTTGGCCAGACTCTTCGTCAACCCATCGGCTATCATCTCTGCGGATGGTATATAGTCAATTAAGATCTTTCTATCAGTGATGGCTTGCTAAAGCTAGTAATTATATATATCTATATGCCAGAGCTTTATCTATAGCTATATGAGCTCTATAGTGATAAGTCAAATAGTCTAAGTATTATTGCATTAGATTTAGATAATTAAAGTATTTCGGCGGGTACTCACGAAGCTTGCGATAATTATATGCTTATTAGGAAGGGAGATCTAAAGTAAAGAGATAAATTAGCTCATAAATATAACTTCTTTTACCGCGCTTAAGAGGGCTAGGAGCTCTACTTCTATTATTAATATAGTTACTATTATTTATTTATTAGCTCTCTATGTGATTATCCCTCTAAATAGCTTTATTATAAAGGCTTAAGAGCTTTAATAGTCTAGTGAGTTATTAGCAAAGCTCGCATTAAAGGTGACTTCGAGGGTATTATTTAATCCACCGGGGATTGCGCTGAACTCTAGGCAAAGGTACTTTAAGCTATTAAGGTATCTAAGGGTATAATTTATAGCTTTATAATATAAGGGACTTAGATTCTAGTTAAATCTCGCTAGCTAGCTTAATATAAAGGCAATATCTAGCTAAGTTATTATTATAGCATAAAGAATCTTATTAATTTTTACTTAATAATTATAAACTTTATATATTAATATTATTTCTTTATATAAAAGAAGCTTTTTTTTTATTATTAGGGTTAATAGCCTTTTGCTAGGCTCTTAGCTTAACTTTTTAATTCCTTAGGCTATTTTTATATAGTAAATTACTTATAAGAGCTAGATCTTATATTAGCTATAGTCTTTAATAACTTTAATACCTAGAAACTATTAAAGGCCCTAGCTGCCTTTAAGGTAATATTATAATTATAATACTTAGATAATAATTATTATAGTTTTATAGAGCTCTTAGTAAAATATTAATATATAATTATTAATATAAAAGAAAAATTTAATACTTCCCTTCTATTAATAGTAATTCTCGCCAGTGACCCTTTAGAAGCTAATTATCTTTAATTTAATCTCTAGGTACTATTATTAAAGTAAGGGCAACCTTCTTAGGCTATATAATACTTTCCTTAATTATAGGACCTCGCTATACTCTTAGTAACCTAGCGACATCTATATGTAAATAATTTTATTAATATTAATATATATAAATATATTTATAGTATTATATTAAAGTAGCTCGAGGTTAAAGTATGCCGCGGTTACTTTTTTAATACTAGTTAGCAAGGTAATATTAGCCCTATTATATGCCTAAACCATAGGGGTACCTTATATAATAAATCTACCTCTATCTTAGTTAGATCTAATAGCTATTAAATAGGAATTAAATAACTTAAACCTTTATATTATCTTTATATATGCCTTTTGCACTATAACCTATTTTTCCTATTTTAACTAAATAACTACTAGAGTTAGCTATTTACTTACTACTTTTAGTAATACTTAATCCCTTATTAGCACTAACATATATAATAAGCAAGCGCCGCAGTCAAGTAAGCGCCGCACTTTTCCCTCCTATACCTAACTTTTTATTTAATTAATTAATTCTCAGCAACCCAAGATATCAGTTATTACTCTTAAAGCTAGAACCCTTCTTGCCCTTCAGGCCCTTTAAAATAACCCAAACCTAAGCATCCGACGCGCCGCAAGGACCTATATAGTTAATAAGCGACGACTATGTCGCCGCTAGCAAGGCATCCAGTCTCGACGCGATACTATCCAGAAATCACGTCGGCTATCTAATCTAGAGGAATAGATCCTTATTTACTTTATTTTTAACCTAGATCCACGAGGATTTCCCCCCTAGCTCTATAATATAAAAGAAATAGCTAATTAATTACTTATTGACCGCGATGCGCTACTTATTAATATCACGGCTATGATATATACTAGGCGGGGAAACCCAGCAGAATCACCTGACTAAGCATTAGGACTAAAAGGACTAAACTTCGCCTATCCCAGTCCTAGGACTAAATATTAGAAATATTAATTCTACCTTAGACTAGATCTTAACCACTTTAGTCTAAAGGTTAAATAAAAATATATAAATATACTTATTAGTATTCCCTTATATATTAGCTACCTTAGCTATTAATATAACTTAGTTATACTTAATACCTTTAAGTATATTATTAGATATAACTTATATTATATTTAAGATTATATACCTAATCCCTTACTAATATAAACCTAATATAGCTAGGTTTATCCCTTAGGAATATACCTAATTATTATATATTAATAGCTCTTATTTAGAGGATTACTTATATTACCTTAAATAATATTAAACGCAATAGCTACCTAGGCTACTCCCGTAAATAACTACTAGTAGGTTCCGCCTACTAACCACCTATCTATGCCTGCCCCTGCCCACTAGGACGAGGAAATAGACGACGCCGATAGCTCTAATAATAAGGAAGAATAGCTCTAAGCTTAGATCACTGCTATGAGCACTGAGATAGATAGGCTGTATGAACTTATTAAAAGAATAGCTAATACCTAGCATACCTAGAATATATAATATATAAATAATATCTAAAATATTAATAATATAATAGCTACCGCTATAAATAAAAGGGATATAAGAGAAATCTTAAAGCTAAACCCCCTAGAACTATTTAATAAAACTATATATAAACTACTAATATTCCTTACCTAGCTAAAGGTATTTATAATATATTACTTAATATAGTTTGCTATAGCCTCTAGTAAGGTCTAATACGCCGCGAGAAGACTTAAGAATTATATTACCGCTTAGTTTAAACTTATTATAAGGGAATACCTTATGGTTCTAAGTAGCTAGTATTCCCTATGCACTTAATACCTCTACTTAAGCTATAAAGCCTTTAAGGCCATGCTTTAATAAGTATTTAAAATAATTAATAAAAAGATAGAAGCTAAAAGAGAAATTAAAGTACTTTAATAAACTTAGTCTACCTTAGAGTATAAGATAAAATATCTCTAACTCGCCTTAAAGCTTAATTAAAATTAAAAACCTTTAATATTACTTTTCTTTAATAAACTTAAAAGAGAAATATAATTAGAACTCTATAAGAAAGAATAACTTAATAACCTTATTAATTATATTAATAAGGTAACATATATATATAGTAAGTGGATCAGGCAAGTAAGTAGATTAAAAATCCCTTATCCTCTATCCTCACTATTTAATTAATTAATTCTCTACTACCCATAATATCACAGCCAAGTGACGAGGCTAGAGTTCTTCTAGCACTTCATGCCTATTAAAATAACCCTAAGTTAGGCCTTAAATACGCTATAAAGGCCTATAAAGTTAGTTATGGTATACTATAGCGCCGGCATAATGGTATCTAGTCTCGACATGATATCATCCCAAAATCACGCAGACTATTAGATCTAGA
This sequence comes from Fusarium solani-melongenae, assembly GCA_023101225.1. Lineage (NCBI taxonomy): Eukaryota > Fungi > Ascomycota > Sordariomycetes > Hypocreales > Nectriaceae > Fusarium > Fusarium solani-melongenae. The sequence continues at coordinate 482,115 of CP090038.1, read as the reverse complement.
GGAGCAGATCCTTATTTAGTTTATTCTTAACCTAGATTCGCGAGGATTCCCCCCCTGGCTTCATGGTATTAAAAAAATAGCTAATTAATTACTTACCAACCGCGGCGCGCTACTAGTTAGCGCGTATTAGGCTTTAAACTTCATTAAGTAATACCTAGAGCTTAAGATATATTTTTTTTAGAAATATAATTATTAGAGAGCTAAATATAAAGATCTAATTATTATTTATAATTAATTCTAGCTTATAGTGAATATAATCGCGAAGTATAGCATTAATAAAAGGGATATTTATAACTTTAATAAGACTAGCTTTCTTATAGGTATAATTATAAGTAGAATAGTTATTATAGGCTTAGAAAGATATTTAAAGCTAAAATTAATATAGCCTAAAAACTAAGAATAGATTATAGTTATTTAAGTAGTTAATATAAAAGGCTAGTTAATCCTATTATTTATTATTAATATAGGCTAATATTACCTTATTAATTAATACTAAGAAAGTAACCTCCTAGGTAATTAGGCTATTATAATAACTTAAAATAGCTAGACTAATAATAATACTAGTCTTAAGTAGCTTAAGCACTTTAACTAGTATATAATTAATTAATTAATTAGTTTCTATTATCTCTTAATCCTTAATAGCTATAAAAGTCACTAGTCTATTAAATTTAAGAGATATTATAAAGAGAAAAAGATTATTAAGCTTTATATATTACCTTATTTATCTCACCTATTTTAGCCCCTTAATATTAGGTACTTTAATATACTTAAGAATACTTATAGCTAAGAAATAGAGTATCTAATCAAATACTCTATAACCTATGTTTTAAAGACTAAGTTCTTCTTAGTCTTTTACGCCGCATTTTAGGCCACTATGATAAAAAAAAATATTAAGTTAGCCTTTAGAGGGGCTAGGCTTATTCCTCTTAACCCAGAAAGTATAGTCTTAAAGCTTAATATATAGCTATAAACTCCAATGCCCGCCGAGGAGGAGGCTAAGCTATTAACCCCTTAGGTCTTATAGATACTAAAGACTATACTAGAGGCTTAATCTTAGTTAGAATACCTTGAGAGGTAAGTTAAAAGATATAAAAATAGCTCCCTAGAGTTAATTCTAGAAGCTATATAGTTTTCTTCTAAGGGAATAAAGATAGTTATATATAAGGTTGTCTTACTTAAGGCTAGGATTAAAAACCTTGAATAGGCAAATGAGATACTAAGCTAGCGCTAGAGGGCAAAAAGGGCCTAATTATAAAAAAGAGAGGTAATAATAATAGAGGAAGGAAGGAAAGTAATTAATTAAATAAATATTAATATATAAATAGTAATAGAATTATTAAGGAGTAATAATTAAAGGAGGTTAATATAACTAGGTATTTAATATTATAATATTTATAATAAGCCTAATTATAATATAAGGACTTATTAGGTAGTAATTAAGATATTTAGGGAAGAATATAATAAATAGTTTTAATTAATTAAATAATTTATAATATTTTTATTATAGTTTCTAGTTTAAGAGGTTAGGATTTTTAATTTACTTACTTACCTAATTTACTTACTATATAATATACTTAATAAATAAGTAAAATAAATAAGTAAGTAAAATAAAAATCCCTTAATCTATATTATCTCTATTTAATTAATTAATTCTTAATTACCTAGTATATTATAATTTAATTATAAGATTAAAATACTTCTTGCCCTTTAGGCCTTTTAAAATAACCTAAAATTAAAGCTCTAATACGCTATAATAATCTATATAGTTAATTTAATAACACTTTAGCATCAGCAACAAGGTATATAGTCTTGACGTGATACTATCCCTAACTTATATTAGCTATCTAATCTAAAAGAATAGATCCTTATTTACTTTATTCTTAACCTAGATTCGCGAGGATTCCCCCCCTGGCTTCGTGGTATAAAGGATATAGCTGATTAATTACTTGCCGACCGCGATGCGCCACTAGTTAGCATACGCTAGGCTTATAACTTTATTAAGTAATACCTAGAGCTTAAGATATATTTTTTTTAGAAATATAACTACTAGAGAGCTAAGTGCGAAGATCTAGCTATTATCTGCAAGTAGTTTATGCTTATGGCTAATATAATCGCGAAGTATGGCATCTAATTAGATAATATCTATAACTTTAATGAGACTAGCTTTCTTATGGGTATAATTATAAGCGGAATAGTTATCATAGGTATAGAAAGGCATTTAAAGCCGAAATCAGTGCAGCCTAGAAACCGGGAATGGATTATGGTCATTCAAGCGATTAATGCAGAAGGCTAGGTGATCTAACCATTTATTATCAGTGCGGGCCAATATCACCTCGCCAACTGGTACCGAGAAAGCAACCTCCCAGGCGATTGGGCTATTGCGACGACCCAAAATGGCTAGACCGATAACGAGACTAGTCTCGAGTGGCTTAAGCACTTTGATTAATGCATAACCAATCGATTAATTAGTTCCTATCATCTCTTGATCCTTGATGGCCACGAAAGCCACCAGTCCATCGAATTCGAGAGATATTGTGAGGAGAAGAAGATCATCTGGCTTTATATGCCACCTCATTCCTCTCACCTGCTTCAGCCACTTAACGTCAGGTGCTTTGGGCCGCTTAAGAAGGCTTATGGTCAAGAAATAGAGCGATTGATCAGATGCTCTATGACCCATGTTTCAAAGACTAAGTTCTTTCCGGCCTTCTAAGCCACATATGAGGCCACTATGACGAAAAGAAATATCAGGGGGGCTTTCAAAGGAGCTGGTCTTATTCCCCTTGACCCAGAAACTATGGTCTCAAAGCTTAATATATAGCTACGGACGCTAACGCCGGTTAAGGAGGTAGCTAAACCGTTGACCCCTTGGGTCTTAAGGACCTTAAAGACCATGCTTAAGGCTAGATCTCAGTCTGAATACCTCGAAAGATGAATCAGAAGGCATCATAGTAGCTCCCTAGAGTTAATCCTTGAAGCTCTATAGTCCCTTGCAAAAGGAATAAAGGCTATTATATATAAGGTTGCCTTATTAATTGCTAAGGTTAAAGATCTTTAAGAGGCAAATGAGATATTAAGCCGGCACTAGAGGGCAAAAAGGACTAGACTATAGTGAAGAGGGGTAATAATAGTAGAGGAAGGAAGGTAAGTAATTAATTAAATAGATATAGATATATAGGTAGTGGCGAAATCGTCGAGGAGTAATAATTAAGGAAGGTTAATTAGACTAGGTATTCGGCGCTATAATATCTATGGTAAGCCTAGGCATAATATAAGGACCTATTAAGTAGTAATTAAGATATCTAGGGAAGAATATAGTAAGGAGTTTTAATTAATTAAATAATTTATAGTATTTTTAAAATAGTTTTTAATCTTAGGGGTAGGGAAAAGTATCTTACTTACTTATTTATCTTATTTACTTATTAAGTATATTACCTAATATATTATAAATATTTAATTATCTTATAATATACTTAATAAGTATATAAGCTAATTAAGTAAGTAAGCTATTATATTATATAACTAGAGATCACCTATCTTATATTATTTTTACTTTCTTAATAAAATAGCTATAAGGTTAAAAAGAGTATTTTTATAAACCTTATATTTTATTAAATCTAAAATATTTATTATAGACTTTTAGAAAAATCCCTTTATAAAAAAATAGCTATCTATATAGTATGAATAAACTTTTCTTATACTAGCTTATAAGAAATTTAATTAGATTTTTTAAGTAAGTATATAGGTAAAATAGTATATAATAAGCCTAAATATAAAGTTTTAGCTATTTTAAGCTTAATTATAATTTTAGAGGGCTTTTTAAAAAACCTCTTTTAAGGTAAAAATACAAGTGGCTCACTTACTTAACTGGCTTATATACTTATTAAGTACGTTAGATATTATATTAATATTACTAATACAAGGAATATTAAAAAGAGAAGTAAGAATATAATTACTTCTTTATTATACTAATATATTAACTAAATAATAAACCCTATATATATTATAAAATAAAAGGATATAAGATATTTTATTAATATAACTCTATTAGTATTACTTATATATAATACTATAATAGACTCTATTATGCGATCTAGGAATATAAGAGAATTATATATAAGATTAAAGATTAGTAAAAGATAATTAGCTAATAAGAATAAGATAACCCTAGAGCTAAGTAAGAATAATAATACTAAGACTAGCTATATAGCTAGGACGACGCATATGATTATAAAGCCTATAATAATAATAAGTATAAATTTAATTATATCGCCTATATAATAATAAAAAACTAAATACCTTATTTAATATAAGGCAATAGGTAGATAAATAAGTATTACTATAAAAAGCCTTTTACTTTATAAATAAAGTATATAGGTAATAATACCTAGAACTAAAAGTATAAGTTAAAGGAGAATAGTTAAATACTTTAGTAGATAGCGGAGCTAAGTGGAACTATTTTGACCCTATAATAGCAAATAGGCTTAAGCTACTATAGAGATATAAATAGATACCTTACTTAGTTATTAACCTAGAAGGAACCCCTTTTAATTATAATAATAGAGTTATTAACTATAAGATTAATTACCTTAAGGTTTTTATTAAAGGAAAGAACTAAGGGATATTATTTAATATTATACTAAGTAAGTAATATAATCTTATGCTTAGGTACCTATAGTTATAATAGCATAATCTATATTTCGACTAGAGAACTAACTAGGTGCTCTCTTTTTATAATAAGATACCCTCTATAATAAATAATAACTTAGATTAAAGATCTTAAACTTTTATTAATAATAGGGAAGTTAAGTAAAGGTAAATATAAGATATCTCTTTACCTATAGGAATAAAATATAAATACTATAATAAATAGAAATAATAATAATAATAAATAATTATAAGGGTTATATAATAATTCTATAAATTAGAAAGAAATCTTAAATTACTTAAGGAAATATATAATAAAAAAGAAAAATAACTTAAGAGTATACTATAGTAATATAAAATCTATAAGTAACTCTTTAAAAAAAAACTTAAAATAAGTCTATTAGAAGTATATATATTATGACCTAGAAATTAAATTTATTAATAAGAAGTAACCTAGCTTTAGTAAACTCTACTTACTTAATGAAGCATAACTATTAGTATTAAAAGAATATATTAAAGATATACTAAGGAAAAGATATATTAAGGAAAGTAAGTTATTTATTAGATACCTTATTATATTTATCTTAAAGAAAAATAAGAAGCTTTAGCTTTATATTAATTTTAAAATACTTAATATTATTATAGTTTAGGATTATATATCGCTACCTCTTATTAATAAATTAAAGAATTAACTCTTTAGAAAAAATACTTTATAGTACTTAACCTTAAAGGAGCTTATAACCTTATTTAAATTAAGAAAAGATATAAATAAAAAACTACTTTTTATATTAAGTATAGACTATTTAAGTACCTTATTATGCCTTTTAGACTTATAAATATATCTATTATATTTTAATAAATAATTAATAATATACTATAAGAATATCTAGATATATTTATTATATATTACCTAGATAATATCCTTATCTTCTTTAATATAAAGAAAGAATATATAAAATATATCTATAAGGTATTAAAAATATTATAAAATGCTAATTTATTAATAAAACCTAAGAAAAATAAGTTCTATGCCTTAGAAGTAAAATTCCTTAAATATATTATCTCTTATAATAAGATATAAATAGATCCTAAGAAGATCTTAGTAATTAGAGATTAAAAAAACTAATTAATATTAAGGAAATATAAGCCTTTCTTAGTTTCACTAATTACTACTATAGATTCCTTAAATAATTTAAGAAGATTATAATATTATTAATTAATCTCATAAAGAAAGATAATACCTTTATATTTAAAAATAAGGCATAAAAAGCCTTTTATATAATTAAGGAACTTATCTTAAGTAAACTAATACTTAAGATATTTAATCTATCTTAATTAATTAAGCTTAAAATAAATACCTTAGACTTTATACTAGGCGCTTAAATTAAGTAATAAAATAATAAAAAATAATTATACTTAATTATATTTTACTTTTATAAGCTAATATACTTAATAAGTGTAAAGGACTGAAAGATAGAGATAATATAGTCTTCAAAGACTATAGGGTAGGTAATAAAGATAGGAGGTAAATAGGCAGTGGAATTAGTCCTTATAAAAAGCTGATTAGCTAGGTAAGGAATTATAGAGTAATAAAAGTGGGTCAAAAGTAAGATAGGGTTATAATAGAGAAGACCAGCTTCTGATTAATGTTTTTATTGCTTGTATTCATTGAAGATCTTAGGAGCTATTTCTAAGAGAAGATCTATAGCTTATATATCCAATTAGTCGGAATCTATTAGCCCGATTCGGATAAAAGTCATACCGTTGGATAGCTTAAATTCCGGGCTTTAAAACCCTATTAGTTTTGCTAGTAACGGATAACTAGAAGCCGAGTTATGGCATGATAGAAGTTAAAACCTATAGGGTTTTAAACTAGGATATTTAAAACCAGATAGGAAATACTCTTTGTAAGGTTATGGCTTTAACGGCGTTATCAGGATTATGATAAAGCCCTAAGTCTGAAGTCACGTGACCTTCCTAAAATAGAAATAAGCCTAGAAAGAATAATATTAACACTCTCTTATATTTCGCTTATCTAAGCAGTTACTGCTTAGGTAAGCTGTTCATAAGAAAGCGCATAAGCTAAAGTATAGGGTAATAAAATCCTAGGCTTATATATTATAAGTGTATTTTTCTAGAATTTTATTTATAAAAAACCTTCTTAGAAGTAAGGTATTTTATATATAGTAAATTACTTAGAATCTATTAGCCCGACTTAGACAAAAGCTATACTATTAGATAGTTCTAATTTTAGGCTTTAAGGCCCTATTAGTTTTACTAGTAATAGATAACTAAAAGCTGAGTTATAGTATAATAGAAACTAAAATATATAGGGTTTTAAACTAAGATATTTAAAACTAGATAAGAAATGTTCTTTAGAAGGTTATAGCTTTTAACGGCGTTGTTAGGCTTATAATAAAGCCCTAAGTCCGAAGTCACGTGACCTTCCTAAAAGGGAAATTATAAAATACCTTATTTCTAGGAAGGTATTTTATAAATAAAGTTCTAGAGAAATACGCTTATAAGATATAAGCCTAGGATTTTATTACCCTATACTTTAGCTTATATGCTTTCTTATAAAGAGCTTACCTAAGCAGTATCTGCTTAGATAAGCAAGATATAAGGGAGTATTAATACTGCCCTTTCTGGGCTTATTTCCCTTTTAGGAAGGTTATGTGACTTCAGACTTAGGGCTTTATTATAAGCCTAATAACGCCATTAAGGCCGTAATCTTTTAAAGGACATTTTGTATCTGGTTTTAAATATCTTAGTTTAAAACCCTATATGTTTTAGTTTCTATTATGCTATAACTCGGCTTTTAGTTATCTATTACTAGTAAAACTAATAGGGCCTTAAAGCCTAAAATTAGAACTATCTAATAGTATAGCTTTTGTCTGAGTCGGGCTAATAGATTCTAAGTAATTTGCTATATATAAAATACCTTATTTCTAAGAAGGTTTTTTATAAATAAAATTCTAGAAAAATACGCTTATAATATATAAGCCTAGGATTTTATTACCCTATACTTTAGCTTATGCGCTTTCTTATGAACAGCTTACCTAAGCAGTAACTGCTTAGATAAGCGAAATATAAGAGAGTATTAATATTATTCTTTCTAGGCTTATTTCCATTTTAGGAAGGTCACGTGACTTTAGACTTAGGGCTTTATCATAATCCTGATAACGCCGTTAAAGCCATAACCTTGCAAAGAGTATTTCCTATCTGGTTTTAAATATCCTAGTTTAAAACCCTATAGGTTTTAACTTCTATCATGCCATAACTCGGCTTCTAGTTATCCGTTACTAGCAAAACTAATAGGGTTTTAAAGCCCGGAATTTAAGCTATCCGACGGTATGACTTTTATCTGAATCGGGCTAATAGATTCCGACTAATTGGATATATAAGCTATAGATCTTCTCTTAGAAATAGCTCCTAAGATCTTCAATGAATACAAGCAATAAAAACATTAATCAGAAGCTGGTCTTCTCTATTATAACCCTATCTTACTTTTGACCCACTTTTATTACTCTATAATTCCTTACCTAGCTAATCAGCTTTTTATAAGGACTAATTCCACTGCCTATTTACCTCCTATCTTTATTACCTACCCTATAGTCTTTGAAGACTATATTATCTCTATCTTTCAGTCCTTTACACTATATAAGCTATATACCTTTTCTTAAAAACAGCTCCTTAGATCTTTAATTAATATAAATAATAAAAATACTAATTAAAAGCTAGTCTTCTTTATTTTAACCCTATTATTTATTTGCCTTACTTTTATTACTCTATAATTCCTTACTTAGTTAATTAGCTTTATATAAGGACTAATTTTACTACTTATTCACCTCTTATCTCTATTACCTACCCTATAGTCTTTAAAGACTATATTTCCTCTATTTTTTAGTCTTTTATATTATTCTAGGTATATATATATAAAACCTTAACTTTATTATAAAAGCCTTTATAGCTCTCCTTAAATTATTTAATAAGCTCTTTATTTAAAATATTTTCTTAAGGCTCTTATTTATAGCTTCTATCTAGCTATCTTAAAAAAAATAAGTCCTTGCCTTATCTTCTAAGTAAGTAATTAACTAAATAAGCTTTTTACTAAGTGGAATTTACTTAATTAAATATAAGTATCTTATTATATTATAGTTTTATATTGCTAGGGTTAGACTAAATCTTATATAACTGAGGTAAACTGGTTAATTAAATATCTAAGACTAAGGAAGAAAAAGAAAGAAAAAGAACTCGCTATGGCCTCGCTGCGGGTTTATATAAGGCTCGCAGCAAGGCTATAGAGAAGGGTTTCTCTAGTCTTAGTTTTTCTAGAGGGAAACAACCTTCCTCACAAGTTCGCCTATAATATATATTAATAGCTTTTATAGCCCTAACTCCTAATATTAATAAGGATCTTAAAGAGGGGGAGGTAATATAACTAAAGATAGTATCTTAATATATATAATAAGCAAGTATATTAAATAAGTAAGTATATTAAAAATCCTAACCTCTAAGTTAGAAATTATAATAAAAATATAATAAATTATTTAATTAATTAAAATTACTTATTATACTTTTCCTTAGATATCTTAATTATTATTTAATAAGTCCTTATATTATAACTAGGCTTATTATAAATACTATAATACTAAATACTTAATTATATTAACCTCCCTTAATTATTATTTTATAATAATTTAGCTATTACTTATATATTAATATTTATTTAATTAATTACTTATCTTTCTTCTTTTATTATTATTACCCCTCTTTTCTATAATTAGGTCCTTTTTGCCCTTTAGTACTAGCTTAGTATCTTATTTATTTATTTAAAGTATTTAACCCTAGCCTTAAGTAAGGCAACCTTATATATAATTATTTTTATTTCTTTAGAAGAAGACTATATAGCTTCTAGAATTAACTCTAGAGAGCTACTTTTATATCTTTTAACTTATCTCTTAAGGTATTCTAACTAAGATTAAGCTTTAAGTATAATCTTTAAGGTCTTTAAGACCTAAGGGGTTAATAGTTTAGCTTCCTTCTTAGCTAGTATTAAAGTCTATAGCTATATATTAAGCTTTAAGACTATATTTTCTAGGTTAAGAGAAATAAGCCTAGCCCCTTTAAAGACTAACTTAATATTTTTTTTTATTATAGTGGCTTAAAATGCGATATAAAAGGCTAGAAAGAACTTAGTCTTTAAAATATAAGTAATAAAGTATTTAATTAGATATTTTATTTCTTAATTATAAGCCTTTTTTAGCGGCCTAAAGTATCTAATATTAAGGGGCTAAAGTAAATAAAAGGAATAAGGTAGTATATAAAGCTAGATAATCTTTTTTTCTTTATAATATCTCTTAAATTTAATAAAGTAGTGACTTTTATAGCTATTAAGAATTAAGAGATAATAAAAACTAATTAATTAATTAGTTATATATTACTTAAAGTACTTAAGCTACTTAAGATTAGTCTTATTATTAATTTAGTTATTTTAAGTTATTATAATAGCTTAATTACCTAGGAGGTTATTTTCTTAGTATTAATTAATAAGGTAATATTAGCCTAAATTAATAATAAATAATAAAATTAACTAGCTTTTATATTAATTACTTAAATAACTATAATCTATTCTTAGTTTCTAGGCTATATTAATTTTAGCTTTAAATATCTTTTTAAGCCTATAGTAACTATTTTACTTATAATTATACTTATAAGAAAGCTAGTCTTATTAAAGTTATAGATATTTCTTATATTAATATTATACTTTATAATTATATTTATTATAAGCTAAAACTAATTATAAATAATTATTAGATCTTTATACTTAGCTCTCTAATAGTTATATTTTTAAAAAAAATATATCTTAAGGTCTAGGTATTACTTAATAAAGTTATAAGCCTAATATATATTAATAAGTAGCGCGTCATAGTCGGTAAGTAATTAATTAGCTATTTCTTTAATACTATAAAGCTAAGGGGGAAATCCTTATAAATCTAGGTTAAGAATAAAGTAAATAAAGATCTATTTCTTTAGATCTAAGAGTTTATATAATTTTAGGATTATATTGCATTAAGACTAGATGCTATTATACTAATAATATAAGGTATAATAGCTAACTTAATAAAGCCTTATAATTAGTTAGAGCTTTAAACTTAGGTTATTTTAAAGGGCCTAAAGTATAAGAAATAATCTAGCCTTATTACTAAGAGATAATATACTAGGTGGTTAAGAATTAATTAATTAAATAGAGAAGATATAGGTTAAGGGATTTTTAATATACTTACTTATCTAGTATACTTGCTTATTATATATATTAATTATATAATAATAGTAAAGAATAAATAAGTGCTTTTATATTATTTATTTATAGTTTTATTAGCTTAATTAGCATAGTTTTAATTATTAGATTTAGACTTTTAACTAAGATAAGACTAGAACCTATCGCATTATAGCTAATATTAATTTAAAAAAGATTTTATTAAGTTAGGTAGTAAAGGTATACTCTCCTTAAGACATAGGCTATAAATATTTCTTATATAAGTTAAATAGAAAATAATTAGGAGTTTCTATTATTAAATAGCTATCTTTATTCTATAAGTTATTCTATGCTTAACATAGTATAAGCCCTAGAGTTATTAATAATATATTAATTATTAGGTCTAAAGGAATATCTAAGTTTAAGTAATAATGCCGAGACTTAAGAGGCAGAGCTATCTTCTTTAGAGAAAATAATATTATCTTTATTTAAATAGCCTGCGTGGCATTAACTTATTTTAACTTTTTTAAAGTAATTAAATTATTTTAATCCTTTTTTAAGCGAGCTTTATGCTTACTAGCTACTATGGGCTAATAAATAATACTATAAATATTACTAAGATAAAACTAGAAATCTTCTTTAGTTAAGAATTTAATATTATATTCTAAGTAAGGATAAATAAAGGCTTCTAGGCATTTATAATAAGTTAGATATATTAAAATATATTAATAAATATAGCGTTTCTAAGTATCTTAATTAGACTATTAATATATCTTTTTTTCTATAAAGAGATCTACTTATCTAAGGTAAATAAGGTAATACCTAGCATATATAACTATATAGTAGAGAGTCACTAGGTTATAATATATAAAAACTACTAATATATATATATACCAAGTGGCCTAGTTAACTAAGTAGCTTAAAAATCCCTTAACTTATATTATCTCTATTTAATTAATTAATTCTTAACCGCCTAGTATATCATAGACTAATTATAAGGCTAGGATACTTCTTGCTCTTTAAGCCCTTTAAAATAACCTAAAATTAAGTCTTTAACGCATTATAGAGATATATAAAATTAATTATAAAACCCTATGCCGCCGCCAATAAGGCATCTAGTCTTAATATAATACCTTTAATTAATTATATTAATTATTAGATTTAGAGAAATAGATTCTTAAATAATTTATTCTTAACCTAGATTTACGAGGATTTCTTTCTTAGCTTTATAATATTAAAGAAATAGCTAATTAATTACTTATTAACCGCGATGCATTACTTATTAATATATATTAGGCTTTAAACTTTATTAAGTAATACCTAGAGCTTAAGATATATATTTTTTAAAAATATAGTTATTAAAAAGCTAAGTATAAAGATCTAATTATTATTTATAATTAGTTTTAACTTATAGTAAATATAATTATAAAATATAATATTTAATTAAATAATATTTATAACTTTAATAAGATTAGCTTTCTTATAGGTATAATTATAAGTAAAATAATTATTATAGGCTTAAAAAGGTATTTAAAGTTAAAATTAATATAGCCTAAAAACAAGAGGTAAATAAGATACTTAGCTAGTACTAGAGAATAAAAAGAATATTATTATAAAAAAGAGAGGTAATAATAATAAAAAAAGGAAGGTAAGTAATTAATTAAATAGATATTAATATATAGGTAGTAGCTAAATTATTATAAAGTAGTAATTAAAAAGGTTAATATAACTAGGTATTTAATATTATAGTATTTATAGTAAGCCTAGCTATAATATAAGGACTTATTAAGTAATAATTAAGATATTTAAGAAAGAATATAATAAGTAGTTTTAATTAATTAAATAATTTATTATATTTTTATTATAATCTCTAGCTTATAGGTATAAAAAGAGTAGCTAACTTACTTAACTAGCTAACTTACTTATTATATATATTATTACTAGATATAACTTATATTAAGATATATATATATAATAAGTTAGATAAGTAAGTAAGTTAACGTATACACATAGCAAGTGAACCAGTTAAGTAAGTGAACCACTATACTATGTAACTAGAGATCACCTACCCTATACTACTTTTACTTTCTTAGTAAAATAGCTATAAGGTCAAAAAGAGTAGCTTTATAAACCTTATTTTCTATTAAATCTAAAAATATTTATTATAGATTTTTAAGAAAATCCTTTTATAGAGATATAGCTAAATACACAGTGCGAATAAACTTTTCTTATACTAGCTTATAAGAAATTTAATTAGATTTCTTTAAATAAGTATATAAATAAATTAGCATCTAATAAGCCTAAATATAAAGTTTTAGCTATTTTAAGCTAGATTCTAATTTTAGAGGGCTTTTTAAAAAACCTTTTTTAAGGTAAAAATACAAGTGGTTCACTTACTTAACTGGTTCACTTGCTATGCATATACGTTATATAAAAATCTCTTATATAATATTATCTTTATTTAATTAATTAATTCTTAATTACCTAGTATATTATAGTCTAATTATAAGGCTAAAATACTTCTAGCCCTTTAGGCTTATTAAAATTAACTAAAACTTAGTCTTTAGCGCGCTATAAAGATTTATTAAGTTAATTATAATACTCTCCTTAACTGCTATAAAGGCACATAAGCCTAGGCTAATATTATCTTAAAATCACACTAACTATCTAATTTAAAGGAATAGACCCTTATTTAGTTTATTCTTAACCTAGATTTATAAGGATTTCCCCCCTAGCTTTATAATATAAAGGAAATAATTAATTAATTACTTACCGACCATAATATGCTACCTATTGGCATATATTAGGCTTTAAACTTTATTAAGTAATATTAAGAGCTTAAGATATATTTTTTTTAAAAATATAATTACTAGAGAGCTAAGTGCAAAGATTTAATTATTATCTATAATTAGTTTTAGCTTATAGCAAATATAATCGCGAAGTATAGTTTCTAATTAAATAATATCTATAACTTTAATAAGATTAGCTTTCTTATAGGCATAATTATAAGCGGAATAGTTATTATGGGCTTAGAGAGGCGTTTAAAGCTAAAATTAATATAGCCTAGAAATTAAGAATAAATTATAGTAATTTAAGTAATTAATATAAAAGGCTAATTAATCCCGCTATTTATTATTAGTGCGGGCTTATTATAGTTCCCTTAGCGCTGGCAAGGGATTAAGTACTGCTAAAAGCGGCAGGTAGATAGCTGACTCTGGCAGCTATCTGGTTGAAATAGGAAAAATAGGTTACAGTGCAAAAGGCATACATAAAGATAATATAAAGGTCTAAGTTGTCTAATTCCTATCTAATGGCTGCTGGATCTGACCAAGATAGAGGTAGACTCGTCACGTGGGGTACCCCTGTGGTTTAGGCATGTAACACTCTTAATTATTGGAAAGTAGGGCTCTGCCTTGATTGTCTGTATTGTGTTGCCCCTGTAGCTTATTAACTCAGGGGCTGCCATAAGAGGCAATTCGAAGTTCCGAGGCTTCGCCGAGGTTTCGTCGACGATGTGCCGGATCTGACTAATCTCGTGTACACACAGTCTTATCCAACAGAATCCAAGCAGCTCAACCACTTCCCACAACGCCATAAGCTACCTAAAACTATCGCATACCCAAAACTCTTTACACTTCTTTTTTCTCATCCGTGGAGATACATCACAAAAAACAAATCGATTTTGGGGGACTTGGTTGGCGTTACCGTTGTTGTTTTCCTCGCTTTCTCGACCAAGCCTAATACATTCTCATTCTTGCTGTCTTTCCAAGTCTATGTCATCTGTCATGATAGCCTTGAAGAATCGGGTTATAGGCTGCGAAATTCGCTTCCAATGAACCATGATACCAATAGTGGACCACACTGCAACCATGAGAATGATGATCAGGCCAAAGAATGACCTGGCATTTGGCCCAAGGGGCGCGGGAATGGCCTGTTGGTGCATTGACAGTACGCCCGCTGCTACTGCAATGGGTGAGAGAATCTAGAAATGGTCAATCAGACTATGAAAATCACCGAGGATATGTCACTATCTGATGAAGGTTCTATTGTACTTACACCCACAACAAGGAAAGTCATGTTCTGGGCAAAACTAGCCATTTGAGCTTGGGTCTTGGCATCACGACTCCCTTCATGACTGAGGTAGAATGATAGCTGTGTGGCAGCCTGTCAGTTCGCCGGGAATCTCGTAGCGAGGCTTCCATCTTACATCGTCATTGTAGTCGTCACAAGTTTTGCAAAGATTTTCGAGGTCTTCCAACGATCCTCGTAGTCGTTTGGTGTGATTTCCGATTTCAGAAATAAAGCGAGGTGCGCGTCCTGCAATTGTTGCGAAAGTCTCGTCTGACTTTAAGGAATCCAACTGATTGATGGTGGCTGCCAGCTTTTGGATCAGGGGGCGCAGAAGCTTTTTAGTGCGGACTGCCCAGCCGCGGGATTGTCTCACGGGAAGGGGGTCATCAGGAGGGGGAAAGGGGGGGTCCGTCATTGTGATGGGGCAAGTGTTGATCTAATATCTTTTGTTAATGATATGTTTGAGGTGGCATATCTGCATGAGAAGCAAGTGAGCAGAATAGGCCTGGGGAACATCTTACGTATTCATTAATACTGTCTCCCATGTTTGTTGCGAGGGTGTGCCATTCGTCTCTCGCCTGCCGTAGCCGTGACTCTAATACAATTAGAAAATATTCCCGAGGATTCAACACAGGGAGATTTGCGTCTGATTCTGCGGTGGTGAAAGGGTCAGGTTGAAAATGAACGTGTGACTCGTCATCGATTTCCACCTCCTCATCATAGGCGTCGACGCTTTCCCTCCTATCCTCACTTTCAAAGTAGGTATCGACAAAGCAGTAGGCCACCCACCTCCAAGGGTCTGACCCGCTGATGAGAACGGTTGTTTGGACCTCGCATAGAAATGCTTTCGTGGTGGGAGGTACGGGACTCTTTGGCTTCCTCACAAGGAAAGACAAATCTGTGATGTTTCTGAGAGCGTCACTGGCCGCCGAGTTTCGCTTCCGGGGATCTCGAGGTGGGTTATGGCAGGGTGCGACTCTGAAGGCGTAGTAGGGAAGGTCAAAGGCTAGCTGAAACGTCGAGGAGCCGCTGGGCTGGGTGGGTGTCAGGTCATCTAATGGAAGACAAATCAGAATTGAGGTCCTTACTGGATACGTAGAACCAAGAAAACCCTTGAACGCCAGATATCGATATAGGCTGTCCCTTAAGGCCCTTGCCTGGTGGATTGAGAGGGTTGAAACAAGAGCCATCATCGACCAGCGATCTAGGTCCGTGATGAACCTTGGAAGGTTAGCAAGACAGATTCCAAATAAAAGATGACGAGCTGTACTGACAGTAAGCGGCGATCAGCATTCAGCCGGTGTGCTGGTCGTTGATTTTGAGAGGTGGCACTATGATTGTTCCTTGCTGATTTGTCTTTTTCGATATGGAATCGCTGGGCGATATTAGTAATTGCACCAAGCGGCGGAACCTCCATGGGGTAGCTTTACATCCTTTTTCAGCTCTAGATACAGTTTATGCGCGTCGAGAGGGCCAAGGTAGCCCCGAGAAATCGAATTCGTTCCGTCGTTGGTTCGGTCATCGAGAAGAGCAATAGTTGCTTGCGGGACTGATGAGCTGCCATGCTCGAGTTCATTCAGTGTCTTTTCAGGGCAAAAGTCCGCAACGAGCTCTACCATAGGCATAAGCCGATTTGCAGCTCCAGACTCAGTCATGAAAAAACGAATCAAGCCAAGCTCCGATCCGCTATCTTTCCATACTTGCAGGAAAGGCCTGTTTTCATACTGCCAGCCTACAACCAGATGAGGATCAAAGTCCGTATCCCAGAAATTCCTGTTTCTGTCACGGCGTATAGCCGGAGTTTGTTCTTGGCGTCTGTCTTTTTTGGGATTCTTTCGCTTTTTATTCCTCTTTTTCTTCCTCTCTTGGCTTTGAGCTTGGGCGGCAGGCTCTGGCATCATCATATCTCGCAGGTCAACCAAGATATACGAACCACATCTCCCGGTGTCGTCAAACACCTGCTTCAGTAAAAAAGAATCGAAAGAGGTCGGGGATGCCCCCACTCAGTGTTGGCAGTACAGAAACGTAGTTAATTTGAAGACGAAAAAGTTGGGTGTATCGCATAGATGGCTTTATCATCCTATAGATGGGATATCAAAATCGGTATGCTATTAAACCAACACGGTTATTCATTTTCTCTCAATGTTGTACGACCACCTAGAGCGAGTATTCCTCGCCCTATTCGGCGGAGATGGGTTTCACGGCAACGTGGCAACTGCCAAGTCGGCTGGTGCTGTCACCTGTCTTTCACTATTTTCTGTCCGAGATAAGCGGTTCTCGTGCTCGTGATCCGTCCATGTGGAAAGGTTGCATGGCGGAGTGCGTGCATAACTCGTTGGGCAGCAAGTCTGCTCTATTGGCCTGGCATCCTCTGTATTCAACTTTCGGGATATCGCGGCTAACTCAGGTGTGGGACAACTGCCTTGTCGCCTTATTACCACATGCTGACACTGCGGGTGAATCACAATAGCTCCAAGAAATTCCAAAGTGCGTTTTGATCATGAGGTCCAGCCCAACCCTCGTTCTGTGGTTGAAGAAAAGTGAGGCTGAGGCCATCCGCAGCAGGAGCTAGCGCCAAATTGTACCGACTTGATTCGTAGCCCTAGAAATTCGAGCGGTGATGTTGCCGTTTCTTAGTCTGTACGCCGTCATGTCACCCTTCGACGAGGTTGGGTTGGCTGGGCTATTTTTCAAGCGAAAGCACCACACGATATAAGCCCCATACGGGATGTCCTCTGGCCTCTTATCAGGTCTGTAGCAAATGCCCAAGGCGTCTTCCTGCTTGGAGTCGGCATGATTTCCAGGGCAGGGTGACGGGGCTGAGCCGAGAGTGACGGAGTTGAGCCGAGAGTTGATGCCACAGAAATGGATAACTAAAGATAGAGATCAGTTGTTACCCCAGCGTACTGGGTTAAGAAGTAGTCAAGATCATTGAACTGATGACGTCATCCCCTTTTCGGCCTCGGCTTCGCATAAGCTTATGCGACCAAGCCAACAATGACAAGAGCAGAAATCTTTGCATCCTAAATGAAGCTCTCGTTTCTCTCCAGATCACAACTCTTACTCTACAATCGGCATAGAAGACACATCAATGGCTTCAACATCAACAACAGCCGCCTCTTTCGAGGCCACGCTGGACTCAAATCCCGATCTCCCAACCCCAGCCGATAGTCACATTCCAGCATCTTCAGCCCGTCCTCGAAGCTGCATCCACTGCCGTCAACGAAAGATCAAATGCGATCGCCAACATCCATGTTGTCACTGCGTCCGGTCGAAGCTAGAATGCGTCTTCCCGTCCGGTCGAGGTAGAGCCGCCAAGAAGCCTCGCACCCACTTAGATGGCCTGCTCCTGGGTCGCTTACACAGGTTGGAGGCGACTATCACCAGCCTCAAAAAGGAGCGAGACTTGAATAGTACAAAAGAAGCTGTTGATTCTGCGAGTTCTTCTCAGTCACCCTCGTTGGATCAAGTCGGGGATCCTAGCTCAAGCAATGCCGATGTTGATTCTCCGATCATGAACCAACTCGGCCGTCTGATGATTGACGACACCAGGAGCTATTATGTTAGCAACATCCTCTGGACCAACTTAGGAAACGAGGTACGGGGCTCAATCAAGTTAAATAGCGGCTACTTACATGGTATCTCAGATCGAAGAGCTTCGCGACATGCTACACGAGTCTGTATCTGAAGATGAAGACTACCCTCCTACAGAAGTTGCCGAGTCTATAACAGGCCCATCACCAGGGACCAGTGGCGCTCTCCTCGGGTTCCGGTCCCTCTCCCACTCTCTCAAGTCGTTTCACCCTCCGCTCCCGCAGTCAGTCACCCTCTTCAGACTGTTTAGTGAAAACGTGGTTCCTCTGGTGCATTTGTTCCACATGCCGACCACAAGGCGCATGTACTGGGATGCCGTCGTCTCGGATTCTCTCGATAGAAATACCGAGGCTTTGTTGTTCGCCATTTACTATTCGGCCGTCATCAGCATGGAAGAAACCCAATGCGAGAGTGTCACCGGTCTCACACGCACAAGCGCCCTGGACAAGTATCGCTTTGCGTTTGAACAGGCCATGGCTCGAGCAAACTTTCTCTGCACGCAGAGCATGACCCTCTTGCAGGCAGTAGTGCTCTTCCTTTCTGCGCTACGGAATGAAGATGAGTCACGCACAACCTGGTCGCTGACATCCCTCGCATTCCACATTGCCCAGGCCATGGGCCTCCATCGAGACGGTGCAGTGTTTGGTCTCAAGCCACTCGAAGTTGAGCTCCGTCGGCGTTTATGGTGGCACATCTGCCTCATAGACATACGATCATCCGAGTTTCACGGCTACGAGCCTGTCGCTCGCGGGTCTTCTTTCGACACAAAGCCTCCACTCAACATCAACGACTGCGACATCAATGCTCAGATGAAAGATCCCCCACCAGAGCATGAAGGCGCTACAGAAATGACTTTCTGCCTGATCCGATGCGAAGCCCTTCAGTCAGGGTGGAAAGTGGCCTACGCACCCCCGAGCATGCGAGCCCCGGGCTCATCTGAAAATGGCATGTCAGCCGCAGACCGTGAGGCAGAGCCATCTCTTCTCAGAAAGCGGCTAGAAGAGCGCTATTTGCGGTACTGCGACACTTCAGTTCCATTCTTGTTCCTCATCTCAATAGTCACGCGGCTCATTCTAGCGAGGTGGTGGCTTGTCGTTCACTATCCAGCACGAGACAAGAGAAATTCCGACCCGGCTCTTCGTGATAAGCTCTTTTCAACCTCGATAGAAGTCCTTGAGATGTCTGTCAAGATTCTCATGAGTAAAGCTATAGCCCATTGGACCTGGCACTCTAAAACACACATCCAGTGGCAGGCAGTGGCACTCGTCCTCTCAGAGATTTGCTCCCGCCCACCATCTGCTGAGTGTGATCGGGCCTGGGAGTTAGTCAACCTCGTCCATGACCGGTGGAACATGAAGGAGCCCAGCAAGAAAGGCAACCTGTGGAGGCCTATCAACAGACTCATGGCCAAGGCTCGTTACGTCCGGGAGATGCAGAAGATGGATCCGCAAGGCACGGGGCAAGCCCCAAATGCTGTGCCTCCACCTATCGACTCTGTGCTCCAGGCAGAAAACGTGCAGAACTTGTTTGGGATGGAGCCTTCCAATTCGTTTCTAGACCTTTCCCTCGAAGGGCTTGAGGCTGACATGTTTGATGTCCCGGCGGATGGGACTTGGCAGTGGGACGAATTATTGGCGTTCGATGATATATGATATTTCTTGTCGTGAATCACAGGCATGATACCCCAATTGGCATTCGAATTGCAATTCATTGGTTGCGTAGACCAAAGATGGCTTGTCGTGTGGTTGCACAATCTGCTCCATGATAAAACCTCCCAATCACCTCGGTTCTCGGGTTACATACAATGGCAACGTCGATAGCATTCATCCAGGCCCCAAATCGCCAAGCAGTTGATGTTACACCAAAGATTTACTTAGGCCATGCAGTGCCATTGCAGTACAGACTATTTGCTTCTATTATCAATCTCTATCTCATGCGATCCCAACTTTTCTTTCCGCTGCAAGTCGTTCATCATTCGCATCAACCCACCACTTGTGAATCTCCTTCTCGCCGCACCAATTTCCATCATGATCGAGCTCATCCCAAGGCTTGGGGCTGAGTATATAGTGTACGTTCTTGACTTTATCATCCCGCCAAATCTCGCCGTGCACGTGGCTCTCGCGCATAGTCTTGAGCGCGTTGTAGACATAAGGAAGAGGCACCCATCGCTCACGGTATAGGTCTGCCAGAAGATCTTGGTCGGGGAATTGGTACTCGGTACCGTGAGAATCGATGCGCGAAACAATGTCGTTGTACAGGGTTTCAGATGGGTTGACAACCAGGAGGCCGCTGTTTAGCTTGCCCAGGCCGGAGGAAACACTGGCGCCACTGTGCTGAGCCGAGTCCGCATCATCATGTTGAGAGCTAAAAGCGCAGTTCTCGGGGACCCATTCGGCAGGGTAATGCGACCTCTTGAGAGGATTGCAGACGCAGGCGTGGCTAGATGCAAAGACTCGTTTGCTAGCGCTCGGATCTGCGCTCACTGACGGGTGATCGAGGTCAAGGTTCATCAACTCGTCCATATTCTGTAGCACCAGCATATCCGAGTCAAGAAGCACGATCCGCTCAAAGTCTGTCAGAGAAAAGACGGCGAGTTTGGTCCAAGTGTCTCTGAAGCGAGCATCATTGCCGTAATCTTGGGGATTTGAGGGGGCAAGTTCAGGGACCTTTGCCATGGCAATGCCCCTGCTCTTAAGCGCCTCACGACCAACATCGGGGAAAGCCTCTGTGTAAAGGACGACGAACGGATACTCTGTCCCAACACGACGCAGACAGTACTCCAGTGTCAAAACGCCGGGGAGGTAGTTCAGGTTTGTGACCAGGGTGGCCCAAACTAGCAATGATCAGCTGCAATTCTGTTCACACCTTCACAAAACATACCTTTCTCCTGCTGTATGCTTCCCATATTGAATCACAGGTAAAGGATGCAAGTGATGCGGGATTTTTAATCCACTGGCGGCTAGGTGGGTTTTATGCCCCTTGCGCCATCATAGGCTTCGTTGACGACGCCAAGGCGGAATTGTCAGCAAGATGGGTATCTACGGCCCGCCCAGGACGACTTAGTACGGAATAGGCATGACTGTCTTGCAGAACGTGCGCTGAGAGGTTGGTGAGAAGCGGAGTTGGCAGAACAGGAGATCTGGGTGGCAAATTGGATTCAAGCAAATCAAGTGCCGGCATTGGAGGAGATGCTAATCCCAAAGTGTAATAGAGTTTGACCTCATTTGTTCCATGACGACTTCAAGAAGAAACGGGCAGACACGTGGCTTGGGAAGAGACTACTGAAAATGGGAATTGCAACACCGAAAAGGGGAAGGTTTCAAATAAGTCTTGACGACCGATATAAGAAGACCGAGCGTACATTATAGTATGAACACACAAAATTGACAGTAACCATCAAGTGTTGGACCCATCATTCTTCATCTCTGAGTAAACACTTCGTCATTTACCCTAGAGACCACCTTGGGTTCCCTTCCAACTTCGTCTTACACCATATTCTTGCTCCCACGTCCAGCTCTCTGTCTCTACACGAAAAACGTCAAGTGCTCTGCTTCGAATGACTCTTCTATTCCATTCTACGCATGTAAATCCTTGAGCCGCTTTACCAACCTCGCCGTCCCCCAAGACTCCAATCCATTGAAGTCCAGCCAAAGTGATGCGCATCAACCGCAAACGGGGGCTGCCCACGCATATTATTGTACATGCTCATATTGGCTCCTCCGTAGTCACCTGTTCCCATACCAAACAGCATACTAGGGCCACCAAACCCTGCCGGTGCGTGCTCTGACAAACCCTCATCGTCGACGCTCGCCGTGCCTGGCTCGCTGTTGGCATTCTGATTCATCGCCGCCAATGTCTGCCTGATACGAGTGATGATCCTGGGTAGATTCATCGGCTGCCCCGATTGCTTGCAAGCTTCCTCAGACATCCCCCAGGCATGAAGGATAAAGTTGCTAAAAGGGATAAAGACAGGGTTGTGCACGCCAACTTCAATGCCGAAGCGAGCATCGTAGTTGTCGCTCATGACCTCCCAGGCGCGCTCGGCCTCACTGCCGAGAGGATGAGCTTTCAAGTCTTGGGCGATGCGGATGTAGGCAGGGAATGGAAAGTATAGCTGGATGAACCAGATGTATCCCTTTGTGAGGGGCGAGCTCGCGAGCTTCGTATCGCACTCGAGCCATCTCAAGGCGTACGAAATGGCGGGAGTGCCTGCTCCTCCATCTTGGTTGTCGGCCGGGTCGAGGTGTCTTGAGTAATTCTCCAGCAGTCGGCAGTTGGACAGTTGCGCTCTCGTGGTCCATATCGTTATGTACTGAAGTGCATTCTCCGAGTCACAAAATTTGAGATAATTCTCCTCAACCATCCTCTCGAGGGCGTCCAAGTTCCCGCCGTCCGGAAGCTCCTTGGCTATGGGCTGGAGAGCCGGATTTGTAAAGTCGAGGTGGAAACGAGTATGGCGAATGAACTGGCCGAGCTCGCTCCGTACCACAGCAAAGAGAGCCTCGCTGACTCCCGTCCGAGCTGTCGGTGGTTCCTTCGTTTCTTCGCGTAGATCAGAGTCGCTTACGTTGAGGGGGATGGCGCAGTCCCATGTCGGTGCGAGGATCATGGGCTTGTGGTCACTCAAGCCGCTCATGCGGGCATCGAAGAGCATGAGCGACCACCAGAGCCTCCGGCGCATTTCGGCTTCGAGGACGGCGTGCTTTGCATTGATGGCTTCCGTTTGGATGCCCATTCGCTCGGCGATACGTATTGCGACCGCCAGTATCGTGGAGACGGATCGAGGGTGGGCGCCAGAGCGGCTTGAATGCTACACCATGTCAGCGTGGATTATCATCCTTAGTCGGCAAACGGACCAGGTAGAGGAACAGAGCTGTCAAACAGTCTCGGTTTTCAGTCCTCAAGAAGGCGCTGTTCAGAAGAGCTTGCTGGCAGCCAAACTGGAACTTGGTCAACAGATCCTGTTTTGACAGTCGGAAGTGAGCTTGGCAGTCTTCGGGAGCGAGACTCAAGGTTGCCATGCAGTATATACCAAACATGAGCGCTTCCATGGCTGGGCTCACGTTCTTCAGGTCACTGGCGGCTTCGATGATGCGGGCCTGGAGGCTTGGAGTGTGTGTAACCTTGAGCAGCGGGTTGACGTTGTCGAGGTAAGCCTGCCACAGTCTGAAGATGTGGACAGGTTCCGGGTGGAGAGTGGAAAGGTCGACTGATGATTGGCGTGAGCCAAAGAGAATGTTATCGTCGTTGCTGAAGGTCTGATCCCAGGCGTTTCGGAAGATGACCTCTCGCACATCGTGAGTTGGATCTCGGGACTGTTTTTTGAGTATCAGCAGAGTCTCAGGTGTTGGAACAAACCTACCCCTTGCGCCATAGCGTGCCAGATGTTTCTAGATGGAATTAGCGATGAAATTGAACCGGGGTGGTCAAGACAAGTAACAGACATACTTGGCTTCGTATGTGCTCTCAGGCTTGGCGGTCGAAGAAGATGGCGTATCCACCCCCGCAGCTTCTGGCTGCTCATGGTCCGAACCATAGCTAACTTCAGCGGACTCCTGCTCTCCAGAACCTGGGTCCTTGTGAAGCGGCTCGAACTTGACCTTGTTCTGACGGAGAAGGTCCTCGTACTTCCGGAGCCTGTCCAGCAGCTCCCGCTCAGGAAACCTTCTCCTCCGGGGGCGGGTCTGCGTCGCCGGGACGCACTGGACCTGGTGCCTGACGCAGTTTGCACAGGGGAAGTGGCGGTCGCACTTGACCTTGCGCTGCTGGCAGAGGATGCAGGCGAGGATGCGCTGAGACTTTGGCCGAGGGTGGCTCAGCTCCGGTTCGGGCGCCGTCGTTGACATGGCTATGACCCCTACTCCTGGGCGTAGATCAATGCGGCTCGGGAGTTTGTCCACGTCTTCAGGGAATGACAGGCACACGTCCCACCCAAAACATGTTTATGTCTTGGCGAAGCTGGGTTCGCTGAGCTTGCTGGGGGAATGTTGTCGCGGGTGTTTCTAATGTCCGGGCGGCCCCACTTCTTTGCTGACGATGGCTGGGTGGATTCTACTATTGCCCGACTAACAAATTAGGTCTCGCCGGGGAGACAACACCATCAAATCATGAAAGGGAAATGAACCTGTCACTCTTCCCGTCCAGTTCCGTGAGTTGCTCGATTATCCTCAATGCCACCCTTATTTGATACCTAGGCTAAGATGATCCAAGGTTTCTCAATAATCCCAAAACAAGGTCTGACAACGACCTGAGGACCATCCGGGAGAGCCTTCATGTCCTCACGGACGCTGGCGCCACCAATGCAGGCGTGACACTCAATGTTCATGAAGTCGCCAATAGCGATCACGACCTTCTGAATCTGCTGGGCCAGTTCGCGAGTGGGGGCAAGGATCAGGGCCTGGCAAGCCTTGGCGTTGGTGTCGATCTTCTGGAGAACGGAAATGGAGAAAGTGGCAGTCTTTCTAGAACCGAACTGGGCCTGAGCGATGACATCGTGGCCGTCTGGAATTATGCCAGGGGTCATTCAAGCTGACAAGACCGCTCAACCCTAACCCTAACCCTAAGCAAAACTGACAGGACGCCACGATTCAAGCACTGCCTTTCCTGCCTTGCGCCTGGAGCGAGACGGATGAGTCGCGAGAGAGTCCGAGAATCTTTGCTTTTGTCGTATCCATTTGAAACCGGAGAGGGAGTGGGGCGCTGGCTGTCAATACCGTCCCGACTTAGCAAACTGGCACAAGACCCTGGTTCAAACCCACTGCCGTCAGCGAGAGCCTCTTCTGCGGGATAACAAATCATAAAAGTGATATTAGAAGCTTGCAGGGGGTGAAAGACCCACTCAGCCTTGCCGGTTCACTGAGTGAGTCGAAACGGCAACGGGTGAATGTGCCTTGCCCACGTTCATGAACCAAGCTAAACCCCCAAAACACACACCCCAGTCCGACCGACATGCCCGAAAAGTAGAGAAGTGCAGTAGGAGAAGTATAGTACATTAGCGAACTGACGAGCGAATCTCCATATGCCATGAGTCCATAGCCTTGCGGTTCTTCTCTGAGATTGCCCCATCCTCAAATCCTCTCTTCAGGCCCTGCAACTCCTTCTCAAGGCAGTTCAGGTTGTAGTCAAGAAAAATGTCCCAAAGAATGGGCTCCAGGAGGTTCACGGCGCCCATAAACGCCCCCTGCCTCAAGAGATTGGCAACCAGCCCTTGAGATGTCACAGCCGATAAAGCTGAGCATCCGACGATCCTACCTAGCGTGAGTCGAGCCCAACTGTCTATTAATAGCGTATGCAGACTTACCACAGTGCCAAAGGGAGCGAGAATGGTGGCCTTGAGGGTTTGGGGAGCATCTTGGCAATGTCCAGAATGTCGAGCATGTGACCAAGATTGCTGACGGCCATATCCTTGTTGATCTTGAGCATCATCCTGTCTGGACTGACACTGGGATCTCTGTCTACTGGTCTGCCTCGGAAATACGTGAACCGGCAGAGGAATCGAACGAGGTTGTTGTCTTGGGGTGCATCGGTAATTGCGTAGCCGGAGGATGAGGCTTCCCGGATTGCTTGCAAGATGGCTAGATGTCTCGCCAGGCGTCTCCGTACCGAAAGTGAATAGCCAAAGAAGCTTTCCCACATATCACGGCGGTTGATGAAGATGGCCTCTTCGCTGTGTCCGGGGGCCACACTCGTAGTAACGTCGACTTGTCGGCCTACCTCCTCGGCGACGACAAGGTCTTGGTCGGGCTGGAGGGGGAGATGTTGTTCCATGGTGCCTCTGTCTGACAAGAAAACGATTTGGGCCATGAGAGAGAAAGGTGGGTGTCGGATCAGAGAGCTGAGGAGGGAGAGCCCAAAGACCCTGAATGCGAGACTTCCGCCTTTTCTTTGTTCCTCCATCCGACAGACGGGCGGCCGCGCGCACTCAGCCACCACAGCGATTTATTGGAAAATAAGCACGGGCCATTTGGCTGATTAGAAGTCTCGGCCAATGATTTGACCTGGTGTAAACTGCACTGCTCTGATCTGTCGCATCCCCAATTCGAACAGAAACATGGGCTACCTGGCGTTGCGGCAGCGACACCTCTACCACCATTGGCTCAAGATGAACATTCCCAGTTGTGGCTGTCATATTCAGGGCTGGAGAGTGAAGCCCTCCGGTTGCCATGTTTTGGCTAGTTTCATCAAGCGGCAGTTCATGATGCGGATCCAGAGGAGACATGTCCGGCTCCTGGTCTGACCAGCTCATGGGCGGCTAAGCCCAGTGCTATTAAAGCTCTCCCAATCCCGACGTTACCTGGCTCTTGTTTCTTCATGGTCAGGAAACTTCATCGCCAACCACCTTGTTCGATCAACTCTTTTCCGCGATTCATTTGAACATTACCACGATGCCCCCTTTACCTACCATACGTCTTCGGGTGTGGCACCACAGTGACTTGCCGCCCACCCCTGGGGACAACTTCCGTCTCTCCGACTTCCTCGGATCATTTGATACTGGGTCATGGGACGTTCAGCCGGCTGGGGTGTTGACCAAGACATGTTGGGATCATACGTTTGTCCCTCTCGAGGTGAGTAGTGAACATCTGGGACCGTACACATACACCCACATTCCTCTTTCTGGCTGTCTTCATACCCAGTTAGTCTCTCATGGTCTGACATCGTCTAGGTCGACATCAAGTACCGACCGACCTCCTACTACAACCTCCCCGAAGCCTCCACGGAGCTGCGCCGTTTTTTCAGAGATACCGTCGTAACACGCGTTGGCGAGTTCTTCAAGCGTGCTTCAAACACCACAGCCATCCTTGCTCAGATGTACCCGATCGGAGGCGAGGTTGAGGACACGTTGAAGGGCATGTTCCTTCGTGTGAATTTCCTGCAGCCTTTGGCTATCCAAAGTGGCATCTACGTCGAGAGGGATCATCGTCTCTTGAAACACAGTATGCTAGAAGAAGGGTGAGATACAAGCCCCCTTTCCTTTCTCTTCGTTCAGCAGCTAATACGCCTTCAGTGTCATCATCGCGGCCGATATCTCCGCTCGGGCCCTTGACCCCAACCATAACTTGACCTCCACCGATTTGAATGATCTCAAGGCTAAGAGCATGAGCATATTGTCCCTTTTGCAGGTAAGATCTTCACTCAACCATGATACGTAGCTGCCCTAACACTTTGCTCTCAGGGAAGACAGGAAACTCCACTTCCTCTGGCAGTGGTAAAGGCTTGGAACGAGTCTTTGACCTCATTCACCGCTGTCCATCTCTTTTCGAAGAAGATTAAGGGCTGTGTAAACAGTTTGACTAGTCAACAAGGTAAGCTTATCTCGACCTCACAGTGCTCCAGATCACAGCTAACGATCGGCCAACCCAGGCGGTGTGAGTGATCATACACTCTACACCAATCTTGTCCTGACCCGAGATGCTATCCTGAGCTTTTCAGGCTACCAGAGATCGTCCATGGTAGTTATCCGACACCTGCAGGAGGCCTACAAGACCCGACACACAACTTCCAGAGAGTTGATAACAGGCCTCGCAACTAGTGTTTTCGGCCTTGCCTTGACTGTGGCCTCTATTCCAGGTTCTCCTCAGGTTGCCTTCGCCACCGCCTCCGCTTTAACTGCCTTGATGGTTGGAACAGTTGGTCTTCCACGGTTGTTGAAATGCTTCAGAAGCGACGAGGATGCCCACAAGTGTATGTCCCTTTCCCCGTCGTTATGAATACCCTAAGTATGCTGACTATTTTTCTCCTTTTTTTATAGTCGGCGATGCCATAAAGGATTTCCAGAAGAACTTGCAGACGGCCCAGTTTGGCCTTGCGATACTCTTTTGTCATCAGACTTTGAAGATCCCTTTTTCTTGGCTAGCAGATGGCAATGGAACTGAAATACTCAATGATCTTGGCATCAACATTTCGCATCTCAAGAACGAAGAGTATTCTGAGAAGTTTGCCTTGGACAGTCTGGATATGTTGAACCAGTCCTACGAAGGTTTCGAGAAGTTGCGGGATGAGATTGCACGGCAGGCCGGCCTGACTGAGTACACGGAGGCGACGATGCCTTCAAGCACTCCCGGCGGAAACGAGGATCCCATGGATTTACAACAGGGTTGAGGATGAGCGTCAAGGTTGGTGTCTTGGTGTAAGGTTGTGTCTCTGTGCTGGCAAGGTCGCGCCGGGGTGATATTGGCAACAGCTGGGTTTCCTAGAGCTGGCCTCGTGGAATGGGATCTCCTAGAACATGTATCTCTTTAATCAGGTTTCATAGACAGGTTTCATAGAGCGGTTTTATAGAAGTCTTTCCTTACATATCAGCATGTACACCTGATCAAGGCCGTAGAACTTTTGTTCGCTTTGATATCCTAGGACGAGCAATTGCAGGTCATCCAGCGCTGCCAGGGAAAGAAAGACGTAGAGCCAACAATGTTGCATTAGTGTACCTGCAAGGAAGCGCTTAATTCACGGCACTGAAGTTGAAGCGGCATTCTGGGAGATTGGTTTGGTGCCAGTCATGATTGCACTCGTCATGGTCACAGGTAAATTCCACCAGGCAATAGAGAAAGTCAATGCAGTCAAACAAGACAAACAGTAATGAGCCAAAAGAAGAACAGTCCATTATTTAGTCCTCAGACTAGACAAATATCCACCGGCGAGCCCTGAAATCGTAGGTAGGTAGTATTGACGGAGATAGCATAAGAAGAACGTTGTGCACACTATCAAATGCAGGCTGAAAGGGTGCGTGCGCTCCAAAGCCCATAGGTGCCACGAGTCGAGATCCTTCTTATTCTTCTCGCTGATTCTCTTATCCTCCATAGCGCGCAGGAGATCTCGCAGATGCTGATGAACACAGGCAATATTATACCTCTCAAACCCCTTAGAAAGAGGGCGTTCAAAGAGCTCAGAGACACCGACGCAGGCGCCTATCCTCATGAGATAGGCCACAGACTCAAAAGGGATTGTCACCGCTAAGATGAAACATGCGATTGTCCTAGCAATGAGTTAGCCAGACCGGCCTGTAAACGAAACACTCAGACATACCCCAGCACCACAGCGGTCGAGACCTTGGGCTCAGAGCCCGTAGGAAGCATCTCGATAACATCAAGAATCTCGTCCATCTGGTGAAGCTCCGAGAGGGCCCAGTCCGCAAACTTCTTCATCATGTCACTTTCTCGGTCGATGTTGACGCCTTGGGTGGATGTCGAAGAGGGAACGCTGGATGCTGACTCTTGACGCCGCGGGAAGATCCGAGTCGCATTGGTAACTTGGAGCTCGTCTAGAGATGCAGAGGCGGCGGACGTGGCCGTTCTGATGTTGTTCATGGAAACCAAATATCCCTCCAACATGCGCTTTGCAGCGTTTCGATGTTTACGGAACTCCAACCATAGCCAGAACTCGTTGACCGTGATGAATCCATTAGGGAATCGTTCCTTGGTTGCTGAGGGTTCCGTGTTGGAGTCTCTGTCTCGCTGAGCCTTGGCTCCCGCGTCGTCTCCCTGACACTCAGGCGAAAGGGGGGTATCTCGTTCCATCTTGCCTATAATCTATGGGCCTTAGAAGCTCGTCGGTTTCAAGTTCTAGAAAGTCAAGGACGATTCCTCAGGTGAAAGATGGAAGGGGGAGGAGTTGGGTTTTTGACGGCCATCTCAGGTTTCTTTGTTCGATCTTCAGGCTCAGTTAACCCATCGAGGGCCGGCTTCAACTATAATGAAGAACACATTTGTTTCTTTGTTCCTCCCCTGGCCATGCATCACTTAGCCACCACCGCGATTCATCGGATAAAGCGCGTTTAATGCCTACACGCCGCAGCAAATGATTCCAAGTATTTTAGGGGCTCAGACCAAGTCTGATTGCGTCCCGGCCTGCTTGGTTGACGACGGGGATGCTTGGCCGTGCACACAGTCGTCTCCCTCAGTCTCCATCACCATGCTTGTTGGTTAGCGATGCCCAGCTGTGGCGGGCAGAATCCGCACTAGAATGCCACCGCCTTTGTTGTCTCGTTCAGTTTTCTTTCACTTGGGGCTCTGAAAGGGACTGTTGAATACTACTGGAGGTCCCGGAAGCAGTCCGCGGTCAAAGACTGCAAGTGAAACTCCTCAAAACCCAGGTCATGGGATCTGTACTGACCTGCATACTTAGTGGGAAAGGCCATGGAGGACTTCGGCCAACACCTGCAGAAGGTTCAACTTGCTCTTGCCGCACAGTTTTGCAAGTAGATGTTCAAGGTAGAGCTAGATAAGCTAAGCATTGCCGAGCGGAATGAGATTCTCACGGATCTTGGGGTTGAGCTTCCGTCCCAACACCTCGGCGAGGGCTTGATCCTCGCAGCTTTGACCGAATTCCGTGCCCAGTACCTGGCACTTGAGAGTAAGCGGGATCGGGTGCGGAAAGATGCGAACCTCAGCCATTTAAACATGGTTGACCGGATCGAGGATAAGGCTAAGGAATGAACGGATTGGATCACTAGTTGCACTGATTTGGCTACATAGACTTAGAACTGATCTCTTTCTTTTCACATTTTCCTTAGAGCGAATCTCCTAATCATAGTCTTGAGTATCTCCTTAATCAAAGTCATAGAATTTCCACTCAGGCTTGAAGTCCCGTGACAGCTCATCGCCAGTGATCAAGGCCTTGACCATCTCGATAGGCAACATCCCCGTCTTCAAGATGGCGTCGTGATACTCCTTCTCCGAGAGCTCCTTGGTGTCCACCACCATCTCCCTCAGCTTCCACAGCTGGAGAGCGCCCAGCATGTACCCAGCCTGGTAGAGCGGCGAGTAGCTTCCCTCGACCGACCGTCTCACCTCGCCTTCGGCGTTGCTCCTCTCGTGGGCGATCCTGTCAACCAAGAGGTCCACTGCTTCCTGCGCCGTCATCTCTCCGAGATGGAACTTGAGCGAGAAGATGATGCGCAGGCAGCGGTGCATCCGCCACCAGAGAGCTCCGATTCTACCCTCTGGCGAGTGGTGGAAGTCATCCCTATCATAGAAGAGCATCTCCCAGTATAGAGCCCAGCCCTCGACGAAAAAGGGCGTGTCAAAAATGTATCGCCTGTGAGAGTTGTATCTGTCCGCCATGTACAGCTGTAGGCGATGCCCTGGGAACATCTCGTGAAACGCCGTTGCACGGGCAAAGTGCTTGTTGTTCCCCCGCATCACCATGAGCTTCAGGTCGTGTTCCATCGACACTACCGGGTACGACACTTGAATGGTTGGCCCACCAAGGAAGAAGGGAGACACCTTTTGACGTTCGGCTTCGATCATGGACATGCGCCAGGTTGAGTTAGCCAGCGGAGGAACCGTGACAAGGTCGCGCTCAGTGACAAACAGGCTTCCCTCAACAACCAGCTCGCGCACTAGCTCAGTCTGCTTGCCAGGGTCCATATAGTCGTTCTTAACATGGTCGAGAGCCTTCTTCCAGTCTTTGCCGTATCCCATAGCCTCGGACTGTTTAATCATCTCCTTCTCGCACCACTCAAACTCTTGATTGCCAATCTCGATGAGCTCCTCGGGAGTGTACGGGATCATTTCAGCCTCCAGCTCGACTTCCAAACCCTTGCGGCCTATGGGTTCTCCGATTATGGCGTCTTGTCCATCCTTCTGATTCATGCCGGCCAATTTTGTCTCCACAACGTTCAGGTACCCGCTCAGCGTAGAGTTTGCAGTTTGCCAGGGCGTTGTGACCCAAAAGTCGAATAAGGGATCGTAAGTCGAGTAAAATGTGAACCATTCTGCAAAATGCTCAATAAGACCTTTGATGGCCTTTGAAGCAAGATAGCCCGTCGTCTCGGTAACATTGAATTTGCCA
The DNA here is from genome assembly GCA_023101225.1 of Fusarium solani-melongenae. Lineage (NCBI taxonomy): Eukaryota > Fungi > Ascomycota > Sordariomycetes > Hypocreales > Nectriaceae > Fusarium > Fusarium solani-melongenae. The sequence continues at coordinate 449,759 of CP090038.1, read as the reverse complement.
CCCTCAACCTTAGTTTGAACTTCCGAGATGGATTTGGTGATGTCGTTGAGGGTCTTGGCAGTCTCCTTGGCTTTCATCGGCTCAACATCTTGACGGGCCTCAAGAAGTCCGATCAGATCATCTGCAAAAGGCAAAAGCGGATAGAACTTTTCTTGTGAAGCCTTTTGAAGATCCAAGTTGTTCAGTTGCCGACCGTGAAAGGTCCGGAGCATGATGTAGTCCACCTTTCCCTCCTGGTCAAGTCCGTCAAAGTCGATCTTGGTGAGAAGTTCCAGCTCATTTTCGTGATAGATTTCTAGAGCTTCATAGCGTCGAGGGGCGATGTCAATATTGTAGAACTCTCCCAGTTCGCCGAGATCCGCTTGGACGCGGATGACGTGATCGACCATGGACATGTTAAGGGAGTCACTGGTAAGAGCTATGCCCAGTGATGCCCATGAGCTTGCGGCATGGCCTCCTAGAGCTGCCAAAGCCATTTTTGTATGACCGATTCCAATCGAAGATAAGAAGGAGTCAAGCTGTTATCTGAAAGTTGGTGGTGAGGGGTATTTCGTTTCAGCCGCAACCTTCGGGACTGACTTCAACTTATACACAGAGGCCTCTGAAGGCACGATATACAACCCAATTCCTCATCGGCATGACACGCCGTACTTGTGTCGGGAGCGACGTCCGTAGATTCATGTCGGCTTGACACGCCGTATCTCTACAAAGTTGTGGCAGGGTTCCCCGCTCGTCCCTCTTCAGGAACTTTTGAAATCACCAGTCGTACATGGGCTTTCATATGCCTTTTTCGGTAGGTGACAGTAGGATTCGCTCTTGTCAGGTCACTAGCCTTTTAGCTGTCCTACCTTGTAAGCCATCAGACCTTGGCGGCTACGTCACAACATGGGGAAATGCAACGCGATAGAGAAAGCTCTGCCCAAGTCCCACCGTATAAGCGATACTTCCCGCAGTCTCGTTATCATATGTGGGACAGTCTTACCACTATCGTATCGCTTGGTGATCTCTGGGCACCACTCTTAGGATCATGGTCGGGATGAGGCCTCTGGAAGATCGGCCGGCTCGGCCGATGTACTCTGGATCTTCTTTTGATTTTGAATCTCCACGTGAGACTCTTGCCTAACTTGCCGCGCAAGAAAGCCTGGGGCTTATCTGAAGTTACTCGAGGAGCGGGGAGATGAGCTTGGCGCGAGGTGTGATGTTCAAGGTTCAAGGTTCAAGGTTCAAGGCGGGAGTAGCATGTACAGGTCTTAGTTAGCACGTGGGATAGACTCGGTATCGTATGGAAAGAACCGGAGTAGCTTCCCGTTACCAGACTCAGGCGATGGAAAGTGTTTCAATGCGACCAAGAAAGAAGAAATGAAGAGAATAAATGGTTTCAAAACCTCGACTAGCTGTATCACTTATGTGTCGATAATTAAAGAATAACGCAATAATGTGCAGTAGAAGCAGAAGCAGAAAAGCCCCTAGGCCAGGCTAGTGACAAGGGTAAGAAATAAAGTCCATCGTTTTTGCATCTTCTCATCCCCTCACACCTCTTTATAATTGTCCGAAACCTAGATCTGAATTCCTTGCAGTCCCGCAAGACGACGTTCGGTGTTGGCACGAGTGTTGACAAAGTCTGGGTATGCCACTGTAAGCTCCACGCTGCCAGAGAGAATGTGATCGACGCTCTCGACTCCTTGCATGAAGCTAGAACGGGCAGTGTTAGAATTCCTTTTTTGAAAAGTTTCGAAACAAGTTGACTTACCTGTGGTCTTGGTTTCCAACTTCGTACTTCCAGGCCCCAAACCGACCACGAGAGAGAATGTTCTTGCGGTAGAGGTAAGGCTGGACTTCTGCCAGTGCATCATCCCGCTCAAGAGTAGGAGTAGGATATCCATGATCGAAGCGTCGGACGTAAGTGCTCACAATCTCGTCCTCGGGCTTCAGAAGGTCTGTGTTGATGAGGCCCTTGATGGTTTCCTCGAGCAGAGTCTTCTGGTTGACAGGCTTGTGCGAGGACTCGGAGACTTCGAGCATGATGGACCAGTAAGGGCCGGGCGTAGGCTCAGATGAGGTAGGCACTTCCCCGTTCGCCAGCTGCTTGGTGGGAAGTTTGACTTCTTCACTGGGCTGGTTGAACGGAGAGTAATTTGAAAAGATTGTGGCTCGGTAGAAGGGGCAGTTATCTTCGGGGAAGTACAGCTGCACTGCGTTAATCCATGTAGATCCACCAAAGTCAAGCTTGGATGAAAATGCGAAGTGGCTTACCCAGCATTTATCACCGATGCGCTCAGGACGCTCTCCACGAACGCCAATACCGATGACGTTTGTAGAAGAGTAGTAGAGAGGCTTTGCAAGCTGCTGAAGCTTTTCATCGCCCATTGTCTCGGCTAAGTGATCGATCGCCATGGTAGAGATGAGAGCCCCATACTTGACAATAGTTCCTGGACAAAGGTAAGCAGCGATAATTTCTGGGTTATGAACAAAACATACCGTCTTCGAGGTGGGCTGTCTTGGAGTCAGCATCTACCTTCGCCACTGCACCGTGATCACCGAATCGAGTCTTTTCCTTGTCGAGGGTGTCAGCGACGGCAGTCCAGATACCGCCAGTGCCTCCCTTGGAAGGGAAGCGGAAAGTCGCATTGGGACCCCAGCCGCCAGCTACTTTGCCGAGGATGGCGTTGGTAGTGAGAAGCTTGAGGTTGGGAGCAGCAACTCTCTCTCCAACCCATGTAGCGTTCATCTGGTGAAGGGAAACATGTCAGCACTCAGTGAAACATGGCCTTTGGCAATGGATCATACCTCGGTCGTGGGGATAGCCCAAACTTTAAAGTTGTAAGGACGCATAAAGATCTCGTTCAAGCGCTCTCCAACGTTTCTGATGTTCCACTCATCAAAGTTGCGCGGCTTATCAGAAGGGGCCCTCCCACGAGCTTCAAGAGCAGCGTCTATCAGACTACCAAGGCATCTAGCCTGCTCTTCCTTGGGAAGGACCGCAATGTTGTTCTGGAAAGGGTACGGGACCCAAAGGCCCTGGTAGCGAACATACGAGATGCGTTGGTGCTCGTACCAGTCATCAGAGTTTGGCAGGGCCTCGTTGAGGCAGTCGTCAAAATACTTGTAGTGGGAGAAGATGACGTGTCCACCAACATCGAACAACTGCACATGTGAGCTTCAAAATGGCCTGGGGTTTGAAGAAATCTCACAAAGCCTTCGGGAGTGGTATCAGTAGAGGCAAGACCGCCCGGGGTTTCGTTGGAGTCGACGATAAGCCAAGAAGCACTGTTCTACGAGGAAGTATCAGTTCACAAATCCAGAGTTCCTTGTCCAACACGGGCTCAAATACCAGATGTTGGAGGCGCTTGGCAGCACCGAGACCAGTTGGTCCAGCTCCAATGACCAGGACGTCGACTTGACTTGATATTTGTTAGTATTCTACATCATGCCCAAAGAAATTCTCCATGTAAATACGCACATTTCGTTGTGAGACATGGTAGGGCGTGATCAGCAGTGTACTATCGTTCGAAACCAAAGCAGGTTATCATGGGGGAGCTCATCTTTTAATGATGAATTTATCGCTCGATTTAAGCATGGAGGGGTTCGACTATTCTGAGATACAACAATTATTAAGATTAAGAGATTCCTCATCATCCCAATCCTCCAATGGTAGCGAGAGTTGGCAATCATTCACATTGCCTCATATGGCAGGTGAATGTCGACATGTTATCACCATGCCTCAACTGTCTGTAGATCAATAGGACAAGTTGGTGAGACATATACCCATTTTTAGAAGTCTGGCTTAGCGAGGTGCGTTCCTGTAATTTGCCAGTGTGGCTGAGCCTCCCGTTGTTGTTATATTTATCGCAACCTCATTTTAAACCCTTGATTCGACGTCATTTAGATACCAGACGCGCAATATCGTATCTAATAACCCGATCATGTTTCAGCTAAGGGCGGTGACTCGAATCTCGAGGTTTCAGTTTAGGCTTGTCCTGGAGTGATACAGCTTATCACTTCTACGACATCAGCTCCACACGCATTTGTGAGTAATTTCTTTCTTCAATTTCTTCAGTAGTCCTTCAAATTATGGCTATTTATGGCAAAAAGAAACTCGCAGGCTTGTCAAGGTTGGAAAACCAGAGTTTGGGGGAAAGCCGGGCCGGTCAACCAGCCAAAAGGCTCCAAGAAACTGCGCATAGGTCAAAACCGGTCTGAATCTATGAAGAGAAAGTAATTGAAATTCACATGCATAGTCAACGAGCACTATTGGAAATTTTGCTTTTAATCTATACTATCATGCTAGCCCACATCAGGCTTAAATACAGTCATACATTGATGTGAGTTGCTCTCTTTTGGGCTATCGTGGCTGATTTCCTCATCAATTGAAGGAATGGTGTGATTGCCATAATAGCAACAACAATGAAAGAGTGCATCAACGTGGCAGGTCTAGAGAAAGTCCAAGTTCAACAAAAGATTTAACAATATTTCTTTACCTTTTTGTTATTGCGAGGCAGGAAACAACCCAAGGCGTGAAGTACATCTTGGCCACAGGTCGCTGAGGTCACGTGAAGCTTCACGTGCACCCCTTCACGCCTCATTTTCATTCAAGGCATCCCAGCCACCTTGAGCAATTAACCATGTCCCCGCCATGTGCAGGATGATGAAAGTTGGACCTATTGCAGCGCTCTGCTGACGACCATGGCCCAAATCGTCCGTCTTGGCTCCGCGACTTGATCCTACCATACCCATTGAGGAGGAAAAGACGCCCAACTATAACGCTGGTCGTTTCTTCCCTGTGCACCTCGGACAAGTTCTGAACGGCAGATATCAAGTTGCGACGAAACTGGGCTACGGCGCCAATTCAACCGTATGGCTTGCTCTAGACCTTAATCGGTGAGTTCCTAACTTCATACCGGCAACCCAGCATGACAAAATATAAGCCTCGGTAGTTAGCGATGGTTGGAAGACGAGTATGTCGCCGTCAAGGTCAATGCAACTAGTGGCGCTTCACGACGAGTTCTACTCACAGACGAGGTCGACATTATGAATCATATTTCTCGCGTGAATCCTAACCATAAAGGCTGGCATTTCGTTAGGAAGCTTTCTGACTCTTTCTTAATCAACAGTACATCAGGAAGCCGCGTGTGTCTTGTCTTTGAAGCCCTAAGTGAACCTCGATGGCTTTATCGCAGAAGATATATTAACAAGGTCATTCCTCTATGTATCCTTAAGATCTTGGTACAAATCATCTTGCATGCTCGTAATTACGTGCACACAGAATGTCACATGATCCATACAGGCATTTCCCTTTTGAAATCCGACTAAAAACCTATGGATCAATAGACCAAACCTTGAACCCGACAATATAATAGTGAAAATCGAAGACCCAGCCATCTTTGATCGAGATGCCAAGGATGAATTCGACAACCCACTGCCATAGAAGTACAATGACTCACTATTTATCTCTCTCGATATAACTACGGGCCACTTGCTAAACCAATGGGAATCATCTAAATTGTTGACTTTGCTTTCTTGGTTAGAACAACACTAGGACAAATCCACATGGGTGCCATCCAAGCTGGGATATATCGAGCGCCAGGAGGCATTCTCAACGTTGGGTACACGTATTCGGCAGACATATGAACCCTCGGAGTGATGGTAAGTTTCATTTTCTTCTATAATAAGAAACAAGCCATTAACTCACTATCATAGTTTTGGAACTTGCTATAAGGCAAGGCACTTTTCAATCCCACGACTCCTGATGGACTAGATGAATACGACGACCAGACTAACTTGGGTTAAATAACAGCACTGATAGAGGACCTCCTAAGGATCTTTTGTCCAAGGGTCAAAGAACTTCCATGTTCTACCAGAAAACCGGTGAGTTGGTTACTTTCGAGAAGGCCTTCTTGCTAATGTGTTTAGGTGACCTCAAAGACCCCAGCAAAATCCCTGCCAATTTTATCTGCATAAGTGACGAAGAAAAGACATGGTTCATCCATTTTGTAAAGACCATGTTGACATGGTGCCCTGAAAAAAGGAGCACTGCGAAAGAGCTTTTGGACGACCCCTGGCTGCATGAGGATTTCCCGCAAGATTAGAGAAAAAGATGGCATGACTTTCGAAATTTTCGCGTCGTGAATGTTGGCTCTTGTTGTCTTTGAATGTTGGTTGAGGACCGTGAGATTGTTCACTTCGCTTGTTGGTGCTGTGCCATCTTGGCATCAGCTGTTGGCGACTCCATTTTTAGGCAGCCAACGCTTTGATGTGTTTCATCTTGCAGTGACAGCTGGGGCATAAATTAACCATATTTTCAAGTCTCACCATTTCTTCTGTTGACTGTATTCATGCTTCTCAGTGTCTACCAATGATTCCAGTGTCAATATTCGAGGGACGAAGGATCGCCATCGCTCGTCTAAGTCATGACAACTCTACTCCCAAGTTTCTTTCGTCTCTCTAGAGAAATCAGGGAAATGATCTACGACCTCGCCTTGGAACCTGTCGAATTTAGCAACCTATACACTGCTAAGACAGCATACACCCCAGAATCATGTCCTTTACTCTACGTTCACTGGATGATAACCGAAGAGCTCCACAATCGGCTCTACAAAAAGCACGCCATAGTTATCCCCTTTCAAGAACCCAGCGAATACGTCATCAGCAACAGAACGATTGCGCAACACATAATCAAGACCACACGCAGGATGAAGATGCACACAGACAAAATCATTGTCGAGATTGTGCAGACGAAAAAGGCTCGTTACCCGGATAACTCATTTGGCATAAACGGAATAAGAAAATACGACGGCGACTTCTGGAGAGATCATGAAGCAGGAGCCGACCTTCCGAGAAGAGTGGTGCATGAACTTCTCTGGATGAAGCAACACCTCCCTGTCGTACAGACTGTCAAGTTTGTTCTTTGGGAAGGTCAATGGTCTATGTATCCGACAGCGTGGATAGAACCTCTACAGAGGTTGTTAGACAACTGGAGCGAGTTGCATATCGAAGTGGAGATTAACCTGTTTGACTACGAAGACCCGGACGCTTTTGAAGGAGGCATGAATTTCATCCAAGTATGGTACCATCATTGCGAGCCAATCGAGAGAATCTCGTTCTCTGCAAACGACTTTCACTGGGACGATCATGAGTTTGGGGACTATTGGGGATACGAAATCGAGCCCAGGTGTTTCGACGACGAGTACTGGGACGAGATGGACCCAGCCGAGAGAGACGCGATTTTGGAGGCGGGAGACCCAGGCGACCTTGTCTATTTGGGAGAGGTAGAGTGTCGTCCCTTGTTTGTAAGGACATATATGGACAGGGCTGGAGAAAGGTGATTCTTACTTTTACATATTTGTATTGATATGCTCTAGATACAACGAGTACTTCGTTGGAGCTAACTGTTGGTCCTTCATCATAAAAGGTTATCGTATTGTTTGCTTTTGATGCCCATTACGCCAGATCGTACTCGGCAATCAACTTCTCAGCGCAAGTAACGCCAGTGACATAGGCGACGGCCTGAATGTGGCAGCTGGCTATGATGGGCACGACACCCATATCCGCAATCCGCAAGTTCTCAAAGCCAATGAGCTTGAAGTTGCTATCAACAACTGCCTCTGCATCGCCAGGCTTGCCCATCTTTGTCGTTCCGGTCATGTGCCAGCTTGAAGAGATGGTCTGTCGCCAGTGAGCAAGGAGGTCCTCATCAGAATCGCCCTTGGGACCTGCAAGCGTCTCCACATTGTCCTTGGCGTATCCGTCTGACTTGGCAAGGCGGAAGGCATCGCGGAGAGCCTCGATAGCTGCACGACGATCAAACGGCGTGGAGAGGAATTTGGGGTCGAACTTGAGAGGTACGTTGGGATCGGCCGACTGCAGCGTAACCTCTCCACGACTCTGAGCGTTGTAGTAAAAGACGAGAATACAAGAGTAGTTGAGGGCCGACTTGGGAAAGTTGGGGATGAACCAGTGGATGGGAAAGTGCGTCAGGATCTCGTAGTGAGGCACCGTCTCCTTGTTCAAGAAACTCTGATCCTCAGCAGGCAAAGCCTTGAACTCTTCAGACTGCACCAGCTTGTCGAGCTTGAACCAGCCAATGCCGACTTCGCAGGCAAACTTTGTCCAAGGCCCAGTGCCGTCGCGCTTCCACTGCTCGAGTGCCTCCTCCATGATCTTTTCGTCTCCATAGAAGGGTGCGCGGTCTGTGTCGCCCTCCTTGCGGGTGTAGACGAGGGGGCAGAACATGTGGTCTCGGAGGCCCTGGCCGATGCGTGGTACATCTTTGACGACGGGGAGGTTGAACTTTTCTAGCTGGTCCTTGGGGCCGATGCCAGAGTGCATAAGGATCTTGGGGGTGTCTAGGGAGCCAGCGGAGAGGATGACCTCCTTTGAGGCGAAGTCTATGTAGTGTTAGTACATGAATGAGAACTGGGTTCGCCTTCGTCATCTTGATATATTCAAGATGGAGAGCAGGCACACCCCTAAATGGCCTATGAAACAAGACTCACATTGCTTGCCGTTGGTCTCAACACCAACAGCCTTGGTACCCTCAAGGATAACCTTTTGAACAGGGGACGACGTAACAATCGTCAGATTCTCCGGCACAGGAGTCAGCAAGTCATTAGACGTTGACCTAAGTCCCTTGCTGCTAGAGTTGATCAAGACCGACATGCCAAGAGGGTTGCCCGAGTTGTGGTCAGGGTTGAGAGGGAAACCAGCCTTCTCAAAGAGATCCAGCACAGGAGGGAGATCCTTCTCCCACTCGCTGGCGTAGCCAACATGCAGCTTACCAGAGCTGCCGTGGTCGTCGGCCTTGGGGGCGGCATACTTGGAGTCGATGCCAGCAGGGAGGTCACCGTGGAACGTCTCGAGTGCCTTGAAGCGAGGCTGGATCTTATCCCAACGGTACGCGTCGTCACCGACGATACGCGCCCACTCCTCGTAGTCATCACGGGCACCGACCGTGTAGACGCCAAAGTTGATGGCGCTAGAACCGCCTAGACCCTTACCCCGCGAGTAGTCCAGCTCGCGGTTATCACAGTGTTCCTGCGGCGCCGTCTTGTAGCCATAGTTGAGCTCCTGGTTCATAAACGTGATCCACCGCTGGCCGTCCACCCTGAGGTTGCGGTCCTCGTTGGAACCTCCGGCCTCGAGGAGGAGGACGCTGGGCTTCTTGGCGGAACGGGCGAGGCCGGCGGCGACGGCGCTTCCGGCAGGGCCACCTGTGCACGGAATCGCAACGCGTTAATGGGTCTTTCCTAAGAGACAAGGGTGGAGAGGCGAGGTGCGAGTCATGCACTGGGCGGGATGCGGATTATGACATACCTCCGACGATGATAAAATCATAAGTTGACGACGCCATTGTGCTTGTCCTTTCTGATCAGACAAAAGGACGAGTCAGTGCAAAAGTTTGTGTGTAACGGCAACCTCGGCTAGGATCTAGGATATTAACGAAGAAGAAAAAGGAACGATTCCCAATAGTCACCGTGCAGATCGCATTGGAAGAGGGGGAGGGGAGAATTAAGAAGGCCGTGATAAGACGCTTTTCCTCTGCCCTTCGGTCTTACTCAGCCCGGGCTGTCCTCTGCTCTTCGGTCTTACTCAGCCCGGGCTGTCCTCGTCATTGGCGTGTAATGCAACCTCGGAAGGGGCTTTTTCCTTCCATGAACTATGTAACCTGAATCGCGTACGAAACGTGCTCGGTGTCAATAACAGAAGGCATTGCACAGCGAGGAGAGAGAGGCAGAACCAACATGAACACTCTCCACACGTGGGAACTGATGCAACCCCGGTAGGGTTCCGAGACGTCTACAGGGTTGATCCCTCTCCAACCGTTCCCCACTGACTAGCTGACCATCTTGGCTTTCCTGGCTGGATCCGGTCTTCGTAGCATGCCCAGTCGCGGACAGACCTTTCATTACTCGCCGTCAACTGGAGCCCTGGCTTAAACCCCAGCTGAAGCCCCAAGCTCAGTCCAAACAAGACCTTGGCAGCAGCATGGCTTGCCCTTGTGACCAGTCCCCACTCATTCCGAATGCAGTTTACCCCTCGGACGACTCCGCAGATCCCGCGGGCCGTAGGGGGGTTAGGGGGAGGGGAAATGCCCCTTTATGCCGCATCTGCCGGAATTTCATAACGCGATGATCTTCTCCTTATCTAGATGGCTTGCACCATGAGGGGGAAACGGGGCCATGATCTGCAGGGGGCCTGTCTAGCCTCTCTCTTTGTTCTCCCCTAGCGTTGTGTTGCGGTGTTCGTGTGCTGAAGAAAACCAGCAGCGGAGCCGCAGCCGCCACCACCAGCGTGTCCGTGTTATCACCGCGCAGGGAAGAGTCGAGAAAGGACGGATGGAACATTGACGGTTGAGGCAGGGGTCTGCTTGGTTTTTGTTAGAGAGGCGAAAAGACGTGTGTTGAAACGATTGCGTTGGAATGTTCCCATAAAACTAAAATCTGAGGGCGCATACACACCAAGATATGCTCTCCGATTTATTCCAGACAATCCACACATCTTTTCTTCTCCAGTTCAGTCCCTCCTTATTTTCTTTTTCTCCCCTCTCTGTCCCAATCCCTCGGGTCGCTTCTTGAATCCTTCAACCAAGCGCAAGAGCATGTCGTCATGGGTATCGAAGAGCAGTTCGTCCTCCTCTCCATCGGCCTAATCACCATCGGCGTCCGAGTCGGTGTGCGATGGCGCCAAGTTGGGCCGGCCGCATGGCAGCTTGACGATTACCTGATGCCCTTTACTGGGGTGAGTAGTGCCAAGTGAAACCCACCTGTTGGTTCGCGAACCAACAGAAGGCATTCAGCATGCAGAGACAGACACTGACGATCCTCATTTTTGGTGTACAGCTCGTCTTTACGGCAGAGACAGTAGCGGCGTATCTAGTCGGCGCCAAATTCCAAGGGCTCACTAATAGCTACATGACGGACGCCGAGAGAGCCAACATCGATCCAGACTCTCGGGAACACTACAATCGCGTCTGGGGTTCCAAGATCCAGGTTATCGGCTGGTCGTTTTACGCCTGCATCCTCTGGTGCCTCAAGTTCTGCGTCACTGCCTTTTACGGCCGACTCACGTATGCTCTACAAATCGAAAACACGATGGACATTGGTTAACTTGGGTAGATCTGGTCTTGCTCACCTCAAGACCCGTGTAAAGCTCGCATACGTTATTCTCGCAGTCACCTACGCCGCCGTCGCTCTCACGATCCTCCTCTCATGCCAACCATTCCACCACTTCTGGCAGGTCACTCCGGACCCGGGGACTCTGTGCAGACCGACAAACTCGCCCGCTTACGTCTTGGTTGTGGTTATCCCCAACATCTTGACTGACATCTATCTGCTCTCGATCCCACTACCTGTCAGTTTTGCGTCCATCTAAACCCTGTCCCCTGTGCTGACTCGACTAGCTTCTCTGGGGTGTGAATATCAGCTTGCGACGCAGACTCACTCTTATGCTTTTATTCAGCGGTGCTCTCTTCATCATGATGGCTGGCACAATCCGAGCAGTGACCATTCTCTCAGTAAGCCCAACCCACCGTTCCCATGTCTCAATGCACGTCATCTTACCAACTGTTCGTTCCATCTAGTCGGGACCTGAAGGAGCTGTGTCGGGCAGCGCTTGGGCATGTCGAGAAACCTTTGTGGCCATCATCGTAACGAACCTGCCGATCATCCAACCCCTGATCCGAAAGGGTGCCAGCATGATCGGTCTGAGCGTCCTTTTCAGTCGACAGACAAAGTCCAACGGCGAGAGTCACCAGCTTCGAAGCAGCGAGATGGGTGGAAGTCGATTCGGCACCCGAAAGACGCAGACGCGAACGCATCCACTATCTGTTCCTCAACCTACGGCTTGGGGCAGCGACGAGCACATCTTGCCCGAAGACAGCGATGGCAGGTCTACCAACAAGGATGGAAACGGTGGTATCATTATTGCGCAAGAGATCAGCATCCAGTCGGAGGCCGCATCCGCAGTGGAGGCGAGGGATGGTCCGAGGGGCCCGGCGAACGACTGGGGTTTCAAAACCTCGGCTAGAACGCCCCAGCAGTATTAAACCCGAGAACCCCATACTCAGTGTATCGATAACGGGAAAGATCAATGCGATCCATTATAGAGTGGGTAAAAAAGTATAAAATAACGTATATAGACATGTAGCGCAAAGACCACGGGTCGGTGACTCGGGATGTGGACGGGATGCTCACGCAGCGCAAGGATATCAATAATGTAATATTATCGCCGCAAACAGATGAAACCTTCTAAATCCGGACTAGGATACGCTTCGTCTGAGTGAAGCGAATGTACAGGATAAAAAATAACCCGACAAGGGACATGGCTCCAGCGTAGTACGCGGCAGGACGAAACTCCTCAACCCCTTGGTCACGGCTATCTCCGGCTAGTGAGTAGATTCCAGATGCGATAGGCGTACCCTAAAGGAACCGTTTAGCACATGTTTCACGAAAGCAATGGCCAACTTACAAAGAAGAAGCCGCAGAACCAAGTCGTCCACAGGATGGGTAGGACTCCCAGGGTGTTCTCGGCTCCCATCGTGGCCCCGACCATGGGAGGGACCAGACTAAAGAAGGCGCCGCATCCGATACCGTTGAAGATCAAAAACACGGAGAAGATGCCAACTGTGGAGGCCAATGGCCAGACAACGAGGGAACTTAGGCCAATGAACAGCAGGCAGAGCACCAAGCTATTGAGAGGCCCGAGCAGCACATCGGCAGTGTATCCGCCCAACACTCGGCCCACCGTAGAAGCGAGATTCCAGGCCGCTAAGATGACGATGGCTATCTGGTTAGAGTACCCCATAGATCTGGAAAATATGGGAATAAAGTACGGAGGAATAAACAGCGGGAAGCACGAGATTGCCGTCCCCACCACGATGAGTAGGAACCTCGGCTCCTTGAAGCGATACCTGAGACCGACATTAGAGAATATACTTTTTCCAAGACATTTTGACTTACCATTGGAGTTTCAAGTTGGCGCTCGCTGAACCCTTGGGCTGTTGGATAAAGTAGGATGCAGGGATGCAGACTCCCCATAGCATGAAGCCTAAGATGCGAAACGTCCACGCGACATCGAGGTTTCTAACGAGGAGATTTGTTGCAATGCTCATTACAGCGGCTCCGAGACTTCCTCCACCGAAAACGATACCCATAGCCAAGCCTCGGTACTTTTTGAACCATCGGAGAGGCGCAGTAGAACACGACTAAACATGTGTTAGTTGTCTATAAAACAGGTACCGGGTAAACTCACAAAGATGCACAGTCCTCCTCCGATGCCAAAAATAACTCCATGGAATACAAACAGAGCTCCGACATGTTTCGTAGTCCAACTTGCGAGAAACTCTCCAAGTCCCATCAAAACAGCCCCTGACAGTGCCGTCTTTTGGTATCCCAGCTTGCGAACTGCTATACCCGACAAGACACTAAGGGATATCATGAAAGATGTACCCAAAGATCCAACAAACGTCAAAGTCGTTAGACTTGACGACGTAGTCTCGACGAGTCTCACTTGCATGATCCCCCAGGAGTAGATCACGCCGAGGTAGACGAACAGCGAGCACGCTGCTGCTGCCACGGGGATCCATCCTCTTGGGTTGTCAAACTCGATCTCTATAGTTTTTGGTGCAGGAGGAGATGAGGATTCGGTCTGTGAACGGTCGGTTTCGTTGCCCTTTTCGGTGTCTGAGGACGCCGACGAGCCGGGCCAGTCGGCGACTGAAGGTTCTGTCCGAACAGTCATTCTGGGGGAACCTTGAGAGATAACGAAACACCCGGAAAGGTAAGAAACAAAGCTGAAAGAGAAGAGAGTCTTGATTACTGCTCGAGTTGAAACACAAAGAACAGGACAAAGATGGCCGTACAAATAGCAATTCAGTCAGACTCTCCGATCAAATCCTCCCTGTCTCGGGCCGTCGGCGTCGGCTTTGACAATGACATCTAATCCGAGGCTTCTAGATCATGATTTCGGTGATATCTGTGGAGAAAATGGCAAGATTTTACACTTAGTTCGTCTCCTGACAGCCCCATATCGAAATCAACTGGGTCGTCGGGAGAACCATTCCCGACGGGCTATCGGGTTTCGGCTTTGGAGACTTATAAAGATACCAGTCTAACAAGACGACTTCTTGTTGTTTTGATCAAGACAAGTCAATCACTGCCTTCTATCTTTTTTTGCAAGTAACATTTCTTGTCAAGTTCATCCATCATGGCTCCTTCAAGAAACGATGATCTTGTCTCAGAGGTCGCTTCACACCAAACCCCCGCTAAACCAATGAGCAAAGAAGGATGCTTGATGCATCGTTCACTCATCCAACATCCCTACATGGTCGAATCGGCATCTGGAATTGAGCTCAAGCTTGCCAGCGGACAGACAGTCATCGATGCCTGTGGAGGCGCAGCAGTCGCCCTCATCGGTCATGGCAACGAGGAAGTCATCCAGGCCATCACCGACCAAGCCCGAAAAGTCAGCTACGTCCATACGCAGGCTTACACAACCGCACCTGCTGAAGAACTTGCCAATCTCATCCTTGAGGGTAATCCTCATGGTCTTGAGAAGGCATTCTTTGTTGGTAGTGGAAGTGAAGCTGTCGAGTCAGCTTTGAAGCTTGCACGACAGTACCACTTTGAGAACGGCGAGTCAAAAAGAGTTCATATCATCTCAAGACGGCAATGTTACCATGGAAATACAATGGCTACCATGTCAGTCTCGACAGTTCTGGCTCGCAAGACTCCTTACCAAGGATTCATGTACCCCAACGTTTCGCACGTCTCTCCTGCGTATGCGTACCAATACAAGCATGACACCGAGAGTGAAGCAGACTTTACAGCAAGGCTACTCACAGAACTCGAAGAAGAGTTCTTGCGAGTTGGCCCTCAGAACGTTGCGGCCTTCATCGCAGAGACCATGGTCGGTGCGACTGCAGGTTGCGTCACGGCTCCTGCGGGTTATCTCAAGGGCGTCAGAGCTCTATGCGACAAATACGGCATCATCCTGATTCTTGACGAAGTCATGTGTGGAGTCGGACGCACCGGAACCTTCTTTGCTTTTGAGCAGGAGGGAGTTGTGCCAGATATCATGACAATCGCGAAGGGTCTCGGAGGCGGCTATGCCACCATTGCTGGTGTTCTGATTCACAAGAAGGTCGTCGATGTTCTGAGACGGGGCTCAGCTGCTTTCAACCACGGTCACACATACCAAGCGCACCCGATTTCATGCGCTGCTGCATTGGCTGTGCAAAAGATTGTCAAGCGAGAAGACCTAGTGTCGCGATGTGCCAAGATGGGAGCTGTCCTCGAAAGAGCTCTGCGTGCTGAACTTGGCGGGTGCAGGTCCGTGGGAGACATTCGAGGACGAGGGCTCTTCTGGGGAGTCGAGTTTGTCAAAGATCGATCCACCAAGGAGTCGTTTCGCCCTGATATCAAGTTTGGCCCTCTTGTGCAGCAACTGGCTTTTGAGAAGGGTGTTGCACTGTACCCTGGTGCTGGTACTGTTGATGGTGTCAGGGGAGATCACATTCTAATTGCGCCGCCTTTCACGGTTTCAGAGGAACAGATCAAACACATTTGTAGAGTGTTGAAGGAGGCGGTGCTAGAGGCGGAGAGGAATCACTTGTAAAGGTTAGAGAAAAAAGTTAGATTGACATAATTAGCGAGAATAATGCATTCATTTCAGTTCATCATGCTGCTAATCTCGGCGAATTCCACCTCCTGTAACATTGACCACCAGTTCGGAAAAGGGTCCAGAAACGCCGGGTTGCCTGCTGGATTCATGCCCATGGGAACTTGAGCTTGTTCTCTCCCTACTCTCTCGTCATTTTCGTTATCCCTCGACGAGTTCCTATCAGCGCGACGAATCTGCTGTAGATGTAGGTCAGACCGATCCACGATGCGGTACTCGTGGATGGATTGGTGCAGAGTCTCAAAGTCGGCTCTCGATCTTCCCTGAAACCGTCTACTATCCTCGGTCGCGCTCTTATATAAGAGTGACGAGTTTTGGATTGTTTTAATCTGGGAAATGTTAGCCCAAAGTAGAAAACTCGAGACTTGAAGTGCACATACCCAACCACCGGCCAACTCCCAAGCATTCTGAAACTCCTCCAAGTATTCCAAGCCCCAGTTCATCAACTGCTCCGCTCTCGGACTTCTACCAAGGTTCATCTTTGGGAACCTAAAGATGTACAAGTTGAGAAAGCACGCGGTAAAGGCGCAGAAGCCGGAAAAGGGCGTCATCAGAGGTATGCCGCATTCGGACGCCTCTTGCAGTAGACAAGTAATCTGCTCCGCTGCCCCGTACAGTTCTTTGGCGCTGTCCTCCCACCATCCTGGTGGGGCTTCTGCTTCAAGTAGAGGAGGATGTATGGGGCCTTGGGGTGTGGATTCGGCGGTTGGTAGGAAGGGGAAGTACTCGCGGTGAAGCATGATGGTACTATTTGATGTTGTTAGCCAAGACAACATCGAGCCACGGTGTACTACTCACCTTAGATAGTAAAGCATATTCAGATATATGAAAGACTCCCCATGCCCCAGAGTCATATGAACTGCAACGCTGTGTCTTGGGTAATGCAATCTGTGATGCTGGCTCCTCCTCCACTCCTCGAGTCGATTTCTGCAGTTTGACCAGAGTGAGCCCGGCACCCAAGGGCAATTCTCCGGAGCGCACATTCCAGGTGCACACCGACCGTTATTGAAGACAAACGCCATTGCTTGAGCATAAATATCAA
The DNA here is from genome assembly GCA_023101225.1 of Fusarium solani-melongenae. Classification (NCBI taxonomy): domain Eukaryota; kingdom Fungi; phylum Ascomycota; class Sordariomycetes; order Hypocreales; family Nectriaceae; genus Fusarium; species Fusarium solani-melongenae. Next base: position 433,045 of record CP090038.1, on the reverse strand, counting down.
ACCCAAGAACAATCGTCTCAAAGCTCTGCGCGAGGTCCAAGTTACCAGACGGATCAGAATGATTCGCCGTCAAGTTTTGACTCAGCGACGCCCCGTCAGATCCAAAAGCAAAGTCGAAAAAGTTTGGCGGCCGAGGGACCTTGAGCTTTTGCATCTCGGGCATGGGGAGCATGCGCGGGTTGTAGGTCCCAGAGTTGATGGTGCAGTCCATGATGAAGCAAGCCCAGTACGTTCGAGTCTCGACTACCACGGCGAGCTCGTCCATGTCGTTATTCTGTGAGATGTCCAGGGCGTGGGGAGAGATGCGGGAGCTGTGGAGGGACTGCATGATGCGGATAGCCATGCCTGTACGATATCAGTACCATGATCATAGAAAAGCTTCGGAATACCTACCACAGTGCATCCACGCTTTATGAAACTCTCGTACACCCCACTCGTAGAGAGTCAAGATAAGGAGCGCCTGAACGACCTGAACATTCGGCGGTAGGAGAATGAGATTCGACAGAACGCTCCAGGCGTACGACGCGTAGCAGTCACTACTGCGTAACCGATGAAGCCATTCCCCGCTGCATATCGATGATTGCTTCCTCGTTATGGCAAGGATAGTCGCCAGAAGTACCTTGCTCTCTCTTGACCGACCAGACTGATACTCTTTGACAAATGCTGATGGTTGTAATATCCTCAGCTCGGGGAATTTAGCCGTGAAAATGTTCAGAGCCTTGAGAACGACACCTATCGGTAATCTCGCGAGATGCTCATCAACGGGTTCCTGTCCCCAGCTCGAGACCGTCCTCCTCGACAAGGAAGGACTCGGCCTAGGCGGTCTGATGGGATCCTGTTGCGTAACATCCGGCGTACTCGCAACCGTCGAAACATGATCCGCTCTCGGAGTAAGCTCCGGTGTCGCCCTCTGAGCTCTCGCAGCAATCTTCTTTGCCGATCTAACCTGCGGCCGAGAAAGCTCGCATCCCGAGTTGCCCAGCTTCAGACACTTCTGACAAGGCGAAGTCCCCTCATTGACACACTTGATTTTGGCCTTTCTTCACGCCGCGTATCTGTTAGATCTCATCTGGACCCATGACGCGGGACTCACCGGCAATGATCGCATGATAGACTGGAGCGCATCGTTACGGCTTCGGCTTTGAAGGAGGGAAACTTTTTTTTTTTTTTGCGTGTGTCAGATCCGAGTTCCGAAAGCCGGAGCTTAGTTTAAAAATCAGACACCAAAAACTCCATCGCGGACGTCGCGGATGTCGGACTAGTCAATCGCGCCCTTGAGACGCGTCTGACATCGGACTTTTTAGCAAGGCGGCCGATTGATCCTCTCTGACAAACCTCAGATGCGAATAAGGTTGTCATCAATAAAATGGCATGCAAGATAAAATTGCTACTGATCTCCATAGTTTTTGCGTTAACCGGATTTTAGTAATAAATCTCGGAGGCAATTAGGGTTCCTTGGGCGACCATCACATTGTCTCTAAGGATTGGCCCAAGTGTTAGTCCCCTAGCACTCAGCGCCTATCATAGGCAGTCTTTAGTCGCAGAACTGTTAAGGCTCTATAGGTGCACTGCTTACCCTGGAGTTGAGGAGATGTCATGATAATCTTGGCATCATCTTGTTGAACCAGTTTGAATGGAGGCTCTCAGACAGTGAAATACATGATCGTTTAAGAACGGTTAGATTACCTACCCTATAGAGAACCGCTAAAAGTAGGTAGGAACCATCTAGGTACGTCACCCACCTTAAACCAGCGGCGCTTAGACTTGCCAAGGGCATGGCACAGCGTTTACATATTCCCTTGATCATACTTCGGTGATCGGCTTTATAAGCAAACACGGGTATTTAATGGTTCTATCATGCAAAGGCAGGGCTACATCATCAAGCATCGCATTTATCTATGTCTAATTTTGTTTTTCTCAAACCAAGTCGTCAAACCTATATGTGATACCTACGCAATGTCTTCCCCTGCCCGAATGAACGCTCTGGTTGTCAAGACCTCCAACAACACTCCGAGACTAGTCAAAGAGTCACTTCCTACGCCCAAGCCTGGAGACCACCAGGTTCTAGTCAAGGTATCACATGTAGCCCAAAACCCGACCGATGGTACATCGTACCCTTCCTACGTGCCCTGTGGTCAATTGACTTAGTCTCGCGTAGTCCAGTCCTTTGACGGCAATGCTTTCGGCGACGGTGCTGTTCTCGGATGCGACTTTGTTGGCGTGGTTGAGAAAACAGGGACCAACGTGACCGGTATCGCCAAAGGGACCGTCGTTGCTGGTCTGATCTGGGGAGGTGTGTCTTCTTGCAGTTCCCCGTGGGCCCAAGACTGACCCGAGTTAGGCGAGACTAAGGGGCTTGGAGGTTACAGCGAGTATACTCTTGCAGACTCGCTGATTTGCTTCCCGGTTCCTCCAGATCTGGCCCCAGCAGAGGCTGCCACACTGCCTCTTGCATCGACTACAGCCTTGCTCAGTTTGTTCTCTGAGGACTGTCTAGCCATCGATGCCAGCGCCGCCAAAAATACCGCGGTTCTCATTTGGGGTGGCAGCTGTGAGTTCTCTTTTGTGCTCATTCTTCTAGCCAGCATCCAGATAGTGCTTGACGCTTCTACCAGCAGCTAATACCACCTCCAGCAAGTGTCAGCCTCTACGCCATCCAAATCGCTAGGCTGTATGGGTTAGAAGTCATCACGACTTGTAGTCCGAAACATCACGGTCTCGTCAAGTCTTATGGAGCGAAACATGTCTTTGACTACCGGGATCCGCAAGTAGTCGACAAGATTCGAGGGGCAGCCCCTCAGCTCCGCTATGTGTTTGATACCATTGGGAATGAGACTTCGTCCGGAACGGCTTCTCAAGCCATCAGTCACCCCAATGGTGTCCTGTGCACAGTCCGCCCTGGCAAGGCAAACACACAAGATGTGTCCAAGGATATCAAGGTAACAGATGTTCTCGTCTGGACAGCCTTCCTGAAGGAACACCGCTACGGAACCTTTTACTGGCCCGTGAGTCGTCTTGTGCCCAGCTTGCAGAACTTGAAAGGCTAATAAGTTTGATAGCCCAACGAGGCAGACCACAACTTGGCTTCTGAGTGGTTTCAGAAGTTACCGGATCTCCTATCATTGGGCGAGATCAAGCCCAACACACCCAAGATTTGTGGAAAGGGCCTAAACGGTGTGTTAGAGGGTTTTCAGGAGTATCGTGATGGCAGAATCTCCAACTACAAGATTGTCTACAAACTCTAAGCTGGGCACCATCAAATAGAGCATGGTTTTGAATGAGGCATGAGCCGGCTGGGGGGCGACACAAACACTAGATGCCTTTGGGTTGGTCCTTGGCTCGACTTATAGGACAGTTCAGAGAATGCAATACCATGACATGTCAGCAAAGCCTGGCCCACCTTGATTAATTCTCCAAACCCCAGAGGATCCTCAACTCTCTTGCCCGATCCGACGTCCTCCACCCCGTCTCCCTCTCAATCTTGGCAAGATGCTTCAGGAGTGCCATCTTTTCCGCGGGAAACTCGAAAAGTTCTGCCATCCCATCTCCATCATCTGTTGATTCATCTGCGGATAGGGAGCTAGCTTCAACAGGAGCATGCATGTGGCCACTTTGATGCTGGGCAGAACAAGGGGCTTTGCTGCGGGGGCCAAACACCCTCCCAGCAATATACAATGGCTGAAGATGGTTCACCCAGTTGGCGCTTAGTTCTGTCAGTGACTTGAAATAAATTAGGAGCTGTGCGGGATCAGGACTTACTGTGATGGATTGCTGATGGAGATGCCTCCAAGTTCACGAGCATGCCATACAGGATCGCGCTAGAGATGATTAACCCTTGATTCGCATTCACCTGGACCTGTTTCGTATCTTACCACCCGTTTTTCATCGACTGAAGAAGTGGCCGGGACCAATCCGCTCTGCAGCAGGAGGATTGAGCCAGTATGGTAGAAGGTATTCCCACATACTACCTCCGATCAGCCTTGAAACTCACACGGTGAATGACCTACTCGATGCAGATGATGCAAAGACAATGGTTGGAAAAGGATTCTTGTTTCCCGCATCCACTCTCATCAGCGGCTTAGCACTCTGTTGACGCCAGCGCCTCCACTGCTGAAGCTCTTCCCACGACGCCTGTGCCTTTTCCCTCAACTCGGTTGACGAAGAGTCATCGCTTGCGTTGAGGAGGTTGATGATTCTTGCAAATATGAGGATGGAAAAGTTACAGTAGTCATCCGTGTTGCCCCTGGCAGCAACTACCGCAAGTGAGTCCTCTTCAACCCACGAGTCGGTGGGGATGAGCGTTGTTTGGTTCAAGATGAATGCAGCCCACACGTCTGCTTAGTTAATTGTTAGCAGGTATTTCCTGGATTCGCATGTGAGTCCATGAGATAGCTGACCTATCCTTGCAAATGCCCAGAAACACGTCTTGACTATGCCCGCACTGTTACCGTTCCACTTCCGCATCCGCAATAAACCGGCACATCCCTTCAAATAGATCGTGATGTCAGCCTTTGCACGATAAATAGACCGTCAAGCCAGTGCGTAGCCACTCACCTGAAGGTGACGCCGCCACTCGGCCACAGTTGATGCCATCATCTCGTAGACACAAAGCAAGGTACATGTTGCCAAGATGGATGACCCATCAACAGCAGGATCATGGCTAAGAAGAAGACGAACAGTGTACTGATACAGCTCGAGCGTAATTTGTCTAGGGCGTCCCCGCAAGCTGTCAAGCTGACGGGAAGCCAGAGACATGGCGGCAGCAACAAAGGGCGTAGACTCCATCATGCGATGAACGCTTCGCGCAGAAAAGTGCATGTCAGAGTCCGTTGTCTCACACCACGTGGCAGTCTCCCTTATGTAGTTGGAGATGAGGTCAGCCTTCATCCGCTGCGAGATGGGGAACCGAGGTTCAGGCTCGGGGGGAGCACCGCGGGAGAAAGCTTGTCCAAGGGAGAAGGGAGCAATGGGAGAGCCATGTAAGAAAAGATCAGATATGAAGGGCGTTCTGAAGATTTCCGAGGGAAGCTCCGGGGGCTGTGTGACATCGAAGGGATGAATAGCTTCCGCCGGAGCAGCAGTGTCGCCGTTGAAGCTATCATGCCCCGATTCCTCGACGCAAATGTCACCTCCTCCATTGTATGGATAGCCTAGGTAAGGCCGTGTGGCTTGTATGAGGTCTGGGGCGCCTTGGAAGTGCTCGGAACCAGCATCTTGCTCCACATGGCAGTCAGAATCATTCTCGGGTGACTGAGCCTCGTCTCTTCTATAAGACTGAACAATGTCATCCGTATCATCTATAATCTTGGAAAGGAAGGCATGTCAACAAGTAGTTCCTTTCTAACAGAGCGAGACTCACAACGAGCGTTGGAGAAGTGGGTTCAGCAGTTTCAGTCTCTTGCCTTCGCCTGTCGACAGCCACGAGGGCAGCGGCATGTTCCGAAGAGAGCTGGAGTGACCGGGATGGATGGAAAGAGACCTTGAGGCCCCAAAAGCACTTATCCTGCCGTATATGGCATTCCCGACAGGTGGGACGGTCCCCGTCACCTGCATGTCCTGATTGTCAGAACTTGTGGACGGGGAAGACTGGCATGATTCTAACTCACATCTGCGCCTCCGTCTACGACAGGGAAGACTTGTTCTGCAAGTCAGCTATCCATAATCCAAGCCCGAGCACAGTAATTGTACGCACCAGCCTGCTCGAGAACGGCAATGCTTCCTCCTCTTTCGCTCTCTAGAGACTACCTCTGGTGAGCTGATGGACCCATGGGTCTCGGCTTGGCCAGGCATTGGCAAGACAGTCAAGGTTGGCCAGGTTTGGTGACGAGTCGAAAGCTCGAGGAGCGGTTGGAATTTACAGTTTTTCCCTTCTGCTTATTTTCTGTTTGGGCAACTGCACAAGCGATCCCATGCCAGAGATGGAATTTCTCTTGCGGGGAGAGATGACGAGGTGATAATAGAGAACCTAGACAAGTCTAGACTGAGCGTCTCCTCTTGCCGTCCCCACTTGTCCAGCGCTTCCACATGCCCAACTGACTCGTGACATGTACCACCATCAAGTGACTCCTCAACGAACATGTCCCTCACCCTCCACGGCATGGGCAAGTTAAGCCGACTGATCCTCAAGTTGGTCATACTTCTTGCTGCTGCCTTTGGCTTTGTCAACAGGGTACTTCTTTTTCGTCACTTCGAGCTTCTCCAACACGATCTGCGCCGGGTCCACCCCGATCCGGTCGGCGAGGAGCAGGCAGTAGGTCAGGACATCGGCAAGCTCTTCGCGGACGCGCTTGGGGTCAGCCTCGGCGTTCCACTGGTAGCACTCGAGGAGTTCGGCCGCTTCGATGGAGACACTTTTGGCGAGGTTCTCGGGCGTATGGAACTGTGCCCAGTCCCGCTCGGCGACAAAAGCCGCGAGTGCGTCGTGGACTTCTTTGTTAACCATGGTGAAAACAAGCGGTACGAGCCTGTGTCATTATACTTGTAAGCGCGATGTTTCAAACGTCATCTTTGCAGGCCATGGCTTTACAATTCAACCCAGGTTAGCCCCTGGCCAAGTTTGAAATAATGATCAAGGTCAGAAAGGAATTAGTATGCGGCAACGCGGTTCGGCTGCCATTCAAGAGTATATGGTTGCATCTCGATTTGCGAGAATGTTCTGTGGGACAGTCCTTTACGTGGCGTTCGGTTATTCGTAGCCTGCACGAGCATGTCCACTTTAACTTGTTCACGGAGCCGTCCCTTCCCCCCCAGGCCTCTCGGGACAGAGGTTCACACAAACGAGATATAGAGACCCTTTAAGGAGTATCCGAGTATGGATAAGAGTGGCTGGGGCCTACGCAGGCACCTCTAGCCAATCTCACCGCCTCAACCTAAGCTCTCTCTGGGTCCTCTAGCATTAACTTAGCTTAGAGCGGTTCTAGAAACGGAAATAGATTTTGCCGTGGCTGAGTTTCGTCTTCGGGTTTGTGGTGTTGTGACAGATGGCAGACATAGTGAGATATGATGGAGGTTTTTTTTTAATTTTATTTTGTTTGTTTAAGTTGCTCAAGAACTCCAGAGTGCCAAGCATCCGTTTATAGTTGTCAAGGCAGCAAGAGTCTTGAATAATGTTTCATATGCCTTTTATCTCATGGCCAGCTGGGTAAAAGTGAGAGCGCTTCTACTTGCAAGTGGCTGAACGCTCGGATCCATATTACGCCCCATGAGCGTTTCCGCTTGCCTCGTCTGCGCCAGCCAAGCACGGCGGGTATGAAACTTGGAAAATTTGGCCTGTCAATATGGAGAGGCGGAATTACCGGAGATGGGCTTGTCTGTGCCCTTCTTCGCCGGAAAATGTAGACGCTGTAGGTCATGATAGCCACCTTTCCCTAGATCAATCGGGAGCATAGGCTTTCTTCCCTAGGGGGAAATCTTGGATTCTGTCTTGGCTATCAGGCGGGACCTTCAAGATGCACAGGGGTTCTATAAAAGGACCATATCGCCAACATAAAAGGGCTCCGAAAGTGTAGACAACCTCATCTCTCCAACGGCAAAATCTCAACCTACAACATGGCCCCGTCGAAAGAGGTCATCATCATTGGCGCTGGCGTCTCGGGCCTGGGCATGGCCGTCCAGCTCAAGCGCTTCCTCGGCCACGCCAGCTTCACCATCTACGAAAAGTCGGACAACATCGGCGGCACCTGGTGGCACAACCGCTATCCTGCGTGCGCCTGCGACATCCCCAGCCACTTCTACTCGTACAGCTTCGCCCTGAACCCCAACTGGACGACTACATATCCTGGCCGTGATGAGCTCCACGAGTACTTCATGTCTGTTGCTGAAAAATTCAACATTCTGCCCCATTGTCGATTCAATGCCATGTGCGTGGATCTGGCCTGGGACGCTGCGCGTTCGCTGTGGGTGTGCACGTTTGAGGATACGCAGACTGGTGAGCAATTCGTCAAGGAGGCGCCAGTTGTTGTGAGCGCGGTTGGAACCCTGGACCGCCCTTACATCCCCGAGCTTGAGGGCGCCGAATCCTTCCAGGGCAAGATGTTTCACAGCGCTCGATGGGATGATTCCATCGAAGTCAAGAACAGGAACATTGTAGTCCTGGGGAACGGTGCCTCTGCAACCCAGTTCGTGCCAGAGCTCGTCAAGGAGGTTGGTCCCAAGGGGAAAGTGACTCAACTGGTCAAGAGTGCTCACTGGTGGACAAAGAGAGTATGTATACTTGATCGGCTCACGACATGTCCAAACTAACACATTTTCTAGGGAAACCCAACCTACTCAAACACCTTCAAGCTCACTATGAAGTATGTCCCACTCGCGGCTCGCATGTACCGCATCCTCCTCGCCTGGGACCTTGAGAAAGTCTTCTACTCTTTCCTCATGACCAAAGACGGCGCCCGCATGAGACAAAAGATCCGTGACGCCACCAACTCGTTCATCGAGAATGATGCTCCTCCGCGGTATCGACAAATCCTAAGGCCCGACTATGAGCCTGGCTGCAAGCGCAGGGTCAACACGGCAACCTACCTGGCCGCTCTGCACTCAACGAACATGCTCTTGGCCAAGGACCGGGTCACCAAGATCGGCCCGCACCACGTCGAGACGGAGAGTGGTGCCGAGTACCAAGCAGATGCCATCATCTTTGCCACTGGCTTCACGACCCAGAAGTGGCTTCACCCAATCCGCGTCAAGGGCGAGAACGGTCAAGCCCTCCACGAGGTTTGGGACGCCTCAGGCGGTGCTGAAGCCTACAAGGGTACAGTTGTCACGGGCTTCCCCAACTTCTTCATCCTCTATGGGCCGAACGCCGCCACGGGTCAACACTCGGTCATCTTCCACTCCGAGTGCCAGATCAACTACACCTGCCGCCTACTGCGGCATGTACTCACTGGCCAGCACCCTGCGGCCTCCATCATGGTTAAGCCCGAAGCCCAGCGTCGCGATCTAGCCTGGGTGCATAAGAAGCTCAAGAACCTTGTCTTCAACAGTGGCTGCCAGAGCTGGTGGATGGATCCCGAGACGAAGAAGAACACCTTCATCTACCCAGACCCCATGTTCCTGTACTGGTTGCGCACGATATTCCCACGCTGGTCTGATTTTGAAGTCCGTAGGGTTGAAACCCCTGGGGGCTCGAGTTCCAAAGTTGTCTTGAGCACGCTGCTAGCTGTCGGGTTGGGCTCTGTTGCAGTGGGGTGCGCCAAGGATGTTGAAAACTCTCTGAAGCTTGTCAAAGAACTTTTGCAAAGCGTTGGATCACTGTTACGGTCTGGGTAGGGCGTGGTGTAGTCATTATCGGTGCGATAGACGCAATGCAACTATCTACTCTTAAAAAAGTATGATATCATGACATTTTGTCTACTGGCTCCTGACCTTGGACATAAAATAAGATTCTTGACGAAACAGATCCATACACAGGTTCCAAGTGATGCCACCACCTCTTATTCTTGTTTTTTATTGACGTCTCTGCCGTACACACAATCAAAGAACACTAATAAACACATGGCAGCATCAAAGTCCAATGCTACAAAACAACGCAACTACCTCCACTACCTCTTTTTTCACTTTAATTTTCGACTCACTCATGTAATCATTCTTTCCCAGCTCCTAAAAGTTGATGCATGTGCGATGAGCAGCTGGAGGTCTTGTTGGAGCTAAATGTACGAACCGTCACTTCTAATAAAAATGGTGTCGAATGGTATATTGCCTGCACTGAACAAAAGAAAGGCTCCTAGAATCTCATGCCGCTGGTTCATTCTTGTAACTACCTAGGCCCTATGATGCCCTCATTGGTCTTGCGGGTACAACAGCACCTCGTGTGCGGAGTATCTTACACAGGCTTGCTCAGCCAAGGATCCTGCCGTAATGATGCTTCACTTGAACAGCGTGAGATGTCAAGGCTCCGATGCTAAACCTTTGCCTTCTCCACCGTCTCGATCTCCCCAGCGTCCTTCGGCTCATTTCCCACCTCAGCATCCAGGGCGGTACCGGTTCGAGCATCAGCCTTGATCTTCCTGGCCACCTTTACAGGGTCACCACCAGTCGAAAAGATCTGATCAATGTCTTCAAGTCTCAAGTTGCTTGTCTCGGCTAGTCCCAAAAGTCAGCAAACTCTCTCAGTCGTGGAATGTCGAGACATACGGAAGAGGAAGTAAATCATGGGGATAAAGGCATAGTTCGTCGCCATGAATATCAGGTAGGCCTTCCACTGCAGTCTTCGCACTATCATGGGTGTGATGAGGACTACTGTGAAATTCCAAAGCCAATTACTGCTTATGCCGATGGCTGAGCCTTTGGTTCGAGCCTCAAGGGGGAGAAGCTCGGGGACGTAGACCCAGGGGACACAGTTGACACTAGATAATTAGCCACTTTAACCAAGTCCCGTACGGCAGAAGGAGGAACTTACGACATGCCAAAGATGAGCTGATAAAGAAAGAAGAATGCCACCGACGCAGACGCAAAGGATAGACCTCGATCCGTCTTACCACCATCCGACTGAGATAGCAAAGCAGAGATGAAAAGCATGCAGGTTCCGAGGCCGAAGCAGCCCCACAGCATTGTCTTTCGCCGTCCCATGCGGTCCAGAGCCAGAGAAGGTAAGATGCTGCCAAACATGAACATCATGTTGATACAGCCACCGATGATCTGGCTCCTCTGAACCGTCATGCCCACGTTCTCTTCCAAGACTGTTGGGATGTAATATACGACCATGTTGATGCCACTGATTTGATTTACAAGCTGGATTAACCAGGCGAGGAAGACGCGGTAGCCCGTTCGGTTCTTATCCCGCTTGAAGATGGTACCTCCGGTCTCAGCCTCGATGGCTTGGAGGATGGCTGCCCGCTCAGACTGGATGAACTCGTCGGTGGGCTGCATGTCGTAGACAGCGCAAAGTGTTTCGATGGCTTCGGCTTCGCGGCCATGGTTGAAGAGCCAGCGCGGGGATTCTGGTAGGGCGAAGACCAAGATGATGACGAGAATTGCAAAGAGAGCTTGCAGGGCAATGGGCAAGCGCCAAGCGATTGGGCCGCCCACGAAACTCATGCCAAAGTCGAACCAGTATGCAAAAACGATGCCGACCTGGGGAGGTGTCAGTATAGGCCTGAGGCAAACGGCTTGACAAGGTATCATAACGTACACCAACAAACAGGACCTCGGCGCTCACGAGACGACCACGAGATGTGGGTGTACAGAGCTCGGACTGGTACCTATGGTTCAATGTCAAATCAAGGTGGTAGAGGACAAATATTGGCGTCCTCTTACATGGGAACGGTCGCAGTCTTCAGCCCAGTACCAACTCCAGTGATGATTCTGCCAATAACGAGATGTGCCACATGGAATGAAGTGGTCTGCAGCGTAGTGCCAATCACAACAAAGGTCATGGCTATCCAGATGGCACGACGCCTGCCAGTCTTTTCACCCACGACAAAAGCAACTATAAGGACGTCAGTCACGAACCCGGGCTCCTCGCTGCGACCATGACTCACCAACACAACCAACCATACATCCCAGGTTATAGCAGGCGACAATGATGCCAGTCTGCGAGTCACTGGGTCGGTTAAAGAGCTCAAGCCAGTCCTCGTTCTGCAAGATGGGCCCAAAGACGCCTTGCTCGTAGCCAAAGAGGATGAAGGCGGAGAGACAGCAGACGGTGATGCCGAATTGGAGGCTTTTGCCCCTACCTAGCCAAGAGCGCATGGTGAAGGAAAGAGTAGAGGTGGATTGATCGACGATTTAAGATGGAGATGTGTGCCAGAGATGAGTGATTACTTCCTTTGCGATCAAGGGCCATGCATGACGAGGTTATATACAAATGGCTCTGTGGCCCTGAGTCGTGCCAAACGGTAGCATCAACACTCTCGTCCCCGTGGGGTCCCCATGAGGCTACGAGCTAATCTACCCCAGAATCGAGCTTGTCCCAGGTTTCGCGTATGCAGATGCCGGATACGGGCGAATTGTGCCGATATCTTGTTAGAATGGCGCTAGGACACCTCGTGCGCGCTTCGGGTTGCCAGTGTCTTGTGCTAGCCGAAGAAGCGGTGGGGGTTGGCGCCTGAGCAACCTAACGGAAATAACACAGCCGTAGGCGTTTATGCTGACAGTAAAATCTCACAAAAAAGTGTGGTCGGTTATGCGTGAGCTGAGAAGAGAAGTATGAGCCTCCCCTGGCTTTATACGACCTGGGTAAATTGCTCTTAGCGTTGCTTGCCAAAATTCCTGACTTTGGCTAACTCAACGCCAATATCACACACCATGATCCTCCACTTCGAGCAATAATAGGGAGATACACATCAGCACCAGAGATAGGTTAGTCATAATCAGCTTCACTAGCTGGACTTTGACAGCGGGTTACTATTGGCAACTTCCCTAGTCGGTCAACTTTTTACGATGTGCGGTGTTTTAGTCAATCACGTTGGAGAGTGAAATGTGCAGCGCCAGATGTCAGTGTATTTGCTACGTGAGCAATGTGTAATTATCCTTGGCGAGAATTCCATTCTCGGTCAAATCGCGTTAGAGAACGCTGTGCCGTTGGCACGCAATCAAGTGCCTTGATAGATATGCGGCTCGGCAGGCTCAACATGTACAGCACCGTCTGTGCGAGGTCTTCAGCAGCAAGCGGCTCGTATCCCTCAAAGAACTCATCCATGGCACCTTGATCATACTTGACCCTCTGGAGATGAAAGTGCGTGTCCACGCAGCCAGGTCGTAATGTTAAGACACGTATATCAGAGCCTGCTGTTTCCATGCGGAGGCTATTAGTAAAGCCCTCGAGGAAGGCTTTCGAGGCATGATAGACTGCCTCGCCGTTGAACGGTGGACACTCTAGTCCGGTTACAGAAGACACATTAAGAATGGTCCCCTTCTTTCTCGGCCACATGGAAAGGTTTAGCACTGCGTGCGTGGTAAACATCACGCCATTGATGTTTGTGCCTGACATCTGAGCAACTTGATCAATGGGGAGTTCCCAAAACCTAGCAGGAGCGCCGAGGGCGAGGCCAGCCTTCCATGTCTTTAGCATTGGACTTATCAAACGCGTTTCCCAAGGGATAGATGGTACTGACATTGTTGATAAGAATGTCAATCTGACCAAGGTCAGAGATAGCTGCCTTGACAGCATTCTCGACCTGGTTTTGATCTTGGATGTCGACTGGGTAGACGGCAACCTTGACATCGGGAAATTTGGCAGTGATTTCGTTTCGCACGTTCTCAAGTTTATCCTTGACGTGACAGATGTTATTGAGCGTGTGCAAACAAAATGTCAACGAGGCATGTTTCCGCTCACCTTGCTGCGGGATACCAGAGCAATGTTGACGCCATGCTCAGCCAGAAGCTTGGCTGTAGCTTCACCAATGCCCATGGAAGCTCCAGTCTAGTCGGACGATTAGCACACGGTCACGGCGGCAAAGTGACGACGAACGATAAAAGCAGTCTGTCCTCTCAAAGAATCCATCATGGTCGAAATGGCTATCAAAGTTGTAAAGAACTTGATTGGAAAATGAATCAAGTCCAATATTGAAAATGAGGGTTTTGAATACAAGCAAGTCGAGCATTTGTCATCCTTACCCACAGGATCGTCGCCTGCAAGGATTCGCGGACGCTAGTGGTGACTCCCGGCCGGCGCTTACACCTGTGAAGGGCAGGCGCAGCCCACAGTGGCGAGGGGTATTTTTACTGGCTTTGGCACTGTGCATAAAGCTCTTCTTACACCATCATCATCAATACCAACAACAACGATTTCACACCTCCCTCTTCGTGCCAAAAAGGCCCAAAAGCGCAAACTGCAATCGAAAGTGCCAGCAATGATAAGACTTATTGGAAACTCATCATGTATATCCACCACAGCGACGTTCAGGTCTAACTCTGAAGCTACTTGACACTATTCTCGATGGCCCAAACATATGAATTGGAGGTAGTTCAGTAAACTGGCCCATCTTGATCTAGGTACTATGACTTCATCTCCTTGATAGACTTCTTGACCGAGTCGGAAGAGAAAAACGTTCTCATGTCTTGAACAAAGAGGTCGGGGCACTCGAGGGACGAGAAATGGCCTCCAGTTCCATATTCCCTCCAATACTGGATATTGGCAGCCTGCTGTGCCCAATCCTTTGGACACTAATATCGGTCAGCCACAATTCCAAAGCACGCGGTTTGGGTTTACTCACATGCAGCTGCTCTTTCGCATACATGCTCACGCCGGTAGGACAACCGACGTACGTCTCAAAGGTCCTCTCAGCCTCTCGTCGTGACCCAAAGGCTTCACGGTAGAAGCGCAGACCTGGCGTTGCCCCTTGGATCCAGTGCATCACCACAAGGGTAATGATGGTCTCGGGGTCGAAGGCTTCAGAAACGTGGCCCCAGTCGTGAAACTTTTCGACGAACCAGGCCAGTAAGCCAACGGGTGAATCACCCAGGGCAAAGCCAAGCGTCTGAGGTCTTGTTCTCTGCTGCTCCAGATATCCGCTCTGATCCAGCTCAAAGTTTTTCCTGACACGTAACGCCTCGTGTTCAAAGTCAGAGTATAGGACTCCGGACAGACACCATCGGAGATAGGCCAGCGGAGCTGACCACAGGGTTGGGGGCGGTACAGGGAACATGTTGAGATGCTGAGCACGCACAGCCTCTGGGAACTGGATCGCCACAGATCTCGTGATGAAGGATCCAAAGTCGCCCCCCTGTGTAACAAACCATTCATACCCAAGCACATCCGTCATTAGAATCTTGAAGGCCCAAGCTGTAATCTCAGTGCCAACTCCTGACTTGGCTGGGGCTGGAGAGAAGCCAAACCCGGGGATCGAAGGCGCAACGACGTGGAAGGACGGATCGGTTGGCTTTTCCGGGTTGCTGAGGCGGCTGACGACTTTGGAAGCTTCCATAAAAGACCCTGGCCAACCATGGGAGAATAGCAGCGGAATGGCGCCCAAGCTTGTCGACTTTGCATGCGTAAAGTGCAGAACCAAGGGCCCATATCCTGGCACTTGGATCTGGACCAGATAGTGATTGAACACGTCGTTAATATATCTCTGGTAACGAGGGAAAAGTCAGCCAATTAATTCAAGAACCACCGTCGTTCAACACCCACCTCCTGCTTCTCCCAGCTATACTCGTCTCTCCAGTACCGAGCGAGCCGCTGCACTTGGGTGACTTTGGCACCCTGAGACCAGTCATTGGGTCCAAAGTCACTCTGTTCGGATGGATAGCGAGCCAAATCAAGTTTCTGTCGAGTCGTCTCAACAAGATCCTTGTCAAAGCGCACAAAGAAGGGGATGGGCTGGTTGAGCTTCAGCTCTTGCTCCGATGGCAGACACAGTCGAGACATGATGGAGGTTTATGTTTCAGTTGCTCAGAGCGCCAGAATGTAGAATACCCATTTTCACTGGGAGAGACAGCTAGATCCTTAAATGACGCTTGGGTAGGTGTACAGACTTGCCCTCTGCCTCAAGGCTGGTCGGGTGTAAAGTGTGAGCGCTTCTAGTTGCAAGTAACTAACTAATCCACATTACCTATGCACACCATCAGCGTTTCCACTTGCCTCGTTTGCATTAGCCATCGAGCAGACATACAACTTGCCAAACTCGGCCTGCTAATCAAGGTGTCCAAGTTTAGTAGATTGCTAGCTAGGTACTGTAGGGATCGAACGGGCTGGCCAGGGAGCTGGGCCAGCAGTCATGTCTCAGGGGCCTTCCAGTGCTTGTGGCAGGCCGCCGCGTGCGTGCGTGTCTATGCCCAGAATCGCAAATTACGCCGGCCACTCATCCGCAAAGCAGCATCTCAGGGATATCCACGTCATCTTTGATGGGATTGAAAGCAGCCACCTGTTCAAATTGCCGCCGTTCAAGGCATTGACAGCCGATAAAGCAGCTTTGGTAGAGATTGTCAAGAGGCTCCTCGTTGATATCAAAAACGGCACCAGCAGTATGATCGTGATCGGCGATACGCAGCTTCGCTGGAACAGCGCATCCGCCGACTGGATCTCGTTCAGAAACGCGCTCGAGGAGGTGGGATCGATTCACACGGAGCAAGGCTACGACCAACATCGGAGTCATTATAGGCCTGGACATGCGGTTCGACGCCACGCGGCGACGTCCCTTAATCGATCGCGACTCGCACTTTGACAAGAAGGGCAAGGAGAACAACCCGGCCCTTGGAAAGACCTACTCGGACGACGACTTGTTGCGGTTCATCACCCAGATCTACCCCGTTCTCATGACGCGTGGCATACGGGGGATGTATGTGTACGCGTGCGATATTGGGTTGCGGGAGTATCTTAAGGGTCTCATTCCATTCCATTCGTGATACTCTATCCTAGATTAAAGGCCTCTCCTCGGGTAGTAATGATGACTGAGTTGAGACAGAGACCCTGCATGTCCAGAGCCTCGTCTACCTCTTCTTTATAAATGGGTCTCACATGATGATAGGTGACATCTGTCGTCTGAATGAAGTAAAGTTGCCCAGGCCAAAAATGATTTCCCTGACGCCCGGATCAGGATAGAACAGAGCCTGGTTATGTGCTCACCGCTGAATGCAGAAGTAATTACTCAACTGACAGCCATCTTCGCGAGCCTGATTCTCAAAGTGGCTGTTGTTATTGGCTCACGCGATCCTCTTATGCAGCAGAGAGTAAAATCAGGCTGTGTTGCGAATGCAAACTTGTCTCTGCCAAGGCCGCCTCACCAATCAACTTAACCAACCCTTACAGCTAAAAGACTCAGCTGAATTAAACCGGCCATCCTTACCACGCCATGTTAACGCCATGGCGTTGCTGTCAGGCATAAACGAGCTTGGCAGGGAGAAGGGGGAGCCTCTAAAAGCCCACCTTTGCCGGGGACCTCGCGCATTTCTCTTGAAACCCACAATCCGCAGTTTCTCACCATCATGGACCGCTGGCGCAGGGTCGTTCCCTTCATGGTTCTGGCCTTTCAGGCCTTGATATTAACGGCAACAGCGCAGGCGAGTGGCGGTGAAGTGATTGCTTATGCCAAAGACGGCTCTACCTGTACGACACACCTCCTCCCTGGAACATTTGAACCTCGTTAACACAAGCATATTAGATCGCACACTGAGTTGTGCTACCTCTGAGGTTTATAGCTCATCTACTACGTACAGTGATGGTGGCAAAACGTTTGGGTTCTGCTACATCGACGAAGATGGATATCATCAAGTCCACACATCGTGCCGTGGAAGCACCATTTACTATACCGGGTGGACAGTAGGTGCTACTAACCCATATGGATCTTATACTTGGTACTGTCTTTAATATCTACCCCTAGCCAGCGAGAACTCCATGTCTGACAGCATTCCTAGTCCCACTGGCTCTTGCGTCACAGCGACCATTGACAGTAAAGAGTTTCCATCATCGCGCGCATATCATATTTACTGCAACACCAGAGAGCCCATGTCTAGATATTTCGTGGAGAACCCATCAGACTGTAGGTGCACGGCATCAAGGACGTGACTTTCTCTGGCTTTGGATCTTTGAGCTGATCGCCTTGCAGGGTCCGACGAACCGGCCACAGCCACAGTTCTCGATCCTCCCTTGACGACCTCAACACATGATACGATGCCCCTTAGAATAGCAAAGAGTGGGCCTAGCCCAGGTGTTGTTGCCGGCGCGGTGGTCGGAGCTCTCGCTGGCATCGCTCTGATTGCCTGCGCCTTGATAATCGGTTTCCGCATGGGAAGACGGCATCCCCGGCTAGATAACCAAGAGTCGGGGCCGAGGAAGAGCTTCAGGGACACCATTAGTTCCTTTCCACGACCAGCCATCGGATGGAGTCGCCCCAACGCCAAAGGGACCCCCGAAAACGACCTACAGAACGATGTTTCCGTCCTCCAGGTGAATTTCTCAGATGATGCAACTGCAAAGAGGGCATATGAACTACCGAGTCCAGCACAGAGTCCAGTGAACCAAGTACAAAGCATTCCGCCGCCCATCAGCCCCCAGCCTTACTCGACAGATGCGGTCGAGAGTCACAGGGTTGAACTCCCAACTGGGCTCGAGTCTCAAGGCTGGGCTAGGTCGGATGCACATCCATTGCCGTATGAGGTTGACGCGCAGCCGCAGACGCATGAAGTTGACAGAACGTTGAACAATAGGACATCGTCACCACAAATAGGAACAAAGTGGTGATAATAGACCAGTTTTCCTAGTGAGGATATAATTACTGCGACGGGTATAGATTTGGAGAATTGATAACTGTGTCTTTTGCTGTTGTAGCCGATGGCTTCTTGTTATGATTGCAGATAATAATAATAGATTTAGAGACTTGACTTTAAAGAAGGATGTATATAACAAAAGCCTTGTTTAGGTACCAGCTATAAGAAGCATTGCTAATCTGCACTGACAAGTCCACGAGAGACCGCCAGCCACAACAGCAAAAAATACAGTCATTAATGCATAACTATATTAAACTCCAATCCTGTAAAACACCGTAACTTTAATCAATAGACTGTGAAAACGTCGAGACGCCGAGCTGACGCATTTGTCCGTCGCATCCAGGTAAGTCAGCAGTCCATGTTCCAAAGGCGAGACGCTATTACCTTTACAACTGTTGACAAGACTCAAGGCGAGCCCCGTCCACCAATTAAACGATCCAATATCTATCTAAGCATGTCTTCAAGCTTTCTACTACAAATTCCCACCTGGCGGGCTTCTGGGTAGTGCACTAAGAAATCACGACTCAGACATCCCGCCACGATCGGCTGAACTTGATTAAGAATGACCTTCCGTGTATTGATTCGCTGGGACTCTATATCCCTCAAAGTCTTTTACATTTAGTCTATCCAAGTCACCGATAAGAGGTTCAATTCCGACTAGACCAGATCACGACAATCCACCAACGTAATCCCCTCATAGCCCACCCGGTACGTGGACTGTTGTCCTCAGCATGCCCAGTTCATTCCGATCGGATACCCCACAGGTTATCTACTCGGGCTTGCGACGACGCCATTTGATAATCGCAGGATTCATCGGTCGGGAGAACATTGACTGTGGAATGTTCTCAGCACACAACGTACATGAGAGGATACATCAGAACTCACCGAATAGTCTGTTGCCGGAATCGGCGCCTTGGGATCAACTTGCTCCATGTGAAGCAGCCTCACAAAGGTGGCGACGATGGCACCGAGTTGCGCATACGCATAGTGCTCACCAACGCATCGATGTCTTCCGGCGCCAAAGGGTAGATACGGGCTGCTCACTGCCTTGCTCATCATGCCAAACCCGTAATCAACCTTTTGCGAGTCATCCACCGGTTTCTCGAGGGGGTCGACCTTGTCCCAGCGATGCGGATCCCATTCCAGGGGCCGGGGAAAGAAATCTTCAGATCGTGCGAGAGTGCCAGGGGATGCGAGCAGGGTGTGTGATGGAGGAACAACCCACTCGGTGCCTGGTACAGGCATGGGGGATTTGACTTGGCGCATGATTGAGTGGATGGGGCTGTGTAGACGTAGAGTCTCCTTGATGACTTGACCGTTGAGCGTCAGCTTCTGCACGTTTTCCCAAGTCAGCGGAGCTGGTGGTGAGCCAAGAACCTCAAGCTGCTCTTGATACATTTCCTCGACCAGATGCGGCTTATGGGCGAGGTTGAGGAAAAGCCATGCGCCGCTTGCTGCTGTATTGTGTTGACCACCCATGAGAATAGCGATCAACAGCCGCGCGACATGTATGTCCGGGAGAACGGTGCCATCCTTGTACTGTGCATCCATAAGGGTCCAGATCATGTCGGTCTCATCACCCTGGTTCCCCTGTTCGCGACGCTGTCGAATAATGTTGGCAAACAATCCCTCCATGACATTGCGGGCGTGGTCGCGACGTCGATTCTGCGGCAGAGGAAGCCACGGCATGACGAAATTGATTGGTTGAAATCCATCGTCGAGGTGGCGGTAGAGAAGAGCAAATGTGCTATCGAACATGGACCGGACCTCATTTCCCAGCAGTGAGCCAGAAGCGGTGTAGATGGTGATTTCAGCCATGACCTCGGTGATGTTGACTTGTCCAGTTTCTCCTTTGAAGTAGGGCGAGGTGTTGACATAGTCTTCAACTTCCTTGACAAACTTGGGGATATAAGCACGTAAAGCTTCCGTAGTCAGACCAAGTTTCAGAAGCTAACAAGTGGTCAGACGAGGACAAGAAATGGGTTGGGTGAACATACTCTTTTTTGATCCATGAACCTCGCATTGGAACAATCATACACCACTTCCTTGCCAAACACAGGCGTCGTGAGCTTTCCATACACCTCCTCGGCGTTCAAATCAGCATGCTTGCCATTGAGGATAAACTCATTCCCTTTCTGTCCGAGGAAGACGGTGGTCGGCTTCCCGAGCAGGATGAAGGTAAAGCAATCCCCATACTTAGCCTTGCAGTCAAAGAAGAACTTGTACGGATCGATACCATACTGAACACTGCTGCCAATAAACGGAAATATGTGAAAGACGACGGGCGGGCGGTTCCGATCGGGGAAGTACAGCTGCCCAATCACATTGCGGGCAATGGCGATGACAACGACGAGGCCGATGGTAAGAGGGATGGAAATGGAGAGCGGCAAAGCTCGAAAGCTCCCATATAGAGACTCCATTGGAGTGTGCGTCGCAGCTTTTTGCCCTTTTGAGAGCACACCAAGAACAATTTTTACAAGTGGTAAGACTGTCAGCATCATCCGTTCGATTCATTTTACATCGCTATCACTGGATGAGTAAGCTAGTGAACCAGGGCGGTGAATGGACTGGGGTTCGCCTCTACGTGCAACGGAAGCTGCGATTACCAGCTCCCCAATGTTTCTGCTGTCTCCCGGGGCTTCTTATCCCGCCAGCCACCATTCTTATTGCCCCAATTCATGTAGGCCTATGGGGACAACTTGATGGATCATGCGACTAAAAATTATTCTGATACGTCGAAACGAAGGGGAGAAGAGGAAACAGTAAGCAAAAATACTGAGAATGGGATTCGAACAAGAATACGACAAGTGGGTCCACTAAATACTGCACACAGTTAGATCGTATCACGCCTCAATCACAAGTGAGAAGCAGACTTACGCGGCAACAGCAGAGGAATTAAATCATTGATTAATTGGAAGTAAAGATTGCAAAAAAGAGACCCAAGACTAGGAGCCGAACCTAGCTCCCTAACCCCCTTATTCAAGGGCACAGTTTTATGCTTTTAAACTGCGCGCCAAACAGGAGGTTTCCGCTACACCAACTCGGGCAGTGGCTTTATCCACGAGCCGCCCTTTATAGTTAGCGCCATGCGCTTCATTGCACAATGGACTAGATTCACACACTTTTGCACCCGTCTGGGAAGATGTGAACAAGGCAATCGACCAATATCAGGGCCTGTTTTTTCCAAAATGTTGGAGTATTAAAGAGCAAAGAGCGTCTTGAGTTTGACAAGGGGGAAAAAAGGCTTTCAGGCTGATCCGATCTCCGTAACCCCACGCTAAGCTGGCCAGATCACGAAGCCAGTGGCTCACTACCGTGGTTTTCACCAAGCAGAATAGGTTGAGGGACAGTTGCAATTTTCTACAAGAGGCACATCAAAAATCATGTAATTAAAAGTCAATTTGGGTTTATGGATCAATTTCACCCCGTTCACTCCCTCCTCTCAACCACTGTGATCGATGACGCCCTTCTCCTTGTCATCCGTTGGTCGGCGAGAGTTAGTTATGATGCTATCTGTCTGTTCCCCCAAAATAACGTCGAATTTCTATCACAGGGGGTCAGAGTTGCAATATTGAACTTGCATGAGCATGATGTACTTACCGGTCCCTCAAAGCGATGCCCGTAGAATAGCCAGTAGAGAGCAATGAGGACTACCAAGATGCCAATAACTACGCACACGTAGTCTAGGGTGTGTTAGCACAACATACACGAGCACTCTATCTGCACCACTTACTCATTGTGTTTCCCGAAACCGGAATTGCTGTGGGAAAGCAAAAGAACTGGCCGAGGTCAGAAAAATATTAGAACAAAGCCGAGTCGGACTTACGACAGACGTAACCACAACGAAAACGCAAGCAAGCCAGTTAACCGCGTGTCCCCATCTTCCTAGCTTGAAAGGTGTGTCTGCATTCTGATGTGCCTTCAGGATTCCTCGGCCCCGGATAAGCAGAGTAATGACAGGGAACGCATAAGAAACGTTGAGCAAGATGGTGCACGAAGAGATGTAAGCTCCAAAGGCCACACTAGGGCCCAGGTACAAAAGACCAAACGCAACGTTAAAAAGGTAGCAGAGCATAATTGCTCGGATCGGGACATTCAGGCCAGGCTGGATGTGAGCAAAGTAATCCGGAAAGATGATGCCCTTGTCACGAGCCATGGAAAAGAGGAGCCGGCTTGCGCTCGTCGTGCTTGCGTTTGTCCCATTGATAAAGCAAACGGCTAGCATGAGGGTCAAGATAGTTGTGGCTGCTCGGTTCTTTGTTGCCAAGAGAATCATCTCGACGATGGGCATGCCAGTAGCCGATGCGGAGATTGCGGTAATATCAGGGAGACAAAAGAGCATGATGAGGATAAAGGCGCCGCCACTGTTGCACCGGTTAGCAAGGATTTATCGTGGAGAGGTGTTTGGAAGCCTCACGTAACTCCACCAACTGCAATGGCGTATACCATTGCTCGAGGTGCATCTCTAGCAGGGTTTGGCATCTCCTCAGCCATATGCAGCACGACATCAAAGCCAATAAGTGACAGCGCCGACTGAAGCAGGCCAAGGATCCATGCCATGCCATCAGACCATCCAGTCTGGTTATCAAAGTTTGTAAACACAAAGGACGCATCGCTCTTCTTGGACATGGCGAGGAGGACGATGCCGATGATGATGACGCCCAACACGGACCAGAAGACTGCTCACGTCAGATGGGAACTACCAAGATGGAATAGGAGACTTACGTGCTGCGTCATTCCATCGACCGAGAATTCTGTTGCCAAAGATGTTGGCGATGGTTGCAAAGGTGAGGATGGCTAGGAAGATCAGGTAGGTGCTCCATTGCGTCACTACAAACTTGTCGTTGGAGGCCACGACAGCAGCGGCACAGATGAACTGGGCTACTCCAAGTTAGCATATACCCGACCCTGAGAAGGAGTCTACCTACCAGCAAAGAAGCCCTGGACGGTGACGACGACAAGCCAGCCGCCAATGTTGATCCAACCGACCCAGAAGCTCTACAACACGTCAGCAACTTGATCAAGCAGGGATACACAAGTCCATACCATGACCCGCCTCCATCTCTCAGTGCACAAGGCAAATACGAAATGATATTGTCCACCGGCTGTCGGCCAGATGGCTGCCATTTCTCCGAGGCTCGCGGTGAGGGCAAAGTTGCAGAGGACGCAAAAGATGAAGCCGTAGACGAGGGATACGGCACCGCCCGAGGGGAGAACAAGACCGATGGATCCAGCGAGGGCAATCCAAGTACTACACCAGTCAGTCATCGAATCTTCTGTCTGGGGAGGAGTCCTTACTTGAGAATGGCAAAGGCCATGGCCACCATGGTCAGCCTCGACAGTCGAGGCTGCAGGTGGCCCTCATTGGGGTTCGATAGAGTCGATTCAGACATTTTTGATGGAAGTTGTCAGATGTGTTAAAGAGCTTTTGGCACGGGAACAAGCCGTCCATTTATCTTCCTCCAGCCGTCACACAAGCAACGTGTGTCTAAGACCCCCTCGTTGATCCTCGGACAGTTCGGACCGTGTCGGCCAACGGCACAATCAGGGTCCCAAGACAAGATGAGGAGGTTGAAAGTAGTTCTCTATCAAAGATATCGCATCGCCACAACGTCTAGCTTGACAAGGTGGCGCTCTGATAACGAGCGACGTTTACCGCTTCTAGTAATTTTGCGAGAATCTCCGCATTCCCGGTTGACGGTGTCAAAACGCGGGGTGCAGTAGCGTCCTTTTGATGGATAGACGACGAGCCCAAAGAGGTAATTTTGCGAGAGGTCCGCATGGGTGGCAGGGGTCGTGATCTTGATGATATCAACTCCCGAGATACAGGCACTCGAGGAATTACCTTGAAGGGAAATCTAGTATCAGCAGGACGTTGATTGTGACCTTTTGGCTAGCTTTTTCTGAGCGGTCCGTGGTGGTTGCAATGGGTACATAATGGCTCCCTTTCCCCGTGAATGGCTTTGAGCTCTTCAGGATTCCAATCACTCGCAAATTACCATTGTGCACTCTTTCAACATGTCTTCTAGAGATGGCTTTTCTTGGACCCAAGAGCAGGGTCTCAAGCCTGGTGTTCCCTGCATTGGTGCCATCCAACCTCCGACCAACCTCAACAATGCATCGCCAGACGTCTTTGATGTGATTGTTGTTGGTGCCGGATACTGCGGGCTCACAGCCTCTCGAGACACCTCTGTATCTGGCAAATCTCCCTTTCTCCAGTGTTATGGCTGTCTACTAACACTATACTCTACAGGCCTCAAGGTCCTCCTCCTCGAAGGACGCGATCGCATCGGCGGCCGCTCATGGTCATCCAACATGGGTGGATACCCATTCGAGATGGGCGGTACATGGGTCTACTGGGGCCAGCCCAACATCTGGAGAGAGATCCTCCGATACCAGATGCAGGATGAACTTGAGATCTCGTACGACTTTACAAGAGGCGTGAACCAATACTTCCTAGCTGGCCCTAATGGCACCCAACAGTTTAGTCACGAAGAAGAGGTCAGTACAGTCTTGCCCTAGCCTACCATCAGTTTCTCACCATCACAGGACGCCATCATGGACTCTGGTCTCCGCAAGTTGGTCAACGTCGACGGCGACCTAGGCAGAAGAGTCATCCCCTATCCCCACTCTGCCGCCTTCACACCCGAAGCCCTCCAATACGACAAGATCTCCGTCGCAGACCGTATCAACGAGATCAAAGACTCCCTAACACCCAACGAGCGCATCGGTGTTGAAGCCTTTGTTCTGCTCTGCAGCGGCGGCACCCTCGAAACAACCAGTCTGTTCGAGTTTCTGCACTGGTGGGCTCTCTGCGAGTACTCGTACGACGGCTGCATCCGGTATCTGGTAAAGTACAAGTTCCGTGGTGGTCAGTCAAGCTTTGCTATCCGCTTCTTCCGTGAAGCACTGGCCAGTGGTAACTTGACCTACTCCTTCAACTCGCCCATTGCCAGCGTCAAGAGCACAAAGGACGGCGTGACGGTATCCACTCGGGGAGGCCAGTCCTACCGAGCCAAGAAGTTGATCAGCGCCATGCCCCTCAACGTCCTGAACGCCGTCACCTTTGATCCTCCTTTGCTTAGCGGTAAGAAGACGGCTGCAGACATTGGACATGTCAACCAGTGTATCAAGGTTCACGCCGAGATTCGCGAGAAAGATTTGCGTTCCTACACTGGTATCAGCTACCCTCACAACAATCTCTACTACGCTCTTGGTGATGGAACCACTCCAGCCGGTAACACGCATATCGTTGCTTTCGGCGGAACGCATCAGCACTTTCACCCTGAAGATAACATTGACGAGACCAAGAAGGCCCTGCAGGGGTTGGTTCCAATGGACATCCAGCGCATAGTAAGTCAAGTGTAACAGATATAGAAGCCCATCTGACGTCTTCAGGTCTTCCACAACTGGTCCCGAGACGAGTTTGCAAAGGGCGCCTGGTAAGCAACCTTGTCCTTAAACATTGACTTTGACTCACAATTCCTAGGTTCTTCTCTGCCCCTGGCCTCCTTTCGAACCACCTCTCAGACATGCGAGCCCAGCAAGGCAACATCTACTTTGCAAGCTCAGACTGGGCTCTCGGCTGGCGAAGCTTCATCGATGGTGCGATTGAGGAAGGAACTCGCGCGGCTATGTCGGTGCGAAGGGACCTGGTCGAGTCACCGGCGAAGCCCAAGTTGGCGTGAGACGGTCTTGTCTTTTCTTCGTTTGAAGTGGCCGGTTTGGATCTCTTTGTTGTACAAAAAAAGTATTTGTAGAACTGCTGTACGTGTTTCAGAGCTCATAGCATATCTTTCTTCGTAAAAGGTCAGGTTGGCGGTTGCATTCCCCCTTGAATATGGAGCCACCAACATTTATATCATTATCAATTTACACATGTTGTTGCATTCAAACAATCTCTTCTGGTTTAGCCCTAGCTCTTTCAACCTTTAATCCAAGCCCAGAGGTCATTCATCTTCATACGGGTCTTCACGCTCCCATCTGGGGAAGACTCCAGCCAAATTTGTATATTTCGCTACGGTAGATGCTAGGATTCCTTCTATTTAGAATACGATGTGTAAATGCCAACAAAAGAAACTAAGACGTAAGAAAAGCATGGAAGAAAACGAATAAATACGAGCCCAACTCAGTCACCAGACTCGCCAATGTAGCCTTCAACCTCTCTCTGCCACCGTATTGTAACCCTCGAGCCCAGCAAGTGTCCGTAAAATCGAGAGTCTGCTCGATTCAAGAAACGAGTCAGACCAGCCCAATCATGCCTTAGTGCTCGGGAGAATTACCACCCTCGTTCGACATGAGCTCCACCATAGATTCCCTCGACTTGGGTTGAAGGTTGCTCGGATACCATATGTAAAAGGCTACCATGACCAAGAACATCAACACCGAGTCAAAAACAAACGTCGGCCACTCGTACTGCTGGAGATATCCCTCCTTGTCCATAATGTACTCGATCACCCGAAAGACGTTCCGCACCAAGACCATCATCGATGTCCAGTAGAGCATATGCAGGCACGACTTCCACGGAACATGGCTCATGGTTAAGCTCTCAGTCAGATGAGCCTTGTACCGCAAGTGAAAGATAAGACAACAGATCATAAAGCCAATGAACAGAAGAACCTGGAGGATCAGCCCAGCAACGACGATTTTGTTGCCAGTCGCGACCTTGTTGTCGTCGTCGTCGGCGAGCATACCCGCACCGCTAGATTGGACGTTAAGAGTCGCCAAGTCACCAACGACGAATATGATCGTCGTCCAGCGAGGAGAAATGGGCGAGAACTCTTCACCTCGGAGGGCTCTGACGAGACGAGAGTAGACCATGTACAGCGTTGCAGCGAAGAAGACGGGTGGAATGAGTAGGAAGACGGCTTGCATGATGTAAAAGATCAATGATTCAGTAGCGTCCCAAGCAGCTGCTCGAAAGATGTACCCAAGCACTTCACCTAAGACACGGCGTCAGCTCACGGAATAGTTACAGCCAATCGTAAACTTACATATGCCGCCAATAAAGAATGGCATGCAGAACCATAGTCTCGTTTTGAACATTTTCCATCCATGTGCCACGGTGATGACGGTGAAGAGGATAGTGAATATTATGGAGCCTGGGAGACTGGGCACGTATTGCCATAGGTAGACAAGGCCTTTGTATTTTTGCAGAGTCGGCATACTCAGAAAAGAGCTTGGATTCGGTATTGACGTAATTTAATGTTTGACCGTTTCGGACGGGTGACGATTTTGGTGGCTCGGATATTGTTCACTTGGACAAGATGTAATAGCGTGTTATCGACCTGAAGGACCACGAAGGGTGATCAGGGACAGCAACATCTCTTATAAAGTCCACGATCTCATCCCATGCATTTCTTCCCCATACGATCAACCAATTGCCTTACTCCCATCTCGGTTGCTGACACGCGTGTTCGTAGAAATGCCCTGCCACTCAACCTGGACCTCCAAGCCCCATCCAGGGTAGGCGGCAAAAAGACAAACACGCGTGTTAGCTAATCAGACTTACAAGGGATCGCCCCGATCTATTTCCCTGTTTGGATTAGCCTGTAGTGGCTCGAACAGGGATATGGCTCCTCTGGCAGATTAGCGACCAAGTTCCCTTGCGACGTGATGATGCGTCTTTCCACAAGCAAGTCAGCTTCTTCACCCCTAATGTCTCTATCCACGCGTCCTTTTTCCTGTTGCCTCTCGTATAAACATCCAACTTTATTAATCTTGGCCTGATCACGCATTGTGCAGAGAGTACCTGTTCCCCCATCTTGATCATCTCTATCCCACAACCCTCTACTACCAGATGCTCCGCCGTAGCCACAAAAAGTCCCGTAGAGGTTGCACAGAGTGGTGAGTTTTAAGGCTGTGGCTTGAACCCATGTACCCGGCTTTACCCCTGAGCATGTACTGACGTTGAATGACAGCAAGCAACGGCACGTCAAGGTACTTGCTCTAAAGGATGCAACCTATATGTTCCATAGCCAACTCACATCTTTTTGACGAATCAGTGCGATGAAACTCGTCCGGCATGCCGTCTCTGCACCGTCTCTGGTCGTAACTGCAGCTTCACATCCCAAACACTAACCCAGAATCCCTCAAGCTCTTCTCAAGATGAACGGCCAAAAAGTCCAGTCGACAGTCAAAGTTCGTCATCCGGTGTTACTCCAGCACCTGACATCACTCCCATAGCCCCAAACTCCGACGACATCATCAACCTGGATCACATGGAACTTTTAATCCACTTAACAGCCGACAAGGGCGTGTTCAACCTCGGCGATGACCTCCAAGACACCTTCTCAACCCTGTCCATTGCTCTTCAGACGGGTCTAGAAGCTCCATATCTATTACATCAGCTGCTTGCCTTTTCAGCCCGCCATCTAGCCTTTCTCAATCCAGATCGCGCCCCTCACTACCTCCACCAAGCCGTCACCCTCCAGACCCGCGCCGTATCCCTCTTCAACACCACCAGACCAGAGGTGAACCGCTCCAACTGCGTGGCAATCCTCCTCTTCTCGGTGGCTCTTGGCCATCACCTTCTGGCCGACTCGCTTTGCAGGCGGGAGCCAGGGGGCTTGCAAGGCTTCCTGGCTCATTACGTGCAGTGTATAGAGATGAACCGTAGTATCTATACTATTGTTCGTGCTGCATGGCCATTACTGTTGGAGTCAGAGCTGGAGCCGATCCTTTCATGGAGCTCCGGAAACACCTCACAGCCTCCGAGAGGCAATCACTGCCAACGCATCAAGGAGCTGATAGAAGAGGCAGAAGGTCTAAGCCAGGAGGAGAGGGAAGCCTGTCTAACAGTAATCAACTACCTACAGCTCGGGTTCGACGCCTTGCCTGATGGGGCAAACCGGTTTGGGATGATATTCACATGGACGATGCTTGCGCCGCCAGAGTTCACGAACCTGCTGGCAATCAGGAGACCCGAGGTTCTAATCCTTCTGGGCCATTACGCTTTGTTGTTACATTATGGAAGAACCATGTGGCAGGTTGGCGATGCTGGAGTTTACATATTAGGTCTCATCGAGGAGTATCTCGGGTCAGACTGGCATGAGTGGCTTGAATACCCACGATCAGCTATAATGAAAGACCTTGAATAGCACCCTCTACAAAAACCGATACCTTGGGGCCCGGGTCGAGGGAAACGAGAGATACCAGTATGAATCCTTTAGCATATCATCCCCTAAAGATAATAAATAGAGTATAGTAAGAATAGAAATAAAATCTTAAAGCTTTACCTATATCCTTATTTATGTTTAGCTAATTATTATGCTTGAGAGGAGCTAGGTGATTAACCATCTTGATATTCTGATGTCTCGTTTATTTCTCGACTCTCGTGCTTGGTATAGTTACTTTGTGTTGCCGCCACGTGTGCCGATCTAAACCCAAACGTCAAGGTGAGAAATGAAGTTACACGTGGCACAGTGACTGGATCCAAAGCGGCCCGCATCTGCAACCGCTTTACCCGCGCATGTCTGAGACGGTGTTTCAGATGGAACATTGCATGGCAACAGAACAACATGTTTGCTGTAACTGTGAAAAAGACTCTCATAAATAGACTATAATCAAGCGGGCTTAGAACTTTCAACGGATGTGCATGGCGTAAGCCAGATGTGTAAACAATGGTTAGCCCAGTAAACTAAACCAAGAATCTTGGCATATGGGGTTGAATGTTCCAGCTGAAACGCCCCTATAATACTATTCTAGTTCCGAAGGGCAGTTTCATAGGTCCTCGGCCTTCACTGTATTGACATATTGTAACGTTACTAATAGTGGTTGGCAATCACATGCATTCCCACCTGCAAACTCGGTATTAATTTCGGCCACGACTCTTCAACACCATCCCTGTTAAGTAAAGCTGTCAGCACCAATCTTCACAAGCCCTTATTCTAGCAATTACTATCTTAATCCAGTTAATGCACACGCAACTCTCACAAATACCGTCAGCAACCTCGATACTCTCCGGCGACCCCGGTTGAGATGCCCATATCGGGCTCTAGCGCCCTCCGGGCTGTCAACCAATCTACCAATCACGAACCCCACGAATGAAGATTCGAGCTTCGTCTCTGTCACGGGGGCAAAAAAAATCCCCACTCTCAGCTCTCGGCATGAGCCAATACAATAACCGACAACAACCTCGTCAAAAGCAAAGAACACGAGTCTCCAACCCATGCCTTGACCCTGCCCCTTTGAGGACACGACAGAGACGTGGCTCTTCTCTCTCCTGAATCCCCCTGCAGATGTCGTTGGCTAAAAGGAACAATGGTAGCCGCCATCCAACGCGTGATAAAACCTGCCATGCTGACACCTCCAAGGATGCTACGAATGCTGCAAGCGGCGCCTCAAGTGCGACAAGACAGAGCCAGAATGCCTCAAGTGCCAGAAGAAGGGCATTTCCTGCTCTGGCCAGGGTCTACGGTGTCGCTTCAGCAACCACATGGTCGTGAACCCCAGGACACCAGGCACCCAGACGCTGAACCTCGCATCGAGGCCTAGCCCATCTCAGAGCAGCATCGTTTTCAATCAACCTGAAAAGAGTTATCGCTGGGTTGATGCTGGACAACGTGTCAAGAAGGGGCGCGTTAGGAGATCTCAAGAGTCTGAGAAGTCTTCTACCAGCAGTCCGGAAACTGTGCCAGATTCGGCGTCTTCGAGTACTGATGACAGTGTGTCCGAAGTGTCAGACACGCCATCTGAGAGATGTACCGTCATGGTTCCTTATGCATATCAAACTCCTCTTCGTCCAGCACCGGATGAATCTTCTCGCCCTCGGACGAGAATGCTTTTCAGTCATTGTAGGGTTCTCCTTTTCATATCTGCATCGAGTTGGCTAACCTAAACAGTCGCCAACACTGTAGCCCCAGTCATGGTTGTGCTAGACAGCTTGAGCAACGGCTACCGAGACATCATCCTCCCCCTCGCCTGCCAAGACGAAGTCCTCGAACGGGCCGTCTCAGTTGTATCGGCCTTCCATCTCGCACAAAAAGCCCCAGGACTTCGACCTGCAGCAGAAGCAGGACATCACGCCATCGTCACAAAACTCCGCAGAGATTCTCTCAAGCTCACACCAGAGCAGCTGTTCAACCCATATACTCTAGCTACAATCTTGGTCCTCCTAGTTGGCGAGACCATCACAGGCGCCGACAACTACACCTACCTCTTGGAGATGCTCAACTGTCTCGCCCAGTCTCCGGAATCCATTGCCGCACTCCCACGGAGCCTCAGGGAGTTTTTCTTGCAACAGATCAAGATGTAAGCCCTTGCTGTTCCAGTGTTTGATCAGGCATGACTGACTATAAAGTAGGTTCCAACTCTTTGGGTTTCCCCTCTCAGACGAGAGAAAAGGACTCAGGATTCTCACTGGGCCAGCCGACGACTACCTCGACTTCATGTCATACCCAGATCTCGGCCCAGATTCAGAGCACTACACTAATATGGAGCTCATGAGATCGGCCATCCACGATGCCTGCGGGATATACCGAAGACGTGCCGAATCCTCGCTCAGTCAGGACGAATCCATCCACTTGATAGAGCAGATGCGGCAAAAGGTCCTCGGGCTGGACTGTAGCACCAAAGGTGCACATGCTCTGGTTTGGACATATTTCATCGCAGCCGCTGAGAGCATTCTACCAGAGCATCGAGAGTTCTTCTCTGGACGGTTAAAGTCGCTTTACCAGGTCACTGGTTTTGGTAGCATCCCTGTTGCTTTACAAGCACTCAAGACTATCTGGTCTATGCAGGGCACTCGAAGATGGACCGAGATTGTCAGCACCGACACCCCCATATTGATCATGTAAATGAGTTGCGGTTCGTAAGGCGGGCCCGGCGCAACAGGGTAAGGAAACCAACCAGTTTGGATCTGAAAAGAGGGACAACAGTCACTACTCGATGAGGTTCAGCTGGGAATCAGAATACGTTACTTGTACATAATTTGATCATGATTCATGAATTTCATGTCATACCAGACGCTTTTGATAAGACGAACGTCAAAACACCAAAATCTTCAGTAGAACGAGCTTGAAGCAGCCCTTAACCTCCCTTACACCCATTCCAGCAAATACAGCTCTCCATGCGTTGTACTCCAAAATTCTCCTCTCCCTTCATCCTTTGTGCTCATGCTTGGCCTTTTTCTTCGGTCGCATCTCTGACTGATACATCTGGAAAAAGTTCTCTGCCTCTGTGGAATGCTCCCCAGTCACATCGTGAAACGCAGTGGTGGCGACGTAGTTGGTTTTCCCCTCACGGACAAGACTATAGTACTCGAGAATGTACTGCTGCTCAGACTGGTCAATGTCTGACTGCGCCTTGAGAACCTTTTTCGCTTCCGCTCTGTAACTTGAAGTTAGACGGCGTCTTGAGGCATAGACTTTAGGACTTACTGGGCGATGTGCTCAAACTGCAACTCGGTTCCAAGGGCTTTGCTTGCTGCTGCTGCCAACTCCTTTCCTGCACAGAGCGTCGGTCCTAGTCATCCGTGAGTATGAACAAATGAAATCAACAAAACAACTTACCAGTCACCACCATCATCTGTCCTCGATGCTTGTCGTCGAACCCATGCTTTCCCTTGCCTGTGAGTACATGGGCGGCTACATGGGCAACATCCTACCAGAAAGAAATTGATTAGTGTGTACTTGAGATTAGTAACGACTTAGCCTTACACCAAGCGCTACTGGAGCAAACTTGTGCTTTTCGCCGATAGGCAGTGGAAGAATACCCTCTTCCTTAGCCTGAGGAGCGTAGAGAAGCAGGTTCTCAGCATAGAACCCGGCACTAAAACGTCAACAGGCATTCCATCTCAAGCATGTAAATGACTTGCCGGATAATACAAGCAGAGGTTCCCGCCGACGTGCTCGGATCTCCCTTGGATTCGAGCACCAAACTCTCCAGATCGATAAACTCCCTCAGTCGAGGCTGCTTATCCCTCTCTGCATAATCACATCCTGCAGAGCTAATCAAGCAAACATTCGGAATATCCGCCTTCTTCGCCGCCCTCGCCAGCTCCTCACAAATCTCAATCTTGTGCTCATGAGCCGGCGGAACCAGACAGATGGTATCACATCCAGTTTCCTTGAGGGCCTTTATCATAACTCGGAGACGGCCGGGTTCATGACGGACGATGGTCGCTCCCAGCTCATTCAGTTCCTTTGCATGGTCCGAGTCGGGATCGAGGGCTAGACCGACGACGCCAGTGACTTTTCTAGAAAAGTCTCGATGCTTGAGGATCAACTCGGCGATTAGGAAGCCCGTGTTTCCATCGGCGGCTGTGACGCAGACTTTACGCGACGACGACATGTTTTGTTCGTATCTAATTTCAGTCAAGATAGTGTTGCAAGTGTTCCTCGCGAGGAAGCCCAAAAAACTTGGCAGGCGGTTGTATTATACCTCAACTTGACTGCGTCAGCGGCTCCTCTTCACGGCAGTTTGATCTAGCTGCAACGTGGTATTCAAAATATGCCGAGCGCCATGCCCCCACGAAATGCGTACGAGGTGACATTGAGGTCCCTTTGCAGGACGGAGCTGTTCATCCGACAAGCGCCATCTACGTAGATACAGGTCACTATCGCACTGGAAAGGGGCTCAATACGACAAGGCTCCAGTTCAGACTGACGCCAATATTGCACCATCGTGGCATGAGGCTGAGGGGTTGGAAAGATTAACTTTGACAGCCAGCTTTATCACGATAAGCGGCACTTTCCACGACTTTTCGGTCACTTATCCACTAGATTTCAGTTGATTCATATTAACGTTAGAGTACTTGGGTCTTGAGTTGCTGCTGGATTGAGCACAAATTCACCTAATAGTGCAGAGTCGTCTGTTTGGATAGCTTCACCAGTACAAATAGCAGTGCATGTGATGAATTAATTTCAATTTCGCTTGTTGGCAAAGAGCTCGTCCATGCCTTTGAATCATGTACATTACGACGACTTCAGACCACCCTTGCGTCCAGCCTCCTTGGCCTTCTCACTACCAGGCTCGAAAGAACCTGATGAAGCCTTTCCTCCCTCAGAAGCAACCTCGCGCTAGCACTGTTAGCAACTCCTCTCCGCATCGTCTCAGTGTTTACTAACCAGCTTGTCGGGGTCCATGCTGGCAAATCCGCCCGTTGAGGCCTTTCCGCCCTTGGAAGCAATCTCTTGGACCTCCTCCTTGGGTCTGGGCCAGTCAGAAACACCATTTGGAAATAGCAGAGGGGTTGGAACCGCTCACCGGTTGGCAAAGTTACCGGGTTGGTGTTCTCAGTCATGTTGATGGTTTGTATGTGAATGTCTTGTTGCAGTCGATTGAAGGTGCTGGTTGGACATTAACTTGAGGGCCTGAATCTCTCCCTATAAATACTTATTGATGTTACCCAGAGCTCATCGAAGCATATGCAAAGACGTTATTGTGCATTTTGATGACGTTGATGACTCTGACGCCCTGACTAGTTCTAAAGCAGGCGACAGATGCTCACCGTAATACGGGATGACGTCCTTTGGCAGCATTCCCTTGCTTTAGTTCGACTTTGTGACGAAGACCGTGCTCATGAAAGGTGATAATGACACCTATCGTCACCGGTCAACCGCAGCCCAAGACAAGTCTTGCCCGTCAGTATCATCATCAAAAACAGCCTCACGTCGATCAATTCGATGATAACACTGATTATCCGGTGATTATCAGACAAAAAAGAGCTCATAGGTCGATCTCGATGCGTGAACTTTTGAACGGTTTCAGTTAATTACGCCATGTCGTCATCGAGTTGGGATATCACATTTTACCCCTGCACAAGCAAAGTCCACCAGGCGGAAAGATGACAATAGCCGAGCCAAGCCCTCATAGCGGTGTTATCCTCTGTTGCTGTAGTTGACTGTTTATGCGAACTGCAACAGCTTACTGGGCTCTGGCTCCGGCCAAGTGAGGATAGTAAGGTTAGGTTATCGACTGAGTACTGACAGACCATGATATTAGAATAACAATCAAGTAGCTATCAATTCAAAGAATATTTTATGATGGAATCTAGTAGAAACAGTACTCTCATTGTCACAACTAGGCCTACGTTATGCCGGCAATCTTAGCTCCCCCAGCGATCTATCCGACCTCGCAGCCGTCGGCGGCCTCTCCAACGACCTCATCTCCACATCAACCTTTACAAAGATCTTGTGGCTTGATGAATTATCATCCAGTTGCTCCCAATCTCGATCCGCAACTATACTCGATATGACGCTGTTGTGCATATGCTGGCGTCCGGCTAAAGCCCTGGTGTTGGTCCTCATTGATGCCCTTCTTGTGTCGTTGTATGGTGTTACTTGAGCTGGCGAGTTTCCATGCGTAGTATCAAATGTGATCCAGTTCTTTACCAGTTGTCGTAATGAGGGCAGCGAGCCGGCGATGATTCCGGTTCCTAATTCAAAGACGGACCAGAGGACAATATTTCCGACGTTATCTTATAAAAAGTCAGTCATGTCAACAAAGCCAGCCCTGAAGAAGACCATGCGGAAATGAACATACATAGGTAGTTCTCGGGCTGAGCATAAAACGCAATATACGGCAGTCGTACTATCGTAGCAATAGACGCCCTGTCAGAGTCAGCATCAGCAACCCAAACCCGGGGAACAGAAATCATTCTTACAAAACACCGAGACCAAGAATGATGCTGATGGATATCTTGGTCGCCTTCTTCATCTGAGTCCTGTACAACATGAACCCAGGCAATATCGCACACACCCAGTCAGTAAGCACGGTAGCGGCCGACACAAAATAACTCAAACTCGTAACGACAATAGGCGGCGAGCATTGTCCCGCATTCTTATCCCAGTTTGCTGAGATGGGGCGACACATGGTAAGAAGCCCGATGATGACGATGACGGTGGAGATGACAGAGGCTACGAGTGTCGCCCAGACGATGATGCGGTGCGTCTTTTCAATGGCGATTCGAAGGAGGGTGACGCAGATGGAGCCTTTGATAAAGATCAAAGAGGAACAGTAGAAAGTTTGAGACAGCCAGATGTACTGTCAACTCGAGGTCAGCTGGTTCCCTGTTCATATTGAGAGCACTTACCATCCGGCCATCTCGTTGCATATTGTCGTTTAGTCGCTCATCCGGGGCGCCAATACCGACATACGTTCCTTTCGATACCACACCAACAACGCAGATGAACAAAATCTACCATCCGAGTCAGCACGCTGTTGAACGAATGAACTCACTCAGCATTACTTACCCAGCCAGTAAGCATGAGCCCGTCGTCCATCCCAAAAATGCCTTGCCTGATTCTAATGACGGATCTCGCAATCACTGCCATTGCAGAAGGAGGCGTGTAGAACAGAGCGACTGTAAGGAGGACAAGTCCCAGCCCCTCGGGTGTAATCGTTGTCGCATCAGGATCGACTGCCATGGCGGCTCAGCTCAGTCACAGAGCAATCATCAAACAAACATCCATCCAAATTAAAAACAACACAGTTTCCCCTCAAATATGGACTCAACTCCCTTTATCAACATTGCCACTTCACCTCCATGCACACCTCTTCCCAGACTAGCCACCGCCTTCGAGCCTCTTCCCCGCGTTAAAGCTTCTCCTAGTCTCCCCCTAGTTCAGCCCCAAGCCTGCACGAGACAAGTAAATCGCTTCTAACTTGAGCTACCAGGGAGGAACCTGCCGGACGCTAGCGTCACCCGACCGGAAACGCCAGCCGAGGAGAACCACGCCAGCGCCCGACGCCCATCATGTTCGAGCCTTGGTGAGGCTTCAGACCAGTCGCTATTCTGAAACGGGACTTGGTAAGAAGCGAACTGTCATGGTTCAAGGGAGCACGGGAGGGATCAGCACTAGGTAGAAGCAGGAACACCATCCAGCTGCTTGGTGAACGGACATGCCGCATCCTGACATGTTGACTCGCACAATTAGCTTGCAATCTAACAAACTCTCGAGGTCCATTTACGTAGGCACTTTTGTGACATCTCCGGAACATCGTCAGCCAACAACCCAGAACCCCAACATCAGGATCCCTCACGGTCTCAACAACTTGACTCTCTCGCAGATGAGCAATTTCAATCCCCAGAGTCCCGATCCCAAATCGAATGTTTATGCCCAGGCTTCCCGGTTCCGCCTCGAATCCGAAGCCACGGCGCCGCCACCTCATGCACGCCGTTTCCAGCCTCGGGATCAACAGTCCGCGCGCCGGTACCGCGGATTGTCGTGTTTGCCAAGGCTGCAAGCGGTTCCAAAGGAGGTCAAGGAGAAAGCTTATTCATATGAGTAAAGGGGATACCGGGAGGGCAAAAGCTGCTAGAATTTGAGTGTCGAGCGGGTCAGTGGTGAATACTCATGTTTCTCTGAGATGGCGTTGAGACATGCCCACCACTAAGCCAAAAGCCACTGGGGAGAAGTGATCCAGATCATTTTTGATGATTTGAGAAAAGATAAAAATCCATTGCTCAGCTTTTTGTTCTCTCCCTAGTAAAAAGCCCCAAGTTTTGGGGTTCAAGGATTCGAGTCATTTCAATGTTCTCACCCACAAACGATAGCGCCATCAACCTCTCCACGCCAAAAAGACAAGAACGGCAAGGCCGGCGGGCATTTCCTTACCAGTAAAGCCGTCGGGTAAAATTTATCAGATGGCGATCGTCGCAAACAGACGGTGTTTCTGGTTTTCGGCTCATCGCTGTTTGCGGTAACTATTCACCTGGGTCAAGGAAAAAACGAGACACGAGGATAGACGCAGTACCTGTTTATCCTCCCCTAACGATGGTGAATAAAATATAATAAAATTATATTAAAAAATCTTCTATATTATTGTATTATTATAATATTTTTATAAATTGATTCATTATACTTATGATGAGTATTATAACTCTTTTGACACTCTAGTGTCTCGTTCATTTCTTCACTCGCGTGCCATTCAACCCCATTCTTTGTGTTCAATTTTCATTCATTGTTTGCTCTGTCTTTCTCTTTATATTAGAGTCTCATATTCTCGAAATATCACGCTGATGCGAGTCCGAAAGGTCCGGATCGTTCTACTCGACCTGTGAGGCACAGTGAATGACTCCAGTCACATGTTCCCTCACGAGACATGCCTCGAAAACACAGAGCAGAATAAATCGCTACAAACAGGTATTCACATCAATAAAATTGAATATCCCATCAAAGAAAGTCATCATTGAATCAGTAGCCCATCAAGATACACATTTTACAACCTCGCTCACGAATGTGGCGACGTCCATGCCCTGGCACAGCCTCCGTTGCGTCATCACCACTTTCTCCATCAGGAAATCCCCAGCTCTCCCCCATCCAAACCTCACCTCATAAAACCCACGACTTCTCTCTCCGAAAATGGCCCAGCCCAACA
Source organism: Fusarium solani-melongenae (assembly GCA_023101225.1). Taxonomy (NCBI): domain Eukaryota; kingdom Fungi; phylum Ascomycota; class Sordariomycetes; order Hypocreales; family Nectriaceae; genus Fusarium; species Fusarium solani-melongenae. The sequence goes on along the minus strand of CP090038.1, from coordinate 394,582 downwards.
GCCAGCCAGATCTGGAACTAAACCCCCTCGGCGAAGATACAGAGGAAGAGGAGGACGACCTGTCGGACCCGGATCTTCCGCTGATCATGCCCGACGCTGCAGCTGCGGCCCCCGCCCCGAAGCCGCGGTGGCTCGACCCCCGGCCGTCCCGTTGGTGGTCCCGGTGGACGTCGTCACCCGTTGTCCAGCGCCTGTGGGAGAAGGCCAAGGACATCTTCCGCCCTCGCTTCACCTGGCGTTACCTTCTCTGCTCCGTTGTTGGCGTCTATGTGCTGTACTGCTTCGTCACATGGCAGCCCTTCTTCTCTTCGGCTCTCCCGGCATATTCGGGTACGCATCACGTCGGCGCTATCGATCTCGAGATACCGCTTGATAAGCCAAAGCGCATCTCAGAGACCGTACTCAAAGGATCCAGGGAACCAGCCTTTGAACTAGAGAGTGTCCTCTTCACCCTGTACTACCCAGCCGTCAAGGGCGCGCGATCCAAGCAGTCCCTCCACCCATGGGTCCCTCGGCCGTTGAGCCTCACGGCACAAGGATATGCCCGAGCCGCGGGCGTCGACAACTTCATCATGCGACCCATCTTTACGTTGGCCCTTTGGCTCCTGGTTGGGGGCATCAAGATCCCCGCGAGGGTCGACGTACCCATTCTCGGCTCCAACATCGAGGGCACCGACGCCGACGGCGAAAAGTTTCCCGTCATGATCTTCTCCCACGGCAGCGTCAGCTCGCGGACTGACTACACCCACTATCTCGGTGAGCTCGCCAGCCGTGGCCACATTGTCGCTGCGCTCGAACACCGTGATGGCAGCTGTCCCGGGTCTCTCGTCAAGGTCAAGGACAAGAAGGAGAGAGAGGTCATTCTCTACAGAGAGCGCGATCTCATATCCGACCCTCCCATGAATGACACCATTCTCAAGCATGAGCAGCTCGCATTCCGCACTCAAGAGATCCTCGAGACCATCCGTATTCTACAGTTCGTCAACGCCGGCAACGGCTGGGAAGTTTTCAAGTCCAACTCGCGCGAAGAAGGCCACGCTCTGGCGGCATGGGCAGAGCGCCTAGATTTCCACCACCTCACCATAAACGGCCATTCCTACGGCGCAACAGGCGCCCTCCAAGCCCTCAAGACGGCAAATACCACCGTCGCCAACCCAGCCATCGGCGGCATCGCCCTCGACCCAGGCAAGTCCAGCGGCCAGCTCAACACCAAAGTCCCAGTGCCACTCCTCGTCGTTCACTCCAATTCATGGTCCAAAACGCACAGCATCTTCTTCGGACGCCCACACTTTGACACCGTCCTCGACCTCGTCCGTGGCGTGCGCGACAAGGTCGGCACTGCGTGGTTCCTCACCAGCATAGGGACAGCACATCCCAGTGTGACAGATGCACCGCTTCTGCAACCACTCCTCCTGAACTTTGCAACAGGAGCAACAGCAGATGTGCGCAAGGCTCTAGGAGAGTACGTCAAGGTGACTATAGATTTTCTCGACTATACAAAGACAGGTGAGAAGAAGGGGGTTCTTAAAGAAGACGTGACGCATGAAGAATATGGCAAGTGGGTGAGTGACGAGAGAAAGAAGAGCTTCCCCAAGGACCTAGCAGAGTATTGGGAGGTTCATGTATGTCCGAAACATCAAGAATAGTTCATAATTAAGTCGGCTCTCATTACTTCGAATCCTCGGCGCCCTAAGTATATATGTACAGTGCCATTGCCTTGCCTTGCCTTGCCTCTGAGTATCAACTGCTTAATCCTCCATCACATACATTACAAGAATGCAGCTGGTGAGCTACCAAGTCCACCATCGCCGCCATTCGTTTCCTTCTGCCGGTTGCTGAGAAATATGTCTACCATCGTCTTGCTTCCCATTTCTTGCTGCAGCTTGTTCTCCGTCTCGTGGCCAATGCCGGGACTCGACTTGGTGGGGGAGCCCTGCCAGCCGGTGAAACGAGGCCGAGAGCGACGCTTGGCCATCGCCTCTTCAGGAGTGGAGTTGAGGCGGCCGGTGATGTTGAGAGAACGCATCCGGTGCACTTCGTTCGACATGCTCATGTCCATTTCGCTTGTTGAGCTAACGACTGGGAGTGAGGGTACCATCCGCAATGTGCTTCTGGGTGGAATCGATGGATGCCAAGTTTTCGAAGTGTGGCTGACAGCATTTGGTGTTTGATTCTCGTCGTGTCCCGTGGGGTCTTTCCAAAAGGACCGTGATTGGGATTGTCTGTCCTGAAAAGGCTGAGCATTCCCCTCGATGCAGGACAAAGGGCTTCGGTTCGCCACTCCATCGTCCTTTGGGAGTAGAATCTCGGGTGGGGATCCAACTTCAGCTCCCTCTCTAACATGACCCAACGGGGGGGAAATACCAGTGTTCTGCCCGTAAGTATCGGCTTTTTTAGGTGTCGAGGGACCTTCAAGCTTCGAGACCTTGGAACTAAGCCATGTCTTCCATTCGACTGAGCTTGCTGCGGATGCATCGCGCTGGTGTGGGACCAGACGGCAAGAGGCAAGTCCGCCGGCTATGCGTGTTTCAGCTCCCTCGACAAGGCCTGAAGTTCCTTGACTGGGGGTGCTCGGTCTCGCATCCTCCGTCACACATGAGTACACACTTTCAGCGTCATCCAACTGTGTATCCTGATCTGATCCTGTGCTGGTTTCTCCAACCCTCTTCATGAGGGCTGAGTATACGCGTTCGCTGTCGATTTCGGCACCAGACCAGGTTTCTTGACTTCCAGCCCCATGCCCGTCGAGTCCGGTCGAGCGCAGAGAGGAAGAAGAGATGTGTGCACCATTCTCCCTGATGACAGATAGGCGTTGCCGCTCCCACTCGCCAAGCATCCCCATGCTGGAGACCGTGCTTGTAACTGAGTTTGTCCAGCTAGTGACACGAGACCTGTCGTCGGAAACATGTTGCTCGCCGCTTTCGATGCTTTCAACGCTCCCTTTTCTGGATCTGAGCTGCTGATTCGAGGGGATATCATGCAGCGAAGGGATATGCGAAGAGATACAAAACATGGAAGCTTCCCCGGTTCCTTTGTCGTTACTGGCGTGAAGGCAGGTGTCTTCGTCCGAATCGTTACCATCAGTGCCCTGGTCCCCTTCGTGCTTCTCTGGTCCAGCACCACTCTCCCCTCTGGCGAATAGCCCCTTCAACTTCGATCGTAAGCTGTTTGAAACCTTTCGGGCTGCCTTTCGAAGCCCAGATTGCGTGGATACTGAAGTGCCGTTGGCGGAGAATGCAGAGGACAGTACCGTGCTGCTGTTGCTGCTATTTCGAAGAGACTTTCGGAGCCCAGTAGATCCTTCGCTGCGTCTGCTTCTCGACGGAACCGAAGCGGATGGTTGGGCCTGAAGCCTTTCCCGCTCCTCCATCTGCTCGCGATACATTTCCCTCGCAAGTCGCACTACAGCATCGTTCTCGGCTCGACTGCTTGATCGTGAGGCTGCCATACCCCGGCGGTTCTTCAGAAAGCTCATGGAATTCGAGGCTCTGAGCCCCATTGCATCGGATGTCGCGATTTCCGGAGGTTCGTTCTCATTGTTTGGGGTCTTGTAGAGCGAGCGGGTGGGTGGCAGGCGGCCCCTTGCAGGCATGGAGTAGCTGGAAGCGTTCGCAGTTGTTGCCCGGGACGGCGTAAGCATCGATCGCGACTTTCGGAGCTTTCTGAAGGAAAATGGCATCGAAGCAGCATCTTCTTCGGGACTGTAACACGCGTCAGGTGCCTGCAGAGACTCAAGATAACGTTGTGTAAGGGAGTAGTGGGCGGGCCGGTCTGCGTGAAAAGACATGGTCGACGAGGGCCTGGTGCTTGTGTTGCCAAACACATTGATCCGAGAAGTCGCTTTCGTAGGAGAATCTCGCTCTTCGCTTGCCCTCAGGGCCAAGTTTCTTCGTGGTCGAGAGGCAGACCCAGCGAAACGAATGCTCGCTGCAGTGCTCTGCCGGCTGGTGACACTGCCGCTCCGCTCCAAGCTCTGCCTGGCCATACTGGCAGCGCCATTGCTGCTGTGGGGTAAAAGGCTCGCAGGGTCCCGAAGAGCAACTATCGTCTCACTGCTGGGCCGTTCTTGAGCCCGGTGGTAGGACAACAGGGCGGCGATGTTGGCGTCTCGCTTGGCGACGGCGGGGTCGATAGATTCGAGGGCATGGACGGGGTTGCGCACGACAGAGTTGGTCGACTTGCTGCGGCTGAGTGGACGGCGGCTCTTGTTTCGAGAGCTGTTGAGGCGAAACATCTCCGGCGAGTTTGGAGATGGAGAGTTTGGAAATGGTGATTCACGGGAGGAGAGGTGCTTATGTAGGTAGGCAGGAAGAGGAAGGAGTGCAAACGGAAGGTACTTACCGGCAGCAAAACTTGAGGTGGCAGGCCCCCTCTGGTCATCACTCCAGAGGGGCGGCTAAGCAAAGAGTCAGCACAAATGAGGTCTAAACATGAGACCAACATGTAGTCTAAACTTGAGACTAACATGAGGACGTGTGCAGAGGAGAGAAGAACTTACCAGGGACGGCGGCGATAACAATAGGATAAGTATATTGACGCTCGACTGGGACTTGGAGCAGTCAGCTTCGCACATCCAGAACACCAGAACAGTGAATCACTTACAGTCAGAGCGTCGCCCATCGTTGAAGTCGGGCCCGGAGCCGGGCAATGGTCCGCCGGAATTGGGCATCCAGCCAGCGGAAGACGGGGTGGGGCCGGCCGGGGACCGGGGCGATGAGGCGGGAGGGGGCGGGGCATCGTTGCTGCTGCTGGAGCTGGAGCGGGAGCGGGAGCGGGAGCGGCGGCAGCGGTGGTGATGGTGGTGATGGTGGTGGTAATGGGATCAAGTTTCAACTCGGCCAAAGAATGGACGTTATTTCTGGGAATCTCCTCCCATGTTCCTGCGTCGTCATAATGTTTCTAGCTGTTTGGGAAGCAATGACTTTGACTCTGAGAGGAAGTAGCTACTACTACATGGCACTCCTGTACTACGGGAGAAGCAAGTTAGATGCATCAATGACCTAAGTGTATCAAGCACCATCCCTGAATGCCCTCAGCAATTTATGAATTATCTCCAGCTTGGGCCATAGCTTTGTGCCTCTCTCCTGATCTGCCGCAACGATACAGGATGAAGAACATCCGAAACGAGCCCCAAGTGGTGAATAGCATCGCCATGAGACCGTATGAGTTCACGGTCAATTCGCTCAGGGTCGCTCACCGTCAGTCCTTTCCCCCCACGCAATTCGGAAAGTTTGTTCCATGCTTTCATAGCAGTAGGGGGCAGTGGCAGTTCCCATGTTCCAGCACGGAAGATCTTGGAGGTGCCATCGTAAGTTCGACTAAAACGAAACAAGCGCGCTTCTCCTCGCCTGCCATACCACAACTCCAGCACCTCTAAGTTGGGAAAGCGACGCATAGCAGAAGCCGCCATCATCAGAAGGCGTTGGATCTGGGAGAGGGGGGTCTCAGGCCGGAGGAGTATTGAGGTCAGGGACAAGTGGGTGAGATTTCGCCATGCTCGGTCATGTCGATAATGACGGAGTCCATCAAAGAAGTCGTACGCGTCGACGATGAAGGACACATGCAGACTCTTCTGGTTCCTCAATCCAGCCAAAGCTGCTCCAAGGGCTCGATTAGGAGTTCTGACATACTCTGCTTCGACAAAGCTCGGTCCAGCGAACATGGAGTCTATATCCTCATCAAAGTCCTCAAAGAAAGTGAGCCGTTTGACGTGATTGGGTAGATGGCGCCGCCAAAGCGTGAGGAAATCTAAGTTCGTGTCAGCAATTGGTACTATCCAGTGTGCGTAAGTGTGTGCTGCGTTAAATACCTTGATCCCGAGCATCTTGTTCCCATCGAAAATCCGTTCGCCAGAATTCCAGGCTAATGGCTTCAAGCCCAGGGAGACAATTCATGAGATGCCGCAACGTCGAGTATCCGAACCTACGGCGCGTCTGCCGACGAACAAGGAGATGTTTGACAACCGGCGCAGGCCAGTGAAACCCCGCTGGGATAATGTTGAGAGTCCTACAAACACCACCAAAGACCTCGGCCACAGCCCATGCTATTGGCTGGAAGTTGCGCCGTCCGCCGACCCAGCCGTGATGCGGATCGTCAATGGTGCAGACATCGGCTTCTTTGTCGTCATCATCTTCGAAAGAAAAGTTCTGGAACTCGTGTTGTGAATCACTGGGAGAGTGAACGCTGAGTTCCAAGGTCAACCCGCTATTTGGGTGCGATGGGTTACGTCCCTTCCAACTGTGGAGGATGCTAAACAGTTTACGGAGGGCTTCTTGGAAGATGGTGCCATTCTTTCTATGATCTTAGTGACCAAAGTTATGACATCTTAGACAGTCGTAGGGGAGAAGTTCGATGCGTAACCAGAGATGTTGAATCCGCTCCGTGCGACAGCGGCTGATCTTGTGAAGTCCGGCAAGATCTTTCTGATGAACGGTAAGCTTTCGAAAGAGGATTTTTTTGAAATATTCTTGCCAGTCTCGACAAACGGCGGCGCCCTTGCCAACATGGCCGACATGTGGCTTGACAGTACTCTTCTCAGAGGGCGACTCGACGCGGTTGGTGTGACCCTGACGATAGGCCAGAAAAGATAAGATATTGAGCTGTAAGTCCCGTGGAAGCCGATACCACGGGAATGTCGAAGGTTGTCCGTTGTAGTTCATTGTCTATCTGTTGTCCATGCTACAGATGGAGAAGTTAGGGGCAAGTGGTGAAAAGAAGGGCGGCACGACACCATTTATAACTTCGGTCAGATTTGCCTTTATGGGTGTCAAGGTTTTGTTGACTACGTGTTGTCAGGAGGTTTAAGCCATGGAAACTCTCAAGAGATTTTGTTGGAAATGCTGTGATAACTCACTGTCTCAAGGTTCATAAAAGCTTGCACGCCTGTAACTCAATATGAATGATATTGTTGTCAAGGGCCACTATCTTAGCAGAAAGACAACAAATAGTTAGAGGGATTAATGGAGCATTAATACAAGGATCATATAAAGAATGAGTAGATTCTATCAAGTCTTAGATTAATTCTCTGTATTTTAGGAGAAGACATTAACAATGATTCGCTGAGGACCGACAAAGGATATTCATTTGCTCGTGGCGCCGAGTCAACAATCGAGTCTCTTGGCCAAAGTTTGATCAAGTCAACAAGGCGCAAAGAGCGACACGAGATAAGAAACACGCATACAGAACGGGTGGCACAATTCAACAAATGATACAAAAAGATGTATTCATGTTAATGCGAGCGAGACCTAACATAACCCGCCATCATGGACGAAACCATGTAATAAAGTGCATAAACGATAAGTCTTGGAGCGCAAGCAGCTCACAAGACATCACTACCCAAAACAAAACGACCCAGCGACCGAATGCCCATCCGTATTCCCGACAAAAATGCGTAACCAAAGCACTAAATCATGATGTAAAGGTCTTACATGTTGATTTCCTTGAGGAACTGCTCAACCTCCTCATCAACGAGGTCGTGAATCTTCTTGGAGAACTTCTCGGCCTTGGAGCCAAACTCCTTGACCTTGCCGGAGACGACGCCAATCTCCTGCTCGACGGCATCCTTGATCTGCTTGGCGGGAGAAGAAGGAGAAGCCTTGTTGACCTTGTAGCTACCGGCCTCAACGATCTTCTTGTAGTCGCTGCAGCCACCACCGTTCCAGGCAAGCAGGTTGGGGGTGTCGGAAGGAATGTCGGACAGAGCGTTCTCGGTGGCAATGGAGATGAGGTTCTCCTTGAGCTTCTTGGGGGTGATGGAGGCCATGGCGTACTCAGAGTCCTCAGCGGGCTGGAGGGACAGGTAGTAGGCGAGGAGACCAGCAATGTGGGGAGAGGCCATGGAGGTACCAGAGATGGTGTTGATGGCGTACTTGGAGCCAATCCAGGTGGACTGGATGTTCAGGCCGGGTGCGAAGATGTCAGTGCACTTGCCATAGTTGGAGAAGTAAGCACGACTGTCATCAAGAGCTGAGGCACCGACAGTGACGGGCTCAGTGGCAGCGGCGGGAGAGTAGTTGCAAGCATCGGCGTTGTCATTGCCAGCAGCGACAGCGAAGTGAACACCAGTGCGGACAGCAGCGTTGACAGCGGCATCGAGGGCCTGGGTCTTGCCACCACCAAGAGACATGTTGGCGACGGAGCCCTTGAAGCCCTTGCGCTTACCGTCCTTGGCCTTCTGCTGCTGCTCGAGATGGCTAGTGGCAGCAAACTCGACACCCTTGACGACGTCGGACATGGAGCCAGAACCGTTGGATCGGAGAACCTTGACGGCGTAGACATTGGCCTTCTTGGCGACACCGTACTTCTTACCGGCGACAGTACCGGAGCAATGAGTGCCGTGACCGTTGCCATCCTCATCGGCATCGCCAGCGGGGACAGTCTTGCCCCAGTGGGCGCGGCCCTCAAAGTCGACGTGGTCGATGTTGGTGCCGGTGTCAACGATGTAGGCATCGACACCCTCGCCACCATCGGCGGAATAGAGGTACTTGTTGAAGGTACCGAAGTTGAGAGTATCACGGTGAGAGATACGGGCAAGACCCCAAGGAGCCTGCCTCTCGGTCTTGCCGTCGTCGCACTGGAGCTCAGTGACGGCGTCCTTGTTCTGGACGGGGATCATAGTGTGGACGAGGGTGTCTCGCTCGATGAACTCGATCTGAGTGGGCTGTTAGCTTGATGTCTGCTGAGGGATATAGTGGACCATCAACTTACGTCGGGGTGATTCCGGACCTGCTCAATGACGGACTCGTCAAAGTGGCCGGCGTAGCCCTTGAAGCCCTTGCCAATGTTGAAGGTGTGCTTCAGACCAGCAAAGGTCTTGTCTGTGAAGGGAGTGGAGCGCTTTCGCAGCTCAAGGCGCTCCTGCTCGCCATGGCTGTGGATGTTCTGGATCCAGGTGTGATGATCAGACGCAGCGGTCTCATCAACGTGGTCCTTGAACTTGATGATGTACGAGTCCGGAATGGTCTCGGCCTCGATGGAGCTGAGGATGGGAGCGGCCCTGTCATGGATGGTGCCGACGCTGAAAGAGGCAGCGTTGGCGACAGCCGCCAGGGAGAGAGTGAGGGCGGTTCTCATGATGACGAAACCGCAAGAGACGAGGCGGCTAAAGCTGATGTTGGTCTGCGCGCAACGCAAGGACGAGACGAGAAAGGGAAAAACAAGCCGATGTCCTGACCCTCTGTGGTGATGGATCAGGTAGAACCGGTGCAGCAAAGGTTGGGAAGGAGATGGGATACGGATGAGGATGATGAAGGAAGAAGAAGCGATGGCGAGCAGCACCTGGGGTAGATAAGCACCACCAGCGTGCGACAGCTCCGGTGTTGCCTCAGCGGGCCTGGGGCGGCCGAGGAGGGTGTGACGCATCAGTCGCTAGGGTGGTTGATATCAGCGGTGGCTGAGCGCCTGATACGGTTTAGCTTCAGTTCTGCCGGCCAATGCGGTTGCTCAGTCGTCGCTGGGGCAATGCGATAACGGCACCTGCTGGAGCCAAGGTACTTGCGAGCTCCCATGACAGTCCGTGCAGAAAGTTGAAGCTTACACGGAGCGTAAGATGGCCGAGCCGAGTCGCGACTCAGGCACTTTGGAGTGTTGCGCATGTTGCGTATGCTGCGTATGCAAGGCAAGATGCTATCAGTTGCAGTGAAAGGAAGATCCAGGACAGCAGCAAACATCTGCTCAACTCTCGGTCAAAGAGCCACGGCTTCCGCTTGCGAGGCTGATTGTCTCATCTCCACGGACATCCAGTCCGTGTTTGTCAGCCTTGGAATCAAGCCATCCTAGAAGGGTACAGTATTCGTCTTCGGCACAAGGGGACCGAGCTAACAGAGCCGAGACAGCACGGCAGATACAGTGCATCATGGCTACGAGTCGCCGCATTCACTGTGCTGTGGCCTGCACCCCCAAGGTATCCTGCTCGCGCCCCACCCCGGGAAGGCAAGCTTCAACAAGGTAAGGTACCTTCCAGTTTGCGCACTGCGCTCCCAGAACCAAGTGTTCCTCCAAGCAGAATGCGGGGAGCGTCCTGGCTCCGATTGGCCCCCACTGGCCTAATCCGCCTGATCCATCGAGTCAGACGACGTCCCTGGCACGTGCCTCATGTTGCAAGCCTGTGTCTCAAGCGCCGCCATCCCAAGCCAAGCAGCGCCTCAGACCCCGGCCGGTCTCGTCCATCCCAGTCCGTTCCCGGGGTTAAGGGCGTTTTTGCCTCGAAGATACGATTCCTTGGAAAGACAATCCGAGGCCGAAAAGACGTCATGATTCAGCAGGTCAGCATTGTCTTTGTTTTTCCGCATCAAAGCCTCCGGACCCGGTGGACAGGTGCAGGGCCATGCTGTGCCTGGCAGCTGAGGCTGGTCTCGGCGATAGCTCTCTTAGCTCTCCACTTTGAAGCAACTCAGTAACCATGGTTATCTCGTCAGATAACGCCATCAACCGGCGCTTGTAGGTCATTCCAGGCATCGGGCCAAGCGCGAGGCTGCACTCAACCACTCTTGGTTGATACGACCTGATTTATCAGGATAGGCATTGTCCACTCGGCAGTGTCAATGGGAGATCTCGGATCGCGTAGCTGTTGATAGAAGAGCAATCCCGTGTTGAGCTCCACCATAGCTCGCTGGACCCCGACTTTGATCCGAGGTAGTACCTCAACAACTTGGATGCTCAGAGGAACTCGATGATGTCCATCAAGATTTATCAAGGGGAAACCACAGAGTCATCTTACCATCATCACTGGGAATAGAGATTACTCTGTATCTACTCGGTATTACACCGAATGACCCGAACTCCTGGAATCCTTCGTTCGCTTCATTCTTTGACTGTCACTTACCCTGAAGAACATCGCTTCACAACGACGTCATTGAGCCACAACAACTCCAGACAGATCAACTTGATAAATTCACATTGCATTGCAGTTGAAATAGAATCGCGACCCTTAAACTCTCCTGGCAATAACTTTCTCTGCATTCCCTCCGTCTTTGTCGTCCTCCAACGGAGGGACGGAAGCTCGGTCAGGCGTGCATGTCACCCAAGCTCCTTGAGTCGAGCTGACGCAGCTCGGACGATCCCTCCCAAATGGATGCCAGGCAGCGAAGCCTCAGGAGGGGCTCGCTTCGCCACAACACAAGCCACACCTTCAAGGCTGACCTCCGTAACGAGTTATCGAGCACAGGCAGGTAGTGCAGGCTCCAGTTGTACCAGTTGCTTCGAGACACGCTCGCTCATTGCCAGTCCCTGTGCCTGTTCCCCGACGCCCAGTGCTTCCTATCCTCCGTATCTACGAAATTTCTACTCATCAACTCGTGGCTGTGGCGTGCGGCGATCTCCCATTCACAGCTTCATGCACCCCGCGGCCGCCCCTACAGGCCCCCAAATCTCACCTTTCGATGCCGACAGCGGATGATAACAGCCTGGACCCTTGAAGGGCTCGGGGAGGGCGGTTTCTGGAATGAACCCGTGATTGCATTGCGACCGTTAAAATGGCCTCTATACCGAGAAGATACCGGTCTTCGACCTCGGTCTCGAACCCACCCAACACCAAGTCCTTTGAGATATTGAAGGGCCTGCTCGACGCGCTCACCCTCGACACGACACTCCACCAAGATAACGGATTCCCGGAGATTCCGCCCCTATTAAAGAAACTACGACACATCAGCCAGCACATCACCGCGACGGCCTCGTCGGTGCACCAGAACGATTTCCGCCATGCCGACGGCTTCCAGCACATCCTCAACCTACTCCGTGCCTTTTCAGGCTACTACAACCCCGATAAACGAAGCGATGCGGATATGCTTGCTCTGTTCAAGCTGCTGGGAGACTGCTTGAACGTGCTCTCAGCAACGCTACGTGGGCATTCAGGCAACCGACGATTTTTCCGATACAGAGTTGAGGGAGGCGGTTGGGAAGCCCTGGAGCAGGTCATCGCCAGCATAGGCCTCGGTGGAGCAGAGCCCGATGCGTGGATAAGTTGCCATGTATTTGGCAAGCTACTATCCTTCTCCCTTGACGACGACGCTCTTGATCTCCTTTGCCAGTCTATCGCCAAATCACTTCGGCCTGATGGTGATAACCCACCTCCAAGCGACGACGATAGTGTGGAAGAGCAGTGGGATCTGGTCTTGACCAAGTCTGTCGAGAATATCGCACCTGGAGTGCGCGAGGTTGTGAATGCCAAGACAATAATACAGCATCCTGAGATTCTTAGAGCAGTCGTCAGCTTCTGGACGGCCATTCCGCGGATGAAAGATGGCCTTGCTAACCCGGCCTCTCTTCTTGTCCTAGAGACGATTCACTCCATCATTTCCGTCTCCATTTATAACCGGGCTGCGGTGCATTCAACTGGCGCCCTCTCTCAGTTCCTCCGAGTCGCCTTCAATCCTGATTCGGCATTGAGTCCCCCTGAACGGGAAAAGGTTCTGGCCATTTGCAAGATGCTCATGTTCCTGGGCGTCAACGAACCTGCCGACACCCAATTCCTACTCTCGACGCCTGGTTCTGAGGCATCCGAGTTCTGCTTGCAGATGACATCCAAGCACTCAGGGCCCCCATTCTTCCAGTTTGATCTTTCTTTACACGGTCATTCTTCCCTCGAGTTATCTAGCCTTGGCCGCTCGTTTCCGCCCCAGTCAAGCGCAGGATACACTTTTACAGCCTGGATTCGGGTAGACAGCTTTGATCCCACTGCACATACCACCATCTTTGGCGTCTTCGACTCAACACAAGCATGCTTCTTGCTCATGTACCTTGAGAGAGATACCCACAACTTTATCCTTCAAACCTCCGTCACCTCCAATAAGCCTAGCGTGCGCTTTAAGACCGTTTCGTTCAAGGAGAAGCGATGGTACCATATCGCTATTGTTCATCGCCGACCAAAGACTATGACTGCTAGTAAAGCGTCCCTCTACGTCAATGGCGAGTTTTCAGAGCAGATTCGATGCAATTACCCTCATATGCCACCCCTGTCCAACGGCACGAATGAGAGCTTTGCTTCTTTCAACTCGTCCCAGAACAAGACGAACCCGGTACAGGCCTTTGTTGGCACGCCTAAGGATCTTTCGAACCAAGTAGGGCCTGGCCTTGTCTTCTCACGGTGGTCACTTGCCTCGGCGCATCTGTTTGAGGACGTCTTGAGCGACGATTTCCTAGCGGTTCACTATGGCCTTGGGCCACGGTACCAGGGCAACTTTCAGGATAGCCTGGGAGGCTTTCAGACCTACGAGGCATCGGCCACTCTAGGCCTGCGCAATGAGATCGCGCATCCAGGAAAGGGCGAGCACTCGGACATCATAAGAGCTGTGCGTGATAAAGCTGGTTCACTACTCCCAGAGTCCAAGATTCTGCTGAGTATCCTGCCCTCAGCTACATTCCCAGAAAACGTGCAGTTCTATGACACTGGTCTCTTGCGATCGTTGCCAAGGAACTGCTCTCGCAACTTATTCCGAGCATCGAACCAAGAGGGCGCGCCTCTCGCTATCAACTGCGCGGTCCCAAGTCTCCCAGACTCACTGTTCCGAGTTCAGGGACTGCTATCGTTTCGAGGCAACCCCATCGTCGCCGTCCCTTCATACCTTGACGAGAACCTGTGGCGTCTGGCTGGGTTCACGCCACTGGCACTCAAACTCTTCGAGAGGGCTTCCACAATCGAGGAGACAGTTAGGGCAGCTGAGATGCTCTTCTTCTGCATTCGCCAGAATTGGAGGAACAGTGAAGCCATCGAAAAGGACAATGGCTATGGTATCCTGGCCATGCTCATCCGTGTGAAGCTGGGGCACGGTGGCAGTATTGGCGACTCTGCCGTGACTCGACTCCAAGTCTCCAGTGAAGACCGCGACCGATTGGCATTCCAGCTTCTGAGCCTGATTCTTGATTTCGTTGGATACAACCACGCAGAGCCCATGGAGTCATTCATCATCAACCCGCTGGCTTACCGTATCCTTCTCATTGACTTAGACATCTGGCGCAAGTCAGCACCGCGTATTCAAGAGCTTTACTACAAGCAATTCGTTACGTTCGCCGTCAAGAGCAAATACCATGAGTTCAATAGTCGGAGATTGATTAGGATGAGTAAGTTGCGATGCGACAGCGGATGTGCCAGGTCTAACAGATTCTAGGAATTGTCAAGAGACTGCTGGATGCAATGAAGGGCGAAGTGGTGTCAGATGATACCATTTCCCATTTCATGGGCGCCTTCGAGGTTCTTGTCACGTCAAACTTTAGCCAGGAGGTGATGAGGTCTTTATCGCTCTTCATCACATACGCCTTTCACTCACCAGCTTCGTCGTTGCTACGAAGCCCGCGGCCCCTTTCGTCGATCTCCAGGTCCAGCACTCCGGCTCCTCGGCGAACGCGGACACCGACAGATGCCAGCCTGTCTGGGGCTTCGCCTTCTGGCCTCAAGTTCCTGACTAAGAAGCAGCTGGGCGTCAAGGTCTTGAGCATGTACTCACGCATACTGTGCGACAAGTCGAACACGTCTCACATCAAGAAATTTGCCCGCACAGTTACGAACAAGGTGAGATGTCGTGTTCTCAGATGCGTGGCTCTTCTAACGTTAGTAGTGGCTATTGTATCTGCTGGCAGAGGATGACCCAGAAGTTGTGGCCCATGGCTGCAAGATTCTGGCGCGACTGCTTGTGACCCACGGAACAAACTACACGTCGAAATTCGCCGGCAAGTCTGGAGGCTTCACCATCATGTCGAATCGACTGAAACGGTTCTGGGATCTGCCGACCATCTGGCCCATCTGCTTCTGCATTCTATTTGGCTACGACGTTGCCGAGATCGACTTTGACAAGAACTTTGACTTTTTCAACCTCCTGGAAACATTTGGCAAGCGCAAGGTTGTCTACCCAGAATCCTTGTCTGTCATCACAGCAATGCTGGAGCATGGATTGAAGGATGTTACGAGATATCAAGACGACCCTGATTCTCCAGCGACGCATGCCCCGACTCATGCACTCAAGAAGTTCGCCTCTGCCAAGGAGTTGCGACCACGAGCGGACTCTATGGATCTTACTACGGCCCTTGAAACTCGATGTATGTACGGTTCTGACCAGGGCCGAGCCCGACTGACATGTTTCCAGTAAACTTCTCGAAAGATAGCGAACGAGTGGCGAGCTACGCCGGGGTTCTCCATACAGTCGTTCGCTTCCTATTGGATCTCCATGAGCGCTCAACCGAGTTTAGAGACTTTGCTCTGACCTCGGAATGGGTAAGACTGCTGCTAGCTGCACTCTATCCAATTGTTGTCAGCGCCGATGGAGTCACGCCAGAGACTGAATTGAACTCGGGAGATGCTGCTCTCACTTTCGAAGGAACCGACGTCATTATTCGGCCTATCGGTGGGAGTGGTTCGCATGCTACACCCATTGTGCGAACAACAAGCGTCGATCCCATTCCGTCACCCCAGTCGACACCCCCTAAAGGCACCCCCCTCAGAAGAGCGTCGTCCTTCATCCTTCTCACAGCGCACAAATCGCCCGTTGGCCCCAGCCCAGCTCGCTTGAACCCAGCAGTACCGCCAACGAGGTCGACGCCCAAGAAGAAGCCGAGCAGTGATATCTTGGATGGCATCATTGATCTGGTCGTCAACGTCTTCATGGATCAACTTCTCTCGCGCAAAGACTTCCCGGGCTTTGGTCTGTTCACCAAAGTGCCCCCGGGTTTCCGTGAGCACCAAGCTTACTTTGAATCCTTCATACTGAGGAATGTGATCACTCAGCTGACAAACAACGTCCAACTGAACCAGAAAGCCATCTGCGAACCTAGGATTCTGACCAATCTGTCAAGATTTTGCCTCCACATGTCGGAAGCCATCTTTGAGGGCTGGTTCATGAATGGGGCCGAGACCATGATTGACTTCATCGGCATGCTGCTGGAATTCCTGCAGCGTCCTGACATTGCTACCCTCAAAAGCGTTCGCCTTTGCAGCCAGGCCGTTACTACGGTCAGGAGCTGTCTGCTCAGGATCATCCTTCTCAGGCTATCGGATCTTGATAGCCCAGATACCACGGTGGTTGAAGCGAAGCAGTTCATGGACAAGATGGCGTACTGGCAAATGTCAATTCTCGGCTGCTTCTCCTCGGAGGATGACTTTCTCAAGCTTTTCTGGTACCAGCTTTACACAAAGCTTATCGGTGACAAGATGCCCCTCCGCGTTGCCGCAGCCAACTTTCTTCGCATCATCCTGGTTCAGAAGCCGGAAGAGTCTGCAGCCTTGATCCGCTCATGCATGTCACCGGACCAGAAGCAACTCTCCAAGGACTTTCAGAAACTCACCGGAGTGGATGATGAATCTTTTGTTGAGTGGGTTGACAAACATCGGCCGTCCCTGGATGTCCTCTTCTTTGGCGGAATGTCTAAAACATGGGAAGACTTTGTTAGTGCCGAGAACGCCCGCACAGCCGAGACGGCCAAAAGCCGCATCACAAAACGTAAGGAGAAGCTTCGCTTGTGGCATGTTGAGGGCATCACCAGGGACAAGGTCTTGCTCAGCCACGACATTGGCAACAGCGCCTGGATGAAGAGCATCTACAATTCCGAGTACTTCAAGTACCACCGAATCATGCAGGATCAGCAAGACGACTTGGTGTTTTTGAGTGCAGCATACAAGAAGATGGAACGGGATCTGAGGCGACCTGGTGCCGTCTTCAGCGAAGCAACACCGCCCAAGTGGAAGCTTGATCGAACTGAAGGGCGAAACCGGATGCGACTCAGGGTTCTTCCGGACTTCGCGATGAAGTCGGATGAGTACCAGCCAAAGAGAAAGACAAGCGAAGTCCTACAGACACTGCGACTCAACACGTCAGCAAGCCCGGTGCCCTCCATCTCGGCATCTGCTGTGACACCCACACGTTCTGGCCCACCAAGTGCTCTGGAAGGCAACAACGAACCTCCCCAATTCACAGAGGAGCCTGAGTCTACGGCCGACCAGACGGAGCAGGCCAACTCTGGCGTTGCCCCCGAAGACGACTTTGAGCTTGTGGATGACCCCAATGATCCCAACGAGGGAGATGAAGGTTTCGAAGACAAGAACCGCAAGGTCATGAGGCGGCTGGAACACGGCGACCAAGTCCAGTCGGCGTACAATATTTCTCGCATCATCGGTCTTGATGCGTGTGAAGGTATCCTGATCATAGGAAAAGACGCCCTCTACATGATGGACAACGTGTTTCAGTGCGCCAACGGCGACATTGTCAACGTCTGGCAAGCCCCTCCAGAAGAGCGTGACCCGTTCTCTCAGATCGTCACAGACTCGAAGACGTCGGAGAAGCGGCAGAATGCTGGCAACAAGGAGCAAGAGTCGAGGCACTGGCGCTGGCACGACGTCATCAGCATTTCAAAGCGACGCTTCCTGTTCCGAGATGTCGCGATCGAGGTGTTCTTCACGGATGGACGCAGTTATCTGCTAACCACCATCAACCCGGTTGTTCGAGATGACCTGTTTGTCAAGATGCTCAACAAAGCTCCTCACACGAGCGGTGCCAATACACTGCCGAACCCTGAGGATGCTTGGAGGTTGGAGTCGTTGAAGGTCGTTGACGAGTCTCCTCAAGGCTTCGGGTCCAAGTTTGGCACATTCTTCAACTCGACACCTTGGAACCCTATCCTCAAGAGATGGCAGAGGGGCGAGATCTCCAACTTTCATTACCTCATGATGGTCAACACGATGGCTGGTAGGACTTTCAACGATCTCACCCAGTACCCAGTGTTCCCATGGATCTTAGCAGACTACACCAGTGAGGACCTTGACCTGGAGGATCCCAAAACGTTCCGCGATCTGTCTAAGCCGATGGGTGCTCAAACACCGCAACGAGTAGGTGGTTTCGTTGAAAGCTACAATGCCCTGGCCGAGATTGGAGAAATTCCTTTCCATTATGGCACTCACTACTCTTCAGCCATGATCGTCTCGTCATACCTGATTCGATTGCCACCTTTTGTCCAGTCTTACATTCTACTCCAGGGAGGCAGCTTCGATCACGCTGATCGGCTGTTCCAGTCGATTCCCGAGGCATGGAAATCGGCATCCTGCAGGAACAAGGCTGATGTGAGAGAGCTCATCCCCGAGTTCTTCTGTCTACCAGAGTTCCTGACCAATGTCAACGGATACAACTTTGGTAACCGAGAGAGCAACGGCGCCAAGGTTGACCATGTCGAACTTCCTCCCTGGGCTAAGGGTGACCCAAGAATCTTCATCGCCAAGCATCGAGAGGCATTGGAGAGTCCGTATGTGAGCGAGAATCTGCACAAGTGGATCGATCTCGTCTTTGGGTACAAGCAACGTGGAGAAGCCGCCGTGGAGAATCTCAACGTCTTTCATCACCTATCGTACCGCGGAGCAACCGACCTGGACAGTATCACGGACGCAAAGGAGAGAGCCATCCTTGCTGGTGTGATTCACAACTTTGGACAGACACCGCATCAAGTGTTCGTAAGGCCTCATCCCGCTCGGGAGCATGTACGATGTCCCATTCGACGACTCGACACAGGTGTCTTTTCTCTTGGATGCCTCTCCAACCCACTTCTTGGTATGTATCTTGTTTCCTACCTTTGAGACATAGCTGACCCCCAACAGAAAGCCATGAGCGTGTAGCCTCCCTGATCTACGCCCCAAAGCTCGACCGCTTGTTGTGCGCTTCTCCTTTCCGCCTCAACTTCCCACCCTATGACAAGTTCCTGGAATGGGGATACGCCGACAACAGCATTCGCTTCTTCTTCAGCGACAACCGAAAGGTAACTCGCCACTACATCCCTGACTATGGCCGCCCCGCTAACGCACGAAAGCCGGCTGGCCTGTTTGAGAACCTCCACATCGGGCAAATCTCGTGCGCCTGCTTTGCCGACTCCAAGACCCTCATCACCGCTGGTGAGGACTGCGTCGTTTCTGTCTATGCGCTTCAGACGGCACCGGGTAAACCTGTGGAGCTGCTGCCAAGATCGAGTCTGTTTGGACACAAGTCGCCCGTCACCACGATTGCGGTAAGCAAGGCATTCAGTACCTTCTTGACTGTCTCTGCGGATGGACAAGCATTCCTGTGGGATCTCAACCGTCTCTCGTTTATTCGAAAGCTGCCGCTTGTGCGTCCTGTCGAGTGTGCTCGCATTAACGACATCTCTGGCGAGATCCTTCTCTGCTCTGGACCAAACGTGCTGTTGTACACCCTCAACGGCACACTCCTTCTAGAGCAGAACGTTTGCTTCGACCAAGACGACTACATACACTCATGTGCTTTCTACGAAGGTGCTGGGAATGAGTGGCTTGACAACTATCTCGTCTTCACAGGACACAAGCGAGGCCGTGTCAACGTGTGGCGCCGCAGCATCGTCGGTAGTCGATGGACATTGGAGCTTCTCAGAAAGCTTGATCATGTGGACTATAAAAACGACAAGGGAGCAAACACGGAAGCAGGCGTGACGTGTATTACTCCCATGCCGACGTGTGTATACACGGGCGATGATGATGGCCGAGTTGTAAGTACACCCTCTCCCCTGCGCGTCTCAAAGACTAACAACTCCTAGTATGAGTGGAACTTTATGAGTCGGGATAGATAGAGTCTGGCCCTCCCTAGTCGAACATCAGTGCGGATCAATCGCCGCAAAAGCTCATTGTAGCAAACACGACTGATGGATATCTTTGTCTTTGTTCTTGTTCCTTTTTCACATTGACGGCGGTGTCTCCCCCGGTTTCTTGCACCCCCTCCTAGCATGTTAGACATGGAAACCTCGCGCAAGTGAGCGCATATGAATAGCGAACTTCCTTGGGTACGAAAGAAAACTTTGTAGCAAACGTGGTGAAAATCGAATTGGAGCGTCAATTGCTGGATGGGACCTAGGGTTGGTCCTCTCCATGTCCTCTATGGTTCCTCCACGCTGTCTCAAACGCCGTAGTTTGTACAATGTTGTGTCTCTCTCCTCCCTTCGAGCGTCATGTTTCCTCCTTTTCTTTCGTCGATTCGGTAGGATTACTCGTCGTCGTAGCCGGTAAGCTGTTTCCGGGGACCAGAGGGGACTGTTTGGCCTCGGTTAGCAAGAGTTTGCTGTGCTTGTTATGGAGGGGCCAACGCACTGGGGTAGGTGACGGGAACAGGAGGCGCATCAATGTCGCCAAAGTAGTATCGGATCGGAGGCACGATGGGCATGGAGATGGGACCGGCGGCGCCGATAATGACGGACCAGAAGAGGGCGGGACGCTCGCGGGCTGCCCAGCGGCAGTACTTGAGGGGGGTCGACCAGAAGAGAGGAGCGGCAGACATGATGGGCGACTAGACGGGAAGTCAGCAGGGTGTCAGAGGCGAGAGAAGGGGCGTTCGTACTCAATTGACGTGAGGTTATTGCTACCGACTGGTGATGAGGATCATGGAGGAGGGTCGAGCGATTGGGCTCGGTCCAATCGCAGGAGCGGAAAAACCAAGCCGCGGGTGTCGGATTATTCTGGAGCTGGAGAGATGCCAAGAGGTGTTGGGCTAAGCCTGAAGGGGATATAAAACGGCTCGAGTGTAGGCGCATGCGCTTGGGAACTGGCTCTCTACGGGCAATCCTGATAGAAATTAATAACTAAAACACATCTAGAGTGTATCTATGACATAGGAATACATTCACACGGCGTTTTGGAGTGTCTAAACCCTTCAATGCCTCAAAATCACCCACAATTGATATTCTAACTCTCAAAAGCACTACTCCAAGAGGACTAGCGCCGCGTCACCCCCCACTGTTAAAGCTCACCAAGGCTACGTATCCCTAAACGCAAGCTCACTGCGCCTGCTGCATTGGAAGCTCCCCCGAAAGCGCAAGCTGTCCACGTCCGCTCTCAACCTTGTCGCGTCTTTTGCACCAAGAGAGACGAGGACATATTAATCAGACAAATTTCAACCACAGACTCAAGATGCGGTCGCTTTTGAGCCTCGTGCTCCTTTTGTTCGCGGCCCTGGTTTCGGCCGCGGGCACGGCTGGCAATCGACTGCTGGTCGTGTTGGATGCCGTCGAGGAGAAGGAGGCGTATTCCACCTTTTTTGCCGACCTCAACGGTACACCGTCCCATTCGATCACCTCTCATGACTTTTGCTGACTGGCGCAGAGCGAGGATATCAGATTACATACGAGTCCCCCAAGAACAGCGCTCTGAGCTTGTTCCGTCTCGGCGAGAGGAACTATGATCACCTCCTCTTCCTCCCCACCAAGGTCAAGGGTTCGTGATGATATCTTGGATCTCACGGGAAGTGAATATGCTGACTTGGGCGCAGGTCTCGGCCCCAACTTGACCCCCAATATCATCCTCGACTTCATCAACGCCGGCGGAAACATCCTCTTGACCATGTCCTCGACCCACGCCGTTCCTACATCCCTCGTCTCCGTCCTCGCCGAACTCGACATTGCACTGCCCGTCGAGCGCACCGGCAAGATTGTCGACCACTTCAACTTTGATACCATATCGGCCGCCGAGTCCCACGATGTCCTCGTCCTGGACGCTCCCCGAAACGTCCGACCTGGTCTGAAGGACTACTTTGAGATTCCTGGCGCCCTGCTTGCTGTGTCCAATGCCGTTGGCCACACTCTGGGCTCCGGACCTCTCCTTACACCCATCCTCCGCGCTCCTCCCACCGCGTACAGCTACAACCCCAAGGAGCAGGCCGAGACTGTTGACCCTGATGAGCTGTTTGCTGCTGGAAAGCAGCTTGCGCTAGTCTCAACCATGCAGGCTCGCAACTCGGCGCGCTTCACCATCATTGGTTCCGCCGAGATGCTCCAGGACAAGACCTTTGACACCAAGGTCTCTCGAAAGGGCGGCAAGGCGCTGTACCCTAGCAACCGCGAGTTCATCACCAGCTTGGCGGGTTGGACTTTCAAGGAGCTTGGTGTGTTGCGGGTCAACAAGATTGAGCACCACCTCGTGGGCGACAACGAGACGAACCCTGAAATCTACCGAGTCAAGAACGATGTGGTATGTTTGGCGAAATTGACTGATATCTGAATTGATGGTTAACGTGCAACAGACCTACAGCATCTCCATCTCCGAGTATGCCTGGCGCAGCTGGATGCCCTTTGAGCTCCCCCCTGGCGACTCGCTCCAGCTCGAGTTCTCCATGCTCTCACCCTTCCACCGCCTGGACCTCAAGGCCACGCATATCGACGAGCACGCCACCGTCTTCAGCACCAACTTTACGCTGCCCGACCAGCACGGCATCTTCAACTTCAAGGTCAACTACAAGCGACCCTTCCTGACCAACGTCGAGGAGAAGAACACTGTCAGCGTGCGACACATGGCCCACGACGAGTGGCCGCGCAGCTACGTCATCTCGGGTGCCTGGCCCTGGCTGACGGGTATTGGAGCCACTGTCACTGGCTTCCTGGCGTTTAGCGTTATCTGGATGTACAGCCAGCCCGTGGCCACCTTGGAAAAGGGCAAGAAGACGCAATAGATGGAGCAGTGAATGGGAGAAGGGAATGCAATGTACAATGTTTTTCTTATTATAGCAACGCCATGATCAGGAGTCGTGGGTCAGTTGCGTGTGTAGAGTAGGAACAAAAATGGGATGAATATAGAATGCATTTGTCGACTACAGGTTCCAGCGTATTCACACTGTCGAGCAGCTATCATCATGTCTACTAGTGTTCACAGGCCCCAAGATACGCACCAAGCAGTGTCAACTATCAAAAACATGCACACTCTGGAAATGTCAAGATACAACCGTGATGCCCTCAGATTAGCTCTCTTGGGTTCTCACTGACAACTCGCGGCTGTGGACAGTGAATGACCCTCGACATGTAAAACATGTACGCCGCTGCTGCCTGCAAATTTGGCTTTTTGGTCGTTCAATCATCACCGGGCAAAATAGTTTGTATCTCGACTCTCTCCATCCCCTCTTCCCACCCCCACACCTCTTCCCTACCGCAAAAGCAGGACAAGCCTGCTCCGATTGAAAACTATGGTGCAAAACATGTGCGTCTCCGCAAGCCCAGAACGGGTCTCGCGTGTGAGAACAGCTTCTTGGTGAAGAATGTCGGTCATTGCGGCTATGGAAAGTCCTGTTTGGGTGAGTGAAGGGATGCGAAAGGAGGAGAGAGGGAAGGAGAAAGTTGGAGGAAGGCTTGCTCAGATCTCTGTTCTTGAATTTGGGTCATGTATCTTTTGCGAGTGGTTCTTTGAGAAGATCCGACCAAGCGAAAGATATACCAAGCTCTTGTGAACGTCTTCATCACTGCAGCCGCTGGCGGTATCGCAAGGCGATAGAGTCAGCTCGGGTCTGTGGTACGGTGACCATGCCCGGGAGAGAAAGTGCAGCGAGGGGGAGGGGGAGGTGATGCGCGGAGGGGTGGGCGTTGCAATGCCTGTAGGCATCGAGGGTGCTGGCAATTGGGGATTCGACTGTGTAGTGCCCGAGTGAGTGTGCGCGAGCGGGCGGATGAAGTCAGGAGAGGGATGGTGAAGTGGTTGTCGGAACGTCGCCTTTGCTGGTCATGAGAAGGAAAGAAAATAAGGCGAGAATGCGGTCGGAGAAGCTGGCTTTTGTAGGCGAAAGAACGTGCACGCAATCAGTAAATTTCAGGTAAATAAAAACAGGTCTATTGTTAACTGCAAACGACTGTGATTCATGGTCCAAAAGAAGTGATAAAAAAGTGAGGTTGAAGGTCAGTGAATCAGAGTCGGAGTCGCGTTTGGTCGCGTAGACTTGGGATAGGTAAGGCTGACAGCGCCAAGCTGTGGCTGCTCGATTGTGGCTGAGCGCCACTTTTTGCTGAGCTTCTGAGACCTGGACCCTCTTCAGTCCAACGAGACGAGGCTGGGAAAACTTGGGCGCGACAACATCTGGCTTGCTGTCACTAGAAACCGTTTACTCTGTCAATCTCGACTACTCGCACAGCGTAATCGTCAAGATGGTACGCTCTACTGAAATTCAATGTGTATGTATCTGGCTGACTCTTCCAGGCTCGAAACTCGGAAAAAGCGCAGTCGATGCTGTTTCGCTTCCGCGAAGCCCAAGCAGCAGACCTAGGCATCATCGACGCCGGCCGCACCCGCCGCCCCAAGCTCATCACCGAAGTCGAGGCCATCCCAGCATGCGAGAAGTGGCGCGGCCAGGTCCTGAAGGAGATCTCGCGCAAGATGTCGCGCATCCAGGACCCCATCCTCAGCGACTACCAGATCCGCGACCTCAACGACGAGATCAACAAGCTCATGCGCGAGAAGCACATGTGGGAGGTGCAGATACGCAATTTAGGAGGGCCGAATTACATGCGCGGTGGAGGAAAGATATACGACGAGCAGGGTAGGGAGATACCTGGTGGTGGCAAGGGATACAAGTACTTTGGTCGCGCAAGAGAACTCCCAGGCGTCAAGGAACTATTCGAAGCAGCACGCACCAAAGGGCAAGATGAGAAGCCTCTAGAGGAGAGGAGCGAGCTGCGGCGCAACGTGGACGCGGCCTACTACGGATACGCGCCTGACGAGGAGGACGACGAGATGCTGGCGTACGAGGCTGAGAAGGAGAGGCAGGCTGTGGAGCACATGCTCGAGACGGGGAGCCGAGACGTGCCCGACGGGTGGGAGCCTCTGCCGGGTGACGGAGGGGATGGGGTGACGTGGGAGCTGCCGACGTTGGAGGAGGTGCAGGAGGAGTTGATTGATCGGAGGAGGAGGAAGTTGTTGGAACAGCTGTGATGAAGCTGGGTGGGAAACTCTTTTTCATCCAACGGCTGCTATTTGCGCACTTTTGTTTGGTGGTCGAGTGGCCAGTATTATACTGGCCTGCTCTATCTATGGTGGATGTTTGACGGGGACGTTTTCTAGTCACGAATTGGCGTTTTGGACGGTAACACTACTACTAGCTGTATGTATTCAAAGGCGCAACGGTTTCACGGGATCGGGCTGGTAGTTCAAAAAACGAAGGTGGAGGTTACATTACGTAGGTAAGGGGGTTAAAAGATATGCGAGATGTCGACAACTCAGAGCATGACGGATACTAATTATGGCCACCAAATACTCGGTCCTCGCAAGGCTAACGACCCTGGGCATAGTACGGTGAGTATAGGCCAGGACGGCGCCCGCGTTCCCCGGGCTGTCATTGCATGAACGGGCAAGTCCGCAGGGGTCATGGATCGAGTTGATGATGGGTAAATTAATTAACAATGGGAGCCGTTTATGTTTCGTTTCACGCGCGCTCTAAGGGAGTGTCCATTATTCGAGATGGTGACCTGTCTCTAACTCTTCTCTCATTCTCTCTTTTTTTCTCTCTCATCGGCAGAGAAAGGATCCCATGCCGTGTTTCAGGGTCGCCTACAAGGGGAAAGAGTTTCAGCTCGGGGTGACGATCGTTATAGCCCCTTGGGACGGGAGCAAAGAAAGGGAAAAGGGAAGAGGAGAGATGCATGTTCAGACCCCTGTCGACCGCGTTGGGCGCTGGACCCCTGAGGACAGCTTCCCGTTTTGGATGGGTCTAGAGGGGGGATGTCTGACGGGTGGTCTTAGGCATTGTTTCTTGTCTTTCAATGTCTTGAAGTCTTTGAGGAGATGAACCGTAATGATGGATATGTGAGAGTTGAATCGTGATGTATGTGCTGAGTTGAGTTGGATACCCTCACAGCGAAAGAAAAAAAAAAAACCGAGCTGCAAGAGACGGCATTTCATCAAAAACCCATAGAATTCCCATCCCATGATAATCCACCATGCAGAGCAAGGCAAGGCATTTGCATTGGCGTCACGACAAGGGTATAACGTGGACAAAGCGTTGCCCGCCGCTGGTTCAATTTCTCTCATCCAATCTCACCCCCGAGATCGTCACTTGATGTCTTGGCCCTCGGGCGGGAAAGGGAAGAATGGGACCTTAGAATGGGGACCTCTTCCTCTTCCCTCTCTTTTTTCCTCCTATGCATCGTCATCCTTCGCGTGGTCTTTTTTTCAACTTTTTTCGAGGCGCAGTGCACCATCTCACTCCTTTCAGGTTCCGTCTCGTCTCACGCACGAAATTCCCAAGATAGAAGAGCGGGCTTTGTTGGCTGTCTGTGGCAGTGTCTTTTACTCTCTCTTGGGAACTATCTGTCTCTACTCCGTACTTGATCAAGCTTGGATTCTCTATTTGCTTCTTTTCTTGCAAAATTCCTCTGCCTTGGCCTCTTTTTCGACCCCGCGACGGCGCTATTCCGAGCCCCTGAATTGTGAACCTGGTCTAGTTCAGCCTCAGCTCCATCCATCGCCAACTCGACCTTGCTCTCCCGTCATTTGAGTCTTTTCAACAACCACCCACTCCTTTTTTGGCGTCTGGACCAGCAATGATCTCTACAAGAGAATCAAGTTGAAGAACAAAAGACTTTATCCAACCTTGGATATCCTCTTCATCTCATTTGTCCACGGCTCGACGCCGTACCTGACGGGCTCCCATTCTAAAATTATACCATTTAAATTAGCCCACTTGGTTTACCCATCTTACGCCTCGTGGGCCCTCCCACCCCCCGTTGAGCCGGACCCTTAACGGTAAGTCTCTGGGCAACGGCCTTCTAGAAAGAGAACTTGCAGGACAAGGAGACAGCCTTACCTTGAACAAGCATGATTTCTCTGGGGAATATTCGCAGAAGTTGAGGCTCATGAACGACATAGATTCTTTCCCGTCCACTCGAGATGGTGTCCTTTTTTGGCCTCAAGCTTGGAGGCGATAGGAAAAAGTCACAGTAAGCACCACCACTCTTCGCTCCTTCCATCCACTGACACTCTGGATAGGGACAAGACCAAGGCCACCCCAAAACAGATTCAGCACCTGCATCGAACCGATCAATCAGACCTCGCACCCAAGGATGTTCATCTACTCACAGCCAGCAACTTGCCGCTCCCGAGCACCCCCGGCGCCCGCCCCGATACATCCTCCTCCAACCGCGACCTACAATGGCATCGCGCCCCCTACATGAATGCCCCAGCGGCCGCTGGAGGTGCTTCCTCCATGGTCGACCTCGGCGCTCCTCGAGCTCCTGCCATAGGCAACCCTCGATTCCATTCATCCGACGTTAATCTCAACACGCGCTTCGCCAACGGAAGTTCCACGAGTCTTGTTGCGCCGGGTCCCATAGGGGGTGGTGGTCCTACGGCGAACAGACCTGGCACGCCTACACGACCAGGCACCGCGACTTCAAGGAGGGACGTATCGGAGAACCCCTTTAATGTGCACTTTGGAAAAGACTCGGTTAGCAGTATACCTGGGACACCTATGGACGACAGCAAAAGCACCTTTGAGCAGTTCGAGTTTGGTCTGGGGGATGGTGCTTCGAAGGACCACAGCAAGGAGCAGGCCACCAACGGGTATCCCTCTCCGCCGCCGTCAATCGTCAACGCTGAGCGGCCATTTTCACCCGCCAGCCAAGAAACCAACCGACCATCGAGCAGCCGTCGCAACGTACCCGCCCCCAGTGGACTTCGCAACGTCGACGTGGCCGGCCCTATGGCTCTGCCTAGCCCTGCTGCCTCGGTTGCACGCTCCAGTGAGGATATCTGGGAGGCACCCGTGATCCGCAATGTTCAGGCCAAGCGCGATACCTTGACGTTTCACACACCTCGCCGACAAAGCTTTTCTATGGAAGTTGAAGAGCTTAGGGCTCGTGAGGCTGCTAAGCCGATGGTGGAAGGGCTGGCAGGCAACTTTTCGGGTTTCGACTTTGGGGAGACTGTCAGGAGAGGGAGTGTTGGGAATAGGAGCTTGGAGACGCCTACGAGCGAGACCTCGGTGAGCCCAACTGACACGACGGTCAAGCCGAGGGCATTTGGTACGACGAGGACCGCGAGCCCTCTGAGAACCATGCAGTCAAGTCCGAGCCTGAGCTTGAGCGAGACGGGATCGACCAGGGCGCGCAATACGAGCGATGCGACTTCTCCTCTGTCGACTGTGTCAACTGCTGAGGACACACCACGCATCCAGACTCCTCAACCCCCTCAGCATAAGCCATCTCAGCAGCTTCAGCCTTCAAAGGCTCTCCAGCCTGGCCAGATACCTCAGTCTCTTCAAGTTTCGCGGCCCCTCTCACCCTCGCGATCTCCCCAACCTTCGCCGCTTTCGCAACCTCCTCAACTTCAGCATCAGTCTCCTCAACCGTCTCCCACACTTCCACCGGACTCGATGCACTATCGACAACTCTCGGATCAATCTCGCAAGGCCTTTGACCAGTCCTCGTTCAAGTTTCCTGATACAGCCGCGACTCTGCAACCTCCTCACTCTGCTCAGCTACCTCCCAGGCAGTATATGCCATATCAACCTCCCAACTCTTCTCCCCCGACGCGACCACTCCCATCACCATATCGATCTCCCACGGCTCCTCTTCCTCCGCCGCCTCAGATGAACATCCAACCAAACACACCCCCGAGTCCGGCTGGCACCTCGGCTGGCGCACCGGCCACACAGCCAGGCTACATGTCTCGCCCTCTCGACCCTCCACCGCGCGGCTTCCGACCCCGAGTTGACTCAGACCCTCAAGCTCGCCGACCTCTCCGCGTTCCTCCTCCGCTTGTCGACCGCTCTGCTACAGTCCCTGTCCTTGGAGGAGGCCCTCGAAGTCCCTATGGCCCACCCCCTGATGAGGGCAACTACTTGCGCTCCGAGAGCTCACCCCGTGCGGCTCCGGAACCACCACGAACTGCAAGCCCCTTCTCCACACGAGCTCCCATCGAAGGTGACTTTCCCATGTCAAAGGGTCTTCCCCGCGGCCGCAAGCCACCTGGCATGGAGCCTACTAGCCCTGAGAGCACCTTTGGTCTTGGCCCAGGCCCAAGGAAGCAGCGCCGGCAACGCCCCATGTATCCTCCTCCTCGAGCTGAAGCCTCTCCTACACCTGAGTCGCAGCACAAGGATTCAGCCGAGGGCCATGGCTACGCTCTCCCCAGCTGGGACGACTTTAGCGGAGCCAACCCGCACCGCTCGGCCATGCCTCTTCCTCTCTCGCCCTTCCATACCGACTTCCCTCTGCAGTCTCCTGCGCAGGCGACGGATGAATCGTTAAGTCCTCGCTTTGGAGGGCAATATACATCCTCGCCTATCTCGCCCACACCCCCGAGCCTGCCCTCGCCGTCTTTCCCATCGCTTCAGAAGTCCATCTCCACCTCGAGCGAGAATCTTGCTCGCAGCTTTGACATGGCTGCTGACGGCAACTACCACAACGCACCTGAGCCGAATCTCACCAGGCCACTCATCTCGCCCGTCATGGTTGACTTTGTACCACCCCGAGACCAAAGCGCTACTCGCGTCGAGGCCAAGCGGGCGCCTCCAAGACCGGCTCCCATCAAGGTCCCGACGACGACCCTGGGTGTCGGACCAGAGTCAGGCAGAGTGCGGACGCCCAACCCTGTCGTGGACGAGTTCAACCCGGGCTTCATCTAGCTTGCCACGCCCTCATGACACATTTGCATATACATCGTCCGTCTCTTCTTCTTTTCGTACATGATTTATCACCAAAAATCTTTCCCTTTGTGGATATGGCGTGTCGTTCGTTTATAGATTTACCATTACATACCCCCGTCCCCCTCTGTCTGAGCCTTTCTTTTTTTTACTTTATTATATTTCTTGTATATATCCTGGCCAATCGTTTGGGACATGACTAGTGGATAATGTTTAAGGGTTGGACATCCGGAGCTTTGGATCATATTTGCCGGGCTGGATTATACATATGACTTTATGCAAGACCTGTTCATACTTGGCAGCTGAAGTTTGTTGACCCAACCGTGATGTTGTCATTTGATGTTGCACCGCCTCCTTGGAACTGTCGCCATAGATGGGTTCTGCCCCGGAGGAAAATTTAAGTTGTAGGAGGTGTTGCTTGCTGCAGCGTATCACCAAGTACTTGAAGTCTCTTCTGTGTGTCGTCGTCGGCTAAAGAAGATGGGTAGTTGCAATAGGTTGATGAAACTCTTAGAGTGAGTACAAGATGTGTATATATAGTACGAAAAGAGTGTCCAAGTACTAAAAGCAAGTCTAGTCTAAGTCGTGTATACCGCATGAAACATGATGTCTAACATTATCATTCTGAGCCGTCCACAAAGAAAATGAATCCCCTTCCCAGGCCCTCTACCATCCTTTAGAGACAGAAGATGGCGTAAGATCGCCATCCCCAGCGGTCGGCAACCACACAAGTCTTGGGCTGAACCCTGTTAGCAGCCATGTGGCAACCAATATCGCTATAAACCCAGACTATCACGAAACTTAGTAAACAGTTTGGGACCTCAAATGAAGCGGAGTGGTTTCTTACGTCCACACTTGTCATTGTTGAGAGCATCAACCCTGAGAGACTTGACGGCATAGTCCTCGACACCCTCGAGCTCCTCGTCAAAGACGACGCAGCGGTCGTGGGCGTTCTCGTCAATGGTCCACTTTGTGATTGACTTCTTGCAGTCGCGGTCTGAGTTTACGGTGCCTTCGAGGAGGGGGCGGGGTGGCGGGAGGGGGGACTTGGCTGAGACGGTGAGGGTGAGGGCGGCGGCGGCGAGGATGGTGGTGAACTTCATGTTTGTTGTGGTTGGAGGTGTTTGTAGTTGTAAAGGTTGACTTGCGAGTGTGAAGTAGTGTCTGTGAGCTGTGTTGTTGTAGTGATGATGATGAGATGGAACAAGAGCGACCACATCATGTCCTTTATAGTAGACAGAATCTATTCATGTCAAGGATATCTACTCTTCCATCTCGTATCCCCCAGATCCATGAAGTCATCAGAAGCTCCCCATGATCACCAACAGCCTCAAACAACGTTGCATACTTTCTCCCACAATGTCTCAAAACAACCTGACGAGAGAATGCTCTACACGAGGCATGCGCTTACATCCATTGGATGGGCCGACACAGCTGCATGTGGATCCTCTGCTGCCCCGGATCGACAAGAGTCTAGAAACTGGTCTTTTGAGGCGCAGTTATTTTTAGATGCTTGCCCTATAAGGACCCTTGGTGCGCGATACGATTGATGCAGATGCAGAGCTGCTACGTAGCATACATACATCTGTTTAAATGTTGGGCATATGATGCGGGAGACACCGTGATCTACGCTGCCATATTATGCAGGGTAGTCCTTGCGGGGATCACAGGGTCTTTGGACCGACATCCGTGTTGATGATATCAATCTTACGGTGGACTGAGGCTGAGCATTGTCGCATACATCTTCGGCATGCCCGTTTAAGGATCATCGCTTTGGTTTTGATGCTTTAATCGTCATCGCTTCTTCATACATTTTCCTTCATCAACATGACTTGTTCATGGCGTCCAGCACTTGGCCAGATGCTCAACGATGCAAAACCGCCTGTCTCTACTTAATCCAAAAACATGCGCAAGTTACCGCCGATATGCTTCAAATCCAGCAAGAACGTATCATGCCCAAACATGCTCATCTCCTCGCTCAACTCCATATGTGTGACGTTCCTGTTACCCGCCAGCCGAACCGCCTCTGCCACCTCGCGCTGCTGCCAAGCTGGGAAAAGGATATCGCTCGCGACACCCATGACCAATGTTGGAATATCG
This sequence comes from Fusarium solani-melongenae, assembly GCA_023101225.1. Classification (NCBI taxonomy): domain Eukaryota; kingdom Fungi; phylum Ascomycota; class Sordariomycetes; order Hypocreales; family Nectriaceae; genus Fusarium; species Fusarium solani-melongenae. The sequence continues at coordinate 363,128 of CP090038.1, read as the reverse complement.
CGTAGGGGGGCTAGGCCATGGATCAAGTCCTCCGGGGGTCGGGAGCCGGGCACGGCAGTTTCGTCTGATGGGTCGGGGTGTGAGTTGGGTTGTTCCTCGTATGGCTGCGCGGGAAGGGTGAGACTGCAAGCATCTGACGAGAGGGTTGAGGCTTCGCCTGAGGCAACCTGCTTCTCACGTTCGGCACGACGGTCGCGTGTAGCTCGCTGATTCTCGATGCCGAGGTCGAATAGATCCATAGCCTTGCTGACGTATAGCAGACTGTTGGGGTCGTAGTTTAGACACCACTTCTCACCGGCGTGGTCGAGGTACGTCTCGATGAGGAAGTCGGGGCACAGAGCCGGCGGTTTGCTCGAGTCGGCGCGACGACGGCCGAAGCGCATTTCCCACTCAGGGCCAGATCGGTATGTGACAGTTGCAATCTCACGGGCAAGCTTCATACCGGCGTGAGGAGGAACCTTGCCGTAGTAGAAACCTCGGTTCCAGTTGGGGTCCATCATGAGCACCTGTCGCTGAGTGTGTCGCATGGCAATACTGTAAGGGTGAGACCGAGCGCATCCGCTGATAGACACAATGCGACCGACTCGCGAGGGGAAGAGAACACCTGCGGCGAGAGACTGCATGCCACCCATAGACGAACCTACTGAGGCATACAGCTTATCAACGCCAAGGTGATCGAGAAGACGGAACTGAGCGCGGACCATGTCGCCCATGGTAAGGATAGGGAATCGAGTCGCATATCGTTCGCCGTTGCCTGGGTCTATGCTGCTTGGCCCTGTAGAGCCATTGCAGCCGCCAATGACGTTTGTGCAGATGACATGGTACTTGTTTGTGTCGAGAGGACCTCCAGGTCCAATAAACTTTTCCCACCAGCCGGGCTTCGGGTTTGCCTCTGTCGAGTGAGCGTGGGAGGAGGCCGACAGGCCAGTGTGTAGGAGGATGGCATTCGACTTGTCGGCGTTGAGCTCGCCCCAGGTCTCGTAGGCAATGTTGAACTCGGGGAGGATACCACCCCAGTCGAGCAGGAGGGGCTCCTTGCAGAGGTAGTTGAGAGTGGCTCCGGACGTGTACGAGGGTTCGGTATCGCTAGAGTCGTCGTTGCTAAGCTTGGCAGATCGAGTTTCCAAAGCATCAAGACAAGGAAAGGACATGGCAGGGTTAGAAGCAACCCCCGACTTCCGGACACTCGAGCAGTGAAGCTGGCGAGATCCGAAATGTGCTAAACCTCGCTGCGCTTCTAGCACAACTGGTCGCAGAGAGCCCGCAGGGGCGGCCAGTGCGGTTCTGAGCTGGCGGCTCGACGCCGCGAGGGACCGGCAAGACCTCATGGCGGGAAGTAGTCAGTGTAGAGGAGAAGAATTAAAGTCTGAGAGAGCTCCATCGACGCAAGGTGGGTTTGTAATGCAATTGAGACGGACGCTTTTGGGTTGATGGAGCCCGTTTCCGCTCCGATGCGCGGGGGACAGGGATGACTTACACGACGGCGTGGATGGCGCGATTTCACGTGACCGATAAGAAAAAGATGGTGTTTAATCGATAAGATAGCACGTGTTGGACGGATGGTCTCTGACGTGACGTCAGCCCCTCCGTCACAGGCTCCCTCTCAACTTGTTAATGAAAGCTGTTGCCTCGATGCATGTGCATGCAATCACTGAAAATGCAACGCGTCACCTTGATTCAACGTGGGTAAAGTAGCATTTTTCTGAATTTATACTCCATCTCTTCAACATTAGCTCCCTCTTCTCCTGCGCAAGCGCAAAACTCTCCAAATATACATGCTTCTCTACATCGGGCTCTTTATCATCACCTACTTCATCATGGCTCACATCACCTCCCAAGATGCCATCCAGAGCATAACCGACGCCGTGAACAACGTATTTCTTGGCGGCAATGACGATTCGGAAGGGACGCGCGGGAATGAACCCTTTGATCTCAGCCCCATCGACGTGGTCGTTACACGTATCATGCTCACAAAGGGCAAGAAGCTGCCGCCCAGTGTTGTCGATGTCATCTTTGACTTTGCAGAGTACTGGGCGCATTCGAGCAATGAGATCGACTATATGGCTGAGCACCAGTCTCCCTTGCGAGTGAATGGTGCAAGTGCTAGCGAGAACAGGTTTTTGGCAAGTGGACACGGACATACCTGAGCTTACGCTGACCATGGATAGCTTCGCTCGTTCCCTGTAGGTCTCATAGGAATCGAGGGCAAGAAGGATCTCGCAGAGGTGTTGGCCTACGATACAAATGAGGCCAAGCCGAGACCTCTAGGAAAAGAACATGACCCTTCGTACTTTGCCAAACTCGCCGACTATCCCACCCCGAAGTTACTGCATCCCGTGCGCAAGGTGGTCTTTTCGATACGTAGTAAAGATCAAGGGTGGGGTGGCGAGAGGGAGGATCACCACACATACCATGGGTCTTGGACTTGGTTTGAGGCTGGACTGGAGAAATTCGATGCGGAGCAGACTTGTAAGTTGTGATAAGCATGTGGATGATCTTTACTAACAAGTTCAGGCGATCCATTGTGTACCTACGATGTTCGATTCAAGTCATCATCCTCCAAAGAGTCGCCACTACCAGTCTGCGGACTACGCCCTCTCTACCCCTCCATCGTACCCGAGGAAGAAAACGACGAGAGCAAGTTCAAGTACTCGCATCCCCTGTTCCGCCAGGATAAATGGACCATCAAGGGCAACCTGACGGCACATCGGCAATGGCAAGACCACGTTGTGACTTGGTCGTGGACAGACGACATCCAGCCCGACACAGAGGCGGCCGAGAAGCTCGCCCTTGATGAGGGCAGAGGCAAGGAGACCGGCGACGGGTGGTTCGTCAGGGATCTGAAGCTGGGAGATGTCATTACAGTCTGGGCAAAGGCGAGGTTTGGGGGATGGGCGAATCATGTTCAGAAGGTCCGGATTGATGTTTACTGGGCGGTTTAGCTTGGACGAGCGAGGATTTGAAGTATTAGCACTTCTCTGAATTATGATTAACGTCTCTATCGATTCACCTATGCATTCACTCGAGTTTCTGATCAGCCATGTTGTGTGCTGTTTAAGTGGCTTGTCAATATGCATGTCTCTCCTTACGTCATGAACTCCAAAACCCTCTCTCCACAACATTCTGTCGGCCTCAACTTTATTCACTGCCCTTGATATTATAAGAGATTCTTGTCGGAGGAGCCATATCGGGAAATGAGATTGATCGCAGGCGTATTCAGAAACTCGAGACCTACATCTTTACCGTCTCGCCTCATCGGCCGCAATCGAGCGATATTTTCGCTGTTTTCATTCTTCCTCCACACAATGTCGACCACGGTCAAGTCTCATAATATCCCGCTCACTTTGCCTGAGGGGCTTTCGCAGGAGCAGCTCAATTCATTCAGGCCTTTCAACGTAGATAACCTCAATTTTCACTCTTCTAGTGTCCTGGCTAATGTGTCTAGAATTGGATCGACACCTTGACAAACTCACTGCGTCTCCAATCCGACGCGTCTCATCCCTTCCACAAAGACCCCTACTCCCTGCGCTCCATCACCATCCAATCCTACGACCTCTTTGGCCCAAGGGTAGGCTTCATCAAGCTCACAGCCACAGTCTCCAACGGCGCCGGCGAGACATTACCAGCCGCCGCGCTGCTTCGCGGTCCTAGCGTCGCTATGCTCTTCATGCTCGTCCCAGATGATGTACCGCCCGAGTCGGATGAGCGGTATGTCGTTCTTACGGTTCAGCCTCGTGTTCCGGCTGGGAGTCTCGGGTTTGTAGAGTTGCCCGCGGGAATGGTGGATGATATGGGGAGTTTCAAGGGTGCTGCCGCGCAGGAGATACAAGAAGAGCTCGGCGTAACCATCCACGAGGATGAACTAACCTCCCTAAGCGACTTGGCAATTCCCAACAGCGACAACACCGAAGGCCTCGCGAATGCCATGTTTCCCAGCGCGGGAGGTTGCGATGAGCACATCACTATTTTCAGCCACGAGCGCAGGATTCCTCGTGAGCAGCTGAAGGAATGGAGTGGACGCCTTACAGGGTTGAGGTCTCACGGGGAAAAGATCACGCTCAAGGTTGTGCCTATGAGGGATGCTTGGAGGGAGGGTGCTCGTGATGCAAAGTGTCTGGCGGCGCTTGCTCTCTGGCAGGGACTTCGCCAGGAGAAGAAGGTGTAACATTTTGTCTATCCTTTTTATTTCTAGTGTCATAACATTTCTGCTTTATAGCTTGAATCGTTGAGCTAGGAGGACTCCCTCGGCCAGAGTTCCCACGCGGGCGTCAATGGCGTAGCCCTCTGCCTCGAGCTTCTTACACTCGTCCCATAGATCAGCCAACTTGACGGTAAACACCTCGATAAACTCGTTCTCCTCAAGCTCGGGCTTGAGGTTCTGGTTTTCGGGAAGCGACATGTCGATGCTCACGTGAACCATGCGAAGGTTGGTGTTGCAAAAGCCAGGATCGTTGAACATCATGGGCGACGTCTCCGTGACCTCTCCCACATAGCCTGTTTCCTCTCTGAGCTCACGCACGGCGCATTGCTCGGCTGTTTCACCCTCATCGATGAGGCCTGCAGGGACCTCGATCGCGACCATGTCGATGGGAGGACGGTACTGCTTCTGGAGGATGATCTCTTTGCCAGTAGGCTTATCGAGAATAGCGACGATGCCGACGCCATCGATGTCTGCGTCCTTGGGACGGGTGCGGCGCTCAGCGGATTCCCATGTTCTAGTGACGTCCTTCGGGTCTGTGTATGTGATTCTTAAGAGGTCAGCGAGTTCGGAGATGTGTGAGATGAGTACGTACTTGGAGAGCTTGATCCAGCGGGCCTCTTCCTCTGGCTGAGCTGAGTTAGTATACTGAGACAGAAGTCAAAGAGGGTATAATCTTACTAGAGGCCCTGTTGAGACAACCTTGGAATCAGAAACAGACATTGTTTTGTGTGTGTTTGTCTCTTTGAGTGCGAGAACCCGTAATGATAAACACACCTAAAAACTGGCCCCGCCGAACTTCGGTGAGGGGCCGGTCACACGAGGCTACCCTGAAACTCGCACTTGGCCCATGTCTCGGTCAGTTTGTCTATCGCGTGAAAGATGATTGGACAAGTAGGTGAAGATCAAAAGTGAGTACGCATTGGTTTAAAGAAATGATTGGGCTTGATTGAGAGTTGGACAACTGGCGGTGTAAATGAGGCACTCAATGAGGTTGTGGTACGTGGCAATTGAGGTGCTGAGACAAGAGACAACTCATGAACCAACTCTTGATCTTATCGATATCCCTTTAAATACGGACAGGCTTTCCAACTTCACTACTCGAATCAACACTGCAAACCCTCTTGCAAGTAGCCTTATCCGCCTGACCGTGCAGAATCTCAATCCACTGAATCTGCTGATAAGCCACGCCGCCCTCGGCCATAGTGCCCGTCCAGTCACCACCATCGCTCCAAGCATTGAAACTGAACTGCGCCGGATCGCGTGGTACCTGGAAAGAGTTCACCCAAGTCTGCTTGCCATTAACCTTCCAGACCGTCTCCTTGGGCGTCCAGTCCATCCGGTGCGCAGCCCAGTCTGTCCACTTGACGCCGTCGGGCATCGTGACGGCCTTGCTGGCTCCCACGACTTCCTCGCCTTTCTCCGTGTAGGAAGGTTGGTTCGTGTAGTGGATAAGACCCTTAGGGTCTGAAGTCAGAACCTCAATGTCTGCTTCTTGCACGTCGGCGAGCTTTTCGCCGCCGAGGTATGTGAACATGGCTGTACAGGCACCGGGAGAACCCTTGGTGCGAGCGTACATGCGCATAGAAGCGTAGTGATACTTGTTGATGGACTCAAACTCCGCCGCAGACTGGAATCCCTTGTGACGAGCAGTTCGCATCGTCATGAAGGTGTCACTGGCAGGCGAGCTGTCGGTATTCTTCTCAATATAAATATTGTTATAAGAGTTCTGCATCGGAAACTCCGAGTTTCCATTATCCCAGTTCTGCAGACCCCAAGTCTGGCCAAACTCAGACTCCCAGTTAAAAAAAGGGCTAGAAAAGTCTGCGTCGGCGTTTCCCTGCTGGGTCTGGATCAGAGCTGGGACCTTTGCGTACTGGGACAGAGAGCGAAAGTCCCAGAACATGTGGCCGGAGTAGTATTTGTTGTCGGCTACGTAGCAGTCGCATTGGGAGTCGTCCACTGCGGCTGCCCGGGCGCCGTTGCAGCTTGCGAGTGCGATGGGGAGGGCCGTGAGGAGGAGGGACTTGGGAGAAGACATGATGGATGATTTGCTTGGGTCTGTAGTTAGAGTGAGGGTATCATGGTCGGACTGTCGGTCTTATATACCATCATGGAGGCTTTAGAGCATTCCTCGTCGTCCTTTCTAATTAGCCTCAATCCTTCATGTTTCCACCCTCAATAGAAACATGGACAAGGCTTGTCAGTCATGATCGACAAAACGGTCAACATACGGAGTACATCATGCAAGACTCCCGCCCACGGACCAGCACTAGAGATGAACACCCATGGCAAAGGGGCACACGGGGAGCTCAGACGGTTCTATGATAGGACGGCTCGGACACATAAACGTCTCGAGCGCCGGGGTGTTCGGGGATCGGATCATGAGATGGGCAGGGGGTGAGCGGGAGGGCCCATTACCTTCCGAAACGCTGGCTTGAAGTTGAAGGATTGGTTGGTGTTTCTGCCTGTTTTTGAAGGATTCGTGAGAAACTAGAAGGTGGCATTGCTTCTCAAAGGGGTCTTGCCATAAGCAGTCCCACATCGACAGGAGAGTCCGTGGTGAGGTATTAGTTTCTGCCCCCAGGTCAAGGGTATGATTGGAAGATTTGTGTGTTGAACTCCGTCGGATACTTAAAGAAGGTGGTATTCGCCGTCGGGTAGGATCGACGCTTGCTGACACGAGACGAATGAGGTTCCAAATAAAGGACTCTTTTAAGGCTGAGCTCGGGCTATTGACTCGCCTAAACTGTGAAGGATTGTGATAGAGGCTTTGACTTGCTCAACTTAAGACAGAAGGAATCCTTCCATTGTTGTCGCGAATCGTCGGTCAGCCTTGTAGGGCACTTGGTTCGTATTCTGCAATGCCAAGAGACAATTTAGGACTATATGGTAGTATTTCGGGACTCACCATGACCTCGTGACTTGGATTTGAGGATGAGATTTCGCCGGATGTTCCGTACGGAGTGCGAAGGCTGATCGAGTTGATGATCTTGGAGGAAGGGGACATTGAGGGTGGCAACAGATGAGGCACGGATGTCGCTTGGCCTTGGGTCACAGCTCTCATGAGCGAGAAAACTTGAGCACATCTCTGAATGGTATTTCGGACCTTCAACATGCTATAGGAAGCTTGGTCATAGATTTGAACACTTTGCTACGGTAACTGAGGTAAATGGAAAGTACATAAGGACATTCTCTGCTTAGATGGAGTCGACAGAGCGTTTTCTCCAAAGCCTCGTCAAATGAATTGCACCGCCTTTGCGCATGATAGATCGCTTCGAAGGAGACTTCGTGACCTATTCTCACTCCCTAGTCTGACCAAACCCGGGATTTCCAAAGGAATTCTTGGTGAGAGTGATCAAGACGGCTAGACTTCATAGATAGCTCGGCGGTTGCCGTGATCTTGACCGCGGCCTTCAGTCGGTCAAGATCTTTCATGTCACGCTCAGTGCGAATTATGGAGATCCGGTGGTAAGCCATATAGTTTTGGAACTTCTCATGCTACTCGTGGTTACATGAGTACCAGAAGCGCCCGTGGATTTACATATGCAAGCAGCCAAGATTGTCAGGTCAAGGCAACGAAGGCACCACCACCTTTATATACCAACAGACAACCAAGTATCCAAAAATACCAATGAGCAGAAGAAACTGACACCAAATTTTTTTCTGCTTGTATATAAAAGCTATTGGCAACCCAACGTCCTGTGCTAGGATAGTGTCTTGAGAGTGTAGAGAGGCCATCGATACTACTGCAAGGCACTTGTCCAAACGGCGAACAACCTGTCGAGGTGGCCAAGACCAGTAGCGCCATGGCGTAGGTGAAAGCCAATAAGGCTACACAAACCCTCTCGATCTGTTTCTCGAGCGCCTGGGTTCAGTTGTTGCTGTGGAGGGGTGGCAGCGCCATTCACTTGGGCACCACTCTTTGATCTCGACCAGTGATGAGGCCACTCGGGCAAGACTGCATAATACAAGGGAGACCCAGCCCTATAAGTGCTGCGCTAATCTGAAAATGACGGCGAACCGCAGTAGAGATAGACCCGTTCTCCCGAACGCCGACGATGGATCTCAGTCTATTCCCTGCCTACGTAGCAGTATCGGAACAGCCTAGGTGAATAAACCAACTCGTGGAAGTAGCTAGAGCTGAATAATTTGAGGCCACTCCACTGCCACTTGAGCACGAGATGTCAACCTGTCTCCTTCAGGTGAGTCGAGCTATGAGCATATTGTTTGTCGCCCAGGGCTGCGTTAAGGCACCATTTAGAAAAACTCAGCTGAGCCATATAGGTAACAGAACCCTCAGGGTTACGTATAATTGATGTGTGCATATACTGGTGCCTCAATTCTTGGCGCGCCTGAACGTCAGGTTGTGTATGTTCTCCGCATGAGTTAAAAATGCAGTGAAAAAGCCAGGACCTGAAACTGATACCCGTTGGTTTGCCAATTTAGAATGGCTACATTTCAGGCCGGTATGTCCAATCGTTCTCCCTTTTGGCAGCCCTCAGCTGTGCCCATATGACGCGTATCTTGAGCGTAGTCAGCTACAATCACAGCCATGCCAGATAATGGTGGCCGAAGGAAGCCAGTATGGTAAACGGGCAGCCTATCCAACATCTAAAGGTTCAGTCAGTGGACTCCTTTCAAGAATCTCTAGAGCACGAGATGCTGACCTTCATCAACTATGGTACTCAACGGATTGCTCGTCGCTTGTGAGATGGCATTCTGACAGACTTGATCGAGAAGTGACAGTTTCGTGCATTGTCTGAATGCTATGGATACTTGGGTTACAAATGCAGTGAAGTCGGAAGACAGGCTACCATCCACTTCAAGTCAGCTTCAACCTAGCAGTCAGGGTGAGTAGTCGAGCAGGTTCTTGACGTGGCTTAAAAATGCAGTGGAACGACGGAGTTTGGGTGATGCGTGGGTTGGATGATGTGTGGGTTGGGTGGCTCGCCACATATCTGCGTAGCACGTTCTTGATGAGGGCTAAAAGCGCAGTGAAGAGAGGGGGAGGAGGGCCGCGTCTTGTAGGGTTTCTAGATGAGTAGCGTACCTCATTACATTCTATCTCGATGACTGATTAAATTACAGTAAAGTACACGGCATTGGAGCTTGCAAAATATCTCTTGTAAGGTACTCAATGAGGCTATCACGGCGTAATCTGTGGCGGCTGCGAAACTTTTGGCCTGTTCTTGTGTTATTGCCACTTGCCCTTAGTCTTTAGTTGTAGGTTGTTATGGCTGTGTTATTTCCAATTTATCTCTTAAAGACTTATAGCTGATCAGAGAGTCATAGAGGACGATACCCTGATCGACTTATAGATCCTGAGGGTGGCTTGAGGACACCGACAAAGTCAAGCGCCAGCCATTCCAAAAGGTAGGTGAAGTTCAGTCAGCGGGCTCTCTGGGAAATATATTTTCGACGATTGCTAAAAATGCAGTGAAGGATGCAAAGCGGATTGTTTGTCCAGGTACTTACGTTCCCGACGTGGGTTAAAAATGCAGTGAAGGGGCAAGTACAACACTCCATACAACACCAAGCACAACACTCAATACAACACCAACTACAACACCAACTACAACACCAACTACAACACCAACTACAACACCAACTACAACACCAACTACAACACCAACTACAACACCAACTACAACACCAACTACAACACCAACTACAACACCAACTACAACACCAACTACAACACCAACTACAACACCAACTACAACACCAACTACAACACCAACTACAACACCAACTACAACACCAACTACAATATTTCACTCGCCAAATAATTTGGCAGATTGCCAGTCCCCAAATGCAGGATGCAACTTGAGTGTTGAATGGCGAATTGCAAGCACATGGATGCCCAGTGATGGTGGCTGAAGGGAGCCGGCCACGCCGGTCAAGAAATAAATGAGACGCCAGAGGTCCTCAAAGGATCACCTAAGTCCTCATAACCATAACGGATCAATTTATATAAATTACAATAAAACTAATCGAAAGGTTCAGTTAGTGGACTCTTTGAAGAACCACTTGAGCACGAGATGCCGATCTTCATCAACTGGGTTACCGAGAGATCAACGAATTGCTCGTTGCATGTGAGACGGCATTCTACTCGTGAAGGAGAAGTAACAGTGCCGCGCGGTTAAAGAATCGTAAAGCCCATGCTGGAGTGTGAAAATACCTTCAAGTCACGTCTAAGGCTGGTGTTTTAATTCTTGACGTCCATACCTCAATGACACCCACATGGATGGTCGAGTAGGTTCTGCGGGTGGGTTAAAAATGCAGTGAAGTACAACCCTCAAGGGTTGTAATGCCCGTTGCGACAAGAGGCCGGGGCCCTACGCCGTCAATAGGCGTTAAAATTGCAGTGAAGGCGCGTCCGGACCGAGCCGCCTTTAAAAAACGTCGGGCGTTTTGGGCCAATGCCATCCTTTCTAAGGAGGACGTGACTGTTGAACATACTGCAAGCACACGTATGCCTGGCGGAGGCGGCTGAAGGACGCCGGTGAGGCCAAGTCCTGGGACGGACCGAGTGGAGATGGCTTCATTCCGACAAGCTTTAAAGACCTTGCCGTTGTGAGTTGGTTGATGATGAAGCAGTCTCTCAAACAAGAGTCAATCAAGACAGGCAGTAATGGCGTCGTCATCCTCAATGCGGTCAGCAATTCGCGACAACATCTCAACCATCTTGGGTCGTAAAACAAAGGGCCTTTCCAATCAGAACTAGCCAACACTGTGACTCTATCAAAGGAAGGTAACTTGCATGGAGTAATCGTCAGCTTGTCGTGATGGAATGCGTCGTCCTGATTGCGCGTTTCTTCTCTTTTGAGACAATGCCAGCCACACCCCAGTCGGTTTCCACCAACCAATGAGGCCTAGCAAAAGTTCCTCGATAACGACGACGACGCGCTCATCCTACGCTTCTCGTATCGTCATGATTTAATACCAAGGCTGAAACCGACATCTGATGCTTTGATATCCACTTCTCACAACTCTCAACCTCCACCGCTCACCCTCAGTCATGTCTTCACGAGCCGAGCAATCAAGGGACGACGACCTCTCGGCTGACGCGGATGTCGAGAGCAACAGCGGATATGACAATGACGTAGCTCCATCAGAAGGATCACCGCTCCTCTCCAACGACTTGCCCCGCGACCTCGTTCCCTCCAAAGGGTTTCAGCGACGCGTCTTGCTCATGTGTCTTGTCTCGCTGTTTATTGTTGAAGTGAGCGAGTTCATCACGGATCCACCGCAGCAAAAGATTATAGAGGACATTATATGTCGGGGATATTATCCGGACCATGTTTTGCAGATAAAGGATCAGCGTTGCAAGGACAATCATGTTCAGAAAACGCTGGCCATGGTTCGGGGGTGGCACCTGGCCTTTGGGATGGCAGTTCGTGAGTGAAAACACCACACTTGCGGGATAGTACTGACAAGAAATAGCCATCTTGCCGCAGTTTCCATTCGGAATCATAGCTGATAAGTATGGAAGACGGCCCGTCTTGTTCCTATCACTCCTTGGCGACTTGCTCCAGACAGCATGGGTCATGATGGTTTGTGAGTGCATCCTACCCGCAAGTCATCAAGTACCGCCTCTCACACTTCCTAGTATATTTCCCAGATGTCTTTTCCATCTGGGCTATCATCCCCGGAAGCCTCTTCTTCCTCATCGGAGGTGGAGGTCCAATGGCCGGCGCCATGGTCTGGACAATTGTAGCCGACGTTGTGCCCACTGCTGAACGAACTGGAGTCTTCTTTCGCCTCTTCGCCGCCAGCTTACTCTTCAACGTCATGGTTAACCCCATCTCGGCTTGGCTGCTCAATTATGACCCGTGGCTGTCCATGTGGATAGGCCTTGGGTTCCTCATTGCAGGTACCTTGTCGGTTCTGCTCATCCCAGAAACTCTCCGGTTCCGACAAAAGGCTGATAATCGTCGACGACATGGTCCTGGACACGAGGATGATGCTGAACCTGAGGAACACGAACATGGGGTCTCTTTGACCAAGCACAGCGTCCTGAAGCAAGCCTGGTTTACGGTCAAGAACGACATGCAGCACGTGCGGCGATTCATATTTGCGTCCAAGACCGTCATAATGCTCATACTCACAGTCGCAACTTATCTGCCGATCAGGGTTGCGTATAACGGCATCTTGCTACAGTATATGACAAAGCGCTTCAACTGGGAGTGGTCTACCGTGAGTGTTCCATCAAGCCATATTCTATAGTCAATACTCACCGTTATCTAGGCTACATATATCTCCACAGTGGGCGTCCTCTCGACTGTGATATGCCTGCTTGTCGTTCTCCCCATCGCATCGCATTTGCTCAATGGGAGCTCTCGCTTCAGATCACGTCCCGTGAACAGAGATCTCCTTCTGGCGCGCATCTCGCTGGTATTCGTGTCTCTCGGAGGACTACTCATGGCTTTCGCAGGAGGCCCATGGCTCTTCATCATATCTCTCGTCATTACAAGCTTCGGCCATGGATTTAATGCTCTCTGCAGGGCCGTTCTCAATGCCGTGGTAGAACCGCACACGATCGCAACACTGAACACTACCATTACTCTCATCGAGATGATCATGGGACTTGTGGCTGCTCCGGCTACGAGTTGGCTGTTTAGCCGCGGCATGGACCTGGGTGGCGCTTGGATGGGGCTGCCGTTCCTGGCCATAACAGGGCTGACGGTTGGAGTCTGTGTGATGATGTTTACCGTGAGAGTGCCTCATGGCGTGGCTCAAGCCCACAGTGACTGAGAGTCTAAATATTTGAACATGAGGAGCTTGGTAATACACAAAGAGAGATTAGATATACGGAAAGATAGGATATAGTATTAATCAAATATTTTATAGCCTTCAGTTCTAGGCTCCAGGTCCATCTTCGTGGTGTTGGCCATGGCGCACGTTAGCGCCTTATCGATAAGCCTCCACATCCACCCCGCGGCTGCCTGCTCCACCTCAGCTCCAGACAACCAACATCCATCATTCAACCTCAATACACCAAGCTCCTCTGCGCCGCATCAGCGCAAATAGCCTGCTTACAGACCTATTTCCCTGTCCCATTAATCCGAATACCTTCCGAACCGCTGCTTGACCCCCCGAACCACCGCCATCATGTCCGACGACGAGGATTTTATGCAAGAGTCGGACGAGGAGCAGCACGTTTACCCAGCCGCGCAAGCCCGGTGCTTGACTGACCGCATCTAGGTACGACTTTGAGTACGAGGAAGACGACGACGACGATTCCGGCGATGTCGATATCGAGAATAAGTACTATAACGCCAAGCAGCTCAAGCTGTCAGACCCTGAGGACGCCGTCACCGAGTTTCTGGGGATCCCGCCATTAGAAGAGGAAAAGGGAGAATGGGGCTTCAAAGGTTTGAAGCAGGCCATAAAGCTGGAGTTTAAGCTAGGGCAATACGACAAGGTGCGTTATCGCATCATCTCAGACCAGGCGGCATACTGACTGCCACAGGCTGCTGAGCACTATGCCGAGCTCCTCACATACGTCAAGTCGGCCGTTACCCGAAACTACTCGGAAAAGTCCATCAACAACATGCTCGACTACATCGAAAAGGGCTCCGATGGCCCTGAGGCTGTCAGAAGCATGGAGCAGTTCTACTCGCTCACCCTTCAGAGCTTCCAGAGCACCAACAATGAGCGGCTATGGCTGAAAACCAACATCAAGCTAGCCAAGCTGCTTCTCGACCGAAAGGAATACTCCGCCGTGGCTAAGAAACTCCGAGAACTCCATAAGACCTGTCAACGAGAAGATGGAACCGATGACCCCAGCAAAGGCACATACTCGCTCGAGATCTACGCTCTGGAGATTCAGATGTTTGCCGAGACCAAGAACAACAAGCAGCTCAAGGCTCTGTATCAGCGAGCTCTCAAGGTCAAGTCGGCGGTTCCCCATCCTCGAATCATGGGTATCATTCGAGAGTGCGGTGGAAAGATGCACATGAGCGAGGAGAACTGGAAGGAAGCTCAGAGCGACTTTTTCGAATCGTTTCGAAACTACGACGAGGCGGGCTCACTCCAGAGAATCCAGGTTCTCAAGTACTTGCTCTTGACAACCATGCTTATGAAGTCCAACATCAATCCGTTCGACTCGCAAGAGACCAAGCCATACAAGACAGACCCTCGAATCTCGGCCATGACGGAGCTGGTTGACGCTTACCAACGGGACGATGTTCATACATACGAAAAGGTCTTGCAGCGTAATCAAGACATCCTAGACGACCCATTCATCGCCGAGAACATTGACGAGGTCACACGCAACATGCGGACAAAGGGTGTGGTCAAGCTGATTGCCCCCTACACACGTATGAAGCTCGCGTGGATCGCAAAGCAGCTCAAGATCTCGGAGCCCGAGGTTCAGGACATTCTGGGATTCCTCATCATCGATGGCAAGATCAATGGAAGGGTGAACCAGGAAAAGGGGCTCCTTGAAATCACCTCTGATGCTGACTCGGATCGCATCAGGGCTCTGCAAGGGCTCACCTTGTCGATTGGTGACCTCTTCGGGGCCATTTTCCGGGACGGTGATGGGTTCCGTAACATCGAGCAATCAGCAGGTGAAGATCAGGGGGTGGATATCTCAGGTATCCAGATAGGAAAGGGGGCCGGCAGAGGTAGTGGTCCACGGAAGAAGGGTAAGGGACCTAGTGTTCCGGCATGGGCCTGAGGGAAGCACAAGGATAGACAAACAACAGATCTTCTGCGTCACCGTCGACGTGACCCCGGCAGTACCTGCGACAGCGAGGAACGTTTGATCTACCTATTTCATGTCTGTTTGCAGAATACCCGTTCTGGCCCGGCTTGACTGGATCGAGAAGCAGGATCGTGGGTTGTATCCTGCGGGTGCATCCGTGTTGGGGATGCGTCGACGGCATCTCGCATGGTACGAGGCACTGGCAACGGTGCTATGTGCTCACCCGTGGCCGCCACCGGCTACCAACATGGTTGGGCAGCCAGTGGTTGGCGAGCAACATGACGGTAGCAGAAGACGAAGAAGCTGGGCTTGTGTGCAGAAGGGACCAGGGCCGAAGTGACGCCGTATTCGGACTTGATCCCATGTCGTGTGTAGTGTAGCGAGACGAGTCTAAAGTAACGTATCTAGCATTTCAAAGAGACATAGACTTGAACATGCCGGGGTCCATGCTCGGTCACCGCGATGACAACTCGCCACTTGAACTGATGCAGAAGTTGAATACTACGCTGCCTTGTCCACCCCTGCTCCTCGCGAGCCTCCTGGCTGCGGCGTTTGCACCACCTCATCCAGCCCTCCCAAGCCCATTCTGACTGGTAACTACCGGCTGAAAGATGCCAAGCCCCCGCGGCATCATCGCGTTACACAAGACGGGACTTGGGGCTGCGAGGGAGACACACACACGAGAGATTCCCGGTTTGCGGGCCCCGGTTTGGACTCTTCTGATCGTCAGCAAGGGCGGCGGGATCAAGATTTGTTTGCTTCCGGTGACGAATCGGGACGTGGTGGAAGACATCTCGTGCAGCCCGGAGGCTTGCTGTAGATAGATCGAGACCAACGAGACACGGGACAGAGAGGAGCTAGAGGTGCAACAAACATGAACTCATGGAGCATTTCTGAGTTTTGGATCCTGTGGTTTGTCCATGATTGCGCTTTGACAGGGACGACTGAGGGTGATGCAGCATCCCTCAAGGAGGAGTAAGATGAGGGGATCTAGGGCGCGCGTGCCCGGATATGATGTGTCGCGGGTAGCCGTCGGGAGCGGCTTAAGATGAAAGACGGCTGTGCCTGGATGGAAAGTTTGTTTGTCCATGTACCTCGAGGTGAAGACATGTTGCGAGATGCGTTGGAGTTGCGTTAGTCAAAAACTGGCGGCTTACAGGTCCAACCAACACATCTAGATGGATGACAGCACAACACGAACACGTTAAGATACGAGACTGATCAAGTCCAATATAGAAGACCACGTCAAAGATGGAGAGACGTCAGAACTCAACTCGCACAGGATGGAAACGCCGAAGCCTCTGGGGAGGACAGATGCGGCGGGGTCTTGACAAAAGGTACACCGAGAAAAGGTGAACAGGCGCCCAGTCTTTGTGCAACATCAGGCGGGGAGAGTGAGAAAAGTTGACATGTCGTTTTTTTCTGCGCAGCAAGCACAATGTGTTTGATAGTGTATCTGCAATGATGGTGTTGCTTGACAGCATACAGCATACAGCAGCGCCTTGCTGGGGTCCCACCCAAAGGATTCATGAGTAGAGATCCTGCGGGGAGGGGAAAGGAAAAAGATGCCTCGGTATGAGGGGAAACAGGTAGGCCTCCTTGGATAAAGGGACCCGTCTGGACGGGCATTTGTCTTATGCGTTAGATATTAACTGACCACGTTACGTCGGACCGTTGTAAACTCCACTCTGTCCTTGTCACGATTGTAAGAGATGGATGATTGATGATGCACGATACTGGTCTCTTTTTTCCTCTGTGATGCAAGGAGGGTGATGTAAAGCGGGCTATCATGTGTGTATCTGCAGTAAAGGTTGCAGGAATCTCTCCCCGTCAGCCCTTGTTGTTTTTTATGCTGCTGCTTCATGCGGGCGGACGAGAGATGAGAAAAGAAGAAGAGGTAAGAAAGGCTGTAGTTGATATGCTTGCTCTGATACGGCACCTTTTGATACTGCAGTAGCTTTCATGCAAAAGGTATCTATCTGCCCTTTTCCACCCCTGGGACGAACCAGAGATGCTTCGAGGGTGAGACAAAAGGCACGCGGTGGTGAAGATCAAGGAGGGGTGTGCGTGATGGCGTGTGAGCTCACCTGCAGACGGGGCAACCCATGTCTCAGCAGCGCGTGTCGTCGCAAGAGAGAGAGAGAGAGAAAGAACCAATCAAGGAGACTTTGTATCTGGGCACGCACTTTTCTTTCTTGTTCACGGTGCGCATTGATCAAGCAAGGCTCTTGACATGCCATTTCTGATGCACGTTTGTTTTAGTGCGTGGACTGCCATCATGGTGTTGTTTTTGAGACTGGGTCTTTCTTTTTGCGAATAGCCGGGATATCCTTCTCAAAAGGCTTCAAACAAACCGGAGGGACCTGCGGGAAGGGTTCTAAACTTTCTTTTTCTCTCCTTTTTTTCTTTCTTTGTTCTCTTGTCTCCCCCAAATACCACGACACCCCCATGAAAATACAGTGAAGAGGCGGTGGAGTCGTCACCGAGTTTCAGGACTCTTCTCGTTATCGACGCCCGTTAAAAAAAGAAGGCGGCGGAGCCTCTCCCACGTCGAGGAAAAGAAAAATGATTTTCAAGATGGGGACGGGAAATTTTATTCACTAGCTTGGGGGATCGACGTGTGCCACGAGGTGGGAGACCATGGGGGGCCAGGAGCGGATCAGACTAGGTACGGATACAAGATGGGTTAAAACTTTGGATAAAGTGAGCTGAGGATGAGTGAGTGTGACGAGATGGGGACCAAGTGGAGTGAGCTTTTGATGCTTCTTCTGTCTCTGCCCCCTTTTTTTATCAAGATGGGGGTCACATTCTGTCTTTACTGTCTTTTGCGTAAGAATGAGAGAAAATGAGAATGAGAATGGTTTGTATGGCATCGCTTGACACATACTCCTCGCACATACAGGCTCGGATCTTTCCCGCTAAGAAAAAAAAAAGAGGGTACGAATACGGCTGCTACCGTGTTTTCTCCTCAAAAACTCTTGCTCTGCGGAGCCTTTGACACTGTTGTTTACTATTATTCCTACTGCCGCGGCTCGGCGTCGTTTGACAGCTGGTTCCATCATGGTCTGTCGTCCACACAAGAGTCGTCACGGCTATGTATCCATCGACACTAGACACCCTGCTCTGCTGCGTGTGCGTGTGCGTGCCCCTCAAGATCCGCCCACACTTCATCACTCGATGGACCCTAACCCAGGGCCAAGCGCTTTTTGTCTCTCTCTCTGTCTCTTTGCTTAGTAGAGTCACATTTTGAGAAATCACATGGATTTGCCCGCTGCCCACGTTGCTCCGTGAGCGCATCGGATCGTGGCCCTCCAATAACCGAGCGCCTGGGTTGGGGTGTGTGTGGTGTCACTGTGCTTATCGCTCTCCTGCACCCATGCCTGCCTCTCTCTCTTTTGCCAATCAGTTGGGACCAAGCCCAACCAATACCCAACCGCCCTGGGGTTGCAGAAACCAGACTGGGAGTGCCCCTGGAGAGACAGAGGGACAAGGTCCTTTGGAGCTGCAGCGGAGGTTGATGAGAGGGGGACGTGCTCACCACCATCACCGCTTGACGGATGCATCTCAACGGCACCTGGACCTTGGACACAGCAATCATCATCTCATCATACAAACTTTTTTTTGATACAGGATTGCCCCCTCCAGTGTCCCGTGATTTGTCCACTCATGATACCTTCAATGAACAGGGGTGTATCCATTTGCGCTGTCGAGCAGATTCAACAAAAATAAAGGTCCATGGTCACCGCAAAATTACTCGGTCGACATATCCGTTGGAGAAAGCGCTAGAGCAGACGCAAGCAAAAAAATCAAAGACGCCTCACTTTGACAGGTGTACACACACCTTGTAACAGACTTTCGAAACTTGTCTGCTGTCAAGACGAGACCGGCCAGGCAATCCCGTCTGACGGACACGGGAAGCTTTAGGGATAGTCCCGTTCGACGGGCCGTCTTCCGCATGTTTTTTTGGCCTCTGAGGTTTCATCTCGATTGGACGGACACACAGTACCCGAAATCTTTTGTCTTGCTCCGCCGTCGCCGTTTTATCTTTTTTTTTCTGTTTGACAGCTCGAGCCATCCCATTTCACGTCATCAACATCCCGTTGTCTCGTATCATCCCCCTTCAAACTGCCTACGCATGATCCCATGGGGACAGGCAGCTTTTAATTAATTTGGCCTTGGCTTACCTTCTGTGTCTGGTAAGGGCAGGTGAATGTACCTATCAATGGGATGGATGGATGTATGTAACGCGGTGGAGGAGGTTAGTTAGCAGGTACTTTATCTCTTTTCCCCACACGCCGACTTGTCACACCCGACAAACGGACGGCAAGACGTCGCAACAGAGGAGAAACTTGAAGGCCTGGTTATTTCCTGAGACGGATAGATACAGCATTTCTATCTCAGGTTTGACGCTCTGTCAAGTGCCGTCCCCCCTATCTATATCTCTTTGGTCTTATAGTTTGCTCCTCCTCCTCCTCTTCTTTTACTCTTTTACTCTTCACCCTTGTTCCACCATCTGTCGACTCGACCGCCATCCATCAAACAGATCACGGCAAGATCATCGTCATCTTTTGGTTCCCACGCACTGCCTTGCCCTGCCCTGCCCTGTCCTGCCTGCACCTGCAACTGCACCTTGCACAATCCACTTCTTGGCTGTCCTGCGAATTGATTCCCCCTCTTGTCGTTGGCGCGAGAGCGGAACCAGCGCTACAGCTGTCAAGTCAGTCAACCTAGGAGCAAATCACTCGCACATGCGCATGCGACGCATCTTTCACCCATCCAATCCATCCATCCATCGCCCGCAACCTGTGCGTGCCTCGCGCCCTGTTGGATCCTCGTCGATCGAATCGAAAATCGTGTCGCAGCGGCAGGGCCATCCCATCGTCAGCGGGAGATCGTCATCGCTCACCCTCGGTCCCCCCCCTTCATGGTCCCCAAGGCCTGCAATCCTCCACCAATCCCCGTTGCCGACGGCACTTTTGACTGGACCTCGTGCTCTTGGCTCCCGGGTGCTCATCTCGAGTGGATCCCGACGCAACCCTTGGCTAAACTGTGCCTCTCACCCTTGGCCTTCTCTTGCTTGCTGTTGTGCGTGCCCAGCTTGTGTCTGTCGGAGGTGAAGCCCATCGTCCACTCACAGGCCCTGCTTTGTACATTGGGGCGTGCATCCTGTGCCCAGTTGCTGCGTTGTTGAAAGGGAAAAAAAAGAGGGCTCCCCTTCTTGTACCACCAAGAGTCGGTCGCCTTGATCGGTCGCCTTCAAACCTCTTGCTCACCCCCTCCAAGCCTCTTCCCTCTTAGCTTCTTTCTTGTGCTACCCACCATCTTCTGGCTCTCATTCCCGCCATTAACCATCTCCGTCGGCCGTGCTAGCCGCCGCCTCTTTCTTCATCCATTGCAGCCAGCCCAGCGAGAGCTTGCTTGGAGCTCCCGGGAGCTTGTTGACAGTCCAACTTACGTCGCATTGGCATAGACTCCCGGGGATTTTCTCCTAGCGCCTGGCCTTTTGTTTTCTTTTTTCCCTTCAGGTCGTGCATCGTCCGTCAAAAACGTCCGAGCACACACGTTCACCTCGTCCCTCATCAATCTCCACAGCTTCACCCCGTCCATCGTCGCCGGGTGTGCTTTTCCAATCTTTTGCCGCAATCCCCGCCGCGCCTCTTTGCCCGCAATCAAGACGCGGGACCATCACCGCAAGGGCCGAGGGCTTTATCTGCTGGTGGGTGCTGGAGACTTGCTGGGGTGCTCTCCCGCTAGCTCCCACGCTCCCAAGAGCTCCCACGCCTCCATCTGACTCCTAGCTCAACTCTCCCATCACTAGGACCACCCGCTAGACCATCGCACCCGCTGTCCACCCGCTGTCCGCCTCCATCCTCTGTTCTAAAATCCCTAGCCCCTGTGCCCACCCCTGCCTTAATCCCTGCAGTGGCCCCCCGGCGACCCATCGAGGGGAGCATCTGAGCCCGGCCAGCACCCGAGGACGTCGGTGTCCGTCCACTGATCCACAGGTCGTGACAGGGCGTGACAGGGCAGCAGAGTACCAGGCCAGGGCCTTTGGACAGGGCATTGCCAGCGCTCGACAGGTGGCCCGTCCGCCGTCTTCTGCCACGCTCAGCACCTAAAACCACGCCTATTCCTCCTTCCCCAACACCCGCTTCCAGTTCCATTGAGGTTCCCAGCGCCTTGCGCACTTTCCGCGAATCTTCCTCCATCCAGTCTTTTTTGGTTGCTCCTCCCCTGGAGTCTTGGATCTCCCTCCACCTCACCCTCTTTCCTCTCTCCTCCTCCTCCTCCCCCTTCACGAGGCATGTTCCAGCCTCAACCCACACCCTTCGCCTCCTCCTGCTTCGCGTCCTATGGCCTAGCTCCCGAACTGGACTTCGCCTTTCCCGTGTCAGCCGGAGGCGGAGGTCCTGGACTTCTCTACGCTTCACCAACGCCGATGCAGCAGCAACAGCAGCAGCAGCACCAACAGCCACAGCCTCAGTCGCATCTGATTCACCAGATCCCCCGACAGCAACTCTCGTCCTCGACATCTCCCCCAGCTTCCTCGCCCTTTTCATCGCAAGCTTCCATCTCGAACCCCTCTCCCCCGCCGAACCCCGCGACCCGAGATAGTCGTTCGCTGCGACACTATCAGCACCAGCAGCGCCGGCTTCAACACCGCCATCAGCAGCACCAACAGCCGCCGCATCCGCAACAACAATCCTACTCTGCCCCGCCCGCAGTCGTCGTTCCCAAGATGGAGGACCAAGGCCAGCACGACATGGCCGCTCAGCAGGCTGCTGCTAAGGATTACCAGCCTGCTCTTGAGGCGAGTCGCACTCGATGGAGCTCCATCGCGGCTCCGTCGCGTCATTATTGCTAACCTCCGGTTTCGCAGGGTCTCAAGGTTGGCAACAAAATCTCGAGCGACATTATTACCCACGAATACGCCAAAGCCGATCCGGTCTATATCGACAAGACAATTGTGCGTTCCACGAAACCTTCCTAGTCGCCCTCAAGACTGACCTTAAATGATGCCGCAGACCCTTCCACAGACATACTCCCACTTTCGACCTATCCAAGGAGATGGTAACTGTGGCTGGCGAGGTAAGTCAAAATCGCTCCCGTTTCCCGTTTCCCGTCTCGCGGCTCCCAAACATGTCTGGCACGAGCGCATTCCTCCCACCTCCGGTTCTTCAGCAGCCACCCCTTGCTTTGCCTGCCGCTGTCTGTGTCTCAGCAACAAGTGACATGTCGGATTTTGGCTAACCGTCTCACGCCTTCAGCACTTGGATTCAGCTACTTTGAGAAGCTAGTCGACTCAGGCGATCAGGCCAAGATTGAGGGCGAAGCCGCCCGACTTTTGAGTATGGGTCATATGTTGTCGACTGTTGGGGGTTACTCTTACTTTGAGGACTGGGCCGACGAGTTGATTGGGCTTTTGCGCCAAGTCGCTCAGAGCATCAACGACCCCACGATGGCACACATGTTGGTGCAGGAGAAGTGGAACGACCCCAGCTCCGCCAATGGCATGATCTACTACCTTCGGCTTCTCGCCGCTACCTTCCTCAAGGGCAATGCCGCGACATACGAGGCCTTTGTAAATGATGGCATCGGCATTCCAGCCTATTGCGCTCAGTTCGTTGAAATTCCGGACCACGAGATCGAGCATCTTGGCATCATCGCCCTCGTCAACACACTCCTCAAGCCCGCTGGCCAAGTCCTTGAGATAGCGTACCTCGATCGCAGCCCTGGCACCCAGGTCAACCGATACCGTTTCCCCGACGAGGCCAACGGCCAAGATCCTGCCACCCTTGGTCCCATCATCTACCTGCTCTTCCGACCTAACCACTATGACATCCTGTACCGAGATCCGCCAGTTCCTGTTGCACCTATCACGATGCAAGTTAACCGCGTGAGTGGTTTCACGCACAACACCGACATTACGACAACCCAAACAGATCTCGGTCAATTTGCTACGCTCAACTTTGACTCACTGGCTATGATCCCGGGTCTCAACTCAGGCCCTGCGTTTGGAGGACTTGGATCCTTGGCGCCGCCTCCCCCGGCCAGTACGGTGGCTGAGCCTTTCTCACCGGTGCAGCAGAGCCCGTGGATGCCATCGTTCCCTGAAACACTACCAGTCTCGACCCCGCAAGCCGCGCCCCCGCCCCCTCCTACCATCATGGCGTCTCCTCAACCTCCGACGCCTCCCGCCTCTTTGTCTGGCAGTTCTGTCATGGGTCCCAGTCCTCCAATGGTCGCAACATCAGGACTAGGCCCACAGAGCTCCCTGATGCCGCCGCCGAGTTCTGGTTACCACATACGATTCAGCCCGGTTCAACTTGAGTATGAGGAGAGCAAGAACAACTTCCCTGAACCGACGTTCCAGGTGACAACGAATACTTTCAAGAATAGTGTATGGAATCGAGCGCACTACGGAAATCCTGATTTCCACCCCGAAGAATGGAGTCCTGATGACGAACATACCGACGGCAGAGTTGGAGGGAAACGCAAGAAGAAGGACTCTGCCTAGCACGAGGGGAGGAAGGGATGAAGCACAAGACCACTATGCATGGGAGCGCCAGACGCGCCAATTCACCAAAACTCGACGCTACGCATGAAGACGACTTATGACGATGTGCTTATGAGAACAAATGGCTGGGCCACAACCAAGAGGCCTTTGAGCCACAGAGCTACAGATACTGGGAAAGCAGACGAGGACGGGGAGGCAGTTTCGTTATAACCCCAGGAGTTTGGAGAGGTTGGGTGAAATGGATCATTCGCGGGACGGTTGGGCAGGCTAGCGATGCTTATCGAAAATCATGTTTTTCTTTCTGCATTGGTCAGCAGACTGGGCAAGATGGGAGGCAGCGAGTTCCTTTTGTATGCATGCTCATCGTGTTGAGGGAGAGAATGAAGTGGGTGGGTGCTCATCTTTGATGGAGTTGGGGATTCTCATGGGATACCACGCAAAGTCATGATGGATACACAAGCAAGAGGAGGAATGTCTTGGATGAGTTTGATTGGATTGAATATTACTGGGAGGCATGGGTTAGGTCTGCATTGATTTGTTTACGGGCTGGGCGGTGATCGTGGGCCTTTTCTGGGCCGGGTTTCAACACGCAAGACAAAAGGGCATTCATTCAGAGGGGCTTTTTAGTCTCTGGCAACGGTTATGGACTTTGATCTATTGGGTCGGTACTTGTCGGAGCTATTTTCTGGTGGTCACGCGTTGACTGCTATTACACTACACTACTACTTACTACCTTAGTTTACCTTTTGGTCAAGGCCTCACTTCTTGACCTTGAACTTGTTGGCCATGGGCCGCGACATAGCATCGGCGTTTTCCTTTACTGTACTCTACATTCATATCAAAGGTATTGGTGTGCATAAACATGGTACTATCTCAGCTTTTTGTCTCATGTTCAGTCTATCCCCTTTTGACGTGTCCAAGATAGATCTTGGCAGTGGTTATCATGTCTTGGCTGTTTGGTTACACATGAACATGCATGTCTTGGTCTCAGCCAAAGTCCCGGTACAGGGTCGTGGGTCCAAGAAGTCTCGTATCTATGCAGTGGGGTGCAAGAGGAAGTGCAAGTCAGGCTGTGTGAGACGGGCGTGAACAGAAGGGCCCCATTTTCATGTAGATATAAAGTGAGAGGATCCCGGCAAGTCAGGGTTGGCCTGAGATGAGGCTCAAGGTGGAGGTGGGCTGAGGCTGGAAAGAATCGGAATATATTGATGCTCGAGAGTGAGGTTTATGTATTCATGGCGTGGTATAGTGCAGGATAGATGCATGGTGGACGCCTGGGCGAAGTGTCGTGGAACTTGATGCGTAGACGTCGGTCGACTTCCGCTGCCTCGGCAGTTTCGAGGATTATCCCAGACTGTGAGGGGTAGATAGAAGCCTACCACAAGGGGACTTGATGAAGTTAAACATGAGTGCTTATATGGGGATCAAGTTGATCTCAAAGGGACGTTACTAAGCCCACGAGGTGCCTTCGAGACGTCGTGTCTTTGGGTAACTCTCTTAACTACCTGGTTATCCATGACAGTCAAGGATCTGGTAATTCCCATGTCTCATGTTGCACAATGACGTCCAAGTCGACAATATTCGGCTTGAGATACTTGAAACGTGAGTTTCGTTCTCCCCTGCCTGTGGGCATGGCTCATCTGCCGTGTTTGATACAACTCCCACTTGGGCAACTTAATCTCGTATTATCCGGCCCCGTAACTGGCAAGGAGTCCGAACCGTCATGATGATCCCAAGGCCGAGCCCAACCGAGAACCAATAGAGACAAGCCGGGCACGGAACAAGAGAAGCCGGCGAATAGGACATGTAGCGGATGGTTGTCGTGCCGTCTTTCTCTGCAACGTTATCTGTGACTGAGCGGCGCAGTCCAGACAAAGCGTCGCGTATTAATTAAGGCGTATGCGGCTGGCGATAATTCTAAGCAATGTGTGTGTGTGTGTGTGCTTGAGGGAGTCGATTCCATGTCGGCGGCTGCCCAACAAGGCGACCGACGCCGTATCTATCAAGAGGATGATGTGCATTGGGCGGTTATCGGGGTGAGTGACTGAGAGAAGGAATTGACTCGTTCCAAACAACCCTTGATTGACATGACGAGTCAATTACTGGCAGGATTCACATGACTGATCCTATCGAGCCGTGCCGCCGCCCCGCGCCGAGCCGTGCTAATTAATCCAAGACCTGGCGATGCCGCAACTGATGATGTCGGGGATCAAGAGCCAATGGGGATATTTAGCGAAAGAGGCAGAAGCCGCGCACGAATCATGGGTTGGCGAAACACGGACGGTGATGATTAAATCAAGATGAACCAACTAGTGTTGATACATGATTCGCTGGGCCAAGGTGAGGGCGGCATGCCAGGTCACGCCATCACTCAAACTCTCAAAGCTTGCCCAGGTGAAGCGAGGTCCACCATTGGGTCTAGAACCCCGAGATGAACAAGGGGGCCACGCGCTCTTTGAGCAGTAGGTAGCCATTCAAGGTTCCACCGAAGGCGGGGAGGAGACATTTGACAAGCGACCAGTTCATGAGGAGAGGTTGGGCTGCAATCTTGTTGATCCGGATTAATAAAGGCATCTTCGGCCATCGCGAGGGCTTTCTCGGTGACATGTGCTTAATCATTTCAGTCAATGAGAAAATGGTGGGTTGGGGTAGCATTGAAAGCTTTGACTTGAATAAGATTTTGACATGAGCCAGTAGGAATCAAGGCCGGGTTAATGCGAATCAGGATGTGATGTTTTAGGGCGAGACACTACAACTACCGGGCCATCCTTGGGAGAAGGAGAAAAATGACAGGGCGAGCGAGCGAGTAGCGATGATTTGCTGTTGGTCGCAGAATGAGATGGGGCTGGCCTTGGTCCAGGCTCTTCAGGGCGTCAAAAGTCTAGAAGAGTCCAGGGGAGTAGTAATTGAGTTGTGATGGTGTCGTCGAGATTCCCTAAAGAGTATGCACGACGTAGACATAACGTTACGTAGTAGCCTACTCCATGTCCTGGATCTGGGAGTGCGTCATCCCGAGATGCCCAGGGTGCGGCTCATGAACGCGTTCCTAACATCTACGACTCCAACTTGATGCGTCATGTCGGCTCCGAGGGGGAAGAAGTCGTCTACCCGTATGTGTATCGAGTACTTTCCAACACTAAATAATAAATATGACAGCCTAGGTACTGAAAACACTGCAGACCAACGTCTTCCGTCGCCGCATTAGGGAACAGACGGATAGCAAAGCCCAAAGAACAGAAAGAGTGGGGCCTGTCAAATGTGTCGGGGCTTGCGAAGCACTGAGTTTCTTTTAAGTCTCCTCTGGCTCGCGGCGACGGCGAGAGCGAAGGCGATGGGTTGAGGCGCGCAAACATGGGGTGTAAGTGCCGATGTCAGGCCTTGATTCCGCATTTCGCTCGCCTTTCGGTTCTTGGTAATTGTCGCGATACCCGGTAGCCGACAAGCAACAAGCGGGAGAGGCTGCGTGCGCGGCCACGGACAGAGACTGACTATCCTGGACCTTACAACCTCCACTCGGCTCCGTCCTCCACTCTCCAGCTTCTATTGAGATCCAGATCCAGTTCCCGCTTTCAATAATTAATTGTCCCCTCTCCTCCATCTTTACTTCTCTTCTCTTTTCTTCTCCTCATCCCCTCTCTTCTTGTGCTTCTTTCTTTTCCTTCTCTCGAAGGTCCTCATGGCTATGGATGCGCGCCCACTATTAATCACGACCGATATACTTGCTCCTCCTTCTTCTGCTGACACCTCACGATCTTTGCGACTGACGACGAATACGACTTTTCCGACTACGAATCCAACGTGTACAGCTTCCTACTCGTATCGCGAACACGATTCCGACCTCATTGCGCACCAATTCATTCCGATCGTCGCAACCTAGACTCGCGACAATGGCCGGTCTTGGTCCAGAACATCCCCACACGAAAGCGTCGTCTGCTGCTCCCATAAATGATCTACCAAAGTCTAGCGACAAGTGGCCCGAGATCGACCGCCTGCAGATTGACGATGATATGAGCCCCGCCGAGGACGACGCCGACTTTAGCGATACCAGCTCCAACTATTCGACCATCTCCCAAGACTCGCTTCCCCCGATCCACGCATACGGGCACACCTACCACGGTTCTGGTCAACTATTTACACCTAATGATGCTTCCGAGGCACATCGCATGGCCCTGCAGCATGGACTGTTCAAGTTGTGCTTAGACGGCCACCTCGTCGCTACTCGCTTGCCTTTCGATCAACACACTCTCGAAAACCCTCTTCGCATTCTCGACATTGGCGCCGGCAGCGGCTTGTGGGCATGCGACATGGCGCAGCATTACCCTCAGGTCGAAATACTCGGCATTGACCTCAGTAGTGCCCTATTACCCAAGGACGTTCCGCCAAATGTCACCTTTGAGATTGCCGACGCCACGGATCCTTGGCCTTCACCCACGTACGACTTTATTCATATGAGGAATCTCGTTGGTGGTGGTGTCCGCGACTGGGGCGCTCTGCTGGCCTCAGCTTACGCCCATCTCAAACCTGGAGGTCAGCTCGAGTTTACCGAGATCCGCCCGCGCTTCTTCGACGTCGACGCAGAGCAGGCCGATCTTCCGAACCTCATGGCCGGCGAGAAGCCAGAGATTGGCGCCGCCTGTCTCGAATTCGAAATGACCTTTGTTGGGATGTGCATGAAGATGGGTCTTGACTTTGACCCTGTGCCAAGAGTGCCCGAGTGGCTAGCCGATTTGGGGGCTGAGGCTATCCGGGAGCGTGTGGACTGGCTGCCTGTGAAGAGCTGGGGGACGGATCCCATATACCGAAAGAAGGGCGAGGTCTTGGGCGAGATGATTGACTCGGGTATGTGCAATTATTGGCAACGCGAATTTCGGGGTTCTAACATGGTGCAGGCCTTGAAAACTGGACAATGATGCTGTTTGGCATGTGTGGATGGAAAGAAAACGACACGAGGGCGCTATTGGATCGCGTCAAGATGGAAGTCCAGGATCCGATGCTGCGCAGCTATGGCAAGGTGTAAGTTGAGCTTCACAATGCTCGAGAACCAGTATTGACTTGGGCCAGGACATTTATTACGGCGCGAAAACCATTTGACGATAGCGAGGACGAATGATTAAGGATTCAACGGAGTTTCTGGCCCAGGCGGCGTTGAGGTATTGTAGCTTTATTCATGATGGCGTATTAGAGAAAGAGACGGGTGTACTTGTATGCGCGAGGCATATATGGTCATTGGGAGGTGTTTTTGGGTATTGTTACTGCATATCGTCTTGGATGAGACATGGATATCCAGACACTGATTGTAAGCGGGAACAGGAGTCTATTTGCTGGCTGGATGTACAACACGGGAAGGGTTTGATGTATACTGGAGGCATCTATCAGGATGGTACTGTCCCTGGAGTCTTTGGATGAGATATGGATATGGGCATGATGGATATTATAACGAGGGGATCGCAAGATCACTTGTTTGAGTAGATAGCTCAGGGTTAAAGCGTTGCGAATTACAATCAAGACAGCACTTGAAGTGATGGATTGCAGTAGTGTAAGATACTAACGGCTGCTCTTGAACAACAATATAAGCTATTCTTGGGTATCTTTCGGTTCCCAGGATGGCTCCCGATGATTGAATTCATCTCAATTCGTTTCAAGCATGGCTCATGGTACAGACATGTACCCAACAAATACGCTCTAAATCGACAATACAGTAAACAATGACAACTCCATGCACCGGCTAACTAGACCGTTTCAATGTAGCGCTTCATTTCCCTGGAACCATGTTAGTTAAGAGTGTAATACGGGGTTTGGGGTGGGTTCAACTTACCAATCCGTTACAGCTTCGTCATACAGACGAATCTCGTGCTCTCTTGTGCCACCGAAATGCTCCACAAAGTCATCTCCGAAGACCTCCCTCGCGATGCTGCCCTTAGCCATGAAGCGCGCCGTAGCCTCCTTGAGACTCTTGGCAAGCCTCTCACCTTGGTCCGCATCACCACCGACATCTTGACCCATGGCGAGCGGCGGGGTGGGGATCTCGAGCTTCTTCTCGACGCCGCGCCAGCCGCACCCGAGAACCGCGGCGAGCACAAAGTGAGGGTTCGTGTCGGCGCCGGGGACGCGGACTTCGAATCGCGTGGCTGAGGGTTTCGAGGTTGGTGGGGTGATGAGGCGGATTGAGGCTGCGCGGTGCTCAAGACCCCAAGAGACGGTAACGGGTGCCCAGAAGTTCTCGACGAGGCGCTTATACGAGTTGATTGTCGGGGCGAGGAGGGGCATTATGTCTGGGAGACCGACGAGGATGCCGGCGAGAAAGTGACGGCCGAGATCGGAAAGGCCGGCGATGTCCTTCCACTTTGCGTTCTCGTCGAGTGTGTCGCGGGCGAGGAGATTCTTGCCCGTCTTGTCGACGAGGGAGACGTGCATGTGGCCGCTGTTTCCAGGGAGTCCCTGCTTGGGCTTCGCCATGAAGCAAGGTGTGATACCATACTTTGTGCTAACACTCTTGACAACGTACTTGAACAGCGCAGCACGATCGGCCATCTGAGAGATCTCTCCAAACTCGAGAGCAGCCTCGAACACTCCAGGGCCGGACTCTGTGTGCCAACCTTCAATGTCACATGAGAACTGGGCGCATGTATTGAAAACGTCGTAGTAGTACTCTTGGTTGTGGACGGGGCGAGTGAGGGAGTAGCCAAACATGCCCTCGGTCAGGGCGGGGAGCTGGTGTGGGGGGTTCTCTTGGAGGTAGGCGGCTGGGGAGGATGTTGAGGGGTCGGGGTTCTTGAACTGGTAGAATTCATATTCGGCTGATGTTTGTTAGTTGATGGGAGTACAGAGTGTGATGGGAAGAACTAACCGCCTGCCATTGCACCGTAACCGTGGCTCTTGAGCTTGTCGAGTTGTGTCTTGATCAAACCGCGCGGACAAGCGCAAATAGGCTTCTTGGTATCGGGGTCAAGAAAATCAACCAAAAAGAAGGGAACATTATCCTCCCAAGGAATCCTCCTAAAAGTAGACAAATCCGGCACAGCAAGAAGATCATGATAGCCATTCTCAGCATTGGAGATCTTGAGCTCGCGGATGTACGTCTTGTCATGCATGTCCCATCCAAAGATGACTGAGCAGAAACCAAAGCCTGCCTCGGCGATGGAGAGGAACTTCTTCTTGGAGACGAGCTTGCCGCGGAGGATGCCGTCGACGTCTACGCCGGCGACTTTTACCATGGCGTCGGATTGGAGGAGTTGGGGGAGGGTTTCGGGGGTTATGGTGTCGGGGAAGAGTTCGGAGGCCATTTTGGTTGGTTGATGAGCTTGGAGCTCTGGAGATGTGTATGTGAGGGTGAAAAGAGTTGGATGTTGGATGTTGGATAGAGGACCCAGGAGCTGTTTTAAAGTAGATAAGATGACAAGGTCGTGTTGAGCTGTTTTGAGTCTGGGGTCGTGGAGCCGAAGCTCAAAGCTGAAGCTGAAGCTCTCTGTGGAGGAGCGCGCGCGCGCGGTTGAGGTGGAGTTGAGGGCGGGAAAAGAAACAAAGATGGAGCTCAACTGATGGAAGCCGCGATAAAAGAAGGAGAAGATGAGGGACACGAGGATGGGGGAGGGGTAGGTATCTCAGCTGGATGAATCAAGTTTAGGATCCATGTGAAGCCCAGCGCGGCTACGATAAGCAAGACACAGGCCGATAAGGCTTCAGTGACGTCAAGAGCGGCAATGTGGGGGATCACGGCTCCTCGGTGCGCGTGCCGCCCTAGGACTTGACGGGTATAGATTGTGAGACTTGATTCGGTCACGATGGTTAAACAGGTATTAACGAGGTTGAACATGTACAGTGATACGCAGATAGAGGGTACATAGGTGTCAATTGCTTGCAGAACCAACAGTTGCACAGGGAATACCCAGATCGCGTCATAGCTTGAGATCTGGCACGCAGAGGTCCCAGAAATGCCACGCGACCAGGATGGCTTCATTTAGTATTGCCGCGCTGAACCATCATCGTCACCCCGCATCGGCACTCACCATTCACCCCAAAAAGCTCGGACCGACCGGCACACAGAGCCTCTTTGACAGGAGCCGCGATTACATAGCTTCAATGGAGCTAATGGCGGCTGTATCTCAAAAGAAGCAATTCAAACCTGGGGAATCAATCATCGCGGGATCTTGGGGTTATCCTGTAGCCGCGCGGTCTTACAGTGTGCACGAGGGACACCGCTAATGAGTGATTGGGACATCGTTTTGGGATCAGTTCGTCTCGTGACCCAGTGCCGACATCGGGTTTTGCAGGGATGCTGCATGAGATCTGGACCCTGGATCTGACGATGCTGATAGAAGGAAGCTTCATAGCGACGTCGAGAACACTATGATCATCCAACAGGCCCTCTTTACTGGCTAGGTGGTTTCCTCTCCAGCACAGTATCGGATACATCACAAAGCCGGTCCCACGCTACAGCAATGACAGCTTACCGCGCTTACATCGGCCAACGTCCCTGCCATCCCCCCACCGCATGGCACTGCTGATAAGCTCCCGTCACGATCCATACAGTATGAGATGTCACTGTACGGGAGAGATGGTCAACAATAGCCGCGATGAGGGGCTTAGCATTAGCCAACGATATGGGCCTCGTGGAAGAACAGCCCCGTTGTCGGAAATCGAATGCCCCTCACTTACGAACAGCGTAGCGAATATCAGACGACCTTTTGTTGCTTTTTGCTTTCCTTCTCTTCTTCTTTCTTCTCGTCTATATCTAGGGTCATCAACTGACTTTCTTTTCTCTGTGTTCTCTATCCTTATCGAACTTTCTTTGATAAGACACCCCCTCCGACCCCGCCACTTTTCGTGCTGCCCCCTCACAGCTGCTTGTATCACAACACCAATTCCTTTAATAACCCGGTCCATCACCGTTCTTCTTTTCATCCCAAGCTTTTACTCTACTCTTCACTTTACTTCGAAAATGCCTGCCGTCACAGACTCTCAGACCCGTGGCCGCCTTGCCGGCAAGAACGCCATCATCACCGGTGCTGCCGGGTAGGTGTCGTGACTCTTCACCTCCCTTCACAACTGACAATGCGTATCTAGTGGCATTGGCCTTGAGACGTCCATCCTCTTTGCCAAGGAGGGTGCTTCCGTTCTCTTGTCTGATATTTCTCAGCCTGCTCTTGAAAAGGCTGCTGCCAAGGTCAAGCAGCTCGTCCCCAACGCTCCCCGCGTCGAGATCTTTGTAAGCCTCTCCTTACTCTCTACTCAAGCATCACTGACTCTTTAGAAATGCGACGTCTCCAAGGAGGCCGAGGTCAAGGCCATGGTTGAGACTCTCGACTCTTGGGGTGGTATTGATGTCATGTTCAACAACGCCGGCATCATGCACGCCCAGGACGACGACGCCGTCAACACCCCCGAGAACATCTGGGACCTGACTCACAACATCAACGTCAAGGGCGTCTGGTTCGGCTGCAAGCACGCCGTGCTCTCGCTCCGTCGCCACCAAAAGACAAAGGCCAGCATCATCAACACGGCCTCTGTCGTCGCCCTTGTTGGTGCTGCCACCCCTCAGCTGGCCTACACCGCCAGCAAGGGTGCTGTCCTCGCTCTCACCCGTGAGCTCGCCATGGTTCACGCCAGAGAGGGATACAGGTTCAACAACCTCTGCCCTGCGCCGCTCAACACGCCTCTGCTGCAGGATTGGCTCGGTGATGACAAGGAGAAGCGTCACAGGCGAGAGGTTCACTTCCCCATGGGTCGGTTCGGTGAGGCTGTTGAGCAGGCGCATGCTGTTGTCTTTTTGGCTAGTGATGAGTCGAGCTTTGTCAACGGTCACGACTTTGCTGTTGATGGTGGCATGACCAAGGCCTATGTCACTGCTGAGGGCCCTGCTGCCCCTCCTCCTCAGAACAACGCCCTCAAGGACTCCCTGTAAGCGGGTGGTAGTTGATGAGATGGGTCAAAAGTGAGGGAACTAGTAACGAATAGCGAGATTGAATGTAATGACTTTAAAATACATCGAGTTTAGTGAAAACATGCATAAAGACACTGCCTGCTCATAATCTCGTAGCATTCACATGGTACCAAGTGATATATACAAAATCAGCCCTAACTCCGACCCATGCTTTTCCATCTCTTCACCCAATACACCCTTCACCCAATACTCTCTAATGGAACTGTCCTTCAGTGTTGCCTTCACCCATGCTCTTGCTGCTCGAGCTGCCGCTCTGGATGGCTCCTAGGATGCCATCGATGTAGCTGGCACCACTCCACTTCTGGTGTGTCAAGACATCGCACTTGAGATCCTTCTCACGACGCTGCACGAGATCAACATACGCCTTCATACCCTCCGTCTTGAAGTCGCGAGCCAGCTCTGTCGTGATAGTCGCGTTGGAGTGAAGACCAGCCAGGGAGATGAGCTGCAGCACGAAGCCCTCGCGCGCAATGTCCCAGATGAACGACTTGAGCGTCTCATCAGTGAAGCCGTGGGCCATCCAGTTGAATGAGGGAGACAAGTTATAGACGAGACCCTTGCCAGGGTTCACCTCGCGGACAGTACGGCCGAGCTTAGCGGCCACCTCGACGTTGGGGTCGCCAGTTTCGACCCAGAGGAGGTCGGCGTAGGGGCTGAAGGCGAGCGCACGCTTGGTGGCGGCCTCCATGCCGGCGCGATAGTGGTAGAAACCCTCGCGGGTGCGCGGGACGTCCCAGTTGAAGTAGACGGGTGTCTTGGTGTACTTGTCGGCAAGGTGGCGACGGCGCGAGATACCCATGTCGCGGTCCTTGGTCGTCTCGGCGAGGTACTCATCGATCTGGGCTTGAGCAACGCCCTCCTTCTGCATGTGTGCGACGGCAGCTTCGTCGAAGGTGATGAGCTTGGTGCTCTTGACCCAGTTGGCCTCGAAAGCATCAATCTCGGCGCCGACAGCGCCGTCAGCCTCCATAGCTTGGATGGTCTCGGCGAGGGGCTCGATCGAGGGGTCAGCGACACCAAGGATGAACTCGTGGTCGCGGACGTCAATGGCTGAGGAGATCAGCTTGCCAGACTCGGAGTCGGTTCGGGCAATGACGAGGTTCTCGCAACCCATGACGTCCCACTGGAAACGGGTAGCGACAAGGCGGTTGATGTGCTCGCCGATGGGGACGAGGACCTTGCCAGCCAAGTGACCACACTTCTTGCCACCGTGAAGCTGATCCTCAAAGTGAACAGCAGCGGCGCCGTTCTCAGCAAACAGCTTGGCAAGCTTGAGAACAGCAGAGAGACCACCGTGGCCAGTATCACCGTCGGCGACGATGGGGCGGAGGTAGTCAGTGTAGGGAGTCTTTGCGCGCTCTTCGGGGGTCATCTTGCGACGGAGATCCCACTGCTTGCGGTCGTGCATGTTCTGGGCCTTGGCCAGGCGCTGGACCTGGTTGGGGACGGTGTTGTAAGGGTAGTCGCCAAAGTCGGGGGAAACTTCGTTGGTCGAGGTGAGGAGGGAGGAGCAGGCCCAGCCGGAGATGTAGAGAACCTCTTGGTGAGGGGCCTGCTGGGTCATCTGGACGGGATCGATAGCGCCCACTGTATGATGTTAGTCTGGGTATGTCTGAGGTTGGAGGAAGTGCTTACTGGTGTGGATGGGCTCGCCCTTGGCCTGGCGCTCTTGGATGAGGTTGAAGAGCTTCTGAGCCATGACAGAGCTGGGATATTGAATCTTTTGCGTGCCGCGCTTGGAGGCGACATCAGCAGCGCTGTAGGGACGCTTGATGCCCTCATAGCGAGGCGACGCCCACCAGGCTTCAATCTCCTTGACGGTAGCCTCGTACAGACGGTCCTCAGCCTCGCCAACCTTTTGCGACTCGGGGAGAAGCTGGAAGGCATCGGCGGGCTGAGTCGCGTGGCTGCTGTGGAGGGGCATTCTGGCGACAGACGAGGTGGACAAGGCGCGGGCGGCGAGAAAGAGGGCGGGACCTCGGGGCTTGGAGGCGACAGAGAGCAATTGCCGAGGAGCTCGAGTGGATATTCTGCGCATCATCTTGAGGGATCAATCTTCAACTTCCAGAAATCCGACAGGGTGTGTCGAAAGGGAGAGGAAGAGGGGAGAAGGTGGTGGTATAGAGAAGGGTTATAGATGCAAGAGGTGGGCTGGGATTAGCGATGGAGCTCGGCTGATGAATAATGACCGTGGTCCGTGATAGCTCCAGCAAGCTGTGTAAACCACAACACCATGGAAGCGATATCGCACGACAATAACCTATTAAAGCGATAGAACATGCCACTGGCTATCATTTTTCGGTAATAGTTTTGAGGAATTCTTATCTACAAGTATTGGCCTGCGATACCGGATCCATGTTCTGTGAGCCTAGCTTACACAGCTGAAGATCATCCAAGGTAAGAAATGAACAAACATTGACCCAACTTCGATGACCGTCGGTCGCCGAACACGAGCTCCGTAGCCGAGAGAATGTCTCCAATTCCCCAGGATCGTACGAGGCGAACCAGACAAAAAAAGGGCTCCCTGCCCTTGGGGTTCACGCTTCGCTCGGTACTTAACTCTCAACGTGTTCATGTCAGCAGAGCCTTGGTTAAGGATGAGGGACATTGCCGACGAGACGACGAATTGACCAATGACGGAGCTACGGCGGTTCGAGTAAAAGAACGTGATTGGCTTGGGACACCGTGGATGTTGGGTGCTTGAGCCGTGGCATTCAGCAGCCGGTTCGTGGCGGTTGTCCTCGGTTGTCGAGGCTTGGTATACCCGTGGGAGATTGGATGGCTGGGTGCCTGTGGTCCGGTAGATGTCTGATGAAGGAGAAGAGGAATTGATATTCGAATTGGTTATTCACTGGTATACTTTGTATAATGTTTATATGCTTCAAAAACATATTCTTCACTCGCAATCTTGTCATTCAATCACCCTGATAACAATTCTCACCGGCTGTAAGTCTCCCTTCTCCGCACGCCGCCAACCAACCATGACGCACCCAAAAAAAGCACAGGCAGCACTGACCCAACCCCGCATGACAAAATAGAGCAAACACCAGCTGCAGTTCCTCCCCCGCTATTCCGCCCGGCTTACCCCAGACGCACACTGCTCAGACCCCCACCTGCCTTCCAAGCAAAGTCCCCATTGCCGCTTCAATTCGTTTATAGCAGGGAAGCCGCGGCCCAAGTTCAGTTCCAATGCATACCTGCCCTACCTCACCTTTCTCCTCGTCCTTCTCCCTTCTCTTCTCCCAATTCATCTCCTCTCGCACAATCTCACAATGGCCCTCAATTTGACGACTTCTCGCCGGGCTCTTGGCTCGCTCAAGGTACGTCTTGTACAGATCTACATGTGATTGTCTGAACTCGGACTTACAACCTCTCTCACAGCCCCTCACCCGTGCCGCCTTTGTCGGCGCCCGCGGCTATGCCACTGCTGAGCCCGACCTCAAGGCCACTCTCCGCGAGGCCATTCCCGCCAAGCGAGAGCTTCTGAAGAAGGTCAAGGCCCATGCCAACAAGACCATTGGCGAGGTCAAGGTCGAGAACACCCTTGGTGGCATGCGCGGCCTCAAGGCCATGGTCTGGGAGGGTTCCGTCCTTGACGCCAACGAGGGTATCCGCTTCCACGGCCGTACCATCAAGGACTGCCAGAAGGAGCTCCCCAAGGGCAAGACTGGTACAGAGATGCTTCCCGAGGCCATGTTCTGGCTTCTTCTCACTGGCCAGGTCCCCTCGACCAACCAGATCCGCGTCTTCTCTCGCGAGCTCGCTGAGAAGGCTCAGATCCCCGAGTTTGTCGCCAAGATGCTCGACAACTTCCCCAAGGACCTTCACCCCATGACTCAGTTCGCCATGGCTGTGTCTGCTCTCAACTACGAGTCCAAGTTTGCCAAGGCTTATGAGCAGGGTCTGAACAAGGCCGACTACTGGGAGCCTACCTTTGATGACTGCATCTCCCTCCTGGCCAAGCTGCCCACAATTGCTGCCAAGATCTACCAGAACTCCTACCGTGGTGGTGGTGCTCTCCCTGCCGAGGTTGACCTCGAGCAGGATTGGTCTTACAACTTTGCTGCCATGCTTGGCAAGGGTGGCAAGGAGAACGAGAACTTCCAGGATCTCCTCCGTCTCTACCTTGCTCTCCACGGTGACCACGAGGGTGGTAACGTCTCTGCTCACGCCACTCACCTGGTTGGCAGTGCTCTGTCCGACCCCTTCCTGTCCTACAGTGCCGGTCTTCAGGGTCTTGCCGGTCCCCTCCACGGGTAAGTTGATTTGCATGGTCAATTGGCATATTACTAACCTGTAAAATAGTCTCGCCGCCCAGGAGGTGCTCCGATGGATCCTCCAGATGAAGGAGGCCATCCCTGCCAAGTACACCGAGCAGGATGTCAACGACTACCTCTGGTCCACTCTCAACTCGGGCCGTGTCGTTCCCGGTTACGGCCATGCTGTCCTCCGAAAGCCTGATCCTCGATTCGAGGCTCTCATGGACTATGCTGCCGCTCGCCCTGAGATTGCTCAGGACCCTGTCTTCCAGCTGGTGCAGAAGAACAGCCAGATCGCCCCCGAGGTGCTCAAGAAGCACGGCAAGACCAAGAACCCCTACCCCAACGTCGACAGCAGCTCTGGTGTCCTGTTCCACCACTATGGTTTCCACGAGACCCTCTACTACACCGCCACCTTCGGTGTGTCCCGAGGTCTTGGACCTCTTGCCCAGCTGGTTTGGGACCGAGCTCTGGGTCTGCCCATTGAGCGACCCAAGAGCATCAACCTCGAGGGCATCCTCAAGCAGGTTGAGGGCCAGTAAATTGGTCAAATATACCCAAAGAGAAAGGAAAATTGTATGCAAAGCGATTGGAATTTGGGACATGTCTAAAAGTGTATATAAGGGTTCGCGAAGGACCGAGATAGCCCATGATGATTTCACGTTCATGTCTGTGCCTTTATTGACACCAGTGATTGGTTTGGATGGTTCAGACATACTGAGTCGACGTGACTCTTTATATCCAATGTGATAAGTGGTTGCCCTGTCTATTCATCTTGTCTAACTTGGTTCTATAGTTGTTTGATGTGTCCCGCACGTTACAACTCCTTTTCCAAGATCTCAAAGTACAAATCGTCCCTAAGCGCGCTGCCATTGACAAGCTGGTCATAAGGGAAAGGCGCCTTCTCACCGGTAATGCGATATCCTCTTCGGACATACCAGGCGATGAGCTCTTCACGCTTCCAGATAACCCACATGTTCATAATACGTGAGCCCCATTCCTTCTTGGCGTGCTCTTCAGCACGTTCGAGAACTTGTCTACCGATGCCGGCGGCCTGCAGTTCGGGTGACACGGCAAAGAGGCCAAAGTAGGCGTGGTCACCGTCACGACGACCAACCTCACAACAGGCGACAAGGCTAGGGTCGCGATCCGCGTCAGAGTCGGACTGAGGGGTTGAAGTACCGGAGGTAGAGGTGGAAAAGGCGAGCATGACGGCGCCGTTGGGGTCGGTGATCTTGGCGTGGAGGGACTCGGCCGTGATGCGGTCGTCGGCGACGAGATCGGCCTCTGTGGTCCACCCGGCGCGGGACGAGTCGCCGCGGTAGGCGGAGCGGACGAGGGAGAGGACTGGGGGGATATCGGCGGGGGTAGCGGGGCGGAAGGTGAGAGACATGATGGAGGTGGTAAGATGAGATTTGGTGTTAAGTGACTAGGAGATGAGGGTTGAGGTGGATGAGTATGTGGCCTCTGAGGTTGATGGTGATACGCTTGATGAATGAACGCTTGCTATGAGATTGAGGATAAAATACGAGTATGAACAATGTAAAGCTGAGTTGAATTGATACAGATTTGTTCTTTCGAGGTGAGTCTGGATCATCGTCAATTAAATCTTTTCCAACTTTTTTTTTTAGCCCCGACAACGGAGACGGCTTTAACCCAAGTAACCGTGTTAATACCCGGACGACACTCACGCCCTTGCGCTGACAAAATTGACATTTTTTTGACACTGGCGCCGAATCCTTCTTGACATTGGAGAGTCTAGAATATTCTTTTCGTCGCCACTTGGTCCCAAGACTTCCACTGGATTGTTTTAGAGTGTGAAGTGAGATTTCGGCTTCTATTTCTAACGCCTACGAATTTATCTGTTTGCAACGCCTAGCTAAAAATATGATTCCTGTATGATTGTGATGATTGTTCCTGTGTGTTGTATATAACCCTGAAATGCCGATTAAAATAAAAGAAATCAAGAAAATTGCCCCAAGAGGGATTGGCAACAAGTATAAATGCTTTGCGTAGTTTGTTCTCAAAACTTTCCAACGTAGCATCCATACTTTGTCATCAAGTGGAAAGCTTCTGCCAGCGGGCCGCGCTGTACTCGTGGCCTTGGTTCGTCGTGTCCTCTCCCGCCCGGTAAGACATGAGGTCCGTCCTCTCCTGCTCGGCCACCTCGGCGGCCTTGGCTTCGCTCGCGCCCGCGCGGCGCTGTCGGAGCCAGTAGAAGGCGAGGGCACTGATGCCGACCGCTGCAGCGGCGACGCCTCCGCCGTACACGGCCGTCTTGGTGCTCGCGGGGAGGGCTTCCCACTTTTCGCCGGTTGTCTTGTCTGCTTCTTTGGGCTTCTTGTGGAGGTTCTCGTAGGCAGTCGAGTTACCCCTAGGTGTGGTTAGAAGGAGGGTTTATGTGTTATGGGGGTGTCTTACTTGACAATCTCGATGCTCTCATAGCTGCCGGACTTGTCGCCGTAGACGTATTCCTTGCCGGTGCTGGCATCTTCCACGAGAACAGACTTGACGTACATGCTGTAAGGGCCCTTGTCGTACTCGGTATCTGCGCCTGGTCAGCATCATGCGTGCTATGAGTCAAGTCGAGCAACTCACCGCCACCAGCCCATTCACGGGTTCCCTCAGGCATGGTAGGATCTCCAGCAGCCCAGATACCAATGCTCAGCCTCATCGGGGTCTGAGGGTACGCCTCTCCAGCCTTGGCATCCGCATAGTTGAGGGTCCGCACAACCTCGCCATCGATATACCAGTTGAGTTGGTCCTTTGTCCAGGTAGTGGTATAGTTGTGGTAGTCCTCCTGCATGCCATCCTTCATGTAATGCCATCCCGCCTGGGTAAAGTCCTCAACGCCCTTGCCGTAGTAGTTTGTCGAGGCGTGCGTGTCATTAGCACCCAAAAGCTCCCAATCAACCTCGTCAAGGTCATCGCTCAGCCACATCATGGAACTGATGATGCCCTTTCCAGGAGCAGCCTTCATATGAAGCTCGGTGCGACCAAAGAAGAAGTAAAAGTTTGTGCGGATGGTGGGGGAGTCGCCCTGCTTCTTGACGGAGAAGACGGCGCCGTGGTCCTTGTCATAGGGGACATTGCCGACAACGGTCTCCCAGAGGTCGGCAGAGGGTGTGCTGTTGAAATCCCAGCGGTGTGTCGTGCCAAAGGCAGGGTTGGGATCGCAGTCGGTCTGGTTCAGGGGGTTACACTCGGACGTAGTCTGGGCGGCCGTGAGGCCGAGGATGGCGGCGGCCGGGAGGAGGTAGCGGGAGAACATTTTGGGTGTCAGTATCGAAGAGGATCTATTGCATGACAATTCGGGGAAAGGAGTGAATAAATGTCTGTCGCGGTCAAGGAGTGGACGAGCTAGA
This sequence comes from Fusarium solani-melongenae, assembly GCA_023101225.1. NCBI lineage: Eukaryota > Fungi > Ascomycota > Sordariomycetes > Hypocreales > Nectriaceae > Fusarium > Fusarium solani-melongenae. The sequence continues at coordinate 322,131 of CP090038.1, read as the reverse complement.
CTAGAACGCTCAAGAGTAAGGAGTGACAATGAAGAGCAAACAAACAACGACAGAAAGTAAAAAGAAGAAACTCGTCTACTGAGACGCGTCAGAGAACAAACAGGAGAGTAGAAATGTATGACAGAAAGGAAAGAAACAAGAGACAGAAGAAGGAAGAAGCAGGAAAGGAGAAGAGGGACCGTGCTGGGGAAACTCAGGAGGCCATCTCCAACTCTGGAACGGCTCTTGGAGATCCATGAGGCCCTGCAATTTCAAGGGTTTTTTCGTTCGCCTCCCTGACCCGCCAAGATCAACCACCGTCGGACGGTGTGTCACCATTAAACTCCACTTGGAGACTTTGCCAAGGTGAAGCGGGAGAGGCTTGCCGGGGTGTTACATGGTTTCTTGACAGGATCTCTCGACGGATTAAAGATTCAAAGACGCGCCACAGGTTTCTGAGCCGCGCGTCTGTTAGGTTTAAAATTAGTCGTTGATGTTCCCTGGATTTTGTCAAGGGAACAGGGAAATCGAGCGGGATTAACGACAAGGGGCCTTCTCCACTTGGGGTGCTTGGTTCTCTGGGCAGGGGTGGGTTGATTGGTAGCATTAAATAGTGGTGCAGAGCTAAATGTTGCTTGACACAGGGGCTGGGTGGGTATTTGTGTCTACCCTAGCAGCTCTGTTACAGGGGTGTTTAAAGGAGACACAAATGGGTTGATTGCTTTGCTTTGGTTGAGTCCCTTCCATTGAGTTTCGTCGGAGAGATTGGTCCACGTGGTAGAGATACATTGATATCTGCTACACCAGAAGACGAAGGAGTGAGGATCCCAGTGCTACGACAGGTCGAGTCGGGTGATGGGGAGTGCATGTTTGCGAGGACACGATATGACTCGTGGCTTCGAGTACGTGGTGCATTGTACCTTGCAGCAGAGACATGGTAGCTGGAAACTGGGAATGGTGAGACTTGTCGCTGGCGGATAATGTCACTCAATGTTACCACTGGATGTTTGCCCATGGTGTTGATGGGATCCAGCTGCCGCGACCGCCAATACTATTCAGTGGATGTGACAATATGATCATAAGATTGAGAAATGCACGACAAGATTGACAAATGTTCTTCGTAACTTCATATTTTGAACTGCCGTGATATCATCATCCCTTCAATTGCGCATCATCGTCTTCCCATTTCACTCATGCCGAGGTCACTCAAGCCTGAGCCTTGAGCTTGGCAATCCGCTTCTTGGTACCATCGACAATCAAATCCTCATTGTAGATGGACAGCACACTCGGGTGCTTGTTCACAGCCTGAGCCCACTTGTAGAAGCTGGGAGCCTCCTTCTCAAGAGCCGACAGGAAGCTGGCGGGGACGAGACCGTGCTTGCTCAGGGTGAAGAAACGGATGACAAAGGGGGCGATGATTGCCTGTTGCTTTGTTAGCTATGGCCAGGACTGAGAATGAGTACTGGCTCTCACCTCGGCGAATGTGAGCTTGTCGCTGCCGTTGAAGAAGGGTGCAGCGTTGGAGAGGAGAGGCTCAATCTCCTTGACGATGCTGGCGGTAGCGTCTTTGACCACCTCCTCACTCACAGACGCAGAGTAGGTGAGCTTGAAGATATGCGACTGAACCTTGGTCGACCACGCATCCGTAAAGAAGTTGATCCTAGCCCGGGTGAGAGCACCCTTGGGGTCCGACGATGCAGGCAGAAAGTCAGACGGGTAGGTGTCGGCCAGGAACTGGGCGACGATGGCGGACTCGGTGATGATCTCTCCGTTGTAGGAGATGGAGGGCACCAGGCCGCGGGGGTTGATCTTGAGGTACTCGGGGGTCCTCGGGGTGTCTAGGTCAATGATCTCTTCCTTGTAGGAGAGGCCGAGTTCCGCGAGGGTGATGTGAGCCCTGTGAGCGACTGGGTTTGTTAGCATACGTCCCGGCCAGGTAACGTGAGCTCTTACAGGGGCACCTATGGTTGGTGTAAAGGGTAATATCCGCCTGAGCCATGTTTGCTGGTTGTATGACTGATGACTGATCAAAACTGGGTTTATCAATCTGGGGTAGACGTCTAAAGATGGCACAACTCCACACATAAATAGACCTCGCCGTGGGGACAGCATTATTAATTCAACCGGGTCTGTCGGGCTGTCGCAATGGGCACGTCTTTGATTGCACCATCGAGAATGCAGGGTCATGATAGGGTGGTCCACCTGTATCGGCTGTGGCACCCGAAGATGGGAGGTGAAGGAGACGAATTGCGTCATTTCTCGTAGGTGATTGTGATGCTGAACATGTTCTTCAACTATTGTCTGTTTGTCAGCTGAAGTTATCTTTGCTTCAATGCTTATCCGCCGTAGCCGGATATATGGCGAACAATAAGATTACTCGACATGGGCGCCAACCCTTGCTGCGACTATTTTTGGGCCTTGCGACTCTCGCTTGAACATGGACACCCGCATGTGGGCTGCTGTGCTGGGAGTGCGGATCGAGATTAGAAGCGGTATGGCTTTTCTACCGCAATTAGTCCAAGACCTTGTCTGAACGCGTCTGAGAGCTTGGAGCCTTGGATATCTTGAGAGTCTTGAGAGTCGGGGTTTTGGTGCCATTTTGACGCGTTCTGTGGATATCTTTGGCAGGGCTTGACTGAGATACCGAAGCACTTTTCCAAGTTGACATGCAATAGCCAAAAGCTCGGTCTGGTTCTCACAATGTCCTCTTCGGAAACCCTCGACTTTGTCGCCTCGGTTACCGTGGGCAGGGTCTCGAGGGCCGTCATCAGTCGCGTCGAGACGCGCTCCTTCAACACAGTCAAACTCAACAGCCACGCCGAGTCTCTAAGACAATTTGACGACATCTTTTCAGACGAGACAGTTCGAGGCTTGGTCAAGACTATTCGCTATGATGTCGTCCTCCTGGTTGTCAGCGATAAGCGTCTGCGGAACAAGTTCCAGAGCAGCAGAGAGGCTGCGAAGAATTCGCGCATCTTTACAGAGGCCATTGTTGCGCTATTCACGCGATTGAGCTGTTGGGAAGGACGAGATGTCAAGTTGACTTTGACGGCTACTTCGCCTTCTGATGACCCGATATTGCGTACGGGAAACTTCAGAGTGAAGCAGCAGAGGAACCTGTTCAAGTACATTAGCATCGAGGCGAGCGTCCTTCCATCGGTCTCATGCATATCATTCCTTGATATACAAGACTTTGACTCCAACACAAGACATAGCAGCGGCCGGAGATTTCATCTTGATGTCATTTGTGTAATGGCCAAAGCCCTTCCTTGCCTCGAGTACACCATCTGGGACTTGTACATGCCGCCGTGTCGCATGCCCACTCTACGAAAAGAGTTCAAAGCCGCCCTCGCCAGCGCATTGCTGCTCTTTACTTGGCCAAAGCCAGTGCGATTCCTGGGACGCCGACAAGCAACGCAACACCAACTCCAGCCCACGTGCCAGTGGTGCCCTACTCCCAATATTCACCCTCATGGGCTCAGTGTGTGGCGCAGTGTGTGGCGCAATCTCCAGTGGCGCCCAAATACTTTCCTCCTCTGGACATCATGATTATGTAATCGTAGCTTAGTAAGCTTGATGGGCAGCGATGACTTTATGATCACTTTATGATGATGGTGGTGAGTGGTGATGACGGGGTGGAGATGGTGATGGTGATGGACACATGGGTATTGTTCTCTGAGGGAGATAAATATCGCTGGCCTATGCGGGCCATACGTGCTTTCCTCTTGCCTTTCCTGTAACAGTCATATTAAGATGTCGTCTCTTTCCTTCCCCGTAGAATAGAGCCACGCAGCAAAGACAGTTCTGATATCAATTGGCATGAAGAGTAAAATGCCTTCTCTGTCCGACTTACCGCCGATAACTTACAGAATATCCTAGCTCGTAGTCGGTTTCGTCAGAAACGCATATCTTTCATTTTTACTGCTCTTGATTTCCTATCTGGTCTATGAGATTGATCATGTGCCGCCAACAGAGGTTGCGGCTTTCTTATTTGAAGAGATGGTGGTGAGAGACAAAGGATTCCTTTGTGTTACCCGACCGAAAGAGCGACGGTACGTGAACCCGTTGTCCCGCGGGCGTAACAGTTTCGGCGTTTTATAGTATTAAGTTTTAATAAACATATCCTTTGCTATTGTGGCTGATGGCTTCTTGTGGTCATTGCAGATAACGATAAGAAGAGGTTATTTAGCCTCTCGGAGGGTATAAGACCGCCTGCTCCACGTCCCCCATACACGAATGGTTCCTCTCCACCTTCTAATAATTTCTGCAACTTCTCCACAATGATTGGAAGAACAAATATCAACGAGTCCAAGGACGCTGCTGAGAGTATGAACTCGTTTCATTCACCTGGTGCTGAAGCGCCGCCTAAATACGAGACGTTGGAGAAAACGCCACCCACGTCCGCATATAACCACACAGATTGCATACAGCCATCGAGGTCAAGAATAAGGGCATATTGCAACGCGTGGTTAGCTCGATTGCGTCAGGGATTTCGTTCTAGAGGGTACCTCGATGCATTCACTGTTTCTCTAGGTCCCCAACTCGCGATGGGTGGCAGGCCACTGGAGATTGGAAAGCAGGAGATCTCTGTCGGTTCTGAACACGACTGGACAACTGAGTGGGGATGGGTACTTGGAATACGAGCGTATAATCACCCTGAGCGCGCTAGCTGTTCGCACTGGTCTGTCGACGTTGGTATTTTCTTCCGCGACTTGCCTCTCCTGCTGAGCACTGGTGGTATCTCATGGGATAGAGCACATGTCCACCAGAGTGACTTTCGCCACTGCATGAACACAGAACCCGATAGATCACGGCCCTGGGTGCAGTCTTCGACCTATAAACCCAAGATCCCAAGTGTTGGATGGCGAGCTGAAGCTATCCACAGATCGCGCCATCTGCCTCTGGGCCGGAACAGCCTCGTCAGTTTTCTCTCCGCAGAGACAGTCTACCAGTGAGCAAGGATCTCCTGAATTCTCAACCATCCGAAACTAAGTCTTGATCTAGGGCCGAGATATATCAGCGAACAGCAGCAGGGAGAGCTGCGCGTGTCATGGTATATTGCTGGCAAGCGGGCTACGGGAATGATATCACGGGCCAGCCTCTGGATCTGTGGCATGATGGCCTTCCTGAGAGATTCGGCCAGTTTATCCGGCCTTTGATGCCTTTTGATCCGCATTGTGCGGAGGAAGGTGGAAACAAGTAGAGGGAAATACGAGGCTGAGATGAGTGCCTGGCTTAGACAGGTGGATTGCATATCGAGTTGGGCTGGAAATGTAGACAAGGAGACGGTTCTGGGAGCGCATATTTCTGGTTAAGATCTAAATTTGAGGATGCTCTAATGGTTAAAGGAGATTTGTTACTGAATATGAATCGGTGATGGTGATACTAATGTGCGGATGTGAAAGCACTCGCCTTGCCTCGCGAGGTTCCCACAGGCCTGTCTATCGTGATCCAAGCTCCTACATGTTTGATCGTACGGGCCAAACGGTCGTCCGCGTACCTAAAGCGCTTGAAAGCACCGCCTTCTTCCTTACACTTACTGCAAGGGGTTCCAGAGCTGAAAGGGGCGGAGTAGCCCAGCGTACAGGAATACTTGCAGCCTGTAGCCAACGAGGTCATATAGCCAAGATGCTGGCTGCCGACAGATGCGTCAAGACTCAGTATGCGGCTTGGCATGACTTATGAGAACTACCTGATTCGCTGTCTCGAGTGGTATGAGCTCGGTTCTGATAGATGGCGGGTTATATAGAATATTACTCGTTTGTCAAAGTGTAATTGCTTTCAGCTGGAAGAAGCCACAGTAGGATTTACGCATCACGTAGTCACCGGGAATGGTATTTAGTCAAGGCGAGTCTCTCCCGCTGGCGACGCAGAAATCTCCCCGTGATCCAACCTTGCCACCAGTCTTGCCGCAAGCTTCACAATGCCTGTCATTGCTGCTTTGACGAGAGCCGTGTTTCTTATCCTAGTTGAAAACACAGCTGCCCTAGCACCACCTGTAGCTACATCAACCAGTGGCCTACGGGATACCAACCCGTCCCTGCAGAGACTCGAGGTTCGACAGGCCGCGTCTGACTTTGCTGATTTGCGTTCGGGCACTCTCACCATCACGATTGCGCCTGATGCCACCTGTGGATATGACCATCTAGACGACCCAGCCTTGGTATGCGAGGGGCGGCGCTGCACATGGAAGTTGGCAGAACATGCTCGCGTCTTCTGCGGCTGGACCAGCCTTCGCAAAACATGTCTTGATAGTTCGGCATACTTTAATACAAAGCTATGCGATTCCAAGTGCCGCACAAACGAGCTCACTTATTCCTGGTAAGTTGGAAAGTCCAGGAAGCAGCTTACTGACTTGACTGACACCCCTGTTCACAGCACTTCATCCGCGGCCCCATATTGTCTCCGGTTACGTTTCGGCAGCGGCATCATCGCTTATACGTGTCACTCCACAATAGTTTCATCTGACATCGAATTCAGAACTACACAAAGCTTCGAGGAACGGGAATTCTCCACGGTAGTTTCTGGTCGACGGAAAGCCGGTCGAGACTATGTCTGAGCCAACCCAGTCAACCGGGCCACATCCCGGCCCTCCCGTCGGCGCGATAGTGGGAGGCGTAGTCGGCGGCGTAGCTGCCATCGGCTTGATTGTTCTAGGGGTTTTTGGATTGCGCATACTTGGCCGTCGTCGAAGCGGTAACCAGACCCCTCCAAGCCCTACCTCGAAGACACCGGTGCAGGAACAGACACACCTGCCAAATACCAAGACTACCTCGGCGTCATCGAACCACCCTGAGTTGTATGGATAAGATTCAAACTCTTAACCATCGCTTCGAAGTGATAATCCACCGTCTCACAGGACGGCTTAACCCATTCACACACTCCGTCCTCGTTCTCCTGGCCTCACCCCTGGACCGAGGGGTTATTATACCGAGGCTCTGTGTATGAGATCAAGTGGATTATAACCCCAGCTGATGATGTGATTCTGGCTGAGCTTGTTGAGAGTCGGGCATTATATAGTAGATAGGACAATTTGGTTTGGCTTAGTTTCTCGATCTGTTTCGTCCCATGGATAATCAACCGCTGAATCCTTGTATGTACTGTTAAAGAGTACATCTGCTTGCATGGATTGATCACGGAAATTGAGGTACCCCTTAGCAATGGCTTGTCTGCATTGCTTTCGAGAGAGCTGCATAACCTCGGCTGCCCAAGGGATGTGATGGCTACCTAAATCATGCCCAGTCTTGGCCGCCCCTAACAGCGTTTCCCTCCCAACATCATGTAACCATAGATAACCTAGTTGTCTCTTTCATGCATAAAAACCACAATGGCTACTTTCAGCCCCCAACCGTCTTTCCATCTATGCCCCAACCTCAACATCCCCCCACCACCCGATGGTCATCTCGAGCTGGGCTCTGTGCTGCGAGGCATCGACCTGAACAGCGTCCTTTCTCCGCTTGATTGCGGTGATACTGTTGAGATCTCCGCTTCCCAGCCAACGTTCCGCTCCGAGAAGACGGGTTTCAGTCGCACCCTGAAGGAGCTGAGAGGCATCGAGGGCAGCATCTGGGCCAAGATTTTTGGCAGCGACGGACTGGGCGCAATGTTCTCATTCTTGCGTAAGCGCGAGAATGACGAGATCCTGACCAGTTCAACACCTAGAACTGGAAACACGATGGCTCAAACCTTCCGAGCTACTTCCCTTTGATCAGCTCTATGCGACGGTTATTGGTCCAGGGGTCATGGGATGCGCCCCGTGAGGCTGACGGGAGCTGAAAAGGTCGCATGTCTTCTACGCTCAACCCGGCTAGCAACAACAAACAAGGAGACAACGAGCGCCAGTCGAGTTCCGCATATCGCTGGATCTTGTTTGATTCTTTCGTCCTTTGCAATGGCAACCCTGGGCAGCCAAGGGACCCCCGAGCCTGCTGGCTCTGACCCTACCACGGAGTCTATTTCGACCAGGGCCAACACCTGCGAGACAGCCTTTGTCGAAGGCCTTGACTTGTCGGATTCCAATCAAGGAGACCAAATATTTTCAACTGGCTTGCGCAAACTTCAAAAGCGATTCACTAGCTGGACAGGTTATCTTGGCGTCTTTGCAGGTGGAAATGGAAGTCTAGATCAGCGCCTGAAGCGTCACCTGTAACATCGCGATCTTGTCATAGTTGTCTTGAATATGCTCAAGGACAACCTGCTACAAAGTAGACACCTGAAATCAGATCATAGAGAAAACATGCTAACCAAATTTTAGTCACGGCCGAGCCTAGTGACCAGGGCTCAGACGGTTCTTCAGATGACGAGGCCGATAGGCGGGAAATCGAACTCGAGGGCATACGAATGTCGATAAATGAGCTTGACCGGCTTGCCATTCACATCAGACAGTCCTCGACGTCATCCCTGGATGCCCGTGTCAAAGCATTTGCCTCGAAAAGGGCTGCAGAGATCTCATCCTTTCAGACCAAAGCGATATTGGCTGTCAATACACTCTATCCAGATGCACATGACAGTCTACGCCGGTACTTGAGCAAGCCTATGGTGCAGAGGCATGCCAAGTTGCTATACTGGTAGTTTCACGACAGGAAGTTACGTACGGATCATCGGGACCTTGAACACTCACAAGAACCACAAATACAGCGAACACCGTCATCACCTTTGCCACTCAAAGACATCCCGGAAGGACAGCAAGGTAAAAACAACGGAGGCGGCACCCCCCAGGCATAGCCTGTAACTCAGGATGGTTCTATCGGGCTCTCGTTACTGTCCGAAACTGTGGCATCAGACCCTGCCTCCCATCCACCGATTCTAACCAAGACCATGGAGCCAGTTCAGCGGCGAGCTAGCGGAACCACCGTCCTGGAAACGAAGGCGCAGTTCCCTAAGCGACCTCAGTCTGATGACGGGGATGAGACTGCTCCCTGTCCTCTCTGTCGAAAGGTCTTCCAGAGGCATGACTTTACCGATGATGTTTGGTGGAAGTACGTTTTTCGTCTCGTCCATCACGAATACAGATGCTAAACACTATGAGATAGGTCTCACGTGAACGAAGACTTGGTTCCCTTTGTGTGCATTGCAACTTCATGCTTGGACTCTCCCAACTTCGCCCGCCGCTCTGAGTGGAGTGTCCACATCGAGCAAGATCATAGCGAATTTTGGCAGCAAAACACAGCCATTCCACTACACGGCGAGAACAAGACTCATCGTCCTAGCTCTCAAGGCGCATCTGGAAATTCTCCCATCTGCCCGCTATGTTGTTCCTCGCCACTCGAGGAGGCCGAACGACTCCGGGCCAGGAAGTCACAGACCTCGAGTGAATCGCCCAAGTCACAACAACCGGGGTCAGAAGAGGCTTCAGATGGTACTTCTGGCAAAAAGACTGTCCAATTCGACGTTCCCGAGCAGGAAGACAGTCTAGCAGACCAGCGCCCGCCCGCTCCACCGGGGTTGGAGATGAAGCCAACAAAACGCATGATGATCGACAGTCGCGGAGTAAGCAGGGCCAAGAGTTGCAAGTGTCCAGCAATGTGATTGGCCATCAAGAATCTCGCGGATGGGGGAGAAATCGACGTTGCCAGCTCCCCGCCCCCCCCCAGTGATGACTCTCATTCCGGCGAAAGAAGTACTCTGGGTGATGAATTTGAACTCAAAGAGTGACAAAGCATTGATATGGGTGAATCTTTGAGCGAAATGAACCCAGTCCCTGAAGAGTCGATAGCGCCACAAAACGAAGATATTCCTCCAACAGAGCTGATGGGTTGGTCGTCGTTTTCATCCCCAGACCCACCTCACAGGGGCGAGGAGGACGTGGTCATAAAACACATCAGACAGAGTCTGCTGAAAGACGCCGCAAACCGCTTCGCAGAGGCTAATCTCCCCAAGGAGGCAAGTGAGGCCGCTGTAACCCTAAAGAAGCTGCTACAACAAAGGGATCAATCTACATATCTCAGCGGCCTGTCTGGATTAGATCAAAACCTCACCCGAGAGTCTCTGTATCAGTTCTTTAACGCTTCACTACCCTCAGTCAATGACGGGGCCTACGCCACCCTAGCTAATTACTGCACTGAGGAGGTTTTGGAGATCCGTTCTTACCAAGACCGCGGCGGTGCTAGGTGTTCTCGACGTTTGCTGTTCGTTTTGCTGCTTATGTGCGAGCGACCCATGGATATCCTAAGTTGCATCGTGGAAGGGCTGTTGGACTATGACCTTCCCCTGTCTATGGAAATCATGGAATCCCTCTTTCCATCCTGGAGTGGTGAACTTTTCTACGTCTTTTTCAAGTTATACAACGACTATGAGAAGTGGCAATGGATGCGAGAATGGATTGAAGACCAATCATATGACAACAAAAGAAGGGGAATTTTGTCCCAAATAGGCTATCAAGACTTTCCCAGAGTCTTTTAGGTCATGCTATACCATGAGTCGATGACTGATACCGTCTTTATCATCGATGATGTTGACGAGAATCCTTCCATCGCTCTATGGCAAGATCCACTACGTCACCCTCAAGTCCCAAGATGGAAATCTCTGGTCTTTGCTACTGCTACGGTCGTTTATCGTCCTCAGACGATAACAAAGCTAAGGACTCTTATCAGCCCGTTTGAGGACTACTACACGGATGATGGGGTCAAGAGCTGCATCACGTCCAAGTTTGGCTCTTTCTTGGATATTCGCGGCGACACTGCCAATTTCGTTGACAGATCGGCGAGGGGCTACATTTGCAGCAAGCTTCTGCCTCTTGACATTACGCTCCAGCAGGCGCCGGAAGTGGCCTGGCTGTTGACTTGGCTCTTCTTGGACAAGGCCTTAAATAACTTGGCACCCTCAGTCCACATTAGTCCAGTGACGAGGTAAACCGGCTTCGTTCTCTTCGTGTTGTTGATGTGAAAAGATACATTGTCGATCTCAAGGGCTTGCTTAATGTACTCAGGTGTAGGGATCAAGTACTGGACGAGAAGCCTCTGGACTGTGCACTTAAACTGAGGAACTAAGAGGTCAGTAACGTGTCTTCCAATCCCTATCTTGCGCTCCCACCAGACGTAGCCATATATGCGTAGATACACCAAGGACTCTTGTAGGTACTTCCCTGCTAATATCCTAGCTTAAGCCCCTCACCTGACCGTAATTGTGGCCCTCGGCAGCTGTATAACGTCCTTCAATAACCAGTCTTCTACCGGTGGTATTGAACACACTATCGAGTGGATTTTGATCGGAGAGTTACGCCAGAGCAGTCACAGGTTCAGCCCGCCCGGAGTGGTTGGAAATACTGGCAGCACACGAACACTCAAACTCCGCAATGCCATCAACGACCTTGAGTTGCAGATTCGACGGACATTCACCATCCTTCGGTTTGACTTGCTCCTTCATTTGCAAAATGAAGTCAAAGGCGATGCCCTAGAGGCGCAGATATACAAGGATTCTCGCCAAGACAACTCGGACGAGAACACCGACGACGCGTCTTCACAGTCGAGCGCGGAGCCTCATGTTGAAGATTGGCCTGGTCATGGCTCATGCCAAGGTATCGATTCTATCAAACCGTCAGTTGGGGAAGCACGGTCACGTCTGGAGCAGCTGTGCAAATTCCTTGAGACTCGGGTCAACTCGAATTTGAGCGCTCCTGGACAAAGAGACAACATATCCACCAAATATCCACGGCTTACACAGCTTATCAAAACGATCAAGCCACCGTCCTTTCTCCCTACCACGGTGGACCTCATCCCAACTGCTGGGTCCAAGCCGAAGCCGTTTCTCTTTAACATCGCCGAGGATGAAGCCACTGCAAAGGCCTTTGTAGCTTTTACAGACCCAAGCCGAGATGCTAAAGAAATGGCCCAATTCTTCCTTTCATTCAACAGCTTTGTCGACGCACTGCAGATGTCAGCAGGCTCCCTAAATGACCTCGCTCGGAAGCCAACCACCGAAAGACTAGCCTTGGACGAGTCTTTTGCCTCGTTTTCCCTGCTTCAAAAGTTCCAACACCAGACAAAAGCTGCCTGCCGTGCGGTATTATCGCGCATCGGGCTCTGTACTCACCCCAAACATCAGGTTCTGCTACAACTTCCGGGGTGGGAGGAGGTGTCTGATTGGGACTCGACAAAGGCCACGGCGAACCTACCAGTTCCGCTCTTCTTCACTATGTGTTTGCTCGAGAAGAACCAAGCCCTTCAGAGAACGCAAGACGACACAGGTTGTGGTCCGCTTGAAAGATGGCAACATGCTAGAATGTTTTTTCTGCAATAAGTACGCCTTCTACCCGTTCGACTCTGCTTCACCAAGTCTTAAATCATGCTTGACAGGCCAGAGCACGATGGGATTTCCAGAGAGAAGAAACTCTGCGAGGCACTCAGGTTTTCGCATCAACGAGGGATGGGCCTGGAGTTCTATGTGTCTGAATATTCCAAACCTGTTGTTCCAGCTATGGTGCCAATTCATATACCTTCAAGAATGCAGCAAATGCGAAGATATGGGAAAAGCTTCCCAAGTCATAGTCTATGGAGTCTAATCGAACAGGGCCGACTCAGGAAAGAAAGGTCTTTCAACCTATGGTGGAACACTTCCTGCGTTGGTGGAAATATCGATATCGAAGAGCGAAAGGCCCTGGCCATCAAGTTGGTTCTCGGCTTGATGTTTTCTTTGGACTGAGATCACGTTTTCGAGACTTGTGATCCTAAGTTGCCCCAGTCATCAGAAAGCCCTCTCCTTTTCTGATACATACTCATTGGGAAGCATTGACGATCTTGATGAGTCGGAACCTTCTCTCCAGTTTGTGTTACTCGCCATGGCTCTACTGCAAATCTCCGAGGGGGATCATCTAGCTGGCTTAGGAGTGGACAAAGATTCCAGTACAGTCTCTTGGGATGCACGAAATCGGTTCCGAGAAGCGATTGAAGGCTACATCCGAAAAGCAACTTGCGGGGCAGAAGTCGATCGTGAGGTACTGCCCTTTTTACATGTCGCCCTGGGCTGCCTGGACTTCCATACCGAGTACCAGAGCCGCTTAATAGAGAATCAGTCAAGTCAGAAGATGGAAGCCGCGTGGCAACTGGTCTTTGACACCATTCTCATCAAAATTGACGACAAGTTGACTCTGAAGAGCATAATCGCCCCCAGAAATCCATCTTTCGCCCAGGATCTAACGCCAGATCCTTCACCCTTTTCAGGGTGTGGAGTTGCTCAACAGGCCATGTCTAACAATGGTAACGGTGACTCTCAGAGCTTCTAGAACACTACTGATACCACGAGAGCTCTGACTGACCAGCTTTCTCTGCCATCCGCTGAGCCGAGTCAACCCAACATCCAGTTATTTGATAGTAACCTAGGAATGGGATCTTCGACGTGAGCTTTCCTCCTATGTCTTTCGGCTCATCTATCAGTATGAATGAGTTACTAACAGGTTTCAAACCCCAAAGTGCGGAGGAGTTTTGGGCATGTCTTGAAACATTCCACAAGTCGTACGCGCGTGTCGTGAAGGATCGCAGCACAAAGTCTGGAGACGAAACTCCACGAAGAGTCCGAATAGCAGTCATTGACACTGGAGTTGACTTTGGCCATGTGGGCATAGCGGATGCCAAGGAAAAGGGCCGTATCAGGGAGGAGTGGTGTCGCAGCTGGATTGGTACCGATTCAAAGGACGAAGACGACGAGCTGCACGGAACCAACTGCGCCTATCTTCTACACAAATCAGTCCTCGAGGCTGATATATATCGAAAAGGCGTTCAATCAGAATGCTGCGAGGTATTACGAAGCCAAGAATATAGCCAAGGTAAGGCTCATCGGCGCCGTCTTTGGATGGGAGATTTTGGTAACTATCAACCGATATACTAACAATAGTAACTCAACAGGCCATCGAGAACGCTGTATCCAAATGGGACGTGGATATCATTTCAATGTCGTTTGGGCTTACTCGTCCAGCTTCTCAAGACGATGGAGACCCGGTAAAGGGGCGGTCAGGCTTGGAGACGTACAATAACATCGTGCACGAGATCGAGGCGGCGATTCGAAAGGCCTCACCACGTCTGATGTTTGCAGCTGCTTCCAACAGTGAGAAGAACGGGCCACGGGCATTCCCAGCCAGGGACAACCCTTATGTGATTTGCGTTCATGCGTCAGAAGGGAACGGTCAAGACGGCGGCATCAACCCCGAAATGGTGAGTGGTTTCAACTTTTTGACACTGGGCATAGGCTTGGAACTGATTAAAAGAGAGAATCTCGTGAAGAAAGGGAGATCCCTGGCGACATACAAGAGGGTAGTGAAGTCCGGAACGTCCTTTGCGACCCCCATCGCGGCGGGCATTGCCGCCACGGTCCTCGATCTCGCAGTCCGCAGGGGTGAGATCGATGAAAGGGCAGTGGAGAAGCTTAAAAGACCAGAAGGTATGGAAAAGGTGCTGAGACTCATTTCAACGCCGGAGGGAGATGTGAGGGACCGGATGTATTACATGGCACCATGGCTCCACTGGAAACCTGGCTGGGAACAAGAGGAGAGGAGAAGGAGAAGGGCTTGAGACACGATTAACTTGCAATTCGACTAGCATTGAAGTTGTAATCTGTTATGCTTTAACAGCCTCTAATATCATTGATTTTATCACGAAAAGAACCAGGGCCTTAGAAAACAGTATCAGGGCCCGGATATCGCGCTGAGTCAAGCAAGCTGACATCGCGCAGCTCCATCTACGTATTTCGGACATACCCCTCTTATAAACCCTCGCTCTTTCAATTTCCCTGCACATCCACTTTGCTACTTCACTACTTTTTTACTCTATCGGCTGATACTAGCAACGACAATGGCAACCAATCTCACCAGCGAGGCAGGGGCTTTACCCCTTGCTTCTTGGATCATCTCTCGCGCTGACTCCGTGTCTGTCTCCCAGGCAATTATGGTCGTGCTGACTGTCTATCTCATCCTCAATAGGATTGGATACTATAAAAGGACTGTATGTCTCCCATAGTCACAGAAACAATTATTCGTACAATTGGTAGACTGACATCAACCATCTTAGCCTAAGGTGCTATCGCATGGGTTCCTGCCCATCCCCTTCGTCGGCCCGTGGATCGCAGCATTCAATTTCATGCGAAACCCTGTTGACTTTGTACGCGAAAGCCAGAGAAAATCAAAAAACGGACTGTTTCGCATCGCTACGATGCAGGGGGAGTATGTCCTCGTAACAGACCGGCATAAGGTGGCCGAATATATGAAGGCTCCAGACACGATCTTGAACATGCAGGACGGTGCAAATGATGTATGTTCACTCCTTGATTCTTTTCTTTCTTCTCTTTCCTTTGGAAACCCACGGCTGACCACTCTCAATACAGCAACAGCAAATCCCTCTGACTATGGGATATGGCGTTGGTCACAGGACATACCACACAAGCGTTGTTCGTGGGCCGATAACTAAGGGCATTCCCTTCAATACGCCGATGATGCTGGAAGAGGCAACGCTTGCAATTGACCAGTACATTGGCTCCCCTCTAGGTAAGCACGGCGAGTTACCCTAAGCTCATACTTACCAACGCGGCCTCTAGAGTATACGCCAGTTGCATTGTATGATGCAATTGCTCTTACGGTTGGAAGAATCAGCAACCGCATTTATGTCGGAACCGAGTTCTGTAGGTCGCAGGCCTATAAAGATGGCTGAAAGTAACGCTTACGCATGCATAGGTCGGAATGAGGAGTTCCTGCAAAATGCTGCTGATTATGCCCAAGCTGTGGTCATATCCGCCGAGGTCCTTCGTAATTTTCCAGATTGGATCAAACCGTACGCTTCACATCCCTTCCGGGCACTTGACCTCACAATGCTTACACGGGTTTCAGAATCTTGGTGCAGTTCCTCCCGGTCATGAAGTATCGACGAAACGGCTACAAGTTCCTCCGGAAGTACATTGAAGAGCGGCTGGAAGGAAAGCTGGATGAGAATGGCAAGAAGCCTGACGACCTCGTCCAGTGGCTGGTTGACGCGGCTCCCCCAGTCGAAAGAAATGGCCCCATGATCGCCGAGAGGGTTATGGCGCTGAACGTTGCGTCAATTCATACCACAACCATGGTAAGCAGCTTTGACACGACCCTTCTGCTTAAACAGAATGACACTGACCTTGCTTTACTTTGAGACCGTGACAGCCGCCCTCTACACCCTTGCCGCACAGCACGAGAAGTACCTCGAGCCACTACGGCGAGAGGTGATTGAGAATCTTGAGCACGGCGAACTGACATATGGCACACTCCAGAGGCTGCCCAAACTGGAAAGCTTCCTTAGAGAATCTGGCCGCTTCAACATTGCTGGTCTGAGTGAGTTGCCATCCTGACCGGCGTTGGTCTACAGTCAAGGACGCCTAGACTAACAACCTTTCTTCGTAGTGGCACTGCAGCGAAATGCACGGCAGGAGTTTAGATTCTCAGATGGCACTGTCATCCCGCCTGGTGCAAAGGTGGGCACCCCGAGCCTGATCTTGCATCGTGATTCGGAAGTATACAAGGACCCGGATGTTTTTGATGGCTTTCGCTTCTGCCGTCCAGAGTATTCTGGTACCAAGGAAAAGACTCCCGTCACCACCACCAACAACTATTTCCTCTTCGGTCACGGAAGGCATCCTTGGTAGGTCCATTGACAGAACAATTAATGTAGGTCTATCTGCTAATCATGCCCTAATTGGTTTTAGCCCAGGACGGTTCTTGGCAGTTCATGAGATGAAGCTCATTTTTGCCATTTTGCTGCTCAAATATGACCTCAAGCTGGCCCCCGGCACGTCACCGCAGCCTTGGTTCATTGGAACCATGGCCATCCCGGACACAACGTTGGAAGTGCTGTTTAAAGTCCGGAGGGATTGAGTGGACAATGTCTGCTAGGTAAATCAGAATCGCATACGCGTCACTAGCAGTCAAGGACCAAATGAGCAGGCTGGTAACTGGAGGATAAGTAGTTTAGCTATCTCACGAGGCGCACCCAGAATGGTTATTGGTGTCTATTCTACTTTTTAAATATTATGATCCATCTCATACGGTGTGTTACAGCATTGGGTTTTGATACTGTCATATGTTTATTATTGTCTTCTTGGACATGATGCACGATGGAGACGTCCTTGATAAAAACAATGATTAACCTTATGCCCATTGACAGCTCGATTACAAAGCGCCTGGAATCGTAATAGTACTACTATCTAAAGTCCTAACAAGTGCTTCGAATCCTCAGCAATGGCTGGATCTCGTTGATCATTGAGGAACTCCACACGTCGTCTAACCGCCTGGGCCGTCATCTCCGGCTGCGACGAAACCCAAAACTTGCCCTCAGCAATCTGACGCATCATGACTTTAACCCCCTCATTGAGATCCATGCCATAAGTGTGCATCGTCGAATGCATCATTTGTCGATATGTTTTAGCGCTGGCGGGTTCTCCCACCCCGGGCTCAGCGTCAAAGATGCTCGTCTTGAGCATACCTGGGATAACCGAGCACACGTTGACCGAGGCTTTCTTGAGCTGCATCTCCAGAAAAAGGCCCTCGGAGAAAGCCTGGACCGCATGCTTGGTGACAATGTAGGCGGTTTGGGTTGGGAATACGCCAAAGGCACCAATGCTTGCGAGGTTGGCGATCCAGCACTCCTCGCCTTGGTCGATCATGCGTTGAGCAAAAGCTCTGACTCCATTAATAACGCCCTTGACATTTATGTCGAGAGTGGCATCCCAACGCGAGGCAGGAATTTCCCATGAGAAGCCGAGGGTTTCGATGCCAGCGTTGTTGATGAGTAAACGGACGTGGCCATGGCGAGCGAAGACATCTTCTGCCAGTGCCTCAAGTTCCGATGGCACCGAGACATCGATGGCTTTGTGTTCAGCCTTGCCACCTTTTCCTATGATAGAATGGGCGACGGCCTCGGCGCGCGTTGCAGAGACATCAGTCACGACGACTGTCATGCCTAGTTCAGCAGCGCGAAGGGCGAAAGCAGACCCAATGCCAGCACCAGCGCCAGTGATGACGGCTACGCCGCCGGCCAGCTTCTTTTCCGAGTTGGTGATATTCATATCCATAGCTTAATCTCAGATAGTGAAGGTCCGGTTTGCAGGGACAACGGAGAGAAGCAGCAGAAACAAGGCACTCGACATAAGGATTTATGCAAACACAAGATACTCTGACCGTGGTAGTGTTACTCAATGATAAGACATCCCCCCACCTGCCGGCAACTGACAAAGCTGAGCTGACTCGGTTTCACAAGCAGCCCCCTGAAGCACGAAAGAACACTCCTCACACCAAGCCTAATACGATCTTTAGGCTCAGTTAACCCATCGAGGGCTAGCTTTAATGATAATAAAGAATATATTTCGATGAGATGTGAGTAATTAGTTATCTCCCAAGGCCAAGGAGTTGACGTGGGCTGGGCTTGTGGCCTTTTTGGGTTTGGGATATTCGGCGATGTCAGCTTTTGTGACAAAGTCGTGCTCAGCCAGCGCAGATCACCCCACACTGGAACACACGGAATAAGCCTGGAAAAGCCGGGGGTGGCATCAATGGCTGACAAGCCATGCCGTGACTCAGCTCTAGCATCAATAATAGAGGCCTCGACAAAGCCAGTCCGGCTCACAGAGTCCGCAAGCGACCTATTGCTGCCGTAGGTGGGCCTTCCGCACGTCACCCAGCCCCGTGAGATCAAACGCCTTGCCGAGGACCACGAATATCTACTCGACTACCGCAAGCGTATAGAGTCGGCCATTAATATCGGGTTTGCCATCTTCTATAAGGGCTCAGAGGCGTCTGAGATGACCGTGTAGTATATGTGGGCTAGAAGCTGTTTCCTGAGTGGTCGGTTGGTTGTAGGCAGGTGGACACTCTCCCTGAAGACAACACTTACCCTAATAGGCAGCCTCAACCGAGCAAGCTCAAGTTGTCGCCCGAGTCGACTTTCATGCAGCGAGATAATTTCCATTTACTGGTCAATTCAGGAGACGAGGCATTGGCGTGACGGCTGTTCACTTCGCTAGGCGTCGAAATCAGAAGTCCTAGATTTGACAGAGTACAAGAACGAGCGTGGTAAGCGGCAGAAACCTATAAAGTACGACAACCTGCCAGCTTCAACTCAAGTCCAGATGTAGGGTTCCAACACAATCGAACATCATCGCAACATGGCTTCATCGACGCAACAGCAGACTGAATTTCTCTCCGGGCTCGGACTGAACTCGCAGCAAATTGCGAGCATTCAGGGTCGCGGAGGAGCATCCGGGCAGTTCGCCGAGCATGTACTCACTACGATTTATCCAATTGCTGTAGAGAGTCCCGAAACACCAGCATACGATGAAGCAGTGAAGGGGAACTGGTGAGTCCATTACATTGGAAGAGCTCCACAAGACGATGGGTTAAGCCACAGTGTTCTGCAGGTCAGCATTGGCCCGAAAGCGCCCTTCGATTGTTTTTCGTCCCTCGTCGGCTGAGGAGGTCGCCAAAGCTGTGGTTATCCTCGAGTTCTTCGATCAGAAATTTGCTGTCCGAGGAGGCGGCCACTCCCCGAATCCGGGATGGGCCAGTATCGAGCAAGGCGTCCTCATCTCCACTGACCGGTTGAATGGTGTTCAATATGACGAGTCCTCTAAAATTGCTCGCATCGGTGCTGGAAATCGGTGGGGAATGGTTTATAGTTATCTGGAGCCGTATGGAGTCCTCGTCACTGGTGGCCACTCGTCGCCTGTCGGCTGCGTAGGCCAGATCACGGGCTGTGAGTCCCCCCTCTCAAGGATCAGTTACATGTACAGAACGGTGCAAGAGACTGACAAGTGATGCCTACTGAAAGGCGGAAACTCACCCTGGTTCCACAAATACGGCTGGTCCTGCGAGAGTGTTGTCAACTTCGAGATTGTCACAACGGGCGGAAAGATTCTCAACGCCAATAAGGACGAGAACGAAGACCTTTGGTGGGCACTCAAGGGCGGCTCAAACAACTTCGGCATCGTCACCCGCCTGGACATGTCGACCTTCCCAGTCCCGAACGGCGTCTGGGGTGGAATGATCATGCATGATTGGAGCACGGATACGCAGCGCAAGTGGGCTGAAGCTTACTACAAATTCCAGACGGAGAATCTGCTGGAAGACTGTGGTGTCGAGTCTCTCACAGGCTGGAGCATGACTGGGGGTCACAAGTACCTCCAGAGTGTGCTTTCGGCGGATAGACAAATGTCCGAGAAATCTCACCCAACGGCTTTTGACTGCTTCTTCGACCTGAACCCAACGTCGGTCCTGACCAGGAACTGCACGCCTTTCCAGCTGGCCTATCATGATGATCCAGATGCAGCTGCGGCCAGTGGAGGGCCAAATATATACTTCTCTGAGAGCACGCGGTAGGTTTCAAGCCTCAACCAAATGGTCGTGGCCGATTTTGCTGACGACACAAGGTCTTCAATGCTTTGCTTGACTGTTAAGGCGAACCTGGAGTTTTATCATGAAGCCGTTGATATATTCTACGATTCGTTCAAAGATTCTGCCAAAGCCACCGACGCATCTGCCACCTTGAACATGTCAGCCATCTCGGGCAGAACCATGCACGAATCGAACCAGCGTGGCGGGACGCCTCCTGGCTGGGCCGAGGAAGACCAATCCAGTGAGCTGCCTACCCAACTCCCGTCTTTTTGTGGTCCCAGTGTATTAACCATCCATACTAGTCGTCTTTCTCGATAACGCATGGCTGCATGAGAAAGACACCGAGTACATGCTGAATGCTGGAAAGCAGTGCATCACTCGGCTCAGAGAAGCCGCACAGGCTCGCGGCGTATTGATGCCTCAGATCTGGATGAACAATGCGGGACCGGACGACGACGTCATTGCGAGCTACGGTACAGAGAACTGGACCAAATTGAGAGATATATCGGTCAAGTACGACCCCATGAGAACCTTCCAGCGCCTTTGCGCTGGGGGCTACAAGATTGAGAAGAGCTGAGGTTGTCTTTGGCCCATTTCCGGGGCTGGTCACTTCCTGCGCTGCTTGTGCTAGGAAATTTCACTTTGTTTGTCAATTCTATTCTTTTATGCCTTGAACTTTGTACGATAAAGCTTCTCTAAAGACTCAGGGTCATACAGTACTTGCATAAGCCGCGAGGCTGTGCTTGGCAATACCATGTCACATAAATCCTCCGGTGGGATCTTTTCTGCTCCTTGTCAAATGAATACACGACCTCCCATTCTGACCCTACAATCTAAAGACATCATACCTCTCCTCTACAATCAGATCCTGCCAGGCCAAACTGCTATCACGTGCTCTTCGTGCCCACAGGTCCTTGATGAGATCATGGATCACGTGCACATTTCTAATGCCAAAGACCTCTTTCGCTTGAAACCATATTCTCACCCGCGCTTTGAGGTCGTGGGTTGATGCTTCGGCCCCCAGCACAAGGGCAGGCCAGAGGACCATGACTCCCGCAGCTCCGCCAGTAGCAGTCTGTATCGCTTCGAGTTCCTGGAGGCCGATGTTCACAAGCGAGCGAACCGCATCAGGAGGTGTTTTGCGTATCGTGCGTTGGAAGTGCACCAGACTCGCGTAGTAGAATGCCCGCGCTGCGTGTGTCTCGGCGGCGGCGGCGCAGGGGTCGAGGTTGATTCTTTGCGAGTCCTGACCTGGGGGAAAGCTCAAGTATAATTGCAGCTCAAACGTGTCCAGCTCGCTCGTTGATGGGCAATAATCAGTCGGCCTTTCAAACTGGGCCATGGCCGCGAGGTTTGCGAAGAGTGGGCTGCGTGCCCCAGAGAAGGAGTTGGCATCGTCGAGGTCGAATGAATCAAGCGCTAGATTCCTCTCGCCAGACATGTCCCAGTGGCTCAGCAACGCCATCCGAAGAATGTTGGCTGAGAATTCATACTCATCCTCGGCAAGACGTCTCTGTCTCTGAAGATGTTTCAGGTATGATATTCCACCGCTTAAGTGTGTTTTCCATCTTGCTTTCGTCCCGGAGACGGCATCCACCATCATGGACGCCAAGATGGCCGGGCCAAGGGACTGACTACTGATCACGTCTTGGCGCCCGAGACAGAATCGCAGGTGCTCCAACTCCAGCCCCTCGTGGTTGAGGGCGAGGACCTCCAGAGTCGAATCCCTGCGACCCGACAGCTCGAATAAATTGAAGGCCGACCCCGCACAGATGGCGTGGAATATGGCAATGTCGGGTGTCGACTGTGTCGAGCTGCTGCATACCCCGGCAAGAGCGCGGGGGAGCATAACCGTCTTCAGCTTATTGTCCGGCCCGTCCGTTAACGTCAATTTGCCACTTAGATATGTAACCCAGTGAAAGATGAGACTCTTTTGACGAGACGGCATGGACAGAAAGTCGATGTGACGGAGGGCCGGCGTTCTCGAATGAGCCTTTTCTGGTTGTTGTTCCCGGGAGGGTGAGGACTTGCTCGCGTCATCCAATGAACTTATAGAGGGAGTAAGAAATGCTGTGTCTTGAAGGCCGTTGATTCCTAGTCCACAGGCACCCGCAGTTGTAACAGGTGGCGATGGTCCCAGGCCGCTCCAACCTAGAGTACTAGGATCTGCCGGGTGATAGATGTCATGTTGTGACACAGAACAGAGGGCTCCCTCTATCGAAGAGGGAGAGTGGAGAGACTGGCTTTGTCGGACAAATACCGACTTGGCAGGATTGACCAGATCCTCCTCACCTTGCTGCGTTGAACTAGAGAGGGGCGCATGGATGGGTCTTGATTCGTAGCTCAGGTTCGAACTCGGGTCCGACAGGATGACTTGGGCTGTTTCTTCTTGGATCGGTCCCGGGCTTGCGTCGTAGCAATTAGACTCCGATGGCGGTGATGAGGTAGTGGCTCGGCTCGACTGCCTCGGCGACTGAGAGACAGGTGACGGCAATCTGACATGCGACCGGCCGGCGGCAGCCGCTGTCTCGGCGGTCCCTTGATACTGTCTTGTCGAAGACCAACTAAGACGCACACCGTAGCCTTGACAGGGAAGGCCAGAACGACGACACCGATGGCAGATGGGCCTCTGTTCGTCGCATTTGACTCGCCGGCCGCGGCATGTCCAACAGCCTTTGAACGAACGTGGAGGCATCTGCCTATCATGCCAAGCCTGACCAGCAGAAGTAGATGTGGCCCGTGGTATGCTGAGAGAGGAAGCACAAGACGAGATGAGATGTTTGTGGTGTGTTCACTTGATGGTGATTTTCAGATGGAGCTGCATGTGTATTGGTCTGCTTAGGATATACATAAATAGCATCTAGGGTGGAGCTCGCCCCAGGCTTCCTATTCTGGCATAGTCAATCTGAACCGGAGTGGGCCTCGCATATCGGCTGGACGGACACCCGGGGTCGGGGGCATGTTAGTCAATCTCTAATGTGTCGGATATCAAAACACCCGCACGTGTACTGGCGTCATGGAAGTAACTGAGTCCCTTGTTCTCCATGCAATCTCGCGATCGACTAATTAGACGCAACATTTCCACAGCCACAAATACAGAAACTAGAGGGCCCAGTGAAGGCTTCCATCAAAGGATCATGGTTGCTTCGAAGGCCAGAAGTTGACACGTATGTTGTCTGTATACTGGAGTCCGCGGGATGCGTTAATTGTTGCACCGGTGACTCCTCGGGGATTTGGGACACCACATACAGTCCAAAACCCGGCGTCGTCGTTCACGGTGTGGATGAGACCGTTGGTAAAGCCTTTGCCCTGCACGTCCGTGGGTCTCGGCAGGTTTGTAGCCGATGTGGTGGGTATCTATAGGTGCTGAGGTACACCTTTCGCTCGGGGATCGGAGGCCAGGGCATCAAATGTTTCCGCCTGGTAACAAAGAGACATGGTTCCAGACTCAGCCCCTTTTCAACCAAGGTCTCCCCCAGAATAGATCCCAGCTTCTATATTCTAAAATGTGTCTATTGGTCTGCGTATTCGAGCCCCACTCGCGACTCGGCACGCAAGCAATTTTGCCAAGACTGGCGCTATTCGGAAACCGCTTGCCGTGCCCTCGTTCTCTGAGCGAACTCCGACTACCAGTAGACTTGATACGGGGCCAAGAGTAGCATCGCAATGTGCGACATCAGAGGCCAACTACCCCATGGTAGTTCTTTACGAGTGATGTCTCTGGCACTAGTAGTCCGGCTACGAGTACTGCTACTAACGATAGTACAACTACCAGAAAGCGCGAAATTTGTACGCATTGGAACTGTAACTGGAACGGGGGGTGACGGTTTGGATGGCTTTTACGATGAATACGATGCGCTCTTAGCTAATTCTCAGGGGCAATATCGCTAACGAATCAAGGCATATTTTCTCACCACTCCTGCTAAAATACATAAGGGCAGGTCAAAGGGCGAACGGGGATGATGACCTACTCCCAATCACTACCTCAAGCACCAACTTCACTACGATCACTACCACGCTCCTTCAGCTCAACAAAAACAAAATGGAACCGAAGATTACATACCTTGTGAATGAGCCCCTTTCGGACCTCTTAACACGAAGTTCGTTAGTCCTCAGCTCATGCATCCTGGCAATCGTGTTGTTATCCAACGTATTAGAGCGATGGGTGCTCCCAAGGGTGTACGGAACTCTCTGGGAGGAACTATCACTCGGACACAATGAAAGACGTCGCCGCTCCTTCACTTATCTCCACCTTGGCGTGGTGATCATGCTTACGCTCATGATCTTTGGCGCTTATCCCGTTTTCGACTTCCTCGTTGGCCATGCTCGACTGTCTTCAAACTTCATGGGATCTCGGCGTTCTAACATCACTTATGGCGACTACCTATTCACCCTCTCTCAGATTTACAGTGCATACTATCTATTCGAGATGTGCTTTCGGACCAGATTTGCCAGCCCCATCAGTATCGCACATCACATCGGCGTCTTGATAGTCATCCAGGTCGCGTTGGCTCTCTTTAGCGATTTGAAGAAGCATCCCGAGGCAATCATTGAGTTTTACATGTGCATGGTGTGGGGTATGGCTTTCTCTCGCGATTTCCTGCTCCCTTTGTCTTCTTTATTTAGTGCACACCAGGAGCGGTAGAAGTTACGAACTGACCTAATTCTCTGATTATAGGATCCTTTGATGTTGTAGTTGAACTTCCGCTTTACACATTTATGATTGTTTGGCGTGTTAGGAACAACAATCATCGACTACTGTCCCGGATGTCTTACGCTTGCTGCGTCTGGGTCCTGCTGGGTGCCACCGTCGAAACTGCAGTTACTATCTGGCTCCTCCAACGCTCATGGGACCGCTGGAGTCTCTCATTCCACATCATCCTACCATTGGTTTTCTCCCTCTGGATTTCAACGCAACTCTACGGTGCCGGCAGGATCTTCGGCATGGCTCGGTCCAAGGCACGATTGGCAAATGAGTACAATGACGAGGTCGACCAAGGCATCGCAGCCGGTCCTCATCACCGAAAATCTCGCGAGGGGAGGGACTTAACCGATCAAACCGAGATTATAAACAGACACACCATCCTGGAGGGATCCTTTCCGAATACAAGCTCACCCAATTTCTCAAGGTGAGACGAAGCGATGAACCCTGACAAGGCGCTGCAGGCTTTACTAAAGGATGCCGCCTTCTCTTTGATTGTCGGAAAGACATCAAGCCGATACGCTATTGAAGATGAATCGCACCATCACTAGACAGGCGCCATAGTTAGAAGTCCTAAGCAGTGGAAGAACTACAGGGGTAGGTGCCAGCGTACGAAGGACGTAACCAAGCATCCGGAGGCGAGGGGAGAGACGAAGAGGTTCTTTATTGTATTACAGTTAGGGTTTAGAGGTGTAGGTAGCTAAATTTGAGGGTGTAATGGGCGTGCGATTAGAGGCAGCCCTGTTGAGCTGGCTTGCACAATGAGCAGCCCACGATCTTCAGGCTCAGTTAACCCATCGAGGGCCGGCTCCAACTATAATAAAGAACACATTTTTAACACATCATAGCATCATAATCCCGATGCTAACACAGTGGTAGAACCCACAGCCGGCCGAACCAGGCACGATTGACCAAGTCTGCAATAGCCTGTCAGGTGTCATTGTCATACGGCATCTCAGTCAGAGACCGAAACCAATCCTGGTGATCACAACCGGGAGAGGGCAGTCTACCACTCTGTTTGGTCAGCTCGATCTGAGCACCAAGGTAATCAAGTGTAGAAACTGCTAACTTGGTGTTGCTCGTTTCTTCACCTAACCAGACCACCACACGGTCTGCCAGCCGGTAAATGTCAGACATACGGGGGACTTGGGCGTTCCTCTCGGGAATGTCAGCCTGGTTTATGCAGACGGCGTCGACCCAGAGTGTTCGAGGCTTGTCTGGGTACTGTAGGTGTTTAAGTGCGCCAGATAGGTTGTACTGGCTCTGCTGTGTCCAAGAAATGGAAGGATCATCGTGTGAGACGACTTGGACGGTTTGAGGATTCTCTGTGCTTCCCTGGGTATATTACAACGCCTCGTACTGCGGAGGAAATACCATTTCGTCCGCTAGGGTGCTGTACAGCGAAGCAGGAACGCTGCGATCTGGAAGTGACCAAGAAGTAACATTGAGCTCGTCATTCTCAAAGATTAACCGGCCCTCGACAGTTTCATGTGCCTCCCAATTGTCGGGCATCATTTCCCGCAACTCATCCAACGTCAATTGCGGAAAAATCTATCCGGCGGCGCTCAGTGGAGCATGGTGAATTTGGGTCTTGATATTTGAGTCAGGTTGGCCAGGGAGGAGTGTGAGCAGCCGAATATCGGCATCGGCTAGCTTTGAGTACTGATACGAAGACATTGTCGTTTTGTGAAGAGTAGGAGGAGGAAGTTTGCGGGATTGGGCTGGTCCAGGAAGTCATTTGTGCAAATAATTGCACTGCATATTTAGTAGAGTGCTGTTGCTTCGGCCGCACGAGGCCTCTACGTATCCCCGTGTTGAAATGTGGCTTGTTATGCACTTCTACGGGAGATTCAACTTTCCAACCACAAGGCAGTGATGCAATGCGGAATGAACCAGATCTCCTGGAAACGATTCCGCAGGGCCATGGTGTGCCTTGAATCCAAGAGGAACCTTCCGCAAGTCGTTATCTTCAACAAGCTCCCACGGCTCGGTGTCTTCTGCCTCCCTGTCGAAGGTGTCAACTTTGCCACTCTCCTCCTCCGGGTCACACATCTCGACTGCTCCGATCCACACGACAAGGTCCATGGACTACTTGGACTCGCCTCCCCTCGTCTGCTGGCTTGTGTTGACGCTCAGTACGCCGAACCGGTGGAGTCCGTCTACGGAGACCTGTTTGTGACCATGACAGACCAGATGGAGCGGCTTCATTTCGAATTCTGCAGCTTGCGGATGAGTCAGGCCCGGCAACTTCCGTCGTGGGTCCCGATTTCTATGGTGATCTGGTCGAGTTGCTGTTTCGAGGGGGGAGGTATGCGTCTGGATTGTCTTGTTCCCATGCAACCTACCAGCCTCCTGGCGGCGCCCTTCACGTGTCAGGCACCCAAGTGGGCACCGTGATGAGCAACAAGGGAGTATATCCCGATGATGTGACAGAAAGGCTTGCCGTGCTTCACGATTGGAAGCCGGACGATCTTGAGACGGGGCTGTATCCTACAGGGGAAAGCGTCATGGATGCATTTGCCACGACTCTCGGTCAAGATCAACTTAGAGATCGGTTCCCTACCTCAGCCGTCCATCCATGTCTTGATGAATGGAAAGACAAACTGAGAAAGCTCTTGGTCGACTCCCAAGACTCTGCCGGGCATCCAGATATAGATGCTTATGCCTACGACCTACGGTTTCTTACCAAGCAGACCTTTGTCACTTCAGACGAAGGCTACTTTGGTCTAGCTCATCGGGACACGGCACCAGGTAGGAGAATTAGGTCCAGATTGTTAGGTACCTGAACTGACTGAGCGATAGGTGACATCATATGTGCCATCCTTGGATGCAGTGTGCTGGTTGTCCTCCGCCCGACAACAGTAGGAGCCTTTATGCTCGTGGGTAGCTGCTACCTCTACAGATTCTCAAGCGCAGAGGCATTTCTAGGCCCTCTTCCATCGCCATGGATCATCCAGTACAAACCTGACTCATTCGATGCCCAAGACCCTTACTTCTTCAACAAGGATACAAAAGAAGAGACGCAGGAGGACCCCAGGCCGGAGAGACTACCTCCTGAGTGGGAAACTATCCAGACGGAGAGAACAAGGGATGATCCAATGCTTTTCAGGTGGTTCCGGAATAGTAACAATGGGGATATCATGAATTCAGATCCTCGCATGCTGCCGCCGGCTTTGCATGACTAGGGCATGCGCTTAGAGGACTTTGAACTTGTCTAAAAAGGTTTCGATGGATGGGAGCCTTACGGCTCGGACTATACTTCTTATGTAGTTTCATACTATAACCTTGACTTATCGAGAATTTGCATAGTTCTCCTCTCTGCAAGACGATCCACTAGGCAGCCAACCCCCTCCTCGGCAGGATTGTGTGTGGACAACGGTGAGATACATGTATCTCCACCATTCAACATCCTAGAAGTCAAGATTTCCCAGAACCTCGTAATTACAGTCTATTTAGGTAACACCTTTGAGTCCTCCTGCATGCTCTCGTTCTTGACACGGTCAAAATCTCTACTCGCCATGGCTTAATCACGGATTTTCGTGAGGCGGGTCACATGCTCTGCACACCTCTGCATCTGTCTGTGTTTCACAGCCCAACTTGCTCAACCTGTGGTTTTCTCCGCTTTCAACTTCAAACAACGAGATTTTGCACCTTCTCGTCGTATCTCCGCCGCAATTAGAATGCATCAATCGTCGTGGGAGGCTCGCGCCGCTGCGAAGCGGGCTGCGACCCTCGCAAAGATCCCACCGCCGTGGAGACTTGCACCTCAAGACTTGGAGCGAGCCAGCCGGCAGCGCGACCTCACAGGCTCCTTCATCAACGGGCTCCTAGATACGCAGATCGTTTCCATCACATCTTTGGATAGCTTGCCGATCCTCGAGTCCATTAGCAGTAGAAGGTTGTCTGCGACTGAGGTTACAACTGCCTTCTGCAAGACGGCGGCCGTTGCCCATCAAATCGTACGTCTTAGCTTGTTCTAATTGTTACGCGACTAACCTTATTTGCAGAACAATTGCCTTCACGAAATCTTCTTTGACGAAGCATTCAATCGGGCCAAATACCTAGATGACTACTATGCCAAAAACAACAAGACAGTCGGACCACTCCACGGCCTCCCCATCAGCCTCAAAGACCAGTTCCACGTCAAGGCCGTCGACACTACAATGGGCTACGTAGGTTGGATCGGAATCAATCTCGGCATCTCAGAGCCAAAGCAAAGACACAAAGTCGAGAGCCAGATTGTCACCGAGTTACTATCATTGGGAGCAGTCTTGTTCTGCAAGACCAGTCTTCCCCAGACACTACTCTTCGGCGAGACCAAGAACAACCTCATCGGACAGACACTGAATCCTCACAATCAGAACCTATCCTGCGGCGGCTCCTCTGGAGGCGAAGCCGCGTTGATGGCTCTCCGCGGGAGTTCTCTCGGAGTCGGCACCGATATTGGGGGCTCGGTTCGTATCCCTGCTGGCTTCTGCGGCGTCTTTTCCATCAAGCCAACTCCAGAGCGCATATCGTACCGCGACGTGGCGAATACAAATCCTGGTCAGAATACTTACCGTTCGACTGTTGGATTCCTTGGAACGTCACTAGATGCGCTGGAGCTTCTCTTGAAATCCGTTCTCAGCAAGAAACCATGGGAGCGTGACCCTTCGGTGGTGCCGATTCCTTTCCGCCAGGAAATGATTGACTCGTACTTATCTCGAGTAGACGATCGAGGCCATGTCAAGTCAACTGCGAGGCCTCTAAAGATAGGTTTCTTGTGGACAGACGGTGTTGTTGGACCCCACCCCCCTGTTCTCCGAGGTCTGCGAATTGTTCACGATGCCCTCAAGAACCTCGGCCACAAGGTATTCTCCCCTCACAGTTTTGGCGATATCTGATGGCGTTCTCGCTAACGCCGTTGTGTAGGTAGTAGATTGGGAACCACCATCACAAGCGACAGCCAAGAGAGTTCATGTAAGCTTGAACCCTTCGTGTTTATCTGTTTGAGGGATGAAACCAGCTAAAAGCATCTACAGGTATCCTTTCTTATGGCTGATGGTGTCTACAACATCCATAAACATCTCGACCTGTCAGGAGAGCCCTTGATTCCGGACCTAAGGCAGTCCTTTCAGCTTCGGCAACCAATTGGATTACTAGAGTACCAGGACTTAACCCTCCAAGGCCTTGCCTATGAGCGCGAGTACTCCGACTACTGGAATTCTACAGCAGATGCAGATGGTGAGTTCTGTTCTTTCGACCGAAGTGCTTGTCTAACACTGTCATAGCTAGGGCAAGAAGTTGACGCGGTGATTATGCCTGTTGCCCCCCATGCAGCCGTGATTCCAGGAAAATACTACCATACCGGTCGGTCGAATCTAAATGAGAAAATAATGAAAGCTAATGGGTGAGATAGCATACACCGAGGCAATCAATCTGATGAACTATTCGGCCGCGGTGATCCCTGTGACGCAAGCTGACGAGAGGATTGACGTCTTTGACGATTCTTACGAGCCATTAGGAGACTTGGACAAGCTCAACTGGCAATCCTGTAAGCAACTGATTCATTTCCCTTTGTTAGACTTGAAGTAGCTTTTTTCTATAGATTACCCAGCCGTCTATCATGGAGCCCCTGTCGGTGTCCAGGTTGTTGCGAGAAAGTTTGAGGAGGAGAAGGCTTTAGCGATCGCCAGAATTGTATACTCTGCTATTCAGCGCACGGGTGCTATTTGATGTTGTGGTTTTCCTGATTCCATGTCAGTTAACTCATTCCGTAGATAAATAGTCAAGCTCACATCACCCCTAGCCTTCCCTCAAGTTAGTCTAATATCTGAATGCTCTCATTCACATTTGCAATATTCAATCACCCTTGGACATAGGACTCACGGGTGATGATCCTCCACAACATGAAATAGCCTCTTAACTTTCCCCAAGCTGCCGACCTAACACGCCACCATCAGCTGTGTCCAGCCAACCTTGTCGGGCTTCCATCTCTTAGGCCAGGTCCTTGAAACGTGCTTCAAAGTGTTGTTTTATTTGACAATTCCCGAAAATATGAGTATGCAAAGACAAGTCAAGGTACGATAAGTACATACAGAGATTGCGAGAAATACTAGTTCCCTGCCTCGTTAACCGCACGCACAAAACTGGAATTCTTCTCAGCGAAATACGCCTTCCATGCCCATCCACTATCCTCTGGCCATTTAGGGCTATAGGATTGCAGCCACAACTTGTACATAAAAGCACGGATGCTTCTCCTGACAATCAAAACCAACGAAAACACCAACCAAAAGTTTCCTAAAAGGCTCAACACCACATAGCTCACATCGAGTCGCGACAACCCCCCTGCATCACGGAAGCGGTCAACGGCAAAAAGCACCTGTGTCAGCGGCGGGGGCACAAGGTACGCGAAGAGCCCAGACGCCTCTATCGCGAAGATCGTGGTTGCCGCTCGGCCGAGGGGCGTGAGATTCGACCAGCCCAACCGGACCTCGATAACAATGCGTATGATGTTGCCGATATACCAAGGAAGATATAGGAGGTTAACGGAAAATAGAATGATCAGGTCGCAAATTTCGGCCCAGACGCCATAAGAGAGTCGCTGTCGATGCGTACGACGCTTCACGCCTTCTTTGGTCAGCTAAAGCTCTGCGACAGGGGCGGAGATGGAAGCCAGCTTACCACATCTAACTATCAGATCAAAGGACGTCGAAGCTTCAACTGTTGAAACATGGGGGTAAAGAGTTAGGTCGTTGGCTGAAGCCACGGTCCATGTTAGTGGGCAGTCGAATTGACCAGTCACCTTGATGCTCTCGCCAGTGCTCCCGTCTTCCTTATTCAGTAGGCGAAGCAAACAGCCTCGAGAGCATGCTTCGCCAATGATTAAGATTTCATCGCAGTTATACTCACGGTTCATCTCATCCCCATCCGGGTACTCAAGATGAACCAACAGGTCCAAGACAACTTCATCTGCCCCGTCGTCCAGGAGTCGCAGAATAAATGCCGAGGATTTTCTATCTCGTCTCGGAGTGTTGCCATCAAGGACCACAGCTATGAGATCTTCCCGTCGATTATTGGATGAGAGCTTCAAATCACCAGTCTCAGTCCAAGTGAGCTCATGAACTTGAGACTGGATCATCATGGTCTTGCTTGGTGCACTGGGAACCCACCTGCAGAGACTGTCCATGCTCGTTTCGGCGCGCGGACCCGTTTTGAAAAGCAATTCAGCAGGTATGCTGCCTAGGCTTTGCAACAGCACCTGCATTCGTTTAGAAGATTCCGTCTGCAGAATCTCAAAGGCACTGATGTTGAGCAGGTTTGCAAAGATGACGGGCAGATCCTCTTTCATGGTAGTGTTTTTATACACCAGGCTGTTCCAAACAGTACAGAACATGCCGAGCTCGTCTTGGCCCACAAGGTTGCGTGGGAGAGTACATGTAATGCCGTCTAGAGTCGTTTGGAAACGGTGCCGCAGGTATGGGAGTACTGGTGCTTTCCGGGATGCTTTCTCGCCTCTCTCTGCAGCAATGAAATCCTTGACGAGTGCATGAACAAGTTTGGCCACCCACCAGTATGCGTGAGGTCCAGGCAGAATGTCTGACGAGAAGGCCTCAGAGGCCCTCGGGAAAGAGCGAAGGCCGGTGCCCTGCCCGGGAACAAGGGGTGTCACCAGCCCGCTCGCAGATAGGAACGCGATGCTCGTTGCCAAGGCACCCTCCTGTAGCGTCCAGCATCGCCGCATCCAGGAGCAGCATGCCAGATGTGCAAGAAGCTCGGTGCTCGCAACCTCATCCTCGCTGTCAGCAGAGGCCCGCTGAAGCTCCGAATCGAACACCAGAACCTGCTTGGCTGCTGCGTATATCTCCCCCATTGGTTAATAGCCATGTGCTTAAGCTTATTAACACGGTCAACAGCGCCCGGGGGGTAGTCGGGTGCCGCAACGGGAATACATAGTGCATCCATCCAGAATAGGTGGCCTTTTCCCCAGAAGGGCCGGCCTTGTTTCGGAATCGGGTTGATATGGACGCTCTTGGTGTAATAGTCGCCCGGCTTCAGGGTCTAAGCCGAACTCTTCGAGAGGGAATTAGAGATAAGCTCAAGTTAGCATTGAGGCAGGGAATTAGCGGCCGGATTCCCCAGGCCATCAGACCAGATGTGCGACAGAGCAGTGTATGAGCGCGATGATGTGGCAGCAGCGACCTTAAGGCTGATTTGTCCCCTGCCATGATGCCGGACAGACACTAAAGGAATACGCCCTTGGGCGATGATGGTCTGGACAGCATCGGCGTCAATACCAATAGTTGAGCATGTGCATCCGTCAGAAAGATGACGCTGGTGATATCCAGAGTCTAGCTGGACATTGTTGGCCACGCATGCCGTCTCAGTGCATCTTGTGTGTGAAACAGAGCGTGTGCGCCGCAACCGAGCCAAGAAACAGGCGACGATGGGGTCGAAGTGGTTCAGAATCCAGTCGATCTCCTGCGGGCTTCTCGCATACGCTTCTGCAGGAACGCCGATGGCCACGCAAAATCATCCCGCATACCGGAGAGAATGCCTAGCCTTCGAACCAGGATCAGAACCAAAAGGCCAGTCTCTCCGGCTGGTGATTCTTTCAACAGCCCAAGAGCCTCCATCTCCCGGACTGTATCCGCCGCATACTGTAGATTAAGGCCGTGTTGGTTCCTCAGGCTAAGAAATCGGCATTCCGGTCTATCCTGAGGGTGAATGATGAAGTCTTCCAGCGAGAATCGGTCTTTGAGGATGCGAGCAAACAGACCAAAGAATAGCCAGGATTGCAAGTGGGCGGCAACCTCGGTTGCGGTATGGAACGGCGTGTCTAGACTCGTCAGCGGGGCGAGCCCCGTTTTGAGATCCGCACCCGGATCCGGCAATTCGATCGGCTCGGCAAGTGGGACGCGGATTTCAGGGACCGCGTCCCGGGGCTCCGGGATTATATCCATGGGTTGATTATTGTCTGGGGACGACAGTTCAAGAAAGTACCCGAGGAGAGATCGGCTAGGAGGTTCCCTAAATGATTTCCTCAGGTCATCTTTTTCATGATCCTGATGCCAGAGCTGAAAAGCCACAGCACGTCAGGGCCAATTAGACGTTTTCAACAGACGCGCAGCACTTGGCGAGCTGCGGCCCGAGATGAATGTCGCTAAACGTCTCGAGTCAATTGGTAGGAAAGGGTCTTCTATGGGCGGCAAACTTTTGCCGCCATTCACACTGTCAAGGGGATGAGACATAGCTCGGGCATTTGCACGATAAAGACCCTCTTAGTATCACATTTTTGCACCCCAGCCCACTTCCATCGCTAAAAGTGCAATTTTGTCAGAATCACCAGCCTCGCCCAAGGCAGATGTTTATTTCTTCCACTACCAAGATGATCAACAACCAGAGAGTGGTGTTGGAGACATTTACTTCAATTTCCAGTGGATTTTTCAATCAGACGAGAACCATGCCCGGTTTGGATAGGTTTGACATTGTAATTCAAGGATAGGTAAACTATCTAGCTGGGGGATTATAAAGTCAAGGTTTGCTTTAAAAAAGGCAATGTGACATATGGGAGGGATTTTAGAGGATGCCACCTTATCTCACTGACCAAGGCAGCTTTAAGAGTGTGTAGTCCCTGGTGGGTGTTGCGATCACTCCGTTCATATCAGCATGTACGTATTATTCGCCTTCGTCCCCGAGGCACCAGATGTCACCTTGTTAAGCTGGTGATGTCCATACCACTTTAAGCCAAGGGACGCAGGGGTAGGGAGCAATCAGGTGATTCATTATTTTTAGCTGATTCGTGAAAATTCTCTCCACGCCTGAGCCGAGGAGCTACCCTGCAGTGCTGACATTTCTACTTGGAAATGGGAATAGGAGATCTTTACGAGTTGTAGTTCGTTTGCGGCAAGACCGAATATGCATGGTAACGCTGTAGTTTCGCAGTGGCAAACTCAAATGCGTCTCGAGGTGATCTCGTTCGGCGCGAGCGCATCATCACCGATAACATTTGCCTCCCCTTTCACCACGAGTTCATTCATGATGATATGACGGAGAGAAGGCTCATTTCGAGCAATATGAAACAAAAAGCAATTTGAATGCCACGTGCTTGCCGTCACCCGTATCATTCATGCCAAGTGCGCAAACAGAGGGCGGAAAGTTCAACATCGTATCAATTGCCATGCTCCGTCGAGATGCGGAGCTGATAAGCGATGCGGGGACAAGGCAGTTTCCCGTCACCAACCTCAAATCATCCATATCCATGACGATCGCGGAATGCAGAGATGCCAGCGCGGAAATAGCGTCACAAGGCTGTCTTCACCTTGTGCCGCAGTCCCGAAACAATCTCCTCTGTTTTCTCGATGTCAAATTTTCTTCATCTCCACCAGGGGTCGAGGCAGCCTTGCCAGAGATGAGAAAAAAACAGCCATCTGGTGCTTGGACTTGAGCCCAAGGCATATGCAGTTTGCCCTAATTTACCATTGTCGAAATTGCCCTGCCGGTTATCTGCCAGCCCGGCTGTGTCAGGTTTATGGGTCCTCTTCTCCAAGCTGCATGAAGCCAGGAAACAAACAGTCTAGCCTCTTCCAATGGATGGGTGACATGAACCCACGAGTTGCCTGGCTCACCTTTGGGCTCCTGCAGGCGAAAGGAGCAAAAAGCTTTCCATCTTCTCCAAGCTAACCCGTGTCTAGAAACTGCCGGTTTCATCAGGGACGCCTTGTGAGTGCGGCTGACGGGTAGCGCATGCGTTAGTCTAATTTCACGGCTGTCGTTAAATTGGGTGGCGCCTCAGCTTCACGGCAGACGGTCAAATCAGCTTCTGCCAGCGGGTCACAGGGCTGAACAGGCTCCAATTACGCTGTGGTCTACAAGCCTCGCATCCGTGCTGTAATCTTGTAATGGTCGGGCGAACAAAACGCCTTGCTTACTAGCATCGTGCCTCGTAGGACTAGATTCACCTTGGGCTGCGAACCGTCGAGTGCCACTGAATCTGCTGCGAGGTTCATAAGGCCAAGGACGTCCTGCTGTCAGTCGCATTCCTTTCATCCATCAACCGACTCTCCTTGACTCTCATTCCATCTACTCTTCACTTCAACAATCTTGCCCAGCGCATTTTCGTCACTCTTTCAACTTCTCTTCAAACATACCTTTCACAATGGCTACCCCTGCTCAGAACGCCAACAACAACGGTCCCATTGACCACAACGACCTCAACGAGTGGAAGGACCGCTTCAACGACGTCCTCGCCCGCCCCAGCGAGCATGTCAACTCCAAGTCTCCCGAGTCTTCCCAGCCCTGGCACAACGCCTTCTTTGGCTGCTTCGCCCCCATCGACACCTGCCTGATCACCTGCTGTGTCCCCTGTGTCACCTTTGGCAAGACCCATCACCGTCTCCGCAAGAACGGTAACCTCGACGGCTATGAGCCCATCAACACTTCTGTATGTATCCTCTTGAACATCGCGTTGTCTCTCACTAACACACCCAGTGCCTGATGTTCTGGGGCTCCTCCTGCTTCGGTCTCCACTTCATCCCCCTCGCCCTCCAGCGTGCCAACCTCCGTGAGAAGCACAACCTCCAGGGCAGCTGCCTTGTCGACATTGCCACCGCCTGCTGCTGCGGCTGCTGCGACCTGATCCAGCAGGACAAGGAGGCCGAGTACCGCGAGGCCCAGGCCTCCGGCGCCCAGGGCTACAAGGCTAACGAGGGCATGTCCTATCCCGCCAGCAACTAAGGGTTGGACATGTCTTTGACGGTGTTTGGATCTAGTCGAGTTTTGCGACTCTTTTGTATTGCCATCGATACCCCTTTGAGGTTATGACATGAGCGGTGGTCGAAATACCCTGTTCTTGTGTGTCTCATGTCCAAGTCTATATCTCTTTGAATGGAACATAAATGTCTAATGTACAATATTGTCAACTGTTGCTTGCATCAATTGAGTGAACTCTAATCTGCCTATTTTCAGCCCCAGCTAGAAGCAGTATTTACCTTGTCGTTGGCATGTGATTTCTCTTTCAACGTCGCATTATTGCAGCACAATCTGAACCCTTCTTGACTTTTGTGGCCTCTGCCTTTTGGTAAAGTTCATTTCCACAAACGTTATTGCCCTTGCATGAAAGAACACATGGCGGCGTTTGACTCAAAAGAAATGGCGGCGCCTCCATGCTTTTCATTCCAAACCAAACCCACTGACAACCCATCAAATTGCCATCCACAGTCCAAGCGTGGAACACTTCGAGAAGTTCTTCCCCATACATCCCCCGCGGAGGCCCGACTTGCGGAGAATTGTTTAAACGGCGGGAAAACTAGTTCACGGCCAACTTGCTGAAATAGTAGTTTGGAGCATTGGCATCCCAGGCTTCCCCTGTCAAAAGGTCGTATCCGTCTAAACCTCCGTCGTGCTTGTTTCGTAATTGGTGGAGTAATAGCTGTCGCCCGCGAACAGGTGGGGATGGGACCCTTGAACAGGGGAATTAAGGCTGTCTCTGGCCTGATGACTCTGGACTATAAAATATCAAGACTACCTCGATGGAAGTTTGTGGTTCTTCATCGCAGCTCTATATTGTGAACTGTAGATAAGATGCAGCTCACCTTGTTGCCTCTCGTTGCGCTCCTTGCGGGCCGGGCCGTTGCCCAGGTCAAGGGTACCCCTTCTGGTTTTGCCGCCGGGACTACCGGAGGTGGCAATGCTAAGCCTCAGTATCCCTCCAGTCTTAACGAGTAGGTTCTATGATTGTCAGTATTGGGACACTCTAACTTGATGCAGGCTGAAGACTTGGTTGACGGATAGCACTCCTCGAGTCATCATGATCGACAGGACCTGGGACTTCCGCAACTCGGAGGGTACTACCAAGACGCGATGCTGCAGTGACAAGTCGACCACTGTGTGCTCTGGGGGTACCTCCAAAGGTCAACTCTGGATCCAAGACACCTGCAACTCACCCAGCACCTGGGCCGACTGCACCTACGACAATGCAGCCAGAAAGCCTATTGACCTGGGAAGTAACAAGAGTATCGTCGGCGTTGGAAACAAGGGAGTCATCGTTGGCAAGGGCTTCCGTATCCGCGGGGGAGCAAAGAACGTCATCATCCAGAACATCCACATCACCAACCTGAACCCCCAATACGTCTGGGGTGGCGATGCCATCACCCTCGACGGTGCCGACAAGGTCTGGATCGACCACAACAAGTTCTCCCTCATCGGCCGACAGATGCTGGTCTCTGGCTGGGGAGCCGCAGGACACGTCACCATCTCCAACAACGAGTTTGACGGAAAGACGACGTGGTCTTCTGGCTGCAACGGAAAACACTACTGGACCATGCTCTTCATCGGTGAGAAGGATTACTACACCTTCTCTGGCAATTGGGTTCACGATGTTTCTGGCCGTGCTCCTCATGTCGGAACTGACGCCACCAAGAGCGAGATTCTCTTCCACGCCGTCAACAACTACTTCCAGGATGTTGGCGGCCATGCTTTCGACGTCGACACCAACGTCTGGGCTCTTCTGGAGGGCAACTACTTTGACAAGGTCACCACGCCCATGACTTCTGGATCCAGCACCAAGGGGGCCCAGATCTACGACGTCATTACTGTTGACGATGCTTCGGGCTGCACCAAGTCTCTGGGATACATCTGTGAGTGGAACCGTCTTTCTGGATCCGGCACTCTGCCTACCCTTAAGAGCTCTGCTGCGCTCTCGAAGCTAGGACAGTACAAGAGCAACCTGGTTAAGCATATTGGTGTGACTGATGTCCCTGCTTCTGTCACCAAGAACGCGGGTGTTGGCCGTATTTAAGTGAGGTTCGATTCGAGATAGTTGAGATAAATTAAGCATTTGGTTGAGACGTGAATCATGACTAGCGGCGTCTGTGGAGATGTGATAAATTCAAACAATGTTAATTGATGCAGATCTCAGGTATTGCATGTGTGACGATCAAAGTAGTACCTTGTCAGAAAGTCAAAACTATGATCCACCGGCTTACCACGTTCTGAGACAGAGAGGTCTCAAATATCGAAGGCTATGCCTGAGGCTGTGTCCCATTGAAGAAGGATTAGTCGAGGCAGATCTCCCAAGGTTCCTCGGCTATATGGCGATCAAAATAGAATCATCAAAGAAAGAGGAGAGGGGACTCTGATACCGGAGCTTGCATCTTTATCAATATTAAAAAGAGTTGTTTCGAATACGGGAGGCTGTGGGGCGTCGTTGATTCATGCAAGATTAATCGAGGTAGATCTTGAAGGTCTCTCGGTTGCACGACGATCAAAATAGCATCAATTCAGAAAATCTTTCCAGAAAGAAGACATCCCGATATCAAAGCTTACGCCATTATCATTAAAACGAGCACATTGTATTGGCCATCCATTAAACGTACGCGTGTTCGCACGTGGCTTTGACCAACGTCTATGCTGCTTAGCCTTCACCTCGGTGAATCATTCAAGATTATTATCTACACCAGACGATGAAAAAAGGAGCTTCCAGGGTAGGACCACCCTTGGACGAATTATCAGACAGAATAAAGGAATGGCACTGAGGATGATACCAGGGGCTTTATCTATGCTCATTAAATCTCGACAGATCAAGATGACGAGCTTGATTATCAAGGTCCACATCCTCTAAAAATTCTTCACTTTGGGCGTCGATTGTAAAAAAGCATCGCGATTCAGGCATCTAGAAAAAGATCAGTGCACGATATCCCTTGAATAATTATGCGGCCGGCCGTTGCCGGGGCTTCAAGAGACGAAAACTGGCGATTGCTGTATCGGATCCACAGAATTGCTCGGCATTTTAATTTCGACAAAAGAGGTTGGAATCCTTGTTTTTAGAGAACCATGTCTCGTTGGGCGGCGAAGCGGAATCGCCGCCGATGCTAGGAAGAGTGAGAGTATCCACTTTCAACCTTTTTTCACCTTCGGTCAAAACAGACTTTTCACCGAGAGTCGCGGTGAGCATCATGACGACGGCCTTTTCGTACAGTAGCAAGGTTCCATAAACATGGCGCTCTCTGCAAATCTTGATGCCACGTGATGGCCTTGTCTGTTCATAAACAGCAACTGCCAACACATCAGGTTCAAATACGACAAGAGGCCTCACGCAAAAGACGCGCCTTATCAACACATTCAAGCACAGCCTCTGTGGCAAACGGGCAATCATTCAATTTGAGGCTCGGTCTTATCTGCCCTCCCCTGGCTGTGTGTGCATTGGCCCGACCACTTGGGACCGGGCCCGGCGGCCCGGAACACGACCCGCGCAGCCACTCCATCACGTTGATGCTGCCGGCATTGCCTGTCAGTAGGGTGATGCTCATGCTCACCCATCCAAATCCCGGACCCGAAAACGGGTGGGGGCACTTTCTCAGGGGTAGGGGTTACCCCCCCTTGTCAACCACCCAGGTCCATGGCGCCCGATGAGCCTCAAACCAACGGCATTTGAAGCACGACATTTCCCTAAACAAGACGATACGTCGAGTTTAACCTTTGTAATTGGGGGGCCCGGGGCCCGCTTCGGGCACGCATCATTATTCCTGCCAAGATCTGACTTTTGTCCCGAGTCACGGCTTGCGTATCGCCTTATCACGAGATTTTGCCATATCATGATTCGTACCTATCGTAATCACCCCTTTAGGCGAGGCAGGATGATCCGACTGGGTCGAGGGGCCTTGTCAATGAACAACCTCACCTTGACAATTGCTCCCTTTTTAGCTTCTATAAAGAGTGTCTGATATCCCTTGGATTTAGGGTTTTTGCTTCATTGTACATTAGACTCGGATCAACACTGATGATTGAGCATCACTATTCACTATTAGCTTCGGCACTCTACATTCGCTGAACTTTTCTTCCCGACAACAACAACAACAATGGCGCATCTCATCCGAGACCTCGACATCTCATGGAGTGACTCCAACACCCCCACAAGGCGAAATTCGACTGCATCTCTCCCCGCCATGACGATTTCGCCCCCGGAAAACCACTCCAAGGCCATTTTCGACGACACAGCAGTAGTCAAGGGGAAAGATGCCTCCAAGGACATTCCCTCGATACTCGAAAAGGGCTGCAAGAACTCGCCCTCCGAGGAGAGCCTCGATGACTCTCAACGCAAGCTCTCCACTCGAGAACGGTTGCACTACTTTACCTGGTCGTGGTTTACACTTCCAATGAGTTCTGGTGGTCTTGCTCTGCTCATCCACGTGCAGCCGCATCAATTCACCGGCCTTCGGATCATTGGCACCGTGATATACGCTGCCAACCTGGCCATCTTCACCATCTGCTGCCTCGCGATTTTGTTTCGCTTCTTGTTCAATCCTGGTGACTTGACCAAGTCGGTGACACATCATCGAGAGACAATGCTCTTCCCTACATTTTTCTTGGCTGTCGCTACACTCATCACCAGCACTCAGCGATATGCGATTCCCCTGAATGATGCTTCGTACGCTTGGGCTACGCAGACTATCTTTTGGGTCTACGTCGTTGTCACTTTTGTGCTTGCTGTCTGGCAGTATTCATTCCTCTTTGCTGCTCACAGCTACGACCTACAGACCATGATGCCTGGATGGCTGCTGCCCATCTTCCCAGTCATGCTGGCGGGTACTGTCGCCTCTGTCATCCTCGAGACACAAACACACATCAACCCCCTCCCCATCATTTTTGCCGGCCTAACCTGCCAAGGTCTAGGCTTCTGCGTCTCAATGATGATGTACGCCCACATGATTGGTCGTCTCATGCAGTCTGGCCTTCCAGATCGTGAGCATCGCACAGGACTCTTCATGAACGTTGGTCCTCCCGCTTTCACAGCTCTCGCCCTCATCGGCATGGCCAACGCCCTCCCCAATACCATCTCAGGAGCTGACCACCTCGCCCTTAATGTCGACACCGTCCGCGCCGTAGCTCTGCTAAGCGCCGTGTTCCTCTGGGCTCTCAGCCTCTGGTGGTTCCTCATCGCCGTCATCGCAGTCGTCGCCTCGCCACCAAAGGAGTTTCATCTCGGTTGGTGGCCCCTCGTCTTCCCCAACACAGGCTTCACACTGGCCACTATTTCCATCGGCAACGAATTCAAGTGTGAGGGTCTCCTCTGGGCTGCAAGCGGCATGACGATTATTCTCATCATTACCTTTTCTACCGTCTTCTTTTTCAATATGCGGGCCGTCTTTACACGGAACTTGGTGTATCCCGGCAAGGAGTTTTAGAGAAACAGCCAACCACTTGAGGCATGCAGTAATGTAATTTTTATTAGGATAGATACCACGGGATACAGGAGCTGGCATAGACAAAACACGGGATATGATAGCGAGTCGCTATCAGGATAAAAAACGGTTTTTTTTTTTTTTCGCAATTCACAAAAAAGCATTCCAGCATCTTGTCTCCTATTGTGTCATGGAATTTCCCGGACACATCAATCCGGTTCCAGCCGGGCCAGAAGGTTCGGCGCCGCAACGTGGTTACGTCAAGGATGGCACTGGCCATCAGCTTACAGGGGCGAAAAAACAGGGATTGTTTCCTATATCGGCCCAGATTCCACGATCCCAGGGATCGTATTGAATGAATGTCTGACAAGGGGGGGTGTTCTCGGGCGGCCTTGTACCTCCGTTAGCAGACTCTGAGAGATTCTCCCCTATTCTACAAGCGAGTGACTCTCATCTGTGTCCGATACTCGGGGGCTTCCGCCAAGATGCGTGTGCTGTCAAGTTTGGCAAGTACAAGTCCGGTCACCCAACTTATCGGTCCGGGGATTTTTAAAAGAGAAGCTTCTGGCCTCTCGCTCCTGTTTCGGCCCTGGCGTCTGGCGATTGAGGCCCTTTAGCGATATCATTTTTCGACCTTTTTCCTTTTTCTTTGTTATTTCCAGGATCGGTGAGTCAGGAATGGCACCATGTTTCGTGGAATGCTGTTTCAGTCGCTGACTGTCAGCCAACTTCCTTCGCTTCACTTGAGATGCTGCCACTGTATTGGTTGCCATGGGCCAGTTTCTTTTCTTTTGGGCCGCGCTGCCTTATCTCTTTATCAATGTGGAATGTCAAAGATGATTTCGTCAGAGCTTTTCTAAGGAAAACAAATTATGGAACAAAGTATAATTGGCCTTTTGCATCTGAGTGAGAGAAGAGAAAAGTACACGTTTGGGGCATCCAGACAACATCATAATTATCCTTCATAGGCCACTCTAAACACCGAGTTTTAGTTTAACTGGCACAATATAGAAACAAGAATACCTTTGCACGTGCTAAAGAAATCATTTATAGATTAAATGCAAGATTCTGCACCTGACGCCTTCCATCATGTGACTCGACTTACAGCAAGCCCATGTCGGATTGCGACCCCTTGCGATGCACTCGAACCAGGTTAGAGTTGCATGATCTTCGCCCCTCTTCAAGCGAAAACGGGACCATCTGAACATCTCGGCAAGCTAACTGTTTTGGCCGCTGCATTCTTACACCGCTGCCCTTGTGTATGCTGATAGTTCACCGCGTAGGAAGACACTAGGAAAGACTTGATACTCCAGCAAAGTCGCCTAGTTGATTATGAATTACATAGAATAGCTCTCTGATACGAATCAGCCAAAGAGACGGCTACAACAAGTCCGCCCAGCTGCTAATATTCATCCAATCCTGATCCGAAGCAAAGTTTGTAAACGGCTGCAGTCCTTCGCCTCCTAGCAACCTATTCCAATCCGGCGGACTCTCTGGAACCATGACCTGCTCACCCTGCAGATGTTGAGTCACAAGCGTCTGATATTCGCGGTGAAGTTCCTCAAACACGCTATGCACGGCTTCTGCATTCGGCCAGTATTGTGCCAGGAGCATGGTCGACCTGAGTAGCCGAGCTAATCTTTCCAGGGCATTGATGGCGACCAGAAAGGTTTGCGAAGCGACCGCTGCACGGATCTCGGCTGCAAATTGTATGCCTGCTGCTGTTACGGCCCCCACGGCAGTGAAATGACATTGGCGGAGCTCGTCGCGGGAACTCAGCTGTTCCAGAGACGTGACGATGGCTTGGGCAGCGGCTGAACAGATGGACTGGCTGCTTGGCTCGTATAGGTTTCGGTGAAGGTGTAAGAGAATGAGGTTATAGTGCATGCGGAGATGACAGGCCCAGGCGTCATCGTCGTCGGCAACTGAAGAGATACCAGAGTGCAGAGACCAAAGGCCAAGCCTGGCGTCGATCGAGTTGACGTCTATGTGACGGTCTTTTGAAGGTGAATTGAGAGAGATGATGTCGAGACCGATATAAGCCAACTCAACAAGGCGGTTGAGAAAATCAGGGCGGACCTCGGGGGGATCAGTTGATGACATGGCCGTACCCGGAGTGTCGGTTATATCGTCGTCGCAAAGAGGCTGTTGATCTATATCCTCGGCTCGAACCGCACACGGCCTTCCAGTCTCGAGTGCCGAAAAGACCTCGCATACAAACACTGACCACCAACACCGTCTAAACTGGGACGTTTCTAATTCCGGAAGCTGAGAGCTCCGTCGATGAGCCCCGAGGCCGCAGCCAATGCGCACCGCGATGCCTGACCAGTACCATGGTCCACCA
Source organism: Fusarium solani-melongenae (assembly GCA_023101225.1). Taxonomy (NCBI): domain Eukaryota; kingdom Fungi; phylum Ascomycota; class Sordariomycetes; order Hypocreales; family Nectriaceae; genus Fusarium; species Fusarium solani-melongenae. Next base: position 277,618 of record CP090038.1, on the reverse strand, counting down.
GCGACGGTGTCCCCATCGCCGACGTGCCAAGTGAATAGAGCGGCGGCTTGTAGAAGATGCATTCTATCCGTTTCGTGCCTCATGTGGTATAGCATGCTGGCGCGTCGGAACAGAATATGTTTGACTGCATGGCGATGATTGGCTACTAGAGGATGAGAGCATGCATGCGCTCCGGCCATGAGAACAGCTTGGAAGAGTAGCAGCGGTGGAGGCTTGTCTGGTGTGCGATAGCTGGCTATGAACTCGGGCATCGAGACGATGGGAAGAAATGGGTGGATGTGTTCAAAGTAGGCCAACACAAGAGCATCTCGGACTTGCTGCGCGGGAAACGATGCTACTTCGGTTGCCAGATCTTGCGTTGTCGTCCCCCAGAAATCTGCTGAAGGCTTCCATGACTTGATCTGTCGGATCGGGGGATATGGATAGTGAAGAGGTTTTCCACCACCCCACTGGTCACTGGCAGAGCTTCCCTCTTGGGGCGGTCCTTCTAGTGAGGCATTCGTTTCAGGGCCTGTGTTTTCTGAGAGTGGTCGATTTCCGCCTCCGCGGATTGAAGAATAGGGTTGACGGAATGAACGGTGTAGATCTACCAGGTGGACGAGGTTGGACACTGCTGTGCCCACATATGCTATGCGGAAGCTCTTTGTGGAGGCAAAGACAGCCCAGGCGGCAGCGCCAATGCCGTGTTTGAAGAAGCGTGCAAGACCCTCACGGGCAAGCTGCTCCTGACCGTTGGAATTGGCTGCATCCTCAGAATTCTTGCCTTGTGTCGGCGAGGGACCTCCGGGTCCGAGAAGCGAGAGATGATTGTCTGTGGATTCATCGGCTCCGAGTTCCGGTTCCGGCAGAGATGCCCGGGGAGAGCTGCCTTCTCGAGTACGTCTCGGAGCAGTAGATCCACGACGGGGTGTTGCCCATTTCGCCGTTGAACTAGTTTTTTGTTAGTTTATTGAGAAGTGCAAAAAAATGAAGAGTTCAGGTGTTGTTGGGAGTCAGTGCTGAAAAAGACCACTTACCGACACTCCAAGCCTGACTTTTCACAGACGGAGCAGGGGCCTTCGGGACGTAGCACAATGTCGCATCGGACCTTGCGACGACGGCAGACATCGCAGGCCTTGCGCTGTTGACGTCGCCGGGGCAGGTCCTGGTGATCTTGCTGCTGCTGCTGCTGGTTGGACTCCATGCTGTGAGTGGATGAGGAGGGATCGGAGCCGGTGATTGAGAGGGGGTGTCTTTTCTTGTCACTGTCGGAGCGTCGGCTCTCGGGAGCGGGGGAGCCGAGATGCGGGGATAACGTGGATATAATGATGATCAGATATTGTCAACATCACTGTCCCAGTGACCAAAAGAGAACGCCCTCTTGAGAGTCTTACTGGCAAAGGTACCTGATACCTTGACAGATATTCTGCGACATACTGCCAATCACAGACACATAATTCTAGTCCAATCGCTGGCGTTGAACAAAGGCGGGGTCAATGCAGCCTGATAGAATAATAACTGACAGCATGTCTCTCAGCACTCTTTCGTACTTTTGTCTCCTTCATCATCTGCTTTCTCAATCAGGCACAACCACACCAACATGAAGACCCTAGCCCACCCTCATGTCATCGTCGTCGGCGGTGGCATCGTCGGTGCCTCCATCGCCTGGCACCTGGCTCATGAGACTACGGTGACCATCATCGCCGAAGATGTTGGGGGCCCAGCTTCTGCAGCCTCTTTTGCGTGGCTCAACGCCAGCTCGGTTAACGAAAAGTTCTACTATGAATTTCGCCTTCGTTCCTTGGAGCGATGGAAGCAGATCAGGCTCCAGCTTCCTGACCTCCCAATCACTTGGAGCGGGTCGCTAAACTGGCACAAGTCGCCCGAAATTCTTGTGAACAAGGAGAAGAATCTCAGCGCCTGGGGCTACGACGTTGTCAACATGCAAACATCTCAAATCGCCGAGCGAGAACCCTTCATCGACACATCTATCCTCCCAGAATGGGGTCTCTGCTATCCCCAGGAGGGTGCCATTGAAGCGCACATTGCCGCTCGCCAGCTGATAGCCGACGCAGAAGCCAAAGGCACCAAGTTGATCAGAGCTTCAGCAAAGGGGTTTTGCAAGAACAACGGCCGCGTCAGTGGAGTTGTGCTGGCCTCTGGGGAAGAGGTGCAGGGCGATCACGTTATTGTCGCCGCTGGATTGGGCAGCGTGTCTCTTCTGGCAAGTGAAGAGCTAGCACTCCCCGTTACCAGTGTACCTGCTTTGCTCGTGAACTCGAAACCTACAGAGGAGAAGCTGGTGAACGAGGTTGTCAACTCCAAGTATTTATACATGCGTCAAACGCCTGATGGCGTCATCCGGGCGGGTTGCGAGTATCCGGGCGATGACCCGGGTGATGATCCGGAGCAAACAGCGCGTGACGTCTTTGCAAAGATTCAGCAGACGTTGGTTGGCGGGAGCAACCTCGAGTTCGATCACTATACTATTGGACACAAGCCGGTCCCCGAGGATGCGCTGCCTATCATTGGACCGACCGGCCTTGATGCCCTCAGTATTGCAGTCATGCACTCTGGGGTGACAAATGCTGCCATAGTCGGAGAACTGCTCAGCAAGCAGATCTTGACGGGCGAGACTGACCCAGCGCTCGTCCACTTTCGGCTCGACCGATTTACTAGGTAGACAACGAAGCTACCTTGTTTTTGTTCTTCCGCTCGTCATTGCTTTTCTTTTCGGTGTCAGAGTCGGGCTATACAGATTGATCATATAGCTCCTCATCTTTAAGGGCGGATTTTCGCTTCACAGTAGTGGCTTATTGACCTTATTTACCTTTCTTCTTCTTCTATTCTAAGTTTGATACTTGGTATTTCCTTTTTTGCAAACTAGCTCTTTGGCTACTAAACTGAATTTTTGCTTTGACGGGGACCGCTCCAGCATCCAAGAATGGGACGCTATCAGAGATAGCTTCCTCGTGGGAAAGCTTTTGTCTATTATAGACTGCCTGAATCGACCAGACATAGCCGTGAAAAGTTCAAGATGGCAAGAGCCCTACCAGTATCCTCAAGTAAAAGATAGATTGTGAATTACTTCTCATGTCAGCGCCTTTGGTTACATCTCCCCCAATTTGCCCAATTGCCATGTTCCCCTTACAGATTCGTTCAAAATTCAAGCTATCCATCCTATATCTAGCTTCCCTGCCCATTCATTCTAGCCTGGAATCCTTGGAACGCGGTCAAAAGATATAGCTACGACCTCTTGAGTTACGTTGAATTCCCTGTACCTTGGTGATCGATGCAGACACCAAAGTGAATTTGGATAGACATCAATATACCCCGAATAGTCGTACGCACTTTGGTAACCACCCGTTGCATATGGCTCTGCCTGTTCCTAACCGCTGAAACGCCATTGGAGAATGACATGTCTCACGTAATCCAATGATCTCGATAGTGTCGTTTTGTTGCCCATGCTGGCTCTGATAGTGCTTTACGCCACACATATGATCTGTTGCTCACCCGTAGCCTGCTCAAGCTCTTCCTCGAGGTCCGGTATGAAAAACCCAACGATGTAGCCATATTAGTCTACCAGTATCTCTGTGTGATCTGGCACTGGTGGGCTATATGACATTCGAACTTGGTTTCCTAGTTCGTCAAACCGCGGCGGTATGGCGATGTCTGGCACAAGAGCATGGCCTAGAATTCCCGCCAGGATCTCTCTTTTGCCAATTGGTTCGTTCGGACCTCCAGTAATTCTCAAATCCTTTAGCTTGCTTTGCCGAGTAAGTTTTCCGGCCGGACCTTCAAAGGAAACACTCCCAGACATGCAAGTCCCTTTGCAATCCTTCGATGAATCCGTCCACTCGCACTGATTACGAATCTTGAAGTCCAGCCTGGTTATCAAAAGGTCGCTAGTTTCGCGTGGTGTCGGCATGAAGAATGATATCTCGCCATTAAAAGCAAGCCAGGTCCAGGAAGGCGCGTGGAACTCGTTAAAGGCCCGCAAAGGCGCCTTACTGGCATACTAGAGTAAATTCTCTGCCGCGTCGAGAGGCGAGTGGAACAGGATTCCGGCGTAGATCTTGCACGAGAAGTGGGCTTCTAACCGAGCAGAAATACCATCAATAGCGGCCAACCTGTCCTTGCTAAACGTCAGTCGGCAGCATTGGTAATCTGAGATGATATACTTCCAAATGGGGAAAATTGGATCATCACTTTCTCTCCGTAGCGGAAGCAGAGACACCCTGGCAGCCTCTTTGGGATCACCGCCCTCCTCCTCGCCGCTTTCGGTGAAGCAAGACCAGGAGAGCTTGTTCTCGGTGTAATATATCAGTCGCCGAGAGAGGAGCCTTTCCTGCAAGACCCAGCCCCTCTTATGCCAGTTAGAGCATAGAACACGTCTCCAAGACGACACAATGCGCGGGCGAATCGTGATCGTGTTTTTGTCGCAAGTTTTCATGATTGGTAGTTCCCTTAACCATCGCATCTTCCAAACATAGACTGAAGTATGGGTTTTGAATACTCGTTGGGATAGCTTGCTGAGAGGTACTTTCTTGTAGGGAATCGTGAGTTTGACTGAAAGTGGATCGGTGTCTCGTGGTAGAAACAATCCGTGGTCAATCCCGTTGTCGTCCACGGAATCGACAGCAGCGATTATGCAACCGGCCTCTTCAAAGATAGTTCCCATCCTATGGGACTCGTGCAACCAATCAGACTCGTCGTCTTGGATGATACAGAGCGAGTCAATCCAAAGATAACGGAAACCAAGTTGGCGTGTCACTTCAATAGCGTCCTGAAACGTTTGCGGCATATCATCCACTGGGAGCTCTCTCTGGTATTGGCTGAGGTTGTCAGTCTTCAGTTTCGTCGCGACGGCTTTGCTTCAACGATGGCTCAGGGCAATGTATTGTCCCGATTCCTTCTTCGACACGAAGAGCCGTGGCTTAGGCCCATGCTCTTTTAGATCACCCACGTCGATGACTCTGGTTGGTAACACCGTGGTTTCTTTGGCTGATTTATCTATCATGGAGTGTGATGAACAGCACCATTCATGACTGGCCATGCAGGTAGAGAGCCATTTTCGAAGCGCTCTGTAGTTTCTTCTGGATGATGCCGGTTCGATATCGGTCAGCGGCACAAAGCCATGGGCTCCATACAACGAGTCTACCTATACGTCAGAATGATGAATCTGTTATAATATATTAGGAAGACTCCTTTCCTGCTGGAGCTGTAATCTGAATGGTCTAACCATCGTTGAAGTTTCCCTTTCTGACCTCCCAGCTGTTCTCGCGTTCACCATCATATTGGCACGTGCTCCAGTTCAACTCGACCAGTGGTTTTAACTTTTCAATGACTGTTGATGGCCCCGAGGTTGTACTTTCTTCCCTGGAAATTGCTGGCAGCTCGGGTAATCTGGGAGCCAAAGAGTGATATTCATTGTCCATTTTATAGGAGTTAAAGCTGACTGAAAGCTTGCCAGTTGAGCAAACCATCAACCGATATAATGCGCATGTTTCCCCGGATGTGATGGTGTCCCGATATGCCAATGGGTGAGTAAAGCCGTCTCGAAGCATGGTAAACGTCAGAGCGCTGCATGGGGCGCATAGCTGCCGAGGGCGGTGTGCAGTTGCCATTTCGCAGCCTAGAGGGTGAGAGTAAGATATAATTCGGCTGTAATATTCGAAGTCCGTATATCTACCATGGCACTCTTTGTTGGAGTGCGAGATTGTAGGGGGAGAGAGTTGAAAAATACACCCGGTAAGGTTTGTCGTCTGATCCTAGAAATACGGACTCCACGTGGATCAATATGACTGGGCTCTGCAAGTCTGGCGTTGTGTCCGCCTTGTTGCCTCTTTATGCACCTCGCCTTGATCTTACTCGCGGGCCAGTCGGGATCCGTGATCCCCAAAACGGGCTCCCTCCCACACCTCGCTCAGCCCCTTACTCATCCCACTTCAACCCAGGTCTGGAATCCTCAGCCCTCTCTCAGCGGAAGCTCAGCCTAAAGCGCCAGGAACTCAGCTCTGGGAATGGAAATGGATGTTGGTCTCCTTGAGTTTCGTCTCTGAGTTAGTTGGTATCAGCTGTGGTCACACCGAAGAAGAGGACGAAGCGTATATGTAAGGAAGTTGTATGTACTCTACTAAAATAAATTTAATGGATGTATGGTCTATCTTTCCTAGTTGAAACTGCACAGCTTAACACCTTCGTTCACAGCCTCGCCTTCCTTAACATCCGACTCAAACTTGCCATCCTTGGAAGCAGCAATAGTAATCTCCATCTTCATACTCTCAATAATCATGACAATCTCTCCCGTCTTGACTTCATCTCCCGCCTTTTTCAACACCTGAAGAACCTTGCAAGGCATCGGAGCGTTGATACTACCCGTGCTGGCTGGTCCTCCGGCGATGGCGACGCGCTGGCTTTCGTAGTATGACAGGACAGAGTAACAGTGATACTCAAGAGGTGTTCCGATGGCAGGGAAATGGCAGAAGATTCTTGTAAAGTCTCCGGTGTCTGACTCGCTGGAGATGTGATTGCCTGTTGCGACGAAGCCTAGGATCTTGTTCCTGCCGATGGTCACTTCAATGCGACCCATTTCACAACCTGAACCGTTTCCAAAATTGAGCCGTCGAGTTTGCAGGGAATGAATCTTGATAGAGAAAGTCTCAGAGTTGGGGAGGGTTTCGGCTCGGAGAGATGCACTCAGTGCATTATAAGCCTTCGTGACAACTGCTGCACCAGTTGCGTCCTCTTCAGCCTCAAGAGCCGCCAAGGGAACAGGCGCAGTCTCGACAATGAAATCATTAGATGCGGCCTTGGAAGAAAAGACAAGGCGAGAAACCCGTGCATCTACAGTCGTTCCCTTGACAGCATCAAACCTTGTCACAACATCACAGGGTGTGTTAATCTTGTCGAATCGCTGATTTCGAAAGCCCAGCCGGACGTTTCTAAAAGTGCTCCGTGATTTGTGCTCATCTCGAAGTTTTCGTAAAAACAGACTCGGGATGATGGAGTAGAGGTCCATTGGGACCTGTCCGTTGACGGAAGTAGGACTCTTGAGTAGCGACTCGAGATTGGTTGGGATGAACGAAGTGGTGTAATCTACCCGTCGGAACCCTTCGTGGAGAAGACAGGCCTGAAGAAAGTGTTGATTTGTTGAGACTCCCATGCATACCGTGTCCGATAGAATACGTGCCATTCTTTGGATAGCCATAGATCGTGTAGGAGCCCAGACCACGATCTTGGCTATCATCGAGTCAAAGTAGATGGAAACTCTGGCTCCACTCTCAATGGCCGTCTCGAAGCGCACATTCTCCCGACTCTCGATTGTTGAAGGAGCCCAAACTCGGATAAGACCGTGTTGGGGGGCAAAGTCGCGCTGAGGATCTTCTGCGCAGAGTCTACACTCGATGGCATGCCCGTTTTGAGGAATGATTTGCAGATGGGGCACACTCTCCAAGCTTCCACCAGAAGCTACAAAGAGTTGGAGGGAAACGAGATCGAGGCCGGTGCATTCTTCTGTGATGGGATGCTCGACTTGAAGACGTGCGTTGACCTCGAGGAAGTAAAAGTTTCCAGTCGCAACATCGAGAATAAACTCGACGGTCCCGGCTCCTTCGTATCTCAACAGTTCTCCAATCTTGACGGCTTCAGCGCACATGGCTTCCCTCTGCGACTGATTGAGCCAAGCACATGGTGACTCCTCAACAACTTTTTGGTGTCTGCGCTGGACCGAGCAGTCGCGTTCCCACAGTGAGATGACCTTTCCATGGCTGTCGCCCATGATCTGGACTTCGACGTGTTTTCCTGCTTCGATGTACTTTTCCATGATGCAGTCGCTCAAGCCGAATGATCGTTGAGCCTCGGACTGGGCTCTGTTGAACTCGGATTCCAGGGCCGACATGTCCCGGACGATTCGTAGTCCTTTTCCACCGCCTCCAGCTGAAGCCTTGATCATGACAGGAAGACCAATTCTCTCAGCCTGAACTTGCAAATCTTCGAGCTGAATTCCACTAGAGGAGCCGGTGAACCCGGGAATCAAGGGTACGCTTGGCTCATGCTGACTGAGATACTCCTTGGCTTCTCGCTTGTCGCCCAAGGTGTTAATGGCTGATGAACTGGGTCCGATAAAGATGAGACCCGCTGCTCGAACTGCGTCGGCGAATCGGGAATTCTCACTCAAGTATCCGTATCCGGGGTGAATGGCGTCGGCTCCAGCGTCGAGGGCGATATCGACGAGGAGTTGAATATTTAAGAAGGGATTTCCATCGGGATTGTCCATGGAGCCAAGGTTAATGGCTTCATCAGCTTCTGACACGTGCCTGGAGACAGCATCTCTGGGAAATGGTTAGACACGGGCGCTGATGCGAAAGTTAGACTTACTCGTCGGCATAAATGGCAATCGACTTGATCTGGAGTTTGCGACAGGTGGCAATGACTCGACAGGCAATCTCACCCCGATTGGCAATAAGGACGCTGTTGATCCGTCTTGTGCCGTCCTGCTGGAGAGGCAGAGGAGCTACCCACAGAGGGCTTCTCGTTGGATATGCGCTAGTCTCCATGGCGATGTGTAGGCTCAAGTTGTTGGAGAAGGAGTGCTTCTTAGCAAATCAGAGGTGATTGGGCTTTTAAGAAAGGAGGTAGTTACTCTACCGGCATTCGGCTTGGACATTTCTCGATCGGAGCGGCTTTCAAGGTCCGCTCTGTTTCGCACCGGCGCGGACCGAAAGTGGGGCCGTTCCCGAGGAGGCCGGTTGGATGACCCAAGAGCTCTGCAGAATAGTGGTTTGTGATTCTCGATGGGAGAAATATGAAGCCAAAAGACTTATAAAGTCTTGTTGATCACTCCGGTATCTTCAACTATAGCTCGATGTCGATTGGAGATAGTCCCATTGATTTGTCTGAAGCTGCATAGGTTAACTGGAAGCTTGGTGCAGGTGCGTGCCCCGCAGCTCGGTCCGCATGCCGAGGCCGGTGAAGAACCAAGTATCATGGGAGACAGACCGAGGCAGATTGAACAACTTTCACATTATCTCATGCTGCAAGCAGAAAGCACCTATATAGTCATGGTTCACTGAATTAGTAGCTCTTGTGTGGTGGATCACTTGGAACTCTGCGTCTCCGTTGCCTGTTGAATCGGGTCGTGAGGGACACAGTCAAGCCACTGTATTCCCTCTGCTTGTTCTGTTAAACTCCTCCATACTTTTATGCCAAGAAGAACAAAACGCCTACAAATAATGAGCATAGAAGGGAAAAGTGGGCAGAGATGTGCGCTTCATTGGTCGATTACCCCTCATCAACCTGCGCGTTTCAGCTCTCTGCACGAGCGATCTGACGCGGCATCTTACGACCATCACACCTCAACACCCTCTGGTGAATAGCCCTTCATGCTGTGCAAGAGATGCGACCAGCTTAGACTGGGTAATCTCGAAAAGACCCATGCGTCGTGCTCATCTGAGAATGGCAAGAGAGTTGTGGATTATCGCGCGGTTCAGGACTTTGCCTATTCCTTTGTGGACAGAGCTCCTGGCTTTCCATCCCTTGAGGCATCTGAGAAAGTAGGATGTGAGCTTTGTGCTTTGCTAAGATCAGAGCTTGCGACAAGCCGTCTGAAAGACTACGATGGGGAGGTCAACGTCCGCTACAGGTATCTGTTGCAGGATGCCTATATCCAGGGACCAAAGTACCCTGGGGCGTTGGTTGTCAACGTTGAGCCTGATGACCCGTCTCAACAGGAACTTGGAAACGTATACGTGTTTTCAATCCATAGTCACCAAGGTTAGTATATTTTCCAGATATATGACGTCTAGGTCGCAAGCATTACTGGAAAGGTTGGCTGATTGTTGCTTGTGTAGAATGCGTCCAAGAATGGCTTCAAACCATTCCATGGCCTGAACGGGACGCGTTGTCGGAAAAGTCTCTCGAGTTCATTAACGAATGCCTGGAGACTCCACTTCGCTCCGAACCCGAGACCGACAAGGACTTTAACCCTACCCGCCTTCTCGACCTTGGGGAAGGGGAGAATCCGACCATCCGTCTCATCATCACTAAGGACATTAAGACTCAGTTAAAGTATGCGGCTTTGAGTTATTGCTGGGGCCCTCCCGAGATCGCAAAACATCAGTCCATAACAACGGCCGAGTCTCTGGATAGTCGGTTAAAGCACATTTCGCTAGAAGAGCTTTCGCCGGTGATCCAGGACACCATCAGATTCTGCAGAGGAATTCGAGATCCAATACGTTACCTCTGGGTTGATGCACTCTGCATCATCCAGCGCGACGGCCAAGATTGGCAGACTGAGAGCGGACTCATGAGTCTTATCTACAAAAACGCTTTCGTTACGCCCTGTTCTCTCGGATCATCTTCATGCAACCAGAGCTTCCTCGCAAGGCGGCTACCCACCATAACTGTCGACTATCAATCTCTGTCCGCACCTAATATCAAAGGTTCTTACAGCATGGTCCTAAGGGGCGAGGTCAAACTCCCAACAGCTATCGAGATGATCGATGATGGTATCCGATGCGCCAATCTTTTCCAGGATCTCGACATTTTCACAGCATCATGGCTCACAAGAGGCTGGACCTTTCAAGAGTTCCACCTATCTAAAAGGAGACTCTTTATCGGTCGCGCCGGCACTCACTTTTCGTGGAATGGCGATAGCAACACTTCGACACAGAGCGAAGACGGCATCTCAACTATTGGTCCAGGTCTTGTCTCATTTGTGATAGACAAAGATGAGTGGAAAGCCACCCTGGAAAAACTTGGAGAATTCTGGCACAAGGTCCTTTATGAGTATCGCCAGCGCCAATTGACGAATGAAACAGATCATCTCCCTGCACTCGCAGGTCTTGCGAGATGGGTAGCAGACTCGAGTGGTGCACGCTATCTTGCTGGTATCTGGGATACTCACTTGAGAACTGGTCTCATGTGGAGTTGCACGTTGGACAGTCCTGACAAAGATGTCGACCAAGACCGACCGAGCTTATCCCAACTCCTCAACAATCTACGGACAAAGTCTTTGGCGCCTTCCTGGAGTCCTCTTTCCCTGAGAGATGGTAGAAACGATTTCTTGCCTTGGTCTTTAGCCATACCGATGGATGATGGGGATGCGAAATTCGAGCTGCTTGATGTCGGTATAGATGTCGTCGATGAAGTCCGCAACCCATTCGGCGCTGTACGCTCTGGATTTCTCAGACTTGACGGATTCTTCATGTCTCTGGATTGTACTGTCTTTTCACGTGGAGGTTCTAGCAATGATAACACTCGGAGATGGAACATTCGGACTGAATCGGATGGCGATTATGTGGCGCACGCTTTGCTGGATTTTACCCCGTCCAAGGAGAAGGGTATGCAACATAGCTCTCGGATGTTTGGACCCTATAATGCTAACTTTGGTGAATAGTTGAGATGGAGAAACTCGGCTTGCTCCTAACTTCAAGTACCCGGCCTGAAACTGCATGGGTACAGAAAGAGGGTCTGGTCATCTATCGTGTAGGAGGCACAGGGGATGGCGTGTACAGACGAGTGGGTGTTTTCGTTATTAGCGGCTCGGATGCAAAGGCTGAGAAGAAATGTGTTGATATTGTTGGGCGATCTGAGAGGAGGACTTTGACACTGATTTGAATTTCGAGCGGGAAAACCAGGTCATCATTTTCGCTTTGGCCGGGACATGTCGTCGTCCCAGATCATATCAAGAACACGAGGTTTCTACTCCCATATTCCCCAGACTTCTTGTCGGTTGAATGAGACATACTGATCTCCATCTTATGAACCCTGCTCCTGGTCGAACCATATGTAGTGTCCCCTTTCCAGTGTTTGCACCACCTCGGGCCGTCCCGAAACAATGAGTTTCACACCCTTGACGTTTTGGATATTCTCTTCGGCAGTGACGCGTCCTTTTTGGTCGCTTCAAGTTGAGGTTTAGCATAGCTTACGCAAAAGCTACTGATTCGTCGGGATGTGGGTTGGGTCGAGACAAGCCTTGTGGCACGATGCGGGTGGGGATATCGTCGCTACATGCGAACCTACTATTCTAAGAACATGCCTAGCTATAACTGTGAACGCGCGTGTCAATACGATGGAAAGGCTATAAAGAAGACGTTCCCCAGGCTATCTCTGCTGTTCATCTCAAGCTCAGTTTACACAATAACTCTTACAACTCTTCAAATCTATCTCACACATACATCTTCCCTCTACCTGAAACAGCATCATGCGCGCTCTCGTCAAAGCAGGCCTAGGACTTATGGTTGGCGCTGTCACCGCCCAAACTTCCGCACCTTCACCACCTCCTGGAGGCAGTCCCCCTGGAGGTAATGGAGGATCCTCCACCGTCAACAGTGGTAAGGGTCTTTACGACCTGACCGATGGCCAAGTAGTTGAAGGAGGCACCTACTCTTGCACCGATAACGACACCAGCGTCTTTGTCGCCAACAACACCGTCAGCGCTTCCCTGGTCGACGTTACCGTCATTAAGTCTGGCAACACCTCCAACGATGATGCCAGCAGCTTTTACGGTCTCAACGCAGCCGTTCTGGCTGTCGGAAACTCGGTTCTCAACATCACTGGCGGTTCTGTCGACGATGTTGGCCAGGGATCTGACGGCGTCTTTGCCTACGGCAACGCCACTATCTATATCAGCGGCACTAAGATCAATGTTGAAGGCGGAAACTCGGGTGGCATTGAGGTTGCTGGCGGCGGCACCATGTACGCCTCGGACTTGACTATTGACTCTAACAACAAGGCCGCTATCCGCAGCGATCGCGGAGGCGGCAAGTTGATTGTCGATGGCGGCGTATACCGCACTTCGGGCCCCCAGGGTGCCCCTGCTGTTTACTCGACGGCCAATCTGACCGTCAGCAATGCCGTTCTAACGGCTTCCGGATCTGAGGCACTCGTCATTGAGGGTCTCAACGAGCTTACCATCAACAACTGCACCGTGTCTGGAAACATGGGCGTATCGGGAACTCAAGAGCTGCACAACGTGATGCTATACCAGAGCATGTCGGGCGATGCTGAGGATGGACTTGCCGAGTTCGTGATGAACGGTGGCTCTATGGAGGGCTTGAGTGGTTGCATGTTCTACGTCACCAACACGGCTGCCTCTGTCACTCTCATTGGTGCTGAGCTTACCTTGAGCAGTGACAGCAACTATCTCTTCAACGTCTCTGGCAACGATGCCTCCAACGGCTGGGGAAGCGTTGGCTCAAATGGCGGCAACGCCACTTTGAACCTCTCTGAGCAGACCGTCACCGGCGACATCTATGCCGACCCCATTTCCACCCTGGCGGTTAACCTGGCCAAGAACTCCCAGCTCACAGGCGCCATCAATCCGGACGGAACGACTGCTGCTGGTCTTGCTGTTGCTATCGACTCTTCCAGTACCTGGACTCTCAGCGGCGACAGCTATATCACTTCTTTCAGTGGTAGTTTGGCCAACGTCGAGCAGGGATTGTACACGCTCTATGTCAACGGAACTGCAGCTTCTGTTTAACCCCTACATGTTGAATCATAAGTATTTGCGTTTTGAAAAGGAGCATGGTTTCAGGAGACACACTGGTTCTTAGGAAAGACCCCAAAACTTAGTGAACCGTATTATATATTCAAGTCACTTTTATCATAGCATTTACTCGAGGACGAGAATACAATTATTCATTCTCTCACAACCAGTCATTCCAACAGTCTGTAACATCTCGCAATGAATATAGCCGTCCTAAAGTATGCGGATAATTTGTTTTTCTTTCTCAAGTAACGTACTTGATAAGTGAGATGATCAGACAAGTGAGATGATCAAAAATCCCTCAATTTGCATTATTACTATTTAATCAATTAATTCTTAACTACCCAACATATCAGAAGGAAATAGAGAGGCTAGAATTCTTCTTGCCCTTTAAGCCTATCAAAATACCCTAAACTTAAGTCTCTGGCGAGCCGCAAGAATCTATAAAGTTAACTATCCCTTGAGTTGTGTTGAACCTCCCGCCAGGTCACGGCAGGGGGTTGCAGCCAATTAAAATGCGCCATATCGAAGATACCTATTGCCCCCCCTAATTTAGCCTATGATAGAAGTACCAGCAATCTCTCGAGTTACAAATCGCTACATCACACTGCTCACATCCCCAAATTGACTGGCGCCTTTTTTTGTTAGAGCTCACCGGCGCCAAAGGCCTCCTTGTACTTTTTGACCTTGGCTGCCCTAATTGAAGCCCCTTACAAGCAAGGCAGTCCGACTTTTTACCTCTTCGGACGTGTTTATGTTGTGTCACGGGCGTAAATTCGTCCCCGGCTCGGAATGCCCGCCTTGATCGGCTCTGTGGATGGAAGGCCTTGAAGACCTCGTTGTAAAGGCGTTCCCTCCACTTCTTCTGGTTAGTATAACGGCTCCAAGCCGGCTGCCCGTGTAGCTGTAAGAGGAAGCTATTTACAAGGACCACATCTAATAAGAAGGTCCAAGCAATAGCCTGCCAAGCGCCCCGGCGGATAGGATGATCATAGCCTAGATATGACCTCCTTTGGTCGCCTCGGTCAACATGATTCATTTCGTCGTTGTAGGAAGCGGCAATAGTAGGGATCGATATAAGCTTGACCGGCTCGCCACTAAAAAAGCGCTGTATTGGCTGTGCCATTGGGGTCTTCGTTGACGGTCTCCTCCTCCAACGATCACATCTCTCATCACCAGTAAAGACGGTTGAAAGGAGCAATACGAGGGCGTTATCCTTCCAAGCGATCTGATTGACCTAGAGAAGAAGAAGATAATTTATCAGCCGAATTGTAAGGAAGAATGTAGAGTCTTCCTACCTGATTATCTGCCGTTGGGATGACCTTGATCTCATTGAATTGGAACCCTGACTTCCCTGCCTTATCGGCCTTTTTGGCGTCTGCAAGACCTTTGTAGATGCCACAATTAGGCCGAGCTGTGCCAGTTGCACCGTGGCCGTGCTGACGAAGGGAGCGGAAGAGGTCTGGCGACGAGAAGAGGTTATCCACGAAGACGTGATATGTCAACTCCGGCAATAGGTTAATAAGGGCAATAACGACGCTTTGGGTCGAGTTCAACGCCATGATCTTATCCCCAGCTTCTGTGATGACGTGGATAACTTCCTTGACCTCGTCAACCTCGTTAGGAGCCCTCCGTTGGCTGCCTCTTCCCTTGCCTTTCCTCCTCCCTCGTTGTGATGCCGGCTTCTTCCTCTCAACACCAACTGGGCCGTATTGTGCGCCAGGCTGGTGCCAAATCCACCTCATGAAGAGGCCCAGCTGGGCAGTTATCCAGACTTTGAGGCCTGTGTCGATAGGCTTATTGGGGACGTATGTAACTTGCTTATTCCTTCCAGTATATCGGATCATGCCCTCGTCTACAGCAAGATGTGAGCCCGGATTACAAAGCTCTATTGTTGTAAGTTGAATATGTTGAGACCATAGCTCAACGCATTGGAAGACGATAGGAAAGTCATCATCGTCAGTGAATTTGGTGTGGTCAAAAAGCCGGAGGTGACGATGAAGGAGTTGAAATCGGTCATAAGTCATGAACTTAATGATCGAGTGTTCAGGCCGCTGATCCTCCAGCTGAGGGGTCTTCCAATGGTCTTGGACTATTATTTCGCTGTGGACCCCTATATAAATAAGGATCCCAAGCCAGACATATACCTCTGCGGCGGTAATTGGCTTCCAGGTGCGGAGGCGTGACCTTTCTGTTATTTCATGTTCTTGACTATTAATAACGCCGCTCTGAAGTAGGCTATTAACCCAGTTATTGGTATATTTGACCCAGGTATTGACTAGGGAAATAGGCACGAAGTGTTGGAAAAGTAACAGCGGGCTTTGGGGCAGCTTATTGACGAGTAGCTCTCGTCGCGGCACCTCGAAGGGTTGAAAATCGAAGCCTTGGTCTTCGGCAGCTGGAAAAGCCGGTCTCCGAGTGCTATCACCCTCATGCTCTTGACGGCTATTATCTTCGTTGATGAAGCTATTATCATCAT
Organism: Fusarium solani-melongenae; assembly: GCA_023101225.1. Lineage (NCBI taxonomy): Eukaryota > Fungi > Ascomycota > Sordariomycetes > Hypocreales > Nectriaceae > Fusarium > Fusarium solani-melongenae. The sequence continues at coordinate 261,668 of CP090038.1, read as the reverse complement.
ACGCGTTGAGTGCCTCCGCCGATATCTCTATAGGTATTGATTGGGAAGCCATCAATTAATTCGAAATGATTTGTAGGGTGATAAAGGCGGAATCAATTAATGACGCATCACTACGTTCCCCTCATGTACCTCCTGACGAATGGGGGGATGTGGGGCTCGGTACGGCCGGGAGGCTCAACACAACTCAAGGGATAGTACTCTCTTTAACCGCAATCAAGGCATTCAAGCCCGAGCCAATACTATCCCTAAATCACGCAAGCTATCTGATCTAGAGGAAAATATCCTTATTTACTTCATTCTCGACCTAGATTCGCGAGGATTCCCCCCCCGGCTTCGTGGTGTAAAAGAAATAGCTGATTAATTGCTCGCCGACCGGGATGCACCACCCGTTGGCATACATTGGGCTCATAACTTCGTCAGGCGACACCTAGACCTCAAGACGCGTTTTTTTCGGAAATAAGACTACCAGAGAGCTAAGTGCGAAGATCTAACCATTATCCGCGATTAGTTTCAGCTTATGGCGAACATAATCGCGAAGTATGGCATCCGATCAGATGATATCTATAACTTTGACGAGACTGGCTTCCTTATGGGTATGATTATAAGCGGAATGGTTGTCACGGGCTCAGAGAGGCGTTTAAAGCCAAAATCAATGCAGCCTAGAAACCGGGAATGGATTACGGTCATTTAAGTGATTAATGCGGAAGGCTGGTCGATCCCGCCGTTTATCATCGGTTCGGGCCAATATCACCTCGCCAACTGGTACCGAGAAAGCAACCTCCCGGGCGATTAGGCTATTATAACGACCCAAAATGGCTAGACTAATAACGAGACCGGTCTCGAGTGGCTTAAGCACTTTGACCGGCATATAACTAATTGATCAGTTGGTACCCATCGTCTCTTGATTCTTGATGGCCATGAAAGTCACCACTCCATTGAATTCGAGAGATATTATGAGGAAAAGAAGATTATCCGGCTTTGTATGCCACCTCATTCATCTCATCTACTCTAGCCCCTTGACGTTAGGTGCTTTAGCGTGCTAAAGCGAGCTTATGGTCGAGAAATAGAGCATCTGATCAGATGCTCTATAACCCACGTTTCAAAGACTGAGTTCTTTCCGGCCTTCCACGCAGCACACGAGGCCACTATGACGGAAAGAAATATCAGGGGGGCTTTCAAAGGAGCTAGCCTTGTTCCTCTTGACCCAGAAACTATGGTCTCAAAGCTTGATGTGCAGCTATGGACTCCAACGCCTGCCGAGGAGGGGGTTAAACCCTCTACCCCTTGGGTCTCAAGGACCCCAAAGACCGTGCTTAAGGCTGGATCTCAGTCTGAATACCTCGAAAGACGAATTAGAAGGCATCATAGCAGCTCCCCAGAGTTAATTCTAGGCGCTTTGAAGTCTCTTGCCAAGGGAACAAAGGCAATAATGCATGAGAATGCCTTATTGAGATCTAAGAATAAAGACCTTTGAGAGGCAAATGAGATACTTAGCCGGCGCCGGAGGGCAAAAAGAACCCGACTATAGAAAAGAGGGGTAATGACAGTAGAGGAAGGAAGGCAAGTAATTGATCAAATGGATGCTAATGCGCAGGCAGTGGCTGAATCATCGAGGAGTGGTGGTCAAGGGAGGTCGGCGCGACCGGGTGTTCAGCGTTATGGTATCTGCGGCAAGCCCGGGCATAATGCAAAGACCTGTTAGGTAGTGATTAAGACATCTGGGGAAGAGTATAGTAAGTAATTTTAATTAATTAAATAGCTTGTGGTGTTTTTATTGCGATTTCTATCTTAAGGGTTAAGATTTTTGATCATCTCACTTGTCTAATCATCTCACTTATCAAGTATGTTATACCAAAGTCAGAAATTGCGGTCCTGACATCGACGGCAGTATTGCCTAACCTTTCATACCCCGCATTATCCGCCGCAGAGCCCAATAAGAGACCCCAAGTTGCAGAATGATGAAGGGCGACGCCTTCAGCAAACAATGGCATGAAATGAATAGGAGTGTCGATGAAGACCTGCTCTCCAGGCTGATATCCACCAGGTGTTGCGGGAAACCGCCGAAGAGTAGAACTCAAGCCATCCTTTTGGGCAATGCGCTTGATAAGGCCGTCTACCTCTACCGTAATATGGCGGACGTTAGGGATGCAGTCAATATGCAGCTCGAAGCCTTGGCCGTCCCTCGCGTTAGAAAGGCGGGCTGGAAGCAGAACAGCTTTTAAATCAGACACCACCGAATGTGTTATCGGTTCGATGAACGATGTGCTGTGATACCAGACAAGCAAGCCAGTGCGGCTCCGGTCCGAGGGTGTATGTCCTGTACCTCATTGGGCCTACCACTGATACCCATGAGAAACTGGGCGCGATATAAGTTGTTAGGAAATAGGCGTTTCTGTGAGGCAACACAGTCCAGCACATCTCCTTAATCAATGAATTACTCCAGAGGCCCGCGAAATACTCCGAATCGATTGGCGTCGACATTAGCCTTGCGATCGCTGACAGCGCAGGAAGCCTATCTTTCACTATTGTAAGGCTACGCCTCGTGTACCCGGCCAGGAAGAGCCACCACGCCTTGTTGGGGTCCCAACCTGGGTTCGCCTTGGAAAGCTGCTCTCTGATGATCTCGGAGATGGTCTCCTCTGATGGAAGACCGCATTCGCATGTCTTGGAAGCTCGGCACTGCCACTGTATCTCGGCCCCGGTGAAGACGATGGCTCGGCTGGAAAGGACGCGTTCTTGCAGCGTCCATGCTTGACCGTCGATAGGATCAACTTCTTCGCCGTATGACTCGTTGAACCGAAAATGGTGGCCTCGTGTTGCTGTTCTGCGCGCCTTGATGCAAACATCTCCAGTACCACTCCTTGCCAAAGCAACAGAGCGTTGCCGCATGTTGTTTAGAAAACTTTCGTGGCAAGAATGCGTTGATGCCGAAATGATGGTAACAAAAGCATTCTGATACACATCCCCCATTTTCTGAGATTCCTTGTCCCAGTCGGTCGTATCATCTTGTATGATGCACAAGGAATCAACCCATAACATGTCTATTCCAAGGCGTGAACAGACAGCAACAGCATCCCTCAGAGTTGATGGTAATTGTGAGACATCGATTCCTCTCCACATCTGGTCAAGGTTCTTCCTTGTAGTAGTCAACAGCGGGCGGGCTGGAGTATGGCCCCAGGAGTAGCTAAGCGCTGCGTATTCCACGGGTGTTGAGGAGTTTAGATCGATGAGACGGACTATTGTCGCTTTTCCATCTGATGTGAGTTGTAGAACTCTAGAGGGCAATACGAGTGTGGCATCGGAGGGCTTCTGATTGCAACCAGGGTGATTTGAAACACAATCTGCTATCCAGCGAGATATAAAATCCCATGTTTCTGGGCATTTTGTCATCTGCGGTACTTCTGGGAGAGTCTTGATATCTCGAGGGAAGCTGTATACTTGCGGCAAAGACATAAACAGGCTTGGATCCGAGTCATTTTGTTCATCTGGATTCTCGTCAGACAACTGTTGCGAGCAGAGAGGGCATGACACGAACTGCTTAGCAAGTAAAAGTCCACCCCGTCAAACGGAGGAATCTCGAGAGTGGATAGAGTAACGCGAGGCCGATGGCTTTCCTTGGCGGGCGCGAGAAAATAATGTTCCGAGTCTAGCTCGATCTTGTCGTGGATCTTGCGGTTTATGGATTCAAGCAAAATTCCACAAAACCCGCAACCTCTCGCATGGGATTGTTTGAGTTCTGAGATGCTGAAACGAAAAGGATCCCGTCTTGGTTGCGCCTACGTTGGATCAGGCAGAGGACTGTGACATATCGGGCAATCTGAAGATGCCTCGACATCCATGTTGGATTTTCGTGCGGATTGAATTGGGAATCTGTTGTGCCGCCAATCGATGCCCAACATAAAACCTCAGCCTGGTTGAAAGATACGGCCGCCGCTCGTCACGTGGATCACATGCACGCGACCTGCAGGAGACACATCTAAGCATAGGCAAGAAAGTCGAACAAAGGTTCGAGTTTTGCCGATTTATTTGTGGTACAGGCTCCCTTTCACTACGAAATCCATCCGACGGGCCTGGAAACTGGAGGAAATTCAAGCCTTAGTCGCTCTCCTAGAACTACGTGTTCTACTTTTAGCAAATTGTTGAACTACCTTTGATCACGATCTTCTGGCTCATTTAACCTATCAAGGGCCGGGCTTTAAGTATAAGAAAGAAAACATTGCCTTCGATCACACAGGGCTTGATATCCAGTCTGGAAGAGGTCCATCATCCAACCGCCAAGGGTTGTCCTTAAGTCTGAGGCTGTTAGGTTTGTGGTTTCTCCTCTTTGTACACGTTCCTCGGCCAGATCTCACCAACTCAAAAAAGAAGAAAAATAGAGTCAATTTCTCAACTTGTGATGAATACTGCAGTCCTTTTCTTCACCTACTTCTCTGTGGTGAACTTTACTTGAACCGGCCAATCAGTGCCCTCCATGGGTTTCGGCATTTGAATAGCCGGACTCGGTCCGAGTCAAGCCCGTTCGGTACCGAGTAACCGGCCCCACACGCGACGGAAGCCGGTCCGCATTTAGCATCGGAGCCTTAAGAGTAGAGAGGAGAAGATGACCTTATCGGCCGGATAACCCCAGATTTTTGGCACATTGGTATTCATTACCCACAGTTAAACATCCTGTTCCTTCAACTGACGCAATGGACGCTGCCAATCCAGAATCGAACCCCGAGTCTCCATCATGGCAGACAGAGCCACGACAAAAAAACAACAGGCGCCGAGCCCGTCGAGCTTGCCTTTCCTGCCGGTCTCGCAAGGTTAGGTGTGATGTTGTTGAGCGGTTTCCGTGTGGAAATTGCAGATGGGATAATAACGAATGCGTCGTTGTGAGCCGACGTGGTGGAAGGTAGATCAACAAAAGCTCCTCCAAGAACATCATATTAACCTCGCCTTGACAGATGCATCAGAGTTCACCCTCCCGCAAGCGCGACTGAACATTCCAGCGACCGAAGAAATACCATTCAAGAGGCGGACACAGATCCATCAGCAAACGATTCGAGACCGACCAACCCTGCGGCCCCATGTTCAACTCCAACGGACCACTACGACGTCGACGAAGACATCGAGTACACGAGTAAGCTTCTATGGTACTTGATTTTACAGTTAACTGACTGGCAGAGTAGCTCAGATGCTGCGTCTTGTGTCTGGCTACACTGGTGATCCTGGTATGAACATCGGAGCTGCCTGGCCAGAGCCCGACAAACTCGTACGGACGGCCAATTCTTACGCGTCGAGTAACAGCACCACGGACTCCGAACAATCCAATAAATTGCCTGCTTTTATTAAACCACTGTCGTCATGCATCGACAGAGAAGACATCGCCTATCTACGGTCTAAAGGAGCCTTGTCGGCGCCAAACGTGCAGCTCCAAAACGCTCTTCTCTGGTCCTTCTTCGAATACGTATATCCTTTCATACCTGTAGTAGATATTGAAGACTTTCTTGGGTCGGTGTACGACCGAGACGGTAATTCTGGCCAAGTCAGCCTCTTGCTGTACCAGGCCGTCTTGTTTGCAGGGACAGCGCACGTCAGCATGGATCTTCTCAAGAACTCTGGCTTCAACACCCGCAGAGAGGCGCGCAAGGCCTTTTTTCACAGAGTTAGAGTAAGTCTGGTCCTATAGTATCTTATCTAGCTGTTGTTGACTATGGACTTAGCTTCTCTACGACTTCAACGCCGAGTCAGATCGGGTCGTCATCATCCAAGCGCTTCTGCTCATGACACTCTGGTACGAGACCCCGAACGAACACCGAAACACATGGCACTGGATCGACGTCGCAATATCGCAGGCATTTGCTGCTGGCCTACATCGAGACCCGCCATTCCTCAGCTCCCCGCCCTTGATCCGCATTCAAAGACTCCGTCGGCGGATATGGTGGACCTGTCTAATGCGCGATCGTCTGGTATCTTTGGGCATGAAGCGACCGCCGCGGATCAGCGATGAAGATTATTACGTCACTATGCTCGAGGAGGCTGATTTTGGACCTGCCGACATGCCAGAAACAGAGCGCGGCCAACTGCGAGACATGTGTTCCTACATCCAAGATAGCCATAAAAGAATGGCCCTGGCTCGGCTTTGTATCGCCAAGGCAAATCTCTGTCGTCGCTTGAGATACTATCTCAGATCACGATATTCTGTTTTCGCCGAAAACGCCGGCGACGAAGCGGCTGAAGCTTTCACCATTTCAAGACCGGACGACAAAGCTGCATATGTCTCGTGTAGCGAGGATCTAGTTGTTTGGCAAAAGGCGTTATCAAATGACTGCAAGTATCGGACCCTTTCGAGTGATCTCGTGGCGCACGAGGATAGGACTGTTGCCCTTCACCGCACAATTCTTCACATGATCTACTACGCTTCAATATCTGGGATCCATCGGTCCAGGTTTACTCTACTCTTACACGATAAAGAGTCTTCACCATTCGATCAAGAAGTCTCAAAGATTTGGATGCAGCACGCAGCCATACGGGTTTCGGACATGGCTGGAGAGATTCACCAGCATGGCCTTGATGGACTTTTACCAACTTTGGCCTTGAGTGTTGTTGTTTCGGCTGCTTCAGTTCACCTACTTGAGATAAGAGGGGTCATTGATGCCGAGAGAAAGAGAGCATACGAGGGACATCGTAGATGTATGGTGGTGCTCGACTCACTAGCGGACATGTATGTGGCTGCAGACCTAGCAAAGGATGCCATGGAATGGGCCTTTGTCCAACCGTCTGCGAGAGCATCTGAGCCAAGTGACGAGGTCGAATCAATGGTGCAGTCCTCTCAAAGCCCAACGGCTGTAGATGCTCCTGTTGATATCGACAGCCTGATAAACGGCAATCGCCAGGGTTGCTCAGCGCCGAGAGAGAGTGTTGAGCCGGACCATGATGACATGGGCTTGAGCGCCCCGGGAGCCGATTTCGAAGATGTTTGGATGGATTATCCGATGGCGGAGATGGACAAATTTGAAAATAGTGTCATGTTTAGTGAAATTGACTTGTAAGGAACTTGGTGAGTGGAGAGGAGGCGATAGAGATGTCACGTGTTGAATCTCGCGGATGAACCATGATATACTATTCTTTTTTATCAATCAATGCCACATTCATCTTATCCTTGACCCTAAATTATGGCCGATGCAGGGCGACCATTGTACAGCACAAGTCAACTCGGGGAGACAGCAGCACAGACCTGTCGCCGTGTTTACTCGGAGCGGACTCGGGTGGGAATCATGGGATGGATGCCTGGTCCCTACTCGAGTTGTGGGCTCAGGATGTGTGAAGGCTTCTCACGTGACTGTTGTATATATCTAACACCTGTTGGTCGACGCTTCCAGCCATCATCTTTTCCCTCAAATCTCTTGGTCGTTTATTTTGGCATGAGGCAAGTGACGACGATGGATAACCTTCCTCCCGAACTCCTGCGCAGGATTCTTTTATATCTGATCACAGAATGGGATTCGATCCATGACATCCACGAGAGTGTTCCCTTGACGTCGCTAGCTGCATACGCAACCATCTCTAGCAAATGGTAGAGTATCGTGGAGCCTTTTACGTTCCGACACTTGTTCCTAACCCCTATGAGACTTAATATAGCCAAAGCTTACAATTATCTCACGCCACCTCGCCTTGCCCATCTCCGCCACGTCTGCTTCAGAATCGAGTTCCCCGCCCACGACCTTTATGTATCCACCAATCCCGAGGACGACGACGACCAAATAGTGTTTAGCAAGGCCATCAGGAAAATTCTAGGTCTTCTTGAGCGGGCTCCACCTCGCGACATACCCCTCATTAGCCTGAAGCTCTTGATATGGCCCTCAAGGGAGCATCGTATTCCTTGGGTTGGCTATGCACCATATGAAGAAGACAAAGTCTTCTTAGGAAAACTCCGGAAGAAATAGCTGGAGCTTCCTGCGGATTGGGACAGAAACATCCAAGACTTATCGGAGATATCCTTTTTCCGGGTAGAGTTGGAATCGCACGCCCTGGTTTTCGCTCCAGCCTCGATCAACATGATGGCTGGTAAGATGACTCGCCTGAAAAAGGTTCAGTGGTGGTTATGTGATGGGGAGAAGGTGGATATTGAACTCCGAATCCGTCAGAGAACCGGTAAGTATCAAATTTGGACACATCCCTTAGCTTCTTCACGTTTCTAGATATTGATAATAAGCTGTGTAGAGTTTGCGTATACCTTGAGGCTTCTACCAAGATCCATAGAACAATTCGAACTCAAGTATGTCCGGAAGCCTCCCACAGACAGGACTTTCCAGCCTCAAGGTATTGTGCCACCCGATGCGGCGAGCGACATTCTAAGCCGGGAACTCTGCCATTTCTCTCAGAGGGATGGCTTAAGAGAATTCTCGGTCGATGCCAGTGTCGACTGTAGCATCCTATGGCCTGAACCTCAGAATCCTGGAAGCAAACCACCGACCTGGCCCACCTTGTCCTGGTTTCACGTTGAACTAAACGACGTCCTGCCGTCAGGCGAATGGATGGATATTAGAGACCCTGAAGCTGAAGAAGATCGGTTTGACGGGAACTGGGATTTGGATGATGGCCCAGAAAGCGAAGTTCCCGGCGATGAGTACGAGAAGCGGTTCCAATCTATACACAACCTGATACACTTTGAGCGATTCGCCTTAGCTACCGCACGAGCTGCGAGCGAGATGCCAAAGGTAAAGGGGCTGTTTGTGACCCACCATAGCTTGGCTGAAATGGGTGTTGGGTTCGTCACTACGGGTCTCGAGAATTCTTGTTGTCTGGAGTTTACGGGAGAGCCACCCCCAGAGCCCAGCGAGAAGATAATTGATGCTTGGCGGAAGGTGGTTGACCTTCATGGCATGGAATGGAATGTCAATTTTACGACTTGGGGGGGTGCATACTATTTCTACGACATCTAGACCATAGGGGCGGAAAGTTAGACAAAGTGTGCCAAGAGATTGTAGTTTGACCGCAATTGAGAATAATGCTCCTCCATTGGGTGCACTAGACTTGACAGACAATAATGGCATGCTTCAAGTGACCGAATTCGAGGGATTTTATAACCAACGGTTTCAAATGTTAGTGTGCTATAGGCCCTCGAAACCTGTCGTTGTTGGTTGTTCGGTTGAGTGGCCCAACCGGACCTGGAAAAGGTTGTTGGTTGTGACGCATGGGCGACGACTGCAGCGGGGAGATCCTTGCCAATTCATACGAGATATGATATGATAATTTTGGAAGAAAACGTGTTTTTGACCGATCTGGCCAAGCTGCCTCTCTAACAAGAACAGTAATGAGATAATACAAGCTGTGAGGACATGGTAGTTGCTTAGACTAGGTAGGGGATTGTAAGAACGCCACAAGTTTAACTACGGTACCTGACTTGCCTAGTTTTAATATCATTCAACTCGTATTTATCACTAGATGTAGGCCGCATTCACATATATAGTTTACGGTGAAAGCCAGGAAAACGGTGCATCTACCAGTGCACGAAAGGGATAGGGCTTGTGCCTGATTGTTTCGTTTAGGTATATCCTTTGACACAAAGTGGACGATCGACCAGAAGATTGATTACGCAAATAAGCTTGGTCTTGCGGTCTATTGAAATGCTATCGATCAAGACGATGATCCTTACACGGAGCTCAAGGCTTTGACCAGAGGTGGAATCAGCCTCAGAGTGGACGAGAATGAGGCCCTTGGACAGGACGTCAACGGCTGCCACGTGAGCGAATGCAAGGAGTATGATCATCATGGGTCCATAAAGATGTTGGGAGATATTCTGGTCCCGAGAAGCGGGTTTTCTAACACGGTTGGCCTCTAGGCAAACTTCAACAACGACGTCAAGACCAAGGAGGGATGAGTTTTGACTCCAGTATCTCGCACATCGGTAATTTGAAGCAGTTCAACATTGATCAAGCCTATGCTTCTTTCTACGTAATCAGCTTTGACATGAATGCTATGGGCGTTGTGGATGCGTATGTTGGGGTTCATATGTGGACCAAAAAGTTGTCTATTCGTAAGTACCTCTTCTAGATATCAGCATATGCCAAAGGCGAACGGGCCAGCAGTGGGCTTGCTAGAACTTTTAGGTGGCAACTTTAATGTGAAAGACTTAGTTTAAGTTAGGCCACTCTTGGATATTTAGGCGTAGCTGCGTGTGGCACTCAAGATATCGGGGTGGGCTTTAGTTATGCTGACTGTTGAATTCCCCGATTAGCTAGATACTACCTCTACTATTAGCGACCTCTAACGACTATTTCTACACGGCTGATCTACAGCTTCTCAGGAAGAGATCTAACGCAATTAAGCAAATTTATGCTGACAGGGCTTATTGTCTAGAAACAAGGTTCATACTAGTTGTTCAAGGTTGTGGCAGGTCGGTGAGAGCTGCCACATCCGTACACTCGAAACTATGGAGGCTTACCTACGAGGCGACAAGGTGAAGGGCAATAAGAAAAAATTTAACGATGGCATCAATGTCCTCCATAATCTCATGTTTGCCGTTCGATGTGTAAGAGGTTTTATATGGTGTTGTGGCTATATAGGCGAGGCTAACATCCTAGGACAGATTGCGAGGCCGAATCTACGGTCTTCTGGCTCAGTTATCCCGTCAAGGCCTGGGTTTCAACTATAACAAGGAACATATTTGACCAAATCTACAAGCTATTGTGAGAGTGTCGTTATGAGCCGCCATGGAGACACTTCTATTGACCGACAAACTCTACAGGGATGAGTTTGAAGACATGTTTATTGCAGAAGAAGTGAGTCTAGCCCGAGCCCCAAGCCTCGAGATCATCTTGGCCTTGCCTTTTCCCTCTTTCTACGAAAATCGATGGATTCAGTGAAGAGGTCTACGTGAAGCTCCACCTTGGTGAGATATGGTAGAAGTGCCAAGGACTTGTACGCAACGACGAATATAAAGCAAAAGGGTAAGAGGACACGAACATGAAGTTCTCGTTGGTTTGGACGACAAGACTGATCTCGATACGCCACAACAGCCTTTTTCAAGGTATAGATCTCGAGACTAAAGACGGATTACTTGGCCGATGAAGACGAGGACAGTGAGAGAGATGATGAGGGTTTGGGCGGTGACAATGCAGGGTCTGACGCAGGGTTCAAGGGATGGACTGAGATCAGCCCGGAGATCATGAAGCGAGTGCAAAAGCTGGTTGATGCGAACGAAGAGTTTGAGCAGAATTCATGGGCCGACCCTTTCGACTGGGATTAGGAGCTAGACGAGGTGGTCGGGGACATCGTTGTACACCCCGTGCTTGCCATACTGCCTGTAGTTGATTGAATAAAATTCGATGTATGAAATGTTACAATATGATCAATAGATGCAGCTTCGAGAAATGTAGACAAAAAAGCCAGCGTGTTCCCAGCGCATTCGTACCATTGCTACACATGATTTTCAGGTTCATCGTCACAGTTTGTGCCCAACCAACAGCATTTTTCGTAAACCCCTCGTAATGACGGGGTTTCAGAGTCTCCTCAACTCCACCGATAAGCCAAATGATCCCTCCAGGACGGTGGATATCGCGAGTTGCCCATTGAGAAGGTCTTATGTTTATATCAGGTCATGTTTTATCCCACGGCCCATAAAAACAACGACCTGTGCGGCTGCTGCAACGTTGACGCCAGGCACAAGGATGTCAATTGCCTCACTGAATCTCAAGTGCGGGCCACGACATGCTGTGCACTGACTGATGCCAGCGCTGCCGCCCTTATGCGAACAGCCTCCCTGAGTAGATCACCCGGTCAAGAAGGTAAATCGGCTCCGGAGATAAGTGGGGGCTCTGGCTCGGACCTCTTCGCCGAGGGACCACCCTGAGCTATCAATGCAACCGGCTTGCGTGTCGACCACGTGGACGAGCTGTCAAGAGTCCTACCCGACAAGCCCCCTTTTCTCAATGAAACGTCCGTACACGTGGTTACCCAAAAACAAGTCGCGGAAAAGCGAGTCCGAGTCGTGTGAAGCTAAACCCCAGTCCCCAGCTTTCTCCGCACCAGAGAGATCCACCAAAATCCCTGTCTCGTTGCAAAGTGAGATCATCTGCCTTTTGCCCGAAACAAGCGCCCGCTGTGGACACACGTCGTGCCATGAGCATCACCGACAGCTGGGGGATCCTGGGGTTTAACCTTACTATGTAGAAACTGGCATGATCGGATGCTGCGGACCGGATCCGTTGCGGGCCGTCGTGCTCTCTTTTGTAGGCAATCCTCCCTCTTGAGCTTGCTTGATCCTTGATCGCGTTGGCGATTGTGCAGGTCCCCTGCAGTGTAGCATCTTGCATCCCTCGTCGTAAACACCTGAATCAGTAGACTTGAATCCTTTCGACAATGACTCGAGATGTGCTGATGCCTGGAGTCTAGAAACACTGTGAATGTCGTGATACCCTCGTTCCTCAATGCCTCTTATCAAGGACCTCCCTAGCACACCCACAAATTCAAAAGTGCCCCCCCTCCTTGAGGCTCTGACAGATCATGTTTCCCTTCCCTCTTCCCCGCGTTTTGCAGCCGTGCGTTCCTCGGACGTGCGTTCCTCGGCCCACTAACGTTAGAACATGTAGATCAAGGGGAGGGGTATTTGGCGGCTGCGCCTTCGGTTCAAGGAGGGGGTTGCCAGCTTCTACCAACGATATTCGAGGATGAAGCGAGTTGTTGCAAGTTGACCCACTTCATGCTTCCATCGCTGCTGTTAGCTCCATGGAGGTTCAGGTGGCTTGGTTGTTTTGTTCCCTGTTCGCATCGAGCTGGAATGCCAAGGACACCCGCGGACCGAAGTTGAAGCTGAACATCGGCAGGGCCACCGGTAGGTGGTCTGATTGTTGAAGCTGGAGTTGGGGGTATAAATCTGGGCCTTCTCCTGCTAATATACCTCTTCTTCTACTCATACAATTCATATCACTTCGATACATCAATCTCCTCCCCCTACACTTTGCTCTATTCACAATGGCTTCCCTCGAAGTTCCCGCCCAGCAGCGTGCTGCCATCCGCCAAGGCGTCGGCCCCGAGTCAACCACCTCCATCGAGACAATTGAAGTCCCCAAGCCTGGCCCCGGCCAGATTTTGGTCAAGGTGAACTGGTCTGGTCTCTGCGGCTCAGACAAGTCTCTCCTGCACAACGAGTGGAAGGACTTTGGCCTTAGCATGATGGACGTTACCAAGGGCATTGCCGGCCACGAGGGTGCTGGTCCCGTCGTTGCTGTTGGTGAGGGTATGGAGAAGCGGTGGAAGGTTGGTGACCGCGCTGGTGTCAAGTGGATTGCCAGCACCTGCGGCGAGTGCGAGTTCTGCCTTAACGGTGTGGATGAGGTGCACTGCCCCAACCAGACAAACAGTGGTTTCTCTGTTCCTGGAACATTCCAGGAATACGTCATCGCCGATGGTCGGTATACTACCAAGCTCCCCGACGGTGTCCTTGATGAGGAGGCTGGTCCCATCATGTGTGGAGGAGTCACAGCTTACGGCGCGTGCAAGCGGTGAGTACTCGCGGAGATCAAAGAAAACTAGGAAGTACTGATTGTTCTTAGATCCAATGTCAAGCCTGGCCAGTGGATTGTTCTTCCCGGCGCTGGCGGTGGTCTCGGTCACTTCGCTGTCCAATACGCCAAGGCCATGGGCATGCGAGTCATCGCTATTGATGGCGGAGATCAGAAGCGCGAGCTGTGCATGAAGCTCGGTGCAGAGGTCTTTATTGACTTCAAGGAGACCAAGGACATCACAGCCGAGATTATGAAGATCACAAAGTATGGAGCCCACGGTGTCATCGTCACAGCCGCCACCCGAGCAGCTTACGAGTCTGCTCCTGGATTCCTCCGCCCCAACGGCACTGTTGTTGCTGTTGGCCTTCCTCAGGACAGCACAATCATTGCTGGCTGTGCCCCCATGACTATGGTTCTTCGACGGTTGAACGTCGTCGGAAGTGTCGTTGGCAACCTGAAAGATGTTGAAGAGGCTCTCGACTTTACCGCCCGAGGCCTCGTCCGCGTAAGTCTAACCCCATAGCACCTCAGAATTTCAAGTACTAACTCATCAATAGCCTATCCTGTCAAAGGGAAAGCTCGAGGACCTCGATGACTGGGTCCACAAGCTGGCCACTGGTCAAGTTGCCGGACGCTGTGTGCTTGAAGTCACCGCCCAGGCTTAAGAGACGTGTTAAATGTATAAGTAGCAAGTGATTTGGCGTAGCGAGTGGAATTAAGCATATGAGAAGGCGGGCGTTGTATGGTGTAGAGAAGCAGCCTATAGGATTCGGCATGCTGAAGCGAAATACAAGCAAGATATAGTCAGAAGACTAGATGAATAAAGAAATCATCATGATCCAGACCAAATAAAAGAGCGATCCCATTTTATTAGAAGTACAGAACTCTCAATCTACTTGCTTACTGAAACTTGGTGTTTTTCTCGTTATGCTGATATCATGCAACGGCCTGTGTTGCAACCACTGTGAGATTTCACAGTTCCCAAGTGTATCGCCATAATTTTGTTTCTTTTTGTGCGGAAAGCTTTTGAAATAGTCACTGAAGCCCTAGACTACATTTAATGAAGTACATGTCAGAGAAGGAGCGTCAGAAAAGTAATTCAGTGCCCACCTCTAGAAGAGCGAATGATTCTCTTGTAAAGCGATGCCTCACAACCGCTGAGAATATGTTGCATCTTTTGCACACCTCGCCTCCCTCCTATCTGGCTTTTAAAAACAAGGAGGAATTATTTTGCCAAGAAGTGACATGAGATTTAGGGTTCGATCGATCGACCAAACCCTATCTGAGGTACTTTCCTTATGGAACACCTTGATGGTCGCTAACTACCTGATGCAGATCTTGGGTGGCATCCAACCCCTGGCTAGCCTGCAGCAGAAAGGGACTAACAAAGCCAAACAGCCGGACCTAGAATGTCCAGGTTGCATTGTTAAGTGGTTGAAGCTGATAGTGTACCACTATACGCCACCTAGGTCTGTGTTGACGACATCAGCCCACGAATAGTCAGGAACCGAGTTGTTCGCTGCAATCCCGCTAGCAAAGTGTATTTCCACGTTTAACACAATAGATTAATATGTTTCATTCAGTCATTCAAATCGCTATAAATGCATGATATAATACAATCGCTAATTGGAACTACTTCAAACCAGAGTTTCTCATCTTCCAACGCATTCACTTCCTGCACCATCCTGATCGCGGAAAGATTTATTCAGCTTACAGATCAAGTAACCGCAGTCCTCCTCGTCTTGGGAAGACTTCTTCAAAGGCAAAAGTCGGTAACCTTGCTTGAGATTTTCAAGCTTGGCCATCCCCGAGGCTAGAGTAGATTGACGAGGATAACCCTGAGTGTCTGAGGACAGTTTGACAGACCATTTCAGAAAGACGAGACTTGAATACTGGGTCTTTACTTGAAAGCCAAGACGAGAATCGAGTATCACGTCGTGTCGCTGAAGAGGGATGCTCCTGGTCCGACGTTTTGTCTGGGATGCATCCTGTTTTTGTGCATCAGCGACCAGAAGCTTGATCTGGATGTATGTTGAGACATTTTCTGAAGTTGTCTCTGGCCAGCAGAGATCTTTTGTCATTAGTACATCGATGGAGAACCGTAACTCCTGGACGTGGTCTGGGATGAGCTCCGGAGGCTGACGAAGTCTATCGGGCTTCAATACGTAGCCAGAATTGTCAGTGCCGCCGTTGAACATGGCCTGGTTAAGTCCCATGTTAAGGTCGCTTGTTTGATAGTTCAAAGCCGCCATCTGGACGCCGTATCGCCAATACTGCAGTGGGCTCAGGTTTGACGAGTCTATTCGACTCGCGTCGGGATAGACTCGCACCATGTGTAGTGTGTTAAGGAAGTCAAGGGAGCCTCCACCGCCATTCTGTTTCAAGTAGGACTTGAAATTGGATTCAGAAACGGAGTAGACAAAGTTTCCAGCTGCGTCAACTTTGCTAGGGTGAGGTAGCCTTTTGCCTGGTCCGTAGACCGCTAGCTCCTCCAACGGACCGTTCATAGAAGGTTGCGATTGAGGGGCCTGACTACAAGCCTCCTGGCTGATAGTAGAAGAGTTGATAATGGACGTTGAATCAGTACTCTCTGCTTCTGTGAGGCTACCATGATCCTGCGACGATCTTGTCGAAGTAGGAATGTCTTTCGATACTCGAAGTTCTCGACTAGGCTCGACGCTTTTTGCAACTTTTGCCTTGATCAATATTCTCCCTCGCAGTTGTGACGGGGATGGAAGTGGTCCTAAGAGGTCAGGCAGAGGCTCTGTTACCAATTTCCCCCCAAAGGTGTCCCTCATTATCTGAGCCATGATGCTCTTCTGACAAGGGCTGCAATGCACCTCCAGAGAGATCCAAAGAGGAAAGTCTGAAGCCGTAAAGGCGTATGTGTTGATGGCGTCGATCACATGTTGAAAACTGATGGATGCTGTCAAGCTGTAGCCGTGCTTGACAATTGGTTGCCCATCTCGTCCGTCCCAACAGTCTACTTCGATAGATCTACATCCATGAGAAAGTGCAGAAATGTACCCTTGAATTGTTGAACGCGTGAGAACCTGACGACCCATAAGATATGTGTTGTGCGAGCTGCAGATGAAATACTCGTTGATCGGTCGGTCAAGGTCATATTGGAGTGGCGTTTTTCTAATGGCCTGGTTCTGCTTTGACAGGAGAAGCTCACTAATCCCACTGATGGAAATTTTTGGAGATTTTGAAGAAATTTGGGCTTCCAAGTCGGAGAAAGAATCTGAGCCAAGGGATGACGACAGCAGTGAATGGTTCTCAAGCCCTGAACCTTCGCCCTGAACATTCTTCATAAACTTTAAGAAGTCGGTAACAGAAACTCCATGGTTTAGGCCGTGGGAAGAGGCCCGTAGTTCTCGACTTAGGATTATGTCGGCCAGATACTGGCTGTGACTGTGTGTCCCTGCAGCGGAGAACAAAAGACCTGTAAGACCCTTTGTAGAGCGATCGGATTCAGAGAAAGATGAGACACGCATAGCCTGAGACCGGATAAGCTGGGATCACAACACAAGGTGGGATGCATACTTACGGGAGCCGTCTTCTCAGCATCCGCTGCACCAGCCTTTACTGTCCAACCTGCAAGACCTCGGTGCACAAGATCCAGAAGTATGGGAATGAGAAAAATGCCAATGAGAACAGCCAAGTGCCATGAAAGAATAATGTACCCAAGTAGGATCTTGGAGGGAAGGTCAGTGACTCCTGGGAGAAACGCCGTATGCAGTGAAAAGAGGACCAGTCTCGATCCGTACAAAACTCCCGAGAGCGAAAGCAAAGAAGAAACCCCACTCCAATACGCCATGCATATCAAGTGTAAAAGTTCGAGCCCGAGCAGAATGCCAAATTGGGTACGAACATGCGCTTGGAGACCACCAATGATAATGCCACGGAATAGCATCAAACAAAAGATGTTCAATGCGTGATATTTGCGTGTCCGCTCCTTTGAGGTTTGACCGCGAATACGAGTCTCTCCTTGAATAACGAAAAGCCCAATCTCTGCCGAGGAATTGGCCCGAGTCCAAGTCCACCAGAAAGAAGACAGCAGGAGCACGAGTGCGAGGATGGCGCTAGCTGAGTTTTGCAGAACCATGCGGCGATTGGAGAGTTGATATGTAGACCAGGCGCTCAGAGGGAGCAGAAAGAGACTAAGAAACAATCTCGAAACGGCCCAAGATCGTTCTTTAAAGCGTGACAAAGGCTTTTGACAGGTGTTTGTCGAATTGGGGCAGCTTTGTTCGCAAAGCATCTCCCGGACATGAATAGAGACAAAGAAGAACAACAGAACAATAAGTGCAAAGACGATGGTGTTAAACCAATTCTTTAACATGCCGGGAGAGCTCGTGATCTGCGATAATATCACAAGGCCTGGCTCACCAGTAAGTGTCCCATTGGTCTCGTAGATACCATCCCTGACACCGGCATATCGCGACTGGTTCGAGACCGGGCCTGCGGGTAACATCAAGGTTGACCAGCTGCTAAAACCGATTAGAGGTTGAAGGAAACCAGGATATCGGAGACTGAGTGCGCCGGAGAAGTAGATAAACTGGATGTAGGCCAGCAACTCGGAGGCTCTAGCCATGCGGTGGTGATTCCTGTCCTGGACATCCGGGAAGATGGCGTGGTGTTCATTTTGCTGCAAAGGCCAAGATGCAACTAGAGCAGCGACAGAAAAGACGAGCACGGGAAGCCAAAAACTGACGAGTTGCGTCCAGGGTCGAACTTCGGGTGTCAGGTTGGCCTCGACACATAGCAACGGAGTGACATCATGTGTCGTTAAATCAAGTGTGATCTCGAAGGCGTCGAGCAAGGTAGACCGGTTGAAAGTGGAAGTGATCTCAAGTCTCAGCCTAGCCTCCAACGGGCCATACTTGGCGCAAGACGTGTTGACGATTCGTCCGGGATATTGATGGGCGCCATTATAGTCGACTACCGTGAATACCGGTACAAGATCCAAGGGAGAAGCCGCATCACACTCGGTACCGTTGGCGTAGTTTGCAACTAGGTGAAAATCGGTGGCGAAAGTATTGCGGCTGGTGTTGACGGAAGCTCGAAGACCCTCAGGGATTAACCTGAAGTCGGCAGTATCGACGGAACAGTCCCGGGACTGAACATATGCTGCATGGCTCGTGGTCGCCAGCAGCGCCCAAAGGGCAACGCTTGGAAGCATTGGAATTGAACCAACGCAAGCGCTGGTTGAGCGAAGCTGTCGTGCTACCTTGAATACATGGAAAAGCGGTGATGTATAACAATGAAACCCCTTGAGGAAGAACTTCCCCATGCCGATGGAACCGATCTATTACTCAGCAGGTATGATGAAACAAACTAACCCCAAGCTGTCCAATGAAAAGAGGATGCCAAGGTTCGTATTCCCAAGTGCTCTTTAGCTTGTGCTATAATTGGGTCAGGCTAGACGAGTCATGGGTCCCTGCTCGAACCCTGTCTCCTTGGTTGCCTCTTGATGGGTCGATCATGATAACATTCACTCGTATACTTACTGTTTGTGAACAGTTGGGAGGTTCTCCCACCAATAAAGTTTATACTACGCGAAACTGGAAGCCCAAGCGCAAGGATAGTGCTTGTCAATAATGCCCAATCACCAGAACGTCCCCAAGCTCTATAGGGTAAGGAGAGGAGCAAAATCTTAGAGGAATTCATGGGCCAAACAGAAGAGGTCAAAGGAAAGAAAAGAAAAGAAAATAGAATGCCTTCTCAAGGTGGGCTAATTGTCCTTATGAGCTGGACGTTTGAACTCCTTTGTTGTTAATGTCTACAGAAATGCCACCTGCGTGAAGGAGTTTAACAATGACAGTAGATAGAAAAATATCATTTATAACGACTAGGTATATTCTCTTTCTGTCCTTGAATCCAAATACGTCTCGCCTCAAAAACAATTATCAATTCATATCACACATCAATCTCCCACTTCTTTCAAGTCAACCCCTGTCCTGTCAAACACTTGAGCAACTTCTTCTTCTGCTTATCCCCAACCTCGATAAACTCCTCTACATACTCACAAGGCGAGTAATGCAGCCCCGTCCTGTCGGTATACAGATACGTCTTGTCCTTGTCCGCCTCATGACGGATGTCCAACGCATCGAGCATGGCCTTTGTCACCTCAGGTCCATTCTCTAGTGCCATGTGGAGGACAAGCTTCTCTCTGTACCGCCACGTCTTTCGCGTCTTGGCGATGAGGATCTTCATCGTTTCTCGAAGGCGGAGGTTCCAGTCGGATTCTTCGTTGGCGATCTTGCACCAAGGGAAAGGCTTGGAGAAACACGCCAGACCCAAAGGTACCATGAAGCCAAAGTTCTCCTCCTCATAGTTGGCGTCATGCGTCTCCAAGAGCCAGGTCACAAAGTCGGGAAGGGCCAAAAGCGAAGCCAAGTGGAGTGTTCCATCGTCTGGGGTGCCCTCGCCCGCGAGCAGTTTGAAGGCGTCAATGTTACCCAGGAAAAGAGCAGCCTCCCGGGGAGAGATCTCGTCCTCCTCTTCAAAAAGGGACTGGAATTGGGCCTTGGGCTGTTTGGGGTAGCAGGCAATCTTGCTAAAGTCTGATCCTGAAACTGTGCTGTTGAACATATCCCCTGGCGCGAGCTCGAGAAGGGCTTTCAGCACAGGGGTTCGCGACTTGTCAAGTAGACAAAGAAAGACCGCCGACATCTGCGATTGCGGTGTCACATAAGTGGGTAGAGCTGTTGAACCATTAGCACAAAAGTATGGATAGGCTGAATGTGACGTACCTGCATCCTCCATCTGCAGCAAACGGAGGATAACGGAGTTGTCGATCTTTAGAGAAGACGTTATAGCCCACATAAGAGCTGTACATTCTTCCGGCTCCCACATTGGTCGGAGGTTGTAGATGATCTTGGCTGCAGCAGGAACTCCGTGGTCCAGCAGAAATCCCAGGACAAGAGTCCCCTGTGGGAACTTGCGCATGCACTTGAACAACAGCTCATCCTCCTGAACTTTTGTTTCGGCGGGTTGTTCTTCAAAGAGAAGAATGAGCCAGTTCATGACTTCCAACTCCTCCTTGACGTGGTCCAGAAGAGCAGGGAGAACTGCAGCCAGGTCTGCGTGCTTGCTGAGGGCTCTAAACTCGTCTCGCGAGTTCTTCTTGCATGCCAGTACGAAGCATTTAGCTTCTTCGGCGTTGGGGTCGGCGCCATGCTCTACAAGCATGCTCACGATGGCGGTGTTGGTAGCAGCGCCCTCCAAAGCGCCGACGAGAGCCTTATTCAGAGACTCCTTGCTGATGCTGAACTCTAGCAAGCAGCTGTAAATCTCGAGTCGAACATCTGAGTCGAACGAGGAGTTGTTTGACACGTAGTCGAATGCGAGAGTCGCGGCGCTTTCATCGGCCTTGACGAGATGTCGACTCAATGTTCGCACGAGGTTGAGGTTGGTAGACTCAAAGGCCATGGTAAAAGCTGCTCCATCTTTGTAGTTTACAATAGCTCCATGCTCGAGCAACAGGTTAGGAGTATCCAAGTTATCAGGATCAGACTTGATAGAATCAAGAAGAGCCTCAGAAACCTCATCAGTGTCGATATCTTTGTCGACGAGAGACTGGTAGGCAATGAATCTCCTCTCGGAGTCGATTTCGGAGTTTCTAACGTGCCGAAATAGTTCCTTCGCCATTGTCGGTTCCGAGATGGTTCGCGATAGTGACAGAAACATGTCGACGGGAGATGATTCCAGCGCCATCTTGAGGGTGTCTATTTCGACCTTGGCATGATAAGACAGTAGCAGTTTGGCCAGAAGAATGTCATCGCGGTGCTTGGAGACACTCTCAACAAGAGACTTGGATATAGCATCCACTGATACTTGGTCCGTTCGGAGCAGGTGTCCCAAGATGACAGCTTTCGTATGAGAAGCCACGGGGGATGAACTACCAACTATGAACGCCTTCTCAATGGCCAAAGCGGTAGGGTTGGCAGTGAGGAGCGTCTTCAAAACCTCAGGTGCGCCTTCTGCTGCCGCTTCCTGGAGAGCCCGTCCACCTTGGACATCGACCGATGCTTTGTGGTTGAGTAGAAGCTCAAGTCCGGCAAGGTCACCAGACAATGCGGTCTTTGTCTCTTGGGGAAGATATTCAGACTGCCCAATCTCGGCTGAGGCAGCAGCCTCCAGGAGAAGCTTCATAATCTCCAGCCTGACATCTCTAGGCTCGACAGTGATGGCTTCTTGGAATGCAGCAGCCAAAGATGCCGTCTGGGGCTTCGAAGAAACGAGCGTGCTAAGAAAAGCGACATTCTTTTCTTGAACAGCACTGCAGAGCAGCATTCCACTTCCTGTATCAACGCTGAGACCATGTCGTACTAGGCAAGGGACGACCTCGGCAAGGTTTGGATGACCTCTCAGCACGCCTTCGATACTTGCGGGGGCCTGGAGTAGATGAGATGAAGGCGCAGAGTCCATCAGGAACTCCAGTGTTTTCAAGTTATAGTATTCTGGCCTCATTGCCGTATGAAAGACGACGCTGAGACTCTGAGGGCTTGGAGGACATGCTGAACACAAGATCTCCAACAGATCAAAGTTTCCTCTCTCAACCGCGTTGGTGTATGCGACACCAGAAGCATAGTTTGCATTGGCGCGGTGCTCAACCAGTACACGAACCATGTCCAGTCGAGTATCCTTTGACGACGCTTCTAGTAGAGTCTGATCAACGGCTTTACCGTTCGCTCCCTTTTGAAGGAGTAGTGTGATCATGGCCAGAGCACTGTCGTAGCCGAATTTCTCCATGGCTTTAAAAGCGATAGGAACAGCAACAGACAAGGTTTCGGTTCGCGGTCCTCCAGTGCAGAGCGTCTGAAGTACTGAAACGTTGCCTCTTCGCGCCGCCACCAACACAGGGTTGCCATCAGCCGTGTTGGACAAGTCCACAGGAGCATGATACTCGAGGAACAACTGAATGAGGTCCGAGTCGATGTCCCCATCCTCAGACACCACCTGCTGCAGAGGAACGCCAAGAACTTGGCTGTGGACCCCCTTCTGCAGAATGGACTTTATAGCCCGCAACCGACTGTCCCTTGGTGAGATGCCCATTGCAGCTGGGATAGCGGCCGAGAGAATCTCTGACGAGCATTTTCGCTGCAGGAGCGCCTTGAGCATATCAAAGTCCACAGCTTCCAGGGCGGCCTGAATCGCAGAGGCTTGTTCATACTCGACAGAGGCTCCGCAACGCACTAGGGTCTCAACCAACCTCAAATGCTTGCTTCGAACAGCGCGAACCAATTGAGCATCGAGGTGCTCTCCAGAAACTCCCATGGGACCGAAAATGTCCATGAGATGGATCATGTCTGGCTCAGAAGTTGGCTCGGGCACATAGCTCAGCGCAAGTGAGACAGGTGAAGAGAAAGCGCCGTTTTTGAGCAACTCCATCATGACAAAGTCCATTTGCGAGACGGCCCATCGCAGAGCGTTGTGTGGAGGGATGTCAACACTAACGCCGGCTCCGACGAGGAGTTTGGCTAGGGGTATCTGATGAGATTTGACACTTTTGACCAATTCCTCGCGGAGGACGGGATAATCTCCAACGAGCCCAGCTTCAGCGAGCAATGTGAAGAAAGAGAGTCGTTGTGTTGAGTCTGGTACCAGAGTAACTAATTCACAAGCGCTCTCTCGTACGCCAAAGAACTTGTCGTTGGAACTCGCATAAGCCAGAAGAACAGCCAAAGCGTGTAGACTCTGCGCGCGAAGAGTCGCGAGGAGCAACGAATCGCAGACGAGATCTCGTCGATTCGCAACGCACAGCAAGAGAATCTCGAGCGAGAATCCTGTTCCCGCAATGGCACGAGCAAGGTCCTTCTCGAGACACTCGAGCCAAGCTCCTGTCGTCATGGCCGTTGGAGCCGACAACAAGAGGCTCACCAGGGCAAGATCCCCAACCCTGATGTGCTGGGAGACGGCGTCTGGATAGGAGGATGCGGCGGCGCCGTAGCTCAAGAGAAGTCTCATGGCGTCGGCTGAAGATTTTGACAATGAGATGCCGAATGCTCGAGTCAAGGCCTCTTGGCTGACTCGAGTTTGACACAAGAGATGGATGTAGTGGATGTTGTCGTGAGAAGCAGCCTTATCTAGCCATGTGATTCCTGGAGGGAAAGAATCTGCCATTGTGGAAGACAACCGATTCCTCTTCATCTTCTTCTCGAGCCTCGGGTCATGCAAGTGTCCCCATAGCTCGTCCAGCGAAGTCAAGGTCGTATAAAGCAGCAAAGCTTGAGCAACACCAGCAGCTGCCAAAGGCTCAGTGGAAAAAAGAAGATCAAACGCCCTAGCGACTTCATGCTTGGTAAAAGTCCAGTTGGCATGATTAACCGCCTCCTCCTTCTGGTGCTTGGTCCTGAAGAGATTGCGCTTCTGCTCTGAAGGCGGCCGGTAGCTGGGATCAGACATCCGCTGCTGGACGAGAAGCTGACGAGCCGCATCTCGGTTGGCCTTGACGAATGGCTCATAGTCTTGAGCTGGAGGTTCCACCAGACTTGGGATCTGCTGTGGTGGTGGGAGAAGTCCAGCTCTGCCGAGAAACCACTCTATCCGACGACTGTCGGCCATGATAGTTTGATGTCTCTAATGATTTGAAATGTGATAGTAGACAAGGAATAATCAAGGGGATAAAGATTGGGGAATGGCTTCAGCTGCCATATTCCAAACGGGACAGAAAGAGTGCCGAAATGAGGAACTTCCCCTCCCACCTCTGCAAGATTCAGCTGAAAGGCACACATTATGTACGTCTTGAGCCATCGGCCGAGGGCCCCAATGAGAAGCGGCATAGATACCGGGCAGGGGAGTGTGCTGGCAGCCTCGTGACTTGGGATGGCGCAACGCAAGGCAGACTGTGTGTGAAAGTCTGCATACCCCGCGTTAGGCACCACGGGCGAACCATGCGATGGATGTGAGATGAGTGTCTGAGCTTTCTATTTCTAAGTAAGTGGGCGATTATGGAGCAAGGAGGCTGTGCTGGAGTAGCACCATTCTTGGATAGCCTGTATTTGTTAGTGAATGAGATGAAATACCACCAAACCAAAAACATGACCGAGATCAGGCTGTAACGATAACGAAGAAACATGAGACATTTCCCTCATCAAAAATCAGCCTCAATCAGGCAGACACCCACGCCAGAAACTCGTACAGTTTTCCAAACCTTCCATGATTGGCTTGGCACAGCAAGGATCGGCACTCCCGCGACTGCAAGCACGCCCTTTTGCCAAACCAAAGTCCCTCGTGATTGGCTTATCCCGTATCACAGCTACTGCGGAGTCCGCTGGCACCAGTTGCCCGGCTTGTGTGACACGGCATGGCTGTGATTATTGATGCGCCTTGCGAGGTAGATATTGTTCTCGCCGATTGAGCCGCTATCTAAATGCCTTGCACCAGCTGCGTGAAAGGTCATGTTTGAAGCATATTGTGTTCTTGTGATTTACGCCCATTCTCGAATACAGGTGCAATTCATTATATAAAGTTACACTTGCTGCCATTCGTTTGACATCTCCAGAGTCACATCGTCAACTTCAAACATGGCTGCTCCTCCACCCTATTCGCCTCCGGCGTCTATTTCCAGACATCGCACGGGATCGGACGACGTCCATTCCCTCGCCGATGCATTGCTTCGTACCTCTGTCTCCTCGGATAGTGCTACTTCGACATCTACCACATCCACTATCCTTCCACCCTATCCAACCTCAAGGGAACGCTCCATCGCATCGAGCTCTTCCCCCTCGTCCGGTCGTAGCGATGATTATACAAGCGGGTCTTTGCCTGGCCACCTCCACAGGCTGAGGTCTCCGGGCTCGGCCAGTACCTCGGGGACCACTTCAGGGACCCGAGAGCGGCTCCGCCAGATAGAGATGGAGCGAGACGAGCTTCGGCGTGCCATGGACGGCGAACGCGCCCAAGCTGCTGAGATGCGTCGTCTAGCTGAGCAAGAACGTGCCATTTCTGAGCGTCTCAGGATGGAGGCTGCTCTATCTGGTCCATCTGCTGCCGATGCTAGGCGTCGTGTACAAGAGCTCAAGCGTGAGGCACTTGCAGCGCGCTCTGAGAAACCCAAGCGATCCAATGATGGCATGTTCAAGAAGGCCTACGCTACCGATCTCCTCTTTCTCATGGACACCACGGGTTCTATGTACAGCTACATCAAGGCTGCCAGAGACCAGGTCAAGAGGATCATGGATGACATCACAAAGGCCTTCTTCAACGAAGCTGAAGTGCGCATCGCCGTCGTGGGGTACAAGGACCACGCCGACAAGCCCAACATCCAATTCCTAGATTTTACGACCTCCATTGACGACGTTCGGTCGTTCATCGACAAGTTCACGGCCTCAGGCGGAGGCGATGCCCCTGAAGATGTCCTCGGAGGCATTGACCAAGCCATCAACGCCACATGGAAGAACCAGACTCGATGCATCATACACATCGCCGATGCTCCAGCCCACGGTCGCATCTTCCACGACTTTTCTGACTCGGCGGATGACTACCCCGAGCCTGGGAGCGAACCGCATCGCCTCACTTACAAGCCCCTGTTCAAGAAGATGATTGACATGAACATCAACTATGCTCTGCTGCGCATCAAGAATGCCACGGACCGCATGGCGCTCACTTTCATGAAGGAGTACGCCGCCATTTCGTCTGATTGCAAGCTCCTCATGAGCAACCAGTACTATGAAGAAGGCCTCAAAGCAACCCTGGCTCTCCGTGGTGCCAGCAGCTCTAAGGGCACAGCCAAAGGCGATCTAGTCTTTGAAGAAGCCGAGCTAGGCACCTCTTATAGCGCGCTGCGACACCTAGTCGTCAGAAGCGTCACCACTTCAGCCTCTCGCACAGCAGTACGCATGTCAACGTCGAGTTCTCGAACTGGCGGCAAGGGGGGTACTAAGAACCCCTTGACCACTCAACTCCAAGCCATTGAAGAAGATGAAGACAAGATTGAAGAAGCCAGCGAAATGTCACTTGAAAAGGTTCCACCACAGTGGGATACTCCTGGCTGGCTCAACGAGAAGCTAGTCCTCGAGGGCTTCTCTCCTGATACTGTCGTGCACGGCGCAGACACACTCAACGCCATGATGGCCCATGACGATAACATCAGGCTGAGCATCATGGAGCTCACCATCAACAAGCGCTCGCGGCCATTTTCTCAAGGTGCCCTTCGTCTCACTGCGTACGCTCGTACAGCTGCCTCAACCAACCGCTATGTCGTCAAGTCATTCAAGCGCGACGGTAAGCGTCTTGCGCATTTGGCAGAGGACATGAGATGCCAAGCTCTCTGCAAGGCATTTGCCCTCGAGTTCAACGCCTTGGTTGGCGATAAGCACGCCATCGATTTCATTGTCACGACGTGCCTCAGGGGCAAGACAACCACTTCAGGCACTGACTGCATGTCACTCGAGCCATACATCGAGGGCGAGTACGTCAAGTATAACAACAACTGCAGCTATGTCAATGATGATAACCCCAAGGACGAGTTCAACCAGGCTGCCCAGGCCTTTTCGCACTTTACCTTTGAGCGGTCTTGGGGCAGCTTCCTGGTATGCGATCTACAGGGTGTAGGCCACGTCCTCACAGATCCAGCCATCCACACGCTCGACCCAGAGCGGTTCAAGCTGGCCGACACAAACCTCGGCAAAGATGGCTTCAAGTTCTTCTTTGCAACGCACGCATGCAACGAAATCTGCGAAAAACTCGAGCTCAAGAGCACGGCAGCAGGCATCGCAAGCAACAACTGCGAGTTTAGAGAGCTGTGGCCTAGCATCGACAACACCGTCTGCTGCTCCAACAAGCTCTGTGGCAAGATTGTGCGCGTTTCCAGCGCAAAGAAGTCAGAAGAGTATCCCGGTTGTCACTGGTGCGATGTATGCTGGCCACAGTTGAGCTCATCCAAGGTCAAGTGGATGTGCGTGGCTCCAGGGCCTCACCATGAATTTGACGTGTCCAAGTTCTACTACGAGTCCCAGGGACAGATTCCGCCCCGAAAATGTCCCGATCATCGTGAGCGAGACACGACTGTTTCCAGGACAGCTGTCATGGGTGGAAGCTTCTTTTCTAGGCTGAAGGGTGCTAATAAGCAAAAGAACATCTCTGGGAAGGCTTGGTAAGGGGTTTGTTAGGTTACTTGTGTTGCTGTTCTTTTTGTCCGGGCGTTCATGTTTTCAGTGTCTTTGTCCGAATATCCAGTGGCCATCCTAGGCTTGAGCTCGAGGGACCTGAATAGCGACCTACGCAAGGGCGCTCTAAATGTCCATGATTTAACAAAATAAACGTCGAGGTTTTCTTGACTACACCTACTGATGTCTTAATGCTTATGTCCGCTGTTAATACTATAGAAGGGCCCTCGTTCTTCTCATGTCGTGTCCGACGAAGGGATAAAAACGTGCAATACACGTCACTCCGATTCTTCCTTAATCTACCCAAAAATTAATGATGCTAGCAGTCGTTAATCTGCACTCACAACTTTCGGATCCAAGGACCTGTCCACCAGCCCTCGATAGGCTCAATTCAGTAAGTCGCGACGTCACGTGATCCACAGTCTGGTCGTCATATCACGTGTGGGTCATGGGTCATTTCAACAGTCGGTTGCTGATAAAGCAGCGCTGCGATAGCGCAAAGTGCACATCATTCATAACCCCCTTTCTGCGCGAGTACAAATAAGCGTCTTGCTTTATCATTCTATGAGCGCCGCCATTCTCCTATTCCATATTGAAGCCTAGCCATGAGTACAAGGCCGGGATCATGCCACAACTGCAGGCGCAGCCGCTTGAAATGTGACCGATCCCTTCCGCACTGCCTGAAATGCACCAGCAGGCGTCAAAGTTGTCTTGGTTATGGCACTCTGCTACGGTGGGAGAAGGGTATGGCGAGTCGTGGGAAATTGGCTGGCGTTACATCCGACGACATAAACAAGATCCAGAAGGGAGACACGACCTCGACTCTACAACCGCCGTGGCCTTCTATCGTGTCTACAAGGCAGCCCCCATTCGCAAATTCTAGGTCGAACTCTCCTCGTTCGTTACCTCGTTCGTTAATAGACCCGCTTTCGCGAAATCTAGACTGTCTATCGAGGAGATATCTGGACTATTGTAGGCTACCTTTGTCCGCTTGACTGCTCTTCATACTAATATTCTTTGGTAAAAGTTGCAAGTGATGTTTGCAGGGACCTCGTTCTCTATGACATCCCCCAGCATAATCCATTCCGCGAGCTTATTCCGATGGCGTACCAGCACCCCATGTTGTTGCAGGCGATCATCGCCAGTTCAGCTTTGCACATGTCAAACGCTTGTCAACGGTCATCAAGTTCTTCCAGCATCGTTACAACGATAGCCTCGACTCAAAGCAGCACAAGCTTAGTGAGCTCTCTATCGGTCGTTTCACATATCACATCTCGCTCGGAGACTTTCCATGACGCACTCAGGGCTAAGCAGCAGGCACTTTGTCTGCTAAAGTCTGCTCTCGAAGATATGCCTTCAGCGGATGTTGATGTAATTCTCGCGGTGGTTCTTCTCCTCATTGGGTTCGAGCTCATTGACTCAGGCCGAGACAGCTGGATATTTCACGTCAATGGTGCGAGAATGATCATCGAGAAGCTGATAGCATCCGGCCCAGGGATGGAGACTACCTTGAGCCCGCTTCGCAGCTGGTTGGTGTCAAATTGCTTGGTGTAAGTCGTCCTGTCCGGTAATTAATGGCTCCTGACTTGACATGCACTAGGTATGATCTTCTTGGGTCATCATTCGCAAACTCTTATCTACCGCACAGTGGTGGGCTATCGACGACGACCATGTCACTGCTTCAAGATGCAGAAGGCAACCATTGCTCGTCATTTCCGGCAGCCCTCCTTCCTTTGATACAGGCAGGGGCTCAACTATTAAAGATGAACGACGTTTCCACTTTTCAAGATGCCTTGATCACTCCAGGACAGCACGATGCGCTTCATCTCTTACACGCTGCTAAGTCATTCGACCCAGCTGTTTGGGCCATCAATTTACAGTCACGCTCACCGACTGACGATCTCCTCCATCGGACTATAATTGCATCTGCACACAGGGCAGCTGTATGTGTCTATCTCTCGCGCGTTATTCTTGCTCTATGGCCCAGCACGGTATTGCCAGATGATCTGGAAATCCTAGCAGCCGAAATCATCACCCACCTTTCAAATATGCACCCTGGAGATGCATTATTCACAGCAACAGCGTGGCCAGCTTTCATTGCTGGTCTGGAAACGGTTGACCTTACGAATCGTGCTTGGGTAGTGAGAAGATTCCAAGAGCTCTGGGAAGTGGAGCCTTGGGGACTTACCAGAGAGGCTCTCGAAGCATTGAGGACAATATGGGAAGAGGAAGAAAATTGGAATTGGATTGAGAAGCTAAAGAACATGGGCACCGATTGGTTGATTGCATGATTGCAAGGCGATCTTGGGTGATCAATCATGGCGGTGGTAGAGATCCATTGCCCGCTGACCGGGATTATATAGGTAACTACTACAACCAGGAGAGCAACCGCCGGGTAATCACCAATTAAAGACCACGTGGTCTAGCAATAGTTCGTGAGCAGAGGTCTAAATGTGGGCTCATACATCTCTCAGAGTACCATCCCTGTTGGCTGATCGCCTTTGCTGCTCAGTCATTGCCTCTTCCAGGAGTTCAGCCTTCTCATCCGCGGTCAAATCACTACTAGCCTTAGGTACCTTTCCCCAGATTGCCAGAATCAACAAACTCGCGGCTGCAGCACCCACTCCAAACCAAAACGTGTTCTTATAACTCTTCCCCAATCCTGCCTCGTCTACCGTTGCTGATTGGATGATATCCGTCAAAGCAAGGACGAAAGCTACACCTAGCTGCAGCACAGAATTAATAACACTCCCAGCCAGCCCCTGCTGCGCTGTAGGAAACGTCGTCGTCACAAAAACTGTCATTAAGATCGTCGACAGATCGATTCCCACGGTGCTGAAGATGACTGCGGGGAAGACCCATGCCCAATAACTTGCTCCAAGCGGAATCAGAGCTATGAGAAGCTGTGACCCTACTGCACCCAGGCCAGAAATGATCAACAGCACACGTCCTGGAACCAGGTGCAAGATGAAGCCTTCGATGACGCTGATAATAAGGCCTGCAAGCCCGAGAGGCACATACCACGCTACCACCTGCAACGGGCTGGCAGACATGATGTTCTGGAAATAAAGTGTGCCATATACAGAAAAGATACCCCAGGTACCATAAAGCAGGAAGAGGGCCAAAAGGAGAGGGCTCATGCAAGGAGTCGTGAAGATCGAGGCTGGCAAGAGAGGCTGAGCAGCGACACGCGTTTCGATGTAGCCCGCAGCAAGGAGTGACAAGACACCAAGTATGAGACAGGCTGGAATATATGGCGTTCGCCAACCTGCAGGGGCGTGTGCTGATTGCAAAATGGAAAACACGACTAGGACGAGGCCACAGACGATCGTGATAGCGCCGGGGTAGTCCATTTTGGCTTTGCTTGGGGGTTGGTCCTTTGAATGAGGACGCGGAATGGACAAGACCGAAGTTAACAGCGTAATTGCCGTCAGGATGGCACCGATCCAGAAGTAAAAACCCCAGCGCGTGAATTGACCTACGATCCCTGCCATGAGGATGCCGCCGAAAAACCCAAATACCGCTGAAGTGCCGTATACTGCAAAGACGAGATTCTTTCGTGGCCCAGGACGATATAACGATCCCATGAGCATAACTCCGGTGGGTAAGAATGCTGCAGCTCCTAGCCCTTGCAGAGCCCGGCAGAAGTCGAGCATCAGCGGATTGATGCTAAACCCGGCTATTATACTCCAGGCAAGAAGCCAGGCAAGACCCCACATGAAGACGGGATATCCTCCCCACATGTCACCCAGACGGCCAAAGACGAGCAAGGTGCTGGCGATGACGAGGGAGAAGGCGGTCGCTGGCCACACACTGGCTGCTTGCGGGATGTCGAGCTCTCTGATCAATGTTGGGAGGATGACGGTGAAGCCTGAGACGAAGTACTCCGTCAAGAATTGAGACATGGAGATGCTGAAGACGAAGATTATCTCGCTCCAGCGGGTTGTAAAGATCGAGGGGCGCTCGCGGCCAAGACGTTCGATTCGTGCTTGGAGGGACTCGTCAACTGGGGTTATGGATTCGGCGAGATCCGGCGAAGGGCTGTCGTTCGGTACAAGATTAACAACTTGAGTTTGAGCCATGGGGCTGCATTCTCTCGACGGGATAGTCGGTGTTGCTGAGGTGCTGTTGGGCACCCGCTGAGGGGGTGATGAAGGTAACGATGGGTGTGTCATTGTCTGTCAAATATCAACCCCTGAATATGCAGAGATATGGAACGAGCAGTGGCCAGGCTATGAAAAGATCAGGGTAACAGATCTTATACAGCGTTTTCTTTTTTCATTCTGCAAAATTATCATTACATTTGTAATCAAAACATCTGAAGATGTGAATTTTCGGAGAATTCGAGGTTGAATGGTAGCCTGAGTTCACCACCGCCCGCAGCCCTCAAGGGTTGGAAATGCTATACAGATACTACCGTATTCGTACCTGTACCTATTCTGCGCAGCCGTCTCGCTGGGTGGCTTTGTATCTGTCTTTTAATCGTCAGGTTCCCGACTAACAACTGAGTAAATCATAACCCGTTGGAAATCCCTAGCAGCCAATCGGCCATCCTTGTTGCAAACTAATAAAGAAAACCACTTTATTACAATTCCAACCCCTGAAACTTGTAAAGCTTGCCAGACGAGGCGTCAGTGGATAACAACGCTTATGCACGACATGCGTCTTGGCTGCCTATGTGGGGTTAGCTCCGATCGATCTACCAGCATCCTGATTGGTTTGAGTTTCATCCGCGATACGGCAAGGACTAGATTAATTAAGTTACCGACTTGTGTTGAGGCCAGCATTTGTCAGTATGGAGTAGAAATGCAGGCTTATTCAGCTGTCTAGTACTGGATGTGTCTCGCAACCCCAGACCGGTGTCTACATCTTATGAACTGCCATCTTGTCAGTAACTTAGCTCTTCGCATCATTCTAGATTACATATCTCTCCCAAACAAGGCTTTTCTCCTTCTGCAAATCTCACAATGTCACCAGTAATACATTGTGTCCGCCATGGACAGGGCTTTCACAACGTCGGTGCCGGATGCTACACTCTTCCTGATCCTCGCCTGACTCCCTTGGGTGAAGAGCAGAACATGGCTTTGCGCAAGACGGCCTTCTCAGATCAGTCCAAGATATCACTTGTCCTTGCTTCTCCGCTTTGCCGAACACTCCAATCTGCCTACCTCGTGTTTCAACCAGCCCTCATGGCCAGCAGCAAGTGTCACCCTGAGATCATCGCCATCCCTGACGCTCAAGAAACCTCTGATGACCCGTGCGACGTCGGAACTGATCCATCAATCCTCCGCAGAGTGGTAGCCGAGAGCAAGTGGCCCGTCGACCTCTCTCTAGTCAAGGACGGCTGGAACGTGAAAGCTTTAGGGACTCGCTACAGCCCAGAAAGCAACGCCATAGCAGCCCGCGCCCGCGACGCCCGCACCTTTATCCGACAGACGATCCGACAACTGATCGAGCAAGGCGATACAGACCCTCAAGTTGTGCTCGTAACGCACGGCGGTTTCCTGCACTACTTCACCAATGACTGGGAGGACTCATGGTTGAACCCTGGGACGGGATGGCGGAACTGCGAGACCCGGTCCTACGTATTCAAGCAGGACGTGATGGATGATACAGATGTGGAGGCTAAGCTCACTGAGACGATGGAGAGTCGACTGAGGAGGGGAAAGGGCAAACCTATGCCGGCTGAGGAAGAGCAGGCGGTGCTATTTGAGCAGGCGATGGAGAATTGGGAAAACCAAGGCCTGCAAAGACCCGACAGAATAGGACTGCCTCTCGAAACGAGTGTCATTGCATGATGGAATGCCATCTCATAGCGGTTGAGCTCTCCCTCTACGAGGACGGAGTGCTCGACCTTCAGGATAGGGGATCACTCCATGACTTCGACGGCACTGATTAATTTATCGACTTCAATTCAAGTCAACGTCAATCCACAAGGCCAGTTGTCATGTAATCAATCCATCCATTGCA
This sequence comes from Fusarium solani-melongenae, assembly GCA_023101225.1. Classification (NCBI taxonomy): domain Eukaryota; kingdom Fungi; phylum Ascomycota; class Sordariomycetes; order Hypocreales; family Nectriaceae; genus Fusarium; species Fusarium solani-melongenae. Next base: position 228,091 of record CP090038.1, on the reverse strand, counting down.
GGGTGCGGCAGCCTACAAAGCGTACTGTGTCGAAAAACAAGTGCTGCCGATGGCCAACCCATGGTAGACTGGAGCAATAACCTGATAGCTGCGTCACCACGCAACCACCCCACCCAGCGCAGGTCTTGTGTGAGCTGGAAAGCACTATTAGCCGGTGAGCATACACTTCGGATGATAACACGGGGTGATCATGACAAGCATCATCTAGACTACCCGGAAATTACCTCAGTGGGTAGCCGACCCCGACCGAGGCGCTTAAGAAACCTGCAGGACTGTTGGACGCTCCGAAGAAATCGCTGGGTTACTCAGAAGCCAAGCCCACCCCCCACCACTTCTTCGAGCCCTTGACCAAGCGTGACGAGCTGGAATTGCGCCAATTATCGTCAAATTTAATTTGTAATCGCCAAGTTCAATAGGTGCCTGCTCATCTGTTCTGGTCGACATGTGAAATTCGCCGGTCTGCCAGTAGTGAGTACATGGTTGAGACCAGTGCCCAAGATCATAGATGCCATCAGGTCATAAAATTACGACTGTGCCCGTTGTATGCCGAGAAATTTGGCACTTGAGTAATACGCAAGTTTAAATGAGCTACAGCTTTTTGTACTTTTTTGAAGCCAGCCACGACAAGCACAGCTTGAACAGTACATATTCATCCCGACTGTGCTTGAAAGGCGTTGAGTCAAGAGCCGACTGCGATGGTCACTCTTAGCCCAAGCGATGCATTGATTACGAAGGTATGCTTACAAAGCTAGTAGACGACATACCTAACTTAACACGCCCAAATCCAGCCAAGAGCGGTATAGTTGCTTGGATCAACTCGGGGCTGGCAGCTCTCTCCACCGTCGGCCCAAGGGACCCGGAGCCTGGTCAGCCAGGCATTGGGACCACTCCGGGGCGTGCAATAGACAGACAAAATCGAGCGACAATCCTGTTTGGGGAAGAAGGACGAAAGGTTCTAGGCCTACTTTAGCTCCCAGGTCTGCTCACGTTTGCCAGATACAGTGGTTGTTGAATTAAGGGCGTGGCTTCGACATAAAGCACCAAATATCCCAGGGAGAGATTCGTTCGATTGCTCCTCACTTCAGCTCCAAGGCATAATACCACACCTCAAATTCTCGCGGGCAGTTCTTGATAATTACCCCAAAACCGCTTCACGCCATCTCAGCGTATCTCAGAGACACATCAAGCAGAACGATATCGTGGCGAATTCTGGCATTATCCAACATCTTTCCACTGGTCAAAAGCCATGCCTGAGCTGGTCAACCTTGTGCGGCCACTTCGGAACCTTGCCTTGACCAATACATCCCGGCCACGGACAACCTCGGCAGTTTCGATCGACTGGGAAATCGAGAGTTCGCCCATCATCGTCATCGGAACCGATTCCGACAGTCTACCGTCTTTTTTGTCCGGAACCCTGTCCCTTGATGTAAACGAACCCCTGGTCGAGATTGCTGGCTTCACTGCTGTGCTCAATGTCCACACAGTCCAGAAGAAGCCGGCCAAGAATCGCTGCGCGAAATGCAAGGACCAGTACTTCGAGATACACCACTGGTCCTTTCTGGACCAACATACTGTCCTACAGAGCGGCAGTCAAGCATTCCCATTCTCCACCTTGATACCAGATCACCTACCAGCCTCGATGGATTCACCTCTGCTTTCCGTTTCGTACGAGTTCCACGCCAAAGTTCACTTCAAGTCTCAAAACACAGAGACCAATACGCCTCAAACTGTGGACTTTGAGCGAATCTTGACCGTCAGACGTCGAATTTCCGTTCCAAACTTTCCTCTACAAATGACTCGCATTTTCCCTGCTGAGGGTATAAGAGTCGAAAGCTCCATCAGCCCCATTATTCGTCCCGCCGAGGTCAATAACGCCTCTCTCTCGCTAACTGGCCTCCTCGTCTCCCCAGGAAATGGCCAGCACGACCATATCTGGCGGCTATGGAAGGGGGCTTGGAGGCTGGAGGAGAAGATCGAAGCCATTGCGATCCCCTGCGAGCGACACCGATGTTCAGTGACCGAAAGCGGAAGCGAAGGTTTTGTTCGCAGGAAAACCCGAACGCTCGGCAAAGGGGGCATATACAATGGCTGGGAGGAAAACGCGGCCGAGGGAACTGCTGGACTAGAGCTTGATTTCGATATCCGCCAAAGCTCCAATGGCCCCGGATCTGCTTACAGCTACGACACAAAGAGCCCTGACGGTACCAAGGTGACTCATGCGTTAGTTATCGAGCTTGTATTTGTCAAGGAGCATTTCCCACAGGGACATCTTGATTCGGCAATCCGCACGGGCGTCGGAAGAATTATCACATTAACTTATCTGGTGGTCTTAGCCGATGATCAGAGTATAGCTCCTGGATGGGTTGTGGAGAGTCTACCGTCGTACCAAGAGGAATGGGTAAATCCACCAGGCTATGGAGAGGGAGAGCCTTTAACTAGCTAAGAGAGTTTAAGTTTTGTAATATTATGTAAGTAACATTTACTTAAATAAAAAAAAATGAGTAAAAATTAGTTTTAGAAGAACAATTAATATATTTACATAAATAATATAACGTGCTTGATAAGTGAACCGATCAGCTATACTGTGCACTATAACTATGATTTTTAAGCTTTAATAAAAACTTACATAAAATAGCTAAAAACTTAAAAAAAAAGTATTTTAGCTATTTAAGTTATAAATAAGCTATATTTAATTTTTATAGACTTTTTAAAAAATCACTTTATAGAGAAATAACTATTTATACAGTGCGAATATACTTTTTTCTATACTACCCTATAAGCAATTTTTTAAATAATTTATAAAAATTAGGGTTGATAATATATTATATAATTAAACTAAGTCTAAAGTTTAAGGTTTTTTCAGCTTGATATAAATTTCTTAGAATTTTTTGAAGTAATTTCCTCTAAGGTGAAAATCTCACTGTAAGGTATTTTGATCGGTTCACTTGTCTGATCGGTTCACTTATCAAGTACGTTAGTTAATAAAATATACTAATTAAATAATTAATAACCTTCTCTTTGTCCGATCTCGGCGTTATCTCCGTCAAGTCCGAAATTCAGTGGCTTCGGTAGCCCCACTTGGCCTGCGGCTAGATCCGCAGCTATTGGGTATCTTATCAGATGCCCCCGAGTCGGCGCCTTGGGTGTCACAGGACCATGTCAGGCAATCACGCAGGCAGGCGGCAAGGCACCTGAGGCTGTGTGTGTGCCTCACTCACTTTTCATCAGATGACACTCTTTCAGCCTTGAACCGCTTTGTCGGGTATTTTCTCTCTCCTACATCAAACAACAGGGGTCCATGTCCCTACAGGATCAGACAAACATACTGTAAACCATGAGTTCATCCTCTGAAGCGACGCCCCTTTTAGGCGCCGCCGTGGGAGATGCCTCGGCTTCGTCGAGTTTATTACCTCACCGACCCGAAAGCGACGGTAGCCGCGCCCAAGACAAGAGGCTGTCCGCCGGTGTCGCCCGCATGGCCGTCGTCTCCAAGAACCTCACCACGGCTCATCGCGTCTGGCTGTTTGTCGGCATCTTCATAGTCGGGTACGCCTACGGCCTCGAGAGCCAGGTGCGCTCCGCGTACCAGCCCTACGCCACTTCGAGCTTTCATCTGCACTCGTACCTCAGCACCATCAACGTCTTGAGGAGTGTCATTGCTGTGGCGGTTCAGCCGACGGCTGCAAAGGTTGCTGACGTGCTCGGTCGCTTCGAGGTTATTGCCATTTCCACCATTTTGTACACGGTCGGAATTGCCATCGAAGCGAGTGCGCAGTCTGTTGAGGTGTTTTGCACCGGGTCCATGATCTACCAGGCCGGATACACGTGCATCGTCCTCCTTATGGAAGTTCTCATCGCCGACTTTTCATCTATGCGAGCGCGCGTATTCTTCAGCTACCTTCCCGCTGTTCCTTTCCTCGTCAACACTTGGATCAGCGGAAACATCACCTCGGCGGTGCTGAGCGCGACTTCTTGGCGCTGGGGTATCGGAATGTGGGCAATCATCTATCCCATCGCTTCACTTCCCTTGCTATCTTGCCTCTACTTCCTCGAGCGTCGCACCTGGGAAACTGAAGACGTCAAAGAGAGTCAAGAGATCGAGTCGCTGATTTCGTCGCGAAACAACGAGGGCCGACCTAATCTCTTCGACCAGCTCGATGTCGTCGGCCTCCTCACTCTCGTCTCTGCCTTCTCCCTCATTCTGGCCCCCTTGACTGTCGCCGGAGGAACAGTGAGCCACTGGCGCAGCTGGTACATCATTCTCCCTCTAACTCTGGGTCTTTGCTCTATCGTGGCTTTTGTCTTTTGGGAACAGCGAGGCGCACGGCATCCCCTCATCCCCTTTCATCTCCTTCGCGATCGAGGCGTCTGGTCCGCCTTGGCCGTCAGGAGTTTGCTCAACTTTGCATGGTATACCCAGGGCAACTATCTCTACACGGTTCTCATCGTTGCATTTGATTTTTCGGTCGAGAATGCGACCCGCATCTTGTCATTCTTCTCATTCTTTGGCGTCATCACTGGAGTTCTTGCCGGTCTCGTCATTTTCAAGATTCGCCGTCTCAAGTTCATCATCGTGGGAGGAACCTGTCTCTTCATGGTTGCATTTGGCGTTCTCATTGCATATCCCGGAGACCCTTCCAAGTCATCACAGTATGGAATCATCGCGGCACAGGTTCTCCTCGGGGTGGCGGGAGGATTCTTTGCCTACCCAACTCAAGCATCGATTCAGGCGTCTGCATCTCGCGAGCATGTGGCCATTCTCACAGGCCTTTACCTTTCCTTCTACAACGTCGGCAGCGCCTTTGGAACCTGTCTATCTGGCGCCATCTGGACTCAAACCTTGTACGGAACTCTAAAGTCAAACCTAGACTTTCAGTCAAACAAGACGCTGGCAGAGGCCATCTACAACTCACCATTCTCTATTGTGCCTGACTACCCAGTCGGTACAGAGATTCGAACGGCCATCATCGACAGTTACAGCTCTGTTCAGAAACTTCTCTGCATTGCTGGAATGTGTGTTTGTATCCCCATGGTTGGATTTGCACTGGCTCTTAGAAACCCTCACTTGTCGGAGCGCGAGGTTCAGATTGAAGATGACTCCGAGGAGGCTTAAGCATCGGATTGGGCTTGTTCACTTGGTTTTATTCATCATTAAAGTATTGGCAGAGTACCTGGATCCAGCGTTCAGGCTGGCAACATGCATCAACAGCAGGATAGACTGCATCATAGACTAGCATTTAACTTGGATAGTATTTGCTGCATTATCAAGACAGTAACATAGCTTGCATTTAAACATGATATTCCACACCCAGTAAACCAATCATAGTCGAGCCCTATTCTCTTCCCATCGTGCCTTTAACCGCCCAAGCATCATCCCAACATACTTGACATCAGTAACATCAGGAACACTCCTCAGCGTCTCACTATCCTCCCTCGACTTTTCAGTCAGATAATCCAAGCTTCCCTTCTCAGCAGAAGAGGCAGCCTTGGGACCGTACTTGCCCTCGAACCAATCTAGTAGCTTGATCGGCGGGTTCTTTGAGGGGTCTCGGTCAGAGTTCCTCAACCTGTCCATCCACTCGCTCGTGGGGAGGGTTTCGAATTTGAGACCTGCGCTGGTCATGGAGGGGAGCATGTCTCGGGACCAGTGGAAGCGCTTGGGGTTTATGACGTGGTATACTAGGTCCGCGTCAAGACTTCGGTCAGTGGGCGCGTTGGCGCCGAGGTTGGCCAGGTCGAGGATGGCGCTGGCAGCGAGGTTCACGGGGAGCCAAGTCATTTCCTAGCAAGATGTCAGTAACAGCGCATATAACCTATCAACCATGAACTCACCTCGTTCAGAGCGGGAAGAGCACCCAGGGTCTCGGCCGTCTGAATCATCAAAGGAATACCCTCGGTAGTATTCCACTCTCCAACGTTCGTGTCACCAACCAACTGTCCAATACGAAGAACCCTCGCGGGTGCACCAGCATCCTTCATGGCATTTCTTGTGATATGCTCCGCAACGTACTTTGAGCGTGCGTATCCAGTGTGCTGAGCATGGGCAGGTGATGGGACATAAGACTCGAGAACAGAACCAGGTCGAGGTGTACCTCCTGCCGATGACACTGAAGAACAGAAGAAGAACCGGGCAGGTCGAGGGGTTTGCACTGAGAGAGTGAGTTGAATCAAGTTGTGCACAGCCTTGATATGCTGATCCTCAAAACTTGAGACGGAAATGTTGAAGTTGACGGCCCAGGCGCTGTGGATGACTGTCGTCAACTTGGTGCTCAGCTCTTGAATTCTGGACTCTCCGAGACCAAGGTCTCGCTTGCTCAGATCACAGGGCAGGGCGACCACCTTGCTCCTCTGCTCTTGGGTCAGGGTTAGTCCACGAGTCGCAAGGGAGCTGTCGACTCTGTCAGAGGCTGCAGCCTCGTTGGATGCTCGAACCATGGCCCATACGGCTCCGACACTTGGTCGTGTAGTCAGTTGAGCAAGTGCATGAGCTCCCAAAGCTCCTGTGACACCAGTAAGAAGCTAAGATACTAGTTAGCCCTGTGAAATGTGAATCGAAAAGAAGAGATACTCACCACAAGCTCCTTCTCAGGCTGTAGAGCGGATCCAGCAACATGACGCTTGAACGAAGAATACTTGGAAACCAAGTTCTTCATAACCTGCAACTGATCCTCAGCCTCACTATCCTCACCCGTCCTCAATTTCTCCAAATGACGAGCGAGAAGCTTCACATTGCCCGTCTCATAGAGAACATTCTGCCCCAACTGAGACTGTCTACCACCGAGATCAATCTCTCTCTTGATCAGACTCCACATCTGGATGCACTGCAGACTGTCAACGCCAGAGGCAAAGAAATCTTCCTCTGGAGAAGAGAGCCTGGCGCCGCATTTTTCGTTGAGTTGGCGGATGAGATACCTCTCCAGCTCTTCGCCTTCGAGCAGCAAGGCCCCTTGTTGATCGCCTTGTCCCTCGTAGGCGGCATAAGCAGCCTCAATATCCTTTTCAAACTGGCGATACACGGGAACACGGATAAAAGTTCCCTTGTCTGTCCTTGGATATGCTGTATCCGCTTGAACGATAATCACCAACTCCTTGGGGACTCGAGAGAACGACTCTGCCCGGGAATTGGCGTCTTCCACCGCAGGCCAGATGCGTTCGAGGAACTCTTCATCAGACATTTTAGCAGCCCTGTCAGCCTTGACGATCAAGACTCCGGGATAACTCCGCCCCTCGCCATAGACAATCGCCTCCTTGACAATCTCTTCCTGTCGGATTCGGCCTTCGATGGGGAGAGGGAGGACCTTTTCACCGTTGATAAGAGTGAAGCGGTCGTCGAGACGGCAGGCGTACTTCCAGAGCTTGGGTCGTGTCGGGTGTCGAGTGAAAAGATCTCGTGTGCGGAATGAATTAGGCGGGTCGTCAGAGTTGATGGTGCTCTTTGATGGGAGACCGTCCAGGGCAACGCATTCGTAGAGGCCAGGGGCGACTTCGTCCATAAGGCAGTAAGGCTCAGCTTGGGGCAAGAAACGAAGATAGCTCCACTCCTTGTCGCCTTCTGGGCGTGTCGAGTTCATGAGTCTGCCCGTTTCAGTTCTGTCAAAGAGTTAGCATACGCATACGCACCTGTTCTCTGTCACTCACGCTCCGTAGTTGCCAACCAGGTAGACTCCATTCTCTACCAGTCGATCTCCAAGGTCATCCGGACAACCACTTCCAGCATAAAGAACCAACTTGACACCAGCCAAAACACGGATACCCTCCTCAGTCTCGGCAAGTAACTTGATGACATACGGAACCGAGTGAAGAATCTCGGGCTGAACTGTGTCAATCATCTGGATGATCGACTCCCTCGTCAAAGGCAAGTTGTAGTTGCAAAAGTAAAGTGGCTTTCCAGAGTAAATGGACCGGAAAATCTCATAGAAGCCGTGGCTGTGAAACATGGGTGAAGTGAGCAATCCTCGCATGTCCATGTTTGTGGAAAATGCAGCGATGCAGCTTCTGTTGGTCAGGTAGATGGGCTTGGGAAGACCGGTTGAGCCGGATGAGTGGATGATGACTGCCACCTTGCGGGACTCGACGTCTGGGTTGTAGTCGCGAGCAAACCTCGGTGCGTCGTAGTTGCAGTAGTCTGAGTGTTGCAGCAGCGGAAGAATCTCGAGTGATCGGTTCTGTTGGACCTCCTTTAGGACTGGGTGGAAGTTGGGTGTGGTGAGAATGGTGTGGCAGTCAGCCAGGTCGAGCAACTGTGTAATTGCTGGACAAGCAAGTCGAGTAGAGATCAAAAACGAAGAATATCCAAGCCGGTTAAGAGCGATGATCTGGATGACGATGTGAATACCAGACTGGGCGAGCATGCCAACAACAGGAGCCTTCTGAAGAGTAGGATCCTACACCAGTAAGTCTCAATCACCACCAGAAATACATTTATACTCACCACAGACTTGAGACCCATCTTCTGAAGCTTTGCGACTGCTGCATCGGCGTATCTGTCAATCGCAATCGCGCTGTGCTCTTTGTAATCATCAACCCCCGCCTCAGGGAACCCGAGCAACGGAGTATCTTGCAGCTCCGAAGCCCTTCGCTTGATCATCTCGTCAAGCGTAAACATCTTGGCCTGGAGGTCAAAAGACTGGACGGGCGGCGTCCTGGCCGCCTCGAAGCCGTTAACGTCGTGTCTGATGGTCATGATGTCTGTCTGCCTTGTCGAAAACAGGTAAGCACATGTTGAAGGCAACTCCCAATAGAATGCCTTTGCTCTATATATCTCAGAGATTCGGTTCCAACGGCGACCCGCTGATCCCGGAATGATATCCGAGGTGTTGCAGGACCCGGCAAAGGACGGACAACTCTTTATCCGGCGCATACAATCTCAGCCCCAACGAATCCCAGCTTCACTCCTTATCCTATTTTATCCATTCGTCGATCGTATGCAAGATGCTTCTTTATCCGACACGACGCGGGGTAGAATGCAAAAAGCCTCCAATGGGGGCGACGGATCCACCATGACCAAGTCGGATTTGCGCCGCTTTTCCGCTCATGCTCCGTTTCCCTCACAAGAGTTATCGGCTATCTTCCCTTTAAACTAAATATCGATTGAGGCTGTAGACGGCGCTTCGGAAAAGCGGCTGTAGACGCAGTTTTGCTCCCCCGCGACACTATTCTGGTTGCAGGCCTTCCCCATGGGGTAATGCAGCTATGGCGTCTCTACGATGAAAGGGTCATTACTAGGAGAATGTATAGTTTGTAGAGTTTAGGTAGTTTCATACATCTATAGCCAGATGAAGTATATCAATGTCAAATCCACTGGGTATGGGCAAACCCTAACTTCGCCATCGCCACCTTCTCAGAATCATCACAATGACGACCCAACAACCGACCAACACTGTCAATCCCAAGAATGAAGCGACAGTTGATCATGTAGACTTTCAAGAAGACATCATGAAACCCACCGACGTGGAGCATCACGACAAGTTTGGGTCCCACGCCAAGACGGACCCAAAGGAGATTGCCCTCGTCAAAAAGCTCGACATGTACTTGATGGTGAGTTTGCTTGCAAATTACACAGCTATGGCTATGTTGACAGCTGTCTAGCCTATTCTCTGGATCATGTACTTTCTCAACTTTCTTGATCGAAATGCCATCGTCAATGGGAAGCTCAACGGCCTGGATAAAGACCTTGGCATGGTTGGATCCCAGTACAACACCTGCGTCAGCATCTTCTTCGTCGGGTGAGAAAATACACAGTCTGCGGATTAAAAATTCTAACTCATATAGATACATCACCGGCATGATTCCATCCAATGTCTTGATCACCCGTATCAGACCCTCTTGGTATATGTCTGGGTGGATGATGGCGTGGGCGATTGTATCGACTCTTATCTGCGTTGTCAAGAGTTATCATAGCATGCTAGCTTGCAGGTAAGTTCAGAAACCCTATTCAGAGAGAGCGTACTAATATGATTCGTCTCCAGACTCATCCTCGGTATGACTGAAGCTCCCTTCTACTCCGGTGCCTGTTACCTTGTCAGTCTCTTTTACAACAGAAAAGAGACGGCGACTAGACTAGCCATATTCTACACGGGTAATCTCCTCGCGAGCTCGTTCTCCGGCTTGATCGCAGCAGGTGTCTTTGCTGGTCTTGACGGACGATACGGTCTGGAAGGATGGCGCTGGCTCTTCCTCATCCAAGGTGTCATCACTGGTAAGTAACCACACCCTCTCTCACTTTACCATCTAACCTCCCATAGTCGGAGTCGCTGTAGTCGCCTTCTTCATGCTCCCAGACGCTCCCCTCCAGACACGTTGGCTCAGCCAAGAAGAGCGCCAACTTGCTCACGTTAGAATTGCCAACGACACGACCGAGAAGCGACTCGCTACAGGCAGTTGGTCGGGCCTTTGGGATGCCGTGAAGGACTACCGGACTTGGATCTTTGCGCTGCAAGGAAATCTCCATCTCTCTGCCAACGGATTCAAGAACTATATGCCCACCGCTGTCAAGTCCCTCGGCTTCAACACCACCATCACCCTCGTCCTAACCTGTCCCCCATTCCTCATAGCGACAGCTACGTCAATCTACGTCTCATACTCATCGGGTCGTCGCAACGAACGAACATGGCACATCACCATCTCAAAGCTCATCGCGAGTATTGGCTTCGCAGTAGCTACTGGAACCCACAACATCGGTGCACGATACTTTGCCATGGTCCTCTTCGTTGGTGCAACCTACGGAGTAAACAACATAAACATTGCATGGACATCTGCAACTCTCGGTCAGACGGACGAGAAAAAGGCAGCAGCGATTGCCATTGTGAACACTCTAGGCAATCTCTCATTTGTCTATACTCCTTACCTTTGGCCAGATAGCGATGCGCCGTTGTTCCGTCTGGCTATGATTGCGAGCATCGTCTTCTCCATGGGCGTTGTGGCGACGGCTTGGGTGATGAAATTTGTGTTAAAAAGGGCGAACAAGAAGATCCGGGCATCGGATAACGAGGCGGTTAATTTTTACGCCTATTAATTATGTTCAATGAAGTTGGAAGAGGAAGCGGCACAGTTTTTACCGTGCATGTTATTAAACAAGTACGTGTGGAAGCTTGCTATGTATGGTCTGGGAATGACATGGGGAATTGTGCAATGAATGCCTCTCGGGGCAGGCGTGGTTCTTAGTATCTAGGATAAAGTTGCAAGGATGAGGGGGCTGCTACCAGAGAGAACCATTGTACCCGACCAGATGCCAATGTTTGGACTGAAAGCCTTTTCAACTCGAAAACAAAGCCCAACAGGCCATCTGGGCTACCACTTGCCCTCTGTTGATATCTTCATCTTCGCCGCTATTGGCATGAATCAGGTGCTTTAAATCAATGCCGAGTTCTGAGCTTAGGTTCTAACGCCCGTACAGTGTTAAAAATCATCCTCTTTGCTGCTGTGGTCGAAGCCCCTGGTCGTCCTGCAAAGGCAAGTCACCCTGCCAGCAACTCTGCGGACAACGGTTCACTACGGTCACAACAGAAAATTATCCCATGTGCCTTGTCTATCACTCTACACCTAATGCAAATGTACATGTACAAGAAATATTTACTTTCCAACCCCAGACCTTAGTCCTTCATAGACCTCTTAGCAACCCAAAACTGCGCATTGTACGCGCTCTTGGTCAAGGCTTTGTTGTTGAATCCGTAGACAGCCTCCATGCTCCTGACCTTTCTCTCTGGCAATGTCAGAGGTCCGCAAGACTCTTCCGTGTCGAGGTACTCAAAACCCATAATCTCAGTTATCCTCAGCACCTCGTCCAGTGACAGCTGCACGTATGGGCCAGATCCATAGAGGAGAGGACCAAGGTTGATCCAGTGACCGCCAGGCTTGAGCACCTTCTTGATTGTGTCGAGGTAACTCATGAGGTTTCGGGCCGTATCGATGAAAAAGTATGTGACAACGACGTCGAACTTGCCCCTCTTGCCAATAAAGGCGGTAGTAAAGTCACCCTCGACGAGGACCACAGAGCTAGCGTTGACGCCCACGTCGGGGAAGAGAAGTTCTCGGGTCATGTCTGCTTCGGAAATGTGGTGTGACCAGCCCTCAACAAAGGGGTGCCAGGACATAGAGTTTCGGGCTCTGTTGGCTTCGACAAGGCGATAGGCGAGGTTCATGTACATGGACCACTCGTTCATGGTCACTTCGAAGCCTGGACGCGTTGTTAGAGAGTGCCCATGATAATTCAATATGAATCTTACCTCCGAGTCTAGCAATATCATGGCCCAGCCTGCCAAGACCAGATCCTGGAACCAATGCCTTGATAGGAGCAGCTCCGTCCCGCTTGGGGAAGAAACCTTCCAGGGTCTTGATCAGACAAGAAAAGGGTCCATTCCTCTCGGAAGCACCCTCCTCAGTCCAGTCACGGACATAATGCTTCAGAGCCTGGGAGACAGAGATCCGGTCGGCAGTCTTCCCGGAAGCCTCTATTTCCTTGGCATGCTTCTGGAACTCGTCTTGGCCGATTTCGTAATACTCCATGGCATTCTGGACAATACGGTTGCAGAGGTCCTGGTTCTTGGTGAGGAGAGTATCAAAGCGGGCAAACTTTTTGGAGTACTGAAGCTCCTTTTCAAGTAACTAGTTTTATGCAGGTGTTAGAAAATCAAACAGAACTTCCATACATAGAGTTTGACTTACAGCTCGCTGAGCCTTAGTGACATGCTTGTAAAAGCCTTCAAACCGGTCAAGCTCAACCTTTTGACGCTCATGGTACTTGCTGAATCCGTAAAGAGCGTCGAGAAGACGATGACGGGGGTGGTTTTTGTTCCAGGTGCCGGCATCCCTGGCCATGTTGCCCATCAGCTTCTTCTTGGCCTCTGCATGGCGAGGCGTGTTGGGCTCTCCGGCGAACTGCTCCAGAGTGACAACAACTTCGTGGACCACCTCAATAGGAGAGCTCAGTGTGCCAGACTGTAATGACGTATATGTTAGCTGAGGTTGCAAGGTTGTTTCTGTTGTCGTCGCCGTCTGAGTAAATGACATTGCGGTCGTGGTGGTGGTGGTGAAAGGGTGGGGACGGAATAAAAGAGAAAAGAGAACAAACCAGGTCGGAGGCGACGTCAGGCCCATTTTGATTCGCGGCAGATTCAACCTTGATGTTCTCGGCCTCGCTGGCGTCCGCAGCCGTGCATAAGGGGCCGATGGAGAGAAGCAGCAGGGTGGCGGACGAGAGAAGCGCCGTGGAGGCGACCTGAAGTCTCATGGTGATGATTGAGGTGGGCTGTTTTTTTTTTCCTTGATCACAACCACAAGTCCAGAGCCCAATATGGAGGCTCCTGTCTGTAATATGACTTTACGTGATGAGCGAAAAAAGAGGGCCTCAAGGAAAAACGACTATGTACTATCCCCTGGACGCCACGGTTAGTTTATCAAGGTTACAAGGTTAACAGGGTTGATGCTGGTCGGTTGTATCCCGCGAGCCGTGAACCGTTCCACCAACGGGGGACGGGGTAAGCGACGACGAACCTGGAGAGATGTTCAACGTGTGCGTGCAGAAAGGAAAAAAAGAAGAAGAGAGACAAGAGGTCTCTGCATCATGCAAACCAGCCCGGGATAATATCCAATACCTTCACCCCAAAGCCCGAGCCTCACAGCGGTCCAACCTTTTTGTTCTGTCAACTGCTGGTACGTTTTTCGGTCGGTGGCCTGAGGTTCCTTTGGATGAGAGACTTGGCATGAGATGGTCTTTTTGGCGAGTCGCCGCTTCCAGCGTTTGGAGGGGCACACACACAAGAGCAGGAACACGAACAGTGGGGGAAGGCGCACCAGCTGAGCTTCCGGTCGGGGCAAGCGCGGGAAAAGTGGGGTCCGGTTCCGTCCTTCGCCTGCCCGGGATTTGAGTCGATTTAAGGTGAGGACCTTGATGGCCTTGCCAAGACCAAGCCTCGCGATTTTGTTTACCCACGCACTCATCTCCACGGGCCACCAACAGGGGACCTCACAACCTCTCGTCTCTCTGTACGACATCTCCACGCCGGTCTCTGATCTACTCTAGGCTCGACCGAGGAGCCAATGGCCGACTCGGTGTTCTTTGTTCTCCCAACCTTGTGCAGCATAAGCATACAAGGACCCTGTCCTCTTCCCGTTGAGCACATTCCAACCTGCTGCATACTACTCACACCCCATCCATCCCATGTCTCTCTTTATATCCGTAGCCTCTACTCTATTTCTCGTAGTCTCGCCGAATAATGACTGTATCCAAGGATCCAAACATTGTCCCCCCACGTCGTCTTGTCCGATCTTCAGCTTCAAGTGTTGTAAGACACCCCCCCGTATCCACGCCCCCGGACCGTTTGTCAGGCCCCAATTGCCACGAACCTTGATGCATACAGTCGCTGCAGCCTCCATCTCTTCTCTTAGCGATCCCGTAGAGATAATGGATCACAGTCACTAACCCTCACGCCCCTCGCCCCTTGACACTTCAGCTGTCAGTGGCTGCCACTGTACCGTCACTGACACCGTCACCTACGGCCTACATATAAAGCTCCCCTCCACACCCGTTGCCGCCTCCCGTTGTTGTTCCTGCATCCTCATCATCACCTTGCTGTCTCCTTCTGACAAAAGCCACTCGTTCTCAACCTCAACACCACCAAAGAACGAGTCAAGATGAAGACCACCACCTTCGCTGTCGCCCTCCTGGGCCTCTTCCCCGCCGCCATGGCCCAGTCTCTGGCTCCCTCCCCTACCGAGTCCGTCGGTTGCGAGCCTCATGGCGATCACTGTTTGTTTTCCCTGCTAACCCTCCCTTCTGGCAGCATCATCTAACAATCCAGGGCACTGCGAGGCCGCCCGCACCACTCTCGCTACTGCCAAGGCTCCCGCTACCACCGACGAGGAGGATCACGATGATCATGACCACGAGGCCGGTGAGAGCGAGGCCCTTGCTCCCTCTCCCACCGAGTCCGTCGGCTGTGAGCCCCACGGTGACCACTGTACGTCTTCTCTTCTTCGCTCTCCATGCGACAATGCTAACTCATCTCTCCAGGGCACTGCGAGGCTGCTCGCACCTCCGTCGCCGAGGTCGACGCCAAGACCACTACTTTCGACCATGCCGCCGGTGCTACCGAGTCTCGCGCTCCCTCTCCCACCGAGTCTGTCGGTTGTGAGCCCCATGGTGACCACTGTACGTCTGTCCTTGTTCCCTCTGCAACATCAATCGATCTAACAATCTCTAGGGCACTGCGAGGCTGCTCGCACCTCTGGTGGTGCTGCCGCCGACGCTGTGACTTCCGAGTCCATCGCCCCCTCTCCTACCGAGTCCGTTGGCTGTGAGCCCCACGGTGACCACTGTACGCATCCCTCCAGCTTCACTTGGTCATCTCCATCCTAACCTCTCTAGGGCACTGCGAGGGTCCCCGTACTGGTACTGACGTCGCTGCTGCTACCACCGAGGAGCACGACCACTCCGCTGGAGCCACCGAGTCTCTGGCCCCCTCTCCCACCGAGTCCGTCGGCTGTGAGCCCCATGGCGACCACTGTATGTTCCTCAATTGCTCACTATCGCACATCAGCTAACACATCTCCAGGGCACTGCGAGGGTCCCGCCACCGGCGCTGCCTCTGGCACTCCCACCTCCACCCCCGAGGTCACCGTCACCAACGCCGCCGGCATTCAGATGGTGCCCGTCGTTGGCCTCTTCGCCGCGGCTGTTCTGGCCCTGTAAGGGACCTTGCGAGGTTGTACAGTAGGCATCCAGGGGAGCTCTTTGTCGTGTCGGCCCCTGGGATCGCGAAGCAGCGGATGATTAGAAAGGACATGGCAACAATTCACACCACCACCGTTATAGGTAGTTTCGTTCGATTCAGCTAGACCTTGTTAGCTCGATTAATCAACTTCTTCCCACCTCTTTACTCTACTTGATGATCTTGCTTTTGGTGATGTCATAAGACATGTTGCTCGAATTGGGCGAGCCTTGTACCAATTGACTTGTTTCAAACTATGAGAAACAAGAACACGTATCGCTGCTGTGTTGTGTTGACCGGGTAATTGAAAGCCTCTGGTTACATTGTGGTCAGTTCTACATGGCCATGCCTTTGTACAACCCCCAAAAACACAGAACCAACAGCACTGCCATTCAAGCACCTTTGTGTCCATGACGGCCAACATCCATGATTATCAATCCCATCTCAGCTTCATCGATCCCCCATGATGCCTCATCGCTTGCGCCACACACCATGTGGTGTGCGCCCTCCCGCATGAGTAGTGCCAACGTAAATTATCCATAAAAGTAACCTTTTTTTCTTGAACAAGCTCATCCCATGTCTAGCATGACACTAGGAATTATTCCCGCAGAGAATTCCCTGTTTTTTTCGCTTCTCGCTCACGATGGGGAGGGGGGACCCTTCACCTATTGGTCTTGGCGCTTCCTAGCCTAGCGGTTCTGATCCATCCAGATAGTCTATCAAGGTTCTCAACCTCACTTTGCAACTGCCCACTCGCTCACTCGCCCACGCCGATGCGGCTGGGGCAAGGATTTACGTTGACTGTGCATCGGACTTTGGTACCTGAGTAAGGTTCGCATGCATCAAGCCGTGTCTCTATCAAGATGCAAGGTTGTGATGGTGACTTGGGTGGGTAAGGTCTAGGTAAACTAGGTAGACAGTTGGAGTAGTAACCCCCAACCTTCCCAATGGGTCGCTCCTTCCTCTCGAATCGGAGCGTTTGCTTTCCAACTCATGGCATAACCGCTTCTTCCCCGGCTCCGCTGAGATCCATATCCCACGCATCCACGGCCTTGGAACTGACACATGAGGTCGCGTACCCGGTGCACACCCTTCCCACATCGATATGGACCCTTGAAGAAAGTCCCTCTATCGAGAAGGAGGCGCCGCCAAACTGACCGAGGATTGCCCAGCCTGTTGGTCATCGGAACGTCGCCGTGGAGCCTTCAACCCATGATTCACCTACGACGCACCTAGCACCGCACCGCACTGCATCCCCGTCTCGTGTCATTGCACATGAACTTAGCATATACTCCGTATTCACTCCCGTCTATCAGCTACGCCAAGCCAACCGGATATCCATCCAGGTCGATGCCCCACGGTTCTGCCCGCCTGCAGCTGCCCGCCACTGACAGAACTTTGTTTCTCTTGGTCAGTGAGGACCTTGATATCCAACCCTCCATCCATTAGAGTAGGGGACTTTTTATTCACTGGAAATTCGGCCCCCACGCGGACGTTTACATATTAAGCTTCTTTTTTCCACCTCTTCTCTCCTCCTGCCCTCGTCCAGATCGATCATCCGCAAGGCGCAACCTCGTTCTTCGGTCAATACATTGCATGCTCTCCCACCGCTGCATACCACTCGCTCTCCGAACCGCCATGACTCGCACCGGTCGTATTTGCGGGAGCCGTCCCGCCGTGGTGTTCGTCGGAGCACTGCTCTTTGCCGGCATCGTGTCGGCCTCGATCAACCCCGGTGCCATTAGACGCCAGGCCACGGCCACCAGCGCCGGAGCCGAGGCCAGCATGGACTTTGAGTCCCTGACCGGATGCCACATGCATGGGACGAAGCAGTATGTGCTCTCAGCAGTCCAAATGGCTGTTATTGACATTCTCTAGGTACTGCATGGCGGACTCTACTGAGTACCAGATCGTCCCTGAGGCAGCCGAGGCGACGGCCACCGAAGATCCTCCCTCTTCGTACACTGCCTGCCACAACCACGGTTCAGACGTGCAAGTTCCTTCGTCCTCCTACGTCGATACGCCTCTGACAATCGTCCAGTTACTGCATGAACCCCAACGGTGGCGAAGTTCAAGTTCTCGCCGAAAACGAAGCCGCCCCTACTCAGACTGCGGCCAAGGAGACTGGCAAGAGCTCCGCCGCTGACTCGGACAAGATCACCGCCGTCACTGGGTGCCACATGCACGAGACCTCTCTGTGCGTTGTCTTCGCTGTGCGCAGCTGATATATGCTAACATAGGATAGCTACTGCATAGGCCCCAGCTCTACCGAGTACTACGTCCAGACCACCATCACCAACACCGAGGAGTTTCCCGCCCAGCTCACCGATTGCCACAGCCACGGCGAAGAGACGCAAGTTGTTCAGGTACTCTGGAATCGAGCTATAGCTAACACTGCTCAGTTACTGCATGTCCGACGATGGCGAGGCTCCCATCATTCTCGCTGAAGATGTCGAGTCCGGCGCCGCTGATCCCGAGGAGGAACACTGCCACTTCCACGCCGGCGTCGAGTATGTCTCTCTCCTGTCCCCTTCTGTTCCAACGTTAACACGATTAGGCATTGTGTCGGAGGCAGTCACGGCTCTGAAGAGGAGGGCGGCCGCTCTTGTGGAAAGGTTGACCGAGACTACAAGATTGGTATCCGTATTGGCATGCTTTTCGTTGTCCTTATCGCCAGTTCCATTGGTAGGTCAAAATCTCATACCGAGAACCCTGAACTGACAATGTCTAGGTGTTTTTGGTCCCATCTTGATGTCTACTTTCATGCCCATCAAGTCCAACCTCTTCCTCACTGTCCTCAAGCAGTTCGGCACTGGTGTTATTATCTCCACTGCCTTTGTTCACGTAGGTTCCCCTACACCATTAGGTCTTCCCTACTAACCTCGACAGTTGTACACCCACGCGTCCATGATGTTTGGAAACGAGTGTATCGGCGAGCTCCAGTATGAGGGTGTCACGTCAGCCATCGTTATGGCCGGCCTGTTCATCTCGTTCATAATTGAGTATTTCGTTCACCGAGCGATGCGATGGCAGGAGAACAAGGAAAACAAGTCCGAGGGCGCCATGTCTCCCCAGGCGCTTGCGAAGGCGGAACTTACCAACGTGACTATCATGGAGGTTGGTATCATCTTCCACTCGCTTCGTAAGTGCCCACTCATTCCGCCATGACGTCTACTAACTTCTCTAGTCATTGGAATTACGCTTGTCGTCGCTGGTGACTCCTTCTTCATCACCTTGTCTATTGTCATCATCTTCCACCAGCTCTTCGAAGGTATCGCTCTGGGTACCCGTATCGCCGCGGCTGGTTATGGCCAAACTCCTCTGGCCCATTTCCACTCCCACGGGCACTCCCACAGTCCCGCTCCCGCGGTGGACAGAACTGGCACATCGACCGTTTCCCTGACCAAGAAGCTCATTCTTGGTGCTGGTTTCGCCCTTGTCACCCCCATTGGCATGGCCATCGGTATCGGCGTCCTGAACGTCTTCAACGGCAACAACCCTTCCACTCTGATCGCCCTAGGAACTCTGGACGCCCTCTCGGCCGGTATTCTCGTCTGGGTCGGACTTGTAGAGATGTGGGCGCAGGATTGGATGTGGGGAGGCGAGCTCACTGAGGCTGGCCCTGTCACGACTGCTCTGGCTCTGTTTGGTCTTATCTGCGGTATGGTTCTGATGAGTCTGCTCGGCAAGTGGGCTTAAATAAGCCTTGGATACCCCCCCCCTTTCGACATACTAGTCGAAGCTTGGAGTCTCGAAGATAGTCCTCCTACAAGATGCAGTGTTAAGAACATTGCTTTCACCCCGTAATTATCACGATTAGATATACCAGAAAGTAACAGTACTCTTCACTTCTTTCACAAACAAACTTAATCGCACCACCATTTTTCGCTTCCATCAGTCCTTCTTGGCGCGTGCCTGTTGGATGCGTCTGCTCATGCTACCAACCTTGAAGAAGATACCAATGATGCCCTCGCTCACCCACCTGGGCAGACAAGACAATAGCCAGACCCGTCCAGACATGCCTCCAGCCCAGTACCAGTCAGGAGTGCCTCCAATCAAACCTCCAAACCATCCCTCGCCCCTGAGTGCCTGTCCAACCAGCTTGCGTGCGTAGACCTCGGTCGGCACCGTAGCCGTGTTTTGGCTAAACGTAAGACGACGCACGAACACGTCCTCAACAGGCTTATACAGCGAGTTTTCAGGCAGGGACCGGTGAGTGCGGCTCGCAATGTTGGACCTAACTGTGCCGGTGACGGCCGTCATGACACGCACGCCAAAGGGCTTCAGCTCGAGGCGCAGAGCTCGGCCCCAGACGTTGATGGCGCCCTTTGTGGATGAGTAGATTGCGCCAAAGAGGTAGGGAACCATAGACGATGTGCTCGAGATGTTGAGGATCAGACCGCGAGCCTCGATTAGGAGCGGCGCAAAGATCTGAACCATGGACATGGGGCCAAAAACGTTGACCTCATACGTGGCGCGGACGTCATCGAGGTCCATGTCCAGAGCGGGGATGGTGTGTGTTCGACCGCTGAGAAGTAGTCAGTCTCTGTAATGGAGTGGGAGATGGGGTCTTACGCGTTGTTGACGAGAATGTCAAGACGACCGCCGGTGAGCTCGGCGACCTTGTTCTTGCACTCGACGATGCTCTCGGGCTTTGTAACCTCCAAGGGAAGGACGCTGATGCCGGGAGCCTCGAGGTCTTTAATCATGTCGGTGTTTCTCACCGTGGCGATGACATGACAGCCTACAGGATATGAGTAAACGATGATTTGATACAAGAGACGAGAAACCCACCTCGACGATGAAACTCGGTGGCGAGTGCATGTCCAATGCCTCCAGGCGAACAGCTATCATCAAGCTCAGCATCTCAACTCAGACCGTTCAATTTGTCAAAAATTCCTACCCTGTAATAAGCACAAAGGTCTTTCTCTCAGCCATGATTACTTTTAAAGTTTGACACAGAGTCGTGATTCGTCAACTCTTGACGTAGATGACAGAACAACGATTGCTGTCCACAATGACAATTCGTAAATAGCTCTCGAGGGATAGTGAGAGGGAACATGTGAAACCTGGCGAGAAAGCTTAGCTGTGGTAGTTTGTGTGGGGGAGCCGAGGCTTGTTGAGGTGAAGCCACAGCTCAACGGCCTGCGCCACATCCGTGTCTCGCAACACCAAGGTGGTGGAGAGGGGTGGCTTTACTTTCATCTTCAGTGCAGACGGGGCTCGTTATCAAGGCCATGATTGAGAGAGCCACTGAACTGTCTGTACAGATAAGTTTTCGGCTCTGCTGGGCCTGTTGATGGGAAATTCGACACAATCGTCATTAGCTTGCCTCTAGGGTAAACGAGTGATGCGACCATGAGCCCTCGACATTGAAGCCAGATGCTTTTTTACTGGACAAGTTAGCTTTCACTTGACTTTCAGCAGAGAGAAATGTCCAAAACTGCACCGGTAGAATTATTCTGGGAAATTTCGAACGACTTGGGTAGGGTTGATATGGAGGAACGACTAAGTGTCGTGATGCAATCCGATGAATTCACAACCAAGAGGAGGACAATTACCCAATCACACTTCCAAAATATGACTTGAACTTCGGGCATTCAACGAAGAGAACGGGTTTAGGGTTTATTCTGGAACAGACACTCGTATCAGTGGGACCGCACGTTGAGAGACTGGTTGTCGCGCGTTCACATGGAGAGCCAACGGCCGGTGTTGATGTCGAGATGCTCTTTTCTAGCACAGCTATGAATTGCTAACCCCTTGATCAAAAAGATTGTATGGCATCCAAAATAGCACTAGGTTCCGGATTTCGATCGAGACTGAATTGTTTCGTTATCCTGTCAAGAACCTGTTAGTTCACCTGTGCTGAGTAGATGGGAGGAACTCACGAAGCTCGCCTTACTCTACCTTGTTGCTGGTAACAGCATGAGCGAGTTTGCTTCTCCTAGGATACTGGCACGGCCAGTTCAAATGCGGTCCAGCTAATGGAGAGTATCCATGATCTAGCCTCGGGGTCTCCGGCGCTTCAGAGGGTGGAAGTTGATGCCTTGGAGAGATGTGGTATGGGCTCTTGAAAGATGATTAGACGAGGGCAATATCCTCGAGAGAGCAGCGCAGAGGTTATTAACAGCGGCGACACTTGGCCGTATTACTGAAAGCCCAACGTCTTGGACGCATCATCCGAGATGCGCTCTAAGTGGACCACTCTCGAGGGCAAAGCAGAGCCCATTGTATATACCACAGTCGTACGTGGTTTCTAATAGCCTGGTTCGGCTACCCCGGATGCACAAGTAAGAGAAGGCTCTGTATTGCGGTGATTACTGCTTACGCTTGAGAAGCCCCAGTTGTCATGGACAGGTGGATCATCATCCATGATGAGGGGCGTCTATACATAGAATCTGGCCATGGGAGCTTCTGCTTACTTGACATGGTGAGCCTGGTTCCTTGGAGCACTGTGGATTCTTAATGCCTCGCTTGCCAGATGCTATCAAGTCTTAGTTCCAGCAAGTCACGAAGAGCAGTGTAAGGGATAATAAAATATAACGTTCAATATCGTCATCAGTGATATACAATCAGCATGACGCAGAATCTCAAGTTGACCCAAATCAATGATTAACTCCTCGAGGCCCCCTACCGGAATGCCTCATGTTTGTACATCCAACCGTTGGACGCCAGCCATCCCGAGTATATGGCCATTATTCCGTTCCGGTACCAATCCAAATTCCTTCAAGACTCCCAATCCAATTCCCTTTTCATTCGTCGAATGTCATCACCGTCCGTGTCCGTGTCCGTGTGGTGTTGTCCCAGGCATTTCCATAAGCGGAGGTGGTATGGAACCGTCCATCTCGTAGACGAGGTTGGGGTTAGCCACATCTTGTGGCTTGGGAGGGGCGTAGGCGCCAGTATACGGATGATTATAGCCTTGTTGGTTGGGTGCGGTAGTTGCCCATGCCGGCTTTGGCTCCGAGGGCGGGTATGTTGATGCGCCAGCGTACTCGTGGTTTCCATCGTAGTTGGGAGGAAGCATTGGGTGAGATTCTTCGGACTTTCGCTTTCGTCGTCGCAGGAGGAAGAAGACACCGGCGCCAATGAAAGCAGCTCCGACGAGGGCGGCTCCGACCGCGATTCCAACTGTGGCGCCAGTCGACAGGCTCGAGTCATTGTTCTTGGTAGTACCTTTGTCGTCGTTGCTGTTGTCGCTGGTTCCGATGACGGTGATTGTCCTGCCGCCTGATGTCGTAGTGAAATCGGCCGTCTGCTTGCTCTTTGTTGTCGTCGTGCTCGTGGTCGTCTCGCTGTCTGCTGTTGTCGTCGTCGTCTCGTCTTCCTTTGCGGCCTCTTGGAACTCCTCCTTGGTCACCTTCAGCGGCGTGGATGAGTCCTTGCATGCCTGTTGCATGGTGTCGAAGGTTTTATCGACATCGCCGGGTGATTCCTGGCCAACGCATCGTGCGGAGCCGAGGATGAAATCGTTCTTGTAGCTGCCCTGACCGCAGAGACAATAGTTGAGCTCCTTAGAGTCCTTTCCGGTGCAGTCGGCATCGTTGGCAGCCTTGTATAGACAACTCTGGGCGCCCTTGGGGTAGAAGCCGAAGTCGTTCTCGGCAGCGAGGGCGGGCGACAGGAGGAGGAAGAGTGTGAGCCACCTCGACGCCATGATGGGCAAGCGAGCGTGTAGAGTCGTTGTTGTCGCGGTGGATTCAATCCACTAGATGTTGGATCGCGCAATCAGACAACGTTGAAAGAAGTTGGATGCGACAGCGAAAGAGCGTGGTCCAAGGGATGAATGAGCGTTGGGCGCCCGCTTTCAGCTGTCCAGCCACCCCAGCCTGGTTTGTTCCCAAATGGTTGGTGATGATTGAAGAGAATTGCCGAGAAATCCGATAGTTCCAAGCCTCAAAAAAAGCAGGTCACACAAAAAACGAATGACAATGTCGCTAGGATCGGTCAAGGGAAAAAACGAGTGACAGAAGTCGATTCGCAAACTGTTTTTTTTATTCGCTTTGATGGGTGTAAGGAGGATGCGTTGGTCGTACGGGATGAAAAGAGGAGAAAAACAACGCGCGTGGCCAAGGCTTGGATGGAGGGGGGGTCAATAAAGATGGATCAGGAATGATGACGACGGAACAGTGCTTTTATTAACTTGGTTCATCCAAGGAAGGAAAGGAAACATGCAAACAGGCAGTGACGATCGCCCGGTCAGCACCAAGCCAAGAGGGAGGGAAGGAGCGACCCCAGCCTTCTTTCCAACTTGGTGGGAACAGGTACGTAGTGGCAGGATCGACCCAGCTTATCTCCATTCTCCGAAAACGCTCAGTGTTCCAAAATGTGCCGCATTTCCCGCTGGGTCGGGCACAAGGCACAAAAACAAACAGCGCTGCACTGCGAGCTGGCAGACAAAGAAAGACAAAGAGGCAGGCTCAGCCTCAATGCGGCGCAGTTACACTGCAGCATCCCCAAGGCACTCACTGGCGTCGCGTGGTTGGCTGGGGGCGGGGGTCTAATTTTAGGTCCGTGATCGTGCAGCAGGGAGTGGAGGGGATGATCGTCGAACCGAGCTGGGCTGGGCTGAGTGGAGGGTCGCATTCTCTACCAACCGAGAGATGTGTTTGCGCTTCGGTAAGCTTTGCGGTGAGATCATGGTTATCGTGAGACCGCTTCTTCACAGCCCTACAAGGCACAGGCGAGGCAAAAACTCTTTGAAGTTGACGGGATCGTTGGTTCCGTCGTCGATCAACTTTAGCTTCTCCCAGCAACTCGGTCGTGGTGGCGATCCGTCCGAGTCTTGGATCTAGCGTGGCAGATGCAGTAACACCATCAAGCAGTGAAACAGGGTATCATTTTCTAGGCATTTCTTTCGACAAACATCTTACATCTCTCTTTCACGACCCTGGCGCCCGCTTGCTCCTCTCATCAACTCCTTCAGATCCTCCACCCCGCTTACAACCGACCAAACACCTTGGCAAAAATCTCACGAGCCTTGAGCAGGTTCAACAGACAGATCCTCTCATTGTCCAGATGCGCCGAGTCGGTTGACTGCCCGCATGGCAAGTGCGCAGCCGGTGCCCCAAACTCCTTCTCCAAGAACCGGATTGCTGGGATCGAACCACCCTCGCGGATATACAAAGGCTTGCGAGGCTTGCCTAGCTTGGTCTTGACTGAGAGCACCTCATTCTGCTCAGGTGCAACATCTGGTGTGGCATCGCCTGAAGGAGCAGACGTCTCAAAGGAGCCCTCCCAAGTCTCCAGGATGGCCTTTTCCAGGGTCTGAAAGATGGCGTTTGTGGGATCACCCAGCCACGGCTCGGCTCTGTTGTCCACGTTGATGGTCAGCCTGTTCTGTGACTCGAGCTGCGAGAACTCGTTCTCCAAAAACGCCGTCAGCGCCTCAATCACGCTATCCACCTCTTGACCCGGCACCAGTCGCAGACTGATGTGGGAACTGGCGTGGCTGCTCACAAGGCTGCCGTCTGGACCAGATACCTTGTATCGATGGAGCGTCAAGTTCGGCTCTCTCCACCGTGCCATGAGGGACTGCTTGAGCCTCTCTTCTGGGCCCTTCTCAGGGTTGCTGCGGATTAGAATAGAAGCAATGTCGTCATAGCGCGCTTCCTCTTCCGGAGTCACAGGAAGGATTCCCTCGTAGAAGCCAGGGATCTGTACCCGGTTGCCAGGGCCCTTGAGCTTAGAGAGGATGTGTGTAAGATCGGTCAACGGCTCGTTCAGCATATAAGAACCGTCGACACCCGAGTGAATGTCAGGCCGAGGCGCATCAACGCAAATGGTCGTATGCAAAACACCACGAAGACCGTACGTCAGGCAAGGCACCTCGTCGTCCAACCAATAACTGTTGGCAAGCAAGATGTAGTCCACATCGCCAATCAGCTCCTTGTTCTTCCTGACAGCCTCTTCAAAGCCGAGCGACCCAAATTCTTCCTCGCCCTCGATCAAGAAGATGACATCGTTCTCGAGCTGCTGAGCCTCCATCAAGTCCGTAACAGCATAGAGCGCAGCGACAATTGGTCCCTTGTTGTCACTGACACCACGACCATAGAGGTAGCCATTAGTTCCTTGCATGGTAAATGGGTCGTTGGTCCAGTTGCCCTTGCGGCTGTCGGCAGCAACGACGTCGTAGTGACCGTAGAAGAGAATGCGCTTCCGGGTCTCGGCCGCCTCCTTCTTGGCCGAGAAGCGAGCATAAACAACGGGGTTGTGAGGCTTCTCGGTGCTGAGCATCTCGACATGCCCGCCTAGACGCTTAAACAGCGCACCGAGATATGTTGCTCCCTTACGACAGTCCTCGGCAAACTCTGGACGGGAGGACACGGTCTTGTACGACACAAAGTCTCGGAGGGTCGACAAGAGCAAGTTGTCCGAGGCTTGAGAGACTTCCTTCTCCTTCTTGGAGCAGTCGTCAGGGTCAATAGCCCAGATTGAGACGTTGTCATCGTTGGCGCCAGTGATGAAGTACTGCTTGTTCTTGTAGGTGGTGATGGCTGAGGCCAGAATCTTGCCATGATGAGCGTGCCATCGCAAGAGGCACTGGTACTTTTGGGGCACGGTTCCGGACGACGCATGCTGGTATTTGCCGTAGTGAGTCGTGCTGTATTTCTGCTGGATGTCAGCGAGATGGACTGGAGAGAACACGGAATATTACTCACGCTGGCCCAACCGTTAGTTGCGGCTGTCCACAAATAACCCCAACCCATCTGAATCGACATGATGTCGCAATCATGCGCCTTGATGACTCTTAACCGTTGAGATGTGTCAAGATCCCACAGCTCGACAACGCCATCCAGCTTGCCAGCGTACAAGAACGAGCTGTCAAGAGCCAGCGACAAGACAGATTCGGCGTTGTCGGAGCCCAGGGTCATGATCTCCTGGATACCACCTCCATGCTCTTCGTCCTCACCGGCAGCATGCCCCAAACTCCAAAGCTTGATTGTTCCATCGCCAGCACCAGAGATCAAAACATCGTCATCGGTTCCGACCTCCACGGTGGGGCCCTTGGCCATGATCATGCAGTACACATAACCGTAGTGCGCAAAGTTTCGAACACAGCCCGAGTGCATCTCGAGAACGGTCTGGGCTTTGGGGATCAAGCCCCAACGGTCATCGTTGCGCCGCGGCGTGCTCGTGCCGCCGGGGGGCTTGGAGTCAAAGAAACGGTGGTTTCGTCGGTCAGGGTGTTGTTGAGACTCGGGGGACACACGAGCAGTTGCGTCGTTGAGACCAACCCATTGGATGGTGGCATTCTGCGCTCCAATGTAGAGGGTCTCGTGCTGAGGGCTATACGCGGTACAGAAGATGTCGCCGACGTCGTAGGAACCGTAGATCTCGTATAGTCGAGTCAGGGTCTTGGGGTCCCAGACGTTGATGATGGGGTCTCCAGCGCTGGAAAACAGGAGGGAGGCATCCGGGGAGAGGGAGAGCGATAGGACGCTGCGCTTGTGGGCCTGGACACGATGGACCTGGTGAAAGGTGTCGAGAGACCAAGCTACAATCTCGCCATCCTGTGTACCAGCATAGATCATCTCATGCTGGGGACTGACGGCGAGAGCAAGGACGGTGGTCTCATGGGAGAGGCTATGGATGAGGTCGGGTCGGGTCGCGGGGTCTTCGGCAACTTCGAGGGTAGAGAGGATCGGGGACGAAGGGGCGGGCGACATGGTCGGCGAAACCGTCCGGGAAGGCATCTTGTGGGTGCCTAGGCGGTGTCAGTTCTGCAGCCAGGGTGGGAGCATATTCAGGTGATGTTGAAGATTGAGGGGCAGAGGGAATGCAGGGCCAGTAGAGAGGACAGTTTTCGATGGAAGAGGATGAATTCGCAATACGAAGCACATACGTAAGCCGACGCCGTAACTATAAAGACTGAACCGTAGTGATGAAGCTGTCAGGGTAGATAGATGCTTGGTGTTGAAGAGTCAAGCGAGGGAAGGGCCTGTCACAACGCCGAGGCCGGGGAACCACCAAATTGGAGCTATGACGCGATTGCGCGATGCCAGGGCCTTTTCTTCCGGCGGAAAAAAGTCAGGGGATTAGGCGAAAAACAGCCAATGAGTCTAGAACAATGAAAAGTACAGAAAGTTCAATCGCTCGGCTGCATTGTGCAACTTTTGGCTGAATGTTCGCAATTCAAGGGGGGAGTGTCTAAGTGTTGAGCGTGTCTCAATTGCCGCCACAGCCTTGTGCAGTAAACGGGTGCTGATTGGTTAACGGCTGAGCCAAGCCATGTGTGTGCCAGCCTTGCCGGTTCACCTTGCATGTGGCACTAGCCATCTGGAGAATTGTTGACTCTAACCGTTCAACTCAACACATTAACGTAGCAGAGGCTGAAATAATGTGAAGGGAATCGGTGAACTGGGTTGGAAATCATACGCTGAGTTGGAAACGATACTGTTGTCTTTCATCTCAGGACACGGCCACTTGACCATGGCCAGACCAGCTTGAGATTGGTAAAGGCGTATACACTTGTGCACAAGGAGCGTATATCTGAGCCTGCTTGGTATATAAAGATGACTAGACATATGCAACTTACTGCCATTTTCTCTAACGGTGACGCCGTTCTCATCCCCCTTCTTCTCATCCTCCAAGATCTTGGCGCATCCCCGACAGCCGCCCGGCTCGGAGGAATCAGGACTCATTGGATAAGAAGGTAAAGATACGATAGGATCCAAGTTTGTATAATGAAAAAGAAGATGGAGTAAAAGGAGAGAAGAAGAATGAAAAAGATGGGGAAAAGGAGTGAGACAAGGAAAGTCGTGGCACGGGATATGATGTGCTGGCCTGGCCGCCCGCTCGCTGCGTCTTCCCGTCAGCCGGCCAGGGCGTCTACGATTAGGTATGACGAAATTCCCACAGATACCACCTCACGGAGCACAAAAAAGAACAACACGGTAAACACAAACTTTGATCAACACTCTACACGTTGCTTTGTGCGGCGCGCCTCACCGATGTTTTAGGAGAAGTTCCCCCCTGTCGATATGCCCCTGGCGCACCGCTGAGCCGGTGTACGTGTAGGGCAAGGGTCCATGCCGGGGTCCGGCACGGCGATATCGGGGCGGCCGGGGCGGGAACGAGAGCCGATGGATCCTCCCTCCGTGGGCATGGGATGGCGTATGTTGTTGCATGTCATCGGGCAGGTTGGGCACATTAAACGGTCGCATTTCATAGAGTTTGGTGTTTATTCGATGGATGTTTAATTGGCTAGTGCTCACGCGGGTTAGAAATAGTGAGAGGAGAACGGCAAGACATCTCATATTCATAAACGATGGTCTAAAATAGTAAGAATAATGTGATAGTACAAGGCAAGGTTTGAGAACTCTTTTACTTAATATGTTATTATTCTTATTCTAGTTTGGTCATTCCTCTTCGTGGGCGCCCTGATAAATCACGGATTGAGATGACACCTTGGTTTGTTCCCTATCTGCTGGGCAGGGATGGCATACCGCCACCTTCCCGAGAGGTCCGCAACCCAACCCCAATGAATGCTTTGTGGTAGCAATCAAGTCCCTTATTGCACGAAATTTCACTCTAGGTTGACAGGCCAGGCGCTTCTCTAACGGTAAAGTGGCGGCTATAGATGCTTCTTCGTCAATCTTTGCTTTTCACCATGAACATTGTCAATGATCTCTGTTGGGTGAACGGCTCTACAGGAGAGGTATATTGTCCCGAATTATTGGCCCTTAACTCTGTTGGATGAAGCGTGGCTCAGAGCGACTGGGAGGATAGGCAGTCCAAGAATGACTGGAGGATACTCCGTAGTTCCCTCGGAGAAGGTCGCGGTGTTTCCCGTTCCAATACTAGAGACAGCCTGTCAGGACCTTGGGTCCATGCAACCGCCTCCTCCGTGAGTTGTGTGTATCATGGCCAGCCAGGGAGAGATCACTTTGTGTTGCTCTCAGTGCTGCCTGAAGTCGATGGATATTGACAATGGGGGGGCCTATAGTGCTGTTCGCAACGGCATCTGGATAGAAAGGAGATGGCTCGTATAGTGAGCAAAAAGTATTGACTTGCCATCTCAGGTCTGGCATTTCGTGGTCCTCCAATACAAAAGTCTCATGGTCGATGATGTGCGTTCTGATAGCTTCCTGAGCGGGGGTGTCTCACTCCTTGGTATCTAGTCTGCTCTTGTTTGATGTTATAGGATTAGTAGGGACAAAGTGGCAATACCAGACAAGCCAGCTGAAGCAATTGGAACTGAATGAGGCGGTTAACGCGTGGCCATTTTAGTCTTCAATGACCGTCAGGAATATGGGTGGGAAACTGTCAACACTGGGTTGCCCGATGTATCAATGAGGGTAAGGACAGTTGATCCTATATCTTTGTGTAATCCGAGACCACTGTACCAGCAAGGGCAGTCCAAGTTGTCATGTCTTTGAATAAGACTAACCCACCGGCGATTCCAGACATTTACTCGGCAGGATCGCTTCGGTAGCAGCCTCGGGGGGCTCCCCTAGCCCGTTAGAAGTAGAGGCCGCATACACTGAGATTCAGAATGCCTCAAACAGCATCTACACCTCTAACTAACCTGTCAAGCCTCAACCTTTCGAGGCAATAGCATCGCTTAATTTCATCGTCATAAATCCAGTTGAGATCCTGGAAGAGAACATGGACCGATTCCCAGCCGAGAGCACCGAGATCCTGTAGGCGTTTCTCAAAATCATCAATCGCGAGCGGGTAGATGATGTCTCTGCCCATGGCAACAGCCCTCTTCTCGGTGCGCTTAAACCTAGCCTCTAGCTCCTCGCTCTTCCAGTCGTGTAACCACACGCTCGCCAGAGCCTTGTCGCCGTTCCAGGTCTCTGGCTCGTCGACCCATCCAAACGCCGGGGGCTGCTCGTAGCAGCGACGGCTTGGCCTCCTAGATGCTGGTGTATGGACGAGCGGCTCTGCCTCCCAGACTGCATCTTGTATCTCGGGAGAGAGCCAGAGGGGCCAATACGCGGTTAAAATCTCCGTGTTGGGAGTCGATATGGAGCCAAAGTTAAGGTTCTCGAAGATTATGATCTGAGTGTGTGGCTGGGTCAAGTTAATTCCCAAGTTGTCCATCAGCTGTTGGTACTCGGGGGATGCTTTGAACTCTTGGTACGCTTCGGGCGAGTTCCAGCCGAGACTCAGGATGTAGTCTTGGGGAGACAGACTCTGTGATGCGCCCGTAGGTGGGCATGCGGATGGAGTGACTCCAGGTTTAGAGCGGGTCAAAGATGAACTCATCAATAGGACTAGGTTCTGCTTGGAACTTGGTCCACGTGCAAAATCCGGGTCATTCAGAAGTCCTTTGGGCACACATGGCGGTTGGTGGTCAAGATGGGCAGGATGCGCTGTGGGGGGATGAAGTTGGAGAGCAAGAGTTTCATCTTGGCTCTGGCAGCGGGCGGATGGAGCTTTTATATTTGGGTGTAACGACAACCAACAGCTGTCGAAGTAGGATTGGCCGAGGGAACACCCGATGGATCAAATTGATCGCTTTCTCATAGGCTAGGAAGACGCCTGCATGACGGATGTGCTACATGTATTGGTTGCATAGATCTAACGTATGTCTATTGCCAGCTCATCTAACTCCATTGAACGTGCATCCATCCCTTGACGTTCATCTCCCAGCTCTTGATAAGCTTCCCAGTGGCACTGTCTCCCACAACTTCCAATACATCATCGGCATCCTCAAAGATCCATCTCCTCACCGACGGTTCAAAGTCTCTGCCAATGACATGCCCCTTCAGTTTGTCTACACGGTCTTTGCCCTCCTTGAGAGCGGCCGTTGACGCAGTGACAAGGTCCTTGATCTGGGCCATGACCTCCTTGGGTAGGTTGCTCTTGCCGGAGCGGTCGCGCTCCTTTTCGCGGTCGTTGAAGGAAATGATCCAGTTGGCGCTATTCTTGATTGCGCCTGCCGTGTCACGGAGGATGGCGAGGGAGTGAAGCGTGCTCAGGGCAGTGACCTGATTCGAAACGTCGGATAGAGCCGTTATGTCGAGCTTGAGGGTGTCGAGAGCGATACTGAGAGTGTCCGTAATCTGTGCAAACTCCTCAGGGATAATCTTTGTTTTGCCGATGTTCGTGACAAAGGGAATGAGGGTGCTCAAAAGGCTAATGACCTCAAAGTAGGTCGCCTCCTGGGGTGTGACATCCTTCTTGTGACCCTGGAGGAACTTAGTGAATGAGTTGCTCAGCTGGCTCAGCGTTTCGAGCACAAAGATCTGGTCGGGTATCGCGGCTGCCGCTGAAGCCTTGTAATTTGCTGGAGGCTTGTAGCTGAGCACCTCGTGGAATGCCTCGGCAAGAAGCGACAAATGAGCACGACGATTCTGGGTCCGTTAGCGAGCACCTAGGTTTGGATGTTTGAGACGCACCGATAAGGCTGGACCAACTCGAAGGCGAGAGTACACAGGCCGTCGAGAGCTGCAATCCCACGAGGGGAAAGACCCATAGTCGATGGTCTCAACGAGTTGGGTATCATCAGTCACTTCGACTAGGATCTGTTAGCACCCCATCCAGATGCAACGCAATGTCTGGAAAGACTCACCGAAACGGGGGTCGATGAGGACCTCTGAGTGATTCTCTCCCAGAAATCTCTCAGTTCTAGTCTCCTCCACCAACCCCATCGCCCGGGTGCAACTCCATCGTAGATCCTCAATATACTGAGGAATGTCAATAACGCTGCTGTAGCTCCCTGACTCGAAGGCATCAATCAACCGCCTGGGCATGCGAAGCTTCAAAGACACGCTAAAATGAGATTGAAGAAGCGCCATGAGATCCCAACCCCAGTTATCGGACGGGGAAATCAGGGCGGGGGAAAGGGTAGATAGGCGGTCGTAGAAAATGGGGCCGAGGGAGTCCATGATGGTGCGTTTCACACCAAGCGTCTCCCAGATCTCACGCGCTCGCGGTGATGAGCCCGTGAGGATGTGTAGCTGCACAAGAAGGAGTGAGATGATTCCATGCTTAGGCGTCGAGGAGAGCTGGTGCTCTAGCAACAAGACAGCACGAAGGAGCGGTGCAAAAGAGACAGGGGAGTTGGATATCTCTGTTGAGGGAGGGAATGCCAGCTGAATGTTGCAGAGGGCAATAATAACTGCCAGCT
The DNA here is from genome assembly GCA_023101225.1 of Fusarium solani-melongenae. Classification (NCBI taxonomy): domain Eukaryota; kingdom Fungi; phylum Ascomycota; class Sordariomycetes; order Hypocreales; family Nectriaceae; genus Fusarium; species Fusarium solani-melongenae. The sequence goes on along the minus strand of CP090038.1, from coordinate 195,301 downwards.
CTGGCCTAATCTCGCCTTCAACGGATGGATGCTTTTCCGTAAGCTCAGTCAAAGACTTGTACAGCTCCAGCGCATCCTTGGCAATCGTGTTGAAACAAGGCGATGGCGAGCTGGAGTCAACCTCGACGTTGGTAACCACACATTTCCTCAGAGGTTTCTCTCCGGGCGCGTTAGTGTACATGGAAGGACAAGTAGCGGCGAAGTATTGCAGCTTGTAAGAAAGGGTTCTTATCCTAGCCGACTTGAGTTCGTCTTCCATCTCGTCTGCCCGCTTGGGGACAAAGTCATAGGCGAGATACGACAAAGCAGGTGGGGTGAGCACCTCAACAAAGGTCTTGATATCATCGAAACAGGCGGCGTTTATGCCTTGGTCTCTGATGTAGTTGATCAGCTCTTTGAGTCGGAAAGATGCAGGCTCGCCATCGGTAAGGTCGTCCTTGTCATTCGATACAAGGTTGAAGGCTGCGGCGACACGCGCCAACAAGATGATCCGCTTGTAAACGGGGCGTAAGTTGGGTGACTTGACAAACTTTAGAAGAAGTTTCTGAACAATCTCCTCGATGCTAGGGCGAGTTAGCTAAGGTTGGGTATAGAGGGAATGGTTGACAAACTCTTGCTTCACAGTCTTTACCTGAGCAGCTGCATCAATAAAGTGTTTCCAGACCTTCCAGTCTGCTCCCAAAAGGTTTGGTTGGCCGTTTTCGTCCTCTGTAGACAAGCAATCCTTGCATATTTGGTAGATGGCTTCATGGTCTCCTTGGCGTTGGTGTTTCGAGATGACTCTTAAAAAGAGCTCCTTTCGGCCCTTGCGGAATTGTACAAGCGGACAAAAGACGGGACTGGAAACTAGCTTCTCAAAGTCTTCTTCTGAGCCGTGCTTCTCTACAATGTCGTAAAGCAGCAAGATCTCCTCCTCTGTTTGAACACTTCGTGGTTGAGGCTTGGCATCGTCCCCCTCAGAGCTCGCGGCCTGGTAGTGTTAATGCCAGACTCATTAGCGTGAGCAGGTTAAATACCTGTTCGGATAACTGTGCAGCACGCTGCATTTGTTTCAGCGCGAGCATACCGTATAGCTTCTTCTTCTCGGGTGGCGACTGAGGGCTAGTCTTGATGGATGTCAGCCCGCGACAGGCAGAGGTGCACGAGGGGCATTACCGCCAACAAATGTGTAATGACAATGTTCCAAAACATGAATGTCCGATCCTGGGGGAACGATCTGTCGAGGATAGCCGCGATCTGGGTATCAAGTCAGCCGCTGGGTCAGCCGACGATCGACCCTGTCATACCTGTTGGGCACTGATCAAGTCCCAATGCAGCAGACAAGACTCCAAGCACCGGCTGGCGCCAATCCTATCCTTGGGCGAAGCCTTGACGAGGCGTGCCCTCAAAGGACCCAGAGTCTGAGAGAACTCATCCTCGGTCGTCAGGCCCTGCGTTGCCCACTCAAGAAGATCGATGCCGTCCACGTCCTTCACAACGGTCCCTTCCTTGACGAACTTGTCGATAGCCGTCACGGCAGCAAACTTGGCACTGGGGTCATCGAGCTGGCTTTCGGCACATATTTTGACAATCTATCCATACTTAGTCTCCTGCAATACCGGCGGGAAAGCCGAGCTGCGCACCTCATAATACTGATCATTAAACGTTCGAGCTCGCTTCTCAGCCAGGCGGATCACGACAGCCCAGTTGCCATCGTTAAAGGCGGACTGGAGCTGGAGATCGACGCCGTTTTTGAGGACCGGCCGCTGTTGGCGATTCATGAGTGCGCCAAGCTTCACGCCCTTTTCCACGCTCAGATTGGCCTAACGAGGGTAGAATGAGTCCAGGGACAAGCGTGAGATTGTCGAGGGCTTTGGAGGGACACAAATTGAACTCGAGAACGTGGGGCAGAAGGGAAGCAGCGGTGTGGCGGTGCGGATGTGGTGTGTGTGGCTGGTGGGAGCTATGCCCGCCGCCCCACTTACTTTGGTCGTCACATGACCACCATGACGTTCGGTCTCATGAACGGATGGCAAGCCCCTGTAACTCGGCCAAAGCCCAGCAGCAAAGGGTCCCAATGACGCTTCATCTAGAACCCAGTTTTCATGAGGGAGGAAAGAATGTATGGCAGCCGGATCCGGTCATTGAGGCCAACACGATCGTCGAGAAACCTCAACGTCGTTCAACGCCCAATAACACCCCTTTGGCCGACGGTACCGACCACGGTCAGGGCAGCCATTCTGGTTCACGAAAGGGGCGAATAAAACCCTGGCATAATCAAACAATACAAGCCCGTCGAGCTCTATGAGGTCATTGTGAGTGTCCGCTCGGGCTACTTAGAAAAGACCCCAAGTCACTTCGTCTGTCCGAGGTGCACACCCTCCGAGTTGCTCCCTCAACAGAATTTTGCCACTGAGGTTCATAAGAAAAACCGAGTACAAACTTGCGGCTCTGCTCTGCCCTGCGAACGCCTCTTGACACACACGCCGAGCGCTCCACGTTACCTGCTCCCATCACATGGCACGTCGGTATGACGGAGTGGTGGACATGACATCGTATTGGGTCAGCAAATAGGGCTGAGAACCGAATACATTTTGTCTGCTGGGGATGCGTCAGCTCAGTCCGAGGGAAGAATGTGAGACATCGGAGCTTCTCGTCTTGGGCTGTCCGAGCCATTCGGGGTTTACAACCAGCCTGGGTCCGAACGATACAACATATTTCTCGGCCTTAAGAACAAAGGGGCACTACTGCTTTGCCAAACATGGGCTCCTATGAAAGGGCGCAATGGGAAGTAGCATCGACACTCAAGCACAGCCAGAAGTTCGTCATCAGCGGCAGTCATTGTTCACTATGTCCTCAACGAGGTTGTCCAACCGTGATAACTGGCCTGCCGAGGACTTGAACCGTCGGTGTGCTTAACATCCAGATACCTTCCACCTCGAGACATCCCAAGGTAACCTGGGAGAGGTCACGTGCATATTCTGTTCAACATCGTCCATGTCTTGGGAAGGACAGACGGGAGGCGGCTGCGCCATCCAGCCTCGACTTGTACAACGATCAAGAGCCTCATTTTCAATCCCTCGTTTCTAGAGGAGAATGGTTGGGGTCCGTGTGCGTTTGTCTGGTAAGCCAACAGGTATAAAGGGATCGCAAACCAAGCCATAGAACCTCTCAAACACTCACGACTTAGCTTCGAACAAAGCACCACCGATTCAACTGGATACTCTTGCCTCTTCTCAATTACTGGATGACCCTTCAACAAGAGCCTCAACCCCCGATGACGATGTCTCGCTCAGTGTCACCTGCGACTGCTGTCACAGAGCAACAGACACCGCCAGAACCAACAGACGCTTCTTCAACAGCCACAGCGAAGCATGAAAGCATTGAAGATGTCATCCCGGCAGATGCCCACAATCCATCAGTCCCGGGCGACGGGGGCAGGTCTCAAGAACAGGCCGAGCCCCTGCCGGAGCTATTTACCCCTCTTAAGAAGCACGTCCTATACTCCATCATCATCATCGCCATCACCGGCCTCTTCGCTCTCTCCGCCGCCTGCTGGCTAGTTGCGTTCATACAAACCAAGGTTGACGGGGGCTATATCAGAGCCGTCCGTATCGGCGGGAACGTCACCTCGACGTTGGCGAAGCTGATCGATGCCGCCGCTTCCATGCTAGTGGCTCCTGCGATACTCGCAATTGCCAACTGGCACATGTTCAAGCTCGCTCGCCTCTCTGCGGTCAACGAGCATGACAAACGGGACTCGAAAGCAAGCCTCAACGTTCTTGTGGAAGTTGCCGGCACTGACTGGGGATCGACCAGCCCCCTCAAGTTCTGGACGTTTCTTCAATCACAAAAACCTCGGATCATTTGCTTGGGCGTCATCTCTGTCCTTTCAGCTTTGAGCTTCTCTCTTCTAAGCAACGTTACCGCATACGAGGAAGCCGGGAGCGTAAATGCGACAACAACTCTGGAAGCCATGCAGGGAATGCAAGATTACTTCAAGCAACCTCTACGTCTGGATGTCGAGGACAGTGAGCGCTTGCAGATTCTCAATGACCTTGAGAACCAGCTCCAACGCCTGCAAGCAACAGATCTGGAGCCAAAATCCGAAGGCTTCCTTGGCGTCAACATCTCGAGCCGAGCACGCCTAGAGATGCGCCCGACAATCGAACAGCTATCCAACGTGCCTGCCTACAGGATATCGGCATCATGCAAACCCTCCAGCCTCTCAACAGTTTCAATTGGTTCTCCAGACAAGAATGATCCGCACGTCAGGTTTAATCTCGAGGAAGTTGCCTCATCCCCTGAGTCTACGCCTACACAATTTCGAGCATACTTTGGCACAGTCGAGGAACTTCTTGCAAGGCAGGGGATGGAATCTGCGAGAACAAACGGCTCATCAGTCAGGTACCCCCTCATCGCATTCAGCGAAACAGCGACTTGGATCGGAGGTTTCAGCTATACTGGGAACGAGACTGTCGACTTGCTAGAAACGACTCGATACGGCAACTTGGCCCCATTTAGAGCGAAAGAGGCCGTCCGCAGTCCCTCTTGCGCTGAAGAGGGCGAGTCCAGGAGCGAGAGCTACGACTTGACTTTCTGGGGCGTGGTGTGCGGTCTCGACAGATGGTCTGGAACGGTAACGGCCAATCTCAATGGAACAACCTTGTCGCTGGCCCAATCCAAGCTAGATGGTGAGAAGCTTGAAGCCCAAGATGAAACACCAATACTCTTTCTAGGACAAAAATTTGATACGTTCGAAAGTGGCCGTGTTGGGAGATCGCCAGGCATTGGCGGTTACCTCTTGCGAGCAGCTCGCAGGACATACCAGGAGGCGGGCCGACCTGCCTGGGATATCGAAACACTCGTTGATGCATTCGTCTGGTACGAGGCGGCAGTGAGGGAAGCAATCCAAGGCGGCAAGAGTGATGCCAAGATCGAGCGTCTCGTCTCACAGATCGAGGTTTTGGAGAAGAAGCCGGACACGTATACCATGACCTTTGTCCCATGGATGCTCCTCTTTGGCCTTGTCGCTCTAGGCGTCGCCTGCGCTGTAACAGTTGCTCTATCGCTCGACTCGCTGGGCGTGCCGTCTTTCAGGAGCGGGAGGGTTCTAGACGCGGTGAGGTTGACGGCCGACCTGGGCAGGACGTTGGGCAGGACTGCTTTCGAAGAGACTTACTGGATGAGCCGCCAGGAGCTGAATGATTGCGCTGATGGTTCTAAGTTTAAGTATGAGCCCGACAGACGGCTGGACCTGAACCGAGAATCGTATGTGATGGGGGTTCGTCTACGACTGGTGTCTGTCAGACAAGGTGGCGAAAGGTAGGCTTCGCAAGGCAGCACACGGTTCGGTATCTTGTAATGGTATGTATGACGGGGATGGATGTAGTATCACCAGGTTATCCGAATTCGTCGAGGTTATCATCCATGTTTCCCTCTGCCTTAACTCAGGTGCCTGGTTTGCTTGAACAGACTGATGGACAAGGTTAGACGCAGCTATATCTGATACGGGCAAGGAGAGAATGTGACATGCTGTCATGGTTACACGGCAGTAACATTTACCGGCTGCACCTGAGTTCAGCTACCTTGCATTCTGTTGAACGCCTTGCCGATCTCAGTGGCTGTGCTTCCTGCAGCTCTCGTCCATTCACATGAGGCTCTGGGACTTGGCGGATAAGACGAGGCTCACTCAAACCCATCGCAAATGCGAGCCACATGGCCTCCTCAATGACGGAATTAATTTTATTACTGTCTCGAAACACCTCAGATTCATCACGAAGAAGAAATGGCATCGCAAGAGGTTGCGGGTTACGGCAGGCCAGTGTCACCTTTGTCCGTCGACGAGCTGGCATCACCACCTCCATCAGTAGCCAACGAGGCAAAGACACAAGCGACTGTCACGGATAACCTGTTACCCAAGGATGCCGTGGACGGAGAGGATGAACAGGCTGAGATGCCAGCCCATCGCCGGACCAGCAAGACCGTCCTCGTCGACATTGCGGTGGTTGCTGCCATCGCTTCAGTCGCCATGTGCGTCTCCTTCGGCCTCATCTTCCACATCAAACTCAACACTCGCAAGGGATTCACACAGTCTGAACCCATCGGGGGCCGCTTCTCTTCTATCTGGGCCAAGCTCATCGACGTTGCCTGCTCCATCTTGATAGCCCCGGGACTACTCGCCCTGGCCAACTGGTACATCTTCAAGCTAGTGCGCCTCTGTGCAATCAGCCAGGGAACAGTTGGGGACCGTCCCGTGAACCTCAAGGCCCTCACGGAGCTCGCCGGCACAGATTGGGGGTCGTACAGTCCCTTCAAGCACTGGACTTTTGTGCGGACGCGCGATCCCCGACTCATCTGCCTCGCTACCGTGGCCCTCCTTTCTGCCTTGAGCTTTTCATTCCTAACGAATGTGACAGCGTACGAAGCTATCGGATTCAACATCGCCAACGTGACACAGAAAGTCGAGACGCTGTATGGGCCGAAGGATGATGCACCTTCAAAGGTGATCTCAGACATTCTCGACTCTGATCAAGACATCGAACTCTCAGCACAGCTCACCAGGATCCTGCACAATATTCCTCCCGAGATTGGAACTACAAACACCAGTCATCAAGTCGTCCTCAATATCTCGAGCCAGTCTCTATCCAGGGTCTCAAGGTCAGCGAAGAGACTCTTCAATGTGCCCGCATACCAGCTTGCAGCGTCCTGCAAGCCCGCGGATATACGAGGTTTCCAAGTCCAATTTGACTCCACAGACGAGAGCTATGCAAAGTTCTATATAAGGATCAAGATCGCGTCAAAGTTGGCAGATTTTAAAGGCAAGGGCAGGAACATGGCCCCTTCGCTGAAGGGACAGTCAGACATTGGAGTAGCGCGTCCTCTTGTAGCCTTTAAAGATGAAAAGATTTGGATCGGGTGGTTCTACTACACCAAAGAAAAAGACACCGCCACGTATCTCACGGACTACGGGCCATTGAATACCTACCGCTACTCCCCTGAGAAGGACAGCCAAGTTTTGGACTGGACGATATGTGGAGTGACTTGCGAGCTGAGCATAACCATGGGTACGGCAACAGTCAACCGCAAGGATTGGTCGATCTCAGAGGTCAGCCTTGATGAAAAAACTCTCAGGTTCGAGGAGGGTCATCCCCTATTGTACAGTCTTCAAAACGAGTCGGAGATCGCGTCACCAGCTTTCTACAAAACGCCTGGTCTAGGTGGGCAACTTGCTGATGCCGTTTCCGTTTCGGGATCTGGCATCCAGATGTCAAATATCCACTTCATCGTCAAGGCTTTTGCGTGGCTCGAGGCCAAGATGAGGGATGTGGCGTATAACATGGCGGAGAGGGAAAGCGGGAGGAACATGGACGTTGAAGTCATGGTTGAGGGGAACGGCGAGCAACTGTACACCATGACTTTTGTCCCCTGGATCCTGCTAACAGGACTCTTAGCTCTCGGGACAGCAGGCCTGCTGGCCATCGGACTGGCGCTCGATTTCCTGCGTACGCCGTCACTGCGCAGTGGAAGAATGCTGAGTCCGGTTCGACTGATGATGGACGTAGGTGCTGTGCTGGACAAGCATGTCTTTGAGAAAGCCTTGACGTGGGATGGAGATGAGCTAGATGCTTGGGTTGAGACTGTAGAGCTTCAGTACGAGCCCGCAGAAGGTCACGGAGAAGCCAGCGTGACGGAGGATGGCGACTATGATTGCTGTATGAGACTGCGCCGAATCCCTTGATCCAATGCTAGGGGCTGAAGGGTCTCACTTGGATCCCAGTGTGGTGCTCGGTTGTGCTCGTTTTGCAACTCCCTAGCCTGAATTCAATCTATCCGCCATATATCAATATCATACAATGTTGGTGGTGTTTTCTTTCGTATAATACAGTTGTCGGGGTCGAGGATTCGTTCGTTCGGCACGTATCCGTCTCGTCTCGTCTCAATCGTCCTAGAACCAGCCGCCGCCCTCCTTCCTCCGTTTATCAGTCTGCGACAAACGTCAGTCATCATTCAAGCTCGATATCACCGATCCCTCGACGTCAATTGACTCCGACGTACCCATGCTTGCTTGCAGTCGCGATACGCCCTGTAAAGCCGTCAGCTCATTGATCCTCCCAACCACGATTCGACATACTGGAAGTACTCTCCACACATTGACTTATCACCTCCGTTCCTGAACAAGCACCGATAACTCCTCTGCGCAGCCTCCTGGCACGGGTCGTAGTACTCGCTCTTCGATTTCCTATCCACGTTCAGCTGGCCGGCTCTAGTCGGGTGGCAGCGCACGGCGGTCACTCACGTCTCAAACTTGCGACGCTTATCGTCGCTCCAGGCATCCGATCCGGCCTCGGTCGGCTTGGGAGCCTCGGCGGCCTCTTGTTTGGTGTCTTGCGGTGTTGAGGACATGGCGATGACGTTTTTTGGAGACAATGGAGCTGGGATGTTGCGACTGCACGACCGTCAGAGAGAATAGCGGGGGTGGATCAGCGGTGCCAATCTTCTGATGTGAGTGCTAATCCTGACTATTGACACTGTGCTTGCACCAAGATACCCTGTGCCAAACTTCCGGTAGCATCATTCCTACAATGTTACATCTATTTTTAATGTCAACTTGTGTCTCCCATATGACTAGGGCAATTTAAGCTTAAAGGGCTAGAATTCAGTCCGTGTGGATGAATTGATCCGTGAGTGGCACTCGACATTCGCCCATTCAAGTCCCTGGCGCCGTACAAGAATCGTCCACCATATTATTAACCCGAGCCATGTGGGTGCGGTAATTTAGACATCAAGAAAGAGATATCCATATTTAGACTATCCATGTAGGTAGAAACAGCACCTAGGTATTGATTTTTGGGTTCCTACTGAGACAGTTGACTGCCTCCGACAGACATTTCCTGGTCGCCTCGGGCGATACCAAGCAACCCTCGAAATGAGGCCATGGCTGGGGCAATGAGCCAGCCCGTCAGAAGGCTCTAGAATTTTGCCCAACTTCTGGTTTTAGGATCCTTCGTGGGCCGACCTGGGTTGAAGACATTGTCAGGTGGAGGGAGAGTTTGGCTACGGCGGCACATCCGTTAAACCACAAGTGTCCCAAAGGGAGGCTCATGGAGAACAGAAATCACCGGAAGAACAAAAGGATAAAGGCCCCCTTGAGTTTGAGTTTCAACTTGAGGAAGATGTGATGCCCAAAGCCCCCTCTATTTCTCTGGAGCAGAGCCCGCCGTGACTTGACACCTCCAAGAGTCGAGAATCTGGCGCTTACATCGACACTCTTCTCGTGCGGTTCAAGACTGGTAGTACACAAACCCGAAGCTCAAAAATTTCCAGTTGAGGCTGATTCAGGAGAAGCAGCCCACTTACGTCTTCAAGAGCATTGAATGGTGTTGTATCCGAGTGCCTGTCCGGATGTAGCCAACGACAGGGGCTGATGGGATAGAATAAGCAATCATAGACCAAGGAAAAGCCAAGATCAAGGCATCGAAGAGTGGCGAGGGATGCGACTTTTAGTCCCGGGGGGTCTTGGGGAAGTGAATAGACAAGAATCACCGTGACAGGCTATCAGTGAAACTCGGGTCAGCAGTATAGGCTATTCGACATGGAGCGCTACTTTAGATTTAGAATAGGTAGTGAACAACGACTACCGCCGTCCTGGAATAACGAATAACTGCTGTCTCCGGGGCTGTGGCAGCGTGGGTATCGATTGGCATGGATGCGAAAGCTCCTTGTTCGTCGCCCTCTTGATCCGGGCAGCGACAAGTCTAGCACAAAGGCCATCTCCTGAATACCGTGTACAGACACATTTCTTCTCAGTCAGCTCTCACCAAGCCGACCCAGCCAGTGTTTCTCATCGATCGACCGACGTATCTTCTAATGGCTGTAAGACGGCAAAGGTCTCCTCTCTTTGATCGGCAAGGCCGTGGTGACAGGAGGCCCGAGGCGCTGAGCCATTGCGTCTAGGATTGACGAAAGAAGCAAACCATCAGAATACTTCCAGATTCCATCTTTATCTACCCATTTAATAAGAAAACGTAACAACAGCCGGGCAAAACAACGAGTCTCCTCTTGGTATCTGCCTCGGAGCATGTGGAGCGTAGTCACTTAATGCTGACCCAGCTTTCTCACCGCTGATGTAGCAAAGATGGACAACTTTCCTTGGATGATGCTTTCCGATAGGTTGTCATTTCGCAGAGATGGGATCCATCACACGTAGGGCAAGTTGACTGCTTCAGGCGTGTCGTACGGTCTATAGTGCGAGGCTCATGTCTAGACTCAGGTTAGAAAGGTGCAGCGATATCATCCTCCGGTGATCTCTTACAGTGATTTTGGTCAATCGATTGGCCATGAGGGGGATGAAGCAGCCAGTATAGACCACGAGCATAGAGCCCAAGACTGCGATAGAGAACGAGGCCTTGAAAGCCCGCACACAGCGTGTCCCATCACCGCACTGTGGCAAGAGCTTTGCGGCATGCTTGAATGGGACTCTTCTAGAGACGTCGTCATCCTCAGGGTTTGTCGGTTTCTGGCAAACAAGTCAGCACGCGACCAGGTTAGGCGCAGGCAAACGGCAATGAAATGCGCAAGCACATGGGAGATCTCGCAAGGCGCTTCAGGTCAAATTGGGCCCTTTGTTGCCGTTCTCCCTTTGTCGATTTGCAGTAACAATCATTTCCCGGTGAAACATGTCCTTGAAGGCAGCACGCATACGCGTTGATGGTGGGCGAGGGTGACCGACCTGCATCTGCGGGGCTGCCCCGACAATGCGATCACGAGAAGGAAGCTTCCTGCCTTTTTATTAGGTAGGCACGCAGAACAATTCGAAATACGATGAGCGACACAGGTAGACATGAAGAACAAGTCAACTGTGAGAGAAGAAACGTATCTCATGTGTTGTGATTGATGATGACCTTGTAGGTATTCAACTCCAGATAATCCCCAGCCATGAAGCTTCATTTCAAAGACCCAGACAAACAATTTCCAACCCATGTATGAATATCCACAAACCAAATCATTTCCCAGTTCCAAATCCTTCACAAATTGTACAAATATCAAAGTTCATCTTCCCCGCCCCAAGTCTTGAAGTGCAGCTAGCTCGCGATCGGCGGTGTGTGTGTTTGTGTTCGATCGGTGTTTTCGCAATCGGATGTGTCTCGATCGGTTGTGTGTTTTCGGTCAATCGGTAGGTGGGTAGGAGCTGTCGCTATGATTGTTTGTGGGTTCTCAGGCTTGTTAGCAATTGGTATCAAGGTCAGAAAAGGGAAAACTCACTCTCTTGGGGCAGGGAATCAGCTGGTTTGCCATCGCCCACCTGAGACTGCTGCAGGTGCTGCATGTGTCGACCGAAGCCATGACCAAAGAACTGCTTTGAGGAGGTTCTGCATGTAGTGAGGCCTTACCACGCTATATGCCAGCAAAATCGCACACGCAGTTTAGACCAGCTGGGACAGGGAACGAATTACCGCCTCCATGTTACTGACCAAAAAGCAACTCTCTCGTCAAGGCTTCTGTCAACACAATTAGCAGGCAGGCAGGTCAGGTGGACTTACTGTGATGGCAAACAGGTGATGGTTGTTTTTTCGGATGATGCGACAAAGGCATCGCCCACCAGAGGACGACTGCAGGCTTGTGTCGGTAGAAGCGATCGAAGAGCTGCATGAGGGAGGTTCCGCAATGGTGATAGGCCTTACCACGCTATATAGAGGCCAATCGCACACGCAGTTTAGGCCAGCCAAGATAGGGAACGATTTTACCGCCATCCATGCTTACTGACCCAAGCAGCTCCCCGGGCTTCTATCGACACAATTAGCATGCAGGTCAACTGGTGGACTCACAATAATGGCAGGCGTGGAGGGCGTGAAGAGGACGTGTGGAAGATGTGTGTTGTTGTTTGTTGGTGTTTTTGGAGGAAGCGACAAGTGTCGCGAGGCTAGAGGGTCAGCGTGAGAAAAAGAGCAGCCAAGGCGCGTTCATACTTGAATGGGAGCCTGCCATCAAATGCCAAACGTCAAGTGATTGGAGACATGTTGAGCGTAGTGCGATCAAAAGTCGGGTACTGGAAAAGAGGTCAAAAGGTAAATTCGCGATGAGTCAGACCTGTACAAGAGCTTACAGGTTTGTTTGTCTGAAGTGATCATCTCTGACTCGACGGAAGCGCAGAAGATGAGAGGCGCGTCATGTTGCGGTGGTGGTAGAAGTGGTAGAGGTAGAGGTGGAGGCGAAGATCGTGGAGGCAGAAAGTGGGAGTTGTTTTGGGAGGAAGGCAGGTGCAGATGCCTTTGTTGTTTGAAGAAGAAAAGAGATCATCGAGGAGATGGTTGTTGGTTTGATTGATTGAAGAGAGAAGAGAAGAAGAGGTTGTTGAAGCGCCAGGATGTTGAGGCTACTGGATGATGATGAAGGGAAGAAGAGGAGGAGGAGGGGAAGAGAGGAGGGGATTAAATAGGTGTGAGTGGGTCCTGGCTGATCTGACAGTTGATCTGCAGGAACCGCTGGCCCATGCGCGCGCCCGCCCGAATTAAAAACAATCGGCAGCAGGGGTGCCGGCATGTTTTGGGTGGGGCGCGCATTTTTTTGGACGCGTTTTTGGTGGACGCGTCTTTTTTTTGTGCGCGCCCCACCCATTTTTGGAAAATCAGGCGAGCGCTTTTTTTTCCGCGGGCGATTGCCGACACGCAGGGGACTCCCGGTCGCGCGCCCGCATCGCACGCCTTGTGGGTCTGGCTGATCTGCCACCCGCCCATCGACTGGGGGTGCATCGCCCACGTCGCACGTCAAAGGTGATCAGGGCATCACAGATGGCAGTTGAAATTGTCAGAGCTGGCAAGGGCGCATGGCAGGTTTAGTTAAGTAGCGTGAAGCAAACAGTCCTGGAATTACATTTATTTCTACGTGCGTTACCTCTGTGGCCTCGCATTCAATGCCTCGCAGCCCTGCTTGACCGTTGGTGAAATGAGACTGCGACGCGAGTCGACTGCCGCTCCCACGGCTGGCCACCCATTCAACGCTCCCGCGCAGGTAGGGTGGGGCTGCCCAGCGATTTTCAGCGGCCACGGGCCACGCGCCCAACAGGGTCGCGTCGTCCACGACTGCCCTGGCAACGCGTGCGAGTCACCAGGCGGCCACGAAATCGGTCAAGCGTTTTGCAGCGCAAATCCGCTGGGGGGCGACAGGCCTTGGGAAGAAATGTACGAAGCAACGCTGGAAATAACTTAGAGAACTGGACTTCGCGGCTGTTGTAGAGACCCTCTGGGGATTAATTTGAAAACGTGAACTAGGGTTCGGCCGTTGTGAGACGGCCCTGGCGTGCCAGCTTAGTTCCCGTGTCTCCAGGCACCATCGTGATCCCGGAAGTCTCACGCCTTGTGGAGTGGTACTGAACCTTGTCTGGGATGATGTAAGACAATTGGACAGCGTCTTCCCTGGACTTTAATGCTAAATCCAATGCCTCATTTGTTGATTTGATCTCTTCTAGGTTATGTTGAATTGTCAGATGCGAGACGACTGGGAATTTCGCCAGGCTCTTTCTCTCCCAGAGATGGCTACACGTAGTAATACCAGCGTCCTCTTCCCCCTCTGCAGCCAAATTTTGTCAAATTTATCTGTTCTATTCACCACAACATGCCAAGCATTCCATCATCAACTGAGGCTGTAATCTCGCCACAGCTTCTTCAAACTGTCTGGGCATTTTTGGCTCTAGGGTATGGGGCATTTCATCATGGCGGACACTCCTGCACCAGGCACGTGATTGTCACGCGGCCGAGGAAAATCGGAAAACCATCAACAGAGAAGAACAGACAAGAACAGACTGCCAGTCAATAGGTATCAAGTAGTGTAGGAAGAGACAAGCTGGCCTTCATGGAACGGCAGAGATTTTATCTCCGCCGTGAATTTATTTAGGCATTCTTCGCTCTGCCCCGATGTGCCTGTTAAAACTCTGCCTGATGTTCGCTTCGACAATCAAATCACACCGATGTTGCACCAACGAGACCAGAACCCAACAGACGTCGACGCAGACCGCGCTCAGTTGAAATGAATGTCAATTTGAAGGGCAGAAAAGAATATTAAATATTAAACCAATCTCGACTTCAAAGTACGCCCCCCTGGCCCAGAAAATAAAAGAAAGCAGGCAAGGGAGTGACAAGCTCGTAAACCCTCCACCTATTACCACAAGTCTTAACCCTAGAACAAATATTAAATGATGGTTTGGCACTGTCCACTATTGCACCGACATGTGACGCCGGGAATGAGACAAGGGCAGTCCTGATCAACGGTGCACTCCGGTGCCGGTGGACTTCCTCCGAAACCGCAAACGCCATTGACACAGACACACAAGCCTGGAAGAATGCAAAGATCGAGTTGTGCGACACACGACGCAGCTCCCGTGCAGCTAACCTGATCGACGCATACTCCTTGCTGGCATAGTGCGCCAGCGCTGCATTGTTCGTTCGTTTCGCAAGTCTGGACGTTGGGGTCCGGTGTACAGAGCGCGTCAACACAAATACACAGCCCAAGGACGCAAAGAGGATTGACTGAAAGAACGCAGTCATTTGCGTCAAGACACGGATCATTCCCTCCCGGTGTAGGAGTGCTGCAGACCCCATTGTCGCAGGTTTCCCCACTGTTGCAGTCAGAATCGACGTTACATGACTGCTGCGCTGGAGGATCGGCACAAATGCTTGACTCGCAGATCTGACCTCCCGAGCAGTCAGCATCGACACTGCACTGCTGTCCTGGCGTGGGAACACTGCAGACCCCATTGACGCAGGTTTCCCCTGGATTGGTGCAGTCGGAATCAACAGCGCACGATGGAGGATCAACACATGTATTCGATTCGCAGATCTGACCCCCTGAGCAATCAGCATCAACACTGCATTGTGGTCCAGTTGAAACAGTGCAAACCCCGTTGACACAGGTTTCCCCTGGGTTGGTGCAGTCGGAATCAACAGCGCATGATGGAGGATCGATGCATGTATTTGATTCACATACCTGACCACCTGAGCAGTCAGCATCGACAGTACACTGTCCTCCAGGCGTGGGAACGGCGCAGACTCCGTTAACGCAGGTTTCCCCTGGATTGGTGCAGTCGGAATCAACAGCGCACGATGGAGGATCAACACAGGTATTCGATTCGCAGATTTGGCCCAGTGAGCAATCGGCATCAACGCTGCACTGTGGCCCAGTGGAAACGGTGCAGACTCCATTGACACATGTTTCCCCTTGGCCAGTACAGTCAGAATCGATGCTGCATGATTGTGCTGGGGGATCGACGCATGTACCCGATTCGCAAATCTGACCTCCCGAGCAATCAGAATCAACAGTACATGACTGTTGTGCAGGGGGATCGACGCATAGAAGTGATTCACAAATCTGACCTCCCGAACAATCAACATTTGTAGTGCATGCTTGCTGTGCCGGGGGGTCGACACAAATATTTGATTCGCAGATTTGTCCTCCCGTGCAGTCGGCGTTTGTCGTGCATGACTGCTGTGCTGGAGGATCAACGCACACATTCGAGTCACATATCTGACCTCCGGAGCAGTCAGCATTTGTATTGCATGACTGTTGCGCAGGCGGGTCAACACATAAGCTCGACTCGCATATCTGACCTCCAGAGCAATCAGCATTTGTCGTGCATGCTTGCTGTGCTGGAGGGTCAACGCATATGCTTGACTCGCAGACCTGGCCTCCTGTGCAATCAGAATTTGCAGTACATGCCGTGGGCTGAGTCGCCTCCTGGCATAAAAGATTAACACAGATACAGAGGCCCTGAACACAAGCTGGATTGACATCCAATAAGCAGTCAGAGTCTATACTGCATGGAGATTGCGATGGCGGATCAACGCAGACGTTTGAGTCGCAGATCTGGGCCCCCGTGCAGTCCCCATTTGTGGTGCATGCTTGTTGTGCTGGAGGATCAACGCAAACACTTGATTCACAGATCTGGCCTCCCGTGCAATCAGAATCTGTTGTGCATGATGCGGGCTGCGTCGTCTCTTGACACAAAAGATTGACGCAAATGCAGAGTCCCAGAGTACAAGCCTGGACATCAGTGTTCAGCAGACAGTCAGAGTCTGTAGAGCATGGGAACTGTGATGCCGGATCTGTAGGTTCAACCACATCCGAGGTTGCAGTTGTGACTTGAGTGATAAAGCTCGTGGGAACGAGGGTATCTTCTGTAATTGTATCGGGCCCGACTGTTCCAAGAGTAGACGTTGTTGCACCAGGCTCGCCGTCTTCAGTGTTGCCAGGGTCTGTCGTCCGGACGCATACCGTGTTGATACAGCCGCACACGTTCAATCCCCCAACAACACAAAGCGAGATGTCGACAACACAATCACTGTCCACGGAACAAGGTGTCAGAGAAGTTGTGTCAGTAGGGGATACTGCCGAAGATGTGGTGTCAAAACCTCCTGGGGCAGGTCCAGTTCCAGCGTTGGTTGTCTCAGCAGTCGGTTCGGGGGCCCCAGGGTCTGGCTGGCATAGTAAATCCAAGCAGATACATATCGAAAGTGCACAAAGCCCTCCAGTTACCCCAAAGCAATCGGCATCCACGCTGCAGGGGACGAGGTCGTTTGTCTCCACAGGAAGGTTGCTTGTTGTAGATGGCTGGCTGTCACCCGATCCAGTTCCACTTGCAACAGTGTTGGTAGATTCGCCTTGAGATTGCCCCGTTCCGCCTCCACCAGAGGTCGCTCCAGTTTGACCTGCGGTGGTCCCAGGAATAGAAGTCAAGCTTGTGATTTGCTGGCAAGTTGACTGGATGCACACACAGCGCCCAGGGGGGCATGCACTGGAGGCCAAGCAATCGGAGTCCGTCACGCAACGGATTTGCACGGTGCCGCCGTCTGTGGTAGTGGGACTGGGCTCGATATCGGTCGTGGTGCCATCAGGGTCGTCGGTATTTGCTTGAGAGTTGCCGGCATTCGTTTGAGAGTTGCCCGTGCCAGTTCCGGTTTGTCCAGCTGAAGCCGCTGTTGAGCCAGTGTTGGTTGCGCCCGTACCCGCAGACCCGGTGCCACCTTGTGTCGCCCCCATCGAAGGATTCGTGCTGGATGGGTTACCGATTGGCGGGTTGGCTGATGGATTGCCAGCTGTTGACTGACCAGGTCCTACCGAACCAGAGTCTTCAGTTGAAGACGCCGCCACAGGTCCTACGAGGACGCAGAGGCTATCCAAGCAAAGCTCATTATCTAAGCATTCAATATCCTCAGAACACCCTTGTGGTCGGATATTAGAGCAAACACCGTTTTCACAGATCCCAGTGAATCCTTCTACCGAGCAATCTTCATCCGTGATACATCTGACTCCGATGACGCATATGGAATCGCGGCAGATCTCCTCCTCCAAGCAATCAGAGTTGATGGTGCAGGGAGTACCGCTACCGGGAACGCAGCGCCCTTGGAGGCACGTGTCTTCTGAGCTTTGACAGTCTGTATCGACGTCGCAGCTCTCGAATCCTTCAACGTTGCCTCTCACCCCAGATGTCGTGGCCGCCGCCGCCGTGTTGGTAGTCCGAGATGGATTGTTTTGTTGCGATGTTGCTTGAGTTCGTGGAGTTGACGCTAGGGCTGTGTCTCTGGTCAATGAACCCTGGCTGGTTGCTGCTCTAGTCGTTCCGAGTCCATTGCCATTCGAAGGACCTGTACGTGGGTCATCTGGGAAGCAAAGGTTACTACGGCACCTCTCATCTGCTGCACAGTCGGAATCATCGATGCATGGCGTCAATAGGGGACTTTCGCAGCGGTTGTTCTTGCAAACACCTCCGAAACAGTCCGAATCGGTGGTACAAGCGATGACCGGTGGTGTTGAAGTAGGTGAGGCTGTCACTTGACCGCTTGCCGACAAGTTGTTGGTCTGTCCCGAAGATTGGGAAGTTCTTGAGCCTCCAGATGGGTTCCCGTTTCCGTTTCCGGAGCCTGTATTGCCACCTGAGTTTGCAGTACTTGGGCCATTGGAACCGTTGTCCCCGTCGTCCCCATCGTCACCGTCATCAGTTCCAGGGCCCAAAGACCTCACGCATACTTGATCCTGGCATCTCTCTCCGTTTCCGCAGACAGACGACCCGCAGAGAGCGCTTCCTGGGAGGCAGCCCTGATTGTCGACGCATACTTGGCCGCTCTGGCATGACGTTCCGGCACAGTTAGTAGGGTCTGTCAAACGGCGGCAGCTTCCGTTATAGCAGATTTCCTCTGCGCCACACGTGACTCCCTCACATCCGCCGAAACCCTGCACCCCAATAGAGCGACAGTTGCCATCCACGCAACTTTGAGACAAGCATTCGGAATCGTCAGAGCAGGGAAGATTTTCTCCTCCCCCGTTGTTCGATCCATTCCCTGAGCCATTGCCGCCGGTATTTCCATTTCCAGACCCAGAGCCGCCAGGGTTTGATCCGTCTCCAGAGCTTCCGTTGGAGCCGCCCGAACCCCCCCCTGAGCCTCCGCTGGAACCACCATTGGAACCGCCATTCGAGCTTCCATTCGAGCCTCCATTCGAGCCTCCGCCCGAGCTGCCATTTGAGTTCCCGCCTGACCCGCTGTTGGAGCCGCTGTTGGAACCGCCATTCGAACCACTCCCTGGGTTGCCATTCGAACCACCGCTTGAGCCGCTGCCGCCCGGGTTCTCCGTTCCTCCTGAGCCGCTACCTCCAGACTCGGATCCGGTTCCTGGTGATGATGAGCCTCCGGATCCGTTGCCCGATGAACCGTTGCCTGAGGATGAATCTTCTCCAGAGTCATCACCCGAAGAGCCGCTGCCCTGAACTCTCCCGCTCTGGCCCGAACCGTCATCTTCTGATCCATTTCCAGAAGAGCCATTTCCAGAAGAGCCATTTCCAGAAGAGCCATTTCCAGAAGAGCCAGTTCCAGAAGAGTCATCATCAGAAGAACCGGTGCCCTGAACTCCCCCATTCTGATCAGGAGACGAATTACCACCTCCCGAATTAGATCCGGAAGAGCCGTCACCGGAGGAGCCATCGCCAGAAGAGCCGGCGCCTGGAGCTCCTCCACTCTGATTCGGAGCAACGCCATCTCCCGAACCAGACCCAGACCCGGACCCAGATCCTGAGCCAGATCCAGAAGAGCCGCCTCCCCCGTCGTCAGAGCCTCCGCTCCCGCCAGAGTTGCTTCCTGAACCGCTCCCTCCAGAAGAGGCACCCCCCGATCCTCCATTGTTGGTAGACTGTCCGTTGTTGTCCCCAGACCCAGTTCCTTGCGAGCCAGATCCGTTCGATCCGGGTCCTCCCTGGCCAGATTGGTTCCCATTGTCAGAGGCTCCGTCAGGCAAGTCATTGCCATCATTGCCGCCACTGCCGCCAGAATCACCTCCATCAGCATTTCCGTCTCCGTCTGATGGGTTGTTGGCTCCATCAGAGCCGCTGCCGTCTGAGCCAGACCCCGAGCCGTTTTGGCTGTTGCCACCAGAGCCATCTCCAGACGAGCCAGATTGGCTTCCAGAATTGTTGCCTGGGCCAGTCGAGCCGGCTCCCTGGGATTCTGGGCCAGATTGCCCTCCCGAAGCATCATCTGAAGCACCACCACCTGGGCCTGATTGACCTCCCTGGTCATTCTGATCCCCAGTGGCATCTCCGTTGCCGCCTTGGCCGCCGTTGCCGGAAGCGCCTTGACCGTCCCCAGGCTGTCCAGACCCAGGCCCAGACCCATCATTGTCTGTTCCCTGAGCTGAGGAGCTGCCGCCTTGACCGTCAGACTGGCTCCCATCAGAGCCATCGTTGTCTCCTGCACCTTGGCTGGAGTCAGACGAGCCACTACCACCGGACTGGCCTCCAGATTGCTGATTGCCCGAGTCATCATCATCGTTGCCCTGACCAGATGATCCGCTACCATCTTCTTGACCTCCGGCCTGGCCTTGGCCCGATGAGCCGTTGCCGTCTTGCTCACCCGCACCCCCTTGCCCTTGTTGTCCGGTTCCCCCCTGCCCAGGAAGGCGGCCACCAGGGCCTCCAAGACCAACAGCACCACTGCTGCCACAGCCAATCGTTGGGACATCCCATGGGTGTGTCAAGTTGCCGATGCAACGTCCAGATACGCACACTTGACTGCTGTTGCATGGCTTTCCGTCGCTGCCACACTGTGAGAGGTCGGCGGAGATGTGGATAGGCAAACACTTATTCTTCCAGCAAAAGTTACCAGGCTGACAACGCTTTTTGGAGGATCCGCAGGTCTTGTTCTGGGCCGCTTCAGAGGTAAAGTTCAGAGACTTGCAGCCTCCCGAAACGCAGAGCTGTCCAGAAGTACAGTTCTTCTTGCCAAGTCCCTCGCCGCAGTTGAAGGGGTCGGTTCCGATGAACACTTGGCGGCACCAACCCTGTTGACATGACGAGCCAAGTGGACACTGGAGACTCTGGTTGCAAGCTTGCACATTTGTTCCCAGAACGAATGGTTGGCAGCTACCGTCGAGGCACCAGTTTCCTGGGTCGCAGGTCTTGTTCAGGGGTCCGCATGAAGACGGGTCTGATCCAATATCAATCTTCTGACATCTGCCATTGACACAGAGCGATCCCGGGAGGCAAGGCTTTTGACCATTTCCGCAGTGACGAGAATCAGCGAGAATCTGGATCGGATCGCATTTGCCTTTATTGCACCACTGACCAGGCAGACAAAGTTGGGAGCTGGTGGAATTGCTGCAGTTCTTGTGGTCCACGTCATTCGATCCAAGATCGAGGGGATAACATTGCCCGGCAACACATATCTCTCCGGGTTCACATGGATTGTCCGACTTTCCACACTCCCTTAAATCGAGCCCAATAGTCACATTGGTGCAGCTTCCCCAGGTGCAGACATCAGGGAGGGGACATCCACCGCCATAGAGTCCCTGTCGGGAGAAGAGTGTGTCAGGATGGTTTTGGCGCGGGATAGTAGATGCAGAGGCTGAAATAGCCACAGCTGCTGTCGTCAGCAAGGCTGACCAGCTCATGTGCTGAGCCATGGTAAGTTGTCGGTTGAGAGGTGAGTTGTTGGCATTGATCGACCTTGGTAGATGATGATCTGAAAGTCTAGGCGCGGTCACTCCAGCTCTATATATCTCTGAAACCGGGTCTTGACGTCTGAAGTCGATATGTGCGCGTTCAGCTTTCCTGTTTTCCAGGGAGCCCCATCCAGGCTGGCGGATGTGTCGTCATTCCATTCATCTACCGATTACTCCAGGGACAGCCCCCAAACTCCCGGTTGCGAGGGAATCAAGCCAAGAAGTCTAATTGAGGTGGTCTCCAAGCTGCTTTGTGACCTGTCATGAAAGATGCTATCAGTGTCGCCAGCTCTGTTGGTCGTGTATGTCTGAGTTGTTGGTTATTCCCTGCCGGGCTGAAAGGAGGCTGACTTGCCCCAGACAGAACAAGGTTTCTCAAACACCGCATCAGATTGCGAGTCTCCTGAACAAGAGACATGCCCGGCACCGAAGGCTAGCTTCCGGATCCATCTTGCTTCCGAGCCAGGCGCAAACTTTGAGGCCCTCCTATCCACAAACCGTCGACCCTTCATCTATCATTCAGTACCCGTTGAGGAGGTTAAGCTGAATGCTTGGTCGAGTGGAGAGCTGCAGGGGAATGCACCGGTGCGAAGATCCGGGAACAACCGTGATCCGCAGAGAAGGATGCTACTCCATAGGGTACCGTGGATCGACCTAAAACGGGACTGTCTTGGGGCCCGGGAACAAGAAACCCCCTGCGACTAGCGAACGCCTCATTCCCCAGCCTTGGCATCATCGTTTAGGCGACCTGCCGTTTTCGACGGGAAACGGTACACTACACTCGGCTGTGTCATGGTTGCGTCCGATAGAGGACGCTTCCGCTGTTGACATGGCGGTGATGTAACACGGGCGCAGAGAGGTTTGCCAAGACCTGAAACTCTGAACCCAGCAACACTGCCCGGTCTTGATCTGGGTTCCCTCCTGTTCGGCTGCAATGTTGAGAGGTGGTGATCGACAAGGACACACAGCCATGTTTGGCCTGCCAAGCAAAGGAGCGGTTACCCGGCCGGCAAGCTCACCGAGTATCGGTTTGGAATTTTTGCCTGATATACGCTGACCGAGTTGACCTGGCAGGAACAGGCATCAAAGGAATTACCCATGTTTGCTCAGGACTGCCTTGCCCTGAGAGACAGGGCAAGCTGCAATGTTCCTTTGCCACGATCAAGGAACCAACTTGTCAGATCTCACACCGATCGAACAAAATTGTTTGAGATCAGGGTCTTAAGATTCGTATTAACCGTTGACCCTTGCGTTGCGGCATAACAGACTGCCCTTTCATCAGCCCTGTATCCAACCCTCTCGCCCACCCAATCTCCAGGTTAGCTCCTCCTCTGTAAGTACATCACCATTGTGTGGAACACTGAAAACTACCCTATTCTTCGAATATCCTGTGATGTCATTTGCGTCTTGACGCTTTCACTGATTCCTTCTGCTGTGGCTTTACTCCTGGCCGGCCTCGTCCAAGCTGGGCTTTGTGGCTTCTCTATATTGAGAGCAAGATTCCGAGACATGATCACGTGGACCCCTGTCGTCTCGTCTCCTGAGCTTAAACCGTCGCAACAGGACGCCCAGAGCAGCGTTTACGGGAATAAACGTGGGCGATCCGTGCCTTTGCGAAAACGCCCAAAGCCACGCGCAATCTTGAGTGACATTCCCGCACCGCAACGGCTATTGGCAAGGTTTAGCGGCTTCCCCCACACTTGTTTTGTCTCTCTTTACAATGAGGATCAGGCACAATGGCATGGAATCCAAGAGATTGAGGCCTGTGACATGTCATTTCTCAATATGAGACACCGGGCGGATGCCGATGCCGGAAGACACTACGATAGGGCGCTACAAGGGGCAGAGAGGGCAGCCATACCGTTACCATGTGTGTACGCCATTGACCCGTCGATCTTTTTCCTGCCCCGTCTGGATCTTGGCTCAGGAGATCATCACCCAGAATGTGATATCTCGTCACGCTGCTCAGGTAAATAGCAACACTCATCACATAGACAACGGAACCGCTGTTCACGCGAATATTAAGAGATATTGGTGTAACCTTGTGTGAGTATTCTTACGTCATAGATTATCGTTTCGAAACAATTCGATTGTCTCGCTCGCTTCTCATTACTTGTTGATCGTGCAGCCATGAGTCTGTCTGTGGGGGCATCTTGAGATCTTCCAGCACTCGATGCTCGCCAATTGAATAGAAGAGACTAATATTAAACTAGTAACACCAGTGGTGAATCTCGCTTAGTAAGCTCACAACGTACAAGAGTTTTCAATTCAGAAGAGTTAGAAGAATAGCGAGCTTGAAGATGGAGGTGTCGTCTCTCAAACGCCAATGATTCATAAGCAACCCCTATGACAAAATAAAAGGATCCGAGCGGTAGAGTAATTTCAACTTGATTCGTCACACCGTTCCCACGCCTCTTGCATTCTATTCAAACTGAGCAGCTAAGAGTGCACGCTGTCTCCAGGTTGGGCATTGGACGGTTTCTTCCGTCCTTCATTACTTCCACACACTAGGCTTGATCTCTTCAGCTCGGAAAGCCGCTTTTCCTCTACCTCGCTACACGAAAGCGTTGACCTGATGTCAGCTCCTGGACTGGAATTCAATGACGCACCGAGGAGGAGGGACCAGCAGTTTATTCCTGTTATCCAACGTCCAAGCCCAGTAACTCTAAATGTTCAGTCTAACCCGGGAGCTAAGACTCCTACCAGCAAGTTCTCTCGCTTGTCGGATTCTATTCTAACGTTCCAATGGCCAAAAACGTCATTCACGATCCTGGGTCGTCTTCCGTTGAGATCCATCCTATGCCAAGCTTAGTAGCTTGCACTATTCCGGATAACTCTCTAATTCCAAAGGGACGTCCAAGAAATTCAGCCTCAGCTCTTTGAAACGGTGTCCAAGTTTAGATGACGAGGCGCTTGAACGGTATGGCATTTGGCAGGCTAAAACACAAGGCCATGATCTGATCTTTAGCTTTGTCAACTCATGCCTGTCAAAACAGGCTATGCTGCAATGATTTTTTCAAATGGGGAGGGCCTTTGTTAAAGAGTGGAATGAAATCAGAGTCCATGATGGAATCGCCAAGTTTTGGCTACACAGCGCTCGACGTCCATGTTGGCCGCCCCGAGTGGATATTCTTCCTAAGAAACCTGGTCTTATATCTCCTATAAGACGATATTGTCGCTTTTAAATTGTGTAACCCTGGATTCAAGGGGGGTAAAGACAGGATCTCAGTCACAAGCCCTCCGAGCCGCCATTTTTTCAGTAGTGATTTCATTTCTTTGTTTTAATTTGCGCATTTCATGTTGTTGAGCCTCCAGGAAGATTCCAGGCAACTTGAAAACAACGGTGATGCTTGAAGCTAGTCTTTAATTGGAAAGTACGTGATTGGCTGGAGCAGGTGTGACCAAGCACGTGACCACCCGTGGCTTGACCATTGCTACCTACCACTTGCCTTGGCAAATCCTTGGCAAATCCTCCTCGGTACGGAGTAAACCCTCCAGTGATACATTTCAAGACCGGAAGCCGGGACTCCTCCGCCCGTGAGCCCGTTCTTGCTCAGCCTGACCTACATCAGCTCGCTCAAAAGAATGTCATGTGGCTGATTGGTTGTGTACCTTGCATCTTGTTGGTTGTCAAGATGTCATCTTTGTGTAACGGTTGGGTTCACCGCTTTTGCTGTTCGGTCAACCTTGGCCAAGCAAACAGATCATCTTGTGTCAAGCTTTCGGGATGAATACGTCATTCCCATCCAAGGTTGTCCGGTAAAGGAACGTAGTCAACCGACAAGCGAGATAACAGTCCTCGTGACGTGAACGCATCAATACAGCCTCAGAGTTCGGGCAGAGCATCCGTTGCAACTTGGACTGCTAGCGCCGGAAATACGAAGCTGGTTGAAGGATCTCCTTCCGCTGGTTTCAAGTCTACAGAATCGAGACCACAGTCCAGGCACGAGTAGCTGAAAGGTGATGCCTGCTGGCTGCAACATGGCAGTAGGGAGCTCTTGTCACGACCAACAGCCGCAACATTGATCGCCTCTTTTCCAAGCCCCAAACCGCCATTAATCTCCTCCCCATGAAGGCCATGGAACGCCCATGTAATGACCCCTGAGCTTGAGATGCAGCAACTCGCGAGCTGTTATCCCAATGTGTTTTCCTCCACGATTACCTCGGTAGCAATGTCCAAACCACCCAACGGCAGTTCTCAAACCCCACAGAAACCACCAAATCACAATCTCGACAGCTTCAAGATAAACGCTTTCGGCGGTCGGACTCCAAATATGACCCGTGAGCACGTGTGGCTTTCCCCGCATCAGATCACTTGATAGTCCGGGGCATCCGTCATTTCAGCGTCAACAAGCCTCGAGAAACATCACCAGACAGTCCTTGATCCAAGAAATTGAGTGGCTTCGTTAGGTTTCATATCTTTGCTGCTCTCTATCATCTAGTTCATCACTCTTTGAGTCTTTGTTCCTTCGATTATTTTACCTCTTCCATCCTCCACCACATCCATGGGCCATATCAATTTGACCGACTGGCAAGACCTGTTCATGTACGGTCTTGCTCCGACCCAAACAACCGAATACGACGACTCCCATGACCAAAATTGGAACAATCAACGCTGAAAGAAAAGATCTACGGGCGTGCAGACACCCTGCGAGCGGACCGATATAGTACCCTTAGGCGGCGGGAGGGTCGATGATGGCAGGTTTGGTGCCCAGGTTGTTGCGGTTGCGGAAGAAGAGAATGTTCTTGCCAGCACCCTCAGCCTCAGCACTGGGCTCAACCCACTGGCACATACGGGCGCTGTTGTACATGGCACGGATGAAGCCACGGGGGCCGTCCTTGACGTCGGCGCGGTAGTGCTTGCCCATGACAGGCTTGATGGCCTCGGTGGCCTCATCAGCGTTGTAGAAGGGGATGCTGCTGACGTAGTGGTGGAGGACGTGGGTCTCGATGATACCGTGGAGCAGGTGTCGGCCGATAAAGCCCATCTCACGATCGATCGTGGCAGCGGCGCCACGGACAAAGTTCCACTCCTCGTTGTGGTAGTGAGGGAGGGTAGGGTCGGTGTGCTGAAGGAAGGTGATGGCAACTAAACAGGTCAGTATTGATGAACAAGCGAAAGTGGACGAGGAGCTTACCCAGCCAGTGGTTGACCCAGAGGTAGGGAACAAAGTACCAGATGGCCATGTTGTAGAAGCCAAACTTCTGCACGAGGAAGTACAGACCAGTGGCGACCAGACCAATACCGATATCGCTCAGGACGATGAGCTTAGCATCACGGTTCTCATACAGAGGGCTACGGGGGTCGAAGTGGTTGACACCACCGCCGAGACCGTTCTTCTTGCCCTTGCCGCGACCCTCGCGCTGGCGCTCGTGGAAGTTGTGGCCAGTGACGTTGGTCAAGAGGTAGTTGGGCCAGCCAACGAGCTGCTGCATGACCAGCATGAGCAGGGTGAAGGCGGGGGTCTCCTCGGTGAGGTGAGCGAGCTCGTGGGCCATCTTGCCGAGACGGGTGGCCTGCTGCTCCCGGGTTCGGGGAACAAAGACCATGTCACGCTCCATGTTGCCGGTGGCCTTGTGGTGCTTTCGGTGCGAGATCTGCCAGCTGAAGTAGGGGACGAGCAGGGACGAGTGGAGGACCCAGCCGGTGATGTCGTTGACGAGGCGAGAGTCGGAGAAGGCGCCGTGGCCGCACTCGTGGGCAATGACCCAGAGACCAGTTCCGAAGAGACCCTGGAGGACAGTGTAGACGGCCCAGAGACCAGCACGGGCGGGGGTGGAGGGGATGTACTCGGGAGTCACAAAGTTGTGCCAGATGGTGAAGGTGGTGGCAAGGAGGACCATGTCGCGGAGGATGTAGCCGTAGCCTCTGAGGGCGGAGCGCTTGAAGCAGTGCTTGGGGATGGCATCGTGGATGTCCTTGATGGTGAAGTCGGGCACCTCGAACTCGTTGCCGTACGTGTCGATCAGGCGGCCATAGCCGGACTTGGGCTTCTCAATGTCCACCTCAGACAGAGAGGAGAGCGAGGTGGAGGAAGCCGAGGGCCGAGGGGAGTCTGAGGGAGAGACAGCAGCCGACGACTCGGAGTCGGTGGCCGTGGTAGAGGTGACGGTGCGTCGAAGGGCAGGGTTCTGCCTGGGCACAGCCGTAGACGAGGCCATTGTTGCGGGAGGGAGGGAGGGAGCACGACCGACAAAGAGAGAAGAGTCAATTGGTCGGATGGGCCAAAGGACAAGAGTCGAAGAGAGAAAGAGGGGAGGTGAAGAAGAAGGAGGAGGCTGACGGGAGTGGGTTATAATAAGGGGGGTTGAAGTTTTATGGATGCAATGCGATTCCGCTTGCTCGGCAGGAACGTTTTGTGTTTTGTTGGGGGAGTGCCGTGGAGCCCACTCAAAGCCTGGCAGCCACGGGAGAACGGACAGGCAAGCAAGCAAGTAGGTGAAGCAGGCACAAGAGCAGAAGCCGCAACAAGTGGGACGATCACTCAATTACCGCGGCCAAGTGAGACAGGGAATGAGAATGGTCACAGATGATAATCCCTTGGGGCAAAAAACCGAGAGAAAGAGGTAAGAAGAGGGCTTGGAATTGACAGAGTTTCATGACAAGCTCCCTTTTTATTCCTGACAGACAATTCGGCGCCTTCAGATGCAGCACAGGTTTGTCTATTGACCTGCGTGCCACTGATGTTCTAGCTATGCACAATCTGGTCGATCTTGAAAAAGAGGCGGCCGCTTCGAGGGAAAAAGATAGCTGAGGCAAGGTACCTACATACACTCACGCCCGACTCGAGTCGCGACCATCAGGACCAGAAAAAAATTATACCCCAGGAAAAGACGCTAGAAAACGGGTCGTGCTTCTAACCCCCCCTTGACGGTGGCAATGGCCTCCCTCTGCCGTACCGGTAACAGTGAGCGAGTGAGACGGGGTGGCCGGGGTCGAGGTGGGCGGGCACCTCAATGTCTCACAGCAGGGGAGCTTTCACAAGCTTGACTTGTCTACGGAGGGGAAGGGGGCTGGCTGAAACTATCGCCAAGATTCTGCACTTTGTACGGAGTACACTGACAGACAATTCCAGGCTCGCTGATGATCCTCTACCATGGTCATCAGATTAGTTTGCTTTCCAATTGGTATCACTCAGATGCTCTCATCATCTTTTTTTTACTCAGTCAACACTCTACCGTTTCACGGCCGACGTTGCATCGTCACAATGCCGAAGCCCGGGCCCGGTCCCCGCCCCAACTCCGGCGGCGGGATTTCAACACCCGCAGTGGCACCATGCTCCAAGACATGGAAGACAAGACGGCCACACAGAAAACTGCTGCGCCTACGGATACACGCACGCACAGTGAGAATGACCTGCACGCTTCAATCGATGCGGCGTCCCCCCTTCTGAGCTCGGGTGCTCACCGCCTGGTGGATCAACTGCTTTTTTTGCCTCTGTGCCCGCGGGACAAGGCCGACGGGATGGCGGCGGCGCATCAGATTGGCTCCCCCCTCTGACGGGCAACCATGCCGTTGAAGAAAATACTCTACCTAGGAATCGGCTTCTCAAATTAAGCAGGCGGCTCAAGGTTAAGCCTCCCGCTGCAAGTGCACCCATCTTTTATGTCGAGCATGGTCAGTGTCCACCTGTTTTTTGGGGCCTTCCAGTCACCACCCCCCGAGCCTTTTGCCTCCATACCCGTGGCCGGACCAGGAGGCCCCGGCGCGTGTCTTGGGGTCGGGGGTTCCAGTTGGGGAGCTTGGGGCGCTGCGGGCCAGGTGGCTCCGGGTCCTGTTTAGGGCTGGAGATCATCGACATGTGAATCAAGTCAACGAGGACAGACGGGGGGAACCGGGAGCCCTCGTCAACCACCGTGAGGGGGCAAAGGAGGGGCGTGCTTAGCGGCCCAAGCCCGAGGTGCTTCTCTTCTCTTTTTTTTGTTGACGATGTGAATTGGATACGAGTCGATTGGTTCATGAGGCCAGGCATGTTTGATACCGGGGGGAAGATGAGAGACATGGGACGGAGGTGTTGATGAATCTGGTGAAGGCCAAAGCTAATCAACCCCAGTTCGCAGTGGAGCAGCATCGACGGCCGTGGAGAGATGGCCGCCATCCGCCTCGAGATGAGATGGGAGGGTTGATGGCTGAGTGAGCAGCCAGCCTGGCGTTCGTCCACATGTAAAATGCCCATTGACGACGAACCGAGGTGAAAATGCTAGAGTGTGCTAAGATAACCTTACTTGGACTGAACCTATGTACATGTACATCCTCACTTTGACCGGTTCTGCCCAACGCTGTTGTACAACTTGGTCACGCATGCCAGGGCATTGTCTGTGAGGAAACCTAGGGAATGGATGATGAGATGGGAGGCGTAAGGAGGGGGGGAAACATCATGCCACCATCCATTTGACGAGCCGAGGAAGCGCATCTGGCTTATTCTGGTCACAGTTGATCACTTTTTTACCGCTGTTCAAGGGGTTTTGTTCAGCTCGGCGGTTGCAAGACAGCAGGAGCACGCAGCAAGCAGCAAGCCTCTGGCAAGCTTTGTGTCAGTGGGGACAAGAACGGACAAACCGAATACGCACGTCCCCATGTCTTCCAGGCGCTCTCTGTTATCAGGGCCACAAAAGATGGATTATTTCTTGTGAGCATCAGAGACGAAGCTTGATATTTTTTTTTCTGTTGGGAATTTTGTTGAGCTGAGGCGGGACCCCTGGTCTTGGCATGTCCACGGCCCAAGGGTTCAGTTTCTGGTTCAAGATGGAGCGGAGCTGGTGGGGAAGCGAGCGGCGCGATACGACTCGCTCCCCTTTGCCCCCCCATGTACGGGCGTGGCGTAAAAGACAAGGGGAATCGAATGGAACACCCGTCAAGGCGTCCCTTTTTTGACGTGCTTGACAGCCAGCTTGCAAGCGCTTGCCAAGATACAGCCATTTTTTACTGTTGTCCTTTTCAGCAAGGTTACTGAGGAATTCGGCTGAGGGCTTCATTCACGAGGCCAGCCATTGGCTCAAATGCTCTTCCATCAAAGGTCATCGCAGGCTTTCAAGCTCGTCAAGAGCTTCTGAAGGAGCTTTTCCCCCCTTGCTCTAGGGTCCAAGCGCCCCACGTGTCTTGCCCACTTGGCATCCTTCCTTTCCAGTCCTTGGGCGGCACTTCTTTCGCGGCTCTTGGGTTCAAACCCCGCCATCGTCAGCATCCATTACATTGTTGGAGTCGACTCCTTGCAAATCGCGAGCAGAGCCGCTTTCCGAGTCAGGTCATGGTGGTTCGATATCGGGAAAATTCGAGGGCGGCAGCACGTCGTTCCCTTAGTTGAATAGGGTATCAATAGAATAACACCAGTGTAATGGGAGGCATTGGCTGTCCTGGGGAGCCGTGAAGGTATCGCAACAATGACAGCACAACAACAACGATCAGAGCATGGCCTTTTCTTGACAATGTCTCTTTGATTTTCCAGGTGTTTTAGATGAATTATTATATCACAGAGTAGCAGCACTCAAAGGGAGTTGGAGCCTCATTTGCTCATTCAATGGTTCACTCAAGTATCTCTTGAACCCCGTAGGTGGTTCGATATCAGACATTAATCCGTACAATTTCCTATTTTCGCCTCGATCCTTGCTAACCGTCTACCTACGCAGCTTCATCTCTGCAGCAATTGTTGAGACGGTTGTTGAGATGTACATACATGGGTTCCAAACACCGGTTCTCTCCCTCATCCGCCAATCTTTCATTCCTCCCTTACATTCCTCCCGAATCATCCATGTTGCAAGCATCAAGCTAACCGTCCATCAAGAAATACTCACACGTGGTACCTCTAAAACGACATCCTCTGCCGTTTCTTCCCGTTCTCCCGACTAGTCTCCTTGACATACTTGTACAACATGTACACCCTCGAGTCAGGAGTCATGTTGTTGAACTCTGCAGTCTGCTCGCGAAACCGTTCCGGCGATCCTTGACGGTGAGTGCTCTGGCCTCTTTGCAGTGGCTGAGGCGTCTCGAACGGATTATCGGGGGTATCCCGTGCCCGAGCTGGCGAAAAGCCCCGTGCCACGAGTCGACTCGGGGATGAGAACTCGGACATGCCCTCATCCACACGCCGACGCTTCGCGCCAGACCCACGGCCATATCCTGGCAAGTCTCGGGTTGGCGAAGAAATGTTGCCTGTGCTGGGAGTCGAGTGGCTCTGGTGTGGCTCGTTTCTCTTTCTCGAATACCACTCATGGCTGCGGCCAGCCATTGGAGGTGAAGAGACAGGTTGACCATAGGACCCGGGGGCGCGTCTGTAACCCGTAGTCTGGGTTGGAGTTTCAATGGACGGCATGACTTCATCCTGCGTATGCTGGTAATAGCCAGTCGCCTGTCGTTGACTAGTTGTCTGAAGCGCACCCGAGCTCTGGTTGTTGTCTCTGTGGTCGTTGCTTTCAGCATTGCGAATATCATCGGCAATGGCACTGCGCAGTTTTGGTTGAAGTTCCAGCACAAGCGACATGAGGGCCTCGGTCTCGCGAACTTGCGCGGCGTCACTCTCGCTCATCTCTTGAGAACTGTAAAACAATCGCCTGACAGGATTGTCATAGTCTTCAGGTCGTCTGTTGTTGCCAAGCACGCGTCGAGTATATCGGTCGAGTTCGTTCATCCGCTTTTCGAGAGCGCCGGTGATCCAAGTCTGGATCTCTGACTGCAGGATCGACATGACATGGTCCTCGACTAGAAGCCAAAGGCTGGTCTCAATATACCCTCGGTTGATTGCACAGAAGCGTTGTGCAAAGACCCGGTTCCACTCATCGATGAGCCGGTCGAGCTCTGGTTGTCCAACGGACGGAGCGGGCAATTTGTTCTCTCTCAGGCTCATCCGACGGGTCTGGCCCCAGAGATCGACATAGTATCTGAGGTCTTTCCAATCCTTAAATTTACCCTGGGTAGCATGGTTGAGCTCGATGTTCTGGAAAACATCGTCCCAAAAGGTCTTCTGGGCAGAATTCGGCATAGGATCCAGGTTCAGGTACATGTTCTTCGATGCTAAGCAGAGTTCCATGACCTCGATCTTGCAAGCCATCGAAAAGATTCGGCGTGTGGCCTGGCCGCTTGGGGCTTCCGTCGTGGCCGGGCCTAGGATGGATGGGTCTGAGGCAGTTATGTCTGAGGCAGTTGGGCCTGAGGCAGTTGGGCCTGAGGCAGTTGGGCCTGAGGCAGTTGGATCTAGGGCAGCCGCAGGCCTTTGAACCGGTCCGGGGTTTTGAGGGCGAGCAGCGCGTTGAAGGGATTCAGAAGTAGAGGTGGCACCTGTTGGTCGCGCAGGGGCAACGGCTCTCTGATACCCTCTCTGGAGCTCCTTCAAAGGAGGGACGTCACCTCGTCGGCTCTGAGGCCGCGTGAGTCCATACTAGAGTCTGGTCAGCAACGGTACGTGTCAAGACTGGACAAGTCAAACAAACCGGGTTGTTGTGGGCTTGGGGTCCCTTGGGAGGCTCCCTCGTGGTGGACGTCGAGCCTGATTGAGACGATGCTGTGGCCTGGGACGGTTTGTTCAACCAACGTCCCTGTCGGATTCGCTTTGCCTTTTCCCGGCGAATGCCTTGGGGGGTCTCCACAGTAATACCACTGTCCCGTCTCAGAGAGTTGTGGCGATAATTCCCCTTGGACTTGGTCAAGTAGTCGTCGTGGACACCAGTGCCATCCCGTCTCCAGTCTGCGTTTGGGTCCTGAGGGGCCTGAGGCTGAGAAGTCTGTGAATTATCAGTGGCCCGGACCGGGCTTTCCGTCGGATAATTCAATTCAAGGGACGGGAGGTGGGCAGTCTACTTACGCTCTTTTCACCCGGGCGGCTGGTGGGAGGAGGCATGGCTGCCTTGTCGGCGGCGCTCTTGGTCGGGGAATTGGGAACCGAGTACGCATCGGGACGAGCCGAGGGTAACGAGGCTGAAGCAGATGGCTGCGCAGGGGAGCTGGTGATGTCGATGGTATCGACATCTTTGAAAGTCTCCTTCGCCTTCTTGCTCTTCTTCTTCTTGGACTTGGGTGTTTTCATCTTGAATGGTAGGTGTGTGACCAAGAAGACAAGATGCTGCGGCTGAGGTCAAAAGATGAGTGAATTCAAGAAGTTTGAGGGGAAGAAGAGATTGTTTTATTGTGCGCGTGCTGCGGAGTGTTTGACGGCAGTGAATCACGGTCATGTCTCTTGCAGCTGCCTCGCACTGGCAAACAAAGCCCAATGCACAAACCTCCAGAGCCTCGACGATTTCATGGAATTCTTATCAAATGGCTATCAATTTGATTAAACATTTATTCTTAGGGGGGGCAAAAGTCCTTTTATTGCGATAATCCTCGTCAGAAGGCATCCGGCAGGTACGTCAAACCCCCAAGTTGCTGCAGATTTCCAGTCCCAAGCCCCTGAGATGGAACTCGACCGTATTTCCCGACCGCGAAGGAAATCAATGGTCGTAAATACTTTCAGGGCTTCAAAATACGTTACCATTGCACTTCTAGGCTCGATTCCTTCACCAGAGGTAGGCAGGCATTGGTCTGCTCAACCGTCGATTCCTTGGTGTCCTGCGACGTCCTCCAGATGAACATGTTGTGCTTCTTCCATCGCCCAAGCACAATAAACAGCCATCCCTCTACTGTTCATCGATAATTCTCGGTGGTCTTTTGCGCACTACTGCTGTTCCGAAAACTCAGACTTGTGGTTCTAAAGTGCCTGTCTGTCCTAGCCCGTCCGTCGTGCAAAGGGGCATCATCACTGCCAGTCACTGGATCCCTGACCCGAAAGGTTTCACTACCGTAGAGAAGCTATGAGGTTTTTTCTTTATTCCTTATAAACCGTAAAATAGAGTATCAGCCATTCCTTCATCCCAGTCATCGAGTTTTCTCATCATAACACACCATGCCAATCATATATACGCCAGAATCATACAAACTCCCAAACACCCCCTTAACCCCCATCACCACGGAACCAGTCCCCCATCACCTTCAATCACCTGCCTCAGACGCTGTGGCATGAAGTCCACCCACATGTTGACCCTCTCCATCTCAAACGACGCCCAGGCATCACGCACCATCTTCTGCAGCGTCTCGTCCTCCCAGTCCTTGGGCGCATCGAGCGTCCACTGTTTGCGTGCCGGCCAGAGTGAGTCCAGTGGGTTCAGATCCGGGCTGTCACCACAGCTAAAGTAGTATCGCAAGCCGTGCTCGTCCTTCCACTGCTGCACCGGGTTGACCTTGCTCGCAGCGCCGTGTGCGAATGCCTCGCTGTCCTCCTCGAGAATGAAGCTCTGCGAACCTATGCCGGTGAGCCACGGCTTGACTGTCTTTTCGAGGATGTGGTCTTTGTACTCCGTCATGGTCATGACACCGGTGCAGTTGGGGTTGGTGGATTCTTCGTAAAAGACTGGTTCGCTCTTGAAGCCGTGTCCCACCGCAACCCATACGTGAGCCTTTCTCAGATCGCGCGGCCATTCAGCCTCGGGAGTCTCTGAGCACGGGGCGCAGAATCTCTCACCGGGTCGTGGAATCAGGCGCATCTTGCCGTCGAGGCCAAAGCCAAAGTGAAGCTCGAGGCTGAAGCGGACGGGTCTCCAGTCCTGGGGCTGAGGATACGCCTCGAGCATCCGTCTGGCGTACTCCACCCTCTTCTCCCTGGCCTTCTTGTGCACCCAGGTCCTAGAGCATGCCAGGCATCTCCGGTATCCAAGCGTGCCCATAGTCCGGTGCAGGGTCCTCGGGTTCACGTCGACCTCGACACCAGCCTCCTTGGCGAGGCCGTGCCAGTTCAGGTTGACGTTGACATAACGCTCATCCCACAGGATCTTCTCCATCTTCTGCTGGTCCTCCTCGGAGATCTTGAGGGGCCTCCCGCGAGTCTCCTCCCATTCGGGGTCATTGCGCTTAGAGGCAGGGATGTTGAGGGCGGCGTAGCCCTGGGAGCGTGAGAGGTCAAAGTGGCGGAAGATGGCAGACTTGTTGACGGGCAGGCCCTGGGACTCGAGGTACGAGATGGTTCCCCTCACCATGGCCTTTTTGGGGGTGTCTCCATGTTTGTATCCGGACGGCATCTTGAGTGCGGGCGAGGCTGGGGCACCAGCTAATAGTGGGCGGGTTGGGCCTCGTATAAGTGAGGTGGAGAGAATTGTTGGGCGGCGGTGTTTGGATGTTTTTGTCTGCTCCCTCAGAACTGGTGGTCAGCGGTGAGGGGTCAGAAGTTGGTGGTGATCACGTGACGAGTCTGGGTCAAGATGGTCGGAGCGTGAAACAGAGGGAAGGGGTCGTTCCTGCTGGTTTCACAGCGTCATGCTAATGCATGCTGCAACGCCATGGCTTGATGTCTTGGATTGGTACCAATTGATATGACACAGAGGGCCGAGGCATTCGGTGGTGGCTAAAGGGAATTGCGTCAATCGTAGTGTTGAGGTGTCGGAGCCAACCTTTATCACGACACCGATGATTGACTTAATCTGGCGGGGATAACGGGATAGGTGCTTGTTGGAGATGACTTAGCGTATGATGTTTACATTATATGAGAGTGTTTTTTTCCTCCAGAGATGCCATTATAATAGAATAAGTGTTCAATGGGCGTCGACAAGGACATGCTAAGCTTTTAAATGAAGGCGTGTGGTGTGCCCGAGTTAGCATGCTCAATGTCTGCGCCTTGATTAAAGATGGCATACGAAGCAGGCTCATGTTGTGATGCCAACTACCTCCAGAAATCGATAAGATCTACAAGTAATCCCCCAGATTTGACGGTTTCCAACGCCATTTAAACATCGCCTCATACAGCAGGATGCTATCATGGATTGACTGCTCTCAATACGTTGGGCCTACCCTGCACTCAGTTCTGACGTCGGCCCGGATTCCCGAGGCTTCTGACCGACTTCGGACCACAGGAATCATCATCAACTCAAATAACAAACCCAGACTTTGTTGAATCTGTAGGTTGTTTGTTTGTGTTTATCTGGCACCCAAACGTCCCACGTCCCATGCTGTGGAGTCGCCAGCTCCCACATCACTTTCGCCCCCAGCATTTTCCAGAATCAACTGTTGATCATCAAAATCATATAATTCAGAACCTCGTCTATCCAATTCATGGACGACGGTAATTACGAAGATAAGCACCGCTCTATGGGCCTCCACAGGCTGTTGCCATCCCCAGACATCCACAAAAATGTCCTCCGCAATGTTCGCTCCACCCCATATGTCCAAAATGCCACCCGTGTAGAAAACGCCGTGAAATGGAGCCGCGTATGTCCCCATCTATTCCAAAATGTACATGTTGAGACGTGAGTCTCAGCCATCTTTGTCCTTGTCCCCATCAATAAATCCTTAGGCTTTGCCGGCCTCACGGACCGAGATCATGAACTTGTCCTCGGCGCCGACCTCGCCAGCAAGTCTTGCTGATGACACCTTGGCGTTCCTTACGGATAGAATCGCCTTGATCTCGTCGGCCGTCTTTGCGCCGAGAAGAGTCATCTCTCTGCTGAGTAACAAAGCCACGGCGGCACGGATGAGGAGCGCGTCACCTTCAAAGACATATACATCCCATAATCGCGCCGCTTCGTCAATGGCGAGATGTCCCGTAAACATTCCAGTCAAAATCGACGACAGAGACTCTTCTAGGTTGACGTCTTGGACCTTCTTGGTGAGGTGTTCGTGTAGAGGGGTCGACTTCAGAGACAGCGTCTGGAGCACGAGGTTGAACGCTGAGGCTTGTGCGCCAAGGTCACAGGCGTAGAATGAGAGAGGCAACGGGCGGTTGAGGACATTGGCGAGTGCGACGAATGCAGACCCAGCGTTGGGCAGGTTCAGGAGTAGCAGCGCGGCGATTGTCTGACGGACTTGGTTAGCATCTCAAGTGGCACACAGTGGCTTGTCATACTCACATTACAACCCCGGACGTAGCCAATGTCACTCCTGTACATGGCATATGCGCTCAGTACGTCGACAAGACTCTGGTGCAGAGGCCCCTCCACTTCAAAGATGCGGAGGTCCTCCCACGTTTTGTTGGCTGCGTCCTTTCGAATTTCTTGAAACCACTTTGCTCTCTTCACATCCTCGGCATCACCCTTGTCTTCTTTGACTCTGGCTTCCACCTCTTGGGCTCTCGCAAGAGCTGCCTGGAAAGAGGTTTCTGACAGACCCAGCTCGTTGCCGATCGCTCGCGTCCAAACAGCCCCTCTGCTGCGAGGCGCAATGCCCTTCCACCAGAGTTCTCTTGTTCTGCGTTCTCGAATAGCATCGTTCCATCGTGGCAGGACATCCTTCTCCCAGATGTGCATCAGGTTGTCGGCGGCGCTGTCCCGTCCTTCAATCTTGGCTCTGCGGGAGGCTTCACGTCGCTCATCAGCCTTGGCACTCGCTGCCATCATTTTCTGATACTCCTTGAGATGTCGGCGCTCCTCTGCTGGATCCTTGGGTGGCAGCCAAGAGGGACGTGTTCGGCTGAGAACAGCCTCCTTCTCCTTTGAGATGGGTAGAGGGTCAATCATGATGTTGGACTTGCGGAGGGGCGGCAGCTCTGGTGTGGATTTTACGCGCTGCTTCTTCTCATATGAGGTATCGACAGATCTTCGGGACGAGTTCCAGGTGTTGGGGCGCTGCCCTGCAGGACGCTTTGCCTGCTGTTCCTCCATCTCCCCGGCATGTTCCTCGAGCTTTTCCGTTAGAGTCTTGGCCTCGGCATTCAGGTCTGCGAGCGCCGCGTTCCAGCTGTGTGCCCGAGTTTTGACTGGACTGCGAGGAGCTCCGTCGGTCTTCCAGGTCGGCGATCGAAGAGACCCTTGCGCTTGAGCAACAGCAGGCGTTCCATTGCCAATGCTTCGAACGCGTTCCTTGGGGGCCCGGTCGGGAGAGGGCGATACTGAAGAGGGGCGACTGGGCGTGCGCTCCTGTGGTGGACGAGGAGAGAGAGGCACGTTGTCGAGGACAAGACCATCGGGGATATCATCGCCATCATCTTCGTCGCATTCTCGCTCGAGATCGGTAAACGACTTGCGCTCGCGGCCGGTCTGCCAGCTGCCCCGACGGGGCTTTGGGGGGAGACTCGGATCTCTCGGGTTGAGGGAATACCCGGGGCTGGGACTTCGGTGTCGTCGAGGAAAGGGGAGAGAGGCAGAGGATGGGCTGGTCAACTGCTTGGAACGCGTGGCCGAGGGGGGCTCTGTCAATGAGCTCAGGTTGGTGCTGCGCGGGTTGGTGGTGTAAACATTGGTCTGGAGACTCGGAAATGGCGGTCGAGCTTTGGAAGCGGTCTTTCCAGCTGCAAGAGTCCGACTCGAGGGAGCTTTGGGGTGACTAGGACGGATGTCGACCTGGGATGGACTCTTGAGGGTTACGGTGTCGTCATCGAGTCCAATCTCCTCAAAATGACCGACGTCGGCCAAAACACTACCATCGTCGCTGCTGAAGGACTGGAAAGACGACGATTTGGAGCTCTTGGAGGCCGTCATCCCTGGCGGAGAGTCGGGGCTGGGGAGAACACTGCCAATATCGAGGGTGCGGATCATTGTCGCATCGCAGGGGGCAAGCAAGAATTTGTATGGACGAGAAGACTCTCTCTGCGCTGCGAACCGGTGGGCGATCTAAACTCGGATGGTGTCTCGTCTGTTGATCGGCCGTCTATCACGCTCGGGGGATCGTCTCGACTCTTGCGTCTCGTGAATGCGGTTGACGTCGTTTGGCTCCCTCTGTCGGGCGGCCTCGCCTCTGTTTTTGTTCGGATGGACCGAGCTGGGTTATGCTTGGCTCCAGCTGTGTCGGTGTTGCTATGCTGAGTATGGGGCTGAAGGAGCGGTTTCAAGATTGCCAGGGTTCGAGTCCACACCCAAACAACCGGGCCAGGAGAGCCTGTACTAGGCAGGTCTGGAGCGAAAAAGGGAGATGAGGAAGCGAGGGTGCGAAGCGAAAGGGGCGGGCCCGAGATTGAAGGCTGTTATGCCGGGAAGAGCGGTATAACTCAATCGATCAACGATGGACTGGGGTCGAAGAGCTCAGAGGGGCACTCCCATAACGAACGACGGGGAGGCACGGGAGATGGGTTTTCGCAACCCCAGAGGGCGTCTAGCGGTCGCGGCCGGGATAAGGAGATATTAAATTAGGCGCCGGCGAAGGTTTCGTGTCCAAAATAAAGGGAGATTAAACAAGAAAGTAGAGTGATTTGGGGGGTTAGAGGTGAAGAAAGAAGCGAGAGTTTGTGTCAGCAATAAGCAGAAGGATGGCCAAGAAAAGAGAAGAAACGAGCGAGATCAAGGAAAAACCGCGAAAGCAACAAGCAAGAGGCAGGTTCAAACCGGGAAGTGGATGACGATCGCAAAGGAGACCTTAAGCGGGAGACTACGCCAGCGCAAAGGAGGTGATTGATCCAACGCCCACCCGCAGCATGCAGCAGAAAAAAGGATCCGAGGTATGTATCTCTATATATAAAAACATATGCGGGGTGACTTATCTTTGATGGCGTGGCTTTTGGCGCTACTGTTAGTGTGTCTTGTCCCCGCCTATTAGGTGACGAACATTGATGTTTAATTATTTCTTGTGGCAAAGTCAATGGCGATTAAGACGAGAGCTGGCAGATGATACCTTGGTCTATATGACATGTTCCTTTACCTGTCCTGATAAAGTCCTGTCAACATTGATTCTTTTCTCTCCATGCAAAAGTTCCCCCAGGTACAATCTCCGCTAGCAGCAGCACAGTTCTGTGCCGTGTGGCATCCTTGGCTGTGGTGTGGCATGACCTTATCGGGGGCCAAGCCATGCCAGGGGAAGCAACAGGGTCACACAGTCCTGCTTCGAGATTCACTGTGTAAGCCCACGCCAGCGGTATGGCTTGTACAGTGTCAACACCATGCCCGGCCCCCCTGTCGCTCGTAATCTCGGCCGCATATGCGGGACTAATAACTAACCTCAGCCAATCACGCCTCACGTCGTCCATTGTCCATCTTGATCGAGCCTTTGATGGTGGAAACTTGGCATTGTAAACAAGCAATCTCGGGGGTCCATTTTATCACATTTCATTGTGAGCCCTACGAGCCTCTCTCTGGCCTCTGCGCCTACGGACTCGAACTAACAACATTGGTCCTTGAGCCTCCGTCTCATATAAGGTCCTTGATTCCCTTGGCCAGCAAGTATCTTCCCTTCCAAAACATCTTCCATAGTGACCTCAGCCATCCATTGCTCACTTGGTACATATGGATCCATATCCCCGTGCCTCCAATACTTGTTCACTTCTTGAGATATCCGCAGCTCGTTCCAACCCCAGTTAGCATTCTCTGCTTCTTCTCGTCAGCTTTCATCTTGGTGACGAGAGCCTCCATGTCAACAGACTCATCCGACTTGCTCTCCTCATCAGTCTCGTCGGCTCCACCGAGGAGGAGTGCCTCGACTCCTTGAGGTTGCTTCTTCTTCTCTGCCTTGCGCGCCTTCCGCTTTCTGCGCTTCTCGTTCTGTAACGCCTCCCCGACAACGTCCTCGAGGGCCTTCTTCTTGGCAGTGAAGAGCGGCACAGGCGAACCAGCGAGGTTGGAGTACTTCATCGTGAGGTTGTACCAAAAGTTGGCGTATTGGCAATCGGTCTTGATGCCACGTTCCTCTAGTTCCGCGGCCAAGGCTCGTGAAGTGCGCTCCGTCTGAGGAAGAGGTGTACTCCAGTCGACCTCCCAGTTGTACTTGAGGTTAGAGCTGTCCGTCTTGTTGTAGGTGAACCCTTTGCCTTCGGCCATCTTCTTCTCGAAGCGTGCGACTGTGGGCTTGATTGCGTGCTCCGAAACACCGTCTCGGATGATCGCTGGCTTGATCTCTCGGAATGGTTTGACTAAGCTGCTGTGGGTGATGGACTTGAGCTGCTTTTTCTTAGTTGCCTTCCTCTGAGTCTTGTCGGATGTCGTCTTCCGCTCATCCCCGGATGCTTCATTGTTCGATGTCTCATGGTGGGTGACAGCTTGAGTAGGCTGTTGCACTGTAGCGGACGGTCGCTTGGCTGGAGGCTTTGAAGGGGTCTCTTGGCTCGAAGTTGAATCATCACTGTCATGCTCCAGGCTGGCTGGTGGGATCGGGACCAACGGGGTCAATTGCTTCCCTGGATTTAGTGTCAGCGTAAGTTGTCTTCTCGGGACTCTGTGCCACTCACTCTGAAGTCTCCATCCTCGAGGCCGCTTTGGGCTGGGAGTCTTGGCTCGCTTGGTGACGTTTGGTCGAGGGGGGAGCCAGCTTCTGGCTCGAACAAAAAGCTTCGAAGGCACTTGCTTCTTGACAACACTGGCGACTGTTGCAAGCTTCGACGCAGGGGACTTTCGGTGCCGGGTTGGTCTCGTTCGAGGCTCATTCTATGAAACCTCGCGAGGAGAGGGCCGAAGAGCCTTGGCTTGCTTCTTGCTGCCCTGGATGCGCTCCGTTGGAGACGGACTAGCACGTCTGGATCGTGAAGGAGGCGAAACGCTGGGGGAAGAGGCATACTCGGTGTCGTCGCCACTCGCGCGCGCCGGAGACGTCTTGGGTCTCTTGAGAATGCTCTTGAGGCCGATGAGAGAGTCTCGGTGATGAGGCTGGAAAGATCCAGGAGTGTCGGGCTCGTTGGTCTCGGAGAGCTTGTCGCCACTGTACACGGGTTGAAGCTTGTACGATGCAGCAAGTCGCTCGTTGAAGCTGGAGACTGAGGTGTTGAGCGTCTCATTGAAATCTCCGGCGTCGGACTCGCCTTCGGCTTCAGTGTCGGGCTCCCTCTTGACCGGCTTCGGGGAATCTTCCTCAGTAGGCGGATGTTGGTACGAGACAGGTGGAGATGACATGAACAGCTCGGAAGAATCAGAGTCGGCGCCGTCCTCCATCTTGACTAAGGCAAGGCTATCCTCATCAAGGTCATCCTCATCCTCATCCTCATCCTCATCCTCATCCTGCTCATCATAATCATAATCATCGTCAGAGCTTTCAGCACCAGAATCGATCTCCTTCTTGATCGGGGGGGAGTCCTCTTGGGGCTCGATCTTGGGGGGGTGCTCGGAGGCGGGAGAGAATGGATCGTTGTCATCAGAGCTTGGCGAGGTTTCCTTCTCCTTCATTGCCTCTAGCTGACTATCAAGATAGTCCATCAGTTTGCCCGTGATGTCATCCGACTCAGGGTCCAACCGGTGCTGAGACTGGGAGTTCTCAGGAGATGGGGCAGGCTCCGTCGCGGTGCTATGGTTGGTCGCGCTTTGTTCAGGCTGGTTGCTCTGAGTAGTGGGTTCTCCCTGTGCGGGAAGAGGCTGTGTGGCCTGAGCTGTAGAGTGCGAGGTCTCAACGGCAGACGAGTCGGAGTCAGATGTGACCAACTGGGAGAGATCAATGACAATGCTCTGATCAACTCGGCTGGAGACAGGAGAGGGCGTGGCAGCTGGTTCCTTCATCGCAGGACAGTTGTCGGCTGGCTTCGGCGGAAGAGCGCGTCTCTTTCTTGGGGTCGCGATCTTTCTCGGGACCTGAGGCTTGCCATCGGCCGGGCGCTCATCATCAGCATCGCTGTCGGTAGAAGTGAGCATGGTAAAGGACAGGCGATTGGGAGATGGCTTGATGTGGACAATCTCGCACTCAGAGTCTTGGCCGCTTTGGCGGTTTTCTTCGCTGACAAGGGTCGAAGCGTTGCCGGCGCGGTCGATCCGTCTTCTTTTGATGGGCTGAGGCTGAGTCTGTTGGTGTCGCTTTGGCGAAGGAAGGACCTTTTCAATGAAGCAGTCGGAGCTGTTGTCCGGCTGAGGGAGAATCTTGGCGTTGACGGCAGGTTTGGCCTTTGAGGACACCGAGCTGCTGCGATTTGGAGCTATAGCACTCGAAGAGGGTTGAGCTGGAGCACGAGAAGGGCCAGAGGCCTGGGAAATCGGTTTCTTGTTGACAGAAGCAGAAGTCTCAGGAGGCGTTTGCTTGGTCTTTGCCTTCTTGCTGGGCTGGACTCGCTGGTCCGCCGCAGGGAGATTACGCTTTCTGTTGGGAGAAGGCTGAACCTGCTGAATCTCACAGAAATCGGACCCCGAACCTTCAGAGTCGGATGAAATGCCGAAAGGGGTGTTGGGGGAGCTAGCCTGAGCCAGCTGGGTCGCTCGGGAAGGGGTAAGTTGGGTTGCAGTGCTCATTGTTTGTTCTGCGCATAGTGTCAGTCGAAGGCTATTCGTAGAATCTGAGCTGTGAGGGATACTTACCAGAAGGGTTCGGCTGCGATACATTCCCGCCAATGCGCGAGGGCGTTACTGGTTGTGGGTTACGGGTGGTCAATCGGTGACCCGAATGCCCTTTGGGCGGCGAAGAAAACATGTCGGTTATCTTGCGTTGCCCCATCGTCGCAACTTTCGCTTAAGAGCGATGAAGAAGAGATGCGGTTCGAGGGGGTATCGGTGACTGAGGTTGATACCTTGCGCAACGGGGTGTAAAGATGAAGAGGTTCTTGAAGATGTGGGGTGAAGAAGGATGGTCAGAATGTTAGAAGGGACGTAGAAACGAGACAGTCAAAGTCGCAGATTATCTCGAGGGTGATGGATAAAGTGCGTTGCATGAATGCCATGAAGTGACGATGTTGAAGATGAAAGGGGAGGTGAGTGAATGTGAGGGGTGCTGAAGTGAATGCGCAGGCA
Source organism: Fusarium solani-melongenae (assembly GCA_023101225.1). Classification (NCBI taxonomy): domain Eukaryota; kingdom Fungi; phylum Ascomycota; class Sordariomycetes; order Hypocreales; family Nectriaceae; genus Fusarium; species Fusarium solani-melongenae. Next base: position 151,774 of record CP090038.1, on the reverse strand, counting down.
GAAAGAGACCTCAAACGGGTGAATGAATGGACGGACACAAACAGGGACAATAAGATCTCCACTTTGAAACAGAGAAACTTGGTCAATAAATCACCCAATCGGGAATACCAAAGTGAGGAGAAAGTGAGGTTGGCGGAGTTGTATTGATCATCAGGGACTGCCAGCTGTTGACACTGGCACATCAAAATAATACTCCTAACCGGGAACAAGGGCGTCATACGATTGTTCAGATGCATTGTCGACAGTCACTCTAGATTAGGCAGATAGAGAAAGAGATCATTCAAGGCAAGGCTCATCATAGGGCAAAGAGCTCTCTCACGATGGTCCTTTTTTGTATTTCCATGCCGCCGCCGCATCTATGGTATCATTACAGATCATCATGGTCCATGCACATATGACTCGTCCTCACCAGCTAGCCGAGCATGGCCTTACATGCGCTCTCGTCGACGAGGAGCTGCCCGGATGATGTCGTCAACTCGGAGTAGAAGCTGGGTTGGATTGTTAGCAGCGTCTTGACAACATATAGTGACCGTAACTTACCTCTGCAGCCTCGCTGGCTGAGGACACCACAGCCTTCTTCAGCTTGTAGCTCTCAATAACACCGAGATCCCGCATGTCAGCAATGCCGCCACCAGGGGTCATCAAGTCAAGACCGTAGGTGGTGAGACCATCGTAAAGGGCCTTGCGCAATCTCGCGACAAGGTCACCAGAGTCGAGACCAGCGTTGTCGGCTAGGATAGTAGGTAGTTGTCGCAGAGCCACGGCGAAGCTGGAGACAGCCAGTTGTCGCTTGCCCTCAACACGGGTAGCAGCACCCTCCACAGCCTTGGCCATGAGCATCTCGGCACAGCCACCGCCCAGAGTAGTCCGGGGCTCCTTGACAGTCTGGGACAGGACGGCCAGGGCATCGTGCAGACTTCGCTCAGCCTCGTCGAGCAGCTGTTCTGTGGCACCCCGAAGCACGATCGTGCAAGCCTCACCTGCTGACACACCCGAGAACTTGATAAGAGTGTCCTCACCAATGATAACCTCCTCAATCACGTCGCAGTGACCAAGCTTGACCTGGTCGGGGTGGTCGAATGTGGAGGCGATCTCACCGCCAGTCACCAGAGCCAGACGCTCAATACCATCAAAGTCGGCGTGCTCAATCGACATGATGCCGGCATCAGTGAAAAGCTGCTCGGGCCAGTTGTAGATAAGTTGTCGGTTAATGAAGCAGTTGATGCCGTGTGCCTTGATCTTCTCCACCTTGGCCTTCATCTTCTCCTTCTCGGCCTTTTCCAGCTCGGCCAGCTTGCTCGTTGAGCCAACCTTGACGCGCGCGCCGAAGATCTTGACCTTGTCAGTATCCATGGAGGTGTTGGCCACCAGGATCTTGGCCTTCTCCAGCCGCTTGGGCTGGTTGACACCAATCTTCTTGTCAAGGATAAAGCCCTCGTCGAGGTATGAGTCGCTAAGCTTGCCTCCGCTCTTCTTGATGATCTGAATGTGGTTAAGGTCGGTAGTCTTGAGTCGGAGGACGGCATCGACAGCCAACTGGGCGAACTGATCCCGGTCCTGGGCGAGGACCTTGGAACTAAGGGTTGTTCGGGCGATCGCGAGAAGGTCGTTTCGGAAAGCCTCGGGGCTCTTGCTGTGGTCGACTGCCGACTCTTCAAGCGCCTTGAGCGCCGCCTGGCTGGCTATCCGGTAACCCTCGATGATGGTCTGGGGGTGGATCTTCTTGTCAACCAGCTTCTCCGCCTCCCTCAGCAACTCGGCGGCAAGCACAGCAACCGAAGTGGTTCCGTCGCCCACTTCGTCATCCTGAACCTTTGAAATGTTGACCAGAACCTTTGCGGCGGCGTTATCGAGGGCGATCGACTTGAGGATGGTGGCACCGTCGTTGGTGACCATGATTTCGGCGGTGGAGCTAACATGGTGTCAAAAGGGGGTGTGTAGGCATAAGGTTGGCGCAACATACGCTGACTGAAGGATCTTGTCCATACCCTTGGGACCAAGAGTACTCTTCACAAGATCACCGACGGCGATGGCGCCGACAAAGGCAGCGAGACGCGCATTCTCGCCCTTCTCCTCGGTGGTGCCCTCCTCAAAAATCTGGGTTGGTTGGAAAGACTAGGAGGGGCATGTTAGCACATGGCGCTCGTTCACCTCCCGAAGCTCTTGGAGCTCTCAAACGGACAGGGCGGATACTGACCATGACGGGCAGGCAATCCGACTATACACACGGCGAAACCTGTCGGGAACGTAAATGGGTTGTCGTCGTCGTCGTCAACGTCGAATGCTTCAGCCTTGGGGTAAACGTTGCAGCCTTTTTTTTATCTGGAGCTCCCAGCTAAGCATGGGCGGGCATGGAAACACCAAGCCCCTCCAACCAAGGGGCCACTCGAACCCCCACGTGACTTGCCCCGCGGTCGGAGTATCGTCGGCGGAGGAAGATCGCTTCTCCGACGGCGCACACTTTGTGAGAAGAAACGAACACCAAATTTATGCTGCACCAGGTTGGCACCCGCAACATCAAGACTCCGCACGTTCCCGAGCGACGCTCTCCGTGGTCAAACTTAAACCCTGCGTGTCTTTTTAAGGCCATATCTCCTGCGCGCAGATAGGTCTTGCTGCTTCCCTCGTGCCCGGCGCCCGATCCCTCCAAAACCCTCGAAAAACATTCAGAAACGACTGAGAGCGGGGCATTTTTTTCTTGCACCCCTCCAACAACCCACCAAAAATCGCCCATCATGGCGCCCTCCTTCGACCACCTCCGCGATGCCGATCTCGACGATGACGAGTTCAACGAGGATGACATTGATATTTCCGACCTGCGAGAGAGATTCGAGGTGCAGCTGGAGCAGGGCTACGACAGCTTCGTCGTCATCGACGGCCTTCCCGAGGTCACGGAGGAGCAGAAGCCCAAGCTCGTCAAGTTCTTGTTGAAGAAGCTCAACACAGTTGGCAAGACACGGGAGGATCTGGTCCACATGCCCATGGGCGACAACGGAAAGTCTCTTCGGTAGGTGGTTTTGGTTCTGGCTGGACGCTGGTCGTCGACTTGATACTGACCCTCTGTCAAGATTTGCTTTTGTTGAGTACTCTTCGCCCGCTGAGGCCGCCGCCGCCACTCGCCAGCTCGACCTGGTCCCCCTCGACAAGAAGCACATCCTGCGCGTCAACAAGTTCACCGACATCGAGCGATATGGACGAGAAGGCCGAGTTGACGAGACCTACCAACCCCCCCACATTGACGAGTTCACCGAGAAGGAGCATCTCCGATGGTTCCTCAAGGATCCTTCCGGCCGAGGCCGTGATCAGTTTGTTATGTACAGAGGCGAGAGCGTCGGTGTCTACTGGAACAACGAGAAGGACCAGCCCGAGAACATCGTCGAGCGACAACACTGGACTGAGACCTTTGTTCAGTGGTCTCCTCTTGGTACCTACCTGACCTCTGTCCACGCTCAGGGTGTTCAGCTCTGGGGCGGACAGTCCTGGTCCCGACAAGCCCGATTTGCCCACCCTTTCGTCAACCTCGTCGCTTTCTCGCCTGGTGAAAAGTACATCGTGACCTGGTCTAACCGCCCTATCTCGATCCCCGACGAGGGCCACCCCGCACTTTCGATTGACGACCACGGCAAGAACTATGTCATCTGGGATATTGCGACCGCTACTCCTCTCCGATCCTTTGCCAACCTTGATGCCCCCAAGGGCGAGGAGGGCAAGCCACCACCCAAGATGCAGTGGCCTGCTTTCAAGTGGTCCGCCGATGACAAGTACGTCGCCCGGTTGACCCAGGGCCAGTCCATCTCCGTCTACGAGCTCCCCCGCATGAACCTCCTCGACAAGACCTCAATCAAGATTGAGGGCGTTATGGACTTTGACTGGGCCCCCGCAACTCCCAAGCGTGAGGGCGTAAAGACCTACGAGCAGCTGTTCTGCTACTGGACACCCGAGATTGGCAGCAACCCCGCCAAGGTTGGATTGATGAGCATTCCCTCAAAACAGGTCATCCGATCCCTCAACCTCTTCAGTGTCAGCGACGCCAAGCTTCACTGGCAATCTGAGGCCGCTTACCTCTGTGTCAAGGTTGACCGACACTCCAAGTCCAAAAAGTCTCAGGCCACCACTCTCGAGATCTTCCGCGTCAAGGAAAAGGGTGTCCCCGTTGAAGTTGTCGACACCATCAAGGACACCGTCATTAACTTTGCCTGGGAGCCCAAGGGTGACCGCTTCTCCATCATCACCACAACCGAGCCCGTGGGTGTCACTGCCGTCCCTCCCAAGACTGCCGTTTCTTTCTTCTGCCCCGAGAAGGCCAAGGGTCAGCACGTGGGCAACTTCAAGCACCTCCGAACTCTCGACAAGAAGAACAGCAACGCTATCTACTGGTCACCTCGAGGTCGCTTTGTTGTTATTGCCACCATTGCGAACCAGCAGAGCTCCGACCTTGACTTTTTCGATCTCGACTTTGAGGGCGAGAAGCCCGAGGCCGAGAAGGATCTCACCGCCAACCTCCAGCACATGAACACCGCCGACCACTACGGTGTGACAGACGTCGAGTGGGACCCTTCAGGCCGATTCGTCGCCACCTGGGCTTCTGCCTGGAAGCACTCGGTAAGACAGCTTCACATTTTCATCATGACGAGCGGTATGCTAACGTATTTCAGATGGAAAACGGCTATCACATCTACGACTTCAAGGGCGAGGCTTTGCGAGAAGAGCCCCTTGAGAAGTTCAAGCAGTTCTCCTGGCGCCCCCGGCCGGCGACCATGCTTACCAAAGAGGAGCAGAAGGCTGTTCGCAAGAACCTCCGAGAGTACAGCCGGGTCTTTGAGCAAGAAGATGCTGACCGCGGCGCGTCCGCCGACTTGGCCGTGGTGGAGGCCCGCCGCACCATGCTCCAGGAGTGGTACAACTGGCGCGAGGAGGTTGAGGCCGACACATTGGAAGAGCGTGAGGTGCTCGGCCTACCAAAGGATCCCCATGCTCCTCTGCTAGAGGCTTACACAAAGAGCCTGGAGGGCACGACATCGGAGGCGGATCGGGTGATCGAGGAGATTGTGGAGGAGGTGCTCGAGGAAAGCGAGGAGGTGCTCGGTTAGGGAGCTTCTCTTTCTTTGCAGGATTTTGCAAGGGAGTGATTTGCTTGTATCTCGGTAGAAAACTGGTCAGGGCGAGGGGTCACGTAATGAAATTCTTTGTCACGTTCACGAGGATAGGTCCGATTTTGGACGATCAAAAAGCATTCCACGGAGTCAATACATGTTGGTCCGCTTTAAGGGAGGTTGTCTGCACTATGGACAAGCATCTGGCGGCATGATATGAAGTATAGACTTGAGGCGGCGATGATATGCTTATCTTGTGCTGCGGCGCTCCCATGACTGGGCGTTTATATAAGGGCAGTGTCCTTTTCCGGAACTCAGTCATTGCTAGGTTAAGGATGTCGAAATATTATTACTTTGTTCCATACCCGAAGAATAGACTAATTAACCCAGCAAAAAAGGCAGAGTTACACCCGCGACAGAACCAGCTCAGCCTTGGAGGTGATTCTCGAGCCTGAGACGAAAGGATGGAAGTCCGTGAATCAAGACCCGCTAGAACTGAATCCGCATATATTTTCTAGCTTTTGATAGGTATACGGTTTATAAACTGCTCGACTATGTTGTCACCGGCTGTTTCATGTTGAAACTGCCTGAGTCTCGTGAATTGATGGTTGTAGGACCAGCCTGCGAATAAGACTGATGTACGTCCATGGTCCGAATGATTCCATTGTACGTCATGATCTCCTCCTCAGATCCAGTCGGGGACTCGCTTCGAATCTCAGTATGATGGCGTGAACCTCGTATGTCCTTGAGTCCGATGTGATCCGTCGTACGAGCTCCAGTGCGCGGAGCTTGGCCGTAGTACATTTGTCCGCTCGTGTCGTATTTGCCCTTGGCTGAGCTCCCAAAGAGCTGGGGGAACCAGTTTCGGACTAGATATCGTAGGGCGGGGACCGACGCGGAGATGATTGCGAGGTTGACTTCGATGCACCCGGTGGCTGGTCTGCGGCTGACCATCAAGTATTTGTGTGTCAACGGCGGAGCCCCTAGAGAAATATAATCCTTGTTGGATGGACTGGGGTGGTATAAGATTAGGCTGTATCGGAGTTGACTCCGCCCAAGTGCCATCGGGTATCTATGAAGCGAGGCTGGGGTATGCGGAATCGCATATATGCCGCACCAAGAATATCCCCGAGTGCCGCGGTGAGCAGTTTGCTATCCCCTTGTCAGGCGTGATACCTCCTTGTCATACTGGGGATCTTCTTGGATATATCCAGCATCTCATCTCGTAGCGGCCCGCATTGCTATCCCCTTTTAAAAGATCCTCAAAGCAACTCATATCGGTTTTTTCGGTTGCTGAGCAGATTTCCCACCCAGGCGGAGTCTTGATTCAGCCAACATGATATTGCACTAAAAAGTGACGGGCTCCAGGGTTCCTGATGGAGTTACACTCCTACTGCCGGTCAACCTCTTCCGCCGGGTCTTTGACCACAGAGTGGTCTTTGCTATGCTAGTGTGGGCTCAAGACAGCTGCGGAGTCATTTCCAGACAAACCCTTCATCGGGCTTTCTTATGTGTAATACTAGATGAGCCCCGGGTTCCCTCCTTGGAACGATTTATCCTTGGTTCGTCCCGTTTCCCGCTTAGAAAGGGAGCACGCTCGGGGTAATTAGATCGTTGAGCGGGAGAACTGGAGCTCGGGATCGACTGGAAGCCCAAACTCTACTCCAACGGCATTCCGGGGTAGTGGTATCATGGCAGGATCTCGACTACCTAGACGCATACACCAACCAGGCCACTACTTCACGCAACATTGATCGACACTCTTTTTGCACTCACCCGTTTAGGAGACCTATCTTCAGCTGCCCAGTCGACGGAAGACATTCCACTTATAGCCAAGAATGCAACTAGACTTGAAACAACACCGTCCCCCTTCTCGAAGGCGATATGCATGAGCACGGGGCTGGTAATTAATCGATTCCACTCCGATCACTTGCGAGCAAGGACCCAAGGCCTCTTCCTAGACGCATCTTGGTAAGCCAAGACCAACGAATCCATTTGCTAGGGCTTACCTCTCTGGATCTAGGGGGCATTTCCGCCCTGTCCCCGGTTTTGATGTTGGTTCCCAGGTGCGTGATGATCTGAGGGCAAGGACTGGCTGTGATACCTTGCTGGTTAAACAGGCACGGATGGGACCCGCCAAGTAAACTCGTCGATCACTGCCGAGTTTAGAGCCATCTCCCCCGGTTATCTAGCAGGGGGAACCGCTCGGCTACAGACACTCATGGACCAAGATTGACTGACAAAGCATGAATCCCGTCAACTTACAATGTCATGAACGGAGGACCACCCGGTCAAGGTCCCACCATTGGGAGGCGAGGTAGCAGTCCACCGTTCCTTGATGGTTCGATTCTTCCTACAGCTTTCCAACCGGTCTCGTTGGGTCATTGAAACACGGGAGGTATATCCGGATACTCGGGCCCTCGAGGCGTAGGATATTACCACATAAAACTGCAGCTGTCTGCAGTCCAAAGCCTGTTCTCTCTTTCACTCCATTGCACTTGTTGATCAGCAACCCTCTTGCCATGGCTGCTTTTACTCGTGCCTTGGCTCTAGCCGCCTCTTTTGGGGGCCTTGTAAGTCCTCAGACACTCAAGGTTAATGGCGAGGTTGTTTATAAGCCATGACTGCCCCTGGGCCCCTTTGTTTGCGTCAGTACTCTTGTTTGAAGTTTTCTTTGCTAAGGAAATATCTGTCATAGCAGCAAATGACGTAATAGTTGCTCCCGCTGCCGAGGCAGTTGGCGGTGAACTGCAGTTGACTGACGCAGTGCTGGCCAACCTCACTGAACTTGAACTAGACCATATCCAGCTGTTTCAGTTTGCTGGCGAGAGTGATTCTCTCGACAAGCGGGCCCTCTCGGCTCTGGCCAAGTGCAAGTCCATGCCTGGTGACCTCCTGTGGCCTGGCAAGCTCGTGTGGAAGGTCTTTGACCTGCTTACCGGCGGCGCCCTTATCAAGACGGTGCCCTTTGGTGCTGCTTGTTTCCCTGGCGAGCATTACGATGCCAACGAGTGCTCGCGAATTGCGGACAACTGGACAAACTCGGACACCCAGTAAGTTTAACTGTCATTCTTTATTGAGGAGTGTCTTACGGTGATACCCAGCGATGAGGACCCTACCGCCAACATGTACCCCCTCTACGAGGGCAACTCCTGTCTCCCCCAGGACGCTGGAAAGGAGGAAGCCAAGTGCCAACTTGGTGGCCTTCCTATCTACTCTGTCAAGGCCACCAGCGTCTCCCAGATCCAGCTCGCCGTCAACTTTGCCCGCAGCCTGAACCTCCGCCTGGTCATCCTCAATACTGACCACGACTTCCTCGGCAAGTCAACCGGCGCCGGGTCCCTTAACATCTGGACTCATCACCTTAAGAATATTGAACTGCTCAAGGACTACAAGTCCGCCGGCTCCTACTCTGGCCCTGCCCTCAAGGTCGGCGCCGGTGTCCAGGTGTTTGAACTGTACGAGGCGGCCAACAAGTATGGGTACACTGCTGTCGGCGGCGAGTGCAGGGTGCGTAAACCGCTCCTTGCTTTGCTGAACGTGTAGCTGATGAGACACGGCAGACCGTCGGTGTTGCTGGCGGGCTCACTACCATGGGTGGTCACTCTCCCATGTCCCCTATAGCCGGTCTAGGATCCGACCAGGTCCTCAGCGTTGATATTGTCACCCCTGACGGTCGCTTTATCACCGCGAACGAGAAGCAAAACGCCGAGATCTTCTGGGCCGTCCGCGGCGGCGGTGGTGATAAGTAGACCTCTTCCATAAACAAGGCATCAATGAGAGCTGACATTTCTAGCCACCTTTGGTGTCGTCACTTCTCTGACTGTCCGCGTCTGGCCGAAGATGACCTTCTCCGGTGCCACTTGGAGCCTCTCCAGCGAAGAGGCTGGCATTAGCAAGGATCTCTTCTGGGAGGCCATGCGTATCTACTGGGCCAAGTTCCTCGAGTACAACGACAACCACACCTACGGCTACTCAACCCTCTTCTCTGCTGGTCCGGGAAAGTACCTGTGGAGTATGAAGCCCTAGCTTGTCCCCGGCATGGAGCTGCCCGAGTTCAAGGCCATGGTGAGCCCCCTTTTCAAGGAGTGGAAGGAGATTGGCTTCGAGATTGAGCCCGAGTGGTTTACCCATGGCAACTTTTACGACACGTGGAAGAGTCACTTCCCTACTGAGTCTGTCGGTGCTTCCACCGTCCGAACTGCCTCTCGTCTTATCCCCCGCAAGAATTTTGAGGACGTCGAACTTCTCAACAAGACCATGGACACGGTTCAGTCCATTGTCGAGGACGGTTCCGTGCTCATCCAGTACAACATCAACGGCGCAGCCCCGAAGAACGTTGCCTCGAGCGCCCTCAACTCTGCATGGCGAGATGCGTCCATGTTCGCCATTGTCGGCGCCGGCTGGTCGCCTGATAGCAGCCCGACCGAAATCCTTGCCACCAACAAGAAGATCACCAACGACTGGATGGAGCGCCTCCGCGAGGTGACCCCCGGATCCGGCGGCTACGGTAACGAGGGCGACGTGATGGAGCTAAACTTTGGTCAGGCTTTCTACGGTAGCGAAAACTACAAGAGGCTATACGCTCTCAAGAAGAAGCTAGACCCTTGGGGTGTCTTTTACGCTCCCACTGCTGTTGGTAGCGAAGACTGGGAGATTGTTAAGGTTCCTGGTCTTCGGGATGGTCTGCTGTACGGTGACCTCCTCGAGACGCTGAGCAGCTGGTTGACTCTACAGACTGGCCGTCTCTGCCGCAAGTAGAACTTTTACTGGATGATTGCATTCTTCAAGTGTAGATAGATACTGTACATATATATACTTGTCGTACGTCATGACGTGTCGTAGTTGAGGAATACGTACCCTTCAGTTGGCTCTCTCCAACACACACTTCCAGCAGTATCCACGACATTAATGTCATGTCCAGCTTGGATGTTTCTGTCGTGTGTCCAGCTAGTTTAAGCTTCACTCCGTTCAAAAGGCGCTTTCTCAGAGACACTCCGATCAGACCAACCCGCTCCCCGTCTCAGCCATTCCTGTAGTGAGACTGCAAGACACATTCTCCATCATCGGACCGATGTATCGCAGGACGGCAGATAAAGCTTGGGGATATAAAAGTCGGTCACTGGCGCACGGCGATGATGGAAACACATGTCATGATTGGTTCATATCCGCCTCTAGCTTCAAGTTCCTTCCAGCAATGATCATGCGCTCTGTGTTGGCTACATTGACCTAAGCCATCATGACAACTCAAGTCCTTGCTACGTCGAATAATGTGGTTACTCCCGAGGACGTTGTAAGCTCTATGAAGGAAGTCGACAAGCTGTCCGCTGATACGCACTCGCACGCCAAAGAAATTGGTGCCGATTTCCAACAGAAATCACTTTATTCTTGGGGCATGTGGCTCATCTGGAGTGGATGCCAACGCCCAAGCTAATACCCTACCCAGGACACATACCTTAGCTGTCGGGCTACGATCGAGGGGGTTGAGAAGATTAACAATGAATTTGAAGCCAAACTTAAAACGCCTTTCGACGACAAAGGCCAAAAGGAGATTTTCTCAGCGTTTCACCGGGTACTTGAAGGGAGGCATCACATCCTGCGAGTATAGCCATTGGACTTGCGTTATATGGCAGTTTGAGCATCTCCAATTCCTCCTCGTTGTCACCCTGAGCCAAGGAGCGTAGAGAGTGGAGAGTTCGATGGCTACTTTGAAGACTGCTTCACACAACATAAACCGGCATTGACCGGGTTCATCCGACGATTGGCAGACTATGCCCCCAGCTGTCGAGATGAAATAATTAAGAACAATGGCCAGCTGGAGCGGGCATTCGACGATGCTATCAAAAAGACCAAGCATTGCTGGGGCGGTCGTAGAGCCATACCAGTCGACATTCCGGTCCCCTTGGACTGAGGTCATCGATGGGCTGCACCTGTCCATCGCCACCCGATATTGGCGTCACCGTGTTGGTCGCACTTAGATCCTTGGTACTCTACGCGCCCTCGGACATTGCATCGTACGTGGCCTGGGCGCAGGGTTGACACAGATCACTCCCTCAGGAGACTCGGGCCCTACCTTCACACGAGGAATTCCATACCTCGTAAATTAAAACACTCCATTGTACACAAATGGGCTGACTTAGTCCCGCCTTACATATTCAACGCAAGACATGGAATAAGACTCTTTACGCGATAAAGAGCTGGTTCCTTGTGCTCGACGTGACTGAAGTTGTGATCTCATCCATTTACCCTACAGTATATGGACGGAGGTTTAGCGCCGGGCTCGGCCGCACCTCTTCCGTCCATCCCAGGGACTTGAACGCACGGACCAACGAGATCTGGGGTACGTGCGGTCGTAAGCGAGCTCACAAAAACAAAAATGTAGTCTTGAATCGAGAAAGAGAACACCCTGAACCTGATACAGAGCCTGGAGTCTGGAAGAGAGTACGAGGGCAACGCAAAACCTTCCCTCGCCATTGTCTACAATTTATACAAAAGACTCAATATCTTACATATTGCATCTCGATCTAAAAAAAAGGCGATAGCTTAGATTCAATACGCAACTCAATGGGCCACAAAGGTGGATTATGCCAAGCCCATTTGAGCCACTCGATTTTGTCACCCCAGCTGTGGGACGTACGTACTGTGAGTGAGCAGATCCTGAGCGGGGCGCACTCACCTACTGTAGCACAGATACAGTGCGGGTCATCCAAGTCAGCATTATCAATCGATTATACAGCTAAAGAGCTCTCAAACAAAAGAACAGTAACTACGATAATCACAAAAGCTTAGTTTTCTACTATTTCTAATCACTCTAGAGATAGGGCTTACCATGATTGTGCGAAGGAAAATACACTTGCTACTGGGCCTCGATTGCGTGCTGAAACACCGTATTCTCGCCTCAGTCGTCCCGTCATTCAAAATGCAAGGGAAATGCCCCCTACGCGTCCATGTCTCAAGCACCCAACCGCATATTTCACACAGGAGAGGAGGCTTATTCAAGTTATCCAACAATGAGCACGATTAGGGCTCCCTTTAACTGCACATGTCTCAACGCGACCCCTCGATGGATGGATTCCAGACGCCCACAGTAACGCATTGAAATTCGCACAGTCCACATACCTCACCCAAGCCACAATGCTCCCCTTCTGCCATCCATGAGTCGCCCCTGCCCGCTCCACGCTCACTCAACGTGCCTGACCCCCCGAGCAAGTGGTGTCAGCAAATCAATCGCCGCAGGGCAAGGAAGGAGCGTTACGAACCTCCCTGCCCAACCTCCCATCCAGTTCCTCCACCATCACCGATCCCTTCAACTACGCCGTTTCATTTCTTCTCCTTCAACCACGATTCTCTATTTCTATCGACATCGACATCGATATTTTTGACCTTCGAGACGAGCGAGCCTCCGAGTCGACTTCGGTTCACCGCCCCTCTTTTACCGCCGATTCCGATCCCGACTCCGCAACGGTTTTCCCTCTTGGCTCCAACAGTGGTGTGACTTCATCCTTCATCTGTATTGCAACTTAGCAATCTCGAGATCCCGTCCCGTCATCTTGTTGCATCGCACCTGGCATGGCCATTGCCGCTTCACGACGGCCACCGCCCTAGATCCGCCAAACGCGACCGTGGGTTCCATGTGAACTCCAACACCGCCTACCCCGATGAAAATGCTGCGACGACCTCCCGGCGAGGGACGTCGGCCCTCCCAGCAACAGAAACTCCTTATCGCCTTTGCTATCATCCTTCTTCCCTGGATCCAACTTGTCGATGCCCAGCAGCAGCACCGGCCAGCCGCCGACCCAGCCCTACAACCGCTGCAGCGCCCTGGTGGCAGCAGCCAACAACTAGCCGACGATGCCGCAGTTCATCAGTGGGCTGCCACGCCCATCGACGCCGCTGAGGCCGCGTACGAGACGGCCGAAAATATCAAGCGAGCATCGACCCTAAAGGACCGCTCGCCTCAGCAGAACCCCTCGAAGCGCAAGAACCGAAAGAATGAATACCAAAACATTATTATCCCTGACGATGCGAGCGCCCTCGCAACTTTGGCTCCGGCTGAGGCCGTAAGAGCACCAAACCCTTCACGACATCTTCGGCCCCGAAGCGTTCCTGCTTCTGGGCTGGCGTCGCCGCAGTCTGCGCGGAGTCTGAAGGACTGGGAAGCGGAGGACTTTGTTCTTCTGGCGACCGTCGATGGAGATTTATATGCCAGCGACAGACGAACCGGAAAGGAACGCTGGCACCTCGAAGTTGACCAGCCCATGGTCGAGACAATGCATCACCGCGCTGATCAATCCATCCTCGACGAAAGCTTCCACCCCGTTGACCATTATGTCTGGGCCGTCGAGCCAAACCGTGATGGTGGGATTTACATGTGGATTCCCGACTCTAATGCAGGCCTTGTACGGACAGGTTTCACTATGAAGAAGCTCGTCGAAGAGCTAGCCCCGTACGCCGACGAGAACCCTCCCGTGGTCTACACTGGCGACAAGAAAACTACCATGATCACCCTCGATGCAGCCAGTGGAAGGGTACTGAAGTGGTTTGGTTCCACAGGCTCTCATGTCAACGAGGCTGAGAGCTGCCTGCGGCCCAATACTCTGTACGGCGTCGACGATGAAGAGTGCAGCTCCACTGGCACCATTACGCTGGGCAGGACTGAATACACTGTTGGCATCCAGCGACGAGATGGCCGCCCCATTGCCACTCTCAAATATTCCGAATGGAGCCCAAACAACTATGACAACGATCTTTACCAGCAGCATCAGTCCTCTCTTGACAGCAAGTACATCACCAGCCAGCACGACGGCAAGGTCTACGCCTTCAATTATGCGCGATCCGGAAAGCCCGAGCCTGTGTTCAGCGAAACCTTTGCTGCACCTGTTGCTCGCGTGTTCGATGTCTGTCGGCCTTGGGATGCCAACATCGAGAGCAATCCGGATTTGATTGTTCTTCCCCAGCCGCCCATGCCCGCGCAGGATGAAATCAATGCCCGAATTCGGAGCAACAGCATCTTCCTAAACCAGACTCGCTCGGGAAGCTGGTACGCAATGTCTGGCCGATCGTACCCTCTCATTGTCAATGCCCCCATTGCTCAAATTTCTAGCCCTGACTGGTTAGACATTGCCCCTGCTTGGGACACAATCAATCAAACTCGACTATCCAAGGCTTTGGTGGGCACGCACTTCCTCAACAGCAATAAAGGCAGCAAGCAACACCTTCGCAGCCTCCCTGCTGGATCATCCGCGGCATACGAGGAGCCTGACGCATACGAGGAGACTGACAACGATCCCCGAGTTCCCCAAGCAGATGTAACACCAGACGAGCCTACCATTTTCAAGAAGGTCAAGTCTATTCCCCAAAAGGCCGTCGACAGCGTCATCGAGTTTGTCAGCAACCCCATCTTGATACCCATCTTCTTGTTTACTCTGTTCTACAAGCAAAGTAGCCTTCGCCGGGCCTATCGCCAGATTAGGCTCAAGGGTTTACACAATCTGCAGTTCGGAAAAGACGCAATTTCGGACGATGGTGACGAAACTCAAGGTAGTGAGAGCGAATCTGAGGGTGTAGTCAATCGGAGGGGGTTTGTTGTTAGGGAGAAGGTGCTCGAACAGATCAAGAAGCCAGAGGACGAGGGCAAGACGCAGGTGAACGAGAAGGCGAATGTCACCTCGACACCAAACTCGGAGCATCGAAAGGTTCCGGATCTGGACAAAGATCTCCCATCGACACCTGTCGCCGACGTGGACTCAATAGACGGGGAGGCGACGCCCAGGCCTCACAAGCACAAGGCTGAACCCAAAGTTGAGTCTCCCACCAAGGGATCCGCCAAGTTGGATGGCCCCCGAGACGAAGCTCAGGCCTCAGCCGCCAACAAAACTCAGAACGAACCATTCGACGGCAATCAGAATCGACCAGCCTCCGAGAAAAAGAAAAAGGCCCACAGGGGGCGGCGCGGAGGGGTCAAGCACCGCAAGGGTGGTCGTGCTGCTGAGGCATCACAGTCCCGTGACGACGACCCTGGTCCAGGGACCGTGGAGGATGCCGTCAAGAATGCCAAGAAACTGGGTGATCGTCCCAGTCTTGAGCCTGATGTTATGACTGTCGCCAACGACATGCAGTCCGTCACAGGCTCCATCATTCGTCTGGGTAGCATCGAGGTCGACATGGATGAGCAGCTGGGCACGGGTAGTAATGGAACCTTGGTCTTTGCTGGCAAGTATGACGGCCGAGAGGTGGCTGTCAAACGCATGTTGATCCAGTTCTTCGACATCGCCTCTCAAGAGACCAAACTGCTTAGGGAGAGTGACGACCATCCAAATGGTAGGTTGCATACGTCGTCTTCCAGAGCGACTGCTAACAAAGCCAGTCATCCGATACTACGCTCAACAGTCACGGGACGGATTCCTCTACATCGCACTGGAACGCTGTGCTGCCTCGCTGGCCGACGTCGTGGAGAAGCCCAATTACTTCCGAGACCTTGCCATCGCTGGAGGACGCGACCTCCCCAACATCCTCTATCAGATCACCAATGGTATCAGCCATCTGCATGAACTTCGAATCGTCCACCGAGACCTCAAGCCACAGAACATCCTGGTCAATATGGCGAAGGATGGCAAGCCAAGGATGCTGGTGTCTGACTTTGGACTTTGCAAGAAGCTTGAAGGAGGCCAGTCATCTTTTGGTGCGACCACTGGCCGGGCAGCTGGAACCTCTGGCTGGCGTGCCCCTGAACTCTTACTCGATGATGATGCCCGAGGCAACGTCATGAACGATTTGAGTACACAGAGTGGTTCTGGCTCGGTTCTAGTGGGAGACGGCATGATGCCCAACAACCGACGGGCCACGCGGGCCATTGACATTTTCTCGCTTGGCTTGGTCTTTTTCTACGTCTTGACAAACGGCTCGCATCCCTTTGACTGTGGCGACCGATACATGCGGGAAGTCAATATCCGCAAAGGCAACTACAATCTCAATCTCCTTGACTCCCTGGGCGACTTCGCTTTTGAGGCTAAGGATCTCATCGAGTCGATGCTTCAAGCCGACCCAAAGATGCGCCCAACCGCCAAGGACATCATGGCTCACCCTTTCTTCTGGTCCCCCAAAAAGAGGCTTGCTTTCCTGTGCGATGTTTCGGATCATTTTGAGAAGGAACCAAGAGATCCACCATCGCCCGCCCTCGCGGAGCTTGAACGTCACGCGTCAGGTGTGACCAAGAATGACTTTTTGCGTCTTCTCCCACGAGAGTTTGTCGACTCGCTTGGCAAGCAGCGCAAGTACACGGGCTCACGACTCCTGGACTTACTCCGCGCCCTCCGAAACAAGAGGAATCACTACGAAGACATGCCCGACACTCTCAAGCGTAGCGTGGGACCACTCCCCGATGGGTATCTGTCGTTCTGGACGACTCGATTCCCCATGCTGCTGCTTGTCTGTTGGAATGTAGTGTACAATGTGCAGTGGGATGACTCGGACCGGTTCCGTGAATATTACGAGCCGGCAGCTCTATGAAGAAAGACTGGGCGTTGAATTGCGGGTTGTGGGCTTTGGAACATTGGGTAAGGATGGAAGTGACTTCTTGGTACTTTGATGGAGATGGGTTGACTGGGATTTGGATATCGTACCTGGCTTGGATGTGTTGTTTCAACATAGTGTACGCGGCTTCCAGGGAGCTTAGTGAAAAAGTACTACTTCTCATATGTTTAATGAGCTATGGCGCTGTGTCTTCGACCCTACCGAGTTTGGCACGGGTTATTTCACGTCTTGATCAACCCATGTCTTCATGCAAATGACATCAATTACAAACTGTAGATAGATCCATATGCATCCTGGCTGTCACTCGGGATATCTTGATCGCTAATTCTCCTCATCGCTACATGACCTGGTATCCCCAACACGACTCCAACAGCATCGTCACACGTCAATTTTCATCATCATCTTAACCCCATTGCACCAAAACCTGCTTCTTACCCTTCTTGCCGCCCTTCTTACCTTTGCCTCCTGTTTCCTCGGCTCCGGCAGCAGGCTCCTCGGCGGTGGGCGTGCTTGGTCCACTGCCCCATTGGAAGCCCGTCTCGCGGTGTCCGTAGTCACGCCGGACGGCGCGCCCGTTGCCGTAGCCAAAGATGGTGGTCGTGGGCTTTGGTGCGGCAGGCAGAGCGGGGAAGGCGTCCTCGCCTGTTGGGCGAGGAGCTGGACGGGGACGGTTGAGGGTTGTTGACTGAGAGGACGAAGGAGCAGAAGAGGCTGTCCAGTTGGGGCGGGAGGATGAAGAGGAGGAGCCGGCAGCTGAAGGGAGAGATGGGAACGCGGATGAGGAAGAAGTTGGAGGGGTCGCCGCAGGACGACCGGCCCACGATGAGGGTCCCGCCGAAACAGGTGCAGGACCCCCCAGTCTTGTGCTGTTCTTGAGCTTGAGCACGCGGTTCGAGTGCTTCTGAGAGGGCGCCGCGTTAGGCAAAGCCGGGTTCGCGGTGGCAGCATTGGCCCAACCGCTAGAACTCGACGTTGCACCGTGCATACCGCTCAGGCCGGGCAAACTTGGGTAGTCCTCATTGATGGCGCGCCAGTCCTGCCAAGCCTTGCGCAGGGCGTCGGCCTTGGCCTTGTCCTCATACAGATCTGCGACTTCTCGGACAAGCGTTCCAAGAGCGTTGGACGATGTGTCAGCAAAGAGTGTGAAAAAGGCATCGATGAGCTGCGGCGCCGTGAGGCCGCCCTGGCGGTAGGACGAGATGTGGTTACGGAATGTGGTCATGCGCTGGTTGTCGTTGCCAAGGAGGTTGGATGCTCGCTCCACCACAGCGCCGTGGCGGACAAGTCGGGCACGTTCTTCAGGAGCGAGATTTGCCGTGTCGACCGTGGCTGACTCGATCGGGTTGGCGAGATTCGTCTGGCTTCCTCGAGGCGTGGTTAATGAGCTGCCGCCACGAGGCTGTGATGAGGCAGCAGCTGGTGTGGGCGAAGGAGCAGACAGCGATCCCCCAAAGGTGCGGTTCGACACGGACTGGGCCGAATGGATGGCCATCTGACGCTGGAAAGCAATCTCGTCGCGTCGTAAAGGCTGGGCAGAACTCACAGGGACCGTTTCCGCGTTAGGGTCACGGCCCCTATTGCCTCTTCGCCCTCCACGTCGTCCATCTCCATCACGCCCACTTGGCCCTCCTCGCTCTTGCTGATAGGGTGTTCGAAGATCGAATCCCGACATGTTGACCACTCGTGCATCCCTTCCTGCCGTTTTGCCACCATGCTCGCTCAGTTGATGAGCCTGCAAGTCCATTTCCGACTCGAACACGACAAACTTCTTTTCCAAGCATTCCCGATCCTTGCAAAGGAAATGATCCTTCTTGAAGTGTTCCTCGAGCGAGTTGTAGTCGAGATAATAGTGTGGATGTCGCGAGTCTCGTCTATCGCAGATGAAGCATCGTTCGTGCTTCATCCTACAGTGCTCGTACAGCTTATCGTCGTCGTAGAATCGTTCTCCGCAGAAGCCGCAGAGAGGATGGCCCTTGAAACCGGTCTGGTCCGCGGCGCCGGGCTTGTCATCGCCGTGGCGCATGTGTTTCTCCAGTTCACGGTCCCCAAACAGCTCGTGCTCGTGCGTGAACACCCTCTTGTTACGAGTGCATAGATCGCACATGCGCTTGCGGTGGGCGGACTTGACATGGCGGTGCAGATCGGGCCAGCCTAGGCCAGCAAAGTCGCAGGACGGGTCAGGACAGTTGTATCGTAGGAGGAGGACTGTGTCGCCGACGATATCCTCATTGGTGTACTTGATTCCGATGTTGCTGTCTGTTGTGGTGATGTCCTTTTCCAAATAGTCCTCGAAGCGCTTCTCAGCATCGTCCGTGAAGATGACAAAGGGAGCCGGCGTCTAGTAGGTTATCAGCGATTCAGCGCTCGACAGAAGGCCAGGTAGGGAAACATACACGGCAGTGTGCGCAGTCCTTCGTCTTATAAAGGGCTCTCATACGCAGACCACAGATGTGACATGTCGTGTGGTTGCAGGGCGCAATCGAGTGGTGAGCGACTGGGTTCGCGCAGATAAAACAGACTTCACCCTCGTCGTCGTCGTCGTCGTCGGCAGCTTCCGCCGTCTTGCCCGCACTCATAGCATGGGCTCTGGATGCTGCGGCAGCGACATCTTGGGCTGCTGGGTTCGCGGGCACTGAGGGGGCGTTGGCGTTGTTTCCGCCTCGTCCACGTCGCTGACCTCCTCGCCGACCCTGGTTGCCTTTGCCCCGTCCTTGTCCTCGATTGCGTGAGGCGTTGCCTTGGTTCTGGGGCTCAGAGGCAGCTGCTCCAGAGTCTCCGGCTTGTGGAGCCATAACGGTCGGTTCCCAGTGCCTGGTGGTAGGTCGATCTATCGCCGTGGTTGAAGTGGGAGGATAGATGCGTGGAACCCTGGCTTATGTCGCTCGTCGAGGTGCTGCTATTCAGATAGGAAAGCTGTTTTGGTTTGGGTCGAGGGCTTGAGCAGAGAAGAGTTGACTACGTCGCGGGCAATGTTTTGATGGTTCGCTTGAGTCGTCGAGAGTGGTAAAGTTATCGTGGTCGAGGAGAATGGTAGAAAGTGATGTCCTGGGCGATGATGTCGACCAGATTTTATTTGGGGTGGCCTTGGGCCTTCTTCTTTTGTTCGCAATGGCGGGGCACTTCCCCGACTAGGCGGGCAGGAACCACCAAGCAGGTACGTACCTCCAGCTGGGTGCCCTACCCTGCCATCTCCGGTCGTGTGGTGCCGTGGGGGCGTTGTGGCTTGTGCAGCCAGCCACTTTTACCCGTATCCGCGGCTGAGTAATCTCACCGGTCCGGGGCTGGAGAGCCGGGGCGATGCAAAGCTGAGGCGCTTGATTGGCTTCTTTATGCGTCGTGCCACTCAAAGAGTCACCGGCCAGAAAAACGCCGGAGTTGGCGAGATTGGCCTGGACCTTTATCCCTGAGTCACTATGATGCGGGTGGTGAAGCTCTTTCACAAAGACAGACACAGAAAGGAGTTAAAGGGAGGTTTCCAATGGGACAGGGAGCGTGGTGTGCCTTGTCTTGATGATTCATGTAGATGTTTCCGCCTCACGCATGACTCTTGTGCAAGGCCTCTTTGCATGCTCTGGATATCCCACTCGATTATCTTTATGGTCAGCGGATTGCACTCTTCATCTGTCCCGTCACACCTCTGCATAACCAGTTTGGTTTTGTTTTATCTGGCGCTCATGGAGCAACCAGTCAGTTTTTTTAAGCCATCAGCGCAAGCTGTGGTGTAGGAATTCCTAGTATAAAAACATACTCCTCCCGACCAGCTGTGAAGTGCCATGTGGACGCCAAAGCCCACCAAGACGAAATCTCCTTCACTCCCCAGCAACTATAGTGCTCCTATCCTTTACTTCCATCTCCCAACAGGTCATAAATATCCTCGGAGCACTTGCTCAATGACCTCTGCTTAACCCATGGGCAAACCCAGAGTCAAAGCATCCGACTCATCCAACTAAAATCACCCAGAATGCTCCCCTGTCCATATGCTGTCATTGCCGCCAAGGGGAATAAACAAAACCTGCAACCCATCAATGCCGGTTACGCCGCTGCGCGCCTAAAACGCTGTTATCTGAAATCCTCATTGACTTTCCTCGTGCCGATGCATGCGCCTGCATTGCCATCTTGTCGTAGCTCACTCTTCTCCAACCGGATAAAGGTGGTTTCCAATATCCTTGTTCATCCGGAACATGTCCACCCTGGCCTGCTTGAAGACTGCCTGCATCTTTTCGTCGCATATAATTTGGCGCTTGTCCTTGGGATCTTGAAGATCGTTTGCTTTGATGTGTTCCCAGAGCTTCTTGACAACTTGGGGTCGGGACAACTATGGCATCCATGTTAGTCCACCCGAATATGTTTACCTGGGCGTCAACCCTGACACGATACATACCTGGGTTTCACCCACGAGCTCTGACAGAGTAGTGCTCAGGTTGAACGGCTTCTGGAAACCCCCGCCAGCCTTTCTCTTCTTGCCCACCTCAGCGTCCCCTGTGTCCAAGTCGCTGTCGTCATCGGCTTTGACCTTTCTGGCGCTCTTCTTGCGAGGCGCAGCCTTCTTCTTGGTAGGCTTTGCCTTGTCCCCTCCCCGGGTCTTGCGTCCTCTGGCTAGGCTGTTCTCCTGGGCTTGCAGCTGGGCGGCCAGGCGAGCGTCTGCGTCTTCAGCCGAGGATGATCGCTTGACCTTCTTTCGCGAGGGTTCGGGGGTTGCCGACTGTTCGGTCTCGCCAGCATCGGATGTGCCATTGGTGGCGTACGGCTCGACGGAGGAGGGGGGCACAATGCCGTTGTCGGCTCCAGAAACAGCGTCAAAACGAGCCTCAATAAGGCGCTTGATGGCGTCCTATGGTGCCGGGTTAGCCAGAAGGGATGAAAATGTGGTTGCAGGAGGCGGTAGCTAGCAAGCGCAACACTGGTAGAGGTTGCATACCTTCTGGTCGCTGAGATCTTGCCCGCCGAGGGCAGCCTGTAAACCCTGCCGAATCTTCTTTCGCGAGATGGTCTCGAGGTCGGCCGACTCAAGGATTTCATCAATGATGAACGTGTAGCGCTCACGCTCGTCGGGAGTCACTAGGCGAGTCGTGTATTTAGCATTTGATGCAGAGGGAGAGGGTCTGTGCCAAGGGGGTAGCTGGGCAACTTACAAGGAACACTCATGATGACTGGCCAACGAGATTCGCGGGAGACGGCTGCTATAAATTGCTTCGGGTTGCACGAGGAAAGGAGGTTGGCCCGGGAGCGGAGGCGGCTCGGATGAACTTGTCACGACGAGAGAGGGGGCTGCCTCGAACAGCGGGGGTATGGCGCAAACAAACAGAGGATCGATCGACGGGCAACAGCAAGTTGTTGGCGACAAGGGAGAGTCAAACGTGATCGCGGCAAAGGAGGAAGAATGCGCCGTGGTCGCCGATATCAAAGCATATCCCAGGGCAGCTGCGCAGGTTGCTTCTCGGGAGGGTCAGATGCGATCGGAGGATTTCGCAGTCAACGCGGTTCAGAGGTGGTGGACGGTGATGGTTGGTCGCGAAGGGTCCGCGGTCGGTCGATTGCACCGGACGAACCGCGGCATGAGAGAACGGAACAGTGAAGACGGAAAGCGGCCGGTCGAGGTGAGTGTGCGAGGCGAAATTAACGAGAGGGATAGAAGAGTCGGGGCTGGAAAAGGCTGAGGCTGACGTTTTGGTCCGATGTTATGGCTGGGGCAAGTTGACGTCCACCACAGACCCGAAATGGCAAGCCACCGATCTCCAGTCCGATGAGGCTGATGAGGCTCACCCGAGGTGTGGCTGAGCGGGGGCCAGGGGGACGATGCAGTGAAGATTGGAGGAGAGTTGGGGGTGTTAGCCTGGTGGGGAAAAGCGTATTTCGGGAAGAGGGCGCCAATCGCAGAGGGGAGCTTCATCCAGATCACGATGGATGATGAAGCTTTGTTCTGTGTTTTCGGTCCGGTCAGAGTCGACGGGAGTCTTTCATCCTAACCACGTTAACCACGTGATTCTTTTATTCGTGAAACTTTGTCATTCCCAGTACAATCAGCCTTTTTCGTTTCTTGACAAAACCATGCCAAAGCTACCTGGAGAAGGTCAGCGGCATGCGCCAAGAAGGCCCATACGTACCGTAAGCACTTAAAAGAGGCTCCAGGTCATACATCTTTTGCAAGCGAAATTCTCCTTGAGGACGGTATCCTCTTTGAACAATGCAATCGCTTTCAGCACGTCAGGGACACGGGCAAGAATGTCTTATCTGTCTCAAGAGCGCTGAGTCTCCGGCTCCTCGGCTCGTTGCCCCGCGCGGCCGAGAGTTGTCCCGTGATATCCGTGCCGCAGAGGAGAGTTGAGCCTTCAACCATCAAGACAGTCTCAGGAATACCATCAACCATTGATCAACGTTTCAAAAATGGCGCCCCTTCCAATAATGAATCCAATCAACGCCCTCAGCCAAGCGTTTCCGCCAAAGCCACACTTCACAGAGTCTTCAGTGCCTGATCTAACAGGCCGTGTCGCCCTCGTGACGGGCGCCAACACAGGCGTCGGCCGTGAGGTTGCACAGGTGCTCTACAGCAAGAACGCCACTGTCTGGGTCGCCAGTCGCAGCGAGGAAAAGGGTCGGGCCGCCATCGAGACCATTAAGCAGCAACATCCGTCGTCCAGCGGCGTACTGAAGCTGCTCAAGCTTGACCTGGCTGACTTGACCACTATTGGTGCCTCGGCAAAGCAGTTCCTTGGAGCTGAGACCAGGCTTGATCTCCTGTTTAACAATGCAGGCGTTATGACACCCCCTGAGGGCTCAAAGACGAAGCAGGGATATGAGCTTCAGCTGGGGACGAATTGCGTCGGCCACTTTCTCTTTACCAAACACATCACGCCTCTTCTTCAGGCCACTGCCAAGACAGCGCCGAAAGACTCTGTCCGTGTCATCTGGGTGTCCAGCTCAGCTGCCGATGCACTTTCACCCACAAACGGCTTTGACCCCGATAACCTCGATTATAATAAGCCGCGCACGATCTTGCACAAGTACGGTGTCAGCAAGGCTGGCAATTATTACCATAATGCCGAGTTTGCCAGGAGGTACAAAGAGGACGGGATTGTGAGCGTGGTAAATCTCCTCATTGTCCTTATCCACCTAGTTGCTAATATACAAAGGCGCTCAACCCCGGCAACTTACACAGCGAGCTTGACCGTACCTCAGCCTGGTGGTTATACTACCCTCGAGTCGTAACTTGCTACCCCCCTATTAATGGAGCTTATACCGAGCTCTTTGCTGCATTTTCCCCTGATATCACAATCGAAAAATCAGGAACCTGGGGTAAGTGACAACTCCCAGTCGAGGGCACAGTTTCTAATGGTGTCTAGTTGTCCCTTGGGGTCGATTCATGCCCATCCGCCCAGACCTACAGGCTGGCGCATTGCTAGAATCCGAGGGCGGAACGGGAATGGCAGAGAAGTTTTGGGTGTGGTCGGAAGAACAGGTAAAGCCATACCTGTAAGCTGCAGGATTTTGATCATGACTTAAGCCGAGGCCGAGACAAAGATCAAAGGCTTCGTTTAATAGTATGTTCTGCCAGCGTCTATAGCATATGGCTTTGCTTCAGGCCACTGATTCTCTTTCGCCGACACCAAACAGACATGGTTTACAACCGTTCGCTCCTTGAGACGTCGCTCCCAGTTTGCCCCCCCTCAACAACAGGCACCACTGCCATTCGACAACACACAATGAAGACTCGTTCGACATTCAGACAATTTCCCCCGCTTGGACCCCTCGCTAACCAAGCGTCTGCCCATGATCACAGACATTCTTAATGTTAACACGGTTCTCTGCACTTCGACGTATTTCTAGCTTGCCTCCCCAGTCAGGTATCACAAGCTCGTCGCCAACTTCCCTTCCCTTTCCCACCTTTCCTTTACATCGCACTTCTTTACTTGCAGCTTTCGCAAGGCCATCTTCTATCCCTTTACCTCTACGCTGAGGTCGTTCTTCTTCGTCTGAAATGACGGCTCTTCTTCATCCCTCAACGATTCTTCTGCATCGAGAGCCGGGCTTCAACTATAACAAAGAACACATTTTAACCCATCATAGCATCATATCCCAATGCTAACATAGTGGCTTTTTTTCTTTTTAATCTTCTGCTGCCTGCAGTCAAAGAGTCATACCTAGCTGCATCATCATGAAAGGTTAAGCCTCTCATGCGGTATTTAACTGCTCTAACCTCCGTACGAGAAATAAGAGAATTATCCCTTTCCACTTTTTCAAGACTGCAGTCTCTCAACGCAATGTCAAGAACCACAATCGATGGGTCGTAAGACCCTGACGACCTTACCGCCATTGCCCGCCGACTATAGGGACCTGCACCCTCTCCCTCGCCCCCTTTTAGAACCAGAGGAATATTACCTCCTGGCTAATATAGAATTGCGCTTATTCCGTAATATCGACACACCAAAGCCTGCCGCGGGCCAGGATATCGACACACTCGATTATATCAAGTTGTCTATCCTGGGCGCCGAGGCATTCCTTGTAACATCAGGGCGCCTGGAGGTATCACAGAACCTCAAGCACTTCGTATGGGGCCAGGGCACAGCTTCGTCGCCTGTTGCATCAACGAGCGCCTCGGCGTCGAGTTCCGTAACTAGTAGAGGGGGCATAGTTGAGGTCACGCTGATTAACGGGACGACGGCCCGAGGGCTACTGGTGTTTGGATCAAGAACAAGCCTGCGCTTGGATGTGCTGTTCTGACCGACAGTGGCTCCAGGGGGGCATGTTGCTTGGGTGTCTGCCGCCGATAGAGGTGCGTTGGCGACCGAGGAGTACAATTTGAAGAATTACAGCGCTTATGGAACGCGCAAGGTGATCAAGAATCAGTTCAGGCTTGTCCACATCAAAGTCTAGGGTGGCCTCTTGTTCTAGCTTTTCAGTTGAAGCCTCGTTGCTTTTGAAACAGACGGTGCTTCTGCTGCAATTATCAACAAGGGACAACAAGGGCAAGCAGCTTTATTGCGCATTAAACAAGAACATCTGGGCAATCCAGATTCGCCTTCAGGCATTA
This sequence comes from Fusarium solani-melongenae, assembly GCA_023101225.1. Lineage (NCBI taxonomy): Eukaryota > Fungi > Ascomycota > Sordariomycetes > Hypocreales > Nectriaceae > Fusarium > Fusarium solani-melongenae. The sequence goes on along the minus strand of CP090038.1, from coordinate 126,121 downwards.
AATAGGGATTATCACTTTACTCTTGAAGCCGGGAACAGGGCAACTCCTTTCTACTTATCATGTATATAGCCGCAAGTCAATAGATGTTCAAGCCATAGACATGATGGTTTCTATTTAACCCTCCAGAGTCTTTGTGAGTAGTTCTCGGACCTTGTGAAAGTCCGGCCACTCAGACAACTTCTTTATTTGCTTCCCATCCTCCGTCATTGTAAGCACGAAGACATAATCAGTGCCATCTGGCCCTGCTTGCAATTTGCCCTCGCTGCTACACAGCATCGTCACGGTCCGTTTCTCCAGGTCTACATACATCTCGTTAATGGTGATCTTGAATTTCTTTAAAAGATTAAAGAAACCTGCCGCCCTGTCATAGGTTCGAAATCTGTATTATTGTTTAGTAATTCACGCATCCTTCTTTTAGCGTCGCAACTCACTGTTCTCTAGTCATTGGATAGACCCCCTCTGTATCTGGATGAACTGTATAATGGATATCGTCGGTCCATCTCGATACAACATTGTCCAGCGAGCGACTTTCTAGATCTGAGATCCAGCCCGCTGCAGTATTTTCAAGGATCTCCTTAAGAGACATGCTTAATTCAGAATGTAACAATGTAAAAGAAACTAAGGGAAGTATGCGAGTTTAGATACAAAGGCTCATTTGATCCCTTTACCGTGTATATATACTTTGCTTTGGATTTACCACATGGATACTCGCATCTTGGCACGGCTTAATTTTTGGTTGATGTGCACCTTTGTAGGGCCATACGATGTGATATTAGACCGACTCGGAGACATTCATATCTCATTATTTAAAATTAAAATACAATCCTAGGTAGCATTCCCGTATGTTCCGGTATTATGAGACGAAACTCAAGCGACACGTGCCCTACCATAGATCGCCGCTTTTAAGGCCTCTTCGCTCCCTGGCTCAGCTTCGGCTCAGCTATTCATCAGCCCCCCATCGGCCCCCGTCAGCTTGAATCCCCCCTTTGGCTGAGCCGAGCTCACCAGCCGCTCCTGCTCCCATTTCTGGGCGCTCAACCTCTGGGTCTCGCTACCCCCTTCAACTACCACGGGCGTCATGGCATCCCGACCAAGCTCGCCTTCGGATCCCCTTTTGGGACTGGAATCCCAGTTCTTGACCTTCAACAAAAGTCCCGGAACTTGACCGCAGTTGAATCCTTCTGTGCCCGGAAGCAGTGCGTTCCGATGCAAGGCTCCTCGCTCCTAGGACTCGATCGAACTATGGGGGCAAGCAATCCACGTAGACCTGCGTGACACCCTTCCCCCTATTCGCGTCCAGATCTCTGCGTGGTATTTAGACTCGACTTCACTCATCGATTCGTTCTCAAGCCTCGCCGTGGTATTTACACTCGAAAGTCCTAACCGAATACTCCAACGCGATTCAGCCGCCTTAAATCCTTGTCCTTGCCCTCTCACAAACTCGGCTTTATCTAATGGGAAAAGCTAAGAGCGTGGCTGACGCTCTGCGCCTGGGCTCTGAAAGGAGCGCGGCGATAGAGAGCAACATCGTGAATGGCGAAATAGTCCACAGGACACTTCAGCCCGCGGTAGAGAAAAATTATAGGAGGATGATGGAATTCTGGTTTCAGTGAGTATATTCGCATCGTTTCTACGTCAAGATGCTGAGCTGACTCGAGTCCACAGGTACCAGAGGACAGAGCCCAATGCTTCTATACATGAGTTACAGTCTCTAAAAGACTTTATGAGGAAGGTGGCCTACGGCATTAATGGAGAAGATGCTGAGGATCAAGAGTTCGATGTCCCTGGATGGGAGACTATGCGGAAGTACTGGAACGCATTTACGGCAGCCTGGCAGCGTGCTCACCCTTTGGAATTGATACCACGTGGTCTAGCCCAGTCCGTGACAGAGGCAAGTATTTTAATATTGGCGTTCCACTGGACATTAGAAAATACTAACTTCGTTGCTAGTTCATTAAGGGACCTCTAGCAAAAGAAATGGGCATGCCGAAGCATAAAAGGCGTCGAAGGTTCGCTGGGGAAAAGGTTATACTTAACTGCGCCATACAGCTCTGGGCGGCAGATTGGATTGAGCATAAACACCCAGCAGCACTTATTGATGACTGGGGTCTCTTATTGGGCAACGCCTACTCCTCTTCCCGGATTGGGGAGTATATTAAGTCCACCTGCCGCAGGGGTACCGGTCGAGGCCTCTACTTCAAGGTAACGATATTGCCCTTGGCCTATCAACCCAGGCAAACACTAAGCAGCCCCTAAGGACCTCACATTTGTGGCATTCATAAACGAGGACGGGGCGCCGGAGTTCGCCATTCAGCTAACCCGAGACGCCAAAAATATGACCAGTACGCCTAACAAAAGGTAGGAATCATCGCTCAGCTCTTAAATTCTTTTTTTCATCCGTCTTTACTTTAGACCACAACACGCCTTATACGAAGGTAATAAGCCTGGAACGCTCTGCTACAATCCTTTGCTTCCATTTCTAGCTAGACTTCTTGCATACAAAGCTTTCAGGGACTACAAAACCATTGACGAGCTCCTCACTATCGTGCCACCGAAAGATGAGATGCGGGTGATACAATAGAAGGAAAATCTTCTTAAGACGCCATCCTTAGAAGTCGGTTAAGCGAGGATGTCGAGACTACCGGCGCCTTTAGCCATCGACTGCGGTCATTGGGTCTACGAGCAGGATACCCAATACCACCGAGACCTCATGATATTCAGGCAGAGGGCCTTCACCTTATAAGTATGTATTAGATTTTCTTTCCCTTTGCTTTCTACTGCTAACATACCCTCACCAATAGGTCAAATCGAACCAGAACCCACGCGGATGGTCTATGCCGGACACACCGACCCAAATACGCTTGCTACATATTACCTACCCCGAAACGGCGCAGATGGCCAGGCAGCCTACCACGGCCAGGAGAGACGAACATTGGTCCTTGACCTCTTCCGAGGTTTAACGATACCTCGAAACCCGAGTCTTTGGCAGTCCCTCCCAGCCAAACAGCAGTACGAGTGTGATACCAGCGCGGAAATAATGCACATTAAACGAGAAATACTTGCGCTACGGGGCACAACCAATACGAAGTCCCGGGAGCACCGAAAGAAGCTTTACGCGGAGAAGCGGAAACTCGTTGCCGAGCGATTGCGAAAGTGGCAAAGGAACCAGCCAGTCAAGCACGACGATCTGCCAGGATACCATAGAGCGATATTTGATCGTGTCCGGTTCCTGATGCCAGAACGAGACCGTCTGGCACATAACCTCTTCCTGGTTGACAAGCTACAGAGTCCTGCAGGTCTCACTATGCTCCATGACATGCTGGGTCTTTACCAGAAGCGTCGCAATGTAGAGTATCGGCCAGGGCTAGAGCCAGATAAGTGCCATTGCAGAAAGGATAGTGACGGCTCTTCCTACTACTGGAGACACATATACGACTGTCACAGAACAGCTGCTGCGAAAGCTGATGGCTTTGCAGAGCTGTGCTTCCTCTGCAATGAATGGTTCTGCGGTATCAGGGCCTGGGAAACGCACTGTCAACATCACTTGGACCGCCCGGACAGCCTTCCGACGTGGTGCGATCCTCTGGCTTACGGCGGGGTTCTCGCCAGGGCTGGTTACTGTCCGTTCTGCCTCGGAGATGAACGAATGCCAGCTTCTGTGCGGATGCACCAATTTAAGAAGCGGTGGACCTGGCTCGATCACATCCAAACCCACATCAGAGAGCTCGAAAATCCAACTAGGCCTTTAAACTGCCCACGCCTGCATTCTCACTGTCCAGGAAAGTTTGATTCGGTTTTGGATTTACAATTCCATCTTCAAGATACTTTCGGTGTTGAGCGCAGTGACGATACTAAGAAGATAAAAAGACCGAGACATGGGGTTGACGGCATCCCACCTTCGAAGAGGACGAGAGTGCAACAATGTCTCGATAACTCTAAGGGGAACGACAGGATGACCGCATTGCAAACCCAATACACCTTCCATAACAGCTATCTAGATGGCAAAAAGAGGCAGCCATCTCCCGGACCATCAGGCCTTTCCCAAGAGTCCACGCCTTTCTACAGCTCAGGTACTACTGACTGCGAAGATGCCGCACCATCCGGCTACAGCACCCCATTATCATCCGTCCCGCCAGAGGATGTAATTGATCCTGCTATGTCTCTGGCAGAAACGTGGCCGGATGATAAACTTATGGGCTGCACGGCTACCATTGATCCACGAGAGGCAACACCAGACACTTTCCAGGAAAGCCGAGGTAAGATAATCTCTTGAGACTCATAAAAAAGCTAGTTCTCACCATTGTCACAGGGGATCTCTGCGACTCTTCCTCTGCTACGTCAGATATTACGAGAGAATGGGATGCGACTAGCATCACCAATTCCATGAATGTTGATGTGTCATTCCAAGCAACACCAGCTAGTCGAATGAATGAAGTTCATAACAGCAAGGAACTTATCAGCAGAGCCCCTCCCCAAGACAACCAAGGTGAAGAATGTCATGATAGGCCTCTCCCTCTGGACCAAGAAGGTACCGAGTTCGAAGTTGAGAGATTGGTTGCCAAGGGCCGTATCGGAAGGCGAGTGTGGTATAAGGTCAAGTGGAAGGGCTACCCCGAGAGCGATAATAGCTGGGTGAAGAAGAAGGACATCGGCACGGGGGCTATATCAAATTACGAAGCGATGCCCCCTTATGATCAGGACGAATTCAAATTTGAGCGATTGGTCTCAAAGCAGGAGGTGGAAGGAGTCACTCTGTACGAGGCCAAGTGGCGAGGGCAACCAAAGTCTGAAAACATTTGGGTGGATAAGTGGGATCTTGGTGCTAAGGCTGTTGCAGCTTTTGAGACCAGTGTATCTATGTAGAATAAGTTTGAGGTTTGTATTTCAGTGCTTTTTCACCTTCTATGTTAGTAATTTGCCACTGAGATTCAACTCATAATATCACCAAGGCCGCCAAAGTGAGTTTGATTCTCGCCGTATATGTACGCCTCAAGCTGCTCATGGATGCCCTAGGATAATACTTAGATACAAGATAAGGCATGCCGAGAAACATGCAACCATATCTTTATCTCGTGTTGATCGTTAGGGACGCCATCGCGAACATCGAGTCTAGGGGCTAAGGTGAAATACTCCATGAGGTAAGCACGAGTGAAACTAGATACAAAAAGTACTAAAGATGAGACCTAAGAGGATCAGGCCAATACCAAGCGATAATCGCCTCCACCGAAGCTTTCGTCCAACCGGCGCACTCTCTGGGTGTTGTGCCGATTGTGAGTCGAGGATTCGGACGATTCTTTCGTGCCCGTTCTGTCTCGCCATTGAGATCGCGGTTCTTCCATCGGCATCAATGAAGTGTAATTTCGCCCCAGCAGACACGAGGATGTTGACAACATCCTCATATCCATAGGCGGAAGGCCAGAAAATCGGTGACTGCCCGGACGCTGACAGAGAGTTGACGTCGGCATGCCTTCCACGTACCAGAATGCTCACTACATCCGTTCGTCTGTTGAATGCGGCAATCCAAAGGGGGGTTTGACCTTTGCTGTTCTTGGTGTCGAATGAAATCGGTTCAAGCAAAAGTTTATTAACCTGGTCGACGTCACCGTCCCGTGCAGCTTGATAGAAACGAGCGATAGAGTCCCAGGCCGGGTCGACATTCATAGGCGGAATGAGTTGGCAAAGGTAATGAAGAGAATTTCGCTGCCCGCAAGTGGCGGCGGCGAAGCATACTCTGTCCGTAATGGCCGCGATGGTGTCACTCTTTCTGGTTTTCATCAGTAAGCCAACAACAGAGTCACATGCCCAAGTCCCAGCCGCGGCCTTGACCACCCCTTCCGTGATCTGGATCTCGTCCCCACGGTTGTCGAGAAGTAGCGCCAGTATTTCCTTGCCGCTTTCCTCGTTCCTAGCTGCTGCCTCGACCATGCCTTCTGTAATCTGGATCTCGGCCCCACGCTTGTCGAGAAGCAACGCTAGTATTTCCTTGCCGCTATACCAGTTCATAGCTGCTGCCTCGACCACACCTTCTGAGACCTGGATCTCGTCCCCGCGCTTGTCGAGAAGCAGCGCCAGTATTTCCTTGCCGCTTCTAGGGTTTCTAGCTGCTGCCTCGACCACGCCTTCTGTAATCTGAATCTCGTCCCCGCGCTTGTCGAGAAGCTGTTGGAATGTGGTTTGGTTAACACTGCTTGCAACTGCCTTGACTACCCCTTCCGTGATCTGGATCTCGTCCCCGCGCTTGTCGAGAAGCTGTTGGAATATCGTTTGGTTAAAACTCCTCGTAATTGCCTTGACTACCTCTTCTGTGATCTGGATCTCGGCCCCGCGCTTGTCGAGAAGCAGCGCCAGTATTTCCTTGCCGCTTCTAGGGTTTCTAGCTGCTGCCTCGACCACACCTTCTGTGACCTGGATCTCGGCCCCGCGCTTGTCGAGAAGCAGCGCTAGTATTTCCTCGCCGCTTCCAAAGTTCCCAGCTGCTGCCTTGACTACCCCTTCTGTGATCTGGATCTCGGCCCCGCGCTTGTCGAGAAGCAGCGCTAGTATTTCCTCGCCGCTTTCCTCGTTCCTAGCTGCTGCCTCGACCATGCCTTCTGTAATCTGGATCTCGGCCCCGCGCTTGTCGAGAAGTAGCGCCAGTATTTCCTTGCCGCTATACCAGTTCATAGCTGCTGCCTCGACCACACCTTCTGTGATCTGGATCTCGGCCCCGCGCTTGTCGAGAAGCAGCGCCAGTATTTCCTTTCCGCTTTCCCTATTCCTAGCTGCTGCCTCGACCACGCCTTCTGTGATCTGGATCTCGGCCCCGCGCTTGTCGAGAAGCTGTTGGAATGTGGTTTGGTTAACACTGCTTGCAACTGCCTTGACCACCCCTTCCGTGATCTGGATCTCGGCCCCACGGTTGTCGAGAAGCAGCGCCAGTATTTTCTTGCCTCTTCCAGAGTTCCTAGCTGCTGCCTTGACTACCCCTTCTGTAATCTGGATCTCAGCCCCGCGCTCGTCGAGAAGCAGCACCAGTATTTCCTTGCCGCTATACCAGTTCCCAGCTGCTGCCTCGACCACGCCTTCTGTGATCTGGATCTCGGCCCCGCGCTTATCGAGAAGCTGTTTGAATATCGTTTGGTTAAAGCTCCTCGCAATTGCCTTGACTACCTCCTCCGTGATTTGGATCCCGGCCCCGCGCTTGTCGAGAAGCAGCGCCAGTATTTCCTTGCCGCTTTCCTCGTTCCTAGCTGCTGCCTCGACTACTCCTTCCGTGATCTGGATCTCGGCCCCGCGCTTGTCGAGAAGCTGTTGGAATATGGTTTGGTTAACACTCCTTGCAACTGCCTTGACCACCCCTTCCGTGATCTGGATCTCGTCCCCACGGTTGTCGAGAAGTAGCGCCAGTATTTCCTTGCCGCTTTCCTCGTTCCTAGCTGCTGCCTCGACCATGCCTTCTGTAATCTGGATCTCGGCCCCGTGCTTGTCGAGAAGTAGCGCCAGTATTTCCTTGCCGCTTTCCTCGTTCCTAGCTGCTGCCTCGACCACCCCTTCCGTGATCTGGATCTCGTCCCCGCGCTTGTCGAGAAGCAGCGCCAGTATTTCCTTGCCGCTTTCCTCGTTCCTAGCTACTGCCTCGACCACGCCTTCCGTGACCTGGATCTCGGCCCCGCGCTTGTCGAGAAGCAGCGCTAGTATTTCCTTGCCGCTTTCCCAGTTCCCAGCTGCTACCTCGACCACACCTTCTGTGATCTGGATCTCGGCCCCGCGCTTGTCGAGAAGCAGCGCTAGTATTTCCTTGCCGCTTTCCTCGTTCCTAGCTGCTGCCTCGACTACTCCTTCCGTGATCTGGATCTCGGCCCCGCGCTTGTCGAGAAGCTGTTGGAATGTGGTTTGGTTAACACTGCTTGCAACTGCCTTGACCACCCCTTCTGTAATCTGGATCTCGGCCCCGCGCTTGTCAAGAAGCAGCGCCAGTATTTCCTTGCCGCTATACCAGTTCATAGCTGCTGCCTCGACCACACCTTCTGTGATCTGGATCTCGGCCCCGCGCTTGTCGAGAAGCAGCGCTAGTATTTCCTTTCCGCTTTCCCTATTCCTAGCTGCTGCCTCGACCACGCCTTCTGTAATCTGGATCTCGTCCCCGCGCTTATCGAGAAGCTGTTTGAATATCGTTTGGTTAAAGCTCCTCGCAATTGCCTTGACTACCTCCTCCGTGATTTGGATCCCGGCCCCGCGCTTGTCGAGAAGCAGCGCCAGTATTTCCTTGCCGCTTTCCTCGTTCCTAGCTGCTGCCTCGACTACTCCTTCCGTGACCTGGATCTCGGCCCCGCGCTTGTCGAGAAGCTGTTGGAATATCATTTGGTTAAAACTCCTCGTAATTGCCTTGACTACCTCTTCTGTGATCTGGATCTCGGCCCCGCGCTTGTCGAGAAGTAGCGCCAGTATTTCCTTGCCGCTTTCCTCGTTCCTAGCTGCTGCCTCGACCACCCCTTCCGTGATCTGGATCTCGGCCCCGCGCTTGTCGAGAAGTAGCGCCAGTATTTCCTTGCCGCTATACCAGTTCATAGCTGCTGCCTCGACCACACCTTCTGTGACCTGGATCTCGGCCCCGCGCTTGTCGAGAAGCAGCGCCAGTATTTCCTTGCCGCTTTCCTCGTTCCTAGCTGCTGCCTCGACCACCCCTTCCGTGATCTGGATCTCGGCCCCGCGCTTGTCGAGAAGCAGCGCCAGTATTTTCTTGCCACTTCCAGAGTTCCTAGCTGCTGCCTCGACCACGCCTTCTGTAATCTGGATCTCGTCCCCGTGCTTGTCGAGAAGCAGCGCCAGTATTTCCTTGCCGCTTCTAGAGTTCCAAGCTGCTGCCTTGACCACGCCTTCCGTGATCTGGATCTCGTCCCCGCGCTTGTCGAGAAGCTGTTGGAATGTGGTTTGGTTAACACTCCTTGCAACTGCCTTGACCACCCCTTCCGTGATCTGGATCTCGGCCCCACGGTTGTCGAGAAGTAGCGCCAGTATTTCCTTGCCGCTTTCCTCGTTCCTAGCTGCTGCCTCGACCACGCCTTCTGTAATCTGGATCTCGGCCCCGTGCTTGTCGAGAAGCAGCGCCAGTATTTCCTTGCCGCTTTTCCAGTTCGCAGCTGCTCCCTTGAGCACATCTTCATTTACTTCGAAGGCAATTCCGTTGTTAAAATGCCATTCTAGAATGCCACCACTACCGTAACGGGCCGCAACTTCTTGGTGTGTTGCACCCTCCTTGTTTCTGGGCCGTTTTTGCGCCAACTGCCTCCATTGTCCCGAGCTGAGAACACCAGACAAGTCATACGCACAAACAACGAGCAGAACAGAACATGTATAAGACATGGCGGCCTTGAACTTCGACGCAGTTTTCAAGTGTACCTCTGGATCATTCAAAAGTTCCTCGGCGCTCCTATGCCAACGGTAGAAGCATGTTTGATCTTGGTCAACAGTTAAGAACTTGCGTAGAATTTCATTCAGTCGTGTTTGCGTTTCCTGAGCGGCTGCACTGGCATGCTCTGCCCAAAATAAGCAGGAGTACTTCAGAAGGGGTGACGGTGGCGAAGCTTCGGGTGCCATCCTATCGATATTGTAAAGACAAGCTTCCGCCACGAGAGCGTTTGCGGATGCTGGTTGGTACGTCCCTTGGTTTTCAAGAAACTCTCTGACCGATAAGTGTGAGAACCGAAACGCATCAATGGCGGAGTCGAAAATAACCAAGTTGCAGCATAAGTGTAAGAGCTGGTCCCTCGAGATTATAGAGGCGGATCCATCCTTTGTTACGGACACAGCGGCTAGAAAGACGTCCGATGGGAGTTGCTCCTGGGCACAAAGCAGCCAGCTAAGAGCACTCTGGGCGAACTGCCTGTCTGCATCCGCGTCAAGATTTTCGATTTTCGCAAGAATCTCTTGGTAAAGCTCTGACAATGTCTTCGGTAGTCGTCCGAGTCTCTCTAGAATCGCAACGTCGGTGGTCAGTTGGCAGAGAGCCTGCAATTGCAAGCTCGCCCATCGAAACCTGATTCCGTTAGTGTGCGACCATCCCATCCCCGTGAAAAAACAGAAGAAAAACAATACTTACATGCCTTGCGCCCCGGAAGTGAGCTCGCCGACGATTTTTTGGTGTATTTTTTCCCTTTCCGTGCTGAACCGCAGCAAAGATCCTCTATCGATAAGGCGTTTGGTCTCTGATCGTACAAACAGATTGATGTCTGCCGAGTTGCGGTTGGAGTCGAGATGCAAGTTCGGATAATTATCCAGCTTGTAGACAATATCCTGATCCGTCCGGCTTGACACGAATATCTTCAGGAGACATGGGGATGTTTTCAGAAGGTCTTCCAGCGCATCCAGCAGATCTCCCCGAGTTGCTGGGTTGCATTCATCCAGGGCGTCAATCACAATCGTCATTGTCGCGTCCTCATATTGCTTGAGTAGCTTGAGGGTTAGATCTTTGCTTTCGTCAAGGCGGAGTGGCCCAGATGCGAAGGCCTTTTCTTCCCTTCTTTTGTACACTTCGATAGCGGCATCGAGAAGTGGTCCTCCAGTTGCAGGAGTGGAGAGCTGTCTCGCAATGCTAGCCACTATCTTTGAAGGATCGGAGCGGTTAGGCTCAGCTGTGTTACGGGAACAGTAGAAATAGGCCGGAGCTGGGGCCTGTTTCTGTTGGAATGCCTCCAGCGCATCCTCCACAACGATGGACCTGTGATTTTATAATTAGATCAGAACATATCATATTGCACCTCACGTACGTCAGTTTGCTCTTGCCGGACCCTGGAATGCCATGAAGCCATAGAATGGAGGAAGCGCTTTCGTTCTTCCAACGTAGAAAAGTTCGGTCGTGCAGGAGCCACTTCCCTGTGCCCTCCAAAACCTCACTCCTCGCCTGCACGTGGTGTTTTTCGTAAGGTTCGTCTGACATCCAACGTAAAATCCTATTTCTTCGTTCCCCTAGACGAGTTAGCAATAGTGAGATATTCTGGACCGGAGACTTACTATGGAGTTGATCAGTAATATTATGGAGTGCTTCGTCCCATCGTTTTATGGGGGCATCAAAGTCCTTCAGCATTCGCTTGAGCTCGGCATGGCTTTCCAGCTGGTCTTTGTGGTGTAAGCATAGTATTTTGTCGATGTTAATGGTGACCGATAAGCCAAAATTAGTGGCACAACGATCCACGTGTTTCTGGGCTTCACTGATGGCTATGAAGGCTGACTCCAAGTCAGACGAGGCAAGGACCCCATGCTTGAGAACACGCTCTAGCCTGGTCAGCAACTACCTATGATAACTATTCGCCAACTTACTGAGACTATTCTGCTCGTAGTATGACTTTGCCTTGACGAGATAGGCCAGAATGCTTGCGTATAACTTGACTAGCGCACGGTTTATTTCTTCTGCGGTTTGCGACTGGAAATCTTTTAGCAGACGTTCAACAATAGCATTTCGACATATTGTTTCCGCAATATCGACGGTTCTCTCCAGTACGCTATTGTATGTGTTCAAGTCGCCAACCGCGACCTGCTCAGACGTTAGCGTGACCGCGTCGGATAAATGAAGACCATCGCTCACGTTCAACAGGAATCGAACACCCGCCCAAGGCAGAGCAGCGTGGGCCGGGTCGTATTGCACGGCAATGTCGCCCACGACTTTGAAGTGATTGACCCACTTGGCCGCCTTGGCCAGGAGGTCGCGTACGAAAACAACCTCGCCGTTCTTCCGCTTGAAGGACCATGACTTGTCGACTGAGCGTTTTCTCGCCTGCTCAGTCACCGCTAGCACTTCATCTAGCGTCTTTTCCTTGCTGTCCTGGGCAAAATCTATCTGAGAGGTCAGTTCGTGTCCGAGCGTCTGGATGGCGGCGGACCACAGGTCGTCGCTGTGATGGCTTGGTTAGAGGGAGTAACAAAAGCGGGGTGGGGCAGCCTAATCACCCGCTAGCCCTGATATCCATTTGGCGGAAAGACCGTGCGATAGATGAACTCTTCGTCAGGGTTTGCTTTCAACCGTGTGCGTCTCGGGTTTCCCCTCTTCGTTGCAATAAAGTAGAGGAGATAGAGGTGTCGTTGCTGGCAGACGTGAGGGTGCGAGAGGAAGGGCATCTAGGTCAATTAAGGTTGAGGCCCGTGGCTTTTGCGAGGCAGTCGCGTGCCCAGTTGGCCCGAAAGTGGCCCAGGGCGAACGCGGCGCACACAAAGTGGCGGGTCAGGTGTCAGCACAATCCAGAAATCAAGCCAATGGCGCCGTCTGATAAGTGGCTACTCAGGCCGCCTTGTTATGCTTTCTCCTGCAGCCACCTTCACACAAACCCGTGCGCTAATCATCCTCAGGGTTTCAAGCGTGGACGTTGTGCTGTCCGAGAAATTTGGTTGGCGTGGGTGTGACCCACGATGCGGCGTGTGCCTTGAGTTGAAAGGCAATGAATCCTGTTGGTGTCAAGCATAGCCGAGTCTGCCTACAGATCTCGGCTCGCTGATTATTTCGCAAGGCATGCTGATCGGCACTGATAAGGCAGACTGGGCTATTGACTATCGGTAGCGAAAGCGGCCTTTTTGGGCAGTACCAGCGCAGGGCCCATACCACAGCCACGTTGATGAGATGCTGGAAAGTGCCCCTACCCCGCCCTCGTCCTTTTGTCTCTTACCCCAATCTAAGCTGGCGACGCCACCCCTCTGATCCTCACAATCGTCAAGTAATCCCTTACCTATTGGTGTCCTCTGGCCGCCTTGGTCACCGATCACGGTCTCTCATGTTAATTCACTTTTGGAGGGTTGCAAGCTGACACGAAACTAGAAATAATATCCAAGAACAGGGGCCAATCGTCAAGGTAGGTTGTAAGGCATCAGATAACCACAGATGATGTTGCTGCCCAACCCATGCACACTGCCACCACCAGCTGGCGCTGCCACCGCCACTTCTCCCTTCCCGCTTTCCTGCCATGCTTCCTCAACTTCCCCGATTAGGACCGGTTACCTCAGAGATTGACGTTGTGGATGAAAGGGCATTCTATCTTCTTACGGGGATGCATAGAGGAGCTTCTTATTCAATTTCAGCACTATTTACCACATGGACTAGTTCAGGGCCGAGCGGCCCGTCCCTAACGTACTAATTCAAGGATGGGTGGTGCTGGCGGGTCGATCGTCTCACGCATCCTAGCTGTGTACGGCGGCGTTCAGTAACTAATCAAGTGCCTGTATTGTCTAATGCCCATCGCTGCGAAATGCATGAAGTGGCACTGCCTCACAGGCCCCATAGTGTAAGAATCCATGTCACTGCTCCCAGCACATCAGAGCTGTTTCTCAATCAGGCGAATTGGCATTCTTGTCCACGAGGCGCGCGCGTAGGCATGGGTAAGGATGGTTACGCAGTCAGCCACGGTGAGGGCTCCGGCCGGGGGCAGGTAACCCCCAGCTGCCGCTTTGGCGCACCGCTTGTCTAGCAAACGCAGGTCACAGCTCAAATGCTGTGTCCTCCTACCATCGATGCCATGATCACGCCTTTTCCACCCTCTAGGCCAGCGCCAAGACGTGTTCTAATTCCACACGTTTAGTTACTTCTGCGTCAGAGACGCTAAACACGAGGTACGGTCGCAGTCTACTCGTGCTGATGCTAAGTCAGATGACCGGGAACCCGCCACCCCGGGAATCCGCCAGCCCCACTTTAAGCCACAACACCAAGGACCACGATCATAACGATCACTCATATCACAATGAAGAGAGCCAATGATTAGCTAATTTGAGTAAAGTAGTAATATAAATAGATCAGATGATAAGAAAATGAGCTCCTTAGCAAGCCTCCTTTTCCTCTTCTTGCCGCATTCGGCTCCTTGTTGCATATAGCTCCTTCATCTCACGCACAACCTGATCAGGCGGTTTATCAACCTTCTGTCTCTTTGCAACACGTGATTGGCTCATACGGGCTTCCAATTGGTCGGCTCGATCTGATTCCATTGCCCTTTTGGGGGTCTCTTTCTCGAGCCCCTTGCCAATCGTGCGGTAAAATAACCGCCTAGTTGGGGGCAATTCCTCATCTTGGAAGGTAGCCTTGCAAGGTCAACACATCTTCGGTCCGCTTAGGCGTATGAAAGAAGGATAATTTAGGCTCCTGATTTGCTGCTTGTGGGGTTAAATTACCTTCCTCGGCAGCTTGAGCCTCTTCTTCATCCGGTATCACATACCGACTCGAGAGAGGCTTTTGAATGTTGATTGGCCACAGGCCTGATCCTCGCCAGCCACTCTTGATATGCTCTTCCGTAAATGCAGCGGCCCGAGCCTTATAATAACACCGAAGGAAGGTTGCCTTTGCCGTTGGGCCTTCTTCAACTAAAGGAGCCACCAAAGAGAGCTCATTTCGGTAATTCCTCTTTAGGATGCTAAAGCATGATAGGTCGAGGGGCTGAAGGATATGTGACGTGTGCGCCGGCAAGTGACAGGGGTGTATATTTGCCCTGAAGCAACCGAAGATGAAAGCCTCAGATAGGTGGCTATCGTGCCCATCTAGGAAAAGGAGCCTCTTCTCATTGGCCTCATCCGGCTTGGTACACGGGATGAAGACCTTCTCGAGCCACTCGTGGCCAATAACGTTATTAGTCCATCCCTTTAGAGATGCCGTAAAGAACCAATTACTCAAAAAGGAAGGATCCTCTGGAAACCACTGTTGTTGAGGCTCTTGACCTTTGAAGATAACCAAAGGAGGAAGGTGCCGGTCATCCGCACTTACACACTCAGTAACAGTAACCCAATTGCGCAACCTAGGGTCCTTTTTGATAGCTTTCCTTCTCTCTGATTGGCCGACCACTAGGCCATTAAGACCGACTCCCTAGAAGATGCCAATTTCATCCATATTCCAACGGTGCCAATGCCGGATGACGATGACCTCTAGATCCTTCAATTGGCCAAACCAAGCCCGGATGATAACTGCTTTCGAGCCCCTGATTCGCTTAGCTTCAATTCAAACCGTACGGAGCGTTTTAATTCGTTGGTTGCGGGCTATGAACCGGTCAATCCAATGCTTGCCCAGCGGCCTTGAGTCTCCTTGGGCCATCAACACACGCTGCACCAATTGCCTAATTTGGAAGTGTGTTAACGGGGTTCCAAGGGCATCTTGAACCCTTATCCAATCACAGAGCTCCTTTTCAAGGGCATGAGAAAGCCGCTGTTGACCCTCATGAGCCCTTCCTTTGGGCTCTTTTCCGGCAAGCCGGTCCCGGAGGGAAGATCGAGGAACTGAGTGCTGATTGGCCGCTTTGATAACCGAGCTTCCGTTTTTGACCTTCTGAATTGCCTCATTGAGGTCTTCATCCGTATATTCAGGCATTTTGATTAGCTAGAACAGCTTCAATTTGATATCCCTTCAATTGTCGAGGAGCTCCGGTCGGGTCACAGCAGGGGTTGGCAGCCAATAAAAATGCATCAGATTGAAGGTACCTAGCCCCTCACCTATTTTAGCCTATGGTAGAAGTGCCAGCAATCTCTTGAGTTACAAATCGCTACATCACACTGCTCACATCCCCAAACTGTCTAGCGCCTCCTTTTATTACGACTGACTGGCGCCAACAGCCTCCTTAAGCTTCTTGATCTTGGCTGCCCTAATTGAAGTCCCTGACCAGCGTGGCAATTCGACTTTTTCCCTCTTCGGACGTGCTTATGTTGTGCAACAGGCGTAAATTCGTCCCCAGCTCGAAAAAGCTGCCTTGATTGACTTTTCGGATGGAAGCCTTTAAAGACCTCGTTGTAAAGGCGTTCCCTCCACTTCTTCTGGTTAGTATAACGACCCCAAGCCGGCTGGCCGTGTAGCTGTAAGAGGAAGCTGTTCACAAGGACCACATCTAATAAGAAGATCCAAGCAATAGCCTGCCAAGCGCCCCGGCGGATTGGATGATCGTATCCTAGATATGACCTTCTTTGGTCGCCTCGGTCAACATGGTTCATTTCGTCATTATAAGAAGCAGCGATTATAGGGATCGATATAAGTTTGACTGGCTCACTACCAAAAAAGTGCTATATTGGCCGTGCCATTGGGGTCTTTGTTAATGGTTTCTTCCTCCAACGCTCAGTCATCTCATCGCCAGTGAAGACGGTTGAAAGGAATAATACAAGGGCATTATCCTTCTACGCGATTTGGTTGACCTAAGGAAGAAGACTAGTCAGTAGATAGATATGAAGAAGATCAAATTATCTTACCTGATTATCAACCGTTGGGATGACCTTGATCTCATTGAATTGGAACCCTGACTTCCCTGCCTTATCGGCCTTCTTGGCCTCTACAAGACCTTTGTAGATGCCACAGTTAGGCCGGGCTGTGCCGGTAGCACCGTGGCCGTGCTGACGAAGGGAGCGGAAGAGGTCCGGCGACGAGAAGAGATTATCCACGAAGACGTGATAGGTCGATATCGGCAATAGGTTAATAAGGGCAATAACGACGCTTTGAGTCGAGTTGAGAGCTATGGTCTTAGCTCCGGCTTCCGTAGCCACGTAGATAACCTCCTTAACCTCGTCAGCCTTATCGGCCTTGCCTTTTCCCTTGCTTTTCTTCTTTTGTGATGCCGGCTTCTTCTGAATGCCAACAGGGCCGTATTTTGCGCCGGGCTGATGCCATATCCACCTCATGAAGAGGCCTAGCTGGGCAGCTATCCACACCTTGAAGCCTGTGTCGATAGGCTTATTAGGGACGTGTGTAACTTGCTTATTCCTTCCCGTATATCGGATCATAGCCTCGTCGACGGCAAGATGCGAGCCCGGCTCACAGAGCTCTGTTGTTGCAAGTTGAATATGCTGAGACCATGACTCAACGCATTGGAAGACGATAGGGAAGTCGTCGCAATCATCAGTGAATTTGGTGTGGTCAAAAAGGCGGATATGGCGATAAAGAAGCTGGAATCGATTATAAGTCATGAACTTGATTATCGAGTGTTCAGCCCGCTGATCCTCTAGCTGAGAGGTCTTCCAATGGTCTTCAACTGTTATTTCGCTGTGGACTCCCATATAAATAAGGATTCCAAGCCAGATATATACCTCTGCAGCCGTGGTTGGCTTCCAGGCGTGGAGGCGTGACTGTTCTGTTATTTCGTGTTCTTGGCTATCAATAACGCCGCTTTGAATGAGGCTGCTGACCTAGTTATTGGTGTACTTAACCTAGTTATTGACTAGGGAAATGGGTATAAAGTGTTAGAAAAGTAATAGCGGGTTCTGGGGCAGCTCATTGATGAGAAGCTCTCGTCGTGGCATCTCGAGAGGTTGAAAATTAAAGCCTCGGTCGTCGGTAGCCGGAAAAGCCGGTCTCCGAGTGCTATCACCCTCATATTCTTGGTGGCTATTAACTTCATTGATAAAGCTATTATCATCATACGTGTTGACTGCCTCTATAGGTAGTGATGAAGGTACTGATTGGGAAGTCATCATTTAATTGAGAATAGTTTGTATGAGGATTTAGGTAGTGATAATTAATGACGCATCGTGGGGTTCCCCTCATGTACTTTCTTGATGACAGGGGTGGTGTGGGGCGGGGTACTTGCCGGAGCTCCTCGACAATTGAAGGGATAAAGATCGTTATATAAGTGATTAATTTGATCAAGGTCTTGGTGTTGAAGGAAAAAGCGGGGGTGGCGGGTCCCCGGGGTGGCGGGTTCCCGGTCATCTGACTTATCAAGTATCTCTTGAGACATAGAGTTGACCAAGGGTAATCGTTCAGTTCTATTGCTTTCACTTGAATTTAGATTAGGCATTAGATATCGTGGTAGACAGCGAGGAAATATGAATTCATGTCATGCTTTGTCCCCTCGTGGTTGCGTTGTTGCCCGGACCGTCGGTGGAGTGTGAGTAACTAAGTCGGGAGGTACAAGGCGGCTGACCCTTTCAGCTTCTCCGCTATCAAGTGCTAACCTATACCGGAAACTCCGCTCTCTCTCTCTTTCGCGGCTAACCACCCGATACCCATGTGATGATAGTTATTCCATCAGACTCCAAAGGGTGGAGTTGGGCTGCCGCCAAAACTCCGGTGGCAGGGCTTGAGTTTGGTTCAACAACTTCCTCGCCCATGTGAGCACCGAAAGCCTGAGCTCCTGTGTCATTAGCTGCGGACCCCAGACCGGCGGCTGCTCCATCGACGGCGAGGACTTTGGCTGCTTCTATCCCGACGATAACGCATCCTAGCAGGATAGCTAAGATAACGTTAATAAGCCGAACCCAACCTCAACCGGCGTGAATAGACAAGCAACCTCTCTATTCGGTAACAGTCTTTTCCGCTAGTTGTGCGCCTTGATTTCTTGGGATCAAGCGAACGTAAAGCGGTGGCTTATCCCAGAGGAAATAGACCCGGTTCTTCTCAAACCATCCCGTACTGCGAGGATCAAGTTCGATATCAAAGGTCCAGACCATTCTCGACAAAATTAGACGCATCTCAGCATAGGCAAGGCTATATAACTAGGTTAGTAATAAAATTCGTATAATTCGGGCGGTTGCACTTACTTTTTACCAACGCAATTGCGAGGACCTACGGAAAACGGCTGTAGGGCCTTCTTGTGGTCGCTGTCATATTTTTTTTCGCCAAGCCACCTTGCCGGAACAAAGGCTTCAGGGTCGCGGAATAATTTTGGGTTGTGGAACATTTGCCAGTGGAAGATATGGAGAATCGTCTAGTAAAAAGCGTGAGTAAGATGATACATAGGTAGTAGACTTAAGAGGACTTACATTTGGTGGGATGTATTCGCCACGAATTGTTGTTCCACTGGGAGGTGCCTTGCGAGGGATTGATGAGGGATTAGGCGGAAAAAGTCGAAGGCCTTCCTGTATGACAGCCATCATATAATCAAGTTTCTGAACGCTGAGTAGATTGATCTCGTCCTCATTGTTGAAAGTCTCTCTGAGCTCGGCCTGCAGCTTCTTTTGGATTGGCTTATTCGTAGCGAGCAGGTAAGTGATGCCTGACATGGCTGTGGCGGTCGTTTCAGATCCGGCAACAATCAACATATGAGCATTTCGGAGGATCTCCATATGTGAAATTTGCTAGTCAGTGTTAGCTGTGGCAAACCGCAAGACAGTCCGTAATGACTTACATCTTTCTCGTGGGCATGTATTATGGACTTCATAAAATCAGGCCGAGGGTCTTTGAAAGCAAGACGCTTGCCCACTTGTGCCGTTACAAATTCCCAATGGGATTGTACGTCTCTGGTGACATCCTTCGGAGTTATAAGGTTGATAAGGGTTTCAGTGAATGGAAGTCTTATCAATGAGGTCGAAATGGCCATGCCTTTAATATGCTTGAAAATAAGCTGTACCCAAGAATGATAGTGGGACTGATCCAAGCATCCAAAAGGTTCGCCGAAGGTTAGGTCGCCAATAACGTCAAAGGTAGTCCAGTTATACCAAGAGGTCATGTCTTGGGCTTGACCTCCAGCAGCGGCCGCCTTCAGCCTCTCCATCAGTAGAGACACATAGTGCAGGATAATAGGTTGGTGGTCCATCATAGCCCGGGCAGAGAAGCTATGGGACAATATCTTCCGTAATCGATTATGTCTTTCGAGGTCAGAACCCACGATAGTCAAGGAGTCTCCTCTCCAAAATTCAGGGTCTTTCCCATTTTCTTCCTGGCCACGTTTGCGATGTCCCATGATCTCGTCCCATGCTTCTGCGTATCCGAAAGAAAGCTCGTTAGGGGCGACTCGAACAATGTCTCCGTACTGCCGATGCAATTCCAGTATTTTCTTATTTTGAGTACCGGATATCCATGTGTAAGAAAATGGTATGTTGGACGCAGCCCACAATTTCGGCCCTGGATATTTCCGGAGAGGATGGAAGAGTAAATTGTAAATAGCACTGCCAACGATGTAGCATGCGAACTGAGAAAGACCAGAGTCAGATTAGTGGGCCTGATAACATAATATTCGAGCCAAAGGCACCTAGGTGTCAGCTTGATTCAAGGTTAGTAACTTACTAAAAGTGCTATCGCTACCAAAGACGTGGCTAGGACGTATGGAACCGAGAGACTCTCCATCTTTGAGTCCATGACGGTGGGAGATGACAAGTACTCCCTTGAATATAGTTCAGCTCTGAGAAGCTGAATGGTGAAGAAAGTCTGGAAGTTTGTGGAGGCATACTCCGTATAGTAGTCTCGCCAAAGACTGCCTGATCTATTATACTTGATCCTGCTAACGCTAAGTAGACTGAGAGTCTGGCTAGTAGAAAGGCTTTATAGTATATAACCGAGGTAAGCTATTGTCGCCAGAGAAGACCAAACCTCGGCTGCGCTCTGCGATGAAAAGTGCAAAGTCAAGTTTAGTTACCGAGGAATGCGTGTCCTCGGCCATGAAGGAAAAGTCAACCTATCACAATGTGTCTAAAACCTTCCCCTCATTTTTTTCATCACACCCTTGCTGGTCTCTGAAACAATGCTATTAAAATAGATCGGCATCAAACTATAAGCCCTGGTATTGGTTCACTGCCAGCTGCTCTTCCGATCCCTTTAAACGAATGTTATACGTTAACCTCTAACCGGTGTGGAAACATGTAGGATAGGATTACAGATTGGCATCTGAGCTTAGCCACTCAAGAATATTCTCGTGTGCAGCATTGTACCTCATAAGTTAATGGTTCAATTATAAGAAAACTCCTGCTGGCGGCTGGTTTCCAGTCATAGGGGTAGTTTGCTAGCATTGCCAGTATTCAGTATTACGCAATGGCTATTTTCAGAATACAAAGTCCGAGCTTCAAGCAATTTGAAGCTTAGGCCGTCCAACCCCCATCTACAGGATATACCGACCCGGTGATAAAGCCTGCGTCATCTGACAGTAGAAACGCGATCACATTTGCAATCTCTTGCGGCGCTGCCACCCGGTTTATGATTGCCTGATTGACAACTTGAGACCGTTCTGTTGCGTCCAATACATGCAGCATAGGTGTATCAACACTACTTGGGGCGACAACATTGATTCGGACATTTGGGTTTTCCCGTGCAGCCACTCGGGTTAACCCGACAACGGCATGCTTGCTGGCAGTATAAGCCGCACAACCCGGCAAGCCAATTAAGCCACCAATACTGGCGACGTTGACCTAAGAGTTTTAAGAAACATGAGCAAATACTTCTTGAAACAGACTAAAGGATTAAACTGAGGAAAAGAGACATGATTATGCGAAAATATAGGAGGGCGTTCGGGGTATAGAAAAAGGGCATTACGTTACTCACTATACTGCCACCTGAGGGAACTATTTGATTCAACTGTTCCCTGAGACAATAAAAGACTCCGAATGCATTCGTTTCCATGATTCGTTTAAGGTTCTCGTCTGTTTCATTTTTAAGACGACCTTGCATATTTATGCCGGCAACGTTGGCAGCTCCGTCAAGCTTAGAGTGATCTCGAACTGTCGCTTTGATCCAATCCGAAACTTGGTTGCTGTCTGTTACATCAACAACAGTGCCAGAGTGGGGACCGCCAGAGATGGACTGCAGCGTCTCATCAAGCCCGGCTTTGTTCATATCAGCAATTGATAAGGTAGCACCGCGAGCAGCCAAGAGCTGGGCTGTGGCTCTGCCTACACCAGAAGCACAACCTGTAATGCAAAACTAGAACTACCATCAGTTTAAGTAATTGATAGGTCGATTTTATGTACCTACGACTTTGCCTGATAAGGATGCCATGATATTGTTGGATTATCTCGGATGTTTTGGGTTTGGTTACTGACAAGAGAAGAAGGTTGACAGGGGAAGAAAGTTGAGAGATGAAGTGGCTATTAACGTTTCAACCACAATGTGAACAGAATGAGAGATCACTGTCCCGAGCGGATACTGATCGTGATGGTATTTCAAGACCTCGGACCTCGGATATGCAGGTGCTACCTCAACTTTCTTGAGGCAACAAGCGTAAATGTGGTAGCGATGGTGTCGCGGCGTATATGGGCTATGATTATATAATAATTCTGGATTCATAGTTTTGCTCCGATATATTGGAGCAGCTAGGATCTAAAGGTTAGCTTAAGACCTCACACCGAGGTATAAAAGAATAGATAAATCCCCGAGGCTAAAGTGCATGTACCCGTTGGCTCATGTGGGCCAAGGCCCAGGCGAGCCAACCTAGCAAGCTAGGTTGGCCACAAAATTGTGATACGGCCACAAAATTATGATACATTGTGGGGCCCTGATTTCCCCCTTGAAAAGCCGCCTTTTTCATCCTCTGAGTTTTAGAAGCTGTCGAGAGTGATTTTTGAAGGTGAAAAGAGCAAGTTAAAGCAATTGGCGATGCCTGATGTGATGATATTGATGATATTGATAATATCTATGATAGAAGCCGCCGCCTGAGCCTCCAAGGCCGCCGCCTTTCTAGACGCTTCGCCATACAAATTTGGCTGCGAGATCGTCTCTTTAGCCCCCCGGGCTGGCTTCTCGTGCGGCTCTTGCTTCCGTGATGATGCTCTTAATCCCCTGTATTCCTGATATGTGGTGTTGAGGCCGTATCGGGCACGGCGTGGAGGGGGGTTCAGACGGCAAAGACGGCAGCCGCGGCGATGAGGCTGTAACCGGCGGTGACGAGGGTATCTCGAGTGGATGTGGAGGAGGTTCAAATAGAGGGAGTTCCTCGTCATCTTCCTCTTCTTCTTCTTCGTCGGCAAGAGCTGGATCGAGGTGGAAAGTGACGCTATCATCACTTCCTGCGAGAGCGGTCCAGTCCATCGCGCTGAGGGGCTTCGGGGCAAACCTGGCGTTGTGAATAGCTTCGTTGACTTCTTGCGGCAGTTGCGTATCTATCATGAAACTATCAGGCTTTTGGGAGAGGATCTGGTGCATAGTCGAGCGTTGTGTCTCCATAGAATAATACTCAATATCCTTCCCTGTGTGCTCTAGCCACTGAGCCCACGATGCCTTCCTTTTCACGCCGTCGACTATGATCTCTTTATCTTGCCGCCAAAGATCCTTCATCTTCTTCATCTCCTGTATGACGAGGCTGCGAGCGGACCGGACCTTCGCCTTCTCCTCCTTCTGCCGGGTTTCGGCGATAACCTCCTCCTGTTGCTCTCGGATCTCCTGCAGACTGACGTTATGACTGAAATCGCCAACTGGCTTTGCTCTTTTCCCTCTCTTCTTGGCGTTGTATCTCTTCTCGATTCGAGCCCGGCGGTCATCGACATAAGCAGTGACTGTAGATTCAAGGATCACAGCTTCCGTGACGACCTTACGTATCTGACGGAGCCCGGCACGCGTTGGAGAGCTGAAGGTATCGCCATAGCGCTCTGAGAGGTGTTTGGCGGTATCTGCGGCGGTCTGGAAGCGAGAGTCGTGAGGAAGGAGCGAGGCAAATGCCGGGTTGATAGCCTGCTTCGCCTGAAGCTGCTTTTTGGCAAGGTATGCCATCGCCGGCTCAGGATTTGGTGGATAGATACCTGATATCTCGAACCCTGAGATGATATTATGTGCGGTAAATCCTTCCTCGAAGACTTGCTATTTTACGGTTTAACTTAGTGACTATATCGATATCAAAGGAGACATATGACTTGCCTGAAAGCCGCGGATAAAGTCAGTGCGAGAGAAGGAGATATTTCCCTTTCGAAGCCACTTAGCGAGATGCTTCTGGTGTGCGTTCTTCAGCGGCTGAAAGACTCCAACATCCATCGGCTGTAATACATGTGTAGAATGAGGCGGCAAAGGAGCTGTGATGATACAGAATTTCGCACAATATTCTCTAACGGCGAAGACTCCATGTCCCGTAAACCCGTCAAAGACGATGAGGCGCCAGATTATCGCATTAGGGGCGTGAGAAATAGGAGGAATATCATATTGAACGTGCTTATGTATGAGATCTCTGAGGAACTCGTCGCAACCAAACCACTCCTCAAAAGTTACTCCGCGACTTCGTGCCGTAGAGGATTTTGCCCAAGAACACCGGTTAAAGTGTATTATCCACTCGAGAGTTATCTCGCCGTTAGAGAAAGCTGTGTCGGACTGGGCAAAGCGGATATCAGGATCGGCCTCTATATACGCCCAATCTAAGGTCGGAAATGTCTTAAAGATGAGCCACGGCGGCATCGTATCACCCGCAGCGCTGCCTGTACCGATGAGGGTGCAAGTCTCACGGTTGGAAGGAGAGAGAACCTGCTTTATTGTCCTCCGCTTTGTCCGTACGACAAGGACTTTGACGCTTTCCCTGAGGATCCCGATCCTAATACCAGCCTGATCAGTGTTCCAGCACTCAGAGGCGCCGATCTTATGACTCCGAATAGTCTCAGTTAGGCTTTTGAACCACTGTTGAAGGTCATGAAGACCGCCGGCTTCCCAGGACTCACGAGACTGTTCTGCCGCCTTAAGAAACGCTTGCTCAAGCTCAGGATGATCGGCACGGAAGCGAGAATACCACATCTTATTGACCGGATCGGCATCAGGATTCCTGCGTTGACGGAGGGTTGTGGCGGCATCCTCGATTTCAGCTTTGGAGGCGGGAAATCCCGACCTTTCCATCCATATGACGAAAGCGACGATAGCTTCATCCTCTTCGTCTGTCAGGACTCGCGGTCTGCCGACTTGACGAGGCGTAGATCCGGTCTCTAGCCTTCTCACGATCCTCTGAATAGAGGCAAAAGAGGACCCGGGGTGGCGTGCGTTGGCGGCACGAAGTGAGAGTGGTTGGGTTGTGCCGGCGGAGGTGCTACGATGGAGGCCCCGGGCATACCGCGCACGTGATGCCACGACTTCCCGGGCGGCCTTGAGATTCGCAGCACTCGGCATAATGAATATGGACGTAAGAGAGGTGTTTTTTACCAGTTGGTGTCGTGAAATACAGCTAAAATAGGTGGTAATTGCATGTAAATGAGGACATCACCAAGTGCGGGGTCTGTATCACAATTTTGTGGCCAACCTAGCTTGCTAGGTTGGCTCGCCTGGGCCTTGGCCCACATGAGCCAACGGGTAGATGATGCGCCACGACCCTGAGTTTCTGATGTTTCACGACGCCTACCTTAATTAGATAGTCGAGTTTAACTTATAGAATACCTTTCTTAAGGAATAGACAGAGAGCGAACTATATAAATTATTTGGGCATATTAGCCTTACCCGTGACCCTCGAGCTAAACGCGATATAGTGCCTGCAGAAGTATAGGCGAACCTATTACCTCATCCCGAGATCGTTAAGCTAGAGTAGCGGCGAGTATTACTCAAGCAGGGACGGCATCATATCCAGGGTCTAGAGGCCAAAGAAGAGATATGCATGCTTACCGAGCAGATCAGACTCAAGAAGGGACGACGCGTGCACCTAATCACAAGAGAGTACCGCTAGTATTACTTCTACTATTGTCCCACCTGGGATATTAAATAGCAGGCACGCGGAGAAGACAAGGACGAGTACCTAGAGCCTGTCATCCATGCTACTATACTAGAACGCAAGGAATTGGCAGAGATCCTCTGCTACCAGCCCGACGACTTAACTAAAGACCAGATCTTCTAACAAAGGATGTAGATCATCGATCTCATGGTGGCTCTCTGTCGCAAAAGAGAGACGGTTAAGCGCTCCCGCGTCCGATAGAACGCCAAAGCCAACCTATCCATAAAGACCGAGCCCCCCGAAATAGAACACGAAATATTGCCCAGTCCCGATCGATTCCCTCTGCTCCTGCATGCTTCGCAGTATCCCGATTGTATCGGTGATGAGCGACTCTCTCGCGAAGAGCGTACCTTTACATACTGCCGCCCAACCGTCATGAACGACCATTTCGATGGCCAACATCTGATCCGACGCGAGCAAGCGGAGTGGAGCGGCGAGAAGATACGGTGCGAGCATCCTAAGTGCAGAGATATCAGACTCCAACATTTGGACCACTTCCGGAGCCATGTCCAGAAGGTTCATGGTGTCACCCTCCGGACGTCAGAGCAAGTGAAGCAGAGGCGACAGCGCAAGGTAAGGCGCCGCCAGATGGCCAGGGGAAAGCGCCCATAGCAGGAAAGAACCTAGAGATAGAACGGCTAGAGCCAAAGCCCCTTCATGCCATAGATTTAGTGGAAGCAGCTCAGGCTGGAATAGAATACGTCAAGGAAAGGAGTGAAGGTCTTTTCCGCGAGTTTGACCCAAGACGGCAATGGTCGGTATAGGAAGTGAAGTAGTTAATGACAAAAGCCGTTGAATTTTGCTGGCCCGTTCCAAAATGCCCATTCTCTCTTTGAGCCAACGCCGTCTCTGATGGTTGGCCAGTCGGTCGAGGCCCATGGCGATGTCGCGATCTCGGCGTGAGCGGCGTCGGTGATCTGGGCGGTGGCGGCGGGCGAGGGCCATGCTCGTGTAGGCCTGGTTCCAAAGTTGCTCTTATAGGCTCGGTGGGCTCAGCAGCGGCGAGGTTTCGGAATCTGTCGAGGTGGGCGGAAAAGGCGGTAGCTGAGATGTTGATTCATGGCCCTACGCGTCCTAGCATCCACTGTAACCACCGAACTGGAGGGCGTGAGGAGAACCGGCTCGGCTGAGAGTGCTCAGGCGCCAGACAAGGGAACATTTCAGTCAGAGCAGCCACTTCCGGAAAGAGACGCATCGGGGGGATCCGAAGGGCACGATTCAGAGAACTACTCATTACTATTCGTAAGCGTCCCTTCATGTTGTCAATTCAAAGTTATTCCTCTCCAGATAAGTCACTCATGTTCTCCCATTTAGCGAGAACTGCCACCGATGACGCTGTATCCGGATGGCCTATACCAAGCACTTGCTCTCGTAGGACAACGCAGCTTCGCATCAGGGCTAAAGCATCTCTGGTACGGTCTTGGTCTTTCCAGGTAATGGCCAAGTTGTTCATGCTCGTCAGCGTATCCGGATGCTCCTCTCCAAGCACTCTCTTCGTCGTCTCACCTTCCCCTTGATTTATTTTTCCTTGGCACCTAGTGTTAGTGCCTACACGTAATTTACTGCAATTTCCCTAACAGAGGCCCCCGAGAGACCCGGCCGACCTCCTAACGCCCGGGCCCGCGATGGCCGCCGCGCTGGCCCCTCCGCCGGCCGCTGCGCCGGCCGCCCTGCCGGGCACGCCACACAGGAACAATCTAGCATACCAGATGATACTGGATAGCAGCCCCCAGACCTTCTTTGAAGAACGAACGCCCTCTTCGCCTGCAAAGCGAAGACGTACGGCGCAGCCCGAATACCCCAAGCAGCCGGCTCTGGCTGCCCCGGGTAGGTCCCAGCAGAGGGAAAAGGGGCCCCTAGGACAGGGGCCCCTGGACCCCCTCATCTCCGAACTCGGCATCTTCGTCAAAGGAATCAAACAGCTAGCGCAGGCTATAGATGACATCATTGACAACGCCAGCCAGCAAGAGAAACAGACCTTAGGAAAGCTATTCCAGGACATCCCAACCTACCTGACGAGCCGTATTTACGGAGGCCAGGGAGCCGAGACTACAGATAGCTCGAAGACCTGGGCAGCTATCACTGGCAGCTCTAGCAAGCCAGGACAGTCAAGCACACAGAGCCAAGACAAGCCCACAGCAGCAAAAGCAAGCCCACAGCTAAAGGCAGAGCCCCTACAGGTCCTCGTAAGGGTCCCTCAGGAGCATCACGAATGGGCCCGGAGTCTAAAGAACTTTGCCCTGCGAGAGGCCACCTGTAGGGCCCTAGGCCTATCGCTAGCCGAGATACCAGACATCCATAATACAGCAACAGGATTCTCTATCCGCCCGATCAATACAGCAATCCGCGATAAGATAATCGCCAGCCAAGAGCAACTGCAGCACTGCCTCAGGGCCTCGAAGGTCGAACTGCCGGTCAAGTGGTTCAACTACGCTATCCCTAGCTGCCCGAACAAGCTACCTAACATCCTCGGAGACCTCGTTGATACAGAAGCAACGATAGAAGATGAAGTCATCGCACAGACGGGCCAACGACCTGTACGACTACAGCCGTCAAGGCACACATCCCAGAATATCAATGCAGAAAGGAAGACCTGGATAGCCTCCTTCCTCCAGCCGGTAGAGCCTTTTCGGCTATTCGGCGTTAGTGCATTGGCGAGACGGATCGAAAAGAAAGCTTTAATCCAACGACATAACCCAGGATGTCAGGGCTACCATACAAGCCGCTACTGCCATCGGCAACAACGCTGCGAGACTTGCAGTGACCCTTTGGAAGAAGGGCATCAGCAGCCTTGTAGCCTCTCTCCGAAATGCTCTAACTGCTACGGACCTTTCCCCGCTAGCCACGAGAACTGCCCGGCAAGGCCGATCCGAAAGAATGGCGAGACGATCCCTCTGACAAAGAAGGAACTCACGGCTATCCGCAAGATCGGCCAGAAGAGCTACCTCCGGGCCCAACAAACAGACAGTCAGAGCACCTTTGCAATGTCCGATCTAGCTAGGACAGGCCGCAGGGCCTCAACTAATAGCTCCTCGACCTCTGCCTCATCACAAGACGAGATGGAGATCGAGGTTAACGCACAGCAGCCGGACCAGCAACTAGACCAGCAGCCCGGCCAGCAAGCCAGCAACACACAGCCGGCTCGCAGCCAACGCCGCGGCCGAGACCTTCCGCGGAAGAACTACAATATCGCAAACGCCTTTTCCTCCCTCGTAAATGAAGAGGCATAGAAGAAATCGCTCCGCCCAGCAGACCCCTCTACGGATAGCTCAAGGCAATGTCGGCAAGACAGCTGCAGCGAACTCGGCCTTCCTCCAGCTCTGCTGGGAAGACCAGATCGATGTTATCTTAGTTCAGGAGCCTTGGGCAGAGAGAGGCGGGAGGAATTTCTTTACCTCCCACCCAAGCTATAGAGCCTATCTTCCGATCGACAATTGGGCCGATCAAGAGACGCAACCGAGGGTCATATCGTACGTCAGAAAGTCTAGCCGCTTGAAGACAGAACAGATGAGACCCTGGAATAGCTGCCGAGACCTACTATGGCTAGAGGTCAGCGGCTACACAATTATCAATATCTATAAACAACCACACAGCCCGTTGAACCAAGCAACAAGGCTACTACTAGACCTCTCAGCGCCGCCGCGATGTCTTATCGCTGGGGATTTCAACAGCTGGCATAGGTCTTGGGACCCAGCGGCTGAACAGACGAGGAACGATGGTCTGGAGATAGCGGCTTGGGCCTCAGACCAACAGCTCAACTATATCGGCGAAGCGGGCGTACCAACGCAAGATGGGGGTCATACGATCGACCTAGCCTTCTCAAACATCCCACACGCAACAGCTAGAATAACAGGCCGGCTTCACCCAGGGAGGGATCACGAGGGCATCCTGATAACAGTCCCGCAGCCACGAGGCATCCATGTCGAACGGAGAAGACCGGCTATCCCGGACAGCAAGCTAGAGACCTTTGCTAACCTCGTCGAACTAGGCATCGGCAGCCTGCCTCGAATGCCGAGGGCCCCAGACACATCAGACCTAGATACAGCCACAGCTGCGATACTAGCCGCCCTGGCAGATGCTGCACAGGCTGTTCAGAACCAGCCAGGCCGGAATAACCACAGCGCGCCGTGGTGGTCAGAGAAGAGCCGCAAGGCCCGGAAGACCTACCACAAGGCCCGCAGGGAGAACCCAGGGGACATCCTGCTAGAAGAACGCAAGGACTTCCTCCGGGTCGTACGGGAGGAGAAAGCCAGCTATTGGCAGGGCCGGATCGATGGGATCAGGTCGGACAAGGAACTCTATGAGATCGTTCAATGGCACAAGCTCGGTCCGGCCATCAGCTCCCCGCCTCTAGTCCAAGACGGAAGGGTCATTATGAACGCTATAGAGAAGGCCAACACACTCAAGCAAGCTCTGCTCGAGAGACGAGAGAGCAACGAAGACCTAGAAACGGACCCTCTTACGATCCCTAGCGTGCCGCAGAGACAGCTGCCGTGGCAGTACCACGTCTCACACGAAGAGATAGCCGCAGCCACCATCCAGGTCAAAAGCACGTCCCCAGGCACAGACGGCATCTCAGTCCGGCTGCTCAAGGCCTGTTGGAGCGTAATCCGAGACCCAGTGCAACAGCTATTCCAAGCCTGCCTCAAGGTCGGATATTTCCCGAGAGCCTTCCGCACAGCCGAGGTTGTAATGATGAAGAAACCGGGAAAGAAGGACTATACGAACGTCCGGTCCTGGAGACCGATCACCTTACTCTCCTGCCTCGGCAAGGGGCTCGAGAGACTGACTGCAAGGCGGATCGCTATGATAACCCTCTTGCAGAAGGTCGTCAGCGCCCAGCAAGCCGGAGCCCTGCCGGGCAGGTCAGCAACCGACTTACTGGCCTGCGTGACACACGAGATCGAACATGCCTTAGAGAATCGCGGCACGGCTGCGATGATGACATTGGATGTACAAGGCGCCTTTGATGCTACCCTCAAACGGAGGCTCATGTTACGGCTGATCCAGCAGGGCTGGCCGCGGAGCCTCGTCAGGCTTGTCGGCTCCTTTATGGATGACAGGCAGGCTAGTATCCGGCTAGACGACACGGTAACACCAGCCGGCCCTATCAAATGCGGGTTACCTCAAGGATCGCCGCTATCTCCAATCCTCTTCCTGCTCTATATTGCGGATATCTGTCTAGAAGATCAAGTACACCGCTTTGGTTATGCAGATGACATCTGCATAGTTCGAACGGAAAAGACCCTCCAAGGAAACGCCGACCTGCTAGGCCAAGACCTCCGCCAGATCCTCAACTGGGGAACGGATAATAAGGTCACCTTTGACCCGGATAAGGCAGACCTGATCTTCTTCACAAGGGCTAGATCAGACGAGGCTCTAGAGGTCTCGGCGCCGGAATATGACTTCACCATATGCCCCAGCAAGGACCAAGCAGTCCGATGGCTGGGCGTTTGGTTTGACCGGAAGCTGAAGTTTACGGATCACGTAAAGAAACGGGCAGCCAAGGCAAGAATAGTTGCTAGCCATCTACGAAGCCTAGCCAACACCCAACGCGGCCCTCCAGCAAGCTCCCTCAGAAAGGCAGCCCTAACTTGCGTACTGCCGAGCCTGCTATACGGGGCAGAGGTCTGGTATGAAGGAACCTCGAAGACTAGACGGAACGCCAGCCTGACCTTAGATCCGGTTATCGCAACCCGGCAGGAACACCTGCTAGACGAGGTTACAAGCGTCATCAACACCTCGATCAAAGCTATCCTCCCAGTCTGGCGGACGGCTCCAACCCCGGCACTCTACAAGGAAGCCGGAATCCCTACAGCAAGGATCGCCCTAGAAGGCGTTCAGCTAAGACTGAGCCAGCGGCTCAGGTCCATTGATGAAGACCACCCTCTGACACATAGGGTAGCGAGACGACCTTTTCCTCGCGGCAGGGGCTACGGAGAGCTTCAGCCAGCGCGAACAAGGATACAGCGAGCAGCTAGACTGCTTCCTAGACCCCCGCGCCTGAAGCTGCTGCCTAAGAGATACCTGCCGCCTCCGACAACACTGGCAGAGAAAGAGACCAAGGAGGAAAGGGCCAAGACCTTCCGATCCTGGCTTGAGACGGTCCCAGGCGATCACCTGATAGTCTACTCAGACGGGTCGAAGGGCCCCGCTGGGGCTGTCGGCTGGGGCTATGTCATCTATCGATCAGGCTGGAAGGTTGGAGAAGGAAAAGGCCGGCTCGGCCTAGCAGAAGTCTTCGACGGAGAGGCAGAAGGAGCCCGCTACGGACTCCGACGAGCCCGGCAGATCAACCAAGACACACAGATCCACGTATGCATCGACAACACATCGGTTATCCAAGGACTATTAGGACAGGCCCCAGCAAGCTCGCAAGAGGCCTTCTTGGACTTCCAGCAGTTAGCTGCCGCAACCCGGGTCCAGGTCCATTGGGTTCCAGGGCA
The DNA here is from genome assembly GCA_023101225.1 of Fusarium solani-melongenae. NCBI lineage: Eukaryota > Fungi > Ascomycota > Sordariomycetes > Hypocreales > Nectriaceae > Fusarium > Fusarium solani-melongenae. Next base: position 94,389 of record CP090038.1, on the reverse strand, counting down.
TCAGGGCATCGAAGGAAATGAGAAGGCTGATCAGCTAGCGAAGGCAGGAGCTGCGCTACCGGAAGATAAACAGGCGCCGCCTACGATAGCCGGAATCGGCGGCCTGAGAAAGGCAAAGATCAGGGCCCAATTCTCAGACTGGTGGGACGTAACAGCCCCGACCTGCCGAGGCTATCGAGACCTAGGTCTCACAGCCTCCCTAGCCTGCCCGAAGGAACTAGACCTCCCTCGCCTGACACTACACAACCTGCTGGCCGCAAGGTCAGGGCACGGCGATTTCGACTGGTACCATCGCCGGTTCCAACATAAAGATAGTAAGCGCTGTTCATGCGGAGGGCTGAGAGCCCCGGAGCATCTCGTCTACTGCCGGAAGACCAGGCAGCTACAGCAGCAGTGGCCGGTCTTCAAGCCCAAGCCAAGGAGCACAAGGGACTACTGGCTACGCTTGATAGCTAGTCCCGAGGACTACGCGGCCTTCCTGAAGACCACTGGGTTCTTCAAGACAATCTGCCCACCGTCTCTCAAGACGTAAGCCGGCAGACCCCTTTCTTTCTCTGCTAGCAACCCTAGCAGCCCTTTGAGAGCTTTCCCTAGCAGTGATAGCCTCGGTTATATACTTAAGCAGCCGTCTACCTAAGCTAGGACTAATATATATAAGCGTATTAATTCTATAGGTGCTAGTAATATTTATAAGAGATTAGCTATATTACTTAAAAGAATCTAATACTTAATTATTTTAATATATAACATACTTAATAAGCAAGTGTCACAAACAAGCAAGTGTCACAGCATACTGTGTGTTACGACCCTAGCGGCTACGTCACGTGTGCTCCGCAGACCTTGGAGTACCCCCAGCCAATCACAAGCACTCAGCCACAGAAGGGCTACATGTAGGAACGCAGTGCTAGGGTCGGACCAAAGCTTGTGCAGCTGAGGTGAACTGGTTGATTGAATATCTAAGACTAAGGAAGGAAGAGAAAGGAAAAGAACTCGTTGTGGCCTCGCTACGGGTTTTGTGTAGGGCTCGCAGCGGGGTTGCGGAGAAGGGTTTCTCCGGTCTTGGTTTTTCCAGGGGGAAACAACCTTCCTCACGGGTTCGCCCGTAACAGTTACCTATTTTAAGCTATATTTTAAATTTTAAGAGTTTTTTTTAATTTCCTCTTTTAAGGTAGAAATACCTCTGTTTCACTTGCTTATCAAGTACGTTATATATATTAATAAAAGTATTTTTAAAAGTAATCGCGGACACGCTGCTACTGTCTCCGGTTTAGACCGCCCATCCTGGCAAGGTGCGCTCGCCGCACACCAGCCCGACTGTGCATCACGTGACCGCTCCCTATATAAGACGCCAGCCTCCTCTGGCCCTGTGAACATGTATCTTTGACTTCTCCCTTCTCCCATGCTCCGCCCATTCGTATCCATCATTTCATCTCCTTTGCAAGCATTGCTGTCTTCGCCCCAGCGCCTCCCCCAATCCTGCCGCGCCATCGTTGCGCGTTGGCATGAACCTCTGTTCTCGCTGGGATTGACCGACCATCGCGAGGCTTTGCATCGCCCCCAACGCCAGCAGCCACCAGTCTACGATTCATGTTCCATCATATTCCCTGATACCATAACTAGCTCTACCGTGTGTCTCGTACGGTTTCCCTTCCCGCCTCCTTTTCACCGAATCTAACAATTCCAACAGTCTAGAGACTATCCCCAGGTCGGGCCGCCTCGTAGCGCTGCCATGCTTCTCAGGCAGTAGCAGAGCATCTCAAAGCGGCGTTCGTCCTTGTGAGGCCTCCAACAGACGCTCGGCCAATGGCAGAAATGCCGCAGTGGCTCCATACCTACCCATCCCCGAAGGCATGATGGTGTGAATGATGCCACTCCTCGGACGCAACGCCTGAAACCGGCAAGGAGCGTTCCCGAGCACTTCGACATGAATCTGGCTCCCGGATTGGGCCCACTGCGGGCAAGCTGCATGACCACGACATGCCCGACGAGACCACCCGGCACTTCGGGAGGAGCTGGATGTTTCCTCAGCTACTATGTGCTGGTCCTCGGCTCACCTGTTCCTGCACCGCTCGTGATGACTTAGCAAGTCCCAAGACGGGCGAAGCTAACATGTCGAGAGGGATGATCGGGTCAAAGGGAGGGGACGGGGACGGGCGCACTCCGGCGAGTTGTTGGTGTTGCACGCATGGAAACCTCGGTTATATCACAGTTGTGGGATCATGAGGCGTCCATGACGGCATCTCGAGCTCTTCGAGCCCTCTGAATGGTTCAAGAAGTTCGTGTCTGTGGACGATCAGCGTGTGTGGGCACGGCATCGGGCTCCATCACGGTAAGACGGAAAAGCTAATGCTGCCGTTCCTGCGCCGTTCTCGTCGCAGATCCTCACACGCGCATGCAACGGTGCAAGAGGATAGTGACGCAGATACTGAAAACTCCGACAGTGAGGGTGTCCTCGGTGTTCCAGAACATGCGCGTGACGAGGACTACTGTCCTCTGCCTCCGGAAGTTCAGGGATCTGACTCGGACGACGATGGTTTCGACGATGAAAATCAAGATCGAAAGCGTCGCAAGGTCTTTAAGTCTCCTTCCCGTCCGACACGCAATGCGGCCACTAGTGCACGGGAGTCTCGCCTAAGGAGTCGGTCCACGAGAGCTTCCGCACACTCATTGAGGGAGCGTGACATATCGGTACTCGGCTCGTTAAGTCCAATACCATCGCGTGTAAGATTGATTCCCCTCGAGGCCAGTGCGGTTCTTGCTCAGTTCTAGGAATGGCCGCTTGAGAATATTTTAATGAAACGTGTTGCTGAAAATGGCAAGACTACGTTTCAATTCCAGTTTGAGTGGCCTCTTTGCACAGATCACCCGCATGCCACCAGCGTGACCCCCGATTCAACCCGCTCGGTCGCGACAAGGAAAATAACCAAGCGGGCTCCAGCAAGACGGGCAAAGTATTCAGACGATGAATACAACTTTCTCATATAGTTGAAGGAAGAGGAGAATCTTGGGTGGGCGGAGATTCGCCAGCGTTTTGCTCAACGTTTCCCCGAACGAGGTGGCTCAAGTCTGCAAGTGCACTACTGCATGAAACTCAAGTACCGCAGAACTTGATGTCACTATGCTCTTCTGGGTCGGAGGCTTTTGAGGTGGTTGGCATGTACCTTGAACGTGCCAAGGTGTGCTGCAATAAGTGAGCATTGCTTGAGGTTGTCAGCTGGTGCTTTGGAGGACAAATATGCCTCGGTTCTACACCTGAGATCATAGTCCATGACTTGAAGCTACAGTAGATGTTATTTCGTTTGATCCAAGAAGAAATCGATTGGGTGTGGCATAAGACCACCGATGAACTGCTCCGTCTCAGGAAAGTCTGTAGGTACTTGTATGCGGATGGGCAGCCGAAGTCCGATGGCGAGGCTAAAGAGGCATAGCTGGCTGGTGTATTCATACTCGGTTGTGGTCTCTCAAATAAACCTACAGTCAAGATTTGGGAACAGAAGCGCACCTTCATACATAGATAAAAATAAACCCCAAGCATGTGATGCAACAACCCGAAGCAGTAATTGGCCATCGGATAATGTGGGTACTATCGAGAAGTCTGGAGGCGGCTGGCCAAACACCATTTGGCGTTTGGCGAAGTGGGGTGCAACGGATAAACATTCGGGGCGCTTCGGCTGTCGGCCAAACCCCCCACAACCAATGCACTTGGTTGCGTCTTCCCCCGGATCTCGTTCGACCAAAGATTGACTGTACGTGATCACCACGATCCAGCCAACCACTGTTGTCAAACACCTCGTCAACGAGCACGTAGTGCGCGCGGCGTGCACTTCTAGCCCGCGCTAGTTGCAGCAATGCCAAGAAGAGCGCTAGGTCGACGCGCTTGCTATAGGCGAGCGAGCGGTGAACAGCAAGGGTGGGACCGAGAACGGATCCCGAGAGGGATTTATCGATCATATCGTCGGCGGGCTCGGAGTCGAAAAGTGAACACAGCATCCCCGTTGCCAAGTGCGCGTGGCACGTGTCATCGTACAGCACCGTAAGGACCTGCGCGAGGAGTCCGTTGAGCTCCGGTAATAACTTCACAAGGATATGCACACGGAAGTTGACCATTGCCTTCGTCGTGAAGCTAGGCGAGGAAGACGAAGAGGCGCGGCAGGTACGCTTTGCTAGGGCGGAGGACCAAAAGACAAGGGGCTCGCGGTTAGGGGCAAGCTCTTGCAGCTTGGTGGCCAGCGCGTCGTGTTCCGAGCGTAGAGAGTACAGAGATGACTGCTCGGTTTCAGCCAGGCACTTGTATGTGGCTGCGTCGCGTTGCTTGGTCGTGACCTGTGCGCAAGCTGCTCGCTAATCATGATGGCGTGCTCAGTACTCAGCTTTTCCTCGTGCCTTAGGCTCTGTAACCGCGACGTGCTTGACTTGATGTCTCGACGGAGACTTTTAATGGCCGCTTCCTGTTCATGGTTTTGGGTGCTGGTTGTTCCCCGAGGGCAGCCCTTTGGAATCCCGAATGTGCGCACGAGGCCCCTAAAGGTCACCAAAAGGACGCGGAGAATAGAGGCCTCTATGGCGTGGAAGAGTCTGCGCAGGCCTATGGGGTGAGCCGCGGTCATGGCCTCGAGTCCTTGACTGAGCTGCTGTTGTAGCCAGCCGGGCCATGATGTCGACTCGGCATGCTTCTGCTCCTGCATCTAGCCATAAGAGCTCTTCAGCCGTTATAAGTTCTCCTGCTCAGTGTAAACTTAATTCTGCAGCGCCAAAATCTCAACGCGAAAGTCCATGTTGAGCTCGGGGGCCTGAGTTCCCTTGCTTGCATGGTCATGAATGCCTGCCTCCAAAGACGCGATAGCCTCCTCCGCCTTATCTTCGAGTCGTTTCTGTGTCCGGCTCAGATCTTCGAGCCGTCGTTCATTGTATTCTATCGTCTGGACCAAACCTTCTAGCTTACCCTCCACCTTGTTCACGTCTGCGTCGATGTCCTTGATCAGCAGCCTCGACACCTGCCCGCACTGATCTAACATCGACAGACCGAGCGATGCCTCGATCAGGTCGCGCTGCTGCGTTGGTGTCGAGTTCAAAAAGCTCGCTGTGGAGTTTCATCCGCCATTGAAGCGTGGAATGCCGTAGTATCAACAGAATAGCTGGTGGCTTGCAGAACAGCGCATCCCACAAATTTCATTATCGGTTTGCATGGCATAGGCGAAATTATCCAACAGGATGTGATTGCGATATACGCGGCCTCGTGTACGATGCATAGATTCACGAACCTAAGGCCAAATAGGACAGTAGACTACATCTCTTGGCTTGCATCCTGAATATTTTTGCTTCGTTTCCGGCGTTTTATTGCATATATATGGCGCCTGGTCGCTCTTCATGCGGCCTTCAGATCGGCGCCGTTGATCTCTCAGCCTGTTTTGATCTTTCCTCATCAATTGTGTGAGCTCTAAAAGGAATAAGAATGCCGGATGTTGCCGCTTTGACAGTGCTTGTTTCCCTCTTGTTCAACACGTTACTTCCAAAGACTTACCACTTCGAATTCTTTTACTCTCTAACTTATTCGTCATGATGCTTCTCAGCAACCTCAGCCCCCCTCTTATCCAAGGGGCCCTGTCTTAACATATGTCTGTCTTGGACCTCTTCCTTCCAGGCTTCACAAACATCACCAGTGCTGCAAGTCAAGCCCTCAATGGCAACCTAACTAGCTACACTCAGTTCATGTGTCTCTTTGCCTTGGTTGCGTTCAAGCAAAATTCAACACACGAGAAACACCTCGAAGCGAAGAAGACTCTTAAATACGCCCCGTGGGAAGGCTCCTTTTTCTTCTGGTACAAGTGCAACATGCTCCACTACCGGACTACAATGGTAGAGCGTGGTTACCATAGAGAGGAGCAAATCTCTATCACCTGTGCTGGGCGATCTTTGATCTTAAAGGATCTCCTAGAAGAATATCGAACTATATACCTCAATGAATCAAAGAATAAGACGATCATCTATGGGCATCGCGATGAATACTAGAGAAAGGAGAAAGCAGTGGCTACTCGGCCTCTATCGATAGTTATTCTCGACAAGCAACAAAAGGAACCTTTGATCAAGGATATTCAAGATTTCCTTAACCCTGAAACCAGATGCTGGTACTCCGACCATTCGATCCCCTATAAGCGAGGATACCTCCTTCATGGGCCGCCTAGAACGGGGAAATCTAGTTTCAGCTTATCAGTCGCCGGTGAACTAGAGATAGACATTTATATCATTAGCATCCCTAGTATAGACGATCGAATGATAAAGAGCTTGTTCGCCGAGCTTCTAGAAAGATATGTTATCTTGCTAGAGGACATTGATGCAGCAGGAGCTGCGTATTCTAGGGACTCCGACTCAGAAGATTCAGATAGTGGCACAGACGTGAGGCCGAAAAGGAAGGGGGTCACTCTTTTAGGCTTGCTGAATATCCTTAATGGTATTACCTCTTAGGAACACCGAGTCCTTATCATGACCACCAACTATCCCAAAAAGTTAGACCAGGCATTGACGCGTCCCGGCCGAATTAATATATAGGTTGAGTTTTAGCTTACTGATAGGGGCATTGTCAAAGATATTTTCCGCTTCATTTTTGGGGAACTAGAGAAGCAAAGGGAGGATGATGGGGTAGCGGAGAGTCAAGCGGATAAGTTTGCCTAGAAGGTACCAGAGTCCGAGTTCAGTCCGGCAGAGATCATTCGTACCTTCTGCCACACAGGTCTTACCCGGCTGCTGCAGTAGAGGACTATGGCCGATGGGTAGAGGGTCTCCTTAAGGAGAAGCAGGGCAAGAGAGACTCGCTGAAGAGTGGCAGCAGAAATCACCGTACTTAGAGCTGAGGTCAAGGGGGGCCTTGCTAGTCCCTACTGTATTTAGTCTGCCGCCATGAAGGTTAAGCAATGCCACTCATTACTCCATGATACCCGATAGGACAACCCTGTGGGCATAATCTCAGAGATCTTAGCCAAAGACTCGTGTGAAGATGGCGTAACCTAGTCCGTTTGAGCATGTGGGTGACTCTAGTCCCGGGTCTCTGCCGCGTTTATCTACGGCCCATTAAGATTCCGTACCCCCTGAGATTAGCAACCCACGGGGGGTGGAGGCATACAACCATCTTTGTGTTGGTTCTTTTGTTTCATTAATCACGCGCTGCCTGGTATAGTGGAGCCATTTCTTACTGCGGTTTTTGTTCGCAAACATAAATAAGACCTGGAATCCCCTCGTTATCACGCCTCAACGCCAGGTGTAAACTCACTCCTATCCGATTCGTTTCGATCACAATGGAAAATCCTACCTAATATCCGGTCACCGAGACCTATCTGATGTCTAGCTTTTCTTTTTTCTCTATCTACCTTTTCGCCTTACTTAAGGGCATCTATTCATGGTCGTGGGAGACGCCTCTACTATGGTCCCAAATACTATCGATAGCAGGATGGAGCATGTTAGAAATAACGGCCTTGATCCTCTTTTATTTCGAGCATAGCCAGCCTGGCGAGCTTCCCGAGTTTCTTGCGGGATCTATCCCGACCGTCTTGGATGTCATGTCCTTCTGGGGCGCCGCTATACTTCAGGTCCGTCGAACTCTTTAACAACAAGTATATCTTTGCTGATGTGATGACTAGATCATGGCAATTATCTATCTGTTTGCAGTTGGCAGCGGGATAGAATTTTGGCTGAAATGCCTTTTCATACTCGAATGGACTAAAGTAATAGTTATTACTATCTTTGTCATGGTTCCGGGGATTCCGACTCCTCCCTAAGTTGCCTATATTGGACCATTCATTTCCCAAGCTGCCGCCATTGGATTCATACTTTTCGCTTCCCGACGGGTACCATCCGAGGGGATATTAAAGTCAACCACTGATTATTTGTTGATTCTAAGTCTGCTTCTTATCTTGGTCTCAGCATTATTGCTGGGGCTCTCGCTTGCTGGGTACTACACAACCTCGATGCTCCCACAGTGGCTCCTCTACATCATGGGCTCGGCCCTGGGTTATCGACTTCCGGAGGCCCAATACCGGAGGCGTCACCGAGCGGGTGGAGACTCGGAGCTCGAGATGAATCCAAGTCGCGAACTAAGCCTCAGCGACTCTGTCTATAACAACCAATCTTCAGCAAGCCTGAATGGCGATTAAGCGCCTCCCTCTGACCCAGCCTTGCTGCCACCTGCGGTCATAGCCTCAAGCAACTGACTCAACTTATCTGATAGCAGGTGAGTCGTCGGTTCTATAGTTTTATAGCTGTCAATGACATGAAGGGACGTGGCATCTTTAGAGCTTATGGACTTATTGTGAAGGGCTATGTTAGGGTAAAGAATGGAATCAATTATTTACTTATATTTTATTTACGCCTAAGACTATCTAATCCTTAGATAAATTACTCGCCTTCTAATGTGCAAGAAGAGATGACTAACACGGCGCAAGTGTCAGGGGTCGCTCAGTTCAAGTAGGGTCACCAACATAGGAACGTATACGACACAGGTGATAGAGGTTCCTTGGGCAGGGAAACCCGGTGCCAGGAATAGAACGTTCGCACCGGTCGTGATCACAGAGATATATACCTAGCCGAGAATATTTAATATGCGGGGGTGCCATGGGAACCGCTTGATGCAGAAGAGTTGGTATCGCTTGCTTACGTCAGGTGCGGAATGATCTCGACAGCTCATACGTGTACCGCCGGCGGTGCGAATAAGGAAATTACGACTAAGCTCATAGTCCCGGCTGCGCTGAAGGTCCTGAACGCACTGAGTTGTAGGCTCTGATCGCATTTGAATTGTAAGCTTTGATTACGCTGAAGAAGGATGCTGATCTTAAACGAGCAAAGTATCTGTGGCTAAGTGTGGCTATAGTGGCTAGATTTTGAGCTGGCTTCTAATTGGCTATAGATGAGCCATTCCTCGAGCTGAGTCATCAGTTTCTTATTTGCACCGCCAGCGGTGCGCGGATAGGCTGCCAATGATTTCGGCACCCAGCGGCCGCTTAAAAATAGAAAAGTGGCCAGCCTAGGATCTCGACACCTAATTAGGCTCTTCTACCACGTGGTACAGAGCATCATGGGGTGGGGTGCTGTCCACGCATGAAGTACTACGGAGCCAATTTTAAGGTTCTTTGCGGGTGAATAATATGGTACCCACTGGCTGGTTGTGCTGGCGCATACTTGTCCAATGACCTTGAGGGATCATGCTCTTGCCGCGGATATGGCTAGGAGTAAGCGCCTTTCACGAAACACAAAGCATGTCGTTGTACTCTTTTCTCACCATCAGCCGTTACCTGCCTCCCAACATGGCGTGCTGCGATGGACCAATTTACGACATGCATGCGATGCTCGGTGGATACCTTAGCTTGTCTCTGCCACACCATGGCCTGGTAAGGCATTCACCATAGTACCCGTTAACAGAACCCTCTCTCTCGTCTCGGGCTGTTGATCCGCAAGCTAAACCACCTTCGAACTAGCTTCCCTAACCGTCAAAATATCGTCGTTTGCCATGGCGACGCTGTGCCTCTAATACCCCACCGTCGGGGCAACGTCCTGCCTAGGTTCGCTTTTCTTCAAGTAACATCTTTAACTCTGGTGTCAGAGGCCAGCGCGCCATTTGTCCTTGCGACGACCATTCTGGGCCAATTCTTTGCGTCGGTTTCCCCCCTCAATCAGCTCTTGTCCATATTTTGGACCGACCAACAGCTTCACGCCTTCCCTGTGGTCTGCCTAGATCATACCTAACCTCCTGAATTAGCAACCCATCCACAACGCTCCCTGCCCCACATCAAAGGTGTGGAGAGGCGGCCAATTGTGGGCGTCGACGCCAAGATAACTGGTGAGCCCGCATTTACGACTCGCAACTGTGGGACTTCTTCTAGGAGACGCGAGCAGAAGAGCTTGGAACTGTAAATAGCCTAGCATACTTGGCCCTGTGAGGTCGGTCCTCCTGGGCGGAATCACTTTCACTCATTCATGTAATCCTCTTGTGGAGGGGTCCAGGGTAAGCTACCCGCCCGGCCTGATCTGACAACCAGCCGTTCACACAAGGTCAAATGGTGCCAGCCTGCTCTTGCCTCCCCTCACCTGCTTAGCTTTGCACTTTCCACTCCCAACACAACAGAGCCCTGCGACTGACCTGGTGCAGCTGCACACCCCATCACTCAGCAGCCCTATTGGCCTCACAAGCTGCACCTAGCCACAGGTGTCCTTTTCAGCTACTGTGGCCTCCCCGCACGCAAACCTCACAAATGTTGGCAGTGCGTGCATGGGTCTGACAGCGACACCGTCCATGATGCCTGATGCGCGCTCGGCCGTCTCTCCTCTTCTTCCTCCCATGTTCAAGTACGAATCGACCAATAATTCTGTTGTGACGATCGACGCCGTTCGGTTTGGTCAATCCGCGACCTCTAATGAGTTCTGACCCCTGCGTTAGGCAAGCGGGGTACTGGCCGGGGGTCGGTAGTTGATGGATATTCATGTGCCGTCAATTTAAGCATCCGTCGCCGAGGTCGCGACAAGCTCCCATGACATAAGACGCAGGTTTCGTAGTTGCCATACGTGTCGCACCATGCCGCATGAGCTAGCCTGGGCGAAGCTGCCTCCATTGTGTTGAGCTGAACGCATGATGCGTAGCCAATGCTTCCCTTAAGAAGGCTGACATTTTGTGCCGTGATCCGACCACGGCGACGCGACGCGGCTTCTCAGTCACAACCGTATTTATTCACGCAACGTAAAGGGCTCCCTGCAGGGTACATGATGGGTTGAGATGGTTCGCATGAGGCATAAAGGATAAACCGTCTTCTGGTCCCTCGCTGACGTGGACAATCGGTTGGATTCCCGACTGTCTCCTGACACGGGGTGAATGGCTGTGCATCATGTGCGGAGGCGACGTTGATATAAAGGTACACTAAGTCATTGCGGTCCGTGCCACTGGTGACTAACGCTGTTGCCAGTGCCAAACGTAAGACCCTTCATCTCGCCCCGGTTGATACCCATCTGGAGGCCGTAGTTGGTGGTCGCTCCGATGGTGATGTTGTTCGTCTCCGCCTTGTCCCTTAACGTCCCCGAAGCAGCCGCCTTGAGGAGAGGATCGACGCCTCCCACGACCTCGAGAAGGGTCTTGAGGTTCTCGCCAAGGACCTTGGACTCACTCTGGCTGAGCTCGTCGAGTTTGCCCTCCGACTGGACGGTATTCTCGAGCTGTTCGATCAGCTCCAAGAGCTGGGTCGTGAGAGCTTCACATTGTTCCTTCTTGTACAGAGCCCATTTGGCGCCGCGAACGCCAGTCGTGATTTGGCGACATCTCTTCGCGACAATGTCGCGGATCTTGGCCTTGAGGCGCTTGTACCTTGGCTGGAGGTCGTCGTCGTCACCATCCAAGCCCATGTCATCCCCAGTGGGCTTCCAGTTCGCCGACTCTCTCTTAGCATTCTTTAGAGCTCGATTGATGTTGTCCAGTATCTCTTCAACAGCTTCTGCGTCTGTATTGATGGCGAGGGAGGGCTGGCCATTCTTGACAGTCTCTTCGGCAGGTTTAGCTCCATGATCAGGGTCGAGTCCGATGGCTTCGCCCCATCGCGACAATCTGAGCTGGATGATGGCGAGCTTTGATTGGTATATGCCTGCTTCGTTCTCAAAGGTTCGGGCCACCTGTATGAACTCGAATGCTTGGAGGGCAGTGGAAAACAGAGAGGTAACGCTTGAAACAACGTCCGCCATAATCGTAAGGTTGTTGGTATAGGTGCTTTGCTTGGAGTAGTTTAGTGACGAGGGGAATAGATTCCTGGTAGATGGGGGAGGATGCCTGGGGCATTCATTTGTCTGCAAGATCCCAAATAACAGCCTTGGAGTGTGCCGAGTGTGCCAAGTCCCGTCTCGCGGTTTGCTCTCTAATAAACTGAGGCAGCGGGGAATTGCAAGGTAAGCACACCGGCAGGGACTGAGCCGCTATCCCCTCGATAGAGCCAATAAAATGTCAAGAATAGCCCTCCTCACCCTCCCTGCCTTTCAGCTCATGCAGTTGCAACACCATTGAGGGGCTTGGCAAAAAAGCCATTCAACTGATGAGGGGCAGAAGGCAGCAAGAAATCTAACTGTTTCTGTTCGCCGTGTTTTGTTCTTGCATCTCAACAAGCCGTCTCGGCCTGCGTCTCGGCCTACATCTCGGCCTCTCAAGCTATTAAAGGAGCCCCGCGATTGACCTGGCGCAGCTGCACATCCCATTGTTCGGCGATCTGATCGGACTTCCAGGCCGCGCTTTGCTACAAGGGTCCTTCTCAGCTGCTGAGGCCTCCCCGCACGCAAATCACGCAAGGCGCGCAAGGATGTTTGCTGTCCTTTCCCTCATGATGACAATCTGGCGGGGCCAAAAGGGTCAGTGCGCCATCCGGGAGACTTAGTCATTACCAAAAGATGCGGCTGATATGCAGATATTTGCCGAACTCAGCCAGCCACCGCCGACCTGTCGCCTGGTCGCCGGATCGCATTCCCAGCGGCCAATCAAATACAAATAAAATCCACGAAAGGTGGCTGCAATTGAGCAGCTGAAGGTACATACGAGTACGTCAGCCGCCAAGGAGTGAGGCAGGATGTACACGCATTGGAGTTGGCCTCTGTGTCTCGAAACGCGCGTTCAAGGAGCAAGTCTTGTTCACGGTGGTCTGGTGCACTGCGCTTCGTGCTGAACCTTAACCAAAATTGGGTGGCCTTTCGAAGGACTAGGAAGACGGCCCGTCGCAGTCCGGTATTGAGAAGAGTGATATCCAGCTTGAATTGCGACATGGGTGGGTACGGAAATTCGGGGCCGCAGTTACATTTGGACGTGGCCCGCGATTAGCGCTGCTCCTTCTACGGATACTGCCCATCCCAATTCCCATGCGAGCTAATCAGGGCACAATGGCGTGGCTTTTCTGCCTCCTGTTCTCATCATTGGCTGGATGACTCCCTTCCTCAGTGAGACCCAGACCAGAGACAAAGTCTCCTCATCCTATCGATCGTTCCGCCTGGCCATGGGCATGCGCTGCCTATAAACCCGGAAGTCAGGCTCTGTTCGTGACGAAGCGACGCTGTCCGAACGGAATTGCCAGCCTGTTGATGGCTTCATCAAATTCCCAAGACGCAATTCCAAGACATACATTTACCAGCCGACACGACTCTAATGCGGACGATTGTTTGAGGAGCGAAGAGGAGCATCAGTCCATACCGTCTAGCCCACCGCTACGCGCGACGGTCTCCTATCGCCCCGCGGCTACAATGCCCGACGCCAGGCGTTCGAGGATGGTAACACACAACACCGTAAGCTTTCCAGGAAACAGCAATCAGGGGTTTCAACTCGGAGTCAATGAAGGAACGATCGGGGACATTATTTTCAACCTCAAGGAGGCAAGGGACAGGTGCCTGAACGACCTGCTCTTGACTAACCCCTTCGACGACAAGGAGCGAATCAAGGACACCAAGGGTGGTCTGCTGGAGGGTTCGTACAAATGGATCCTCGACCACTCCGATTACCGACGATGGCTCGACGACGACCACAGCCGGCTGCTCTGGATCAAAGGCGACCCGGGCAAGGGAAAAACCATGCTGCTGATCGGCATCGTCGACGAACTGGAGCGACAGCTTGCTCAGCTCAAGCAGGCTGACCAATCGACTTCCCATGCCACCGTCCTCTCATACTTCTTCTGCCAGGCCACCGACTCGAACCTGAATAACGCGACTGCGGTGCTAAGGGGCCTGATCTTCCTCCTCGCCGCCCAACGGCCGTCGCTTGCATCTAATCTGCGCGAGAAGTACGAACACTACGGCCCCAAACTCTTCGAGGGTGAGAATGCGTTCTTCGCTCTGTCCGGCATCCTCAGTGGTATGCTGCAAGACCCGAGTTTGAATGGTGCGGTCCTCATCATTGATGCCCTCGACGAATGCGAAACAAATCGACACCAGCTTCTCGACTTCATCACCAAGCCTTCTCGCGTCAAGTGGATCGTCTCTAGTCGTAACTGGCTGGACATCGAGGAGAAACTGGACAATGCGGAGCAGAAGGTCAGGCTGCACCTCGAGTTGAACAAGGACTTAATCTCCAAGGCTGTCGACACGTACATTGGACACAAGGTGGATCAATTAGCACGCTATAAGAACTACGACAGGGAAACAAGGGATGCCGTCGAGAGCCACTTAACCTCCAATGCTGACGGCACCTTTCTCTGGGTGGCCTTGGTCTGTCAAGAGCTAGCAGATCCCAAGGTCCGAAAACGGCATACGCTCGACACGTTGAAGTCATTTCCTCCGGGTCTTGATCCCCTCTATAAGCGAATGATAGAACATATCAGCGATTCAAAGGATGCGGGCTATTACAAGGAGATCCTCGCTATTACTTCGGTCGTATACCGACCCATCACCTTGGATGAGTTGAAGGCTCTTGCTGGGTCGCTCGAGGATCTTGACCAGGACGAGTTGAAAGAAATCATCAAGGCTTGCGGTTCTTTCTTGACTCGCCAAGATGGTATCATCTACTTTGTGCATCAGTCAGCCAAGGATTTTCTGCTTAAGAAGGCATCCGACCAAATCCTACCCTCTGGCGCCGTGCACCAGCACCATGCCATCTTTTCAAGGTCGCTGGCGGCTCTCTCGCAGACTCTCCAGCGTGACGTTTGTAAACTGAAAGCCCCAGGATTCCCCATCGAGAAGGTCTTGCCGCGCAACCTTAAACCGCTGTCTCCGATTCGATACTCTTGCGTCTACTGGGTTGACCATCTCCACGACTCAGATTCCACAGAGGTTAACAATGTTCTACAGGATAACGGCAACGTCTATGGATTCATCCGGAAGAAGTACCTGTGTTGGCTGGAATCTCTCAGCCTCTTACACAGTATGTCAGAGGGAGTCCAGGCGGTGCATAAACTCGAGGCTTTGGTGGTGAGTTGCTATGGGCATACACTAGAGATGACCTAACATGTTTACAGAGAAACACGGGATCACAACAATTGGCAGAACTACTTCGAGACGCGCGCCGGTTTATTCTTTCTCACAAACGGCCGATCGAGATTGCTCCATTGCAGACCTATGCGTCGGCACTCGTGTTCAGTCCCGAACACAGCCTCATTAGAGAACTGTTCAAGAAGGAAGAGCCGGATTGGATGATACTGAAACCAAGAATGGAAGCGGATTGGAACGCTTGCCTGCAGACGCTCGAGGGCCACGGCGGCCGGGTGATATCGGTCGCATTCTCGGCGGATGGCCGGCGTCTCGCGTCGGGCTCGGATGATAAGACGGTCAAGGTCTGGGATGCAGCGACGGGCGCATGCGTGCAGACGCTCGAGGGCCACGGCGGCCGGGTGATATCGGTCGCGTTCTCGGCGGATAGCCGGCGTCTCGCGTCGGGCTCGGATAATGGGACGGTTAAGGTCTGGGATGCAGCGACGGGCGCATGCGTGCAGACGCTCGAGGGCCATGGCGGCTGGGTGATATCGGTCGCGTTCTCGGCGGATGGCCGGCGTCTCGCATTGGGCTCAGATGACGGGATAGTTAAGGTCTGGGATGCAGCGACGGGCGCATACGTGCAGACGCTCGAGGGCCATGGCGGCTGGGTGATATCGGTCGCATTCTCGGCGGATGGCCAGCGTCTCGCGTCGGGCTTAGATGATAAGACGGTTAAGGTCTGGGATGTAGCGACGGGCGCATGCGTGCAGACGCTCGAGGGCCATGGCGGCTGGGTGATGTCGGTCGCGTTCTCGGCGGATGGCCGGCGTCTCGCGTCGGGCTCGGTTGGCGGGATGGTTAAGGTCTGGGATGCAGCGACGGGCGCATGCGTGCAGACGCTCGAGGGCCATAGCGGCCCGGTGATGTCGGTCGCGTTCTCGGCGGATAGCCAGCGTCTCGCGTCGGGCTCGGTTGGCGGGACGGTCAAGGTCTGGGATGCAGCGACGGGCGCATGCGTGCAGACGCTCGAGGGCCACGGCGACCCAGTGATGTCGGTCGCGTTCTCGGCGGATGGCCAGCGTCTCGCGTCGGGCT
Source organism: Fusarium solani-melongenae (assembly GCA_023101225.1). Lineage (NCBI taxonomy): Eukaryota > Fungi > Ascomycota > Sordariomycetes > Hypocreales > Nectriaceae > Fusarium > Fusarium solani-melongenae. The sequence goes on along the minus strand of CP090038.1, from coordinate 78,396 downwards.
CGGATGACAGGACGGTCAAGGTCTGGGATGCAGCGACGGGCGTATACGTGCAGACGCTCGAGGGCCATGGCGGCTCGGTGTGGTCGGTCGCGTTCTCGGCGGATGGCCAGCGTCTCACGTCGGGCTCGGATGACAGGACGGTCAAGGTCTGGGATGCAGCGACGGGCGCATACGTGCAGACGCTCGAGGGCCATGGCGGCTCGGTGTGGTCGGTCGCGTTCTCGGCGGATGGCCAGCGTCTCACGTCGGGCTCGGATGACAGGACGGTCAAGGTCTGGGATGCAGCGACGGGCGCATGCGTGCAGACGCTCGAGGGCCATGGCGGCTGGGTGATGTCGGTCGCGTTCTCGGCGGATGGCCAGCGTCTCGCGTCGGGCTCGCAGGACCAGACAGTTAAGGTCTGGGATGCAGCGACGGGCGCATACGTGCAGACGCTCGAGGGCCATGGCGGCTGGGTGTGGTCGGTCGCATTCTCGGCGGATGGCCAGCGTCTCGCATCGGGCTTAGATGATAAGACGGTTAAGGTCTGGGATGTAGCGACGGGCGTATGCATGCAGACGCTTGAGGGCCACGGCGGCCCGGTGATATCGGTCGCGTTCTCGGCGGATGGCCAGCGTCTCGTGTCGGGCTCGAGGGATAAGACGGTTAAGGTCTGGGATGTGGCGACGGGCGCATATGTGCAGACGCTCAAGGGCCACCACGGCTGGGTGACGTCGATTGCGTTCTCGGCGGATGGCCGGCGTCTCGCGTCGGGCTCGAGGGATAAGACGGTTAAGGTCTGGGATGCGGCGACGGGCGCATGCGTGCAGACGCTCGAAGTTGGCCGTAGGATTATTCACCTTTCATTTGATCCGATGTCCGCCTCTCGCCTCTCGACCGATGTTGGACTTCTAAACTTGGACCTACCTGCTCTACCGCCTGCTACCGAGAGCCAGTCGACTGAGGCTAATTCACCAGGCGTTAGCCACTCTGGTTACGGTGTAAGCACAGACGATGTATGGATTGTGAAAGATAAGAAGAGGATGCTTTGGCTACCTCCGGAGTATCGGGCGGCGGAATCAGCTATAGTGGGATCAACGGTCGCTATCGGCACTCATTCTGGTCGTGTACTGGTAATGAAGTTTTCTTAAAGCGGATACTAGCTGAATTGTACCGGCAGTTATATGCATTCTTTTTCCGGTTCTTATTAGCGATGTAGGCTAGTGGCGATCCTGAGTCTGCCTCGTGAAGCTGGCTGCTATAGCTAACAATCGAAACTACCTCCACCTCAGCTAGCTATACCTACATCGCTAAGCTGCCGTCAGCCTCTATCTTGACGTAAAATGAAGCATTATCTCGCCGTCCGGGGCGCTCATTTCGGCCCCGAGTGGCGCTGGATTGTAGTAAATGCACCAGCCGATGGGCGCGCCGGGCCGGCTTGGCATCGATGGTACCCACATTATCCGATGGCCGATTGCTTCGGGTCGTTACATCACATGTTTGGGGTTTATTTTTATCTACGTATGAAGGTGCGCTTCTGTTCCCAAATCTTGACTGTAGGTTTATTTGAGAGACCACAACCGAGTATGAATACACCAACCACCCACGCCCCTCCAGCCTCGCCATCGGACTTCGGCTACCCATTCGCATACGAGTAACTGCAGGCTTTCCTGAGACGGAGCAGTTCATCGATGTTCTTGTGTCACACCCAATCGATTTCTATTAAATCAAACGAAATAACATCTATTAGAGTTTCAAGCTATGGGCTACAGTCTCAGGTGTAGAACCGAGGCATATATTGCCCTCCAAAGCACCGGCTGACAACTTCAAGCAATGTGTACTTATTGCAGCACAACTTGGCACGTTTAAGCTACATGCAAAACACCTCAAAAGCCTCCGAACCAGAAGAGCATAGTGACATCAAGTTCTGCGGTACTTGAGTTTCGTGCAGTAGTGCACTTGCAGACTCGAGCCACCTCGTTCGGGGAAACGTTGAGCAAAACGCTGGCGAATCTCCGCCCACCCAAGATTCTCCTCTTCCTTCAATTGTATGAGAAAATTATCTTCATCGTCTGAATACTTTGCCCGCCTTGCTGGGGCCCGCTTAGCTGTTTTCCTTGTCGTGAACGAGCGGGTTGAATCGGGGATCACACTGGTGACATGTGGGTGATCTGTGCAAAGGGGCCACTCAAACTGAAATTGAAATGTAGTCTTGCCATTCTCGGTAATGCATTTCATTAAAACATTCTCGAGCGGCCATTCCTGAAAACGAGCAAGAATCGCACTGGCCTCAGAGGGAATAGATCTTGCACGTGATTGTGCTGGACTCAACACGCCGAGCGCCGACCTGTCACTCTCCCTCAATGAGTGTGCGATAGCTCTCGTGGATCGTCTCCTTTGGCGAAAATCCCCGGCATTGGTGGCTGCATTGCGTCTTAAACAGGAAGGAGACATAGAGACTTTGCGACGCTTGTAATCTTGATGCTCTTCATCGTCGAAAGCATGATCTTCCGAGTCAGATCCCTGAACCTCTGGAAGTGAAGGACAATAGTCCTCGTCACACGCATATTCTGGAACATCTAGACCGTCCTCACTGCCAGAGCTTTCAGTATCTGCGTCACTGCCCTCCTCTTGCGCCGTTGTATGCGCATGTGGGGATTTGCGACGAGAACGGCGCAGGGACGGCAGCTGGGGAGACGCCTGGGCCTCAAACGGCGATCTGCATCCACCATCCGCGGCCTCAGACTCCGCATCGCTGGACCTGCAGCTTGCGTTGTCCAAGTGTTGTCCCCGATGCGATCCGGGTGACAACCTTGCTGCCAAGGGTGAATTGCGGGCTTCAGGGGCGGCATCATCGGGCGACGTGACCATGCAGACTTCGCTACTGTGTAATAGCGCCTGGGCCATCTCCCCAGAAGTGGTAGTAACAGTGCTGTGCGAGCTCATTGAAGGGAACGCCAGAGTGCTCCATCCCCCACGACAGGAATCTTCGTCCGAGAGGGCATTGATCGCCGTGATGCCCAGTTCGCTGGCGGGCTTGGTGAATTCGGTAACAAGCTGTTGTTGGTCTGACACAGCCAGATATGGCTGGTATTCGGGGCTGGCAGGCGAGAGGTTAAGGCTAGCATCAATAGAAGCCGAAAATCTGCTAACTGACGAGCGATTTGACTGGCAAGGAGATTGCTGATTCAGTCCAGGATCAGCCGTGGGGTCCATATTTGGGTTGTCTTCTATCCAGACCGGAGATACTGCTGGTGTAGTATCCGTACCAACGGCAGCCTCTGACCCTGGTGGAGTCTGTTTGATGCTCGTGGTATCTGCAGAAGCTGTCAGGTCTTACACCAAGTAGAAGAAGCAAGCGCGCAAGGAACTTACCAGAATGGCTCGTGATGGTAGTTGCCGTAGTCGTGGATGATTGCGAGTCATTGACAACTTGACCCTCTTCATCCTCGTCTTCTGTGTCAGAGTCGGAGGATATCCAAATGGTGTCGTCCTTGGATTCGACTAGAGCCGAGTGTGCTTCGCCGTCGCGCAGTGATATGGTGGTTGCTTGAGAACGAGGGGGACTCGAGCTCTGCCGCGACTTCTGTTGCTTGGCATCAGAAAATGTCGATGTCACGTTGGTCATGCTGGAGTTTTCGTGTGTTTGGGAATCAAGAGACAATGGTTTGTTCTGGCAGTGCGATGAAGCGGAGACGGGCGGGCATTGCATAGCTTATATGCTTGCAGCCGAGCCACACGAGTCTCCTGACCTGCAGGAGCCCAGCCCGGTATCTCCATGCTGTCTCTTGTTCTCCAAAGCAGGGTGAGTCGGACGGAGCAGGCAGACACGTAACCGCTTCTTCTTCGCGCCAATCACTCCATTGCCGGGCCACACCGTGCAGCTGTGCTGGACAAGTGATTCCCTCCTCGCCTCATGTTCTCCCACGTTACCAGGGATCCACGCCACTCGCTGGTAAGGCAGAGTCCTTAGAGATGCCAGATGAGGCAGGTCGTGATGGCTGTTGGGCTGATGCCGCACGGCGTGCGGCATCCAGTGGGTCAGACAGCATCGGATAGGGAGTTTCCGGCAGCATCAGCTCTTCCATCTGACCCTCATGGAGCCCGACGCCGCGGTCGTACATGGTGATTGTCCATACAAGAACTTCTTGAACCATTCAGAGGACTCAAGGAGCTCAAGGAGCTCAAGGTGCCGTCATGGACGCCTCATGATCCCACAACCGTGAGACAGCCGAGATTGACATGCCTGCAACACCAACAACTCGCCGGAGTGCGCCCGTCCCCGTCCCCTCCCTTTGACCCGGTCATCCATTTCAACATACTGCCTTCGCCCGTCTTGAGGCTTGCCAAGCCATCATGAGCGGCACAGAAACGGGTGAACCGAGGACCAGCACGTAGTAGCCGAGGGAACATCCATCTCCCCCTCTCCGCCTCCCTTCCTCTCTCCCAAAGTGGCGGGCGGTCTCGGCAGCCCCTGAACAGGGAAATGGCGCACTCGGGCCTCGGGCGTGTCGTGCTCATACACCTCGTCCGCATTGGAACCAATCCGGGAGCTAGGTTCATGTCGAAGCGCTCGGGAACGCTCCTTGCCGGTTTCAGGAGTTGCGTCCGAGGAGTGGCATCATCCACACCATCATGCCCTCGGGGACGGGTAGCTAGGGAGCCACTGCGGCATTTCTGCCATTGGCTGGGCATCTGTTGGAGGCCTCGCAAGGACGAACATCGCCGTGAGATGCTCTGCTACTGCCTGAGAAGCCGCGCTGTGAGGTGGCCCGACCTGAGGATAGCCTCTACACTGTTAGCGTTGTTAGATTGCGCAAAAAGAGGACGGGAAGGGAAGCCGTACGAGATGCAGGGTAGAGCTGGTAATAGCATCAGAGGATAGTATGGAAAATGAATCGTAGACTGGTGACTACTGGCGTTGGGGACGATGCAAAGCATCGCGATGGCCGGTCAATCCTAACGAGAGCAGAGCTTCATGCTGATGCACAACGACGACGCGGCAGGATTGGGGGAGGCGATGGGCTGAAGACAGCAATGCTTGCAAATAAGATGAGATAGTGGATAGGAATGGGCGGAGCATGGGAGAAGAGGGAAGTCAAAGATACATGTTGGCAAGGCCGGATGAGGTTGCTGTCTTATATACAGAGAGGCACGTGATGCGTGGTCAGGAGCGTGGGCGGCGAGAGCGCTTTGCCTGTCTGGGCGGTGCTGCTAAACCGGAGGCAGCAGCAGCGAGTCCGCGATTACTTTTTTAATAAATAAATAAAAATATCTCTTAATTATATATATATAAGTTAATATACTTAATAAGTAAGTGACCTAGTTAAGCAAGTGACCTAGTATACTATGCACCTAGAATTAGCCTACCCTAAATAGCCTAACTTTCTCTATAAAATAATAAAAAAGTTAAAAAAAGTATTTTTATAAAGCTAAATATATAAATAATCTAGAAGTATTTTTTTTTAGATTTTTAAAAAAAAATCCCTTTATAAAGAAATAGCTAAGTATATAATATAAATATATATTTTCTATACTATCTTATAAGAGATTTAATTAGATTTTTTTAAAGATTAATAAAAGATAATAACATATGTAATAAGTAAGTGCAACAGTCATGCAAGTGCAATAGTTTTCTATTTCTTAGTAATTATACTTTATTTTAAAAATAGTTTAAAAAATTCTTATAAATCTAGATTAAGCTTAAGATAGCTATAATCTTAGGTTAATATAGGTTTAAAAATCTTCTTATAAAAAAGAATTTTTTTAGATTTTTTAAAAAATTCCTTAGTAAGCTATTTAGAAAAGTCTTATTTGCACTATATTTTTATAGTTTATTATTTTTTTAAAATTATAAGAAATTCTTTAAAAATAAAAAAAAAATTATAATCCCATGACTTTTATAGTTAAACTTATAAAAATACTATTTTTAGACTTCTATCTATTTTCTAATAGTTTTTAGAAATTTAAGGTTAATGATTTTTAAGTGCACAGTATGCTGTTGCACTTGCTATACATATATGTTATATTATTTAATAACTTTAATATTAAGTTTATACTTATTTTAGGCTATATATGAAATTTTAAGGGTTTTTTTAATTTCCCTTTTTAAGGTATAAATACCTCTGGTCACTCGCTTGACTGGGTCACTCGCTTATCAAGTACATTAGTCTTATATAATAAATCTTATTTATACCACCGGCAGTGCAATATATCACATAACCTTATTTATACCGCCGGTGGTACATATATGACTTGTCAAGGACTGGACCTGAGTGGTGCACAAAGGGTGGTCTTGCGATTAGCTATCTAAGGCTAAGGAAAAGAGAAGAGTTTTCCTTAGCGGGTCCTTCGCGTGCGAGGTCTCATGCGAGCTCGTCGCGTCTGGGTTATTATTAGCCCGGGCCCGTGGCCAAGCTCGGGCCACCAAATGGCAACGCCCGTGACATGACTTGCCGTCATGTATGTGAGAAGAGGCTAGCCCCATCTCTATCTTAATACATCTCTGCCCTCGATACTAACGCGTTGTATTCTACGAGCAAGACAAAACTAAGACATTACCTCAGTCTAAAAATACATACAACACTGTACCTGGTTCTCGTGATCAAGTAACTGGATGCTTGGGAAAGAAGCAGCGTGTGTCAATCAATTTGCGACAGTTGTGCTGTTCTCGATTTATCAATCGTCTTATCTCTTATCTCTTATCGCATTTGCAGCATCTGGCCATGATAGGGGGAGGCCGTCTCCACCTTTCCCACGAAGCTTATCATGATCCAAGAACCATGACGTCGGCTCCGTCAGCAGGAATGCGGTCCAAACAAGGCGAAAATAAATCAGCCATGACACTTTTCAGCTTCGCATTCTATGTCGAAAGCAGCGCAACACAACTTGAAACCTGTCTCGTCACTGCTTCGGGTTGTGGGAAGTCACGGGTTTATTACCTGCCGCTCCGGACATCGTTCGGCCCCACCCCCCACGCTCTTAGAGTTGTCCGCCCCCTGGCCGGCAACCGAGGAACCCTGGCATGATTTCTTCACCTTCAATCTGTCTCTCTCCCCGTCTTCTCTTTCACATCAGCAGTTTGCGCTTTGGGGTACATATGTCTTGATGTCTTTCATACTGCTTTCTTCTGTCTTATATACCCATTCTTGGTTATATTCTCACCAGACGGACTGGTCCCTCCGATCCATCATCGCCCAACCTCCTGACTTCGTGTTCTGAGGTGATTGCGACATCTCCGAGTGTACGACTCTTTTCAACTCTTCCTCTGGTAGAACCTACCGCTCAAGCTCTGCCGCAACGAACAGTCGAGATCTACTTCACTCCCGCTCGATCCAGATAGCACGGCATCGAACCCACAAGAGCTGTACGCCGTCGGCGACGTCATCGATTGTCTCGAAACAATCGCTTGGCGGTGTATCCGTGTGTGAGGTTGGCAATGCCATCCCGTTACCGCTCCGGTCGGCGAAGAATTGCTATCACAGCATTCGTGGTAGTCGCCCTCTTCTTCCTCAACCTCGGAGGATTCATTTCGCTCCCCCTACACTTCGACGAAGCAAAGGCCGACCGCCCAAACCTTGCTTTCGCACCGTCTTGCGCCTCGACCCTCGATCACCTTCGTCGCCCTGCCTACGGCCTCACAAGAAACGTCGTGTATCAAAAGCGATGCATCCGGCCGGCCGTCAACGCCAAGCTCGATAGCCAGATTGTGTCGCAGAACCCCGATCCCCTCATCAAGCGCGGACAAGTCGTCCAGCTGGACCAGGCATGTGAGGGCTGGACCGGGTCAAGTTGTGAACCAATCACGCTCAACGTACCGCCGCCATACCCCGTCCAAGATTACTCTGGCTTCCTATTCGGCGTTGCCACCAACCTCGATCGCTTGAACGAGTCGCTGCCACAATTCGAGAGCTGGCTCGGAAACACACACGCTCGACTGTTGGCGGTGATTACGGACCCTGGTGATGAACCCAAATATGAAGTCTTGACGAGGCAGTTTCACGATCGCGGAGTCGAGCTTATTATCAAGAGCCCATGGAACGACAAAATCACCCCCAACGAACAGCACTTTGCCATTGTACGTGATCTGCTCCGTTACGCGACCCCCGAGACGAAATGGACGGCAATCGTCGACGACGACACCTTCTTCCCTTCCCTCTACCCGATCAGTCAGATTCTTGGCAAGTATGATCCCAAGCTGCCAGCATACGTGGGCGGCTTGTCGGAGAACCACGACGCCGTCAATCACCATGGATACATGGGCTTCGGTGGCGCAGGAATCTTCCTCAGCCCAGCACTTCTTCGCGAGCTAGACCCGCATCTCGAGGCATGTCTGACAGCGGAGCATGTGCCCCAGGGTGACGGTCTTCTCAAGCAGTGTATCTACAGCAAGACCAAGACAAAGCTCTCGGTCGTGAAAGGGCTCCACCAGCTGGACATGGGCGGGGATATGAGCGGCTTCTACGAATCTGGTCGTCTTCCCATGAGTCTTCATCACTGGAAATCGTGGCACCAGGCCCCCGTCGACAAGATGGTCAAGGTTTCCGAGTTTTGTGGAAGTTGTTTCCTGCAGCGGTTCGCGTTCGGGTCCGACACGGTCTTCACCAATGGCTACAGCATTGTCGAGTACTCCGCCGGACTGGAGAGCGTTGATCTGAACAAGATGGAGGGCAGCTGGGAAGGGGCTGCAGGTTTTGAGTGGAGTATGGCTCCGATGCGATCCAAGATGGACCGTCGCCTTAAGAAGAGCTACCGTCTGATCGATTCGGAAAAGGTGGGAAAGGACCTACGGCAGGTATACGTCCACCGTGTAGAGGACGATATACCTGTACGTGATGAAAAGGTGGGGGATGCCAAGAAGGCTCCGCTGAAGATAAATGAGATGAAAGACGAGGTGATAGAGCTTTGGTGGGAGCTGTGATGGATTAGATTCAAGTTGATGATTATCAAGAACGGACTGTATATACGATAGACGATACCAGCCATGTGGGATAAGCTAGATGGACACTTGCATTGGCCATGTAATGTTAATGAACGTTTTCCTTATCTCGTCGCGGATGTGAGAGTTGATGTGGTGGAGTGTACTAGCCCGATAGGTACAGTACCACACCCCATGATCATGTCTATCATTGTGAAGGCCCTCATTCGGGATTGAGCGAGTGGCGTTCTCCGCGATCTCGGAGTGTGGAGTAGCCTGCAATAATGGTTATAAAAAGGGCAGCGTTCATATGTTGGAGTTGCTGCCAGAAGCCGCATTCCTCCTGGTCGTCTTACCTACCTCCATCACAACATCTCAGGATGAACCTGAACCAAGAACTTGGCCATGCCCGGCGGCCACTTATCCAGTCGATCCCTCTTCCCGTTGCTACGTTCTTAACACTCTGGGCCTTCGGAGCCTTGGTCTGTCTTACACTACTTCTACTTGCTACGAACCCGTCTAACTGTGCTATAGACTAAGCAATGGATGTGCCGTCGGAGAAAACGCTCGCAGTTGGTCAAGGCGGTCATTTCTCGAGAAGAGAAATTACACATCGAGTCTCTGTCCGGCTTTGACTGGAAGAGCTCCGAGAGACGAAAACTGCGCCCGTTTAAGCCTACGTATCACATCACAATGGGTATGTCTAACACTGGAAGATAAAGCCGTCAGCCTGCTGACGCTCTCGCAGCGATCAAGGCCGATGCATCATCCGAGCTCATCACCATCGATCAAGACTACCTGGACCGCATCAACCTTCGACGGGAACTCATCACTCAGCACGGTTCTACTGTCCATGGGTGTATCCCCGAGGGCGACGCAGCCGTGCGAGAGGTCTACACTTACCTCTTATCTGAGTATCTACCAACTCGCTTCCCCACGATCTTTCAGCTCTCCCCCGACAAGTCGGCGTGCAGAAATCTTGTCACGGGGATGTCTTTTCCGACCACGCCCACGGCTAACTCCGAGGCGGCCCTGCGTGTCCTCGGCGAGACGGTTGAGGAAGATCTCTTTCTTCTTCAGGAATTTTCTGAAGGTCATCGATCTGTCGCATTGATGTGCTGTTTTCCCTCCGGCTTTGATCCGTCTGCAAAGCTGGGGAAGACACTCCAGGAGATTCATGCGCCAGTGCCGTCGTATGACCGAATTGGAGCCAGCATGGAGAGATTCTTTGGGAAACTGGAGGTTGGTAAGGGAGTGAGGAGGACGAACGTAAGTTGCTCTACACACAGATCGAGATTCTTACATTGACATGGATGTAGTGGTCTGTTCAGACTCATATGGAGCTGTTCAACTCAAAGGGGAACTATGTCACTGGAGACGATACGTACGAGGACGACCAGGAAGTGGACATTGAAAAGGTACGGTTGATTTGTTTCACTGCGAACACCAGAACTGATACCTGGCAGACGTTTCTTTGCATTGAGCTACAGACTCTCACTCGCCTCCCGAATACGGGTGCCATCCTCTCCTCATTCAAGACGTACCTCTACCCCGTGCATCAGATTAAAGAGGAAGGTATTGGAAACGACTTTGCAGATACCATCGAGGGCCTCGCCAAAGGAAATGCGCCAGGGATGTGGAAGTACAAGAGTGCTGTGTGGTGGGGGAAGGGGGTGATAGATTATCTACGATCATGACTGGATCTTGGCCCATCTCACGAGAACAGGATTCCCCACACGGAATCGAGAGAGTGGACGGCGATGGGTATTGGGCCAAGAGACCTACCCCGCATTGCGCCGGGTTGAGCCTGGAGGAGGTTATCTCGTGCTCTCTTTTTACCTCCCGGATTGGGAAAGCCGGCCATTCTAATAGAAAAGATGGCGTGGACATTGATAAGGTCGGTCATTTCAGAACATGGGGGAATGTTGGGATAGCAACGAAATAAACTAGATGGAATCCCACTACTAAAAAGAGTAGTTAAACTGAGAGCAAGTAGTGTTAACCTCGGCAAATTCGTCACTTGTATGGTCCCGACCACCCTTAGATCAATGATAACCGTAGAGAAATGTCACCTTGAATCTCCCGCTATGTGACATAACCGTTGCGGTCTTGTTCTTGTGGATCGACACCCTCTCGTCGTCGAGGATCCCCATAGTAAACTCCCTGGTCTGTTGGTCATATCCATCCTTGTCAGTCGGCTTCAGCGCTAGACTCTGGCTGTCTTTGATCGTTCTGCACTCTTCCGGCGCGATGGGGATAAGATTGTTTAGGAAACCCATGATAGGAGCCCCGGTGTCTTCAGACTGGAAGAGGACAGCTCCGTCGTTGCCTGGATGATGTTAAATCCAGGTCTGACTTACATCACAGCGTTTATAAATACCTTCAATGACAGAAACTCCTCCATACGCTCGTGGGTAACTGTCCCAGTTGATCTCTGTCCAAGTGCCCAGATTATGAGCACGACTGTCGAAGTTAACAATAGAGCCGCGGACGATTCTTCCTGAAAAAGAGCGACAAGACATGGGAACGTGAATAAACACAGCGGTGTTAGATGGTATCTGCTGGAATTATTAGCTCTGGGCCCTGTGTCAGGCAGAACAACTTGCATTCATCGCCCGGTACGGCTTAAAGTCGATGCCGTTCTGGTATATCATGAACCAGCGCAGAGAAGCGTCGCCGTAAGCGGTCTCGAGGACAATGCCAGGCTGGCCGAAATCTTGATCGCCGAAGAATGGATCTGGGAAAAGTATGAGCTGGTGATGCGCTTTGCGTCCAAGTGGCAGTCTCACACCTTGAACAAGAGTATAGTCGCCTTGAGCAGGATCTCCACAGAATGTCTCCGGGCGCTCTTTGGGCTGAGATCCAAGGGCAACGCGCGTGATAAATATCAAGAGAGCCAAGTGAATCTTCATATTTTGCAAGATCAAGTGCCCAGTGGTGATGTGTTGGATGAGGACAAAGGCGTGATAAAGGCTGACAGCCTCAGGCAGGGGCCGCCCTTTACAACTTCCGTCAGCATATCCTCGCTTCCAAGGAGGACAAAACAAGCGAGTGTACTACCATTCATTCAGATCATGCCCTTCTTGGGCAAATTCCGAGTTGTCTGTCCCACTGGGCATCACACGAAAGGCAAACAGGCCAAGGTACCCCCGAGCCCGGACTTGAACAGCGTGCAAATGAAGCATAGACCCTATTGAACAGATTCTTACGTCTCAAACATATCTGCGATATGTCTCCCCGACATTGGACCTTGACAAAGACACGCAAGAACCGTGACCGCTCAAACAGAGAGCCAGCATTGACATCTCGAGGGTGGGGTCCCTCCGCAAGGAGTTTTCGGAGTATCTCCGATTTCCCAATTCAGAAACAGACAAGGGCATGATTGGCCGTGATTGTCGGTAGGCAACTCAGTCTTGACAGTTAAAGGGTATCGAGAGATCATACGGAATACGGAGTCAAGATAATGAATCTAGACTTGGGAACCATTGGAAACATGATTTCCCGCTTCGAAACACTCAGCGTCTACTTTTCCAGCTGGTTCAACAATGTTTGTCGCTATATCCTGGTATTTGCCACGCCCCGAGATGAGGAAGCTGACAAATATGGGGCATGGCGCTAACAGGCCATTTAGCTCACGTGTGGGAGTTGGGCAGACAATCTACATCATCCATCTCCATAGACGGACACACAGGTCAGCCATCGTCAAAGACTTCATTCTTGGCCCCTCGTCTTTATATCTTGCGTCGTATCTTCTTTTCCCTTCGCTCAATGTTCACCACATTCGACATCACGACGCCAAATTCGCTCTCGAGCGAAAAGCCTCCGTCCCCTCCCTCACAACCCCGCACAAAGAGAGCTCAGGTCTCCCGCGCGTGTGACTGGTGTCGCTTGACTCGGGTAAAGTGTGACTCGGTGCGCCCGTGTCGTAACTGCAAGCAAGCGAAGCGAGAATGCGTCAATTCTGGTCGTGATGACTTCAAGAGCGTTGCGGCCGCGACTAGGTTAGTTGAGGCCCCATATCATGCTCACATATGGCTGATAAGTGTGCAGGGAGGTCCAGCGGCTGAGGTGTCAGGTCCGAGAACTTGAGACAAAGTTGATGGAGCCGTCGTCGTCCAGCGTTAAGAGTGTTTCCAAACGCAAACGCTCCCCGAGATGGAGGGGGACACGGATGAACGGAATTTACTATGGCCCTTCATCGCTCGTATATTTTACCCATCGGTTATCAACATTCACCAAGATGGACTTCGAGTCCAACTTTCTCTCTGCTCCAAAATTATCACCCTCCCCGTCTCACATAAGAACCTCCTGCCAGCTGCAACGCGAGCAGCAGGATGCCTTACTCGACCTTTACTGGCAGGGTTATCACGCCGTCTATCCTGTTTTAGATGAGGCTGATTTTCGGCGTCACTATGACACTCTCTGGCATAGCTCAACGGGAAGAAAGTCTTGTCCCTTAGCGGACATTGTTATCGCGCTGTGTGTTCATTTCGGCTCCTCTTACACGGCATCGGACGCTATGGCTCTTCCTAATCAACCAGGATACGGCTTCTACCTCCAATCTCAGCAACTTCTTAGCCAGGATCTCGAAGTCCCATCCTTGAGCACAGTTCAGTGTTCCTTCTTGAGCGCCATCTACCTCCTCGCCCTTGGCCAAGTTAACTCAGCCTCCATGATGATCGGGTCAGCAATCAGGACTGCAGAATCACTGAGTCTTCAATTCGAGTATGACCGTGATGAGATGTCTGAGGGCGAGCCAAGATTATTGACGTCAGGCTCAAGAATCTGGACGTGTTTGACCACCCTCGATACATGGCTCTCATTGTACCTGGGCCGTCCATTCGCGATCCAGGACTCCCAGGTATACAGCATATCGCAGCCAGAACCAGACCAAGTTGCACAGCTTACCGGGCCAACATTTACCCTCGCGGATGTCAACTGGCTTCGCTTCCAGTACGAAAGGCAACGACTCTTCCAGATGGTTCGTGAGATCCAAACCGAGTTGGTAGCCGTGTCCGAGGACGTCTTGGAAGACATAGACTCTCCAGACTTTTATCAACATCCTTCGTCACGCGAGAAGTGCGCCCAGTATCTGTCGCAACAACTCAAACGACTTAAAGTATGGATCCAAGAACTTCCAGAAGCACTCAAAACACCACGGGTACAGGGAGTCCCATTCTCTGTTGACCGTTCCGCATTGAACCTGAGTCAGACAGAGCCTCTTTGGCTACAGAGACAGCGCCTGATCCTCGAACTCGACTATCACACACTGATTATGATGCTCACCAGGACCTTTAACTCATTTCTGCCGACACCGGCCCTTGGCACGTTCTCTAGCGACAACCACTGCATGACCTGCGTCAACTCTGCTATTATGGTGACCAACATGTTGCACCAGGTGCTGAACGACTCAGAGATCCTGACGGGCTGGTACCAGGTTATCGACTGGCAACGAACGGCAACTTTTGCCCTGGCTGGCTTCGCCTGTGGATATCCCATTTGTCCACTGTCTCCCTCAGCACGTAAGGCACTCACTCGGGCTGCGGGAGTGTTCGAGAGAGCTGGCTCCAGGGACATGGTACAGCTGGCTCAGAACCTCAAGATGAAATGCCTGGATATTGTCCAGGCGTTTTGCGCTCGACTGGGAATAGTCACGCCGGCAAACACGCCTGCTGACCAACAGACCAACCTAGAGACTGTTGACGAATCCTCTGTCCCGAGCACCTACAATGTTATGAGTATTGGGGAAGAGGTGTTGGCCAATATCGGGCTGGACAACCTACCTGACGACCCATCCTGGGCGGGAGAAACGCCTTCTGCCCTGTTATGGGGAGACTTGATGAGAGATTTGGACTCAGGGTTGGCATCTTCGCTCGGACATATTGGCGTCACCGAGTCATCGAGCCAAACATAGGTCATAGTTCGATTAGGAAATGGTGGTTTTACTCACGATAGGAGGCCTTGGGCATCGTATATAATACGAAGCAATAAGTGGTCTTGAGTAATGGAAGATCTCCCTGCTCTTGCCTATTTGACGACTTGCCGGATCTGGTCATTTGGGCCAATGACACCGTCACCCGGCGAGGGGGTATTTTTAGATTCTGGCCCTATGAATGAAAACGGTTCTCTAGATATCAGACACTGTGTTATGAACTCCATGCCTTCCATATGACAATTCAGGCCAGCGTTGCTTAATGACCAATGTCATCCATGGCAGCAGGAACTCTGCTTGTCATGACGTAAAGGCAGTTTGTCTGAAATACATATGCTAAGAAGATTACTCTAGTAATACGGTCTAATCTAATTCATGTCATATGATATACCTTGACAAGGCGTAGATGGTCCTGGCCACTCTTCAGACAAGCACTGCTTGTTCGAAGACGGCGTGGGTTCAATCTTTGACACTTCGCCAATACTCTTCTTCAAATTACATAAATAGACGCCAGAGCCCCTTAACGACGAAGACGCCGACGTATAAGACTCCCCTCTCCTGCATAATCTTGGCTAGGCAATTTTGCTTCTTGAAGCGTTCCCATGACAGCATGAGTTTAATTTGTCTTGTCTTGTGAGCGACGCGGTCGAGTGCTGAAAGATACGGAATGCTCTTCGATCGCAGCTAGTAATCCACCTTTAGGCGCTTCACGCAGCTCCCATTTGAACATTATCAGCTTCGTCAAACTGGGCTCCGCGACACATCTGTCAAACGCAGCGATAGGCAGTCATTTATAAGCCATAGTATTATATTGCAAGACTCGAGGAACCAAGCAATACACATCTCCTATATTCAGTAAATATCTTTCTCTCGCATGGGCACTCCCGCCTTGGAGCGTTAGTCACTGAGCTAGAAGAAACTGAGACCTTCCCGTGGTCGGGATTTGAGAGACCAAGGTATATTGCAAGACGTTACTGAGCAAAGTATTTGGTTGGCAGGAAGGTGGCTGGCCCCTGCACGGCCACAGGACCTATTGGGATCAGGTCTCAAATGTTAAACAGACGTCGACAGACATATCATGTAAAGTGGCTAAAAGAAAAATATATATAAGCTTAAAGGATTTCGGCTATGTTATCTGTAGTTGATGCAAGCTAAAGACATGTGGCGAAGGAGAATGCTCCCAGTGGGAGCAGGCGTTCCCCAGGTGTTTCCGCCTCCATCATTAGCAGCACCCGTGTCCGTCTGTGATTCATGCGTCTGGGTCGACGTTGGGACCCCCCTGGAGACAGATGATCGTGCCATTGCCAGAACGGAGAGCACGTTGGCTGCTTTTATCATTGTCAACTGGCGACGTGTTCTCGGTGAGATAAGGTTCGTTGAGGCAGAGTGTTGAGTATCGAAGTATCTGCAGAGCATATTTGATATTGAGTCTCGTTGAGAGGCATTGGGCATGATGGCTTGATTGTGTGTAAAACTGTATTTCTCTTGCTGGGTTGCCTTGATCTACCTTTGGGTATCCTATGAGGTTGAACTATTCTTCAATCATGTCGGTGGGCAGAAGCAAGTTGGCCGTGTACGGCAAGCACGCCCGGATATCGCCGGCGTAAGAGAAGCTAGTTAGCTCATACGATTCAGCGTACTTGAACTCGTTTACCACAAACTCAAGGACGATTTCAAGGGACAAGGCAAACATCACGTGGGCTATTCGGTACTGCTTGTAAAGATGAAAAGCAGGGAATCCCAGATGGAGCCCCCAACTAAGGGAAGAGACCCTAGCATCGTCGCCGAACCGATGAATGTTGTTCCTGCCTCGTCCTTCTGGTTTGCTGTTATCAAGGTAGGCACTAGTTGCTTTTCGTCACCCACGACGATTATGGGTCTAGGTGTGTTCCAATAGACAATGAGACCGTCAGTGCGATGCATTGCAGCTGCCTCGTCGAGAATAACAGCTCTCGCACACTGATTGTTGTATGTCTTGTAGTGCTGACTTGCGGCAATGCTCGGAGTGACGGCGATAAAGCTGCTGCATATCATAACTTGATTCGTGAGGCGGACAATGTCCTTGCGGACTGTGAACTGCCGCTTCAGGCCGGATTGTCGCTCAGCGTACTCGCGGACGGTGATCACACCTCTCGCAATTGTGACAAGGTCGGCAGAATCTTCGAAGGGGATTGCCTTGGGAGCCCCTGTCGACTCGGCATCATCTTTCTCGTAGGACGACCCTTCAGTCGTTGGGTCTGGGAGGCCCAGTAGAGCTTCGAATAGGAGATGGACATCACTGAAATCTTTGTTGTCCTGCCCAAAGTTGAGAGATCGCATACCGGCAAATTGCATCTAAGGGTCAATAAACCCCACCAGCAAAGACAGTGGTGGAATTTTCATGGACAAGGATCAAACTCGTCGCTTTCGCGATACCCATTGCCGCAGAGAATCTGGAGACAGTTTCGAGCCTCTCAATCAATAGCGTATCCTCGAACGGACATGAGGTTGCGCATTCTATGCACTTCATTGAAAAGCTCCCCCGCTATTTCCAAGTTCATACTGTCGCTTTTCTCCTCGATGTTAGAGCAAGCGCGATTGGAGGGCACAGACACGGTAGACTTTCCAATACCGACGCTATGTCTAAACCACTTGACTTCCCTGAACTGCCAGGAGCGGACACAACAGCCACGACCTCTTGCATTGTCGCAATTCCGAGGGAAAATGTGGAGATTTATGTGAGGAAACGACGGCGATCATGCTCGTCGAGCTTCATCTCGCAAAGTTCGATGACACGGCGGTGAGCTCCACACTTAAAAATGTGCAAGGCCGGAAGCTGACTGATGGGAGGAGCCGAGCCTATGTTGCCATGGCGTGGGGTAAACCTTGCTCTATTGCTGATGAGGATGTCGTTCAGGAGAGGCTTGAGGTGACCTCTGTGTTGGGCGGTGTTGGCGGAGGCGAGGGCAATGCGCTTCTTATCGTTCTTGATGCCGGGGCCGCCGAGGATGGCCGCAGTGCTGAGCTCGCCAGACCTTTTGGACGTCGCATTGCGTCATGGTAGGAATCAAAGATGACTGGGATGAAGTAGCGCTCCGCTGCCCCCTTGAGCGGGGGGTTATGATCATAGTGAAACATCCCTTGGCATGGATGCCTTGAAGGTGATCTGAATTCACCGGAAGAGCCGCTGCTTTCCACATGGCTTGTTTGAGGGCAGATGAGCCACTTGGAGCGTCCTTGACATCGTCTGCCTCGTACTCCTTCTGGACTTGTCCCTCCGGCTGCAGTGTCTGAGCATCGGGCAAGATATGTCCGTCACCCTGAATGATCCCAGAGCGAAAGATGGCGACGTTGAACTGCGAGTCGACCTTTGTGATGCTTCGATTCAGGACCTCTTAATGTTGGATGAGCTTTGCTACAATGAGGAGAGGACAAATGTGCAACAGCATGGGAGAAAGTTGCCCAATCTTCGCCCACGGCGACAAAAACGATAAATCGACTGTCGATCTCTTGCGTCGTAATTTTCTAGACTAACACGGGGAGTCGCTGGCTGCAAAGCTGTTTGGGTTGCTTGCTGTGGACCTAAACA